>JAREYC010000001.1:223467500-224717500 GCA_030015325.1 Cryptoblepharus egeriae
GTGGAGAAATTTAACCCTTCAGGGGCTGAAAAGGGGGCAACGTGTTTCTGCCCTATACTTAACATGGGAGACTGAACAACATCCAGCCAATATGGTGCTCAGTGCCTGGTGCACTGGGGGATGTTTTCTGGAGGAAGAGGTTGCACTGGAGAGGATGCTGTGCATGGGGGCAAGTTGCGCATGGAGGAAAGTTGCGCATGGGAGGATGATGCGCATGGGGGAAGTTGTGCATGGGGGAAGTTCCGCATGGGGAAAAGTTGTGCATGGGGGTTGATGTGCATGGGGGAAAGTTGCACATCGGCGGATGATGCGCATGGGGGAAAGTTGCGCAGGGGGAAGTTGCACATGGGGAAAGTTGCACATGGGAGGAAAGTTGTGCATGGGTGGAAGTTGCACATGGGGGATGATGTGCATGGGGGAAAGTTGAGCATTGGGGAAAGTTGCACATGGGGATGATGTGCATGAGGGAAAGTTGTGCATGGGGGAAAATTGTGCATGGGGAAAGTTGCGCATGGGGGAAAGTTGCGCATCGGCAGATGATGCGCATGGGGAAAGTTGCGCGGGGGGAGTTGCACATGGGGAAAGTTGCACATGGGAGGATGATGCGCATGGGAGGAAAGTTGCGCATGGGGAAAGTTGCACATGGGGATGATTCGCATGGGGAAAATTGCGCATGAGGGAATGATGCGCATGGGGAAGTTGCACATGGGTGGAAGTTGCACATTGGTGGAAGTTGCGCATGGGTGGAAGTTGCGCATGGGGGATGATGCGCATGAGGGAAAGTTGCACATGGGGGAAAGTTGCACATGGGGGAAAGTTGTGCATGGGGAAAAGTTGCGCATGGGGAAGTTGCACATGGGGGAAGTTGCGCATTGGCGGATGATGCGCATGGGGGAAAGTTGCGCATTGGCGGATGATGCGCATGGAGGAAAGTTGTGCTTGATGTTGCACATGGGGGGATTATGCGCATGGAGGGATGATGTGCATGGGGGAATGATGCGCATGGGGGATGCGCATGGGGGAAGTGGCACATGGGGTGTTTCTGTGCCATGAGGGGATGGCATAGGGGAAAATGTTACACCCGCAACGCGGGTACGCTTTTCGCTAGTCTATATATATAAAAGAGAAAAGTCACTCACTGACTGACTCACTGACTGACTCATCACTGCCCTGCCAAAACCGCTGGGCCTAGAAGTGTGAAGTTTGGGGTGGGTGTTCCTTCCGTGAGGGAGGGGTGCACTAAGAACCGGTTTTTGGAAATTCCAACAAGAAGGGGGTGAAAAGGGGCGCAACGCGTTTTCCTCCCTATACTTTGCATTGGAGAATTGATGACTCATCAACATTCCGCCCCAACTGCTGGGCCTAGAAGCATGGAATTCTGGGAGGGATCCTTCTGTCACCTGAACTCCCACCAAGAACCCGTGTTGAGAAATTTAACCCTTAAGGGGCTGAAAAGGGGTGCAGAATGTTTTTGTCCTGTACTTAACATGGAAGACTGACCAACATCCAGCCAATTGGGTGCTCAGTGCCTGGGGCACTGGGGGATGTTGTTAGGAGGAAGAGGTTGCACTGGCGAGGATGCTGCGCATGGGGGGAAGTGGCGCATGGAGGAAAGTTGCGCATGGGAGGATGATGCGCATGGGGGAAGTTGTGCATGGAGGAAGTTTTGCATGGGTGATGCGCATGGGGAAAAGTTGCGCATCGGCGGATGATGCGCATGGGGGAAGTTTCACATGAGTGGATGATGCGCATGGGGAAAGTTGTGCATGGGTAGAAGTTGTGCATGGGTGGATGATGTGCATGGGGGTTGATGCGCATGGGGGAAATTGCACATGGGGGAAAGTTGCGCATGGGGAAAGTTGCACATGGGGGAAAGTTGCGCAGGGGGGATGATGTGCATGGGGGAAAGTTGCGCATGGGAAAAAGTTGCGCATTGGCTGATGATGCACATGGGGAAAGTTGCGCATGGGGGAAAGTTATGCATCAGCAGATGATGCACATGGGGGAAAGTTGTGCATGAGGGGAAGTTGCACGTGGGGAGATGATGCGCACGGGGGGATAATGTGCATGGGGGAAGTGGCAGATGGGGTGTTTCTGCGCCGCGGAGGGATGGCATAGGGGAAAATGTTACACCCGTAACACGGGTATGCTTTTCGCTAGTATTGTATAAGGGGGCAAAGGAAAGAAAGGAGGCTGAAAGACCATGCCTGCCTGGATCACTTAAACATGTGCCTTTTTGGTTGGTGTATTGTAAGTACACCAACCAATTAAGTACAGGATTGCAATACGAGTGTTTTTAGCTTTATTTTAACAAGTCTAACATTTGTACTACATTTTTGGGGTGTCCTACATTTTTTATCAAGTAGGAATTTTGGCTTGGGGGACAGGAATTTTGGGGAGTTGGGGGGAATTTGGGGTTTGGCATCTGGTCACCCTGCTCAGGAGGGCCTCCTCTGACTGGCAGCAACTAACTGGCATTTTAGGCAGTGGCTTTTCCCTATCCTACCTGGAGATGCTGAAGGAGATTTAACCTAGGACTGTCTGTGCATAAAGTACAGTACTTGCTCTGTTGCTAATCTACAGTCCATCATGGCCTCACAGCCACGTATGGAAACCTGCTTGATAAACATATTTTTGGTTGCCTGCCTGGGATGCAGAAAGATTGATCTTATCAAGCAGTTGACATACTCTTGGCTTGGTGGGCCCAAAGTTAATCAGGTCTGTTCTATGTAAGTGTGGATTTCTGCCACTTCTTACCAGTGCCAAGTGGCCACTCCCCGATGTGCAGTATTTATCCTTCATTTACACGTAGTTCAAAGGGTCATTTTCATTTGTGGTTTCACAGAATAACTCCAGCTCTCTGAGTTTATGACATCTTTCAATTGGCACAGTTCTGTGTCACATTTGCATTCCTTTCATTTAAAACGCAGTAGAATGGAAGCATGGCCTTATCTGATCCCTGTGCTTGAGGTGAATACAAAAGTTACATTCTGAGTTCATATAAATATTTTCATAGAAAAATACATTGTTATATCAAAGCCCATCCTGTCCCCGTGTACCTCCCTTAGCTTTTACAGTTCCCGTTTAATTATTATTAGCTCCTCAAGGTGCTGTCCAGCTGTAGAAAGCATGAGCTGAGCACATCATTAGTGTCCAACATTACCTGATACAATCCAGAGTTACTATAGGGAGTCCTTGCTCCAGAGTAAGAACAAGTTACTCTGGATTGCAATATGAATTTCCCATAGGTTTTCACTAAGTGGTGCAGTAACTAAGGGTGCACGCAATGTCTCTTATGTGCTCCCATAGTTACTCTGGATTGTAGACATAGTCTGGAGCAGACATAAAGTTTCCTACATTCTTTATCATGTTTATGGCACTAGCTATGACCTAAAAAGTGGCACTTGCTTTTCTCTTTCTCTTCATTGTAAATTCCCACTTGACCATAAACCACAGTGTTACGTTATTAAACATGCACTGATGTTAATACCAGGGGGTTGGAAGAGGGGCAAGGGGGCAAACGCCCTAGAAGCTGCTGCTGCTGCTCAGCACTCAGACTGCGCGGGAAGCATTCTGTGGCTCTTGACATGATAGGAAACAGTACTTCCCAGACAGCTTTCCCAGAACATTTAAGAATGTGGGGAAGCATCAGAATGCTTTCCCAGACGTCTGTAGTGTTGTACTCTGTTGCACTAGGTGAACAAGGAGTGGTGCAGTGCAAGGAAATTGCATCATGGACCTTTGCCCTAGGGCACATTAAAGGAAAGGTCCATTATCGGTTAATACTAATCATTATTTTTACTTTAAAACCAATTTGGACTTAGAAGACAAACAAAAATTAAAGCTTGCCAACTTGGTTGCAGGCTATGGATTTTGTGAAAACCAGGAACGGGATCAGAATACATGGCGGTCAGAGCATGTAGGAAACCCAGATTTGATGGCCAAAGTGTAGTTTGGAGATGAGGATGTAACTCAATGGTAGAACTTGTTCTTTGCCTGCAGAAGGTCCCAGTTTCATTTGCTGGCATCCTTAAGGTAGAGGTTAGCCACTGTTAGTGTAGACTGTACTGAGGTACAGTTCTGAGAATCCACTGAGAAACACATATTACTCACAAAATGACTGACTGAATGTTTGAATGCAAAATCCATGTGGAGGGTTCTTTATTTCATCCATGATGAGGAAAAGTCCTTATCCATGAGTACTTTCTCACAGAATAAGCTATTTTTCACTTTATATTCCTTGAGATCTTCCATCTTGTTTTTTAACTTATGGCTGCAAAATTCACATGGTTTTCAATGTCTCTGTTTTAAAGTCCAAGGATGAGTTGAAGCTTTGCCCTCAGCTGCCTCCCTCCTGAGGATCATTTGCAGCATGTGGTTGCAAATCTCACAAGGGTTGAAAATTTACTTCTGAGAATCATGAATGCTGAAGAATAACATCATGTCTGAGACATGAAGGACTTTGTAAAACTTTATTAGGCTATTGTATCTGAACCAGCCGAAGTGAGTTTGAGGTGGAGGGGAGATTCTAACTGGGTTCTTCACAGCTCTTTGCACATACCAGAGTCTCTTTTTCATGTATCTTGGAAAAATACCTCTTGGAAAGGCAGAAATCATTTTTGAAATTGCAAGAATTGCATGCATCACCTTTCTGTAATGCTCACCTGCATATTATTGCATCATGTAAGTTGAGCGTTGGCCTTCACATAATTGCTTGGGGCTTTTGTTAAAATGGGAATGAGAAAGATAGCAGGAGGCTGCCAAGACACATGCCAAGTTTACATTCCTGAGAGGGCAGCCGTTTTCCTGAAACTTTTGTAGGAAGGGGACCCAATGCCTTTCTGTTAGATAACAGCAGCAAAATCATTTGGTAGAGAGGAAGTGTAGAAAAAAATATTTGTCTTCTGCCTTCTCTTTTAAATGTCAATTATTTTAGATTATTTGATTGTTAGATTTACTTTCTTAACAAGACAGAAACATGTATTATCTTCCTGAATTAGTGAAGTGGAAGAAAGTCAAAAGTACACAAATCTTCTTGAACAAATACAATATTTGGCAGGGAAACATAGGTATCCCTTCCCTCTTTTGTAAGTGAACAAGGAGTGCATAGTATAGTACTGTATTCATGGTGTATGGTGGCATTCCCTTAAAAGGCAGACATATTAATCAATTAGTACCACTCTGAAACAACATCTCTAATTTTTTGCATTTTTTTCTTCAAGTACATTCAGTTGCATTTTATTCAAAGTGCTAGTTTTAACATTTACCTGCATTTAAACTGGCTATTAAGATAATCACCTTAGGCCCATCTCTGATGTCTTCAACATAAGTGTTTAGATGAGCATAGTTGTGGTACTCCAACTTCAGGTAAGTGTCATCAGAGAGAAGCTCACTTAGGGCACAATCCAAAGGGCACTTGGGCCACCCTAGTTATTCTGGAAAAATAGGCTGCCCCAAGACAGGTGGAGCTGGGTTGCCCTAGCTGGGGCAGCCTAGGCAGTTCAGGGGGGCATGTTGAGGGCATGTTTAGCATTGCCTTGGGCAGAGCAGTTACTCTGCATCCACAGCCTGTTTCCAGAACAGAAATTCCAGCTCCTCAGTGTTATACCACCTCAGGAGCTGGTATAATAAAGAGTAGACTCATAGAGGTCCATGATATGGCAGAGTAAGAATGGCAGTGTTAACAAAAAATCTGAGTTCTTGACCAGCCTAGCTGCAACCCCTACTTCTCAACAGGATATGGCACAACTGCGGCAGCCCGCTAACCTAGGGATACAGCAGGCCACTCCAAGCATCCACCCTCTACTAGAGGTACTGCTGTACTGCATTCTTGTGCTGCAGTTGTTACTGGTTGTCAGGAACCTTCTGGGCTTCCTTATAAGGCAGGCATCACAGCGGTCCCTTGTTCAGGGTGATCTGAGGGGGGTCTCCTCAAGAGCAAGTTCTCCCCAGGTGTCACTTACTTGGTGCCTACTTAGAATGCTCAGGCTTCCTGACTCTCTGGATCCAGAATAACTTTCTTCTCTGGATTCAGAATAGTTGGGGCAGCCCAGCTAGCGCACTCTTCACTACCCTAACTCTGGATTGTGCCCATAGTACACATGATGAGGTTCAGGTTCAAGGCAAAAAAATTTATTTGCGTGGGATTGCTGGGCTTGTAATCTGATGCTGGTGCTTGTTCAGTGCTGGGTTATCAGTTGGATCAACTGCCTATCTGTTGGTTTTCTTACTGTTACTGTATTTAAGTTTATTTTAATACTTTGTGTATTCTCCCTACCTTGGGGGTTCTCGAAAAAACACGCATGATACAGAAACACAGATCTTTTTCATAATGATGCTAACAGCAGCTATTTTTGTGCGCTGCTGGAGTGCCTCCAGTGGCAAGGCTGGTTTGCGCCACTGGCTATGGTAGTTATTGCCAGTGGAATATGATTCCTGCCAGCAGCGGATGAGTATAGGATTGGGCCATCTGTGTCTTCCAAATCGCAAGGACTTGACTTTTCCCAAGTAAAAAAGAACTATTTGTGGAGAAGCTTGTGAACTTTGCTCTTGGAAACTCTCTCATAGGAGAAACTAAAACCTTCTTCCCAGTAGTCCTTTTAAGTCATCAGCTTGTTAGTAACTTGATAGTGATTTCTTTATATATTGTAAATAATATGAACATCTGTTGTTATGGAATAGTTATCCATGTTAATTGGCCTGTGGACCAACTTCTCATTACAAAGTGCTTCCAAAGTCCTTCCTTCAACCCTGGAAACTTGCAAGGGAAATTTTCTAGAGCTAAAAGCTACGTCTATCTTCCCTACCAAAAATACCCTTGAGAGTACTGCTGCCAAGTTTGTTTTTCTCTGTAAACATCAAAGACATTTGGCTGTATTAGTCTGGGACATTATAGAATACAAAGATGCCCCAAAAGGGGTGGCAATTTTGAATTATGTAATTTATTTTGACATAGGCCTACATCCCAAAGTGAAATTAAGCCCCTTGCTCTGGAGCAGTTAAGATGACTTTCCATAAGATAACACTAGAGGGTGACGTAACTGGATGGACCTGTAACTGCTATGGATTTTGCCCTAGTGAGCTAGAATAAGGTGTTATTGGGTATGCTGTAAATCTAAGACACATTGAGGCTAGCTGTTCCCGTGGTTTACTACGTTACTGCATTCAGGGAGCTTTTTTCATAGTGGAGCATTAGAAAATATGACTTTCAGTCTCCTGAAGTTACACACTCCAGATTTTTTCTTTCCCACTTGTGGGACAGTATGGGTGACCAGAATATTCTAGAACACCGATTTTCAACCATTGTGCTGTGGCACACTGTTGTGCTGCAGCTGCTCCGCAGGTTTGCCACAAGGCTTTGAAGAGGGCAGTTGGGGAATTTGAGCCCCCTACAAGCAGCATGGTGTACCTTGGCAATGGTAAAAAAACAAACTGATGGTGTGACAATTTGAGTGCCTTTTCAGTGTACTGTGAGATGGATAAGGTTGAAAATCTATGCTAGAAAATCTATGAAAATGTATGCTAGAAGGAGAATGCCTAACCTAATTCATATATAGCTTGGAATATTCTGAACTAGCTTAAAAGCCAGTTTTAAGCCAGCTCCTGTGGAGGGCTTTTTGAGCCGAAGCTTAGAAAACAGCAATTTTGAAGAAATAACTTTGAATTCCTCAATTCAGTCAATGGAACTTAAAAACCTCACTGTAGGTTTTATCAGTTATTTTCAAATTTGAATTTTTAACAGTTACCTCCCCAAATCCCTCCTGCAAATCCCAATGCTGGGTGTTATAATATATCTATGTAGAGCAGTGGTTCTCAACCTTCCTAATGCCGTGACCCCTTTATAAGTTCCTCATGTTGTGGGGACCCCCAACCATAAAATTATTTTTCTTGCTACTTTATAACTGTAATTTTGCTACTGTTATGAATCGTAATGTAAATATCCGATATGCAGGATGTATTTTCATTGTTACAAATGAAATGTGTGTTCTATGCACACATTGAACACAACGGGATTTATTTCAGAGTAGGCATGCATAGGATTGGGCCCTGAGGCTGCAATCCTATCCACATTTACATGGTAGTAAAGGCCCCCCTGACTATAATGGGATTTATTTCAGAGTAGGTATGCATAGGATTGGGCCCTGAGGCTGCAATCCTATCCACATTTACATGGGAATAAAGGCCCCCTGACTTTTATTAAATTATTAAATTAAATTAAATTAAATTATTAAATACTTTTATTAAATTATTTATTAAATAATTGGATTTATTTCAGTGTAGGTATGCATAGGATTGGGCCCTGAGGCTGTCAGTCAGCCCCAGTGCTCGCGCAGCTACAGCCAGAGGTCTGGCAAGCCTGACCTGGCCCCCTGCACCAGGGGTCTTTAGGCGACCCCCATGAAAGCTCTATGCGACCCCCAAAGGGGTCCCGACCCCCACTTTGAGAAACGCTGGTCTAGGGATACCTTTGGCCCCAAAGACATCCTGACCTTTTCTAAGCATTCAACCATCAGACAAGATATGGCTCGAATGGTATTGTGTCATACCATTTTTTTAGAATCTTTCATCATGTGGTTTTTACAGATTCTTTTAACAGTTTTGCTTTAAAGGATAAAAGGCAAAGGAATTTTGAGTTTTTTAAAAATCACACTTCATTGGCTCTGTCCTAGTATTGCCATAATTCTCTTCCACAAAATTGGGACAAGACCCTGTTAATTTGACAGTATGTGAACACAATCCCCCCAAATTGGGACTGTCTTTGTTCTTCAGGACTTATGGCAACCTGCTCTGTCCTAAAACAATTGTGTTATTTATTTTATAATTATTGCATTCCATCTTATTGTCAACTTTTTTCCCACGTAAATAAGTGGGAATAAGGCACTGGATAAGTTGCCTTAGATAAATGAATCTTATCCTTGTTTAACTAAATGCATTCTGTTGCTGCCTGCTACGTCACAGCTGGTGTACTAAAGAAAGGGCTGGTACATAGAAGGTTAATCAAAATATTATAAGCCAGCAGACATTTGATAACATCAGTTAGAGCAGACAATAGTGAACCACATAGAAATCAGTATAAGGCAACATCTTTTGTTTATGTGATATCACATACAGTATATCAGGACTCAAAGCTATATGACAAGCTAATGATATCAAACCGGGAATCACCTTTGCACTACTGTCCAGCTCTAGACAAAGGAGGGAATGACAGAGAAACAAGCCACTTGAGCCTCTTTACAGCAAGAGGCATAAAGCAGGTCAGTTGGCATTCCATGATCCTTTAAAAAGGATTCTAGATTGCTTGGAAAGAATTATTGCTTGCTTGCTGAATTTTCATGTTTGCACATTGCCTTGGCTTTGCCTCATCATAAACTACACACAAACACACACACACACACACAAAACACACATTAAGCACTGGCCAGTCAGCCTGTCCAGTGCAGGTTATGATTGCACAGCCCATAGACTGAAATATCTGGCTGTTTAATACAGACGTACATATGGTTTGATTTTGATTATGACCTTAAACTTACTGCTTCCATTAATTAACAGTGCAACAAACTATGTTGGATTTTCTAATCTTAAACATGAAATAGTTGCTTTTGCTAATGAAAGATAATCTTCATGTTTTATTATTCTAGGGACCTGAAACTGGACAATATTCTTCTGGATGCAGAAGGTCACTGCAAACTGGCTGACTTTGGAATGTGCAAAGAAGGGATTTTGAATGGAGTAACCACTACTACCTTTTGTGGAACACCAGATTACATTGCTCCAGAGGTATCACATTTTGTATCTAACTGCATGTAAAAAACTGCATGTAAAATATAACCATGTAGAATATTCATATACCATTTTTTGAAAAAAAGGTTAACAAAGCTATATACAGTGACGTCTTACATAAAGAATGCCTCGTGTAAAGTATGTTTCACGTAACAAACAAAAATTTGTCTAGGATTCTTCTTCATGTAAAGAAAATGCTTCACTTAAAGAACACATTTGTTGGCAGTTGGGGCAGAAGCGCTGGCTGTCAGCCTGTTTAAAAAGCATCAGGGCTGCCTAGCGCACCTGCTCATAGTGAAAGCAACACTTCCATGCTGTTCCTCCTGTGGCCAGGTGTCCGCTGGGCAGAGGGAGAGAAGAGCAGTGGAGAAGAGGGAAGCAGCTCAGGGCTAGCCAGAAGGGAGCAAGGGAGAGAGAGGCTCAGGATGGAGAGAAGGAGAAAGTGGGGAGACACTTTGAAGGTGTCTTGGATTGCAGCCTCCTAACCATGTTTACCCAGAAGTAAGCCCCATTGTGTTAAATGGCTCTTACTCCCAGGAAAGTGTCTTTAGGACTGCAGCCTAAGTAGACTTCATAAGATCATGTACATTGAATGCATGTTTTGAATTCAATCCCAGTGTTCTATCATCATTTTTACATCTAGTTAATATTTTTATATGAATATTTTGGGGGTTGTGGAACCAATCGTCTGAGTTTCCATTATTTCCTATGGGAAAATCTGCTTCACGTAAAGAATGTTTCACATAAAGAACATGCCTCCTGAACGATTTAAATTTGTTACGTGAGGCACCACTGTATATAGCAAAAGAAATGATAAGCTGGTTTTTCTGCACCAAGAGAGTAGCAGTCTCAAAAAAAAACCCCCAAAATGCACAAAAACCCCACAAAGGTCTTTGAGGAGGCCTCAGTTGTTTTCAAAGCAGGTGTCTCCAAACTATAGTCAAGAAGTGTCTCCAAACTTTAGTCAAGCCACATCAGCCACCACAATATATGATATCAAATGAGATGAGATCAGATGATATGATATATGTGTTCTTATCTGAAGGGTTTTCATATGGAAGAAGGAACCATTTTTTTTTATTTTCAGTTGCTTCTGAGAATGAAACTAGATCCCATGGTTACAAACTGCAAGAAAAGAGATTTTGACCAGACATTAGACAAATTCTTGTTGGTCAGGGCAATTCATCATTAGAACAGATTGCCAAGGAAGGTGATGGATTCTCTGTCACTGGAGATCTTCCAACAGAGTATCTACAGCAGTGGTCTTCGACCATTTCAGCCCAGGACCCCCTTTCAATCTTTGGAATATGCCCAGGACCCCCTGTCTAACTTGCTACACAAGGCTAAAAATAAGACCTGTCCTGGAAAAAGAGGACATATACCCCCAAGTCCCCATGCTCTCTCTTACCCCACCATCCCCAACCCCACAGGTCGTCTCTTACCAGCAACTTCCCCCAAGTCCCCAGACTCTCTCCCATCCCACTGCCCCCAAAGCCATGATATAAATTACTTTCATTTTCTCATGCATTTTCTAAGCATATTTTTGCTTTTCATTTTGTTGGCCATAATTTTTTATTATGAAGAAGCTATTTGATAGGAAGAAGCTGGACTGTTGCATTGGATTCAGCTCTTCAAGATGAATCCAGCAACATATGAAATGATGGGGCAATGCACACCACTGCAAAGTTGTTTTTTTGGGGGGTCTCCAGGACCAAGATGGTGGTCCCTCAGCCTTTGCCACCCCCTGTGTGGGTCGGAACCCCCACTTAGAAGACCACTGCTCTGCAGGCACTTTCTAGAGGAGCTATAAGAGGATTTGCTGCTACAGGCAGGATGATCCTTTTTTAACTTCTAATGATTACAGGTATTGCTCATTATCCACTAGGGTTCCATTCCTGAACCTCCCATGGATAAAAAAAACTTGTATAAATAAAACAAAGGGAAAAATAGGTTTAAAGACTAAATTCCAGATTTCTTTCTCCTCTGTTGCACCTTATGGAATAAGGTAGTGCCTCAATATCTGCAGGGTTTTGATTCTGGGACTGAAGAATGGAATTATTGCTTGTATGATTGCCTCTCTATAACAGTAGAAAAGCTGTTTTTAAAACTGTAATTTGTAGTGGCAATTCATTTTGAGTCAAGTCCATGTATAAAAAATCAGTGCATAACAAGATAGGTCTTGTATATGAAAAAGCAGTGAATAGGAGCCAATTCATTTTTGTCAATGCTGACATCTCTTCATTCTGCCATTCTATTTCTCCTTGTTTTCCTAACAGATCCTCCAGGAATTAGAATATGGTCCCTCAGTAGACTGGTGGGCGCTGGGTGTCCTCATGTATGAAATGATGGCTGGGCAACCACCCTTTGAAGCAGACAATGAAGATGACCTCTTTGAGTCCATCCTGCATGATGATGTGCTCTATCCAGTCTGGCTTAGCAAAGAAGCTGTCAGCATTTTGAAAGCTGTAAGTCTCTCCTCCTCCTTCTCCTCCTCTCCCTTCTAGAATTTGAATTTTCCTATGGTAGTTTCAGAATGACCACTACAGAGAGTTCAGCCACAGTTCAGAGTGCCACTGTCAATATAAAGGGATCTGGGATGAATTACACTGCTTGTGGGAAAGGGACAAACTGTTTGTGTTCTTTGCGGCTGTACGCTATCCAAATATATGCACTTGAGAATCATGTTTCAAAAAAAAGAAAAAAACACAAGCGAGCTGAACTGTCTTACGATGATGTTGCGCACTGTAAGGCTACTGTAGTGGGAAAAGGGATTATGTAATTAAAGAACCACATGCTTGTGTTTGTCCCACTCCTGACATAATCGTATAGTTCTAGCCACCATTGCTTGGAATTCCCATTGATTCCATGGTGACTTAACATTCCATAAAAGCACGTCTAGCATTACCGCTTTCCAGTTAATTCAGAGCACAATCCTATATGTGTCTACAATACTTCAGTGTGTGATTTCTAAGTCACATTGTGTTTAGTTGGAATTACTCCCATGAAAATGAGTACAGTGGCACCACACATAACAAATTTAATTAGTTCCAGAGGCATGTTTCTTCTGTGAAACGTTCTTTATGTGAAGCGGATTTTCCCATAGGAAATAATGGAAACTCAGATGATTGGTTCCAAAACTGATGTGCCCGGTTTTCTGCCCCCCCCCCCCCAGCTACTGGATCAGTAGTGGGGGGCCATAATCAACAACCAGTTCGGGCAATCCGGCCCAAACTGATCTTAGCCCGCCACTGATGCAGAGGCTGGTCTCTTAGGAGAACTGAGCAGGTCCTGGCGGAGTGCCAAAACCGGCCATATCCCAGCCGGGACTATTTTTTGCTTGTTTATCAAGATGTAGCTTGTATATCAAATTAAAATTTATTAGAAATTTTTGCTTGTTTTTCAAAACACTCTCAATCCAAGTTACTCTTAATCTAAGATTTTACTATATGTTAATAAAGCTTATACTCAGGAAAGTATGTATTGCAGCCTGAGTGCCCCATTCAAGTTGGCAGTGCCGGCTTCCAAGATGGGAGCATGTACCTTTTTGTGACCCCCTGAAATGAAGTAGCAACTCCCCAAGGAGGTCCCAACCTTCACTTTGAGAACCACTATTCTTAGCTATTTCTCTGACTTCCCAGACAGTTTCTATCTTGCTGCCACTTCTGTGTCAAGTGCTTAAACATCTGCTACTAGGATGCTACATGTTCTCTGTCTTCACTGCTGTATCTCAGCCTTAGATTGGCAAGTGAGTCATAAAAGCTTTAATGGGAAATGCAGAGACTCTTATATTACTTGTTGGGTAATTCAAATTTCCCAGCTCCCCCTCCTTCTTCTGAGTCCTCAAGAGTCCTCCAAGTACTGGCATGGATTCATTTCCTGTGATTGACCAAATCCCAAGCAAAACTGTTTGCAAACTTTATGCCTACTTTATGAAATGCTGCCACACAGAGGCACTGTGGAGAGAGGGAGAGTCCGAGGTAGGGGCTGTAACACTTGAAACAGTCTAAAGTCCTATTGATATTCTGCATATTGTCCTATTGATTTTCTATTGATTGATGAGCTGATTCTGCTTCAGCTTCAAATTCTGCATAAGCCCCAGTATACATCCTTTGCTGACTTGGGGGTGTCACAAAATGGCGTAAAGCACTTCTGCCCCACTCCTGGGGGTTAGGCCAGTGCACAGGCATACGCTGATCTCCCCACGCCACCATGGGAAGATATGCCAGGTGAGTTATGTTGACCTATTGCACCCTGAGGCACCACTGTATGCCACCTTGTTGAAACTGGAGAAAAGCCCCATATGGTGGCCGAGGGCAAAGTTAGCTCAAAGAGTCCTGAGCTTTCCTTAAGCTATCCAAGTTGAATTACCATATTTTTCACCTTATAAGATGCACATTTTTACCCCCAAGAGGGGGTAAAAATTCATGTGTGTCTTATAAGCCAAATTTTCTGCTCTCCGCCCCCAAGCCCGGGTCTTGTGCAGCCATGGCAGCACTTCCTTCAGTGCCCTGAAGGAGGTGGCACTGTGGCTGCGCAAGACTTGGGGAGGAAGGTCTCACGCGACCTCTCCCTTTGTCACACGGCTAGAGCGCTGCCTCCTTCAGTGCCCCCCAGTCTCTGAGACACTTGGGCACACTGAAGGAGGTGGCGCTGTGGCCACGCGAGGCTTGGGGAGAGGGTCTCACGTGACCTCTCCCTGTGTCACACGGCCAGAGCACCACCTACTCTAGCTCACCCAAGTTTTAAAAAGACTTGGGCAGGCTGGAGGAGGCAGCGCTATGGCCGTGTGAGATTGGGTGCACCGGCCAGGGACGCAGCATAAATTTAAAGGAGAAAAACATTTTTTCTTTGTTTTCCTCCTTTAAATCTTGGTGCATCTTATGGTCCGGAGCATGTAATAAGCCAGGAAATACGGTATCCAGTCTCTCCACAAGATCTGAATATCTCATTGGTGTTCCAAAAGCCATGGAGTTCATGCTTAGCTGGCCCTGTTGGCTTCCTAACTTGGAGAGAAACTGACCAAGTGAAGACTGCTGTATGCCTCTCTTCTGAGTCAGGGAGTAGGCAAGTGCAGGAAGAGTGAGTCATGAGTGATTTTAGATCCCTTCCCTGTCTGATGCAGGGTAAAGAGTGTCCTCCCCACGCCACCAATATTTTCTCCAATATTGAGTTTCTCCAATATTGAGGGCTGCTTGCGGAGGGGCCAGGAGACTCAGCCACCACTCTCTTCAGTCAGGTCTCTTCAGCAAAGCCTACACAATGATTCTGGCCTGCAGCATTGAGATTTTTTTAATCCTTCTGCTGGGTTTCTTTTAGACTTCACCTTGTTCTTCACCTTGTACTTGAGGGGTATTCAGTAGAGCAGGAAAAACAGGGGAAATGGAGGGGCGTCTATGTACTTGACTGCCGAATATTAACAAGGGATTAGCTTTGGAACGCTTTGTTTCCTCGCATTGTACTCTGAGACATGGGTTTTGTTCTTTGGGCACTGTAAATCAGAGTGCTATTAAAGCATTTTTAAAGCAACCTTAAAGTAGCTTTTGAAGAACAATGTTTTTCCAGTTCAACATTATTTTCTGTGCAGCATTTTGCTCTTTTAATTTTTCAAAACGGGTGTGTAATCCCAGCAGCCATGGGTGCTGCTTAGAGTCTGGAACTGGAAAACTAAAAGCTGGGGGAATCTGGGATTTAATTTCTCAGAAACAAAATTGAAATCCTTTTACAGTGCTCAGTTGGCAGAGATCCCATTCATTTCAGAAGTTTCTTGCCAGTACACTGCCTTGAAAATCAGGCTACACATCTTTAAAATATTTGAATGGCTCATGATTTCTGGGAGTATGAAACCCTTTTCAAGGTCTTTGGACAGCCTCTCTCCATAGCTTAGGCTGCAGTCCTAAGATCACTTTCCTGAGCCCCACTGAACTTCTGAGTTGACATGAATAGGATTTCACTGTGAGTCATAGGGCACAATATGCTTTGCCCGCTAATAGTCCCAGGATCCATTTCCAGTATCTCTCGTTAATGTTAAAGGATCTCAGACAAGTAGCCTGATGTGTGATTCTCTTTTTTAGTGTACTGCCATGAAAATGAAAAGTGGGTTTTAAAATAATAACATTGATCAATAGAAAACCTAGGTAGGTCCTTTTTCAGAGGTACGCAAGGAAAAAATGGAAAGATCCATTGCTTTGTTTTCAATTATGTATAAATGGCTTATCCTCAGTTGTGTATATGACATTCTTTTTGATATATTAATTTATAGCTATATTCCATCTTACTGTTGTGTTAGCAGTGGCTTATTGCTATGTTTGATGGCTTTGTTTTAGAGTCTGATACGTTATATGATCCTGTTTTGTCTTCTATGAAATTTTCCCTGCAAAAAGTCTCCAGGCTGGCCTAGAGCATTGGTTCCTTGATAGCAGCAGGAATAAGAACAGGATTTATTTGCAGGTTATGTATGGGGCTGGCAGCAAGGAGCACCAGAAAAGTTCAGACTCAGGGAAGGAAAGTGAACAGTGGGATTGTCTCCCAACTTTCCGGAAACATTGTCCTGGTGCTCCTTATAAACTCCTTAGTTCAGATTTCCACCATGTACATAATTTAAGTTCTTTTTCTCCCCTGCTAGTTCATGACAAAAAATCCAAATAAACGACTTGGCTGTGTAGCATCACAGAATGGTGAAGACGCCATTAAGCAGCATCCATTCTTCAAGGAAATTGACTGGGTCCTTCTAGAACAAAGGAAAATCAAGCCACCCTTCAAACCTCGGATTGTAAGTAGTTCCCTGAATTTATGCAATGGAACCTGGTAGAACATACAGTATGTAAACAATGATCAGTGTCTGTTATGATGAGTTTGTACGAGGGTCGCCCAGAAAGTAATGCACCACATTACTCATAATGCTGCAATAGAATTGAAAAGCAACAATAGCCAAAATTCTAAGGCTAAGGCTGTTGGTTTCATCAGAGGTAAGTCCCAGGTTAACTTGCAATAGATTAATGAGAAACAGTCTTTTTCTCTTGGTGACAACTTCAGGGAAACTCATGATTTCTGTCTGCTCAGATTAATTCTGCATGTTCACTCCAGGGAAGACAGTGGGACTTAAAGCCTACCTAATCTTATTTTTCATCCTCACTGGTGCAGCTGCATCCAAAAGGTGTACACTTTGTCCAGTGGGAAGGAGAGGGGGGCTTCAAAAGCAAAGGGGAATTTCAATCACCTTTCCCCTCCCCCCACTCTGCAATAGGCATCCTTGGCTTGTGCCAGTGGGCAGGTTGGCTGATTCTGTCCCACACTACCACCACTAGATATATCTCCACTTGCAACCTCCCTGCCCCTGTTCCTCCTCCACGCTACCCAGTTTAGCCCAGTCTCTACCCTACTCTACCCTTCCAGCCCCCTCCTGTGCCACCTTACTTTCCTCGGTGTGAGGCTGGCACTCCGTTGATGCATTGAAGAAGACTCCAGCTTTCTGTTGGCTGACAGCAAGGCCCATACTGGGCTGGCATGTTTTAAATGCAAAGGATTATGCTGGTAGTCATATTATCTTCTGTCACTTGATTTCCTGAGCATTATACAGGGTGATTTAAAATGAATGGGACAAAAAGTCATAGGTATGTTTTCTTTTTGTCCCATTCATTTTGAATCACCCTGTATATTGAGATCAGGCATTGAAGACCATGTCCCCTTATCACACCATGGTTGAGAGAGAGAGAAAGCAGAACTAATATAGCCATTTATTGAAAGATGCCTCTCAAACTTTAATCTGAATTTGAAAAATATTTAGGGGTTCAGTATTGCAGTACTTATGTGGCAGAAACATGTTCTTCCTATATAAATATGAAGCTCTTTCAAAATATAATGTCTAACAGTCTTTATATCATGGAACTTTGGGGTACTCTAGTATTGGGGATACATTTCTTTAACTGCATAATTTGCAGGGAAAATACTATGAAAGCTTAAGAAGAGGAAACACTTTGTAATGCTGTGCTTGTGGAACAATCATATGGAATTGACACATTAAGAATACTTGAGTATATTTTCAGCACACATAGTTCTTGGCACAACAGTCAAAGATAAGCAAGAACAGTTTCCCCACTTTTCTGGTAATATTTGAGCTGTTTCTGGTGGCTATAAATGATTGAGTAGCTTCCATCATCCCTGGAAGCATCTGATTGACTTCAAGAGTTTGGATATAACCAAGGAAGTTTCATGACATTAGACTCAGTATTCCATGGAAGAGCCCTGACACTAGAACTCTCTGTGTAGCATTTCTCTGTACCACATTCTTTATAAAATGAACCTTTCAGTGTTACGTGCTTTTTATCTGTTTTTTACCTTTGTTGCACCTTTTGTTTTTGCTAGATGTTTTATTCGTACTGGAATTCTTTTTCTAATAGTTTATGAAGATATTAAAATAGTATCTCCAACAACTATAGTTTCTAAAACAATGAAAATAAAACTTTGAGAAACTTCCTTGACCATGTAGTTCTTGATCCAGTGTCAAGTTTGGGAGACACCACACGAGGATTAAATCCACAGTCCATCCTGTAACTGCTGGTGTCAGAACATTAATATGTGCTCTTTTAATACCCTGGTGACTGAGTACATCCCTTTCTCAAGATAATATATAACTTCACTTTTTCAAGGTGAATATATATTTCATCTTAAAAATGTCCAATATAATTTCTATTTCATTTTTCTTCCCATTATTCTTAGTGTTAGGTATGGCTCATAGATGATCCTTAGATATTGACTGTAGCATCAAGAGATCAAGAGTGCAATCCTATAGACACTTTCCTGGGAGTAAGACCCATTAAACACAATGGGGCATACTTTTGAGTAGACATGAATAGGATTGTGCTCTAAATTGCATGTGGGAAGGAGTCAACTATTAATCACCACCATATCGAATGTTTTTCATATCACAGACAAAATAGGGATCATTCTTACCTTCCAGTGAGAGTCTTAGAGCACAATTCTAACCATGGCTACTCTAAAGTAAGTCCCATTGTGTTCATTGGGTCTTACTCCCAGGAAAGTATCTTTAGGATTGCAACCTTATAGTGCTAATTAATCACATGATGACAGGCCAGATCACATAGGCAAGCCAGCCCTTCCTTAATTTTTAAATTATCCTCAGTAATTTATTTCCATCCATTTTTTCCGTGTAGTAAGTTATCTTAACAATTGATTTTATTTGGACACAACATGTATATTGATGTTTCTGAATTATAAGCAGGCCTGTCCAGGCTGTATTAATATTTTGTTTTGTTCTAACCCTCTTGTGCCCCAAATCTCATCTGAAAGCCTTTGTCAAAAGAACAAAAATGTCAGAATGAAGCCCCTATAATTATCTATTTTTAGTCCAATTCTGATGATGAGGAAAGTCATTGGTTGGCTGTGTTCCATGAACTATTTTCTTCCTCTCTTCACAATTACTCATTCCTGACTTTATTGATAAGGCTTTGTTGACTTAAGGCTGGCACTGATTTCAGTTCTGCCAGGGAAAAGGAAGGTATTCTGTGAACATGAAAATGTTGCACTTCTTTGCATTGGTTGTTTGTTTTTACTAGTTAGCAACTGAACTGGGGTGATACAGGAATTGCTGGCTCTGTGCTAGCCAGGGAGTCTTTCCTACTAGAAAAACCACTATAGGCAATTGCCTCCAATGGGCTTGCTTACCATTCCCAGTATAATACCAAGGGTCAGTCCTAACCAACTTTCCAGCACTGGTATAGCAGTGCCTATGGGACATTTGCTACATCCTGTGCCAGTGGGGCATTTGCTTCATCTTAGAGTTGGGGGTGTCATCTAGGCCTCCTCCTGGTGAGGCAATGTTTGTTCCCTTACCCCTCTGTATTGCATTGCCCTTAACCTAGATCTGAAATGTTGGTTAGAATTGCATCCCAAGTCATCCTTAGCTCTAATTGCATTGTATCTGTCATACAGGCAGCAGAAAAGGTGAGGGATAATAATCTGAAATCTTGTGCCACATGTGAATAAGGGGAAAGTTGTGGCAATGGGTGCAATCCTAACCTAAGTCAGTCCTATTCATTGGTCTTTCTGCTCCCGTGGTGATGTAGGGAGGTGAGTGCATGTGTATGCACTGACCTAACCCTCCCCCAGGAGTGGGACAGATGTGCCTTTACAATGCTTTTGTGACACCCTCAGGCCAACTCAGGGCTTGTGCTGGGGCTTAAACCAGCCTAACTGGGGATTAGGATTGCAGCCTCAGTCACTTATTTCTCCAACTAAGTCCCTCAAATAATACCTTCAGTATCTCACCTATTGTTGACATATCTTCTTTATGCAAAGAACTAAATTCCTGGTGCACACATTACAAAGAAGCACACATTATATTACATGTTGACCTTGGAGCTTCCTCACTTTTCATAAGTCTTGTCTTAAGGATGCCAGCAATGTGTTTGATTTTTAGTTTTGTGCTGCAGCAGTTTCTATTTGAGGAATCCCACCACCAGAACACAGTTTTAGAAGTAGCCAGGCTGTGTTTCTGAGAAATGTCAGCAGTCATTTGGGATTGCCATATGTCCCAAAAAACGGAGACAATCCCAATTTGGGGGGATTGTGTTCACATACTGGCAAATGGGACAGAGGTTCCTGTCCTGATTTTGTGAAAGAAAAATATGGCAATCCTAGTCAATATACAAACAATTTATGTTATACCAATAAAAAAAATCACCAAATTTTTTAGAAGATCATCTTCAGTAATATATCTGAAAACTGTTTATGCAGTTTTCTGCATGCATAAAAAATATCTGAAATCTGAGTCACAATTACCAGTAGTTTTACTGGAGTGAATGATTGTTCAGTTTAAAGATGGAAATGTACGTATGAGGCAGCTGCTAATAGATAGCAGATAATCAGACAGTAGATAATCAGAAAGACAGCAAATAAATTTCAAAAGAAATGTGTATCTGTGGACTGCTGCAGAAAGATCAATGTTTTGTTTTTAAAACTACTGTTTTTTTGCAGTAGGCACCAGGTTGCAAAGAATTATGGCTGGAATCCTTAAAGAGGGACTTTCTTTCTGGAGACAACATTTTAAACAGAAATAAACCTATGGAAATTTGCCATGTTTCCAGTCACTTTTTATGACTAAGTGCTGAAGAACCAAAATATTTGCATTTTTAGCTAGGGTTTTCTGTTCTGCTGCTTTGAAGTCATAATGTTGCTGAGGCAATTTCTGACCGGACCTATCCTAAGCTGAGGATTATGACTTTGCAGTTTGACTGTGGCAAAGGAATCCCTTCTTAAAATGCAGTAAAAGTAATGGGAACACCAGCAATTACTGGCCAAGTAAATTTCTTTTTGTGTGAATGTTCTCTCTTTCAAGTTTGCTTCAGTGTGAATGTCCCTCTTTAAGGTAAGGCCAACAGTGTGGGCAAATGTTCAGGTAGGTCCATTTTTAGGCCTAATGTAAACTTCAGGTGTCCTCCAGTGTCATATTTCCATTCAGTCATCCAGGTGCATGGCAATTGGCATTTAGAAGAGGGGGACACAAGGGGCTGTACTGCATGCATTTGCATGGAATGTATTTTGCTCAGATCAACTGTGGGCAGTGGCCCATATTTCATTGTAACACACTATTCCATTTATTCCCCATCTCCCTCTGTATCCTTAAGAACATTAATATCATGCCCCACGCATAGTTGGGCCAACATTCAGATCATTGTATGAAGATAAACGTTACCTATACATACTTTATTTTTATGTGTGTAGCAGTGACCAGAAGTTAGAGCAGTAATCCCCAAACTGTGTTCCAAGCCACACTAGCTTGAGAAATTAGAAATACCATGAGATATAAACTAACTGCAAATACCCTTACATCATAAATAAGGAAATCCTCATCTTATGGGGACCCGGGTCTCAAACCCTGGCTTGTTAACCAGCAGGCCAGGGCTTGAGACCCAGGTCCTTACAAGATGAGGATTTCCTGCTACAGGCAGGGGGTTGGACCTAGATCTACTAGGTCCCTTCCTACTCTATGATTCTATGACTCTTCTATGACTCTCAATACTAATCTATAAAGGAGGCTTTTGTTGTGTCTCAGTGAGAGTCACCTCTCTGGGTGTACCTGCTTCCAGTTAATCTCTTCATGGGCGGATAATTTTGATCCATCGGGAATTATTAGTTCATTCAACCACAGTCAATACCAAAAAGGTATAGACTTTACTTGCTATCAAATGAGCCAAACCACAAGGTTTCACTATAAGGAAAACTGTGTAGGATTAGACCACAGGTTCGTCTAGTCCAGCATTCTACCTTAGACCATGGTAGCCTTGTCATCCATCTAGGCAAGCCTTCTTCCTGTGAGGAGACATGCTCAAATCAGTGACTTATTATGCAGATAGCTTTCTAGCTTTCTCTAAAGGCAGGTAACTCCTGTCCATAGACACTGATGCAGCTGGCAAGAGTAAATTTTAGAGTGTAAATTTCCTTCATTTTTAATCCAGAAAAAAGTATGCATCACCTGCCAGAAGTTTGAGGAAAACTAGGTTCAAGTAACTTTGTAGATAGTTGTATTTGAACAAGTCTTACAGCGCAATCCTAAACATGTCTACTCAAAAATAAGTCCCATTGTGTTCAATAGTACCTACTCCCAGGTGTAGGTTAGGATTGCAGCCTTCGTTCTTTTTGGATAATGTGCTAGACTAGTCTCTGAACATGAAGTTACCTTCTATATGTCACATATTCTTTGTATGGGGTTCTTTTTTTAGGGGGTCTAGTAATTTCCTCATAATTAGTTGCCCAGGAATCTGTATTGTGAGAATAGATCAAAAAATTTCACCATCTACAACATTTTCTGAAATTAGAGTTTTCTGTCTTGCAGTGCAGATAAATCTTATCACTTTCTACTCAGTAGTAAGTCAATTGAATTCAGTGGGACTTATTCCCATGTAAATGTATAGGTATTACAGCCTTGGTATGCTGTTGGTTTGCTGGCATGCAATATTCCTGCACACATTTGCCTAAAAATCTTGTTATAGGAACCATCATAAGAATAATTTCCTAACAGGAAGCCTAAATTGTATTACTAGAAGGTTAGGGGACAAGAGTTACTGAATAAATGTTATTGTACACAGGATAAGACATTGCTGTTTTAGTGCCAGTTCACATAATTAGTGGTGGTTATTATCAACGGATTTGTTATTGCTTCAATAGTTTTTTAGACGCCGTGTCCGTCCACCACAAAAGCCCTAGCCATTACAGCTGCCTCCTGATCCCCATTTCAGACAATAAAGCAGTCACATGATCATTGAAAGAAAAAAGAGCCATATGAATTAGCACTGTGAAAAAGGAAGTCCACGTTTTCCGCACCTTGCTTAGAAATGAATTTAACATATCTTGGTGGGGTATTTTCCCCCCAAGTAAACTATCTAGGGCAGTGTTTCTCAACCAGTGGTATGAGTACCACCAATGGTATTTCAGGTGGTATCTGGTAGTACTTGAAGGACCCCAGAGTGCCTGCCACCTAGAAATGAGAGCAGAAGTGTAACACACAATCAGTGGTAGGAGGTTTGGCTTGGTGAGGAGAACTCCAAAGCATGCTTTTCCAACTTGAAAAAGCCTCCCCATTTACCCTGAGCCTCATACTATAGTATAAGGCCACCCAATCCATAAGTAACTCACAATGATGTCATCCACCAGTAACTTCCAGTGGTTCTTCAAATAGGTGGACCACGTGAAGAGGTAGGTGGAGGACAAATATTGAGAAACACTGATCTAGAGTCAGGGGACTAGACATGCCAACTCATAGGTTCAATTTGTGCTCTGTTCTGGAATGAGTAAACAAAAACAAAAAGGTAGGTAGATATGAAATGCTGATATTGTTGGACAGCAGCTCCTCCTGTCCAAGTCTTCCAGAGATAATCCAACTAGTCAGACAACTCAAATTTTTCAGAAATATACATAAAAGAATCATTCAGGCTGAAATTTTAACATGCAGTTAGGCTGGCCTAAGTCTGAGGATAAGTCTTATGCTGACTCAGGGGTGTTAAAGTGCGATAAGAACCTTCTGCCCCACTCCTGGGGGAGGGTTAGGCCAGTGCACAGAAATGTGTTTGCCTCCCTACATACATCAGCAGGGGAATGGGTAGACTTATGAAGTTAGGGAAAACCTGATATGGCCTAAGTTAGGATTGCACCTTTAAACATTTTCTATCATTTTTACCCTTTCAGCTTTCTTCTCCTTGAGATAAATTTAATCAATAATCCTTAGGAACGGCTTCATTATGCAACAGGAGGGGGGGAAATGGAGGCAATGGACATGGGTGTCTGCCACCTGTCGTATAACTGAGATTATACCTGGGCTTTATTTGGCTTGATAGAAGCCTCATTGGGCATCTAATAACAAAAGGGGTTGTCCTTGGAACTGTACTGCAAAATCATATTGTTTTAAATTAAAAAAAATCTGCACTAATAAAATAAAAATGGGAAGAAATTATTTGGCCATTAAATATAATGAGTGATGAATGAAAATTGTCTGGTTAGTATCATTGTATTTTAGGGCATTTGAAAATGACAGTTATTTTGAACAAGTAAATCTAACTTTTGACTTTTTGCGAGAAATGAAGGTAGCATACTGTTTTAAACTGAAAGGGGAAAATATAGCAAAGACATACAAATAAGGAAAAAAGCCCACAGGGAAGAATGAAAATCATAAAACAGTAAAAATAGAAAGAGCAAAACTGTATCAGGAGAAATATCAAGTACAGGTTGGGCATCACTTATCTAAAATGCATGGGACCAGAAAAGTTTTGGATTTTGGATACGAGGTATATCCATATTTCAGAATACTTACATATACATAATGAGAGATCTTGGGGCCCAAGTCTCAACACAAAATTTGCTTTAAAGACAGCTTATTGCCTGAAGGTACTGTTACATAATATTTTTAATAACAAGGTTTGTGCATAAAAGATAGTTTGTGATTTTATTTCTGTGGGCAAAAAAAGTTTTTTTTTTTTTTTTTAAAAGTCATGTTGATGCTCAGAAAAGTCAGGGGAAAAAGGAAGGCAGGACTGGATGAGGTCTTTTCCTCTGGTTCTAGAGATTATGTGGAGGGCATTTGGCCTTTACACAGAGGTTTATTTTCTGCACCAGCTCTGATGCTGGTGCAGAACCAAGTAGCCCCATTGCAGGACTGCTCACTAATTCAGAGAAGGCAATGAAAGTCTCCTTCCTGCAAAGAGCTGCAAGCAGTAGTCTATTTGCCCACAGGATACCATGGCAGCCATCCAGGCACCGCTGTAGTCCTGGAGCCCTGGGCAGCTCAGGATTGGGCTGTAATTTGTTAAACCCTTTGGAGCTGAGCTGGGTAGGAGTTAAGGCAGGTTGGCGAGCTGAGGCAGGCAACTGATGTCAGTGCAGGAGCCAAGCCGAAGATGGTCTCTGACCCATTAGAGACTGACAGGGCTGCAGATGTTACTCCTGTCTATTTCTTTGATGGTCTTCCTTGCAGTAGCCTCCCTTCTATAGCTTGAGGGCTCTGCACTCAGCACATAAGTTTGCAGTAGGTTCTCTAGGCTTTTGCAGTTGACACTATAGCTCCTCTGTAGATGGCCCTCTAGTTTTCCATGACACCAAGGCTTTTGCACTCTGTTTTCCCAGCTAACTCCTACTTGGTTAGGCCCTGAAACTATACAGTTAACACAATCAGCAAACTTCTGGGATTGCAGCATAATGGTGAATTTAAAATGTATCATTGAAGTAAATATGTGTGTCTTCATACATACTTGTGTCCTGGCATAAGAGCAGACAAAAAGAAGGGGAAAGGTTGGCACCCTTCTTTTCTGATTGTTTTATCATCCTCAAAGATATCCATAGAATAGGAATTTTTCAGTCCCTGAAACAAGCATTGCAAATCAAGAAGATACAAGTAGTATAGTTTGCAAGGCACAGAGTACATACTAACATGAAGAAATAGTAGTAGAGTAGAAGAGTAGAATTTCAGGGGGGAAAATCCACTAATTATTACCAGTATGGAAACTCATGCATACAGAACAGTAATTGCCCTAGTATATCTCCACCCGAAGGACACTTGCAAGTACTGACAAAACTGCCCATGTGAATTGGTCTCATTTGTATAGGCTAATATAATCAGCATCAGTTTGAAAATATCTGATTGAAATGTTTCTCATACTGAACCAGGGCAGCAATGTAGACTAGATATTTAAATAAATATATTTGATGGACACACACCTATCAAATATGATGGTCACACACCTATCAATGATTTGGAACCACCTTTCATAATCCTCTCCTTAGGACCCAGCGAAGCTTACAATTATTTTCAACACCATATAAAGAAATGTTCTTTTATTCAGTGCATCATACTATTATTACTTTTATCTTGTAATATTCTAGATGTCACATGGCACAGAAAAAAATGTGCTAAAGGTTTGCAATGTGCAAAACCCAGATAAGATATGGCTGTAAGTCTGTAACGTTTTCCCAGCTAATGGAAAGTAAAGACCATAGTTGTAGCTGAAATTAGTACTTATAAGATAAATTTATGTTTAGAAGAGAAATATAAAAGAAACTTATATTTAAAGAAACCATATTTATATTAGAAATTTGCAAATTGATCAATGTGATTTTTAAAATTTGATTGTGATGCCAAGAATATCAGACATTTGCATGTACTCTAAGACTTGGAAACTTGAAAACAATCAGACGTGTACAACTGATCACAGCAGTGATAAGCTTGAAGAAAATGCCAGGAACATTATGTGTCATTAGATCCAGAGTATTATACTCATCAACATGCAGCGGTATGATATATTACAGTAAATGCAGTTGTAAATTAAGGTTACACCCTACCTATGTTTTTGTGGTATTCAGCACCCTATATGTTTCATAGTTCCTGCAACTTATCTTATTATAATCTTGCAGAAACTCCTTCCATGTCTGCTGCACATTTAAAATCATCCTTGTCCCTGGATTGAGTGCAACACCCATAAGATCAGAATGTTAAGATAAAGATGCTAAGATCCAGTAGAAATGTAGCTGGACCTGTTTGTGTTTAGCCGACAGCCCCTATAAAGGGCTTCAAAACAAATCATTTGCAAAGGGAAAGGAGGAAATGTCCCCCGCAAAAAGTTCTCAGTACTTTTTAAATAGGCAATGGCTGTATTGCCACACTTCATTTCTAAATGGTCATGTCCACAAGTTTTATTTTTAGCTGGCTAGCCTGATTCATCAGAGATCCCCTAGTGGACTGGTTAATGTTCCTTCTGATACAAACTTGACATGGTCTCAACTTGTGTTGACCACCAATTCTATGTGATATCAACAGCCCTCCCGCACCCTAGATTAAGAAGCTCACCCCACCATGTTTCCTTTTCACAATCCTTTGTCTCCCTCTTTAGTTGTTATCAACCCAAACTTTTTGTTTTCAGGAAAATGCTTCTTTATTGGGATGGGAAGGCTATAGCCTATAATATGTTTAATTAGTTGGTAATGAGCAGTTTTGACAGTGTGGAAGCCAACAGACAAATTCAAAGAACATCAGCATGTGTACAGATGTTCAGTTTGTTGGATAAACATATTCAGGTGAGCACAACCTATTCATCACACGTGACATCAATACAAATTCAGTTCACTCCCACAAGCCCTTCTCTCATCAGAAAGGCCACTTTAAGAGATGATTTATTTTATTTATATCCCACCTTTGCTCTCCTGCAAGAGGGAGCTCAAGGTGGCTAACATTAAGAATACAATAAAACACCATTAAAATAGATAATAAATGCAGCTTAAAACACAATTAAAATACAATTAGATTGAATAAAAACTGAGACAATTAAAACAAGCATACTAAAAACATTTGTTAAAAGCAATAAAACAATTGCCCCCCACCCCTGCCCCATTTAAAAAGCTTTTTTAAAATAAAAGGTTTTAAGGGTCTGCCTGAAGCTCTGTATTGAGGGAGCTTTCCTCAGTTCTAAGGGGAGGGAGTTCCAAATCTGGGGTGCCACCACCGAGAAGGCCCTATCTCTGACTGCCACACCTCTCATTTGCACCTGTGTGATGCTGAAGGCTATGCAATCTCTACCTGTACTGTATTAGCCAGATCCGAGCGACTCAGGTATGGTTGCAGCTGGCGGATCACCCGAAGCTGAGCAAAGGCTCCCCTGGCCACAGCTGCCACCTGGGACTCCAGGAGCAGCTGTGAATCCGTGATGTTTGCACATGAAGCAGCAGCAGGTGTACTTAGCCTTTATCCTACATGTTTTCTCATTCCAGTTCTCCTTTTCATGCAGCTTTTCACCCCACAAGGTTTCAGATAAATGCATTTGTTTATATGGTGAAGAGGGCATACTCAGATGAGAAAATTTTCATTCATGCAAGCTACCACAATGTGACCATCTTATGACAGGAAAAGGGGCCACCTGGAAACAAAACCATGATCACTGGTCTTCATTTATGACCGCCCTGACTACATCAAATACCCTCTTATGAGATCCATAATGGCCTTCCAGAAGCATTTCCTATATCACTCCATCCTATTATATCTCCCACTTCCCTGTATCTTTCTGTCAGTCTTATATTGAATAACCACAGAGCTGCTGCTTTTGTTTATCTTCAGCTTTTTACTTTTTCTAGTAGCTTTCTGCTCTTTCTCGAATCTGATATCCATATGCTAACAGGGCACTTGCTGCATGCTTGGAGGTGTGACTCCACTCACGTTTGGGAGTTGATGCTTGTGGTGTTTTCCCCTGTAAAACAGATCTTGTCAGATTCAACAAAAAAAAAATGAGAATCTCTGGCTCCCTTTCTGATCCCTAGATATTGTAGAGAGAGTGGCACCTTTTAAAGAGACATCGCTCTTTTATTTAGCGTCCCTGTTCATCCATGCATGGTATCCCATGGGTTTCAGACTGACAGGACAGAGAACAATTTTCTCATTCTTTTAACTATGTTGAACCACTTTGATTACCGGTAGTTTTCTCTGAAGAATATTATAAATATTCTTCATCATAACGGTCATAACGAACAGGCTAGTGATGTGATTGCACTCAGAGTTAAAAAAAATTAAAAGGCTACAAACTAGGTTTTTAAAAGAATGGAGTGAATAAACTGGAGAGCAGAAGTTTGATAGCAACATAATCTGGATTCTCTGTAACAACTGAATGAACAAATGATGTCATTGCCTGGGAGAACAGCTAGTGTGGAAACACTGAATTCCATACTGTTCTTTGAGCAGCTTACTTAATTCACTCTTCTCCCCTCAAAATTTATTTTCAGCCACTAAGAGGCAGTGAAGCCCTCTTTTCTCTTCTGACAGGTGCTGCAGGAGCAGTAGGTAGTAGAGACAGTATCGATGGTTTATTTGGAGAAACCACTGACACTGTCTTAACATTGCCAATACTGGACAAATTCTGGCTGCTCCTGTGCCTTTAGCGGTAGCTTGAACTGCAAAATCCAGCAGCAGTTGCCTGTCACAGCAGGGAGATAAGCATTATCACTGTCGCACAACTGTTAGGAGAAAGGGAAAAAACTATACATACAACTCAGTACATACATTATTCTAAACTGGGCATATGATATGCATGTGAGTGATTTGTGTCATTCTCCACAAGCTTTTGGGTCTTTCTTGCAGTAGCAAATGCATTTATCTGCCACACAGGTGAATGTATCAATCTCATACATGCAGGCAAATCTTTGTTAGGGTATTTTTTTTAATTTCTGTGGCCAGTTTCATTTCAGGTATAAAAATTACATTTTTATATCTTTTCAACATTTCCCTGCTAACTTTTTTATGTTATTCTTTTTTTCCTAGTGTGGTTTGGGAAGAGTTTTAAGTAGCTCCAGGGCAATAATTTTCAACCACACTGGTGTACATAGATCATTTGCAGGTGTGCAATGGGGGGTTTAAGCATCCTTCCAGCATAAGAGTGTGCCTTGACAGTGGTAAAAAGAACTGATGGTGTGCCTTGACCATTTTAGCAACTTATCAGTGCACCATGAGATGAAAAAGGATGAAACTCACTGTCTAGAAGCTAACGTTTCACCCTTAGTAGCCCTCCAACTCATACTAGCCTACAAATTCAACAACGGTATACTACGTTCATAAGATATTAAAATAGGGATGTGTAACCATGAACTAGTGGCTTAGCCAGAGGGGGGCAGAGCAGTCAAGTCTTTAAGGAGTCACCCCTTTGGAACTGTTCCGGGTGGGGAGAGCAAAACAGAGCCACATGGCTCCATTTTGCTCTCCCCACCTAGAATCACTCCAATGGGGTGAGGCTCCCTCAAAGACTTGACTGCTCCACTTCCTAGCTACGCCACTACCATGAACAGAACAAGTGACAGATCAATTGTATTAGGCCGTATTTATGAGTTTCTGGCCAAATACAGAGGGATGCAAAAATAAGCATACAGTTCTTATTATGAAAAAATAGCATCACAATAAAGATGACATAAAAATTGCAATCAAGTACATTATCTAAAGTTCTCAAATTGCTGGCCTTCAGCATTTACACTTTCTTAACTCTAAATTGCCGGCTGTCAGCATCTGCACATTCTTAACTCTTATAACTGTATACCTACTTTTGCATCCCCCCTATATATTCAGGACAACTCATCTGTATGTGTGGGGATGAGATCTAGATGCACAACATGTTTTTTTAAAAGAAATAGGAAAAATACCTTGGCAGAAAGAAAATCGATGGAAAAACCAGATACTGTCAGTAAATATATTTCTGGATCACTAACGAGGTAAGCAGGGAGAGTTACTGGAGGAAAGCGACAGGAAGGGGAAAGGGTAAGCAGGTATTTTCCTTCTAGAAGTGCTTTGCTTGGAGGAAAGCTCACTGAAATTTTGTTGCTTGCCATGGCAATATAATGGGGAGTTTATGATTGGAATGTGGTGTGTAGCTATGGGGAATTCCAGCTTCACCTCATTTGTATGTGCCAAACATTCATATTTTGAATCCACAGCAGTCTTCCCAGTGAGACTATGGATCGCTGGCAGCACAGTAGAGAGGCAGCCTGGCTGCCTTGACAAAAGTATAGTGATTCAGGGCTTGCCGTCACAATAGTACCACGTTCCTGTTCCAGTCCCTACTCTGTGGCATTTAGAATGGCAGGGAAGGGAGGGAAGAAGGACCACTCTAGGTTGGCAGTTACCATTCTTCCTCTCTTCTCCACTCTCTGCTATTTCAGAAGGCCAGAAGTGAGAAATAGAAGGGTAGAGGTAGTGGTAGGAGGAAGAAGATAAGGCAAGCAGGATGATCCTAGGCTGGAGAAAGCAATGTAGAGGCAACTGACAGTAGGCCAGTGGCACTCAAGCATTTCAGCCTGAGACTCCCTTCTGAGAATGACAATTTGTCTGGGGACAAACACACAACCCAGAAGTGATTATCATGGCTGGAAGTGACGTTAAGATTGCCCAGTGCCAGATTCCAAGGATGGCTGCACTCAGCTTTTCACGACCCCCTAAAATGACGTCACAACTCCCCAAGGAGGTCCTGACCCCCACTTTGAAAACTACTACAGTAGGTGATTTGTGGGCCAGTGGACGAAAAAATGGAATCATGCACGTTGTACAAAACAAGAGGTGTTATCAGATCTTGGTCTCTTGCATCAGGGCAGATTGAGCTGAGTTTTCAGAGAAAGGTTTCTCCAGTTAAGTTGGAAAAGAAATAGGAAGCAATTCTTAGTTGACACTCTTATGATTCTTGGGATTTTGATCTACAGTTCCTGATTTTACAAGGTAAATTATATTGATTTTTTTTATTCATTGTTGACCTCGCAAGCATACTCAGGCCAAATGATTTGTGATACTTAATGTATCTGTATGTAGTTAAAGGCTTAGGTCTGCTTGAGTGTTGCAGCTGCCTGAGGATGCAATTGAGATTGGGATCGTAGCACAGTGGTAGAGGGTGTTTCATTCTCTTCAACGTTTTTCTAACTACAAAGCCATTTAATCTTTAAAGTGCCATTTTGTTGCCTTGTTACATTCACTCTGCCACTTTGTTAACACTGTTTTCAGTAGGAAGAAAGTATCTGGGTTGAATGGGTCGGGCAGGTCAGAGAGCTGGTGATCACAGACAACATCAGCGTCACTGGATCTAAGAGGGGTTCCATTCTCCCACATCTTCCTGTTCATGCAAAGTCTGTAGCCAACCTATGACACCATTTGTAGGCAAGGTACATTTGACCTCATGCTAACCTTGCCAGGATGACTGCTTCCTGAAATATACAGTGGCTATTCTTGCTGTATATCATAATTCCAGCTAGTTGCTGTGTCATTGTGTTGTTCTCAACTTCTATCTCAGAGACCAACCAACTTTACCTAAACCATTCTTTGCTTCTGTGACCTCGCTTGTTCATCTTTGTTATCCTCTGTATGAAATAGCTCCTCTTTATATCATTTCAGAAAAATCTGCTTTTATTTCAGAAGCAAAAAAAAACCCCAAACCACTCCACACTGCTCAAAAAAGTTACTGTTTTGTGGGGTTTTTTTGTTTTGTGTTTTTTTTAATTGGTGGGTGGGGGTTGCATGTGAGCTAAAAAAACTGCTTCTCAATCATAAACTTCTACTTTCTTTTTCCTCAGAAAACCAAAAGGGATGTAAATAACTTTGATCAAGACTTTACCAGAGAGGACCCAGTATTAACGCCAGTGGATGAGACCATTATAAAGCAAATCAACCAAGAAGAATTTAAAGGCTTCTCATATTTTGGAGAAGAGCTGCTGCCATAAGATTCCCATTAGGACCGCCCAGATTAGTGACACTGCAAAGTGTGGTCCTGAAGAGGTCCACCAATTATATGATCAAGAACTACTTCTCTGACCATGAGCCCATTCCCCTTTATTTTAAACTATATATATATTTATTATTATTTTTTCTTTCATTTTTGATCTGGAGGCACTTCTAATTTCTGTCTCACAAAGCAATGCAAAATATTTTGTATCAGAAACTGTCAAGGTAACACAATGCTGCTGTTTACTGCTTCTTCTTCCATTTGGGATATTTCTTTTATTCCCAGGAAGACTGTGACATGCTGCTTTAAAAAAAAGATTTAGGCAACTCCAAAATTAATTCCAACAATCATGTTGAGGTAAAAAAAAGTTTTTCAAGATGTGATCATCATCCCATCATGTTGTGACACATGTACAAGTCCCTGTACTATGTGTAAACTGAGGCACAGTGGAAAGAAGTCACCTTATGGTGACTTTTACAACCTCAGGAGTGATACTAGAGATCAGACATATATCTGACTATGCCAGGTCAGGGTAGGAGAACATGGAAAACTATCACAAGAACATTGTGATAGTGCTGCATGCAAACCTAAACTCTGAGTTTCGCCATTGATTTCACCAAGAATTGATTTCACCAATTGGTCCTGCCTGTTCAAAGTAGATGCCCTGGTGCAGGTCCCAATAAACCATACTTCTTCCAACAGAGATTTTATACTCATATCTTTTTAAAAATATATTTTTAAAAATATGAAGAACAACCCTATGGGTGGTGGAAAGACAGAGCTGAACTCTCTCCCCTCTAGCTAAACGCCCACTCAAAACTATCAACATCCCATCAGGATTTCAGATCCAAAAGAAAGCAGCCAGAAACAGTTTAGAGTGGGAAAATGGATGAGGAAAGAAAAGATTCAACACTTCCACCACTCTTCTCTCAAATCCCAGGATGCTTACCCTGGATGCTTTTCATTTTGTTGTAACAAGACTTCATTACATGCACCTGCAGATTGTCTCCCTTTGTTCACTTCAATTAGATACATAAAAGCTTTGAATTGTTTATGGCCAACATCTACGTGTATGCACTTAAATATTTAGGATCATGTCCGATGCTTTCATTGAGCACTGTAATGCATTAATGCTCAATGCCTAGGTGCAAAAATCACTGTTAATTTTTACCTTATGATATAAACCACTCAACTTCAAACACTAGAATTTGCTTCTGGTATCTGAGCATCTCTGCACCAACGTTACTGCTGCACGATGGCCATATTAATAACTAACAATAGTGGCTTTCACCACTTCAGGAAGCATTTGGTACTGAGGAAAGTTGGAGAAACTTATCCAGTCTTACCATGGCAAACAAAAAAGTTCTTACCATCATACCTTGGCAAACATGCAAAATGTTCATGGTGCAAAGACCACCTTTGGAGAATGCTGTGTAAGGAAGACTCCATGCAGCCACTGTTACCACTGGGTGCTTGACCCAGTCAAACTTAAATGGAGTAAAAGAGCCCAAAAACTTCACCTTAATTGATGTATAGATCGTAGTGTTAACTAGAATACATACATAGGTCAAAGGAGTATATGTACCTTATTCGCAACTGGTTAGATTCAGAGAGACTGTGTTCTTGACAAATTCATAAAGGATCAGAAAACAGTTCACAGCCCAATTGTGAAAAAGTCTGACATTTCTGTCTTGAACTCAGCTGTAGCTCATTGCTCTACTGCAGAACCAAAGATATACTCTGGAGCACACATTCAATGTCAACATGAGTAGGTATTCCTCATTCAAAGGAAGAGGAACTTTGCACATGAATTCATGCAAGAGATTGGGCTATTTGACTCATTGCAAAGGAGGTGGAAGAGGATTGTTCCACCTGTGTTAGTTTTGTATGGAACCTTGTTAAGTGCATCATAAGTTGAGCAAAACTGTATAGTTATACTAAAATTTAAAATGTAGTTATAGAAGTGGGTAGAAATGTGTTTTAGGATCATGATGCTACATTCATGGGCAATAAATCTGATCTTTGAACACTTCAACCCTTGAATAATGTATGGGCAACTGAGGTTGATCTCATTGCTTTCTCTGTTCTCCTCCCCTACTGGTTGCAACCATGTTTATGGTCAAGTAACCACTATCTCACATGTTACTGAATAGAGCAGCTAATTAAAAATTACATCTACTTAAAACTTTCCTGGATATCCTTAAAAATTATTTCAGGAAAATACATTTTTTTCTCTCTAAGAATAAATAATTTTTTAAAATAGTTTTTTAAAAGTATATTTAAAATTAAAACACACAATAGATGCTTTAAAGACAGGTGATAAAGGGCTAAAGAGTGGACAAATTCTCCAAAAGCCTATAGTGACTTTTAAAAAGCCATATAGGTTTTCTACAAATTTTACAGCTTTTTTGCCATGTACATGCGTCTTTTTCCATAGTTAATTATATGAAAGCAGTACCTGACACATTTACGTCATTGATGCAATGGCAAGTATGAAAGGGATTCAAATGGTTTTTCTGAGATACTGTATCATCGAATAGAATTTGAATAATGTCCCACTTTAGTGATTTATTTTTACTTTTAATAGCAGTGTGTTACTTTTGCAGACTTTTACAAAAAAAAGAAATTGGGCATGATCCACCCTCCTTTGTGCTCAGCCTTTTTCCTTCCTCTCCTTTACTGGCTGACCTTTGGCAAGTGCACCAGCTGTGATCCTCTGTAGGAACCCAAATGTACCCAGTGGTGTCCCTGGTGTTAGATCCGGAAGGTCATGTAGTACTGGGTGGCAAAGTATGGCATGGCGACTCAGAGCGCTCAAAAAGCTGTCTTTCTAGTAGTACTTTTTAGGGGGCCTTTGGAAGCTCAGAAGGCTTTCTAAGTACTCTGGGATGTTATGTAAGGCCCAGGTGCACCCAGGTAAGCAAGGCGGCGCACCAGCCTGAGAGGCGCACTATTTGGTTGTGACCCTGGATGTGACATCACCTAGGATTTTCACTGGATACATCTCCCAAAGGGTCTTAGGAAGGAGTGGGATGGTTAGAGCTGCCTATGAAAAACAACCTCCTATTACTGGTAGTGATTCAGACTTTATGATGCACTTAACCCTAACCCAGGGCCAAAGGAAAAAAGGGAGGAACAAGGATCACATGATATTGTACTACTGTACTCTGGGTCCAGCTGGATCATGCCCAATAGTACTACTGTTATTTTGTGTTTTTAATATTTAGAAAAATCTGATATGAAAACTGTGCTATAGGAAGAATATAAAGCCAGGCAAAACCATTCATTATGTGAAAGTATATTGAGAGACTGAAGATCAACGTTCAAAAACTGACATTGCTGAGGTCGTAAATGGATTTTATTGTGGTCATTAAAATGGTAACTCATGTGGACAATATTAACAAATGTGAAGTTACCGCCTGTAGATATGCTGACAGTGTTATGTACTTATATTTCTGGGAGTAGCCTGTGTTTTTGTGTATGTGTGTGTGTGTGCGTGTGTGTTCATGTATTGCTGAGATTTCTATATATAAATATATATATGTATAATTTTCTTTTTTACTGGACTGAATGAGCAGTTAGGGCAATCCATTTTACCCGTTGCACTTGGATTTCCCAGCTGCACAAAATATATATACTTGTGACTGGCAGAGTGGCACTCAAGAAGCTTTTTTTTCCTTTTTTGGGGTTTTTGTGTTGTTGTTTTTTGCCTTTTGTACAGGTGAGGATTTTGTATATAGGTGTTAATTGCAAGGCCTGTGGAATTCAATGAATATAGAGGTATCAATTGCTGCATGTTCAGGCATATTATTAAAAAAAGTTAGCCTATGAAAGAATAATTATGATAATGTCCATGTGCAATACTCTGTATGTCTATTGGTTCAATTTACTGTCCAAGATCGTTTTTTTTTTTGTTTGTTTTCTGTTATAAAAGATGTAGTCTTATATTAAGCTGTACTAAATCTCCTGTATAGTTCTCTTAAACTCTATAGGGAATGATAGAGACAGGGAAAATGAAAGACAGGACCATTATTGACAGAAGCACAGGCAATTGGCTTGGGTAGACAAGCCCCCTTCTCGTGTTCTTGCTGCAGCAATGTCTTTCCCTTGGTTCTCATGCTCAGATAACCTGAGAAACTCTGATGTGGAGAGGAGCTACCGCATAGGCTCCACTCCCAGATCTGAAGCTTCTCACGTTTCCAAAGCAGAAGGAGCAGCACTACAGCATCTCCTCTACTGCAAGGTAATTTGAGAAGCTACTTCAGGTTGTCTTCTCAAATAGATGGATTAAGTTAGTTTCAGTTTTGCATCTGGCTGTTCATAGCCACTTTCAGCCATGATGACATTCAGTTTCATTTTGTGTATTTTTTTAAACTCAGGTGTTATATATGATTTCAGAATATTAAATATGCTATATCATGTCATGTGTTGTCTGGCTTACCAATGTAATAATGGATCAAAACTTTAGGATAATTTAATTTATCGTCATTAAATTTTAAGGGCTGGTGCAGGGGCAGGGAAGCAGACCCCTTGCTTCTGGGGTGGAAGCACAGAGACGTCAAAAAGATTACATCATCTCATTATTTTTATTTTTATTGTAGAACAGCAGTATAAAACTGCCCCTTGGGTTTTGTGTGGTAATACCAACAATGTGTATTTCTGCCGCATTTTCGCTTTGGACATCCGGGCAAGAACTGACAATGCTAAGTGGTCTTTCCAGAGTTGAACTGCAGCTTTGGAGGTAGGACGTGGCCTTTGAAAGCCACTCATCGACTGGCGGGAATGACAAACTATTATATGGTGCACTACTGTTTGTATGAAACAAGAGGCCTTTATACAAAATGGGGATTAGCAATTTTTGTGGAAAGGAATGCATACATCCCACAAAGCTTCTATAGGCAAAACTCTGGAGAATGTAACTCCTTCATTTCTGCCATGGAAATCACTAACAAATGTTTGTACTGAAAATGCCCCACCACCTGCATTTCTTTCTATGGAAAGCAAAAAGTTGATACCTTCACACATGCAGAACTTTTGGCAACTGTCTCGCTGACATTCAGGCTACCTGAATCCTATTGAAATTAATGAGTCCAATTCAGGAGGAGAAATCAATACACAGAAGTAATGTATGGTGGGTTATGCCAGTGTAGAGGTATACCCTCCATCACATCACAATACTCATCTAAACCAATTGATTGGATGCATCCTGTGATATGAAAATGGATATGTATTCACATTCAGGGCCCCAAGATTTGTTGGGTGTGATATTTTGTCCCTAACTATACATGGTTCTGCACCAATAGGATTTAAGCAGCCTTGGACTACAGCCCTCTTCAGTACAAATGAATATTCCAATAATGTTCTATTTAGTTTACATCAATAGAGTTATCTGTTACTTTGAACATTTTCAAACTACTTCTTTCTAACAAACATGCTGTTAAATTTCTTCCTCTCCTGTAAATTTTGTCCCCATCCTATTATTTTTTAATTGGTGTGCAAAATGCCCAAAAAAAAAATGGAAAAAATGAAGATTTTTTTTTCTCTTTATTTTTAAATGGCTAAAGTTCAGAGGAGGAAAAAGGTTTTTCTCATACTATAAAAATAATTCATGCTTTCCAAATAGGCAATTTTTTCCCTTCTGAAAGACCTCTTGAAATTACCCGCAGAATAGTTCTGGAAAAATATGAAATGTATTCAGTTTTACAGGAGGGGGGAGGTATTTTTTTTAATTGTGAGACTTTCTTTGTACAGATTTTTTTCTTACGGTTGTAATTTGAATCTCTTGCCATTCATTAGGGTTAATTCATTGTAGCCATTATTACTGTGCCAAATGTACTGTATTCTAAAGGATGTGAATGTGTATTGTTTCAGAACCTAATAAATACAATGATGTTAATTTATTTCGTATCTCTCATGGTTTCAAGCCAGGAATGAAAAGGAACAGGTGGAGAATGAATTTAAAAAAGCACACTTTAAAATTTACACACTGAATTTAAACACAGTTAAAGACCTAAATAATGGTATGGGTTTAGGAGTTTTTGGTGAGGCTCCCATCATTTTCCCTGTAAGCCCCCCTCCCCTCAAAATTGTGTCATTTTAAAAACACCCAACCAGCCATCTTGCATCCCATAATGCACTCCCTTGTCTGCCTATCTATTTTCCAAGCTGCCAGATGCCTCCAGCAGCCATACCAGACCAAATCCCAAATGTTGCCTGCTTGAAAAGCAGACCAGTGCAAAGGTTTGATGTACAGTGCTGTGCTTTTCAACGGTGATGGCTATCTTGGCTTCACAGGTGGAATCTCCCTCAGTATGCCTTGTGTTATTTTATCTCAGCACATCCAGAGATTATGAGTAGGAAGTTGGGGAGGGCAGGGGGAAGATGTTCAGGGGGAAAGGAGGAGGGCAGGAGGAGAACAGGACCAGTGGAGCTCAGCTTTTCAACACCCAGAGCCTCCATATCAGACCTTATAGCCCAACATGGAGGCTTTAATTCTATGGCAGCCCACAGAATTGAGTAATCTCATTGCAGAGATACTTTCCTTTCGTGATGGAAGGGACAAAAGTCCCCTTCACCCAAGGAGCTGATGGTGGCTACCTGGTTGTGCACATGATATCATGGCAGCCATTTTGGCGCCATAGCAATCCCAACACTTCAGGCAGCTTAGGTTTGGTCTGCCCAACCCCTTCACTCTTCCTGATTAGATAGAAGATCAAAGATATTTTTGCTATATTAGAATAACGTATATAACCCAGCTACTATAGGTGCAATCCTAAGCTCCAGTTAGGGCAGTCTAACCCTTAGCATAAGTCCTGAGCTGACCTTTGGGTGTCACCAAAGTGCCATAAGACACTTCTCTGCCACTCCTGGGGGAGCATTAGGCCAGTGCACAAACATGCCCTTACCAACCTACATCACCACGGAAAGGGGAAAACCGATGAGTTGTGATGGCCAAGGTAAGGACTGCAGCCTATGTGTAACTCAAGAGCACAAGGATGTGCTTAACTTTAGCACATATGGTGACCATGATGATGATGATGAACAACAGTCAGAACTGATTTCAATATTTAAATTTACGGGTTGGTCAGCAGAGATTTATTATTACTGTATTTATTTATTCAATTTATGTCCTGCCTTTCTTCCTTAAGGAAGGAAACCAATATTTAAGAAAACTTGCTTTTCATATAGAATCAGGGTAACCATATGTCATAACCCAAACAAAGAAGACAAGGCCTCCCAAAATGTAGGACAGCCAAGAAAAATGGAGGACATTACAAAATAAAAACTAAAGACACTCATGAATTTTGCTTTCATATGGGTAATTTAAACATCATATCATTTATTATGAAATATAAAACTATTCCATATAATTTATTACATATAATTTCTTAATTACTAACGAAAACGTACCCATGTTGCGGGAGTAAAATCTCCCGTACGCCATCCCCCCACTGCACATCAACCCTCCTGTGCATATCAACACCCTATGCGCCTCAACTCCCATGCGCATCAGTCCTCCATGTACAACATCCTCCATGCGCATCAGTCCCCCATGTGCATCAAATCCCTATGCACAACATTCCTCCACGTGCATCAGTGCCCATGCACATCAGTCCCACATGCACATCAACTCGTCATGCACATCAACCCCCCATGAGCAACATCCCCTATGTTCATCCACCCCATGCTCATCAACTCCCCCATGCACATCAACTCCCAATGTGCATCACTCCCATGTGTATCAACTCCCCATGTGCATCATCTCCCCGTCTGCAACAGCCCCCCATCCACAAACCCCCCCTGCACAGCATCCTCCCCACTGTAACCCCTCCCTCCGAACAACACCCCCCCCCCCAGTGCACCAGGCACTGAGCACAAATTGGCTGGATGCTGCTCAGCTTTCCATGTTAAGTATAGGACAAAAACATGTTGAACCCCTTTTCAGCCCCTTAAGGGTTAAATTTCTCCACATTGGTGGGTGTTCATGTGACAAATTTCATGCTTCTAGGTCTGGGTGTTGGGGCAGAGCATCCCTCAGTCACTGATTCTTCAATGCAAAGTATAGGGAGGAAAACGAGCTGCGCCCCATTTCACTCCCTTCCGGTTGGAATTTCCAAAAACCAGTTCTTGGTGACTCCCTCCATCATAGAATTCCTTCTATGAATTCCAAGAACTGGTGACACCCACCCAAAATTTCACACTTCTAGGCCCAGTGCTTTTGGCTGGGCGTTGATGAGTCAGTGAGTGACTTTTCATTTATATATATATATATATACCAGCGAAAAGCGTACCAGCGTTGCGGGTATAACATTTTCCCCTATGCCATTCCCCCACGGTGCAGAAACACCCCATGTGCCACTTCCCCCCATGCGCATCATCCCCCATGCGTAACTTTCCCCCATGCGCAACTTTCCTCCATGCGCAACTTCCCCCATGTGCATCATGTCCCCATGTGCAACTTCTCCCCATGTGCAACTTCCCCCATGTGCATCAACCCCCATGCACAATTTTCCCCTGTGCACAACTTCCCCCATGCGCATCATCCCCCATACGCATCATCCCCCCATGCGCATCATTCCCTCATGTGCAACTTTCCTCCTTGTACAACTTTCCTCCATGCGCAACTTCCCCCCGTGCGCAGCATCCTCGCCAGTGCAACCTCTTCCTCCTAACAACATCCCCCAGTGCACCAGGCACTGAGCACCCAATTGGCCGGATGTTGGTCAATCTTCCATGTTAAGTATAGGACAAAAACACGTTGCCCCCTTTTCAGCCCCTGGAGGGTTAAATTTCTCCACATGGTTCTTGGTGGGTGTTCAGGTGACAGAAGGATCCCTCCCAGAATTCCATGCTTCAGGCCCAGCAGTTGGGGAGGAATGTTGATGAGTTATCAATTCTCCAATGCTAAGTATAGGGAGGAAAATGCGTTGCGCCCCTTTTCACCCCCTTCTGGTTGGAATTTCTGAAAACTGGTTCTTAGTGCACCCCTCCCTCACGGAAGGAACACCCTCCCCAAATTTCATACTTCTAATCCCAGCGGTGTTGGGAGGGCAGTGATGAGTCAGTGAGTGAATCAGTCAGTGAGTGACTTTTCTCATAGATAGATAGATAGATAGAAAGAAAGAAAGAAAGAAAGAAAGAAAGAAAGAAAGAAAGAAAGAAAGAAAGAAAGAAAGAAAGAAAGAAAGAAAGCTATATGCTGCCTGTTTACAAGGAAATGGAGGATGATGAAGACTTCTTCCAGGACACTAGGCTAAGAAGAGGACAAGTCCTGGAAAAAGGACATTAGTTCACCCTAGTCAGATATTAAAATATTCATGTTTGTGCATAGAGATTGTGCAAAGATATACACAGAGACTGAGAAAGAGTGATTTTGTTTTACATAATCAATTAAAATGGCACTCCAAATTTTAGTCATATAATAGTGTGGATGGTGAGAGGTGCTAATGACCCCATATATACAGAGTTTTTTGAACCCAAAACATCTTCCCAAAAAGCCTCCTTGGCTTATACTCGGGTGAGGCAAAACCTGGTGCTGCTGGTGGTTCTGGTGCTGCTGCTGTTCCTGCCGGCTCTTGCCGGCTTCAGGAGGAGGAAGCAGGGGTGGAGGAGGAGGGCAAGATCACTGCCCTCCCTGCAGCCTCTCCATCTGCTGCTGATGCGGCTCGGCATTTTGCCCCTCCAGTTTGCAGCCACACTCAGAAATGGAGCCCTCCTTGGACACCCCACGAGCCAGGTCCCTCCTCAGCCTCAGGTAGCATTACATTACTTCTTTGTAGACATGCCCAGGATTGGGCCCTGAAGCTGCACTCCTGACTGGAGTGGGCCTTACTTCTGAGTAGACATGCCATGGATGCAGCCCAGAGCCCGCAAGTGCACCCTACACCAAAAAGAAGGCTCACCACCCTTCTCTGCCTGATCCTGAACCCTATCCCCACTCACTCACCTGTCTCCCTTCCCCACTCACTCACTCACTCATTCAAAGTCTTTTCTTTTATCCTGTTAGATGTGGTTCCCAGTACTTCAAATCCTTCAAAATTCAAATTTTAAAGTACTGTTTTACTGTTTTTCTTTGAAAAATATATTAAAAACATTTAACCTACTGATGCCTCAGTAAATGTTATTTTATTGGTATCTATTTTTACAGTATTTTGAAATGTACCAGTAGCTGCTGCATTTCCCACCCTAGGCTTATACGTGAGTCAATAAGTTTTCCCAGTTTTCTGTGGTAAAATTAGGTGCCTCGGCTTATACGCGGGTCAGCTTATACACGAGTATATACAGTAAGCAGAATTGCCCAAGTTTGCCAGGCTTAAGTGGCAAGGTACAAGCCATCTCTGCAGACTGGTGTTTTCCTGCTTAATGACTCTGTTGCCCTTGGGGTACTGGCAGAAGCTGCACTACTGGCTAGCACATGCTGAACCCATACTTGTGGATCAGCGTGTGATGGTTGGAGCACATATGGCAGGGTCATGACTCATGCCCAAGCATTCCAGTGTGGTTCCCAGCTGGCAGAGAAGCTGCAAATGGCCTGACTTGCCTTGCGCACTGGGAGGAAAACTATACAGGTGTGGTATTCTCCACTTAGAGAGATTCTTTTTGACAAAGGTGATCTAGAAATATTTTAAGAAATGAAGGCTTAAATCTGATCCTAGGCCAACTGCTGCGCTGGCCTAGGAGTGTCACAAAACTGCTGTACAGCACTTCTGCGCCACTCCTGGTGCACAGTGCACAGACAGGTGCTTAACCTCTTAAAATCACCACAGGAATGGGAAGACCACTCACTGACTGACTCATCAATGCCCAGCCAAAACCGCAGGGCCTAGAAGTGTGAAATTTGGGGTGGGTGTTCGGTCCATGACAGAGGCACCCATTAAGAACCGGTTTCTAGAAATTTCAACCAGAAGGGGGTGAAAAGGGGCACAACACATTTTCTTCCACATACTTTATATTGAAGAGTCCCTGACTAAGGGACGCTCTGCCCCAACCCCTAGACCTAGAAGCATAAAATTCAAGGAGAGTGTTCCATCTGTGACATCAACAACCACCAAGAACCAATGTAGAGAAATTTAATCCTTAAGGGGGTGAAAAGGGTGCAACGTGTTTTTGTCCTATACTTAACATTGAAGACTGACTGATCAACATCCAGCTGATGCACTAGGAAGGAAGGGGTGATGGTGATCGTGGGGGTGGTACATATGGGAGGGCGGTGTGCATGGGGGTTTGATGAGCATGGGGGTATTGCACATGGGGTACAGTGCGCATGAGGGGTTGATGGACATGGGGGATGTTCTGCATAGGGGTTGGCGCATATGGTGCATGGGGAGGTTGTATGGGGGTATTGTGCCTGGGAGTGTTGCACATGGGGGGGTGGTGTGCATGGGGGACAGTGCGCATGGGGGGACGATGTGCATGAGGGATGATGCACATGCAGGGTTGATACACAGTGAGGGATGACGTATGGAGGGAATTTTACTCCTGCAATGCGGGTGCGTTTTCACTAGTTACTAGAATAAAACTAATATTACAACTGCTTGTTTTATTTTATTTTTATCTCCCTTCTAAAACCAAAAATTAGGCGATTTAAAATTACACATTTAAATTAATAATGTGATCCATCAAGATCATTCTATACAAGTGACTGCAAGCACAGGCATCCCCCTGTATTTGTGGATCCCATTCACAGTTTCACTTACCCATGGTTCACACATTCCTCCTCCATTGCGCCAATGACTTGTCTTGCTAGTCATGGTTTCCAGTATCTGCAGACAGTTCTGGGCACCTCACTTTAAGAAAGATGCAGCCAAACTGGAGCAAGTCCAGAGGAGAGCGACAAGAATGATCAGTGGGATGGAAGGGAAGCCCTACCAGGAAAGGTTAGGGGAACTTGGGATGTTCAGCCTGGAGAAGAGGAGGCTGAGAGGAGACATGATTGCCCTCTTCAGATACCTGAAGGGCTGTCATAGGGAGGAAGGGGCTCGTTTGTTCATAGCTGCTTCTGAAAGCAGGACTAGAACCAATGGGTACAAACTGCAAGAGAGGAGATTCCGGCTGGATATCTGAAAAAAATTCCTGATGGTTTGGGCGGTTCAGCAGTGGAACAGATTGCCAAGGAAGGTGGTGGACTCTCCCGCACTGGAGAACTTCAAGCAGAGGCTTGACAAGCACCTGTCAGGGATGGTCTGGGAGGATTTCCTGCTGCAGGCAGGGGGTTGGACTAGATGACCTTCTAGGTCCCTTCCATCTCTAGGATTCTATGATTATATCATGCAGATCCAACCATGAGGCTAAATTAACTGATCATTTCAAGAATTAAATTGGCAGAACTGTCTACTATAAGGAGTTGCTTCCATTTCTTATCCTTCTCCTGCCTCAAGGTTTGGGAGGTATTGAGCTGTCTTATCCATTCACCTTCCAAAAGACCACACTTTTGGCTCCTGTGCCCTGCTTCACTTCTTTTATTTACAGTGGTTCTTTGGTTTATGAGCATAATTTGTTCCAGAAGCATGGTTGTAATCCAAAACATTTGTATATCAAAGCAAATTTTCCCATAAGAAATAATGGAAACGCAGACAATTCATTCCACAACTCAAAATATCCACATAAAAATGATTACAATGATGTAATATAATACAAAATAATAAAGAAAATGCAAAATATAAAGAAAAATAAAATTAACCTGCACTTAAAGCTGCAATCCTAAAGACACTTTCCTGGGTATAAGACCCACTGAACACTTTTGAATAGACATGGTTAGGGTTGTGCTCTAAGTCTCTCAGGTCTTGCAGGCTGCAATCTGCCCCCTTACATAGGAGTGAGCCCCACTAATTATAATAGGGCTTCCTTTAGAGAAGATAGGCAAGGCTAGGTCTCTCAGGGTCCTTTCCATTGCCTCCCTTACAAAGGACTGAGCCCTATTGACTATAATAGGCATAGAGTAGACGGGGATAGGCAGGTCTCTCAGGAGAGGCTGAGCAGGTGCTGATGGTCGGTTGTATCCCAGCTGGGACTATTATTTTGCTTGTCTATCAAGACATTGCTGGTATATCAAGTTAAATGTTTGCTTGTCTTGCAAAACACTCTCAATCCAAGTTACTCTTAACCCAAGATTTTACTGTATTTGTTTGTTTATATCCTGTCCTCCATCCTAAAGGGGCACTCAATTCTTCTGATTCCTGCTGTGTAGCCTCCTGAATCAGCTTTTCTCTGAAGATGTATCCAGAGCCTTGCCTTTTAATGAAGGAGACAGAGCTGAATGCCTGGAACTTACTGAGTAAGGGATTTCCCTGTCATGACTCAAATATTTGATCCTCGAAGCCAGGTTCAACCTGGTCGGCAAAAGTGATCCATTGCTGCCCCTGGAACAATTTAAATAATGCAGTGCCAGAGGATTTCATGGAGTTGTGGCTTTTCACGATGCAAACTCTGCTAAGTGCTGGCTGATTTCATAACACTGTTGACCGTTGTGGGTGAGTTCAGACAGCACACCAAATTGCCTGCTGTTACTGGAACAGCAACCACCAGCCCAACAAACGTCTCTGCTCATGATCTGGCAGGGGCTGGAGGCGTTTCCTTCGAGGTGAATGCTTAACTTGAGTGTATGTCCGGGGGAACCGGAGGTCAAAAAGTCACTCTCAAACTGGATTTGTGTGGTCAGAGACAAGAGCTGAAACCGGAGAGACCAGTCACCAGGTGTTCTAAAACGAGGGGAGGGAAACCTCAAGAAAGACTTGCCTCTGCAGAAGAGAGCAAAACCCAAGGAGAGGAGGCTGACACTCGCAAGCATGGCTGGCCAACCTGCTCTGACCCACCATGGTCACAGAGAGCTGGTGGTCTGAATAGAACCATGGTTTCGAGGAAATTCTTGCAATCTCCTTCTTGTGCGTTCAAGAGAGGTAGGGGAAGATATGTGTGAGGAACTGAGGGCTCTCTGAATCTCATTCATGCAGCAGAAAGCCATGGTTTCCTGTTACATCTGAATATGGCCACTGTGAAGAACCACTGTTGGAGCCAGAAATATGAGTATCCTTGAGGAACAAATCCATTTGGTTTATAAACCAGATGGGAATGAGGATCTGGCCCCCTCCATGATTGGCAACACCAAAGGCTCTTGGAGGGAAGCGGGCTTTAAACACATAGCATCAGTTCCCAGAAGTAACAGTACCCAGGGTGACTATATTTCCTCTTTTTCTAGGACATGTTCTATTTTTTAGCTTGTATCCTGGAAGAAAAAAAATATTCGTTTTCCCCCTTTTCCTTGTCAGTAGACAGCAAGAAGCTGACTTGTATTAATAAATCTTCTCTCTCTCTCTCTTTATATGTGTGTGTATATAAGAGAAAAGTCACTGACTGACTGATGGACTCACTCACTCACTCTCTGACTCATCAATGCCCTGCCAAAACCACTGGGCCTAGAAGCATGAAGGTGGTCTTTCCATGACTGAGGGGTGCACTAAGAACTGGTTTTCGAAAATTCTAACCAGAAGGGGGTGAAAAGGTGCACAAGGCGTTTTCCTCCCTATACTTTGCATTGAAGAATCGGTGACTGAGGGATGCTCTGCCCCAACCCCTGGACCTAGAAGCATGAAATTCGGGGAGGGTGTTCCTTCTGTCACATGAACACTCAACAATAACTGATGTGGAGAAATTTAACTTTTAAGTGGCTGAAAAGGAGTGCAATGTGTTTTTGTCCTATACTTAACTTTGAAGACTGACTGATCAACATCCAGCTGATGCACTGGGAGGGAGGGTGCATGGGGTGATAGTGTGCATGGGGATGATGCGCATGGGGGATGATGCGCATGGGGAGATGGTGTGCATGGGGGTGTTGAGCATGGGGGTATGATGCACATGGGGGATTGTATATGGGGGGACGGTGCTCATGGGGGATGTTGTATGGGGTATTGTACATGGTGGGGATGACGTGCATGAGGGTGTTGTACCTGGGGATGATAATGTGGGGGTGTTGTACATGGGGGATGATGCGCATGGGGGATGGTGTGTATGGGGGAAGGTGCACATGGGGATGTACAGGAGTATTATTTATAGAGGGATGATGTGCATGGGGGATGATGCACATTGGGGGTGTTGCATATGGTGCACACGGGGATGTTGTATGGGGGTATTGCGCATGGGGATGATGCGCATGGAGGAACAATGCTCATGGGGGGATGATGCACAATGGAAGGATGGCATATGGGGGGGAATTTTACTCCTGCAACATGGGTACGATTTCGCGAGTTTTATATTTAATTGAATATGTAAATGTATCAATGTAATTGATATACTCACTGACTCATCAACACCCAGCCAAGACTGCCGGACCTAGAAGCATGAAATTTTGGGAGGGTATTCCTTCTGTGACTTGTGCACCCACAAAAGACTGGTTTTTTAAAAATTAACCACAAACGGACTGAAAAAGGGTGACAAGTTTTTTTCTGAAGCCTGATTGATCAATACCAAGCCTCATCCCTTGGACTTAGAACAGTGATTTTCTAGGAATTTGAGGAAGTCATTTTATTAATAGGAAAATTGGGAGATTTGAACAGCATGGTATGCTTTGTCAAAAATGACTGATGGTGTGCCTTGACAAGCCAATGCCTTGTTAGTGTGCTATGAGATGAAAAAGACTGAAAATCACTGTCCTAGAAGCATGAAATCTGGGGGGCATATTTGTTCTGTGATGTAAAGTCCCATTAAGAACCGATTTGATGCCTAGTAGTGCCCAGTGATGCCTGCTGCCCACTGGTGCCTACTGGTGCCCACTGTTGCCTGATGCCCAGTGGTGTGCAGTGCTCAGTGGTGCTCACTGCCCATTGGGGCCCAGTTGGGATGCCCAGTATCTGGAAGGGATGCCTCTGCTACCCACTGCTGTGTGGTGTCTGCTACCTTCTGGTATCTGCTGCCCATTGGTGCCCAGTTGTGCGCAGTGGTGCCTGCTGCCCAATGGTCCCTGATGGCCCCCAGTAGAGTTGCCCGATGCCTGCTAGTTCCTTCTGATGCCCACTTGTGACTGCTGGTACTCGCTGCCTGATGCCTGGTAATTCCCAGTAGTGCCTGATGCCTGGTGGTGCCCACTGCATGGTGGTGCCTGGTGGTGCCCCAGTACCCTGCAGTGCCCAGTGCCTGTCAGTGCTCAGCCATGCGCAGTGCCCACTGATGCACTCCATCTGGTGCCCAAAGCCTGGTTCCAGTGCCTAGAGCCCAGTGGTGCCCCCAGTGTCCATCAGTGTGCACCGGCACCCAGACATGCTCAGGACCCACAAATTATCTTGGAGTTTTACTCCTGCAATAATGAGTAAATTCTGCTTTGAAATTAGTATGTAATCATATGTAATTCTGCTCGTATATAATTCTGCTAATTAAATGTAATAATTTAAAATTTAAAATTTAAATTTAATAATAAGTAATAAGTGTTTAAATTTACCACTTGAAAACAATATATATGAGTGTTTTAAGCTGTTACTTTGTCATGTTCTACACGTTTCTTGGGTATTCTGCATTTTGGGGGTGCCTTTTCCTTGGTAATGACATCTGGTCACCCTGAACAGTATTTCATCCCCCTCCCCAAAATCTGCTTCTTGCCAGATCGCTGCATAAACTCAGCCTTTTTAATCCTTCACTGGCTTCTGTCAAGATGCCAAACTATTTCCTGCAGCTTTCCAGCAACCAGCCCCACCATCAAAGGATATCAAGCATGCAGTCAATCTATGCAAAAGCTTAAAAGGACAGAAATCTCTTCATCTGATACACCCCCACATCCAAAAATGCCCTGCTTGTGAACCTCACTTACAGTCTCCCACCATCTGCCCTGCCAGGGTTACCCAGTGATAAGGCCAGCCCCTGGTCAATGTTTCATTCACAATGTAATGATGATATGACACTGCTATCCCTTACAGTAAATTTCTGGTTGGGGCTACGAGGAGCTGTAAGTTTCAGAGATTTGTGACTCGGGTCATTCCACCCAATAGCAAAGACACATTCCCAATCCAAGAATCATAGATACAAATTCCTGCATCATTGCGTCCCTTGAATAATTTCAGTCTCTGAGTGCCATTAAAAAAAAGACGAAAAGGATGCATTGGCCTCTTGGGATAGCAAAGGCATTCATGATTAATTTTGCAAAGAGATTTTAGCACATTTGTCTTGAATTTCCTTTTTCTTCAAAGCAAGAAAAAAGCTTGGCATTCGTTTCACATTTCAGCCTCCCGAAAAGGAGTGGCGAAATAAATTCAGGGAAGCAGATTTCCCAAAGCATGTGACTTGACAAATTATTACACGGCGCATTTCAGAGCACGTATCCTTGGAACGTATCACATTTGGAGATAAAAAGGGAGCCTTGATCGAGATGCTAATTGGTGTCCTGAACACCAGCTTTTGCCCCCTTTAGTTAGCTCCAAAAAATGGACTCCCAAGCACAATATAAGAAGCCAGGATCCTTTGTGCAATTGCGACGGAGGGGCCCAGGACCAGTGAAAGAAGCTACTGATTCAGCCCATCATGTTCTGTCACAGATGCCAGTGACGAAACACAAACCGAATCTTTGAAATCGTTTCAAAAGAGATCTTTCCACAGACAAAAGCGGGGGAAAAAACACTCTGACATCAGATATTTGGGACTTTGCCTATAGCTGTCGTGACAGTTGAGCAGTCCTCCCTGGACAGTGAATGGACTGGCACCCTGTACGAAAGGAAAGAGATGCCGAGAGCTTTTGGAAATTTGATTGGAAATCAAGAGATCTAAGCCGCAGAGTTCAATAACCAGAGAGCCCGGTTTTCCGTTTTCAGCATGTCGACAGAAAGCTGTAAAGAGCTTTCCCTACAAAGCTGAAAGACAGGCAAAGCGGCACGTTCGTGCATCCTACAGGACTCCAAGGATTCTTTGATTATTTTTAAGGGCTACCACCAGGGATTATTTAAATCCAAGGCTCACTAATACTCAGTGCCGATACCAGTTTCTCTAATCAAAACTGCTCTGGAAGCAATAAAGAAGTATGACTCTGAGCATGCACAAAGTGCTTTTGAGTGAAGGCAACAGTAATCTTTCATCAGAAAGGACCACTTTGCAATTACATGTGTTCAACATGTGTTCAACATGCTACTTGCTTCTCCCTAAAGAAATGTTCAGGTATGACAAACAGGCAGTACAATTTGGATTCAATTTGCGTTTTGGGTGCAATCCTAACAAATTTAGGCCAGCCTAACTCACCTGGCATATCTTCCCATGTGGTGTGGGGAGGTCATCGTATGCCTGTGCTCTGGCCTTACCCCCAGAAGTGGTGCAGAAGTGTCTTATGGCACTTTTGTGACACCCGCAGGTCAGCACAGGACTTGGGGCTTATGCCGGGTTGGGGCTTATGCTTAGGTTGGGGCTTATGCCGGCCTAAGTGAAAACTCAAATATTTTGGCCATGTCATGAGACAAGAGGACTCCTTAGAAAATTCTCTGATGCTGGGAAAAACTGAAAGGAGAAGGAGATGGCAGAGAATAAGGTGGTTAGACAGTGTCACCAAGGCAATGAACATGAAACTGGATGGACTTCAGAAGCTGGTGGAGGACAGGGGGCCTGGCATACTGCAGTCCACGGGATCACAAAGAGCTGGACATGAGTGAATCATTTTCATCAAGTGAAAGTTAGGATTGCAGCCTAAATCCGTGATGATTGGTTGCAGCATTTCAAAGTTTCAGGCAGGATTAAATGTTCTCGATTAAAAGTTACTGCTGCTTTCACTCAAAAGCACTTTAGCTATAATCCAGAGTAACTACGGGAACTTTTACACCGACATAGTTATGGTGCCACCTATTGGAAACCTACGGGAAATGCTTATAGCAATCCAGAGTAAGTGCCTCTTACGTCTTCCTGTAGTTACTTTGGATTGTAGGGTTTGTCCATGCTCAGAGCACTATTTATGCATTGCTTCCAGAGCAGAAGTTAAATCACAGAAATTGGTATCAGAGCAGAGTATTATCTCAAATTAATGTTCTGATAGTAACCCCTAAAATACACAAAATAAACAAATTTCCAGCTCTGGGGAAAGGGCGATGGAAATCTGAGGCAAGGGTGCAAAAATTACCTTACCTATGACTACCCCCCAACTAAAATTGGCCATGGCAGTGCTGGAAAGTTGGTTAGGATTACGCCTAAAGATTTCTTGCAGTCTAGGAAGCAGGAATGGTTTGCCTTTCCGCTTTCTGACTAGCTCTACCTGAAAATACCTGGAACTGAACCTCCAAACAGGTGTCTGCAATTTATTCACAGACCGACTGGAACTCACTGTACTCAACACAACCTCTAGACACACGTGACAAAGCAGAAAAGGTACAATAGGCCTGTATTGGCCCCAAATGATGGGCTTTCCAGCCCCTCTTCCAAAGTTGAGAGGCACAATCACCACAGAACATGTCCTCCCAGCCCATTAAGGACTGCGAATGGCAGCTGAGCTCTTCCATTGACTGGCTCCTCCTGGGAAGCCTCCATTCCATTGGTGCTAAAGTTCAGTAATAAAAGTAGTTATTGATAATTATTTATTATTGAATTAATATTAATTATAATTAATCTGTAATTTTTGAGACCCTGGGGATGAATCATAAAATCATAGAATCCTAGAGTTGAAAGGGACCTAGTAGGTCATCTAGTCCAACCCCCTGCCTGCAGCAGGAAATCCTCCTAGATCATCCCTGACAGGTGCTTGTCAAGCCTCTGCTTGAAGACCCCCAGTGGGGGAGAGTCCACCACCTCCCTTGGCAGTCTGTTCCACTGCCAAACCACCCGAACCATCAGGAATTTTTTCCAGATATCCATCTGGAATCTCCTCTCTTGCAGTTTGTACCCATTGGTTCTAGTTCTGCTTTCAGAAGCAGCAAAGAACAAATGAGCCCCTTCCTCCCTATGACAGCCCTTCAGGTATCTGAAGAGGACAATCATGTCTCCTCTCAGCCTGAACATCCCAAGTTCTCTAGGCTGAACATCCCAAGTTCCCCCAACCTTTCCTCGTAAGACTTTCCTGATCATTCTTGTTGCTCTCCTCTGGACATGCTCCAATTTGGCTGCATCTTTCTTAAAGTGAGGTGCCCAGAACTGAACACAGCTTCTGTTGCGTATTGTGAACTGGCCTCATATATGACATCTTCACAAAAGCCAGCATAGAGGTCAGGATAAGAACTGGATAATTTTTGGATGGGTGACTGAAAACTGATGAAGCTATCATGAGGCAACAGAGTCAGAAGTGTCCTTATTTACAGCTCGGCTAATCTGAAAACTCTTGCTGGAAGTGTTGACTGTGCCATGAAGGATTCGAGAGTTTTACGAATTGTCCGTACAAAACTATCCGTACAGCCTACCATGCAGGGTTGCTGTGAGGACCGAAAAAGGTTAAAAAGCTATGTAAGCTGCTTTGGGCATTTGCATTCGCATGAGAAAGACAGGGTATAAATCTCTTAAATAAGTGGTCTTCAAAATGGGGGGATTTGGATCTTCTTGAGGTTCATGACTTCATTTCAGTGGGATCATGAAAAGCTGGGTGCAGCCATCTTGGAATCTGGCACTGGGAACCTTTAATGTCACTTCCAGCCATGACATCACTTCTGGGGGGTCCCAGAAAGATTGTCGTTCTCAGGTGAAATGCCTGAATACCACTGCCTTAAACAAACAAACAAATAAATGAATGAATAATAGTGAACAGAGATCACCTCCTCACCTGGATTAACTGAAATTTGTCATAGTACTATATGCAGTAAGGTTCCTCATGAGATAAGCACTGTGGCCATTTCTGGGTGCACCACAACATGTAATGCTTCAAGAAGAGATTTGCATCTGCCTGTGGGATTCTCAGATCTTATACAAGTTCACAGAGATTTTTAAAGTAGCCATGACTGTACATGAAATATCTTTTGGCTGTGCAGGTGGAACCATTTCAGCTTCCAGCCTGCGCACAACTGAGAAATGGTTGCATTGCCCTGGCCCAGGAAAGCTGGTGCAGGGGGTCGGAGAGGGTGAGGGAAGGGCATTTGCAATACTAGAAATGGTTGTGATCATGATTTTGAGGGTCTCCACAGTGTGGGGACCACCTAAAGGTGCCTTCTACTGGGACACAGTCAGCCTGCTGCCTCTGAGAAGTCCAGTCTGGTATCTTCTCTGCCTGGAACTCCAAGCCCTCCAGCAGAAAGAAACTTTCCCAAGCCTCTTCCACAGATGGAGCTTGAGACTTTCTGCATGTACACCCAGGTATCCTCTCACTTGACTTCTCCCAGATTTTGTGGCACTTAAATTTCACAGCACTTCACCCTTTCTCATTGGCTTATAGGGTTGTGGGATGCTGAACACTCTTTAATTTCTCCAGAAGATGCTTGTCCTAAACTATGACCGCACGAAGGAATTTGACCACCGCAAACATGGTGGATGAAAGAAGAAACCCAATGCCAAGCAGATCCTGTTTGGGATTCCCTCCAGGCTTTGGAACCTCGGAGATAGCTTCTCTGTTCCCCAAGGAATGCAAGCCTGGAATGCTGTGGGGACACGGCGTCTCCGAGACTGTCTAACTGTGCCTGAAAACAAGATAGGCCAGGAAATCCCGCCTTAGTAACTGACTGTGTCTCCAGGAGGCAAAAACGCCTGCCTGTTTTCTTCTCCCATTAACGATTTGCCATTTGTTCAAGAAAACAGACAGATCCAAAGATGTGCGGAGTTATCTCTGAAGTCTGAAAACGGAGAAGACATATTTGAACAAAGGAAAAATGCAAGCGTTTGAAAAACTTCACATTCTTGAAGGGAAGATTAGTCTTATTTCGGAGCAGATAATAACATGGAAGAAGAGGTTTTTCTGGCTGGTGTGGTTGTTCCCTGTCATCATGAACTCATTCTCCCCTTCGCTGGAAGACCTGGCTCTGATTGGCATCAGTGATCTGAGAAAAATAGAACAAAAAATATCCACACTGAACACCTCTTGACATTTTTACAACATGCACTCCAGCTATCACTATTTCCCCCATGGAAAGACCTCAGTTTCTGGCACCTGTCCCTGGCAACTCACAATCCCTGACTTTTTGCCTCTATGGAAGAATTCGGAAGCATTTTTTTTAAAAAAAATTTTTTACTGTGAAATGCATATATCTCAAGGTGACCATATGACCAGAAAGTCCCAGATTTGTCCTCCTTTTTAGCCTCTTGTCTGAGTGTCCTCCAAAAGGACTTCATTGTCCTCCACTTTGGCTCCATTTTGGCACTTCATGATGTGCGCAGTACCCCATCATGCCATATGTTGTTGGATTTATATTGAAGAGCAAAAATCAGTTTTGAAATATCTCATTCCCATTAAATGTTATGGCAAAAAACTAGAATTTAAAAATACATATGCATTTATTTCTATGGGAAAGCGAACCTGCCCCATATCGTGGATTTACTCACGAGTAGGTGCACATGCCATAGTCCACCGGAAAGGCCAGGGTGATAGGAATCCAAGGGCACCAGAATGGTCCTGATCCCAGTGAATGCAGCCTCCAAAATCACCCCCAAAAGTGGCCCCTGATAATTGCATTGATCTCTATGGGAACTGAAAGGGAGCCATACTGCACCTTTACCCAAAAGTAAGAGAACTTGCCTTGGAAATTGGAAAGAGCAGGCTGAGAGGAATCTCTTCCTGATCCAATACATGCAGCCCCTACCAGGAAACCCTTCCTTCAAGCTCCAGTGCATTAAATCCTTTTGAAAGTGAGATTGCACAGCTGCTTCTACTCACGAGTAAGCAAGCATGCCTTTGCTGGTGTGGAAGGGCATTCCAGAGAGTGCAAGGCTTCCAGAATGGTCCCAATCCTGTGCACCTGGAACTCAGCAAATGCTCCACAAGGCAACATTTGAGTGTTTTCAGTATATCAGTGTTTTCAGATTTTATTTTGTCATGTCCTACATTTCACTTGGATGTCCTACATTTGGGGGGGCCTGTTCCCCCATTTTTCATTATGGAATATGGTCACCATGGGTGAGGATCATGTCTGCTTTCAGCCACTTACATGCACTAATGATGAAAACAAGTCTTGCAAAGAGGTTTTCAAATTAAAACGAAGTAATATAGTGTTGAAACTAAGTACAGGAAAGCAATATGTTTTTAGCCTTAATTTGTCCTACATTTTTGGTGTCCTATAGTTTTTTTTTACATGTCAGGAATTTTGAGGGAACTTGTCCTCTTTTTGGGGTTTGGGCAGCTGGTCACCCTGATATACCTACAACAGAACTGTGGGGTTGCAGTGGCTCGGCAGTTAAAGACACTATCCCTACAATCCAGAGTAACTATGGGAGCACATAAGAGACATTATGTGCAGCCGTAGTTACGGCACCACCTAGTGAAAATGCATAGGAAATTCATATTGCAATCCAAAGTAAATTGTTCTTACACTGGAGCAAGGACTCCCCATAGTTACTCTGGATTGCACCCTATGTTTGCCAACCTTAAGGTTGGCAGGTCAGCTGTTCTAGATCCAAGTACTGCAAGACCAAGGGCACAATCCTAACCAATTTTGGCAGGCACATCTGCTCCTCGTCCCCAAAGAAACATGAGGAAGCCGGTGCAAGCCTGTGCTATGGCCTAACCCCACCCCAGGAGTGGCACAGGAGTGCCTTATGGTACTTTGTGACACCACCAGGCACCAGTATCAGCTGCTGTCTGGGACCCATTTCCTCTCCCTATTTTTTTGTTCCACTTTCTGTAAGATCAAACTTTCTTTTCAATGCATCTCTTTCTGTCAACTTACAAACAATGGTTTCCAAAGCTGGTGAAAGAGATGCTATTAAAGCACGGTGTTGCTCCTTTGTTTGGGATTTCTGTTTTTCTATCATTGAACTTTAGCCAGAACAGACACACTCAAGCCATACTCCATATCATGCTCTCCCAGTTTCAGTGCCAGGGGTTTATATTGCATGGAGGAAACATCCCACATTAAGGTACAAAGTGCTGCCCTCCAGAGACAAACACAAAGTCCAGGAAGAGCGAACTGCTCTCAGGGATCTTAGATGAGATTGATTATCTGGTCTCCTCTCAATTTGACTTCAGGCCAGACTTTGGGGCAGAGATGACCTTGGTCACCCTGCTGGATGATCACTAGGCAGAGGGAGCACAACCCTGCTGGTCCTGTTGGACCTCTCCACAGCTTTCACACCAATTTTGAGGATTACTGTTTGCCCACTTTTGCTGCTCCAGGCATTGCCAATGCCTCTGCTTCAATGGAAGTATAGTTTACTGGAGGGGAGGAGTGAAGTGCAGAAAGAAGGAGCAAAGAAGATGATGACTGGGAAAGTTCAGACTGGCATACCAGAATCTTCCCACACAGAAATATCTCCATATTTCATGGTAATTTCCTGATCCTTAACAGGTTCAAGTTTTGTTGACTTTAATGGGTTTATATCCACTCCTGGTAAGTTAAGGAGTTCAGCCTTACTTAAACTTCTAAAGACATTAGAAAAATCTTGCTGGATCATGTCCAAGGTCCATCCATTTTCCCAAAGGGGTCCACCAGCCACCTCTGGGAAGCCTACAGCAGGATAGAAAGGCACCTCTCTCTCTCTCTCTCTCTCTCTCTCTCTCTCTCTCTCTCTCGCTCTCTCTCTCTCTCTCTCTCACACACACACACACACACACACACACACAAACACACCATTGCTTCACTGCAATGTTATTCATATCAATTGTTACTCATAGCAGAATAGTACTGGTGGACTTGGAGGTAGCACAAAGCCCTCATGACCAGTAGTTACAGATAGACTTGTATGGCACTATTTTTATATTATACATAATAGAAACTTTTTAGGGAGAACTGTTTAAACTGTTTAAATAAACTCTTTCTTTAAATAGCAAGAGAGCTATTGATTAGGAGACATCATGCTTTCACTGAAGATCTCAGCTGCTGGGTAGATCACAAACAGTAAAATCCTAACTTGCATCGGAAGAGGCAGGCCAGTGTGCCTGTGATGTAGCCAGAACAAAGCACGGGCCACTACTGTGTCAGCCTGAAGCAAGAAGAAACTTTCCTCCTTACCCTGCGGAGAGTCACAGCAGATCTAATGGATTCAAGATCCACTTGATCTGCATCACCAAAAATGGTGGTGCAAATATGAGCAGCTGCGCATGGAGGGTTAATGCACATGGGGGGCTGATGCTCAAGGGGCAATGTTGCGCTTGGGGGATCTTGTGCATCGGGGTTGATGCTCATGAGAGACTGATGTGCATGGGTAGTTGATGCGCATGGGGGTTGTTGTGCATGGGGGGTTGTTACGCATTGGGATTGATGCGCATGGAGGGATGATGCATGTGGAGGGATGATGCACGTGGAAAGATGATGCTCATGGAAAGATGATGCGCATGGGGGAATGATGCACATGGGGTGGATGAAAATGGGGGATGTTGCATATGGGGGATGTTGTGCATTGGGTGTTGATGAGCATGGGGGTTGGTGCGCATAGGGCGGATGATGTTCATAGGGGGATGATGCACATGGGGTGGATGAACATGAGGGATTTTGCACATGCAGAATTGATGTGCATGGGGGGTTGATGTGCAGTGGGGGGATGGCGAATGGGGGAATTTACTCACACAACGCAGGTACGTTTTCGCTAGTCTACTATAAGACAACAATTATAGTACTGTAAGTTTCACCTTCCAGAAAGAAGAAAGAAAGAATAACATAATCTTACAACAGAAGAAAAAATGAATCTTGTGTAGCCCCTTAAGGATGAACATGTTTGATAGTGGGCTTTAGCAAGAGACTGGAAAGAGGGGGCACAGTCATATGGGAAGAAGTGGTATTTAAGACACCATAATCTACTTAGGGCTTAGTTTACTGGGATATGCAGTAGGAGAAGCTCAGAAAGGAGACTGGGACTTTTAAAATGGTGCAATCGCCTCTTAGAAACTGTGCTGCGGCTGTTGTTGTCCATGGTATATCTCTGTTCCCCAGACAGTAATCTGATCTTGCAAGACATCAATGTTTTTGATCTGAATTCCAAGGTCTCCTGGGCCATGGAGGTGATACTGGTATTAAAGTGACCTGTTTTTGTTTTCTTCATCATCATCATCATGCAGCTTTGGTCAAACAGGATCAAGATCCATTTCAGATTTTTCTGCCCTCTGGCTGAAGAGCATCTGGAAAGTTCACAATTACAGACAATTTCAGATACTTCTTTCAATTAACTTATTGACAGTGTTTATGTCTGTACAAACTCTGTTGACTCAACTACCCTCTCTTTCTGATGAATGACTTGGGATAAGAACACTTAACTATGAAAAGAACATTTATAGCTTCCTTATGGGTCTTTGTTGTTCACTTGTCTTTCCACTTTCTAGTTTTACATGGGGTGCCCTTTTGACATTCTAATAACATCCTTTGTACCAAATTCTCCTGCAATATCTTCAGTGGTCTCAGTTTCAAGCATGTGAGAAGCATTTATTCCTGCAGCAACAGTTTAGCTTCCCCGGAGGTCTAGTCCCACATATAATTATTACAGGATTGACTGGTCCTGTACCTAGACCTTAAACCCTTTTCAGATGTTATTCTTGCACAAAGGAGGCAGTAGGATGCTAGATCTCCTTCCACTGGTTGTCATTAGGACAGGAGATATCACATTCTTTTTATGTGACAGTAAACAAATCTAAGCCCTCCCCCCTATACCTTCTCTACTCCAACTCCCATATTTGTGATGACATCTTACTCACAAGCATGCAATTCACTACAAAGGCACCATCTGAACTGCGGTACTGCCTCATCACTTGACTGAGGGTTCTATCAGCTAAATTCGGGAGCCAGTTGCTGTCCATTCACCCTTTTAAAACCCTTGCCCAATAAGACCAGTCCTTGCCTAGTTAAACTTCATCTCCATTCCACAGTCCACAGTTCCACAAAATGCTGAGAACCAGTTACTAATGGGACATGGAACCAAATGTTAATTTAGGTTATTAGGATATAGAACCTGTTGTTAATTTATTTGAATCCCACCACTGGAGAAGGGATATTTGTAATGCGAATAATCATTCTGGTGGATGTTAGTTCAACATTCACAATATTAAGAAACAGAACAAGTTTCCCATTTTAGGGTAAGATTCTACTTTGGCTGCAATCCAATCCACACTTCCCTGAGCATAAATCCTGCTGACTGTAGTGGACTTACTTCTGAGTAAACATGCATTGGCTGGAGATGTTTCAGAGACATTCTTGTCTTTGTTTTCTATAATTCAGTGGGGAGAAAATAGTTTTACCAGATACAAAGGGGAACAGAGTGCCTATAGTTTGAAACATTGTATAGAAGAGGGAGATTTGGCAGGCAAAATTTTTTTGAAATGATGACCTGCACCTGTCAAAATTCCCTCTTCAACGCAATGGTTAAATGTATAGGAACTCTGTTCCGCTCTGTATCTGTGCTTGTTAGTGCTGAACTTCATTGGTGGAAACTCCTGCGTTGGGCCAAGGGTATGCGTATCTGCTTATCTCCCCTGCCATACTTCTCCTATCCATTTGTCTGCAAACAGTCTGTCTTCCCAGCAAATGCTGACACTGTAAGTTTAGGATGCATTAACACAATCATTATAATTATGCCCATCTTTCACATTGAATGGCTTTTGGAACTCCTCACCTGTCGCCTCAAGGGCAGTTCCTACATAATTTCTTGAATTTTTCCAAACAAGCTGGCTCTGGGTGGGGTGAGAGGTCTGCAAGAATTTGTGTGCATTGCAGATAAGGGGGCAAAATTTTGCCCTTCCAATCAGCACTGCAAATCTCTCTCCCCGCCATACAAGATGAAGTTAAACTCTTGACAGTACCAACAGTCAGTGCCGTTTATGCAACAGTCTGGTGGCTTCTGCAGTCGCCACAAAATGAGGCTGCTTAGATTAATAAATTGATTGTGCCGGGTTAATGACATGTTCTTCACAGATAAGGAATCTACATGATCCGCACAGCACAGCAACCACGCCTCAAGTGTCAATCTGATAGAGGCCCTCATATGTATGTAATGGTTTATATCCCATTCTGAAAATGAAAAAAATCCTACCAAATCACCTTCAACTGACAGCACAGTCCTATGGATGTTACTCAGAAATAAATCTCATTTAATTCAAAAGGAATTACTCCCAGGAAAGGGTATATAGGATTGCAGCCTAAAAAGCGAGGATGGTATAATTTTGGTGTGATCAGTAAGTATTGGGACTGGTGCTAAAGTAAAGGAGCTAAAACATGCAGAGTGAAACCACTTGGCACAGACTGACTGTGACCGCAACCGTGCATGTACACTAAGTTTTAACATCCTAGCTCACTTCCTCTCTTTACAGCAGTGCTTGGAATGAACATGTGTAGCGTGTGGTCGTCACATTGACCATGACAGAGAAAGTTGAGCAGAGAATCTGCATTAAATTTTGCCAAAAGCTTGGCAATACCTGCGCAGGGACCTAGGCAAAGTTGCAGAAAATGTATGGAGAGGAGTATACAAGCCACACAAGAGTGTACGAGTGGTTCAGACTTTTCCAAGATGGCCAACAAAATGTTGACAGTGACAAACGTTCTGGGAGACCCACAACCAGCAGAACTGAGAAAAACATCACAGATGTGCGTGCAGCTGCGAGGAGAAATTGTCGAATCACCATCTGTGAGTTATTGGAGATTGTGCAAATTAGTTATGGTTCAGTTCAGTCCATTCTCACTGAAGATTTCATTCCCACTGAAGATCTGGGTATGAGATGCATGTCTGCCAAGTTTGCCAAAACTGCTTTCAGGTGACCAAAAAGAAACTCAGGTTTCAGTGGTGCAAGATCTCCTTGATTGTGTCAAGAACAATGAAAACCTTTTCAAAATAGTCATAATGGATGATGAATTGTGGGTATATGGCTATGACCCTGAAACCAAGACTCAGTCTTTGCAGTGGAAGACCCCAACCTCTCTGAAACCGAAGAAAGCACAAATGAGTCGAAGCAGTGTGAAGACACTGTTGACTGTTTTCTTAGATTACAAGGGGATTTTTCATCATGAATTTGTGCTACGTGGACAGACAGTGAACAAGGAGTACTACTGTAACATGTTGCGGTATTTGTGGGATGCTATTTGTTGGAAAAGGCCAGAATTGCATGTGTCCGGTGAGTGGCAATTGCACCATGACAATGCACCTGCACATTCAGCACAGCTTGTGCAGCAGTTTTTGGCCAAGCACAGCATCCCCCAGGTCTGACAGCTGTCGTATTCCCCAGATCTTGCCCCTTGCAACTTTTTCCTCTTATACAAAAATCAAATCCCACTTGAAAGGTGGGTGCTCCTCTTTTATTTAGCAAGGGGAGAGTGACTGGCCCTACACACCCTAGCAATGTCTGTTGAAGTGGCTTCTGCTGGTGTTCATTTTTGCATTTTAGATTGTGAGCCCTTTTGGGACAGGGACCCATTAGCTTTTAATTAGTTATTATTATTTTTCCATTTTCTTTGTAAACCGCTTTGTGAACTTTTAAGTTGAAAAGCGGTATATAAATACTGTAGATAGATAGATAGATAGATAGATAGATAGATAGATAGATAGATAGATAGATAGATAGATAGATAGATAGATAGATAGATAGATAGATAGATAGATTGATTGATTGATTGATTGATTTCAGGACATTGAGGAAATCCAAGTGAATGTGATGAGGCAGCTGCTGATTATCCCAGAAAATGAGTTCCAGGAATGCTTCCAAGATGGAAACAGCACTGGATTAAGTGTGTAGCTTCCAAAGGGGACTACTTTGAAGGAGATTAAATGCCAGATTGTTACATGTTATAGTTTTCTTTTTATAGCACCAGACCTGATACTTATTGTTCACATGAATAGGGGCAGCACAATCCTAGCCTGTACTGGAGCAGACAGCGTGGCATGCCTGAGCTACATCCAGCACACATTTGGGGGAGCAGCTGTGCTACTCCAGTGAGGGGAAAACTTTTCCCCTTACTCCAAATAATGCAGCAGCCACCCCAATGAGTCTATCTGGATCTGCACTGCCAATTTCAGTCGCATAAATCTGGTCATCTCTGGATTACTGAGAACAGAGTTTGAATATGGCAAAAATAGAAAGGGGGACAGGATGAAGTATGTGCTGCCACTGCCAATCAGGGTTTGCCAATTGAACCTTCCTTCTGGTGCTCATTCCTGTGCCTGTTGCCACCCAAACAAAATACACTGTGACCAAAATTCAGACATAAAATTTTCATGCCTTCTACACTGCTTCTTCTGCAGTATCTTGTTCATTCTGTATAGTGCAGCCTCGGACATTTTCAGTGCAAAACTGCAGACTGGACAGGTAATTAGCTTTATGTTGGCGTTGTGCCTTCTGAACAGTTAAAAGGGTGGTACTCACTGAGCAGTTGGAGTAGTCCTGTAAGCAAAGTGCATTTTCTACAAGGAATCTTCCCATGGAGCCATTTGCTGACTAGCAACTTGTAGGCTCTCTTTTATTAAAAAATCTGTTCATTTTCTCCACCCAACCATTCACTCTAGGCTGATGAAACAATTTCATGTCTGACACTTGCAGTGATTTTCAACCACTGTATCTACCGAGGCACACTGGTGTGTCGCGGATGATCTGCAGGTGTGCCGTGGGATTTTGGGATTACTGCATGAAATTCTCCTGAGGCTGCAATCTTAAAGACACTGCCCTGGGAGTAAGTCCCACTGAACACGATGGGGCTAACTTTTGAGTGGACATGGTTAGGAGTGTGCCCATAGTCTGAAAATTCAGTCTACAGAGGGGTTTTTTTTTTTTTGCATAAGTAAAACAACTGTCTATCCTTCTGACAATTTTAATTATTTTTTTTCAAGAGTCAAGTCTTTTATGATGTTTCTTATGGACTTTTATTTGTCTTCATGACCACTTGATCTGTGATCATCCCCATCCTCATAGGCAGCTAATGCACGTATTGCACTCAAATCACTAATGCACATCATCACACATAATATGCACACAATCACAATACACTAATGCACGTATTGCACTCCAGGTGAGGTACATTTTGGGGAAGTGGGTTTATGGGTTTATGAGGTAGTTAGAACAAAAATTTAAAACATTCTGCTGTAATAAGCAGTCATTGTTTAAAGTGTTCCTCTAGGATGTGTATGGAATAATAAATCAAAATGAAAAGCAAACAGATTTGCTATTTTTCAATAGTTAACCCTGGAGAAGAAAATAATCACCTCATGAGTACCATCGAGTTCTTCAGACCCAATTGGTAAAAAAACCAATGGTAAAACGGGGTTAATTGTAAAAACCTTTTGTTTAATGTAGAATTAAATTGTACATTAGACATTTGTATAAAAATACTAGACATGTTTGTCTTAGGAACTTTCATATAACTTACATTATACACAGGTTGGTGTTTCCACTTGGCTGTTAGGCCACTCAGTCATTAGGCTGCTAATTAACTCTGCTTGCTGTCACATTTGCAGCTCGATCCTATCCATACTTTCCTGGGAGTAAACCCCATTGGACTTACATCTGAGTAGACATGCATTGGAATATATATATTCCACACCCATGGAGGGTGAGAAAACAATTTTATTTATATATAAATATATAAATATATAATTTGTTTTCTCAGCCTCCATGGGTAGTGTATGTATGTTATCCTCAATTTCAGGTCCTCTACCAGAGGCCTGGAGTTTGAGGGTTCTGCGCAGTATCTTAGCTGTTCCCAGCAATGTGCTTTTCTGGATTGAGTGTTCTGATGTACTTCCTGGGATCTGTTGGAGCCATTCTTCCAGCTTGGGTGTCACAGCCCCTAATGCTCCAATCACTATTGGGGTCACATTCACCTTCACTTGCCACATCCTTTCTAATTCCTCCTTCAAACCCTGATACTTTTCCACCTTTTCATGTTCCTTTTTCCTGATATTGCTGTCATTTGGTATTGCTATATCTATCACCAGGGCTGGGCCTTATCTACCACTGCAATGTCTGGCTGGTTAGCCAGTATCTTTTTATCTGTCAGGATATGGAAGTCTCACAGGACCTTAGCCCTGTTGTTCTCCACAACCTTCTGAGGAGTCTCCCATCTGGTCTTGGGAGGCATTAGTCCATAGGCTGAGCAGATGTTCCTATACACGATGCTGGCTACTTGGTTGTGCCGTTCTATGTATGCTGTTCCTGCCTGCTGGTGTTTCTGCCCGGTTATACACAGTGGTACCTTGAATAAAGAGCATCTTGAATAAAGAGCATTTTGTATAAAGAGCAAAATTTTCTCAGAAATTTTGACTTGCTTAAAGAGCACTGTCTTGAATAAAAAGCACTTCTGAGGAAGTTTGGGACAGGCTTCCATGGCAAGAGAACTCACAGGCGGGATGAGGAGACTAGCTTGAGCCTCAGTGGGGCCCTGGGAAAAGTTTGGAATAGGCTTCCATTGCCAAGGAACTCATGGGATGTCCGGGGGGAACAGCCTGAATCAGGTCTGTATGTGGGATCTGTGTGTGGCAGCGTGGAAGGTGTGCCTTATCAATGTTCTAGTGCTGCTCCCCATCAGCAGCTTGGGAATGTTAAAGTTGCACAAAAAGACAATAGATTCCATTGAGCCAATGGGTAGCAGTGACTCCATTAGTGATTGTGAAAGTCATCCCCTCTCTACAACCCTCACACCAGCCATGAAGGTTTTCAAAGGTAAAGTACAGTTTAGTACTGTACAGTATTTTCTTTATTGCAGTGTTATATTGCAGTGTTTTGTAATCATTTTTAGAAACAGTTAATATTTTTATATGAATATTTTTTGGGTTGTGGAACCAATCATCTGAGTTTCCATTATTTCCTATGGGAAAATTCACTTAAAGAGTGTTTCACTTAAAGAGCATGCCTCTGGAATGAATTAAGCTCTTTAAGTGAGACGCCATATATATATATATATATATATATATATATATATATATATATATATATATATATATATATATATATATATATATATATATATATATATATATATATATACACACACACACACACACGCACACACACACACACACACACAAAAGAAGTGATACCCCACTCAACAATACTATGAAGGACCATAGGATCTAGTATATCACCTCCACCTCTTAGAACACCACTAGCCTTAAAAAGGGAGTGGCAGAAGTGTGAGGCATACTAACACCTACCTTTACATGAGGATTGCCAGGATCAATTAATTCGACTCAAATCTTGGAATCTATCATGGAAACTAAGGCAGCAACTAGTCCTAGAAGATTTTGATATTGAGACAGCCTGGCACCAGAAATGGGTAACTTCCAATCCAGATTTGTTTAATCTGGTGCTGATCCAGTAGTGTCCCTGTGGCTTTGATCTTCCCAGTAGGAATTGGATAGCAGTCAATCAGATTTGCACTAACCGTGGCAGAAGCCAATATTGGAAATGCAAATGGGAACTGGTTGACAATCCTAACTGTGACTGTGGGAATGTCCCACAAACATTATGGGCAAAATCCAGAGCAGTTACAGGTCCATGCAGTACATCACCCTCTAGTGTTATTTTATGGAAAGTAACCTTAACTGCTCCGGAGCAAAGGGCTTAATTTGACTTTAGGATATGGGCCTACATCATATTGCAATTGAATGCCCCCTTAGAAAGTACTCTGGCTCCTTGCAGGAATTATGCCAACTTGAGGGCACTGTTGCCCAGTGGTTAAATGTCTTAAATATGTGGCCATAGACCCATATTTATACCCATATACTGCACTTTATGTGAATTTCATGTTATGCTGCTGTATTTTGTCATACAAATAAATAAGGACAAGATTGTAGAGGAATGTAATTATTATCTCGATTGCAGGTAGTCTCCAGTGTCTAGAAACAGAGAGCTATCTGAAGAAATGGGGGATACATTTCACCACTTTTTAATGAGTGCCAAGGATGCTGCTGTTAATGGCACAGAGGCAGACACCAGCCAGAATGTTGGCAACCAGTTGGCCTACAAGACACATATGTCTGTGTAATGTTAGAAATGGTAGAATCAGTGATGATGTAGCTGAGCTCAAGAAAGGCTCAAGATCTTTTCTGGCATGGGTATTATTACCATAATTATAGCCAAGATTATTAGTAGATTTCCAGTAACTTGACCGCTGAATGTACATGCAGGGAGCTCTGTTGTATAGGCTGGCATGCAGATGAAAGCACGTGTTTTCTCACTGAATGGTAAATGTTGCTTTCATGTTCTCTGACTCCAATGATACATCTCTTCAGGCTACAGACCAATAAACTGCCTTTCACTGAGACCATTCTTATGGATCTTGGTAACACATCAAACAATAAGAAGAAAGTGGGACTTCTACCTCACATTTTGAGGTTTCTTTTAAAGTTTGTAATTAGCATCATTATTGTGTCATGCAAATGTGCTTCTTTGCAACTTCGAAGCTTCACAAAATTTTTACAAGGTCTTCGATCTGTGGGTATTGTTTGAATATAGGAGCTATACAGCCCAACCCTATCTGTTGGGGTCCGCTAGCAGAATACATGTTCTGTCAAATGGAGCTGGCAGGATCCAGACTTTAGCCAGTCCCTACATCCTTGCGGACATTACACTGTAGCATCATGTGCTCTGGCATCATCAGTGAGTGCAATGTGGCTGGCGGAGCAGTCACTGGTTGCTGTATACACAGGTCTGCCAGTGAGAGCTTAACTGGCAGTGGGGGTAGGAAATAGAAGAGATGGAGAAAGAAGCTGAAAGACTGGGGGCATTTCTCAGTGAGCAGGAATCTGGGATGGAGAAGAGGTAGGAAAAGTTGGATCTGGTGGCATAGGTGCACACTGGATCCTATCCACGGTGACCATATGACCAGAAATTTCCAGATTTGTCTTCTTTTTTAGCCTCCTATCCAGTTGTCCTCCAAAAGGGCTTCATTATCCTCCATTTTGGCTTCATTTTGGAACTTTGCAATGGTGGGTAGTACCCAGAGATGGGATTTAAATAAATTAACAACTGGTTCTATGTCCCATTAGTAACCAGTTCTCAGAACCAGGTGCAAAGGGTGCGAACTGTGCGAACCCCCTGAAGTGCACCACTGGTAGTACATATCATGTCATATGTCATTAGATTTGGATTGAAGAGCACAATCCAACGCAAAAATATTGCATTGAAATATCTCCTTCCTATCAAAGGTTATGGCGAAAAAAACTAAATATGCAAAAAATATGACAAAATAACTAAATATAAAATATGACAAAAATCTAAATAAAAAATATGCATTGAGTTCTATGGGAAAGTGAAAGTGCCCAATATTGCAGCTTTACACATGAGTAGGCAAATGTGCCATTGTCTGCCGGAAAGGCCAGGCAGAGAGGAATCCAAGACCTTGTCCTCCTTTTGAGGTTTGGGCATCTGGTCACCCTGATCCTATCCCTTGTCTCTTGGATCTCCCCATCTCTTTCCTCTTCTCAGACTTACAGCACCAAATGAGATAGCATATGTCTTAGGAGACCCATTGCCACTAACACAGCCTACCAGGAAGTGAGTAGACAATATTTCTACTCACCTCCTGCAGGCTGTCCAAGTGCTTCCCACCATAGGATGCAGTATGCGCCTTTTTGGAATGCATACATTGAGTGAATTGGATAGGATTGAGCTGTTAATCCAGTTGGGCTGTGACATTACATAACAAGGAGTGAAATGTGTAGCCTCAGAGGCTAGTTGTCTAGTTATCTTTCCACAACAAGGAGAAAATCCTTACAAGGAAATACTGTAGGTATTCTTACATAAAAAGAACGAGAGGGGTATCCTTACACCAGTTGTCTCCACACTCTGCACCTGGACTCAATGATTTACTGTAAAACACTTTGTGGCATGGAGCAAGACATTGATTCATTTTGGTTGACTGATTGGACTGATTAGACTGATTACTGGAATTGATTGATTAAAGGTTTCTCTGTGCCCAAAGCACTCAATGACACTTGAAGCTGCCATCTACACTACCATTTGATTTACTCTAAGTTTGCTTCTTTCCACTTTCCTGGGGGCAAATAATTTTGCCACATCTGTGAGTTGGCATCAGTTATTATGATGTAGTTGGATCAATTATCCTTGTTGTGAGACAGAGCCCTAGACTTGGCTCTAGTCATCCATTTGGAGGATAAATTTATCCAGTTTTGATCATTGAAAGGCATTATATTCCTATATAGGAAATCAAACCTGACTGTTCATTAAAGGACAGATACTGAAGCTGAAGCTGTATAAAAATATAAGAAAAGCCTCCACTGGATCAGGCCAAATGTCCATCTAGTTCAGCATCCTGTGTCACACAGTGGCCCACCAGATGGCTCAGGGAGCACACAAAACAACATGACACCTGCGCCTGGGTGCTCTCCCCTGCATCTGGCATTTTGAGGTCACATCTGAAGTGTTATGACTGAGTAGGAATTTGAATCTGACTTCAGTTATATGCTGACATTGTCTACTACATCACATTGACTCTGGTTGTACAAAGGGGTGGGCCCGGCCTGGCCCAAGATCCGGTTCGCCGGAAGTGGGAGGGGCCAGGCTGTGGTCAGGGGGTGGGGCCATGGTCAGGGGCGGGGAGGGTCAAGGGTGGTGCTGGGGAGGGTCAGAGGCAGGGCTGTGGGTGCGGATGGGTGGGGCTAGAGGAGGGGCGAGGGGTGGGGCAAGATTGGCGCCTGCGCAGTGCCTGTTTCGGCTGGCAGGCCAGCTGCAGTAAAGACACTGCGCTTGCACCAACATTGGCGCTTGCACAGTGCGCAGGAAAAAAGATGGTAGCCGGCGCAAATCTGTTCACCCGGTTTTCAGCTTTCCCTGCTGATGCCGGTTTGCCAGCAGCAGGGAAATGGGAAGATCCGGTTTGGGTGATCAGGCCTGAACTGGTAACTGCCCACCGTAGGTTGTACAGATGAAGATATTTGGACAGATGCAGTCTCACATGTATAGGTGAGGAAAACTGTAACTGCCCAACAATTCCAGTATTGCTGAAAGCACAGAGTCCCTTTCCCCCTCTATATATGGTGATGTTCTGCTTCTATAGAAATAATGATCAGATCCCAGATGGCACTACAGGGTAATAATTATATTGCTATTATTGGTATGGGAAACAAACAAGTCACAGCTTTATTACTCATTAAGCTTACAAGGGAACATTTTAATTTTGAACATTTTAATTCCAATGGTAGTGCCATCTGCTGAGGGCCCAGACTGCGCACTGAAGTTGCCCCAGGGTGTTGCGGAAATGCCACAGAAACAGGTCAGTCCTCTTTTATACCTGAGGCAGAGCAAGTGGATCCATCACCATCAATCTCTATCCCTGCAACACCTCAAGGAGTGATCAAGAATCCCATCCAATTTAAGGAGGCAAGGAAACTGTCAGGCTAATCTATCTATCTATCTCTCTCTGTGTGTGTCTGTCGGTCGGTCCATCTGTCTGTTCGACCGACTGACTGTGATGCATGCGGAGGGTGATGCACAAAGGGGTTTGATCCACAATAGGAGGATGGTGCGCATGGGGTTTGTTTCACATTGTTTCTATCTATAGGTAGATAGATAGATGCTCAATGGGGCTTGATGTGCAGTGGGGGGATGTTGCACATTTGGGGTTGTTGCACATGGGGGATGCACATTCGGGGTTGATGCATGTGGTGGATGTTGGGAGACTATGCGCATGGGGGACAATACGCAATGGGGGATGGGACACAGGGTGGATTTTGCACAGGGGGTATTTTACTCCCGCAATGCGGGCACATTTCGCTAGTAAACAATATTTGTTTACAATAAACATTTCAGTAATAAACAAATTTGTACATTGTTTCTCAATCATGATTGATTCCCAAATGGCTTTCGGTGAATAACTCATCAATAGGTTGCCACCTTTTTTTCTGGCACAGTTCCAGCACCTTGATGACAAACAGACATCTGCAGGTTATGCGCCTTCCGGCATGCCAGCACAAGGATGGGCTTGGTTATGTTGCGGGAATAATAAAGCCATGGAAATGGACCCTGACTCTGTTCAGACAAGGAATGTGCATAGGTCAGGGACTGGAGTCTACTGCCACAGATGCCACCCTCTGCACATTCTTGGAATTTAAATGCTGAACTGCTTTTACAAAACAACAACAGGCTTGTTGAATGTATGCCCATGAATGTATGGGGTCAGGGGCTGTATCCGTGGATGCCATATCTGCAGATTCACTTATCCAAGGAGTGGGGCAACAGCCCTCCCAACCCCGCTTGCCTGCTCTGGAGCGTCCTGTGACATTCAGAGGAGCCTCTAAACCTGGCAGAGACTATGGACATCTAACTGTGGACTCTGCCAGGCTTAGACTGAGCCTAGAAACAAAACAAGCACTTGCTTTTTTTTTTACAAAAAAGGTGATCTTTTCATTTCTAGGGCTAAACAGAGGCCACAGACATCCATCTACAGCCTCTACCATGCTCAGAAGACCTTCAGATGCAAGAGAAACAATGCTTCCATCACTTGCAGAAGGTGGGGATAGAGATCCTGTTAATTAAATATGTCGACCCAGGTATTGGCAAGGGGTTCCATCCCAAAATCACCATACAGGGGCCACCTGTATATCACCAAATCAGAGTGCTGCAAAAGAGCCATAAAACAGCTTGAACTGAACAGCATGGGTCTGATGCCCATGTGGGTCTGATGCTCTTAGGAAGTACTCCTGATGCTGAAAAATGTGGTCAGACACAAGAGTTAAAAAGTCTTCTGCTGAAATTATTCTGTTTATGGGGCAAGATACTCATATGCTATTACTATACATTTTTTAAAGACATAAAATATACAAATATATTCAAGGACATGTCACTTATTAAAGGCTGAACATGTCCACTAGGTAAAAACTTAATTATCAAATCCAGATAGAAAGTAGGGTGGTATTTTTCACTTAATACATTTCCCTCTCTCCCTTCTTCTCCACTTGCCACCCGTACCGCTCAGTGGTTCTTGAGCATTTCGGCCTGGAATCCCCTTTTGAAAATATCAGGGAGCCCCCTGGAAGTTATGTCATGGCTTGAAGTGATATCAAACAGGAAATGTCATCACTGTGATGCTAGAGCTCCTCCAACACTAGATCTCCTCCAAATCTACTGTGATGCTAGAGCTCCTCCAAGTCTACTCAGAAATAAATCCCACAGAGCTCAGTGAGACGTACACCTGGGAAAGCAGCTTGTGTACCCCATTCCAAGATGGCAGTTCCCACTGCCAGATTGTAAGATGGTGGCACCCACCCATTTCATGATCCCTTGAAATGAAGTCACAACTCCCAATGGGTCCTGACCTGTTTTAAGAAATACTGTCCCAGCATCTCATAGACTCCCTTATAGGATGGTGAATATGACTGGCACTGGTGACTTTAAATGGGGACTGGACAAATTTCTACAGAAAAAGTCCATCACAGGCTACAGTTTTGATGCAACATCTTGGTTTTAGAAATAAGTGTCCTCATAAGGACAGGTTCAAGGGAGTGGCAATAGGATGCAGGTTTCTTGTTGCTCCCCATAAGGCATCTGGTGGGCCACTGTGATATACAGGAAATTGGATTAGATGGGCCTTTTGCATGTTCCTAAGAGTGCCCTCCCCTGAATAATATTCTTCCAGAGTAGGTGAATTAAGTACAACTTTGCCTCCAGGCTTCCACCCTTCCCTTAAGAGAGACTAGGTTACCGGCCTGTGTTTCGATCTCCGTAGATCACCATGTTAATAAGTTTGTTCATTACTACCACCTGTGTGTACCCTGAATCCAATACTGTAGTTACTTTTCAATATATAACATAAATATCTGTCAATTTCACCATCCTTAAGCTAATTGTTCAAGCCCCTTGGAGTTGAAAAATTCAGTAACTCTCCATGTTTTCCCAATTGTGCAATCTGCCAGAGAGCAGCAGTTTTCAACCTTTTCCACACATGACAAGATGCTAAAATTGAGGTACAGAGCCAAAGAATTTCCCTACTATATGGCAGCATCTTTTATAGCCTGAGAGTTCTTCTGACATCTTTTTCCCCACGTCTTAATCTGGGTAATACAAGATTCTGGAAGGAATTTTATATTGCAACTTCAATGTTCCAAAACCAGCACCAGCAGCAAGACTATATCATGCCACGATAGTTATATGCCCCCAAAGGCATTTGCTTGTCCCCATAATAACAATAATAATATGTTTCATTTACACACTGCCTTTCATCCTCAAAGTAATCTTCTGTACTCTTTCAAATTTATGAGCAAAGGAATACCCTCAGTTATAACTGCCAAATCCTGCTCGAGTTGGACCTCATCTACACAAAGCCAAAAATTTGACCGAAATAGCCAACAACATTAGTTGCATGTGCAAGTGGCAAGGAATTTCCTTGAGAAGATGCACCTTTTGTCTTGTAAAAAGAATACGGTACTTGTGAATAAAATGCAATAATGGGTATTGTGATAGTATTGCCAGCAACAGACATAAATTTTTATGGGCGTTTTCCAAGTTTTTATTCATAGCAGTTTTGTGATGGTTGCGCGGACAAGTAGTGAGCCCTCACCAAAGATAACTCTAGATTTTGGGGATTCCCTCCTACTGAGATGAACACACTATATCCACCAAGGGGAACTTTACCTACAACATACAAAGGCTATGGACATAGAGTTGGCCTTTGGGATCAGCTGGGTCCTTGGCAGCAGCCTAACAATTTCAGATAGGACAGACGAAAGAAAATATTTCTTTATCCAGCATGTAGTTGGTCTGTGCAACTCCCTGCCACAGGAGGTGGTGATGGTATTTAGCCTCATTGTCTTTAAGAAGGGATTGGATAAATTCCTAGAGGAAAGGCCCATCATGGGTTACAAGCAGTGGTGGGCAGATGCCGGTACGGGCCTACTTGCCCGAACCGGATCTTCCCACCTGGCGGACGCTAGCGAACCCGCCGGAGCCGCGGCTCGCAAGAGCCGTGGGACTGGTTCGCCAGCAGCCGCCAGGTCTCCTGAAGCGGGGCTTCAGGTCTCCTGAAGCCCCGCTTCAGGAGACGCGCCGGTGTCCAACTGGACGCAGGCGCGCTGAGCTGCCCCTCGGAGCGGCTCAGCGCGCCTGCACCAAGCTTGACGCAGGCGCGTTCAGCCGCTCCGAGGGGCGGCTGAGCGCGCCTGTGTCAAGCTTGGCGCAGGCGCAGAGTCTCCCTCCAGGAGACGCACTGCGCATGCGCCAAGCCTGGCACATGCGCAGTGCAGTGCAGTGGGGGCCTGCCCCTCTCCCTGCCCTTGCCCCACCCCCTGACCCCCACCCCCTGACCTCAGGCCCACCCCCCAACTTCCGGCGAACCGGATCTTGGGGCTTGGTGGGCCCATCACTGGTTACAAGCCATGAGGGGTACGTGTGTGGAGATGTGGACCTCAAAATGCCAGATGCAGGGGGATACCTGGATGTAGGTGTAATATGTGCTCCCTGAAGCATGTGATGGGCCTCTGTGAGATACAGGAAGCTGGACTAGATGGGCCTTTGGCCTGATCCAGTGGAGGCTCTTCTTATGTTCTTAGATCTTGACACCAGATCTGCAACATAGGGTAAAGACACGACATTTTTACAACAACTGAGCCACTGTGGAAGGTCCTTTCATGTGTTTCTGTTAGCTATTAGGTCCTTCCATTAGCTATTAATTAGCTATTAATTTTTTTATTTTCTTTGTAAACCGTTTTGTGAACTTTGTGAACTTTTTAGCTGAAAAGCAGACAGATAGACAGACAGACAAATAAATAAATAAATAAATGTGTATAAGCTAAACATACCTATTCCTTTCTAGACCTGAGATATGGGGAGGGAGAGCAAGTCTGCAAGATTGCAGAAGCTGGCTGTGCGCAATACTGATTGGGTATCGTTGATGTCACTTATATAGGTGGTACATGTGTTGATTTCATCCGTTGCTTTCCCAAATTTCTTTAAAAAAAAAAAAAGCTATCAAACAATTACCACGGCAGAAGAAAATATAAAAACAGGTGGGGAAATGGAGTAAAGGTCATCATACGGATAGACAGATGTGCAACAATAGTAATGGAACAGATTATACACATGACATGGATACATTGTCAAAAGATGAATGTTTCCATAGCAGTAAAGATATAGGTATAGTTTGAAGGTCATTATCTGGATAATGAGTCAACAATCAATATGATACTTCATGAAAAGAGTCCTTTGATGTCCTGCAAGTGATGGATTATTTTTCCATGATGATGGAGTTAAAGATCTTGCAGCACTCCGGTCGCAACTGCAAGAAAGCTGGTGTTGGTGGTTAGATTCTTGGACTAGAGATCGGAGTTCAAATTCTCATCCTGCATGTTATCAGGATTCTCCAGAGGCTTACACAAAATGTTAACTGGTTCTTTCATCTGATATTTCCCTTTTTCCTCAGTCAGCACGGCCTTGTTCCTTGAGGACTGGTTTGCAATTGTCCAAAGTTGTTTTTTGGACTCCCTAAAGATGCTGCAGTCCACATAAAAATGGTTTTTTTGTGTGTTTTTGAGTGTTTGTTTGTTTGATTTGGGGGGCATTCCCAAAGTTTTTTTATCATAAGTTTTTTTTATTTTTTTGCTCAAATTCCTTATCAGCAGAAATGAATGTCAATGTTCCCCTCATAATTACAATTGCCTGACCTCATATTAACTACTGTATTTATAAGCACACAGTGGTAAATTGTCACTTGATAAGTGATAATTTTCACCAAAGCAATCACGGGCAAGCCTGATCAGGGTGACCAGCCAACTTCTTTTTCCAAGACATCTTCTTTTTTAGCCTCATGTACTGGAAAAGAAATATCCTCCTTTTCCCTGGGAGCAGGCAATGCTAAGCCTTCTTGTAATTAATAAATTATATATAAATTATTTTTTTTAATAATTAGTATTATGTTTAAATGAACCACATGAGTATTTTTAGCTTTTATTTTTATGCCCTATATTGGATGTCCTACATTTTGGATTACCTGGTCCTCTTTTGTTGTTATGACATCTGGTCACCCTGAAGTACCAGGCCTGTACAGTCCTCTCCTGAATTTCCTAACACATAGTATTGATGGGGACGACTCTTGTTTAAAATGCAGGGAAGAAAAGAAGGGAAAAGAGGGTAGATGTTTTTGTAGAAAAGGAGGCTTTAGGCACCAAACTGAAGCCTTCAATTACATTTTTCACATAGTTGTTAAGTTGTTAGGCCTGTAAGGCCCACAACAACCCTGGCAAGCTAGACAGGCTCAGCAGGTTTCTCTCCCCCCCCCCCCCTTAAACCCAACTGCTTCAGTGAGCCCACGGCAAACATAATATCCCAGGCTTCTGCAAATATTACACCGAATTCCAAAAACACATCCCCTGTGCTATAGATAGGGTTTGAGTTTGCAGTATCTGTGTATGGTATACAGGCATTCCCCACTTATTGGATAGGTTAGGGACAAGAGCACCATCCAAAAGTAAAAACCATTGAAAAGTGGAACCCAAAATTTTTTAGTTTATAAATGTTGCTTCCTATGCTTTTTTAGTTAGCAAATGCAAGCACCCCCTTTATCTTGCAAATTCCTGCTGCTTTAAAAAGATTTCTGCAAATGAATTCTCATTAACTCCTTCAGAAATGAAAGTAGACTAGGAGCTACAACATGGGGGAGGGCAATTTTGGCCTTTAGAACAGCAGTTGAAAGAGCAGGACATGCATTGAATGAATGACTTCTGGGTATAACTGAAATGTGTTGAAAGATTGGATCATCATTATCAGAAAACGAACTGTCAGAAAGTGGGGGATACCTGTATAGATATATGCGCATGCAATCAGAACATCAATATAAAACAGAAACCTGAAGAAGCTAGGATGCTGTGTTGCTGTGCAAGGAGTAATAAGCAAGTGCATTTCAGTAGAGGACTTCATTGATCTCCTGATCAGTGTTCTGGTTAGGTTGTGTGGCTACAGAGTCACTCAGCTGCAAGTCTAGCTCTGTGCAACATAGAGTTCAGCAACCCAGAAGTTTGACAATGACAGGTGATACCAGGGCTCAGCATCTGGAGATTTGGTTTGCAAAGATGCTGCAGTCCACACAAAAAATAACTGAGAGTTGTCTGTGGGTGGTGCAAGTGGTGAAGACTCTGTGCCAATTAACTAGAAGGCCAGGGTTAGAGACCCGGGTTCCCACAAGACAGGGTGAGCTCCTGTCCTTAGCCCTGCTCTGTGACACAGCTGGAACCAATTGTATCGGCTCTGCCATTCCATTGGACTATTTCAGTGGCATGGAGAGAGGAGATATGCTGCTTGGGTAACAGCCTATCCTCCATATCAACCTACCCAAGCCTCTGTGCTTCACATAAGCATCGAGCACAGTACCATTGTCTTTCGAGCCTGATGGATGCCAGTACTTTCAATACAGTGTTTTTCGAGACTGATGGATGTCACTGAGAGTGACACCTGTCAGGCAATCCTGTTCATGGTACTGTTCCTATTGACCATGAAACAATAGGCCTCCAAAATAAGGAACTTTTATGACACCCTCAGGTCAACACAGAACTTATGCCAGGTCTTAGGGCAGCCTAAATGGATGATAGGATTGGAGTCTTAAGTGCATGAAGTGCACCTTTAGATATGTGAATGAACCAAGAGGAGCCCAAAATTCCACTCCAGAAACTGCTTGGCTGGGAACTCCTTTGCCAAATCAAGGTCTCAAATGGCCAATTCAACCTCAAATGCTGTTTGGTGATGGTAGAGATGATGGAGCATCAGTGGAATTCTAAAAGTCCTAGCAGCTCACACTAATAAAATTATAACAATGCATTATCTAAAGGCAAAATTAAAAGCAATGATTGACAGGGACAGGGAACAAATAAGAGGAAATATTCCTGATAAGTAGATAAGGGCTGGTTCCAAAAAACCCATTCACTTTTATTAATATAAGAAGGGCGCAATCCAGAGTAACTATGGGGAGTCCTTGCTCCGGTGTAAGAACAATTTACTCTGGATTGCAATATTAATTTCCCATAGGTTTTCACTAGGTAGTGCAGTAACTACGGGTGCACATAATGTCTCTTACATGCTCCCATAGTTACTCTGGATTATAGGGTTAGTCTCCTATTTTCTGACAGTTCTGCTCTTTCAACACCTTTCAGTTATACCCAGAACTCATTCATTCAACACATGCTCCACTCTTTCAACCTCTCTTTGCTAGTCTAAAGGCTAAAATTGTCTTCCCTGATGTTGATTTGCATGTGACATGGTAATCAAATTACATTTGGCTTTCCTTATCACTTCTTCAGTAAATAACATCTTTTAAATACATGAGATATTCATTGCCCAAGTATTCATTTGGGTATGTTTTAATAAGTATGTGTTACTTAGGCTTTTGCAAGTGATATGTATGTATCTATGCATGTATGTATGTATTTGTTCCATAGCTCTCTGAAGAGATTTTAGTGCACAGCTGCTTCATGTTTATTACAGGTTGATTTCCTATATCATTACCATGTTTATTACAAGTTAATTACTCCTTATCCAGAGTGTTCTAAAATCCAGACTTTTGGGGCTATGACTTTTTCCACACCAGGCTGACCTAATCCTGCTACTCACCCAGCGATAAAGCTGGCAAGGATTTTTTCAGATTCTTGGCCATAGCACAGCGCATCACAGGTCACAAATCAGTGTGAACCAGCACATGAAGCCAGTTGTGCTATGATTTCTAGGAGACAGAAGGCATCCCAGAGCTGAGCCGAGTGGGCAGTACATTGCAAACCGCAGAAGGAGTGCTTGTGAAGTGTGATCATGTGCCATCTGAATGCAATGTGAACACAGACATGAACACAAGGAGCACTTGTAAGGTGTTTCCTGAAGTGTGAACACACCTGGGGGCCTGTCCCCAAGATATCTCAATATATTTATGCAATTATTCCATTATATTTATCAAATCTGGATCACTTCCCAACCCAAGCTGTCTGATAAAGGACACTCAGTCTGCACTTATGTGCCAGCAGTGACAAAGATGTACTCCAGGGAATGTGAGTAATAAAACTGCAGCCACAAGGAGGCTGCTGTGTGTTGGGAGATACAGTGGTAAGCAAGATTTATACTTCTTGCAGTAAAAAAAGGGTGGACTATGCCCTATGAAAGTGAGACTCTTTATAGTTCCAACTACAGGAAGCAGAGGCAAGTCATTTAGCAGCATAAGTTAGTCTAGTAAAAGGGTTATATTTAGTCTGTACTCTGTTTATCATTGATCCAACACCTGTGCCAACCATGTGTTAAGCACTAGGCAAAACGTACAATTGACACTGACTGTCCCCATAAGGCTTAACCAGTTTTGCATCTTTTAGGCCTGACCTGCACATGTTGATCGCAGAAGGTGGCAGTTCCCTGAGGTGATGAACAATGTTATTTTCTGGGGAGGGTCTGATTTTTAATGCTGTGTGTTGAATCTTGACTTGTGGAGAGGAAAAACATGGAAGCAGAGCATGGTGTCCACCATCCAGCTCTTCTTGACTCAAGGGAGTCCTTTCCTTCCACAACCATCACATCAGATGGACTGAGGAACCATCTTGTCCCGAGGGAAGGGGGGAGAAAACAGTATAGGTGGCCAGATTGTGCAGTAAATGTGCAATAAAAAGATCTGTATTTTAAGTATGTGTGTGCTTGCCTTTTAGGTTTCATTGTATCATTTTTCACTTAGGCTTAAAAAAAAATTATACCAGGTTGGCCACGGAAAAGTAGCCTACCTTATGGCACAAATATTGGAGGTGAGCTACTTTCCCATGACCCACCTGTATAAAGTGCTTTGTGAGATTTGCCTTAAGCATGATACCGTATATAAATAACAAAAATAAATGAATAAAAGCCCCTTTACAACCAACACTCTGTGTGTGTATGTGTGTTCTACCTACCACCTTAAGTGGTACATCATTGGCATCCATCAGTCTCAAAAGATTACGGTATCGTGCTCAACGCTGTATGCGAAGCACAAAAGCCTGGGTAGATTAATATGGAGGATAGACTTTTACCCAAACGGCAAATCTCCCCTCTCCATACCACTGAAATAGTCCAATGGAATGGCAGAGCTGATACGACTGGTTCTAGCTGCGTCGCAGAGCTGGGCTAAAGACAGGAGCTCACCCTGTCTTATGGGGACCTGGGTTTCGAATGCTGGCCTCCCGGTTAACAGGCACAGTGTCTTAACCACTTGTGCCAACCTTCTTTGTTACCTCAGCATTCTACTACAATTGAACTGAAGTCCAAGCTGATTAGCGTTCACAGCAATTTTTAATTTCAAAGATGGCAAACAGGATCATGCCTTTGTTTTATAACTCCAGATCAGAGCACACATGCTGGTTTATCTTCCAAGATACAGATCCACAGAGGCAAAGCCCCTTTGTACACTGGTGTGCACTGTTATCTGATATTGCATGTTGCCAGTCTGACATTTTTCTGTTTTTCCAAATACACTCTCAAGGCTCTTTCACATGTTACATTTTAATAGCACTCCTATAAAATGCTTGACATACATGAGCAAAAGTGGAATTTATAAACACAGGTACCTCTCACATTTTACATGGATTTAACTTACATGTTTTGGAAATAAGGCCTTTACTCAATTAATACTGGAACCTAATTTATGCAACGCATTTTTTAAACATTGTAATGTGATCAACCTCCCTATGTGCTCCCACATAGGAATGCTGGATACCTTAGCAAAGTGCAGCTTATATTTGCTAAATTTCTTATGCAATATCCTTTTGTTCATCATTGCTTTCTCAGCCACCCATGTCTGTGGCCTCCCTCCTCACCATTTTCTTATATGTGGGAGAAAACAGTTTTTTTTCTTTTTCACATACAGATTTCTGTGAAGAAATGCAGAGAGCAGTACACGTTTTATTCAAAACTAGTGAAAAGCATACCCGCGTTGCGGGTATAAAATTCCCCCATATGACATCCTCCCACTGCGCATCAATCCCCCATGCACATCAGTCCCCCATGCGCATCAGTTCCTCCATGTGCATCAGTTCTCCCATGTGCATCAGTTCCCCAGGCATATCAGTTCCCCGAAAGCACATGAGTCCCCGAATGCGCATCAACCCCCCATGCTCAACATTTCCCATGTGCCTCATCCCCCATGCACATCATCCCCCCACTGTGCATCATCCCCCCACTGCACATCATCCCCCAGATGCATCAGTTCCCCCAGGCGCATCAGTCCCCGAATGTGCATCAGTCCCCGAATGCGCATCAGTCCCCCATGCGCATCAGTCCCCATGTGCATCAGTCCCCCATGCGCATCAACCCCCCATGCACATCATCCCCCAGGCGCATCATCCCCCCAGGCGCATCATCCCCTCTTGCACATCAGTTCCACCAGCCGCATCATCCCCCCAGGCGCATCAGTTATATATAGATTTGCAATATAATTATAAATTATAATTACTTTAAAAGAGTACTAAATAGGTGATAAAGGTGGTATAGAATTAGCAAATGAAGCCTCAAACAGTATTCATGGATCCCCTGCCCCATACATAATAAATAAAAACCAAAATAAAGCAGTTTTATTTTTTCACAGATTTTGGATTTGGGAAGGGTTTACAGAAATGAGAAGTGCAGAAAGCAGTAGTATTTCAGTGTCACATTCCCCCCACCTCTACCTAGGCCATTTGGGCAAACAAGGGTAACTAGTCATCAACATATATGACTTTTCTCCAAACCTGTACCATTTACATCCATTCCTATGGTAAACATATTTTAAATTTATGTGTTTTTTTAGATATATGCTGATTCTTGAGAACATAACCCATGCATTATACAAGGGGTGCTTGTAAAAGAAACAATGCACAGTACTTTTGAGACTGTTGAGACTGACAATAACACCTCCATAACATACACCCCTTAGTATTTACTGTAGTAAATACATACACTTACAAGTACATACACCTCCATGACATACACAGCTTATTACACCAGGGTTCACTATCCTGTAATAAATGAAGAACCATTGGGAAGCTATAACCACTTTAAAACCAAAGTAGGTGTCTGTTTCATCGATAATTTAACACAGATCCTTGGATGATCCACACAGAGTGATGTACACCTATATGTGTGGGCTTCCGTTTTAGATCAATGTACCCTTTAATAGGGGAAATGTCATATGTATAGCAGCCCTAACTTCAGACCTCTCAGGATTAGACTGGGCCTTATATAGCATATCAGCATCTTGGACTTTGCTCAGTGATTTTTGATTACTCATAGGAAGAAGACAACCTAAGATAGGGATGCATTAACTTTGAGTATCTTTTCCCTAATCCTTTAAAACCAGGTAGGACATCCAGAGGCTCTATCTGCCAGCAGTGACGTAGTCACTCTGGACTTTGGACCTGCAAAGGACGAGGGCAATAACAAGGCAATGCCTAGGATGCCTGAACTCCATGGAAGCTTTGAACAGTATGGGCAGTTGTTCTTCCAGACGAGAGAGAGAGAGAGAGAGAGAGAGAGAGAGAGAGAGAGAGAGCTTGGATTCCACCCTCAACTTTTGTCATAAAGACTGAAAATACCAAGTCACTTATCTCCAAGGGAGCACTGTGCATTTTCCATCATAATAATTCCATCACAATAATTAAATATGGTAGTCCAACCTAAATAGACCATGTAACAGCAAGGTGACCATATGTCCTCTTTTTCCAAGACATGTGCTCTTTTTTAGCCTTATGACCTGGAAAAAAATCTTCATCCTCCTCCTTTTTCTTTTGAGAAGGCAGCATTTAACTTTCTTGTAATTAATTATATGTAATAAATTATATGTAATAGCTCTAAATTTAATAAACAATATAGTGTTTAATTTAACCACATGAAAGCAATATACATTGCTTTTTAGCTTTTATTTACATGTGTTTTTAGCTTTTATTTTCTCATGTCCTACATTTTGGCGTGCCTTGTCCTTTTTTTGCGGATATGAATATAGTCAGCCAGTTTAAAAGGGGCTTTATAATGGGGCAGATGGCAAAAAATGCATAAGATGGCCCTGTTAACTGAACAAAAAAGTGCCTTTTTAAGTGGTGGCCCTCATCTTTAGCAGGGACAGAGCAATTGCCCCTCTTCACCCCAGCTTGTTCTCTTGGAAACTATTTTTGCTGGAGCTTCTTTTGTCACAAGTCTAGTGTGACTTTGAAAACAGAACCATTTATTTATATTTATTTAGTTAGCGCTGCAAACTGCTTTGCAAACTTTTTGTTGAATAGTGATATACATGCATATTGTTAATAATTTTTAAATGAAACAGTGTGCAGTGGCAAAATCCAGACTCATTTAGGCTCTTTTATAAGCCGTTTATTTTAATGAGAGACATGTAAGCATTTAATGCTCCCATTGAAATCAATGGGATTTCAAAAGTCCTTAAATTTAGTTGAAGTGCAGAAGGCTTTTTATAATCACATTTCAGTGTTAACCCCTGTAGTTCTTCATTCCTGAGTGTCAGTCCAGGAACGACTATTCATGTCAGTCAGTTCATGAATGGCTGCAACATCTCAGTCCCTTCCTGGATTTTTTCAAACTGGTGCAAACCTGTTGTGACCCCCAGCTGATGTGCGTAAGAGAGTGAAGAAAGAGACACTGATGAAAAGCCTTACAGATTACTCTGCTTCTGGTGTCCATCAAACATGGAAAAATGTCTTTTTTAGACTTGTGCCTTGATGGTAATCCTTAGAAACAATCTTACCCACAGCAACAGGATTGCAAGTTCAGCATGGCTGTTGCATCTTGAATTCTCTTACTCATGATGATACCTCATCATCATCCAGCCAGTTTGCCTGGAGGGAAGCAAGAATATTCCCAATCTTCTTCCCGTTGCTTGTGCCAGGTTGAAAGAAGCCCACCCGACACATGCACAGAGCCTTATTGATACATGGACGTTATTACACTGCTACCAGTGCAGAGGTTCTGGGATTCAGTTTGCCAGGCAAGCCAGTGGGAGGGTGGGTTCATTGGCAGGGCCAGCAACCCAAGACCTCCTGAAGTCTGAGATGGCATGCCTAGTGCTTCCCATCTTATTTAATGAGATGCCAGCTGCTGTTCTTCCCCCTTTCCAGTATTCTGGCTCAGCACTCACCCCCCATCTCTCCTCTTCCTTTTTGTCCCCCAGTTCAAGGGAGTGGAAAGAGGAGTTGAGGCAAGTAGGGAGACAAGGAAAGGTCCTCTTCCACTAATCTGCTGCTTGAGCTGGCCACTTCAGTTAGCTTCATGATGGATGGGCTGGTCCTGTTATCTTACTTCAGTTGCACAAACCCAAACCCTTTCCTGCCCCAACGCTGATGCAGCCATGTCAATTTATTTATTTATTTATACTTAAAATTAATATTAAAAAATTCTTGCTTTAAAACACCAGAAGAAACAGTAATAAATTATAAGAATAAAATATACTGTAATTATCACAATTAAAGCAATAAAAAGCAATGGCTCCAAGCAGTGGCAAGCAGTGGCATCTTATAATAAACCAAGCCTCTAAAAGCCAGAATATTAAAGATGTTTTTAAAAAGCCAGGCACTCAGAAGGCTTGTCTAAAGAGAAATATCTTCAGGCCTGCCCAAATAAATTTTAGGGAGAGTGAAGCTTTTAAATTAAGTGGGTGCCACTACTGAGAAGGCCCTATTTCTTTCTACTGCCCACACACCTCCCCAGTTGGCAGCACTTGTAAGTGGGTCTTCTCTGATGACCTGAGGGGACAAGCCGCATTGTATGGAAGTAGACAGTTTCTTAGATAGCCTGGCCCCAAGACAGATAGGGAGGAAATACTGTCCTATGGGGTGCAGTTGTGAATGTCTCCTCATGGTAAGAGAACTTCTGTTCCATTATCCTGGGACATTTTGCTGCTGTAGGACTGAGGAGAGTCAGGGAGAGGGAATGATTAGGATTTGGCACAAATTTTAACTGTTGTTTGGACCCAGCCCCCCCCCCCAGCCCCCCATTATACCGACTTCTGACTTTCTACCGATAAAGTTCCCATTTCTCCCCTGTCAAACCCTGTTCCACCCTGTGCCCATCTCCTTCCCCTGTGGTGATGGGATTCAAATAAATTAACAACAGGTTCTATGTCCCATTAGTAACTGGTTCTCAGAACCAGGCGCTCATTAGTAAAGGGTTCTATAAAATCTGTGAGAACCCCCTGAAGCTCACCACATAAAGCTTGTAGGACTATAAAGGTTGTTCTCAGTGGCAGCATGCCACAGTGTTTCCTTGTGTTTCTTCTTCCATTGCCAGTCTTTTTGGGGCAGGGAGTCATGCTTCCTGTCCCAACGAGATGCAAAAAGTGCACTAAGGACTTTTTGTTGGAAAGAGGTACATCAAAACTCTAAAAATAATAAGGATCTCTTACTGAAGTGCAATAAACTCTGCATCGGAACTCAGAGGCTAGCTGCGATAGTGTTGCCTACTCCGGTAGATGTTTACTATCTGTAATTGTTTGCTGATATTGTTTGCTGATAGGACACCTCCTGAAAGCCTTTTGTTTGTGGTCAGATGATAATCTCTCACCCTTGCCCATTTTTACACCTTTTTCCTTGGTTTAGAAACGTAAGTAGATCATTCTATATCTGTTAGTTTTTTGTGCCGCTTGGTCAGCAGTTTCCCTGAAGGTCAGAAACGGGCACAGAAAAAACAAATTTCATTAATAAAGAAAAACCTGCAGGGCTGCCCACGGTGCTCAAGGTCTGCATAAAAGGAAGGTTTTCTTAGGGGGCAAACTGCTGCCTGCTAAAGGTACAGAAATTGCCAAACAAGAATGGTGGGTAATTGGGACAATGCTTTCTGGACATATATATATATATATATATATATATATATATATATATATATATATATATATGTGTGTGTGTGTGTGTGTGTGTGTGTGTGTGTGTGTGTGTGTGTGTGTGTGTGTATATATATATATATATATATATATATGCCCTGCAGGTTTTTGTTCTTAGGCATCAGAGAATTGCCTAAATGGAGAACTAGCCAAAGAACTACAGCCATAAGAACTTGGCTAAAATGAACCTGGAATCCTTTGCACCAGTAGCAGAAGAAATACCCAAATGGGCCACCAAAAGGATGCCATCGAAAGGGGGGATAAATAGTTGAAGAAACAATGCCACCACCGGGTTTCTGCTTCCATGGTGTCCTTTGCTGGTACACAGGGTATTACTTCTGCCAATGAACTCCCTCCTCCTGCCCTTTCAAGGAAAAATATTCTATTACCTCCCCTTTTCATTGGCTGCAATCCTGGTTTTGCCACAAAAGTGCCACTACTGGCCACTGCACAGATATGTGCTTACCTTTCTATACCAGCTTGTGAACAGGAAGTCCAATGAGATGTGCCAGCCTAGGTTAGGATTGCACCTTTTTTTTCCTTTTGGGGGTTGGGGTGGGGCACCTTCCAACTCGTCATTCACAGATCTCATGTTTTCCTTGTAATTTTCAAAGAAAAAAAGGTGACATTTTAACTCCTCTACACAGAATATTGCTGAAGCTGTTTTCTTTTTTTGTATAATTATTATATTATTAAGCCTATACGGTACAGAAAACGTACTTGATTTCGGCAGTGTTACAGTGCAAATCTAAGCATGTCTACTCAGAAAGTAAGTCCCATTATGGTCAATAGTACTTACTCCAAAGAAAGCATGGTTAGGATTGCAGCATTATTCAAATAACATTTATATATTTATGCTTCCTAATTGCTGGCTTTATAAATGGGAGTAAAAATACCAGATAAATTTGTTGTAGCCAAGGGTGTGTGGGCTGCAGCTGATTGATCAAGTCACATGAAACTGTATCTCTGATGTGCTGTTCCACCTGCAGACTCTCCAAATTAACAGGCACATTGGCTTATTTTATTTTATTGCTTGATCTTTGTACTGCCAGTAGCAAAACACTGCAATGAATCATCACTCTTTCAAATGACCCATTGATGAAAGGGAGTGAAAGTAAGTAAGCCTGCCAGTTATACCTCTGGTTGCTCCAAATTTTAAGAAATGTATACAAAAACAATCATGAAAGGGTTAATATAGTGACTCTGCCAGTTCTAGGCTGAAGCTATTCTACCTTTGGACTCTGATTACTACTTCCAGTTTCTTTTTTTTTACTTTCCAGCCATAAATGACATTTTGCTTAACCTGCTATTACTGTGACAGAGTTTTGATAAATTAGCTGCAGGAAAAAAGGTGCCAGTACTAAGTAACAGTGAGTACCCCCAGAAAAAAGCCCTGGGGATAATACTACTTACTGTATTTTGTAACTAGTGGAAGTTGTGGAATGAATCTGCCATTGAGAGAGTAAAATTTCAAGAATATGTGTGGGCCCTGGTCATGGCTGGGCACTGGTGACCACTGGCGGCAATTGGCACTGTTGGGCAACAACTGGCACTGGGCACCAGAAGGCACCACGCAGCAGTGATGGGCAGCAGCACACACTGGCTGGCATTCCTACTGAGCACTGGGCATCCCTACCAGGCACCATTGGGCAGCACCAGGTACCGCCGTGCAGCAGGCAGCGGGCACCAGCAGGTAGCACTGGGCACTACCGGACACCGGGCACCCCTACCTTGCCTTTCCCATGCCAAAGCAAGAGTACAAGGCAGATTAAAAAGCTTTTATCCTTTTGTCCTCACAACAACCCTGTGAGGTAGGTGTGTGACTGGCCTAAAGGCACCCTGGAAGCTTCCCAATAACCATGCTAATAATACTAAGCAACAAAGTGGATGTATTTGCAGGGGAGTTATTTTTTGCCTTAATGTTAGTTTGGCGATGAGTCCATGACTTATTTCTTCAGTCACTGATGAGGTTCTATTTGTTAAGATTTCTCAAGGACCTCAAGAGCAAACTGCTGGCTCAGAAGGAAAAAAAAACCCTACTGCCCCCCTAGCTATGACCCTGTCCCCCTGGAATGGTGAACTGTCTTACACTTTTTGACATCCCCAGGTCAGTACAAGACATATAACGGGGCTTAGGCCGGCCTAACTGGAGATTAGATTGCAGCTTTAAAGTTTCAATTAATTAGGTGAAAAGCAGTCAAGAAAAATGGATGCATAGCACACATTCAGACAGCAGAGTGAAGGCAATTACCATCAGATTCCCATGAGGAACAAAACCGTTGAGCATGGATGGTCCAGCCTCACCACATCAAGTGACATCCTGTCTGTGCCAACTTTGCGTCCTTGTTTTCAATCTCCTCAATAAATGGAGTAGGATCTCCAGTTGTGGCTCCCGTGTAAGGTTGCTGAGGTCTGCAATGAAACAAAAAAATCTTGAATGAGTTCCTTAATCTGATCCCTGGGAAGCCTAAAGCCGTCTCATTAACACAGTAAGTCCCTTTAGCCCCTTCCAAGAGTGACTGATGTCACTTGTGATTTTGTTGTGGGTATACATTGAAGAGTGCTAATAAACATTAATGTGATGACTCACATGCTAAAGCATCTCGTTCTACAGGGCCTGAGTCACTGACAAACTCACACACTTGTAGTCCACTTTAATTAAGTTGGGCAAAACTATCAGCCCCTACCCAATACATTATTCACAGTAGCTGACATAAATTAGGCCTGTGGTTGCCCCCACCCAAAAATGCAGTTAACCTCTCCTGCCCTTGAGCCTTTAGGAACAATCTGAGAGGCAAAAATTAGCAAGTGAGAAATATTGGGAAAAACTAATTCTCACTTGCTTAGACGGCTCCTAAAGGCACAAGAGCAGGACTGTCTGAAGGACCAGCTCAAAAGACTGAAGGACCAGCTCAACTTTCAAATCAGGTTTAGAAGACTGCAGCTTTAATCAAGTTTCACTTTTTCTACAAGCACAAATGGAAAGGGTGGGGGAAAACGACACCCTCTCACAACATACAATACTGATATATATTGGTGTGGTCTGTTGTTAACTGACTCAGCGTTGCTTGCAGACATAATGACAAATTGCAGTTTGCTGTTACACATGTGAACAATTGTGAGCCTTGGACTCGTGCACTCCCTCTTTCTCATCCTGGGAGGAGACGCAGAGATTAGAAGCTGTTGCTTCTGTTCATTGCAACCGTAATGTGGCAAGCTATGATCTGTGCGCATCATAAATTGGCCATGAATCAGAATGCAAATTCAAGTGTTGCCAACATGTGATTTTGGATCTTGGTTTATGGAAAAATTATGGTTTGAATTGAATTTGGGGAAAAAAAACAGCCAACTGTGTTTTGTTGCACACAGAACAAAGCAGAAACTTCTTACCATCTCCCCTTACATAGGAATGAATGAAAGGAAGGCACATGTGAGTGAGCCCATGTCTCAACTTCTTTTGCACATAACTACAAATCACTGTTTGCTATCACATCTTAACACAGCTAGTCTCTGCAAGGGATACTTAGAACATTATTGTATGTCACTTTTGGTCACTGGTTCCCAAGATGTGGTCCAGAGACCATAGATAGTCTGAGAAGTGGTCCACAAAATTGCAAGAAAAAAGAATGCCTTTAGTTCTTTTTCATCTTTTTAGATTATCCCTTTTGGGACAGGGAGCCAGTAGTTAGCCCTGAGTTGCTTCCCTCTTCTCCACTGCTCTTCTCTCCCTCTGCCCAGCGGATATCCGGCCACAGGAAGAACAGCATGGAAGTGTTGTTTTCACTATGGGCAGGTGCGCTAGGCAGCCCTGACACTTTTTAAGCAGGCTGCCGGCCAGTGCGTCTGCCCCAACTGCTAACGAATGTGTTCTTTACGTGAAACACTTTCTTTACGTGAAGCAGAATCCTAGAGAAATTTTTGTTTGTTACGTGAAACATACTTTACGTGAGGTGTTCTTTACGTGAGGTGCCACTTGATATTGCATATATTTGCATACCCATCGGTGGATTGTGTGCTCCAGTGATACAAAGGACTACACTGGTGGTAGCGTAGCTACTGGCAGGGACTGCCATGCCAGACAGGCCTTTGTTGAGGAGCCAGACTAAACCTGTCCAAAATCCCACTGAATGTGGGTTGTCTGGAGAAGGAAAATTCCCACCTCAAACCTCCACTGCCTTGTGGCTATCCCCATCTATGGGAAAGACTTCAGGGGTCAACCTCGAGGCAAAATCCAGAGCCGGAGTCCCGGAACCAGTTTGTGACTGTGTACAATCACTCTGGTAACTCCTGCGATGCAGCTGGACCCAATCGTATTGGCCCTGTCGTTCCATTGGACTATTTCAGTGACGTGGAGAGGGGGGATTTGCTGCTTGGGTAACAGTCTATATCCTCCATATTAATCTACGCAAGCCATCATGCTCTGGAGAGGACACACAGAGCACGATACCACAGTCTTTTGAGATTGAAGGATGCCAATGGTTTGCATATGTACCCATATTTACTTCATTCTAATGTACACCCCAATTTAAAACAACTTGAGATAAAAAATGTTTTTTGGTAACTGGCAAGCCTGGCGCAAAATTTAATTTTACTCATATAACAATTAGTTATACAGTGACGCCTCACGTAAAGTATGTTCCACGTAACAAACAAAAATTTCTCTAGGATTCTGCTTCATGTAACAAACTGTGCTTCACGTAAAGAACACATTTGTTAGCAGTTGGGGCAGATGCGCTGGCTGGCAGCCCTTTTAAAAAGCGTCAGGGCTGCCTAGCGCACCTGCCCTTAGCGAAAGCAACACTTCCGCGCTATTCCTCCTGTGGCTGGGCGTCCGCTGGGCAGAGGGAGAGAAGAGCAGTGGAGAAGAGGGAAGCAGCTCAGGGTAGCCAGAAGGGAGCAGGGGAGAGAGAGGCTCAGGATGAAGAGAATGAGAAAGCTGGGAGCTTTGAAAGTGTCTTTGATTGCAGAAGAAAGTGTCTTGTATTGCAGCCTCCTAACCATGTCCACCCAGAAGTAAGCCCCATTGTGTTCAAATGGGGCTTACTCCCAGGAAAGTGACTTTAGGATTGCAGCCTAAGTAGACTTCATAGGATCATGCACATTGAATGCATGTTTTGAATTCAATTCCAGTCACCATTTTGTCATCATTTTTACATCCAGTTAATATTTTTTATATGAATATTTTTGGGTTGTGGAACCGATAATCTGAGTTTCCATTATTTCCTATGGGAAAATCCGCTTCACATAAAGAACATTTCACGTAACAAACATGCCTCTGGAATGAATTAAATTTGTTACGTGAGGCGCCACTGTATAGCAATTAGTCATATAACAATAATGTGAAAATGGGTTTGTGTTATGATTTTTACCTACCGTAATTGCGCAAGCGGTTAAGACGCTGTTCCTGTTAACCAGCAGACCAGGGTTCGAGACCCAGGTTGGCCCCACAAGACACGGTGAGCTCCTGTCCTTAGCCCAGCTCTGCAACACAGCTGGATCCAATTGTATTGGCTCTGCCTTTCCATTGGACTAATTCAGTGGCGTGGAGAGAGGGGGGATTTGCTGCTTGGGTAACAGCCTATCCTCCATAACAACCCAACCCAGGCTTTCGTGCTTCGCATGCAGCGTATGCAGCGCCGAGCATGATACCATAGTCTTCCAAGACTGACGGAGGCCTGCTTAATTGCACTAGGTAATATAATGCATCCAACATTGGGTTTATGTTACATTTTTTATTACTATATAGTAAACTGTTGAACTTAATACAGACCTATACTTATAATCAAAATACTGTATTTACTTGAATCTAATATGCCATCAAATCGAATGTGCACCCCAATTTTGTAGACTAAATTTGGTTGGAAAAAGTGAGTGTTAGATTTGAGAGGGTGTTGTATATATAATTTTTTTAAATTTATGATGTAGGCAAGTCTTTTAATAGGTAAGGAGAGCTCTGCTCCCAGCACCTCCAGATGGTATTCTAAGGGCTCCAGAGGATGAACACACCTCCTCCCTCTGTGTGAAAATGCTTATGGACTGGTTTAATGATAACCCTTCTGTGTTTGTGTGTGTGTGTGCATGTTTGAAAGTGTTCAAAATCCAGAAAATTCAAACTAAATTCATAATTTAGTTAGAATTATCTAAATTTATTTATCCCCCATGCGCAACACCCCACATGTTCATCCACCCCATCTGCATCATCCCCCCATCGCGTCAACCCCCCAACTATGTCAACCCCCCATGCGCATCAACCCATATGCACAGCACCCTGCCATGTGCAGCATCCTCCCCAGTGCAACACCAAATTGGCTGGATGTTGATCAGTCTTCCATGTTAAGTATAGGGCAAAAACACGTTGCACTCCTTTTCAGCCCCTTAAGAGTTAAATTTCTCAACCCCTGTTCTTGGTGGGTGTTGATGTCACAGAAGGAACACCCTCCTCAAATTTCATGCTTCTGGGTCTGGGGGTTGGGGCAGAGCATTCCTCAGTCAGGGATTCTTCAACGGAAAGTATAGGGAAGAAAATGTGTTGTGCCCCATTTCACCCCTTCCCGCTTGGAATTTCCAAAAACCGGTTCTCAGTGGATCCTTCCGTCACAGAAGGAACACCCACCCCAAATTTCACGCTTCTATGCCCAGCGGTTTTGGCAGGGCATTGATGAGTGAGTGAGTGAGTGACTTTTCAGTTTATATATATATATCAATCACTGTACATTTGGGGTCTCCTTTTTTTGTGCTGGTGCTTTCTTTTTCTCCTCTCTCACCTGAAGACAAACATATCCATTATAAGTCATTTGAATGTTAACAGGTACATCTCAACCTTTTGGTACCAGACCTTTTTCAGGAGCATGTGCTGTGGCTGGCTGAATGTTAGGAATGTGCCTACAAGTTATCAGTGCACTGACTGACCTTATCTCAAGATTTTCTCAAAGGTGTGTGTTTTGTATTGCATTGAAAATATTCTATACGAAACACCATGCAATTTGATTTTGTAAAAGTTCTCTTTTCAAATCACTCTCTCTTTTTAAGTTTTTGCAGGACCAAAACTGTGGATGAACTCTACTTCTTTAGGTGACCTTGAAGGGTGATATACCATCGTTGTCCAGACTTTCCTTCATGGAAAATTAAAGTATAAGGACAGACGATCCACAGCAATAACACCTTGAAAATGCATGCCTCCTGTCTAAAACAGCCAGGAATGAAACAGGAAATTCTTTGTTGCCACCAGTGGTGATCCACAGTCCACTCAGGGTTGGGGTGGGAGACAGAACAGAGTTCTCAATTGTTCCATGGAAAAAGACTGGCTTTTTTCTCTTTGGCATCATCTTGATATATGGAAATCAACTGATAGCAGGTTCATTGTACAGAAAAATAAGTATTATCTGACTTTGCAGATCATGCTGCTGTTAAAAGCAGAGGAGCAACAAGCACTAAAAATTATAGAAGCCCTAATGCAAAGGACATGGCAAACCCTTGAATCAATGACTACCTCTCAGTCTAATATACCTTACGAGGGTGTTGTGCAGGGTGACCATATGCGTTAATCAAAAAATGAGGATAAGCCCCCCCCCCAAATGTGGGACAACCAAGAAAAATGTAGGATATGACAAAATAAAAGCTAAAAAAATATATATTTCTTTCGTGTGCTTAATTTAAACACAATCCTAACCATGTCTGCTCAAAAGAAAACCCCATTGTGTTCAATGGGTCTTACTCCCAGGAAAGTGTCTTTGGGATTGTAGCCTATATTACTCATTATTAAATTTAAGACTATTACATTATAATTTATTACTTTTATAATTTATTATTATAATTATAATAGGCTACTTATTGCCCAGTTACAAGGAAAAGGAAGACACTGAAGTTTATTTCCAGGACATAAGGCTAAAAACCAGGACATGTTCTGGAAAATGAGGCCATATGGTCACCCAATAATACTGGGAAAGAACTTGGCATGCAACTCTGATCTCTTTAGAGGAAAGCTAAAATAGACATATAAAAATGTTAATTTATTTTTAATAAGTTAAAAATTTATTATGCCCATTCAGTCTACTTATTCACTGTGTCTAACCAGAAGGCCAGGGTTTGAGACCCAGGTCCCCACAAGACAAGGATTTCCTGCTATAGGCAGGGGGTTGGACTAGATGATCCACTGGGTCCCTTCCAACTCTATGTTTCTATGAGTCTAAAGATTCTAAGTAGATAGACTAGATTTCAACAGCTAACAGACCCCCAAATCCAGAGTAACTACGGGAGCACGTAAGAGATATTACGTGCACCCGTAGTTACAGCACTACCTAGTGAAAACCCATGGGTACCTGGTACCTATTCATATTGGTATCCAGAGTAAATTGTTCTTATACCGGAGCAAGGATTCCCTGTAGTTACTCTGGATTTTGCCCAGACTTTCTTAAATTGCTTCCAGGGCTGTGGGATTCTCTGAGACCCTTTAAGAGATTTCTCAAGCATATCATAAGCTATTGGTTCTCACAGTGAGCTTTGGGACACCTGGGGGGTGGTGGTTTGCAACTTTATTTCAGGGATTTCTTGAAATGCTGGGCATGTCCAACTTGGAATCTGGCACTGGGCATCGCCATCTGGAATGGGGCACTCAGGTTGCAATCCAAACTTTTCTGGGAGTAAGCCTCATTGAACCCAAGGAGGAGATCAGACATTAGTGATGACACTTCCTGTTTGATATCTGTTTAAGCCATGACTTCCAGAGGTCCCAGACTGTTATTTTCAGAAGGGGGTCCGGGGCTGAAATGCTTGAGAACCATTGCCATAAGCCACTTGCCATCTCTGCCCCCTGCTGGGCTTTTATTGAGGCTCCTTGAGACTCCATCGATAAGTAAGTGGTGATCCCTAAAACTTCTTTTAAGAGTGTAAAACTGTAAAACTGAGTTCCACAGATATAGAAAAGCAAATTTAAAAATGAGTTGATGACTTTTTTCTGACCTCACACCAAGCACACACACATATGCACACATGTTGAAATCACAACTTCTGCAAAACTCTATCCCAGAAACCTCAGAACGACTCTTCTCAAAATCTTCTGCATCATGTCATCCTTCACAACAAGGTCATAAGTCACACGATCCCTGATGTTTGTTGTTAAAGTTTGAGTTCCTTCAGTCATGGGATTATGTAAGAATCCATGATTGCAATCTCCAAGGTGCAGAGGGTGATCTGAAAATATGACTCCTGAGGATTGCAAAAACTTTATTTTTATTTATAAGCTATTGATCATTTTAATAGCAAGATTCATATTCTTTTTGTGACCTGAGTTTTTAGGTGCATCCGGATGCAGTGGTTGTGCTAGTGTAGATAGGTGTAGATGTATAAGATGTACTACTAATTTTTGTACAAAAAGAAAATCCAGTCGTGCTACTGGTATCTCCTGTTTAGGCTGCAATCCTAAAGACACTTTCCTGGGAGTAAGACCCATTGTACACAATGTGGCTTACATATGATTAGACATGGTTAGGGCTGTACCATTAGTTCTCCCTCTGTGCCGTGGACCTGATTAAGATCACAACCTTCCCCAGGCAACTGTTTCTTGAAGTTAAAAAACTCAAGAGTTATAATCACACAATTCACAAAACATGTAGATTGATTGATTGATTGACTGATTGATTGATTGATTGATTGATTGATTGATTGATTGATTGATGCTAAGTCATGATAACATCTCATTGGTTTTTAGAACAAAGCAGTTTTGTTTTGAGTTAAGCTTTGAGTTGTAAAAAACCCCCACTTTTTCTTCCATAAATCAGTTGCGTTTTCATTTTCTGGTTAATTGGCCATAGCTTCTGATAGAATACAGATACAGTGGTACCTCACGTAACAGAATTAATTCGTTCCGGAGGCAGTTCCTTTACATGAAACTTTCTTTAAGTGAAGCGGATTTTCCCATAGGAAATAATGGAAACGCAGATGATTGGTTCCATAACCCCAAAAATATTTATATAAAAATATTAACTGGACGTAAAAATGATGACAAAACACTGGAATTGAATTCAAAACATGCATTCAATGGGCATGATCCTATGAAGTCTACTTAGGCTGCAATCCTAAAGACACTTTCCTGGGAGTAGGACCCATTTAACACAATGAGGTAGACTTCTGGGTAGACAGGGGTAGGAGGCTGCAATCAAAGACACTTTCTTCTGTAATCCAAGACACTTTCCAAGTGTCTCCCCACTTTCTCCTTCTCTTCATCCTGAGCTTCTCTCTCTCTCTCTCTGCTCCCTTCTGGCTGGCCCTGAGCTGTTTCCCTCTTCTCCACTGCTGTTCTCTCCCTCTCCCCAGCAGATGTCTGGCCACAGGAGGAACAGCATGAAAGTGTTGCTTTCACTATGGACAGGTGCATTAGGCAGCCCTGACACTTTTTAAACAGGTTGCTGGCCAGCGCGTCTGCCCCAGCTGCCAACGAATGTTTTCTTTACGTGAAGCACTTTCTTTACGTGAAGCAGAATCCTAGAGAAATTTTTTTGTTACGTGAAACTTACTTTACGTGAGGTGTTCTTTACGTGAGGCGTCATTGTATTCCACTGTGGTTTGTTTCACTGCATTCTTCATTAATGTACCTTTCAAATGATGTATACATGATATACAATGTACCTTTCAAATGATAGTATTATTAGTACATACCTCATTTTCACAGTTAGGGCCACTGTTGCCAATCGCCTCAGCCCTAAAGCTTGTTGTTCAATAGCTACCCCCCCCCACTCTTTAGCAACACTACTTATAGGATGGACTGTACTGCTGCTTCACAATGCATTGCTGGCATTACTATATTTGAAAGCTTCCCATGTAAGATCATTCTGTGAAAGAAGAAATGATCTCAGCAAAGAGAGCTAGATGACCTATGATGTCTCTTCCAACTCTGGATTCTACGATTCTATGACTAACCTAGAAAATCATAGATTTCCTATTATATGTTATCAATAGGTCAAAATATGCTTTTGTAACTGAAGCACACCAACCCAGATCTAGCCTTGCTTGTAAAGTGACAAAAGCTGAAATCCTAAACTCCACTTTACCTGGCATAAGCCCCAGCATTAAGTGTCACAAGTACTGACCTGGGGGTGTCACAAAAGTGCCATAAGGCTGTCCCACGCCTGGGGGAAGGGGGTTATGCCAGTGCACAGGCATATGCTAGCATCCTCACACCATCACTGATATGCCAGGAGAGTTAGGCCGGCCTAAATTGGTTAGAATTGCACCCAATATCATATGCCCTCAGTTTGTGCCCTGGGACAGATTGATTCATTTTCCAGTTAGAGATATTGACTTCTAAAGGTCTTGGGGTGGAGATATTGGGATATTTCTACGAGGCAACAGAGGGAATATCTTTGAAAATGACCATAATGATTACATTGTGCCTAGTCTACTTTCAGTTTTAGGAGGCTAAACCAGAAGCTGTAATACAAATTCCAAAATGCAGGGCTAGCTCTTCCAGGTTCATTTTAGATTATTGGAGCTAATCTATCTAAATTTTGGCTCTCCATTTACCCATGTGGAATATTTCACTTGTCTAACTATAAAGTCAAGTGTTTATCTTAGAATCAGATATAGAAAGGAGCACTGCCTTCAGCTCAGATCAGTGACAAACTTAAAGTTCTGTTAATCTAGGGAATGAGTGACCTGGTTCTTTGATCCTGCTACTTTTCTTTATCATCTGTCAGCTAAATTTAGACCCCCAACACACACATTGTTTGTGGATAACCTGATGGAGTTCTAAATATTTGCAGATTACCTTTGTTTAGATTCTATTACTATATGATCAGATTGTTGCTTTGCAGACATCTTTGATTCTGTGCCAGGAATAGTCGTCCTGATTTTCACTGTCTCTCTTTCTGTCTGCAGAGGTAATCTAATTGGGAAATGCCTGAGCACAGGTTGCTGGGTTGCCTTTCTTCAGGTTTCAGCCCCATTCCCATGTCTCTTGATTAAAAGTTAAATATCTGAGTCGGTGTCTGCAAATGTGTGTACATCTCCTATAAAGAATCCATGCAAATGCACATCTGAACACAGATGAATTGTGTAATGCATGGTCTGCTATGACAGATACTGTGTCTGATGAGTTCTAGATGGATGGTTCTGGACTGTTATGGTTTTCTTGAATATTGTTAACCAAGAAAAGCTGGAAGCTGGATCAACATTAATCTCCATGGAACAATCAAACTTCTTGCATTTTAATTAGATTCAATCACAACAGAGTAACAATGTACAGGTATAAACAAATTATCCATGGATTTTTCACAAATGGGGTTTATAAAATGTGAATGTGGTTGAACTATTAAATAAAAGATAATGTCCCCTTAGATTTAAAAAGGTCTGCTTGTTATGGTAATGGAACCGGCAGACAGGTCAACAAGCAATCAATCAACCTCTTTCTCCCAGAACTTAAAAGTGCTTAAGTTAAGCTGGGAAGAAAACCCTTCAATCTTTCCACTGGAAGCATGTTGAGAGAATGAAAAGTGAAGCCAGATCTGTCCTTGCACTTTTTTGTGCTTCCACCTGAAATGAAGGGCTTTTAAGCCATGGAGAGCACCCATAGTTACTGCACCACCTAGTGAAAACCTATGGGAAATTCATATTGCAATCCAGAGTAAATTGTTCTTACAGTGGAGCAAGGACTCCCCATAGTTACTCTGGATTGCGCATGTGTGTAGATGTGGACAACCTCAAAATGCCAGATGCAGGGGAGGGCACCTGGTGCAGGTGTCATCTGTGCTCCCTGAAGCATCTGGTGGGCCACTGTGAGATACAGGAAGCTGGACTAGATGGGCCTCTGGCCTGATCCAGTGGAGGCTCTTCTGATATTCTTATGATACCAACCTTGCAAAGGAAGAAGATACTAAAGAGAATACAAAACTATTTCTATTAGTCTAAGGTTCAGTGAGCGCTCAAGCTTGTTTCATTTTAAATTATTTTGTTATAAAGCTGATGAGGAAAAAATCCATTCTTGGCCTGTTTGTGTGGATGTTGCATGTTGTCACTTTGTTTGGGTTTTCTCCTGATTGGGAAACTCACATTTATTTAGTGTTTAGTACAATATTCAGTGTTTTGGGTCCTTACATACAAGTTTGGTGATGTTTTTGTGACCAGAAATCTGCTGCAAGAAATAAATTCTTGTTTACATTTCCTACTTATTCTCCAATCCTAAAGACAGTTTCCTGGGAGTAAGACCCATTGAACACAATAGGGCTTACTTTTGAGTAGACATATTTAGAATTGTGCTCTTAAGCATTGTAAAATTGATTTGTTGCACTTAAAGCTGCAGTTTCCAAGAATGACAACTTTAAGAGAAGACTTCTACAGGAAACTTAGTAGCATCATTTCATCAGCATCATGAGCTGGGAATACAAACATAAAAAAGTTTCAGCGATACAGAACAAACATACATGAACCTTAAAAAATGATGAGATGATTGCTAATGAAGTGGAAATCATTCTGCAAGTGATCTTTTTAATTTTTTTATTTTTTTAAAAAGAAGGTCTTACCTGAAACGGCAGGGTGAAAATAACCCAAAGCCCTACCCAAATTGATGTGTGTAAGGCTAGTGATTTGACGGATGTGATTTCCCAATAATTATCCAATAATTATATAAATATTTACTGCTGTATTACTTAAGAACAACAGCATTTGAAAAGAAACAGTAGAAAATTAAAGAAAATAAAAAGGGAAGGAAAATAGAACACACAAAAAGAACAAGAAATGAAACTGTTTCTAATACAATATAAACAAAATGCATTCATAAACTTGTCCCTCTTCTATATATAGTACTAGCGAAATATACCTGCACTGTGGGAGTAAAATACCCTCTGTGTACCATCCCTCCCAACCCCCCATGTGCATTAACCTCCCTATGCATCAATCTCCCCATGCACATCATCTCCCCATGTGCATCATCCCCCATGTGCATCATCCCCCCCATGTGCATCAACCCTGAATGCATAACATCTCTCCATGTGCAACATCTCCCCATGTGTAACATCCCCCATGCACATCAACACCCCCCATGCATATAAAAATCCCATGTGCTTCAACTTCCCATGTGCATCAACCCCCATGTGCATCTACTCTCATTGATACACAACATCCCCCCATGCAAATTGTCCCTCCCATTGCATCAGGTACTGGGCACCAAATTGGCTGGATGTTGATCAGTTAGTCTTCAATGTTAAGTATAGGACAAAAACATGTTGCACCCCTGTTCACTCCCTGAAGGGTTAAATTTCTCAACATCTGTTTTTGGTGGGTGTTGATATAACACAAGGAACACCCTCCCCAAATTTCATGCTTCGAGACCCAATGGTTTTGTCTGGGTGTTGATGAGTCAGTCAGTGAATGTCAGTGACTTTTCAATTTTATATACTGTATATAGATAATAATTTTGCTCGTGCCACGAAGGAGGACATACACATTTCTTAAAGAGAAACATGCATATGTCCTCCACAATGATCTACCTGGACTAACCTGGGGCAAATATGAGTTTATCCACCAGACTTCCCATACTCATCCCACAACATTTAACTCTTTTAAATTTAGATAGGGATTATTTGGGCGAAATCCAGAGTAACTATGGGGAGTCCTTGCTCCGGAGTAAGAACAAGTAACTCTGAATTGCAATATGAATTTCCTAGTTGGTGCAGTAGTTGGTGCAGTAACTATGGGTGCACGTAATGTCTCTTACGTGCTCCCGTAGTTACTCTGGACTGTAGCCTATGTTTTGGTTTCTTTCAAATGCTAGTATCCCTCTTCACCTAGCAGGTCACAACATCAGAAATATCAAATAACAAACAACAACTTCAAATTATCAGATCTGAAGAAGAGGCATATATGTATGCAATGGTGTAAAATGTAGCCCTGGGGACAAACCCAGGAACAAACAGGCAAGCCAGTTTGCTGATTTGGACTACAGTGGTGCCTCACTTAAAGAGCTTAATTCTGGAGGCATGCTCTTTAAGTGATATGCTCTTTAAGTGAAGTGGATTTCTCCGTAGGAAATAATGGAAACTCAGACAGTTGGTTCCACAACCCCCAAAATATTCATATAAAAATATTAACTGGATGTAAAACACTGATGACAAAACACTGGAATTGAATTCAAAACATGCATTCAACATGCATGATCCTATGAAGTCTACTCAGGCTGCAATCCTAAAGCCACTTTCCTAGGAGTAAGCCCCATTTAACACAATGGAGCTTACTTCTGTGTAGACATGGTTAGGAGGCTGCAGTCAAAGACACTTTCCTGGGAAGCTTACCTGGGCTGCTGCTGGAGGTTCAAGGTGGTCGGCGGGGGCACTTGGGGGCAGTTAGAGGCAGCACCAAATTGGGGGCAGTTAGAGGCAGCAGCACTGGCCGGCAGCCCTTTTAAAGAGCCCCCGTGTGGAGCGTCAGGGATGCATAGCACGCGTGCCCGTAGCACGCTTGCTTGTTAAGTGAAGCAGAACTTGTTATGTGAAGCAAAATTACTTGGAAATTTTTGCTTGTTAAGTGAAACGCTTGTTAAGCAAGGCGCTTGTTAAGCGAGGTACCACTGTAAATGACATTTGGAAGTTGCTAATTGTCTTTATAGCAATCTGTAAACATTTGGAAACATGTGCAGGTTGCAAAAAGATAAACATGATAAAACAAAACAAAAAATTAAAATATTTTTTAATATTTTATTAAAATATTAATCAGCAAACTGGCTTGCCTGTTTGTTCCTGGGTTTTTCCCCTGAACAAATAGAACAACCAAAAGAATTCCGAATGAACAGTGAGCTTTACAACCAGGAGGAACCCTCAGCAAGTGTGGAAAAAGAGATACGCTTCTGTGAAAGTATAAGTACTAGTATGTGCAAGAATAAGTAAAAGTATGTATTTATTTAATTTACAGAGGGCACAATTCTAACCCAAGTTTCCAGTAGTGGCATAAGGGCAATACAACTCTAAGGTAAGGGAATAAATATTGCTTTATGTAGGGAAGGCTTCCATGACTGACCCTCAACTGCAGGGTGCAACACAGCTATGCCAGCACTGGAAAGTTGGTTAGGATTGCACCCTAGTTGCAAGGTAAATGTTTTAGTGCTGATTTAGGAGTGGAAATCAGCTCTGAAGAAACTTACAGCTTAGGTCTGTTATGGCATTTGGGGCTTAACTGGCAGCAATAAACCCACCAAAAACCCAGACAAATCTCAAACTGTGGCATTGCTGGGTCCAGGAGGTAGCCAGCCTGGCTCATGGGCAGAGTCAAGCCAGTTATAAAAAGCAAGAAGGCTTCCTTCAGAAGTCTTGCCCAAATTGTGAGAATAAATAGAAATGCAATGTGAGAAAAAAAGATTATAAGGAACGCATAGCTCAATGAATAAGGGCAAACAATTAAAATTTTAAATACTAGACATCAAAAGCAGAAAACTTGCCATGGAGGCAGCTGTGGAGGTAGATGCTAGTGAAATAAAATGGAAGGTTAAAGAGAACATGGAGATTAAAGAAAACATGGAGATTGAAGAGATGAAGGTATCTTCACTCTGCATTGCAATACAATAACCAGGACCTCTTGATACTGATTGGGAATAGATGCAGGATGATAGGATGATGATGCAGGATGAAGAAATATGGATACTTCATATAGTCCCTAATTTATCCGTGGAACTGGTAGCCACAAAAAGGGGGGATGGCCACAATTTTTATCACTATAAAAGGGAATTTCATAAATTTGTGAAGGACAGACCTACCAATGGCTAATAGTCATGATGGCTATGTGCTTATCTCCATTTCCAACATCAGTAAGCCTCTGAATTTCAGTTTCATGGAAACAATGGCAGCAAACAATTATGCCTTTCTCATCTGCCTCTGGGTTTCTCAGAGGCAGATGGTGAGCCACTGTGAGGGCCAGACCCTTTGGCCTGATCCAGCCATACTTTTCTTACATTCTTGTTATTAATGTGAAAATGTGCAATAAATAAACAATTGTGCTTTTGTTACCAGAATGCTGTTATGTAGGAATGTGACCTCAAACACATGGCTACATCTGAGACAAATCAACCTTAAGACAGGTTTGGAGGATAAATTGCCACTCTGAGCTCCCTGGAGGTACACAGGAAAACTACAGTACACAATTAAACCAATTGTTGTGAAAATATTTAGCGAAACATGTTTTACATTAGATATAAATGATACTTACTAGCTAAATGCAGAATGGTCTGATCGTATCCTTTTATATCATACGTCTTCGATTGACATAAAAACCTTGACCTGTGTGAGTGTCCACAACTTCCATGTCAATCAAGCAGGCTGAGGGTTCTATTCCCATGTATCTCTGTGGAGAGAGAGGAGGCAAAAATGGAGATGCAGGAAAGGGGAGTGGTTTTTACTGCTGAATGTTGTTAAATTGTACCTCCACAAGTGACAACTGTGGGCTGTTACTAGTAACTACATAAAAGCAAAAATTCCACTTAGAATAGTGGTTCCCAAACTGAGTTGGGACCCACTGGTTTGTTGTAACCTGAATTTTAATGAATATAGAGCATCCAAAGAAAACCTAGTGGATGGAAAGATCAGATAACTAATTACCTCAAGCCTTAAGGCTATTCAAAAATCAGATAGTTGCTAATTACCCTGCAAAAAATTCATAGAAATATAGAGCTGGAAGGGGCCTAATGGGTCATCTAGTCCAACCCCCTGCCTGTAGCAGGAAATCCTCCTAGAGCCTCTGCTTGAAAATCCCCAGTGAGGGAGAGTCCACCTCTCTTGGGAATCTGTTCCACTGCCAAATTGTCCTCACCATCAGGAATTTTTTCCTGATATCCAACCAGAATCTCCTTTCCTGCAGTTTGTACCCATTGATTCTAGTTCTACTTTCAGAGGCAGCTAAGAACAAAGGAGCTCCATCCTCCATAAGATGATAGCCAATGATGGGATTCAAAGAAATTAACAACCGGTTCTATGCCCATCTGGCAGCCACTTTTAAATGGCTATTTTTAAATTTTATATGTCCTTTATCTCGTTAACAACTGATTCTATAGAGTAGGTGCGAACCTGCTGGAGCCCATCACTGATGACAGCCCTTTCTTAAATTCAATTGCTTAAATAAAAAATATTACTTGTAAACATATTATTTCTTTCTAGATCTCTTTTTTTTCTCTTATAAACTTTGTTTCATCCCAATAAAATGACATTTTAATAAAGTAGATTCTGGTGCTAAAAAGTGATTCCTGAAACCACTGGTCTAAGGGCCATCTGTTACGGTCTGGCAACACAATACAGTGGTGCCTTCATGTAACAAACGCTTCACGTAAAGTATGTTCCACCTAGAGAAAAATTTCTCTAGGATTTTGCTTCATGTAACCAATCATCTGAGTTTATATTATTTACTATGGGAAAATGCGCTTCACGTAAAGAATGTTTCACGTAACAAACATGCCTCCAGAACGAATTAAATTTGTTACATGAGGCGCCACTGTATATGGCCATTGTACAGAAGCTAAGAAAATCTAGATCTATTCAATGCCGGGGTTCTAGGAACCCCATGCCCATCACCTTGAGTTCCTTGATGAGGAGTGGCAGGTATAATTATAACAAAAAGTTATAAAAAAGATATAAATAAGAAATACTGTATGTTTTTAAATTTAAATAGGTTCCTTTCAATCACTGTTTTATATGAAGTCAGTCAATTCTTATTTTCTTTCTTTAAGATGAAAAAAATTTATTGAAATTTGTGCTAGAAGTTCTTGTTGAGCTAGAAGTTCTTGTTGAGCATTGTGGCTCATATGCATATGGCTCAAAGAAAGTTCATCTGGCTGTGAATGGCAATCAACTTGCGACTCTCCTTGGAAAAAACAAGATAAGATCACATTTATCCACACTTTGATAATATCCAAGCTAAATATCCAAACTATTTTATTATGCTTTAGATGGGCCTGCCTCTGAAGGCCATTTGGAAATGAAAATAAATTCAAAGCGCTGTGGTGTACTGCATCAAGCCTGCTAACCGGTACTGATAGCAGACAACATATCTTACCAGAGTTGGAAGAACATCACTGGCAACCTGTTTGTTTCAAGGCTCTTGGTTAAAGCGGGTAAACCTGGACTCCTGATTGAGCTTTGGCCTCTGTGGCTAAAGGAGCAGTCCTAACAAATTTAAGCCAGCCTAACTCACATGGCATAATTTTCCATGGTGGTGAGGGGAGGACTGTGTATACCTGTGCACTGGGCTAACCCCCTCCCCAGGAGTGGCACAGAAGTGTCTTACAGCACTTTTGTGACACCCCCAGGTCAGCACAGGACTTATGCTGGGGCTTATGCTGGCCTAACTGGAGATTAGGATTGCAGCCTAAGTTTTACTGGGAGGGTAGACCTGGACTCCTGCCCAGATTTGGAGCTCAGATCTATCTGCCGATGCAGCTGCTCTTCCAGGTGGTAAAGATCTGGGCTCTCAGCCATGCTTGGGCTGCTCCCCCTTCCAGTGGGACCCTTCCCCACTGGCCAACAGTTTGGGAAGGGTAGGCACCCAAGGGCCTCTCTTGGATTCACACCTGGAATAAACGTATCTCAGTATGCAACATAAAATGTATTTCTCTACACAAAAATAACATGCAGCTTATCTGTTCATTTTGCACTCAGTGTAAAACACAGGCCTGCATCCGTGCAAATTAGAATATATCACTGTTAGTGTTTAATGGAAAGCCTTTCACATTGATTGTGAGCCCTTTTAGGACAGGGACCCATTAATTTTTTTCATTTTCTTTATAAATTACTTTGTGAACTTTTTAGTTGAGTATATTAATACTGGAGCTAAATTTTCTGATGACACATCCTTCTCTGGCCCTTCCTACCTGAACTCCCCTTATCCCCAGTGATTTCCCCCACTCCCCAAAATGCAAGGGTGGGCAATGCTAGCCTGTCCACCTTCTAGTTATGACCCTATGATAACCTTGCTTTTTCTGTTATGTAATGAACTGAGAGCCCAATCCTATGCTTGTCAACCTATACATATTTGACTTACTCCTTAGAAAGTGTGTACAGTATTGGGATTGCAGCCAAATTGGGTCCAGAAGCAGCTTAGATGGGAAGGATGCATTATACAACTCACATTTTGCATTTTACAAGTTACAGTTTGCACTTGTATTAGTTGGAGATGAACATGGGTGCAACTCTCTATTAAGTAATATGCTGGCTACCAACCACGCTAGCATCTCAGAAATCCATTGTTTCTTTCCAGTTCATAAACCATTGTCCTTCTCCATCTCCAAAACCAACTTTTGTGTCTGCATGAACGGATCAGAACCTGTACGAAATGCTGTTGTTCTTAAGTTGGGACACCTCTAATTTGGATGCCTTCACAGGATTCCCACAATGTTGTATCTGTGCTTGTGGTTTTTACTCTTGATAATGCTTCTTGCTATTCCTGAATTTGTATGTATGCTTTTAAATTTGTTTTTATTTTATACAATAAGTCACATTGGAAGCCTGTTTGGGCTAACATGAATGAATCTGAATAATTAAAATAATCATTTTATGCTGCTGATGGAACCTGTTTTATGAAGGGCACATTGATACTTGGGTCTCTTGGCTTCACATCTGTGACAGCAAAAATGTAGAGGTTTTGCATCATGTCCTTGCCAGAATGAAGGTGAAGTTGTGGGAAATCTAGCTTTGTTTTCAGGCATGAACATAAATTGACGCAAATTTGCAGTATTCAATAGGGGAAGAAGAGGGAAAACACTTTTGTACATAAAACAACACAGTTATGTGTTGGAGATAGAACAGGAAGATGCCAGACAATGTTTAGGGTAACAGACCTATTTATTTCTATCCAAACAAAACCAGCAGGTGTTTGCTGTCCCCTTCAGCTGTTTGGAGTGCAATGCCTCACTCCAGACACCAGACCAACCAAAATGCAGAAAAACCCAAGACAGAGATAATGGAAAGGACTGCCTTGAACAAGGAGACACAATTTGATTAGCAAATTGTAGACCTCAAATACATTCCATTGGCCAGGAAATGATCATCATGGTTAAGTCCAGGAACAGGGAGCCATTATTCAGAATGAGGGGATTTCCCCTGCCTTTCTCCCTACCCATTCATCATGTTTCCACATTATCTCAGGCCCCTCTCCCCCATGGAATAGTGCAGGGTGACAGGCGGGAAGTGCCTAAAATAAACAAGAATGATCTGTAGAAAGGCACAGAAAAAACATATCAAAAATCTACCTACATGCTATGAGTGACAGCCAGTACTAAACTGGTTCACATTCTCTATTGTCTGAGTTAGCTGAAAGTCTCAGGGTCAGCCTTTTGCAGTCCAGTGCTGTGTAAGGAAAACACAATGGAAACTTACAGTGATTTTGCAATATCTGATTGCTGAACAACAACAGGTTTGAGTTTTGGGAATTCAAGCAGCCAGGTTCCCAGACAGACATCTTGAACTCCTAGCAAGGGAACAAAGTAATAGTGATGATATGAAGAGCTGGAGCAGATGAGCGCAAACTGGTAAGGTAGTACCCTCACTGAGACTTTGCTAACTACCCTAAGAGATATTTATCAGGGAAAACTAATGTCCCTATTCATCCTAGCACAGTGACCTTTTTTTCTCCAGTGGGAGAAAAAAATCTCTTCTTTGTAACAATATGACATAATACAGTGCAGACTCCAGCTCTTCTCCAGCCAGTGATTGGAAAGATATGGAATGGGACTCTTCACAGGTGGCAGAATGTTGCTGACATGATAGATTGTACCAAGGTGAACAGTTGTCAGAACCACACAAGAGAACAAGGCACCCCAAAATGAAGGACATCCAAAAAAATATAGGACGTGACAAAAAAGCTAAAAAAACTCATATAGTGATTTCATTACAACAATAAACATATTAGTGTTAAAATTTAAAATTACTGTATATTACATATAATGTATTAAATACAAGAAGGCTCTGTGCTAAGGGTGAAGAGATATCATACAGTATATGCAAAAGAGGACAAGGCCATCTCAATATGTAGAAAATCCCAAGGAAAATGTAGGACATGACAAAACAAAAGCTAAAAACACTCACATAATGATATTTATTTATTTATTTATTTATTTATTTATTTATTTTCTGCCTCCCCAAAGGGTAGACAAAGGGTTTAATAATAAAATACAAAACAAAAATTATAAAATACAGTAAAAACAAAATAAAATAACAGGTAGCAATAAAAAGCATCCAATATAAGATCAGGAAGTAGCCATTATGAGGTCCCAAAGTCTTTTTTGAATAAAAAAGTCTTTAGAATCTGCCAGAAGATTAATAATGAGACTTTTCTCAGTTCAAAGGGAGGAAGTTCATAGTACAGGCGCCACCATTGAGAAGGACCTGTTTCAGTCTGTCATTCCCCTGACCTCTCTCTTTGTTTGCACAACCAAAAGGGCTCCCTCAGATGACCTCAGAGAATAGGCTGGACTGTATAGAAAGAGGTGGTCTCTCAAGTATGCTGGTCCATACCCATTAAAGACAGGCCCTACAATCCAGAGTAACTACGGGAAGACATAAGAGACATTATGTGCAACCATAGTTACTGCACCATCTAGTGAAAACCAATGGGAAATTCATATTGCAATCCAGAGCAAATTGTTCTTACACCGGAGCAAGGACTCCCCGTACTTACTCTGGATTGCGCCCTTTAAAGGTCATAGTTAGGACCTTCAATTAGGCGTGGAACTGAACTTGCAGAGTGAAGCTGCCAGAGAAACAGCAATAATTATTATTATTTGCAGTATCTCTGTGTAAATGAATCTGCTGTCTCCTGGTATCTCTATATCAGTGATGATATTTAGGATTTATATACTGCTTTTCAACCAGAAGTTCCCAAAGCAGATTACAGAGAAAATGAAATAACGAATGGCTCTATACCCATTTTATGTATGTATGTATTATGGTTCTATATATTACTATGCACAATTGGTAAACTAACTAAAAGCACATTTAGTAATCTAGGGCACCAAGTTAGGCCTGCTTAACTCACCTGACATATTTTCCTGTGGTGGTGTGGGATAAGGTTGCCATATGTCCCAAAAAAAACAGGGACAATCCCTTTTTGGGAATTGTGTTCATATACTAGCAAATGGGACCAAGAGTCCTGTCCTGATTTGGTGGAAGAGAATTATGGCAACCCTAGTGTGGAGAGGTTGGCATATGCGTAGGTCGGTGTAGGAGTTGGATGATGTCGGCATATGCTTTAGATTGTGAGCCCTTTTGGGACAGGGACCCATTAGCTATTAATTTTTTTTCATTTTCTTGTAAACTGCTTTGTGAACTTTTCAGCTGAAAAGCAGTATGTAAATACTGCAGACAGACAGACAGACAGACAGATAGATAGATAGATCAGTGTAGGAGTAGGTTGGCATATGCGTAGGTCGGTGTAGGAGTTGGATGATTGCAATGGTAGTGTATCAGACAGAACAGATTCACTCAGCCCCTGCTGGCTCAGTCTGCCACATGGGGAGCTTTGCATGTCCAGAAACAGGCCTGAAGTGGTACAATCCCATATTTTCTTAGTAACACACAGACACTCCAGCAGCACTGCCTCCCAGACCTCCATATGCAACATAGATATGTTGCAGTATCAGTGGCTGTTTTCAATCCCCCCTTCCTCCAGGAGAGGCATTCTCAGCCTTTGATGCCCTCCATGACCTTGGGAGACAGAGGGGAGGCCCAGAGAGAGCAGCTGCTCCAAGGTCAGGCAGGGCTAGAGCTTGAATCTAGGTCTCCCTCTTCCAACTACCCCCTCACACACTACCTCTCCAAGCAGACCCACCTTGCAGGGTTGTTGTGAAGGTGCTTGGCTGAAGGACTTAGTGGGTGGCTTCTGTTCTGTTGTTGGGAGGAGCTGGTCAGGGAGCAAGGCGGGGAAAGGGGGGCAAGGGAAGCAGCAGGGCTTAGATCCCCCAGGGGTTCCCTAGTCACCTCCACCGCTAAGAGCGCTGACCTCCTCTCCACAAGAGAGCGGAGGAGAGGGCGAAGGCGGGCCGAGCGCTTGCCCAGCCCATAGGCGGACGAGACGTCGCTGCTTCAGCTGGAGCCTTAGCCTTACTCTGGAGCTTGAGCCTGAGCCTGCCCCTCGTTGGGGCTGGACGTTTTAAAGGGAGCCCCGGGCACGCCGCCCTTCCAGAAGCCAGAGCCAAGAGAGAGTGAGAGAGGAGGGAGCCGCGGCTGCGCTACCACTTCTCTCCCCTGGGCAGGCTGTACAATCCTCGGCAGTGTCCTGAGACTGTATGGTCGGCTCAGGGGTGGCCTCGGGTTCCCCGGCCAGCCAGCCAGTCAGTCACTAGCCTGGGAACCAGCCAGCTGGTCTTCTGCGCGCGTAAAGTTGGTGCGTAAAGTTGGTGCGTAAAGCTCTCCAACCCTTCACAGGAGCGCACCCCAGCCCGGCCAGCCCGGCCCGCCCTGCACCTATCAGGAGGCCTCCAGGGACCTTCCCACCCACCTCTACCACCCAAGCCAGGCCCCCCTGCCTGCCCCAAGCCAAGCGGGACGCCCACGGGACGGAGTCCTTCACTCCTCGCCTCGACACGCACTTGGGTTAACCAGCCGTCCGCGCAGCAGCTTCCAAGATGACAGCTGAGAAGGAGAAGAAGAGGTAGGAGAGTCCGGTGGAGGGAAGGAGGGAGGGCAGGCTCGGTAGGGCACCGACCCTGCCTCTGAGGGGGTGCGCGCGCTGGAACGTGGGGTCCCCTCCGTCTTCTGCTCCTACTATGTGGCTTTCCAGTCAGAGAAGACCGTCCTGTGGAGTCTGTTGTTGTTAGACTTGGTGGCCACCCCACTCTCCAGGCTGGGTGGGCTACAGACCTGGCCACACTTTCCTGGTAGTAAGCTCCATTGACTGCAGTAGGGCTTCTAAGTAGACATATAGGATGGGGCACAGAGACTCCAATCTTCTATCCACACTTTCCTGGAAGTAAGCCTCACTGACTAGAATGGGACTTCTGAGTAGACATGGTTGGTAAAGGATGGATAGGATGGGGCACTGAGACTTTCCTGGGAGTAAGCCCCGCTGACTAGCATGGGACCTGTGAGTAGACCTGGATAGCACAGGATGGTTAGGCTGGGGCACAGAAACCTCCATCCTATCCACACTTTTCTGGGAGTAAGTCTCACTGACTATTGGGACTTCTTAGTAGATGCATAGGATGGGGCTCTGAGGTGTCAATCCTATCCACACTTTCCTGGGAGTAAGTCCCACTGACTAGAAGGGAACTTACTTCTGAGTGAGCATGCATAGGATGGGGCTCCAAGGCTCCAGTCCTATGCATACTTTACTGGGAGTAAGCCCCATCTGAGAGGACCTGAATAGGATGAGGATCTCTGAGTCCGCTTGGAAAGAGGCGCTCCTCGTTTTGAAAAGATGCAGGATTCACCCACTGACATGAGCAGAATTTTTTGCGTTTTGGCTAATCGGTGGGCACGATCCTGACCAAATTATTTTCAGCCCCGTGGGTTCCTCGATGACTGATATCAGCGGAGTATTACAGCACCATCCTAGGCATGTCTACTAAAGAAGTGAGTCCTGTTGTAGTCAATGAGGCTTTTCTTTCAGAAAAATGTGTATTGCAGGCAGCCCAGAAGACCTTCGTTTGGCTGTCTGGTAGTCAACAGTTAAAACACTTTCCCCATCTGAAATCCTCCTTAATCGCATCCTTAGACTTCCCAGGATGAACTGATGCACTATCCGAAAACCTGCAATCCTTTGCATACTTTCCTGGGAGTAAGCCCTATTGAGAATCATGAGACTTACTTCTGAGTAAACAAGCATAGGATTGGGCTCCAAGTCCGCCTTTGCAACGGGTTTGAGTGTTCCGTCGCCTCTGTTTGTGGTCTAGATCTTGCTTCGGGATGCTTGTTGTGCCTGTTTTGCTTCTTCGTTCCTGGGTCGGTATTGCTCTTCTTTCCCCCGATCTGGCAACGTCTTTGGATTCATTTCCAGCTCTTTGGGCTGGATGGATTGATATAGGTATGATATAGGTATGATTGATATAGGATGCTCCCGTACTTGGGCTGCTGCCTGCTATCAGGGCTAAAAAATGATCCCGATCTGGATTGCAATAATGTTAAAATAATGTTACAATAATTAGCAATAATGTTAAAAGGCTGGAGGTGTCTGCACCGCATTTGCCTGGGGTAATTTCACAGAGGAGACACCACTTCCAGTCATTCAGAGACTTTGGAAAAAGAAGGCAGCGAATGTATCCCATTACCCATTACCTACTGTCCGATTATCCATTACCTATTGAAGTAACTATCCCATTACCTATTGTTCTCACAACAACCCTGTAAGGTAGGCGAGGCTGAGAGTGAGTGATTGGCCAAGGTCTCCAGGAAGCTTCATGGCCAAGTTGTGATTAGGATCTTCCCAAAGTCCTCAACCACTACACCATCCTTTCTCTTCTCAGTTTCAGACTGGACTGCTTTTGTAGGGCAAGGATGAATCTACCTTTGCAAGACTGTGTACTTGAAGGAGAGGAAGGCAGGAGTAAAGCCGGCGTCTCCCTTCCCTGCTTGGGTTGCGCTTTCCCCTCCACACAGGCTTACTCTCGAGTAGCTCCTCCCTTGGACTTGACAGCGAAAGTTGATTGAGAAGGCGAAGCCATTTCAGTTAGGGGATGGGATGTGTTGGAATAAACTGCTGGTCTTCGCAAGCATCCTTCAAAACTCATGCAAGTGCAGTGACTACGGATTGAAAAGGGAATGCAGCAGGAAGGAATCGGTTAGGTAGCCTGGATCAGAAGTGGAACTGGTTGAAAAGTGGCTGGGGAGTGGGAGGAAATCGCTCAAATGGATGGAATCGGTAGGCTTTCAGGGGGCCAGAGAGTGGATTCCTCTTCGGATTGCGCAATTCTACTCTTTCTCCCCTGCAGCCCAGCCATTTATCAGTATCCATTTCCTTTCTCATTTAACTCTCCCCCGCCCCAATTTAATCCACCCCTAACTGCTGATACGGATTGTGGAAAGGGGAAATTTAAACTGGTCAGCCACTTAAAAGTCTGGGGACATGGACATAAAGGAACCGGCTTCTCTAAGCATGCAAGTACTTGTACCACTCTCCAGGAATTTTTTTCAGCAACAGCAGCAGGCCTCCATCAGTCTTGAAAGACTATGGTATCGCGCTTGGTGCTGCATACGCTGCATGCGAAGCACGAAAGCCTGGGTTGGATTGTTATGGAGGATAGGCTGTTACCCAAGCAGCAAATCCCTCCTCTCCACGCCACTGAATTAGTTCAATGGAAAAGCAGAGCCCATACGATTGGATCCAGCTGGCGTCGCAGAGCTGGGCTAAGGACAGGAGCTCACCCTGTCTTGGATTCCCTAAGGTGCTAAAATTGTCACCTTAGGGACCTGTAAATCAGGGATCTTAAGTCACCTGTCAATCATCTTTACGGGTAATTGACAAGGCACACCATGCTCTCCCCCCATTGGTTCCTGTTCTGGGTGCTGAGGGACTAAAGCTTAGAAATCCAAAATTCTAATAAAAATTATTTAAAATACTCCACACAGTTCTTTTATAATATTTTTATGTTTTTTAATTGTCATATTTTATGAAATGTAACGATAAGTCTGCTTTTAATTGATTTTATGTGAGCTGCCTTGGGTCCAATGAGAAAGATGGGATACAAATATTGAAATAAATAAATTCTGCTTTCCTTAGTCTATCCCACGCTTTTAAGGAACGTCTGTATTCTTATCCCCATCTTACTCTTTTCCTAAGAGTAAATTACTGAATACAGTGAGACTTCCATCTGAGTAGGCATGCTTCAGATTGTGTGGTGAGTGGCTTCTTAGTTCAGGGCTGAACTTTTAAGCCAGCTTGCAGCTCACTTTCTGCACCACCTCTTTGGAAGAAATTCTCCATGATGTGAATATGGAACTGAGGAGTGTTTCGGTTTTATTAGTGGACATAAGATTGCCAAGGTGTAATCATGTGTAGTGGTCCGCGAGGTTTACCCCACTCTTAACCACATTTGGTTGATTCACACTGAATTTTGAGATCTTACTAAATAGAATTTTATCTGATACAGTGTATGTATTTTTCCATTCTCATAAATACAAGCCTCAAGGCAGGATCTGGTCATAGGTAAGCCCTTTGAAGTCCCATTGATTTCATTTGGAAACCACAGCTTGTGTTAATTAGGTGTATCGCTGAACTCCTACCAAAGTAGTGTAAAAGATGTTCATAGAATTCAGCATGATCTCACACACACAAACCAAGGGGTCTCATCAGTGCTTAACTTGCCTGAATCATTGCCTTTATTTTTTATGTGCCATATGAGTATTCAGAAGGTGTTTTTTTCATGAATGGGGGAATCCAAGCTTGGAGGATGGAATTAGTTAGAAGTTTCATGGATTGCAGCCCACACTGAGTCACTGTTACTTTCATTGAAGGCTTGCAGTATAGTTGATAGTTGAAGATCTGTTTTAATTTCCCTTTCCTGTGTATTAATGCAGAGCCATTTGTGATAACATAAAACATTTAATTTTGATATCATCACCATTGAATTCTCCTCATTTGAATCAAGGTTGAACAAAAGTTAGTTTGAGAACTACTGGTTTTTCTCTGTGTTTCACAGCAGATAAGCAACAATTTCTAACTTTCAGCAGTGGAACAGTGAAAATAAAATTACAATTTGGAAAAAAAGATTCTTTCCCATGGTTAATCCTTACTGTAATGTAATCTCAATCCCCCCCTTTTTTAGGGTGTATGTCTTTCATGGGGTGCTATTGCTAATTGGCTTAACCTCCCCTGAGTTTTGACTTTGCATGAGTCTCCATCACTCCAAGCCACTGCTTTGTCTCCTGGCTCTGGGTGGTTCTAGATCTTTTGAGCTCTAAATGGTTCTTAACAGTGCTAGAGCCCCGAATCCTATTCACCTGTATTGTAAAGAATAGTAGAGATGGGTGCCAGGTGATTAGTGATGTATTGTAAGGTCTTCAACAACATGCCAAATACCATTATACAATGCTGTCTGTGTATGACATGTAATTGGGAAGTTTGTCAAAATGCAGCATTAGTACTTTGTGTCTGAGGTCAGATTAGGTGTGAAGGTTGGCTGAAATGTTTGCAAGTGGTAGTGTATGATTTGTAAGTTTCCATTTGTGATGTCTATTTTGCTAACTGGGCTAACCCCTGCTACCGGGGCAAGAGGCACTCTTTCAAGTGGGTGTTCATCTTTTATTTAGCAGGGAGGAGTAAATGGCCCTCCTCATTCCAGCATTGTCTTCTCTAGTGTCATCATGCATACATGATGATACATGTATGCAGGTCTTGGGGTCAGGTACTTGTTCAGCAGTAACAACAGTGATTAATTGAATTAAGGAAATAAGAATGGGAATTTGGAGATCTTGTAATATTGTCACCAATACACTTTTTCCTTTGAAAACTGAGTCCAAGCAATGTATTCATTAGTTGTGTCTTGGGCCCACCCTGTAGGTCAGAGTGGGCGTTAATTGATGTTCAAGATAACCATAGACATCAGTTCAAATTTGTGTCTTAATTAACAAGGGTTGCTATCACTTGGTTGCTTGGATGGGGCCTAGGACAGAGGGACAGGAGCAATATTTCTTTAGTGTCCCTCAACCATTTCTCATTCTCTACCTTGATTTGTTTTTGGTGTGATCTGATCTATGTGAATTCTGTTTTGGATCCCAGGCAACTCTGAGGTTCTGTCTTAACTGGTTTTAGCCTTGATGGAGGGAGTAGTGTTGAAAGGTTTTTGGCCAGCCTCAGTGTGCTAGTTGGTAGGGAATTGTAAATTTTGATATAACTAATCAAACTAATGTAACATAAATCATTATCTTCCAACAAGCCTGGAAGAATTATTAAGGGTTAGCCCAAAAATTCTCCCTGCCACATGTCTTGCCTTATCATCCTGTTTGATGAAAGCTTACAAAGAACTTGTTGTTTGCAACTTCATATCCTTTTGGTTGATCCTATTAAAGTATTACCGCCCACCATTGTTTTTGGAATTTTTTCAATGGTCCAATATGGTGAGGTACAATTTTTGTGAATTTAACCAGCATGATGATTTTTGCATCCAGTAATAACCAATTCTTTCACTGGCTCCTTTAACTGAACATTAGAGATAGAAATACAGTATAAAGTGAAAATATATCTTGTTCTTACTCTCCCCTGTTTTATGTAGACAATAAGATTGTACAGCATAATAAACTGACTATTTTTGTCATTGATAGAATGAAAGTAGCTACATGCAGAAAGCAATACTTGTACCTGTGAAATCTTAAAAAGGAAGGAAGCAATCTCTGAGAAGGGAGAAGGATGTTAATAACGGGTATGATTCAGGTTTTTGCATGTTTTTGCATGTTAGTAATGCTAATCAGCTGCCTGATTGCTCCCTTTCCATGACATTAATGGGATTTACATGAAGTGTCTTACATACAGACTGGCCCTTTGTTCATAGAGTTTAACATTATCTACACATGAACTGGAAACTAGACATGCAAGTAATATAGAACTGAAACTCCCTTTCACAGAGCTGTTTGAGCTCTGTTCAAAGCTCTGAAATCTGGCTGTGCCTAATAGCTATAACAACCATAGCAGGTGAAACTTTCTTACAGCCAGTAGTGTAGCTAAGGAGGTAAAGGGGGTAGCACTTGCATCAGGTAGGAAGCATTAGGGGGGCAACAAGCTGAAGTTTACACTAGTGGCCAAAATTGTGAAATATGGAATATGTATGAGAATGGAGAAAGTTCAGTATAGGTGAACAATAAAGAAATTGGTATTAATGGGTAACTTCCAAAGAATTTGGAACAGTGTAGATTATTAAATTTTAAATCAGTTTCCATATCTCAAAATGTTTCTTTGAGGATACAGAAAGTACTTTATGTGTTAACGGTAACTCAAGGAGCAAGTCTTTAGCTGATCTCTTGGTAAATCCACTGAAATCTGAATGTTATGTCTATAATGAGCTTTGAATTCCTATAATGGAGTGGTAACGGGAACATTTGACTCTCAGTAAACTGTGCTGCAGATTGTGGGAATGATACAAGGTCTTTGGCTGCATGTAATAATACAGTATTTTTGAAAAATATCCAGGGAAGAGTCCATTTAAAATTAAACACTTTGGAATTGATTTAATTAAAATTAACAAGACTGCTTTATTCAGTTTTTGTTTTTCTTCTGTGTCAAAGTGGTGAATAGAGAATATTAAAACATTACAAACCAGAGGTACAAAGTTAAAAGGAAATAGAGCAAGAGATCAAAAATAGTTCATCAGTAGCAATTCTAACCAGCATTTAAAGTATTAAGAGCACAATCCCAATTATGTCTACTCAAAAGGAAGCCCCATTGTGTTCAGTCAGTCTTACTCCTAGGAAAGTGTCTTTAGGATTGCAGCCTGTCAGTTAAGTCAGGGGTCCTCAACCTCTGGCCTGCAGCCCAGTGCCGATCTGTGGTGCCTCAGCTGCCGGGCTGCACTGGGTCTGGGACCCAGACCGGAGTCAAGAGCCAGGGCTGCGCTCAGCCCTGGCCTGGCACCAACTGCACAGTCGAAGCTCACAGTCGAAGCTCTGCACAGCTCCCAGGCTGTGGGGAGAACTGCACAGATGTGGCCCGGCCCTGTGTAGTTCTCCCTGTAGCTGGGGAAAACTGCAGGTATGGCCTGGCACTTGGTTGCACCTGCAGAGTTCTCCAGAGCTGTGGGGGGAATTGTGCAGGCACAGCCTGCAACTAAGTTTTGCCGGCGCAGTTCTCCCTGAAGCCAGAGAGAACTGCGCAGATACAGCCAGGCACTTGGCTGTGCTGGTGTAGTTCTCCCAGGCTGTGAGGAGAACTGAATGGTCTGGTGCTTGGCTGTGCCAAGCAGCTGCACCTGCAGGTCCCTGGCTGTAGGGAGAAATGTGCAGTGCAGCCCAGCTGCGCTGATGCGCATGCGCAGTTCCAGATGGCTGCAGGACATTTTTTCCCCACAGAACCAGGCTGTGGTCCTCAGAAGCTTGATGACTACTGAGTTAAGTCATTTTAATGTAATTATTTGGCAACAGGCTCCTGCAAAAGCCAGCCAGTTTTCTCCAACATCGTGTCAACCATGGTCTGGATTACTCTAGAGCAAGTGGGCTCCGGAACAAATGCTGAAGAGTCAGTCATTTAAAAAGCCAGGCAGAATAAAGACTCTTCAGTGCTCCCTTTTTTAAAGAAAGCTACTCTTATCACCTGGCATATGACCCCTGTAAGAAATGTCACAAGGAAAAGTGGCACCACACTGAAAAGGCTTTGACTAGTATTTTGCAGCAGAATGTAAGAAACATGACATTGATCAGGACCTGAAACTGCATGCCTGGATAGTCCCACATGGTGATCCTTCAGATAAGAACATTAAGATTTCAGTCTATGCATAGACATCGTGATTAGTGGCCATTGCTAGTGCAATGAATATGCAGCAATTTTTTTACAGCAATTTTCATATCTTGTGAATTCTACAGATGAATAATGTGCTGTGTGAGGAAGTACCTCCTTTTTCCTCAACCCTCAACCATATGAAACTGAGCACTCCACAACTTGTCTTGATTTTTTTTAACCACCTTGAATAGTTTGGTGTGATCTGCAGAACTGGCCACTATTTTCCCCAACTCCAGATCAATTAGGAGCAAGTTTTAAAAAGACATATATTTGAGAAATATATAATGAGAAATATGTATATAGTATTATTATATGAGAAATATATATAATGAGAAATATCTCATTATTCTTTGAGATAATGTAGACTTAAAGGATTTAAAGATAATAATCCCTTTGAATTCAGCCCAATAATGAATTAGTAACAAGTTAGTGAAAGAACTTTGCTCAGAATACTAGCAGCAACTTTGAAATAGATGTCTTTTTTCTTTAAAGCATCTAATTACGGTAGCTTTGAGGATCTTAAATGCTTATGGTATAAGAAATGCATCAAGGTTATATTAGTTAAAAGTTACATAAATAGTTTTCATATTAGTTTTCAAATATATTGTTATATCTGTATTGGATTGACTTTTTGATATAGCTCTCAGATGAAGCATTGACAGGCAGCCCAATCCAGAGCAACTAATCTGTCCACATAAGAGCCCTTAGGTTGCCCTATCTAACACTAGGTTGGAGCAACTGCAAGATGCTCCAGCCCAGTTACTCTGAAGGAGGCTTAGGTCAGAGCAAGGCAAGATAGGGTGCCCTAAGAGAGGTGGACCTGCTCTGCCCTAACTGGGGCAGCCTAAGCAGCTCAGGAGAGGCAAGTTGAGGGCATGTTTAGCATTGCCTAGGGCAGAGCAGTTACTCTGTATCCAAAGCCTGTTTCCAAGGCAGAAATGTCCTCTTCCAGCCCTCAGAGTTATACCACCTCAGGAGCAGGTATAGTAATGAGTAGACCCATAGGGGTCCATGATAAGGCCTGAGTAAGAATGGCAGTGCTGACCAAAAATCTGAGTTCTTGGCCAGCCTAGCTGCAACCCCTGCCTCTCAACCTCAGGATATGGAACAAACTACGGCTGCCCACAAACCTCAGGATACAGCAGGCCACTCCAAGAAGCCCCTTGTATTCACTGTAGAATGTACTGGCATCTCATCAGGGACTCCTTATAAGGCAGGCACCCAGTGGCGTCACCAGACTGGTGCGGCTGGTGTGGGCTGATGTGCCGGAGGAGTTTGACTGTCCTTTGGCAGGCCCCAGGCGTCAGCACACCCATTCAGGCCTGCTCCAAGGCGGAGAATCAGCCAGAAGCTGCCACTTGTCTGAGGAGCTGGCCTGAACGGCCATCTGAGATGCACTGCGCAGAAAAACACTGAGCATGCCGAACAGCTTCAGAGGAGACTTCCTTAGAGCAGAGAAAGTCCGCGCCTCTGCACAGCCATTTGGCCTCACTCAGGAGGTGGAGCGGCAGCCGAATGGCTTCAGAAAGAGTACTGCACAGGCACCAACTCTGACGCCTGCACAGTCTCCCCCGAAGCCAAAAGGCTTCAGAAAAGTACTGCGCAGGTGTCAGAGATGGTGCCTGCGCAGTACTCTTTCTGAAGCCAGTTGGCTTCAGAAACAACTGCGCAGGCGCCAACTTTGGTGACTGTGCAGTCCAGGTTGGGGGGGGGCGCATCCCAGGGATGACGCACAGACTTCCGCACCAGGTGATGTGCAGAGTCATGTCACCACTGTAGGCACCACAGCTGTTCCTTGTTCAGTGTGATCTGAGGGGTATCTCCTCAGGAGCAAGTCTTCCCCTTGTGTCAATTACTTAGCATGCTCTGGAGCAGTTAGGGCAGCCCAGGCTTCCTGACTCTCTGGATTCAGCATAACTTTCTGCTCTGGATACAGAATAGTTAGGAGAGTGCAGTTAGGTCAGAGCAGGCTGAATTTGCTCTGGATTGCAGCCAAAGTCTTCATGAAGTGCAGATTTGTGATTTTAATTATAAGTAATAGAAAGATTTGCAATTGCAGTCACTCTGATCCATTATTTCTGAAGTACAGTTGTAGCCTAATTATATGTGATTATATAATTATAAATCTTGCTATGGTGTCTTTGCTAATGCAAATAAAGTTTGAATTTAAATTTAATTATATGTGATTTATTTATATGCAATTTTGTGTCAAAGCAATTGAGATTGTTACTTTAAATTCAAACATAAGCATCCCTTAAGTCCAGTTAAGTTAGTTACACTGCTATATGATACAAGATAATCCTTAATACAATTTCATATTTTTCCATTAAATTTGGATCAAAATTGCTTTTGTTTAAATGCTGACTTATTTGGGGACTCTGTGACTCCATTAGAAGTTTAGTGCTTTGGTTAAAAAAAAAGGGGGGGAGAGAAAGGGCAGACATTTAATAACTTAGGCTGCAGTTCTAACCTCCAGTTAAGCTAACCTAAGCCCCAGCTTAAGTCCTGTGCTGACCTGGCTCACCATAGTGCTTTAAGGCTCTTCTGCCCCACTCCAGGGGGAGGGTTAGGCTAGTGCACAAACATGCACATGCCTCCCTACATCACCAGGTGAATGGGTTGTGCCAGCCTTCGTTAGGTAGATCTACGTTTCAAAAATTAATGGAGGACTCTATATTCCTAGCACAGTGAGGCTGTCATATCTGTTATGTGGCCTGTTAGGACACCAGAGTGTTCCTGAAATAGAGGATGTTCTTTGTGTTTGGTGACATACAGGCATTATAGATTGAAGAGCACTCTCTTGCCCCTTAGGTTATCTAGCAACAAAAGACAAATAAAACGTAACAGTAAATACTAAGAGTACAGCTAATTTTGTAATTTTTTTCTGTCCTCATGGTCTAAACTAAAATGACCAGATGTCCAGGTCTCATTGGGACAGATTTCCTGTTTTCTTTTTAAAAGCTCTGTTCCAGTGTGTGCCACAATTGTTTCAGCTGATCCTTGAAAGGTCTTGGTTTTTCACTTAGTCAGTCTCAATGCGCTCTTAAAACATGTAATGAAAACGTTTTGTTACTTTGTTGTCCAAGGTGTTTATAAGGTCAAGTAGATCTTATTGTTTTGTCTATTGAGAGCAGGCATATAACATGAGTTATAAAACTGTCAGCATTAGCTAGAGAAAAAAGAAGACAGTTCAATAACTTTCCACATTATCAGTGCTATCCTTTTGGGTCTTGCTCTTTTTCTTCCTGGCTCAGTGTTGATGACAGCCTCTCCCATGTTTCATGAGACATTAATTTGGAACACAAACAATTGGAAGTAAAAAGCTTGCGTTAGTAAAATCCTGTGGCACTGAGTCAATAGCAATAATCACTTGTGTAAGTGATCCCAAAGCTAAGCTGCCCTTTAATATTTTGAATAATAGATAATAACCCTATAATCCAGAGTAACTACGTGAGCACGTAAGAGACAGTATATGCACCCATAGTTACTGCACCACCTAGTGAAAACCTATGGGAAAGTCACATTGCAATCCAGAGCAAATTGTATTTACACCGGAGCAAGGACTCCCTGTGGTTACTCTGGATTGTGCCCATAAACTGTTTCAGATTCTAGCCTTGAGGTTTCCTGGGTGAGTTGGTGGTGGTAACAGAGACTTTCACTAGATGTGTATATAGTATTTTATGAAGAACAATCTCTGTCAGTTTACGATCAAAATATTGGCAAAGGGTCCACAAAAGGATGAAGGCAGAGGCAAGGGAAGATGGCATATAATTAATGCAGATGTATTTAGGCTTGCTGAATGAGGACTAGGAGTGTGAGTGCAAGTTCTCACAAAACAGGTAGCCTGGGAGGAGGAATTTGAAGTCAAGGAGACCCTGGCAACTGGACAAGTTTGCTACTCGATCCTAGAGAGGAATATATACCTTTTGATCCATCCAATGAGCATATTTCCATAATGCAAATATTTCAGTTTGCTATGTATTTGGCTGTATCCTGCAAGTGCTAATCTCAAAGTGTATTCTTTCACCATTATTTCTTTTAAAATCACCATTATGCTCAATGTTTTCTTTTTAATAATAATTATGGACCTGGATTTTGAGGCTGCATCTAATGCAGGGGCTAATTTGCTAGCTCTTGCTCCATTCTAGCAGCCCCTGCCTTGTTCCACCAAGCCCCAGCCCCTGGTGTGGTTTGCATTTCCACTGGATTCACTTGACAACTTCTCAGAGCATACTGTGCCATGCCAGCCCATGTCTCTGCTGACATATATTTCTTGCCATAATACTGTCTATGCTATGGAAACAGAATGATTGTACTAGGCAGAAACATCACCTTGTTATTCAAAGTGGGAGGGGTATGTAGCTGCCACCTTGGATGAATTCTGTCAAAATGATAGCGGATGCACATTAAGATTCTATGTACAATAGTAATAACTTGCATTTATATACCTCCTTTATAGTAATTTGATTGCTCCTTTGACTATACTCAAGGCAGTTTCCACTGGTAGTCTTTCTCTAAACCTCTGAGGTGTTATTTTACAATAATAAATAAGCACTATCTTTAAAGAATGATTTACATTCCAGGAGAATCTTTTCAGCCTAGTGAGCATTCTGGCTGCCATTTGCCTCCCATGCTGACAAGCAGCTCCTTTCCCTCTCATAGAAAGAGCTCTAAAGCAGTGGTTTTCAAACTTCCTAATGCCGTGACCCCTTAATACAGTTCCTCATGTTGTGGGGACCCCCAACCATAAAATTATTTTCATTGCTACTTCATAACTGTAATTTTGCTACTGTTATGAATAGTAATGCAAATATCTGATATGCAGGGTGTATTTTCATTGTTACAAATTGAACATAATTAAAGCATAGCGATTAATCATAAAAACAATACATAATGATAGATAGATAGATGAGGCATAGCTAAGAGGGGGTGACTGGGAAAGAAAGAAGAAGGAAGGAAGGAATGGGAAGGTAAGTCCCTGGGTGAAAGGAGATCTCCATAGGATTGGGATCTCAGGCAGCAGAGCCAGCCACTATTTCCTGGGAGTAAGTCCCATTCACTATCATGGGACTGACTTCCGAGTAGACATGCATAGAACTGGGCTTTAAGGCTGCAATCATTTCCTGGGAGTAAGTCCCATTCACTATCATGGGACTGACGTCCGAGTAGACATGCATAGAATTGGGCTTTAAGACTGCAATCATTTCCTGGGAGTAAGTCCCATTCACTAGCATGGGACTGACTTCTGAGTAGACATGCATAGAACTGGGCTCTACGGCTGCAATCCTCCCCGCCCCCAAGGCTCCACATTTTCTCACAGCTGTTCAGAGGCTCCTTCTGAGCTGCTTCTCAGCGGCTTCTTCCAGCCGCAGCGGCTCCAGTGTTTCTGCCAGGTCTTTCCACCTGGCCCCTGCACCAGGAGTCTTTAGGCGACCCCCAGGAAAGCTCCAGGCGACCCCCAAAGGGGTCCCAACCCCCACTTTGAGAAACACTGTTCTAAAGGCAGCTTCTTTGGCGGTCACCCAAAAGAGCTCAGCTCACCTAGTCAAGGTCTCATCACTCATAGAAGCTTCTGATGTTCTTGAATTGGCAACCTTCAGATTATCTTTGGGATTTTCTGCAGCTCTACCCTCTAGACCTGTCCATATTTAGGTTTTTTTATTCTCATGGTTTAACAATCTCTTAAAAAGAGGAAGAAAATCTCCTCAAGAGAATCAATGAGAGTTTTGTTTATCTTATTTCACTGTTTCTTTCAAGACACTGTGGACCTGTGTCAGTTCAGTTATTGGCCTGCAGCTGCAATGTCAGTGAAAGCTGGTCAGGCCCAGGAGTTACCCCTGTTAACTCAGCAAGAGGCACTCTTTCAGGTGGGTATTCTCCTTTATTTAGCAGGGGGAGAGTAACTGGCCCTACACACCCCAGCAATGTCTGTTCACGTGGCTTCTGCTGGTGTTCTTTTTTGCATTTTAGATTGTGAACCCTTTTGGGACAGGGACCCATTAGTATTCATTAGCTATTAATTTTTTCATTTTCTTGTAACCACTATGTGAACTTTTTAGTTGAAAAGCAGTATATAAATACTGTAGATAGGAAGGCAATAATGATTCAGTGTGCACTATCACCAAATCTATCACCAAATCTGCCATCCTTCATAGATTTGATCCATGCTGTTCCTCCCCCACCACCAGTCCATTTAATCCACACTTACCCTGACCATTGCCTCTCTCTTGGACCCTTACCCCTTGCCTCTCTTCCAACCCTCTGTGTGAGCTTATCTGCTTTGTCAGCCCACCCCCCACCCCCCACCCCCATATGTACTCTAGCCTTCCTTCCAGCATGCAGTGCCACAAAGTGCTTTGTGGCACTTGTGCAACAGCTATTGTGATGATGCAAAGACTGTGAAAATCTCTCCCAAGGAGGAACAGGACAGACAATCAATTCAGCTTGTTCATTAATATTGAAGATGCAGGTTATGTTGATGCTGTGTCAAAAGCATTTGGGCTGTTTGAATGGTTTGTTGTTTGAAGCTGTTCTTTTTTTGCTTTGGTTACTGCTGCTGGTTTTGTTGCCTGCTTGTTGATACTGTTGGCTGTTGTGTTAACTGTAATGTATATTGTTGTAAACCACCTTGTGCTGTAAGCCACTTTGTGGGAAAGGTGGAGAAAATTTTTTTGAATAAAGAGTTGGCAGTTGGTGTGGTATGCACTGTGCATGTGCATTCACTTGATCCATCTATTGATGTTGCAGTCATTGGTGAACAAGCCACTGGCCATTCTCCAAAGTTAGCCCCATTGTGTTCAATGGGTCTTACTCCCAGGAAAATGTCTTTAGGATTGCAGCCTAAGCCACAAGTCCAGGTGTTTCTTCTTTCTTCTTCCTCTTAACTTCCAACACAGAGCTCCAATATCAGCATCCTGGTTTGTTTAATCATGACTTATACAAAGCTAAGAAATATGGTTTTAACTCTGGTTCACATGCCACATACGGAGACTTCTGGTTCACATCTCAGTTAGTATACTACATTTCCTGGAATTACACTAGCCATTGCTTTTTAAACCAGGATGTCATAAACGACAATGTCAGTGGTACAGGAACTAAAATACTTCAACAAATGGATGTTTTACTTGGTTGTCAGAGCTGGCACATTGAGTAGGCAACATTGGATTCTGGTCACAAACAGGATTGTGTGCCTGCACAGAAAAATGTGTGAATTGGATCTTAAAACATTGCATTTTATTTATTTCCAACATGCATTTTAAAATGATCATTCTCATTTAGAGTGTTTAGAAATTCACTCTTATTATTTAAATCTGAGAGGCTTGGATTCCAGAGCACTTTTGTTTGTCATAAATTGAGTAACTGAGTTGATGGATGAATCACTTGGGTGTGGTTTCAGGTATTCTAGAGCTGGCAGGCTGAAGCTGTGTGTGGTAACACAACAAGCAAAAGTCATTTTGAAACTTCTTTGAGCCACTACTAGACTTTGAGAGTTTGGTTATGGCTACTAGAGCTAACCATTATTATAACAATTGAAAATATCTTTTTAGCTTTTTGTGGGAGCATCCACAAGACCAATGTGAAAACATCCTGTTCGAGTATCTTGCAAAGGACCACTTGTGTGCTGGGAATGAAAACTAGCCAGTTGTGAATACACAACTGGCACAGTGAAAAATAGCACAGTGATTTTTATACTGTTCTCCAAATTTTTGGATGGGATTGGTAATACAGTGGCGCCTCACGTAAAGTATGTTTCACGTAACAAACAAAAATTTCTCTGGGATTCAGCTTCACATAACAAACTGTGCTTCACCTAAAGAACACATTCATTGGCAGCTGGGGCAGATGCGCTGGCTGGCAGCCTGTTTAAAAAGCGTCAGGGCTGCCTAGCGCACCTGCCCATAGTGAAAGCAACACTTCCATGCTGTTCCTCCTGTGGCCAGGCATCCGCTGGGCAGAGGGAGAGAACAGCAGTGGAGAAGAGCACTGCTAGAAGAACCTCAGGGCTAGCTAGAAGGGAGCAGGGGAGAGAGAGGCTCAGGATGAAGAGAAGAAGAAAGTGGGGAGACACTCTGAAGGTGTCTTGAATTGCAGCCTCCACACCATGTCTACCCAGAAGTAAGCCCCATTGAGTTAAATGGGTTTTACTCCCAGGAAAGTGTCTTTAGGACTGCAGCCTAAGTAGACTTCATAAGATCATGCACATTGAATGCATGTTTTGAATTCAATCCCAGTGTTCTGTCATCATTTTTACATCCAGTTAATATTTTTATATGAATATTTTTGGGGTTGTGGAACCAATTGTCTGAGTTTCCATTATTTCCTATGGGAAAATCCGCTTCACATAAAGAATGTTTCACGTAACAAACATGCCTCCAGAACGAATTAAATTTGTTACGTGAGGCATCACTGTACTAAGCATCAGCTAGGTTGAGTTGCTATCTCTGCCTTAGTTTTAGTATAGCCTCACCCACTTTCTCTGTTGCCCAACCCACTTTGTTGCATGCACTCATGTTCTTCAGCATGATAAAGTGATGATGGGAATGAATGGGCAGCCTTGCTGATAAAGGTGCTTGAATTCATGGAATTACTGCTGGCCTGCATACAATGCACTTAGAGAATGTTTCCAACCAGCTAACGGGAACCACAGCAGACTCCTAACCCCTGGTTAGGCTGACAAAAGTGGCAGCACAAGTCTGGTACTGGCCTGGCAGTGTTACAAAAGTGCCATAAGGCATTTCTGCAACCCTCCTGGAGGGGTTAGGTCAATGTGCAGACATGTACCAGCCTCCTCATGCCACCATAAGATTGGGGATATGAATTAGGATTGTGCCCACAGTGTGGTATTGTGAATGCAGTGATGACTATGGGCAAGAAGACCCTTCTACTGCTGAACCCCTGCTAACTGGGCAAGAGAACCCTTTCAAGTGGGTGTTCCTCTTTTATTTAGCAAGGGGAGAGTAACTGGCCCTACACACCCCAGCAATGTCTGTTATAGTGACTTCTGCTAGTGTTCTTCTTTGCTCTTTAGATTGTGATCCCTTTTGGGACAGGGATCCATTAGCTATTACAGTAATTAGCTATTAATTTTTTCATTTTCTTGTAAACTGCTTTGTGAACTTTTCCATTGAAAAGTGGTATATAAATACTGAAGATAGAATCATGATGCTCTTCATCTCGCTTATTTATCTCGCTTGTCTTATCTCACATGATTGTTGTGAGACTGCAAAGCAATATGCTATGGCTCATGATTCTAAACACATTTGACTGCAAAATTAGAATTGGACTGGCTTCTCAGAGCCAAACTGAGAAGCGGCACTTTATTTGACATCAGTTTCCAGGGATCCTTGTCACATTGCATGTCTGTTACAGTGAGGAAGACAATGGAGGCTAAATAGTAGACAAAGCTTGAGAATATTAATGTATAGCTTTTTTCATTGAAGCTCTTTGGGAGATCCAGATCATGTAATGTAAGAGATACTAATTGTTCAGTAGATTCTGTAAGTGTAATTGTCACAGTTGAACAAGATGGTCTGTATTTGATTTCACTGCTGATTAGATTAGCCATGCGTAATGGTAGCAATACATGGCACATGGTAATTGCACTTTTAATTTTAAATACATTCTGCTTATTCTTGTCTTCATTTTGCATTGAAAAATCAAAAGCCAGTCCTTGAAAGATTGCACCTTTGGATAATCTTATCAGTAACTCTTCTAGCCATGTGTGTTAACAATTAGATTACCTGCCATGGAAACAACCCTTGATTTTTATCAATCCAGTTAGTTTTCACTGTATGTTGGTGATCTTGTGGGCTGTGGGTGGCACAAATGGTTAAGACGCTGTGTCTGTTAACCAGCAGGCCAGGGTTCGAGACCCGGGTCAGCCCACAAGACAGGGTGAGCTCCTGTCCTTAGCCCAGCTCTGCGACGCCAGCTGGATCCAATTGTATTGGCTCTGCCTTTCCATTGGACTAATTCAGTGGCGTGGAGAGGGGGGATTTGCTGCTTGGGTAACAGCCTATCCTCCATAACAATCTCACCCAGGCTTTCATGCTTCGCATGCAGCGTATGCAGCACCAAGCACGATACCATAGTCTTTCAAGACTGATGGAGGCCTGCTTTTTTTTTTTTAGGCGATCTTGGAGGTGCATTGAAAATGCAATGGTTTTATTTATACTAAATTCAAAAGTGTAAAACTATTCATTTCAACTCAAAATGAAGCTTTCTTTCATCTCACAAGTATATTCCCTCACTACAATATTTTTATGATACTTTTAATATCTGGTTGTTTGCACATGGTTACTTTTGTGCACTTTTGCTAATATTCAAAGTTATTACTAAGTTATATTCAAAGTTATTACTAACAAACAGTTAGTAAAGGCGATACGTGTGCTAGGTTTTTAAAAGCAACTAAAAGAGGTGATAGGGTGACCAACCAAGGAACTCCAAAAACATATCTCCATCTTTCTCCCAAACTGAAAACCCAAACAGAGCATGACTGAAGTTTGTAAATAATACCAGAAATAGTTTTAACTATATTTTTATACAATTTGACTAAGGCCAAATTATAAAACTGGCTAGGTAAAATGCATTGTATTCATTTATCTATATATATAAAAGAGAAAAGTCACTAACTGATTCACTTACTCACTGACTAACTCATTGACTCATCATTGCCTTGCCAAATCCTGCATATTTTTGATTTTTAGTTTTTTGGCCATAACTTTTGATAGGAAGAAGATATTTCAAAACCAATTTTTTCATTGGATTCTGCACATCAATATGAATCCAACGACATATGACATGATGGGGTACTGCACACTATTGCCAAGTTCCCAAATGAAGCCAAAATGGAGAATAATAAAGCTCTTTTGGAGGACACCCAGACAGGAAGCTAAAAAAAGAGGACAAATCTGTAAATTTCTGGTCATATTTTCACCCTGGTTTTTCCTATCTGACTTAGTAGGATATCAATCTTTGCCAGCTGACTAAAAACACTGAATCAATGGAAGTATTGGCAAATAAAGTTCTGAGTAAATAGTTGCTGAGACTTATCTTTAGATCATAGATTTTAAAGCAATATACTCTGTTGGAATCAACATGACTCGGTGTATTGGATGACTCAGTGGATGACTCGGTGTATTGTGAATTTTAGTGATGCTTTTTCTACTGAAAACTAGAGAGCGATTGAGGGATTGTGAAAAGAAAAGCCCTGAATGAATTCCTTTGGGAAACCTCCAGAAGATACAAACTCTTGAGTCTATAGTACATTCAAGTTGGAAAATGGGAGAAAGGCCATTCATATGATGATCTAGTCATCCTTGTCATCCTTTATTACTTGAATGTGATAAATCATTGGTAGCCTAGGAACATGGGAATTTCAGCATGACAGAAATAGTGTAGTTCAGTGGTCCTCAACCTTTTTGGCCCCAGGGATAGGTTCTGTGGGGAAAAAAAATTTCCAGGAACTAGCCCAGGGGTGGGGGAGAGTTCTGCCTAAGGCGATCTGGAGGGAAGGCTTCCCCACCTAGAGCACAGCACAGCTGCCTCCAGCTGTAAATCCCATTATTATAAATAGAGCTATTGCTAGGTTATGGTGGATAGGATTGCAGGTGAGAACCCAATGTCTCAATGCATGTCTACTCAAAGCAGGGATTTTCAACCCTTTTCCATGCAGGATGCATTGAAAATACACAAAGCCATCCTAGTCACTCTTATGGGAGAGTAAGCCTCTTTGACCATACTACTAATTTCTGAGTAGACAGGGACTGGATTGGACTCTGAGGCTGCAGTCTTATCCTGGGAGTAAGCTCCACTGACTTCAATGGGATTTATTTCTGAGTAGACAGACATAGGTCTCTGAGGCTGCAATCCTCCAACAGAGCTCTCCTGCTGTGAAGAGGGGAAGATGCACTTAAAGGAGTCAGGCAGCTGCCAAGGACCACCAGTGGACCCTGAACTGGGGGTTGAGAAACACTGGTGTAGTAGACAGGATTGTGATATCAGGTATCCAATTCTACACAGCCTTCTTTGCAGAAAGAATAACAATGGATGACTAAAAATTGTTTTTTTCACTTTAATTTATACTGTAATATTTAGCTGCCACTTCTACTGCCCTTTGTTGCTTAGATCTGTTCTCCTCCATGCTTTATTCTCACTTTATTCTCACCAGCACAGGGTGGGGGTTCTTTGCAAGGCTGCTGTTGTGTGGTGAGGCTGTACAAAACTGTGTGCTGGAATGCTAGTTACAGCAGCACAAGGCAGTATTGTGAACTCAAGTTGTGAACATTCACATTTTTTGCTGACTCGCAAGTCATGTGAGCGGAAGATTCTGAAAAACATTTGATTCAGGGTCCCACTGACTAGAGTCTTGAATTTAAGTCACTGTCAAGTCATTAAACCAGCTTGTGTCTGTGGATTCTTGCTTCCTGTTTTTGTGGTGTGAAAAACTTCATGAGGCCAACATTCATACCGGGCAAGTAGCAAAGAGCTCCAGCCATGAGGCCTATCTCTGGCATACCTGAATTGTCTAATATAACCTCAGTTCCCCATTTGGCTTCTTATTACCCATAATTAGTAATTGTAATGGTTTATAATTACTGGGAAGATGTGGGTGAAATAGTAGGCCTCTGCTATCTCGCAATCTGAAATGTCACTTTTTCCCTGTTATCCTCACTGTGTCTCAATGTAAGCTGCAACCATTGAGCAACATATAATTTTCAAATGATGTTTGCGTCAGTTCTGAATGGGAGCCTTATGATATAATATCATGTAATGATTAAAGACCATCAGAAATAATTGGCTAGGTAAGCAGCAAGAGATTAAAGAGCAATGAAAATGTCTTGGATGTGATGACTATTTTTGTGATAAATCCTGAGCCTAAATTACTGGTGTGATGGATCTATATAAAACTGAATTTATCAACATAAATTTGCTCAATGAATGTGAATTTTTTTTCTAAGAGACCAATGCAATTTTCCATTGCTGTTGCAGCTGTTCCAGTGGGGCATGTGCTGCACCCTGCGGTGAGGAGCCATCACAGAGGGCTCCTCAAGTAGGGAAACACTTGTTCTGTGATCACACAGCTGCCTTATCGCTACATTGGCACTGAGAAGTTGGATAAGATTGGGCCCTTAATCACATGGTAGTTAATGCACCTTGGCACAGAGGCTATAAAAACTCACCAGGAATATGCCATTTTTCTTAAAAGGAGTACTGAAGATGCAATTTTTTTAAAGGTAGATTAAATGAGCCAACTTAAGAAAAAGAAGCTCCACCATGTAATTAATTTGTGGGATTCCTTGCCACAGGATATTGTGATGGCACCTTCTCTGGATTTCTTTAAAAGGGGCTTGGACAAATTAATGGGGGAAAAAGTCCATCACAAGTTTGAAGCCATGATAAATATATGCACCCTCTGGGTTTCAGTGGCGGCCTATCTCTGAATGCCAGGTGCAAGGAAGTGGCAACAGGAAATGAGTGGCATATTGTCTTGCGTGCTCTCTGTAGCAGGGCAAATGGGTCCATGGCCTTACTCAGCAGAGCTCTTAAGTTCAATTATTTGTATCTTTGGCTATTTTCTAGTTTTATATCTCTCTGTTTTCAAGAGATATAAGAGAGTTTCAACCTTTTTCATCTCATGGCACACTCCGCTAAAAATGTTAAGGCTTACCACCAGGTTTTTGACCATTGAATTGAAAAGGCACACCATGCTGCTGGAGGGAGGCTCAAATCCCCCAACTGCCCTCCTATAAATGTGTCTCCCCAAAGACCTGTGGCACACCTGCAGACCATCTGTGGCACATCATTGTGGCACAGAAGGAATATTCTCCCCTAATTTCATGTTTGCAGATCTGAGTTTGGGCTGAGCCTTGATGAGTCAGTGAATCAGTTAATCTTCAATGTTAAGAATAGGGATGAAAACACATTCCTTTCCCATTTTGGGTTTGAATTTCTAAAAATTGGTTCTTTGTGGGTGCCTACATCATGGAAGGAATGCCCTCCTCAAATTTCACATGTCTAAGTCCAGTGGTTTTGGCTGGGTGTTGATGGAGTCAGTGAGTCAGTCAGAGACTCTTCAATTGTGTATGGGGTGTGTATGTGTGTCTCTGTGTGTGCAAAAGTAAGTATACAGTTATGAAAAAACAGCGTCACAATAAGGATGATACTCGTATACAAATAGTAATCAAGTACAATCTCTTAAGTGCTCAAATTGCCAGAGTAACTATTGGAAGACATTAAGAGGCATTTACTCTGGATTGCTCTATGCATTTCTAATAGATGGCACCGTAACTACATCTGTGTAAAAGGTCCCGTAGTTACTCTGGATTGTAGCCATACACAGTATATATAATTGTGGGTATGTTTTGCCCCAGGTTCATTGGCCCTATGCTTGTGTAGACTTTTGGTATAATAGAGGTTCTTATTTTATTTACTGTATTAGAACAATGAAAGTAAACTGAAGAGTTTAGCAAAGGAAAGGCAACGTCTGCATTTTTTCCCCTGTGACGGTGGGGTCTGCTTGTTCTGGATTGGAGACATCCAAAAAACTATTGGCACCAACTTCCAGGTGTCACAGGGGCCTGTTGCCAGGATGTTACTTTCCCTCCAAAGTGGTACCTATTTATCTACTTTGCATGCTTTCAAACTACTACACTGGCAGTTGCTGGGACAAATAATGGGATCTCACTCCATCAGGCAGCACTTAAGTCTCAAACTGTTGAGCTGCCAATCTTCATATTGATAAGCACAGGACCTTTAACCCACTGAGCCACTGCAGTCCATTAAACTGAAGTGTTTAGCAAGTGAATTTATTAATAGTTATTTTGGTTCAATCTGGTTTGAAAATTTTGTACTCTGAACTCATTCAGAACAGTTGCACCTATGGTAAGATAGTTTCACTGCGTTCTGAAAATTTAACAAATGTTGGTTAAATATGGGTTGAACCATCAGGAGCATAAAGAAAATCATTCGGAAGACGCACTGTGAAGCACTGCCAACTTTGGTTAAATGAAATACTTCATTGGAGAGCTGGGAATGGGGCAGAAAGGAATGAATGATGGAAAGCTATCTTTTTAACTATCAATAGCATGACTATAACTAAAGCAGGAGATTTGTAGAATCCTGCCTTGCAGTTTTTGAGATTCTTTATGCTGTTGAAAGTTCAACAGTTTGTAAATATGGACCATCTTAAAGGAGATACCTTTGTTCTTTGCTTTAGAATAGATCAAAGAAAAGCTTCATTTATACAAGAGGTTTAATGAAGAGTTTTTTTAAATAGCAGGTAGGAGGCAAAGCCTGCAGTAACAAAACCATCCTTATACAATGCCATGTGCATGCGCGCAAAAGTCGGTATACAGTTTTTATTACAGTTTTAACAGCATCACAATAAGGATGACATATGAATTACAACCAAATACAATCTCTTAAGTGCTCAAATTGCTTTTACAGGCCTTCAGCTTTTACACATTCTTAACTCTATATTGCCAGCCTTCAGCATTTACACATTCTTGACTCTCACAAATGTTTACCTACTTTTGCTCCCCCATATACTGAAAAAGGGCTATTTTTTTAAAAAAAATCTTCAAATATAATTTACTGTACAAATAATTTAATTGGCATACATATGCAAGCATATACCGTATTTGACACTGTCTACCACATAAAAAATATCATTCATGTTGAAAGCCAACATCGTGGTGATGTGGTATCATTTATCCTACCTTTCTCTTTGATGTGGAGTTCCATATCTAGGAAGATTTTAACAAGAAGGCACTATCAAAAGGCGATGTTACAGGAGGACTTGACAATGCACATGCTTGTATTTTTTTATTCAGTTCTGGAGTTCTTGACTCCTTTCAGATTTACTTTGTCCTTCTAAAATCTTTATAGACTTTATTTTAGTCTTCTTAAGGCCTTCTGAGGCTTATTGGAGGAAAAAATGCCTTTACAAAAAACTCATTCTTGGTTTTATGTGAATGTAAAAACATTAGAGTCCTGCCAAATCAGTCCAAAGGCCTATCTGGTTCAGAAGCCATTTCTGTACAGTAGCAACCAGATGCTTCCGGGAAGCAAGTATGCAGGTCATTAAGGCAGCAATAGCTGTCTCTTCTGTTGCTTCCCCAGCACCAGCAGTGGTATTTGGTGACCTGCGGCCTCTGAACTTGGAGCTTCTGTTATAGTTAATCACCTTTAGAAAGCCAATTCTCCTTTTTTGTTATGAAATGTAATATTCAGGGATTTGGACCTGATCCTATAGCAACTACTTCTCCAAACTGATTTTGATGTTCTTCCTCATAACAGATTTACTCTAAGGCATATTGAGGAGCCTTGGTTAGGATTGGGAGGCTTGGTTAGGGGCCTTGCATCAGGATAAATTGATTAGGATTGTGTCCTCAAACATTTATCTCCCTATATTTACACAATATTGTAAATTGTGGAAGTTCAGCTGTTTGAAGGGCAGTTAGCAGTTATCTGATTTTTCATTGCCTCATGGCCTGAAGTAATGTTAGCTAATTTTTCCAATCACATGTTGCTCTATGGGCCCCACCAGAAATCAGTTCATGACACACCAAGTGGGTCCCGACCCAGAGTTTAGGAAATGCTGATTTAAGGTTTGAATTTTATTGTTGCCAATTCCTAGGTAAATAGCTTCTTTTCTTTAGAAGGATCAAAACCCAGTGGGAAGTAATATGTTGCAATACAGATAAATATGTAACAGAGTTCTATTAATTCCAGTCAAAATAGGGTGATAATGAGGCAATGGGGTCAAAGCACTATCACTTATTAAGATATTTATACTCTGTTTCTTGTACCTCAGTGCCAACTGGTGCTGTGCTAGCACTAGCCTAGCCCCTGTGCTCCACAACGTCCAGCAGGCAGTAGAGCAGTGAGTGTGGGGTGACAGGGAAAGGGGGCAATTGTAGCTTTATTGAATCCAGTGCCTCCATGTAGAGCCTCCCAATCTCCATGGAGGCACTCAATTCTAAAGAATTGAGTAACCCCATTGCAGGGTTTCTTCCATTGCTTAGGAAGTAAAAGTCCTGTTCACCTGAGGAGCTGCTGGTGATATCCCAAGTGCTCAGGGTATTGCAGCAGCCATTTTGTTGCTGTGGGAGTCCTGCCGCTGCAGACTGCATAGGATCAGGTTTCCCATTCTCCAACAAAACTAGCTTATGAGCATGTACTTCTGAATACATGTATTTGACCATGTATTTTTATGCTGCATCTGAATTGCTGCTAGTGCCAAGGAACCAGTATACCCACTCACTAGACAAATTCAATAGAGCAAAGGTATGTGGACAGTAGATTTCTACTGTCCAAATGTTGTAGTGTTTTGATTTGTTCTGTAAGCCACTTCCCACAGATAAGTGCTGAAGAAGAAACAGTGAGTAAAGCTGTGATTGGAGCAGTGTTTTTGTCACTTTTGACAAATATTGAATGAACACCCCCGCAAAAGCTCACTGTTGGCAGAGAGAGAGAGAGAGAGAGAGAGAGAGAGAGATCTGTGTTTATCTGATTTCCGTCAGGTACACAACGTTCTGGAGCACAGCCCACTGGCAAAAACATGTGGCGCATTATCCTCAGTAGCGTTAGGAATGTTCTCTGCTCAGTTTGGCGCCAATGACCGAGGTCTGCTTGTTAGCTGAAGTTCACACAGACTTCTTGCCAGGCCTGCCCAGAATGCTGTCTCCTCCAACTTCCTGTGGCCTTGCATAATATTTCCTCACAACCATTATAACTGTGTGTGCATTTGGTCCAGTTGCTGTGCTGCTTTGAGGTATGTTTCATGCACTTGATGTCTCAAACTCCCAGCTGACTAGGCTTGCGTACCTGAGTAAATTGCTTTAGGAAGTAATATGGCTCATGTGGACGGTGGGAGTGTGAGGCTTCAGCCAGAAGATATGCAGTGTGGACCTACATGCTTGTGGGCAAAGAACTATGCATTAGAGTCCAGTACAACAAGGTTGGCTGCAACCAAGTTCAGATATCAACTTAAAAAGATTGTCTGATATACAACATTCTATTTTACCACAAATTAAATTTACATCGAGTGTGTAATGGACATATTGTGTCTGGGTACAGTTTATACAAAGAAAAACATAGGCTGCAATCCTCAGCACACTTTTCCTGGGAGTAAGACCCATTGAACACAGTGGGGCTTACTTCTGAGTAGACATAGTTAGGATTGCACCCATAATGTTTTTGAAAAGCCAAGTGAACATGGAACAGTTTAAATCAGGAATAGTCTATTGCTACAGTCTGGCAGTAAAGTTCTTCTTCTAAGGCTGCAATTTTGGAGTGCACTTAGACCAGCCTATCTGGCACTGTTCTAGCTGCACCAGAAAAGGCCTGTGCCAGCCTAACAGTGCCAGCCTAGGCAGCCAACAGGGGCATGTCGGGGGCATGTTTGGCATGGCCTAGAACAATGCAGTTAGGCTATATCCAGACTCTGTTTTCGGGGCAGACACGCCCCCTCACAACTCCTCTGACTTAGGCCACCTCAGGAGCAGGTGTAAATCTAAGGAGATCCACAGGGATCCATAAGTCAAAGTAAAAATTGAAAAGAAGGAAAAAAGTTCAAAGTCCTAGTCTTATGCAACACTTCGGCCACTCAACCTCAGGATACATTACAACTACAACAGCTCACCTCAGGATACAACACAACTCCCACAGCCCACTCTAGCAGCCAATACCCTGCATTACAGGTACTGCTATACTGTAGTATCATTCTGCAGTTGTTACTGGTTGCTAGGGACTCCTTTGCTTCCTTATATGACAGGCAGGGTGCAGGCACCACAGCTGTTTCTTGTTCAGTGTGATCTGAGGTAGGTCTCCTTGGGAGCAAGCCCTACCCAGGTGCTACGTACTTTGTCCTCAGCAGCAATTAGGCAGCCTACAGGCCTCTTTTCCCTGTGGATTTGGCCTATCAACTTGGGATATGGCCAACTTAGGCCAGCTTATCTGGGCCATTCTGTCTGAAATGAGGATTGCATCCTAAGTCCCATTGACTTCAGAGAGGTTTGAGCAACCTAATAATGTGGAATTAGCATGATTCTGTGCATGTTTGTTTGGAAATACTGTAAGTTCCAATGAGTTCATGAAGTTTATCCCTTATAAGTATGCATGCACATCCTTAACAGCTTTATCTTCTAGAGTCACTCACACCTAATTCACTCACTTGGCATCCATCAGTCTGGAAAGACTATGGTATCGTGTTTGACGCTGCATGCGAAGCATGAAAACCTGGGTAGGTAGATATGGAGGATAGGCTGTTACCCAAGCAGCAAATCCCCCCTTGTCATGCCACTGAAATAGTCCAATGGAACGGCAGAGCTGATACGATTGGTTCCAGCTGTGTCGCAGAGCTGGGCTATGGACAGGAGCTCACCCTGTCTTGTGGGGGCCCGGGTCTTGAACTCTGGCCTTCTGGTTAACAGTCACAGAGTCTTAACAACTTGCGCCATCCACAACCACAACACCCAATTCACTGGATATGTAGTGGGTGGTATGCACAGTTAGCTTGGCAATGGGGCAGGCTATTATTCTGGAATCTTTGGGCATGGACACTTAGCCTTAAAACACTTTGATTCCCTTTAATTTTCAAAATTTGATATTTGAAAAGTGTCCCATGATATTTGGTGAAGAAAAAAAATTCCCATTACATTGCTTAAAATGACAATTTTTTGCTTCATGATGTCAAAATTCACTCTGCTTCTTTGAAGGGAAACAGGAAGGACCTAATAGGACAGCGATTTTCAATCTTTTTCATCTCACAGCATATTAACAAGGCACTAAAGTTGTCAAGGCACACCATCGGTTTTTTGACCATTGGCAAGGCATACCTTCTGGTTGGTAGAGCGTTTGAATTCCTTGATTGCCTTACTAATCCAAAGTCCAGTGGCACACCTGCAGACCATCTGTGACGTGGGCTATGGCACACTGCAAATAGCACAGTGGTTGCACAGTGGTTGAAAATCATTGTAATAGGATGTGGCCTTCATGAATTGAGATGGTTTCCATAATGATACCCCTGGTGCATGTTTGAGTTGATCCATGTAGGATTATTGGGACAGGGTAGGGGGTTAGGATTCAGCATGCACTTCTGCCAAACCCAGGGTTCCCAGACGTCCGGAATCCCCCGGACGTGTCCTCCATTTGGGGCTCTTGTCTGGGCCCCGGGCCCCTGTCCGGGCCCCTCCGGAAAAGGAGGGGTCCCTGGGGATTCTTTGCAGCCACCCCATAGAAGCGGCAAGGCTTTGAGCAGGCCGCCGCTCTTTCGGGGCAGCCGGTCCCCTCACAGCCTCCAGCCAGCTGACGAGGCTTCCTGTGGAGAATACATATACATACATACATACATACATACATATATATATGTATATATACATACATACATATGTGTGTATATATGTGTGTGTGTGTGTGTGTGTGTGTGTGTATATATATATGTGTGTGTTTGTGTGTGTGTGTGTATGTATATATACATATACATACATATATATATAGTATATATATATTATATGTGTGTGTTTTATATATGTGTGTGTGCATCTATGTATATATACACACACATATATTCTGTATATTTTGTGTGTATTTATATGTGGGAAGAAGGAGGGGGGAGGAAGAAAGGGGGGATGGTTGAAAATATCTTTCCTGCTGCAGACAGGGGGTTTGGATTAGATGACCTACTGGGATCCCTTCAAACTCTGTACTTGGTTTGGTGCAGTCTGTGTCTGGTTCTTTCCTTGAAAAGATTGGTGCAAAAGTCTGTGGTCCTTTGCAAAGGTGTTTCCTGGGGTTGGACTAGTGCAAATGTCTGCTTCTTGTTATTGCAAAGGTTGGTGCAAAAGACTGGTCATTTGCAAAGATGTTTCCTGGGGGTTGGACTAGTGCAAATGTCTGCGTCTGGTTATTGCAAAGGTTGGTGCAAAAGCCTTAGTGTCTGGGCATTAAAAGAAATACCTGCTTTTATTTTCCATAATGCCAAAACACAAGTGCTAATTCCCCCCCCCCCCCCATTTATTCAAACCTGGACAGAACCTACATGAAGCTGAATGCCTCATTTGGCAGAGTCGTTTGGAAATCTCACCCAACCAGACTGGGACGGGGTGAGCAGAGAGTTCATCATTTTTCAATTTATAAGAAGTAATATAGTGTAATATACTAAGTACAGGAAAGCAATACCAGTGTTTTTCAGCTTATTTTTAGGCTTTTTTAATGTCCTATATTTTGTCCTACATTTTCACTTGGGCGAGTAGGAATTTTGGCCTTGCCATTCAGGGATTTTGCGTTTGGCATCTGGTCACCCTGGCCAAACCCACCACCATCTCCTGGGCCTGATCCACTCTCTCCCAGCTCCTCCCTGTTTCTCAGTTTGTTTCCTGCTGACCCTACTTCTTCCTCCTTGCGTTTTTGAAAATTGTTTCAAAGATTGCAACTAAGAGCTTGCTGATGACATCACTGGATCTATAGCAGAAGTCACAAAGCTCAACCCCCCCTCCCCCCGTGTTAAAAAAATTATTGCAACCATTCTTCAGGAGATGGGATTTAGTAAAGACATCAAATTTTGTGGAGAACATTTAGACTTGTTTTATTGCATCTAGCCTTGATTTGGTGTAAGTGTGAAAGGGAGCTGGGAGTAAGCTACATCTAGCATGTAACTGAGTTTTGTGCCATTGCAATTGTATCATATTGCTGCAAAAATTGAACTTGATGCCAAATAGCTTTCCAGCCCCATTCAAAATGCTGGTTTTAACCTTTGATTAGGCCAGGTCCACTGTGGCTAAATTCAGGCTATGACTTAGAGGAAAGAGTGTTCGGCTCATGCAGAACCAGATCTTTCAATCTGAGGCTAGCAGAAAGCAGCAATGAACCTCAGTGTACTTCCAGCCTTTGGAACTGCCACTGTGTGAAGTTTTTAACCCAGCTGTTAAAAGGTTTCAAAGACATAGGCCTGGCTGCTTCCACAGTTCCCATTTAAGCTTGTGTAAAACGCTCAGGGTTATTCTCTGACACACTTTGTGTGTGCTTTTGTTTTGGTGATCTGTATTTAGATTAGCCTCTAGTTAACAAAGTAATCTGTTTCCAAACATGGGGAAACACCCTTTCTTGCTTATGTAACAAGAGCAATGTACTTGGTGCCAGTTCAACGGAATGCAGCCGTCGAGGATCTCAGTAGCAAGAGAGGCTGTGTAGCATTATCTTTGTTGGGATTGCTTGTGTCCGTCACTCAGTTGTTGTTGTTGTTGTGGCACGAAGATACTGCTCTCCACCAAAGGCATGTTGAGGCAGCTATAGCTGAAAGTGCCTGTATTCAGAGATAAAAGGGGAGTATGTCACAAAACTCTGAAAGGCTTCATTTCTGCACGGCATGCTGATATTTTCTTGGAAATTCTCACTTGTTCAACAGGGTTTGCTAAGGCAGAAAGGTAGAAACTACTGGAATGGGAACATTAAGAGCTTAATTTTCAGCCTGGACTCGCAGGAGTTAAACCCTAAAGCCTCCTTGGAGACTTAAGTTGCAATCCTAAACTCCAATTAGCCGGCCTAAATCCCAGCATAAGTCCTGTGCTAACCTGGAAGTGTCAACAAAGTATGTTTGTGTCAATAAAGTACTCTTCTGCACCATTCCTGGGGGAGGGTTAGGCCATGTGCTTGCCTCCCTACATGACCATAGAAATGGGAAGACTGATGAGTTGTGCCGGCCTTAGTTAGGATTGCATCCTTAGGGTTGGAGCATGTGTAGTAGCATTAATCAACATCAGCTTGCTGGGCTGGAACCATGATTTTTTTTCCATCAACACTGGGTAACTATGACCAGCCACCACACGTCTGAGACTAGTTGGAAAAGCTTCCAGCAAGGAAGGTGTGGTGTAAAGGGAGACTTGGAAACCACCAGATCTTGCTGATAAATTTATTTTTTTATCATGTTTGTTTACCTTCAAATGTAGCTTCAGATATTATTGTTCAATAACTGTCTCTGTTAAAAAGTGGGCTACATCATCGATCAATAACAGCTGGAGTTTGAAGGGTTCTGTCTACAACATTTATAAAGTCCCTATTGAGTGTGGAAAAGCTTTCCTATGCAAACCACTGTAAGAAATATCTGAGCAATCCAGAGAATGAAAGTCTGTACATAAATACAGAAATAAAATAGTTAACCCTCACATGGGCTTTTTTTTGCCAAAAACAAAAAGAAAATTATGGTTTAGTTCATACAATTAAAAAAATCTAAGCATTGATGAGTACACTTATTTAAAAAGTTGTATCCTGCCTTTCAAGGGCTCAGGGTAGCAAATATATTCAGCATAATAATCATAAGACATCTGTTAAAATACATAACAATAAAACATGTCAATTTCCAAAGTCTTGGACATTTCCAAACCTTTCTCTCAGGTGCTTCAGAAAAACCTTCAAAGGCAGCATTTGATAATGACATCCTTGCTCCTTCAGTAGGAGGAGTTCACTGGACCCCTTCTATCAAGTCCAGTAATGATTTGCCTACTAATCATGATGTGGTGGCTGTTTTGATGTTTATGTATCCCTGCATGTTGGCAGAAATGGTGATCCTTAAACATAACATCTGTTTGTATGTGAAAACCTCTGTTCTGTATGCATGATTAAGGATAAGGGAGGGGATTTTTTTGTGTTAACTTGAAACATTATGTGGATTTTGAAATGAAATGGCTATTTTGGACCAAAATGTTTGTATTTCTACCATAACAAAATTATATTCTTTTTAATATAAGGACCTAGGACTGTGATATTTGAGCATTCTAGCATGGGATCCCATTCTGAGAATGACAATCTGTTGTGACTCCATGGAAGTGATGTCATGGCTGGGAGTGACATTAAAAATGCCCAGTGCCAGATTCCAAGATGGCTTCATCCAGCTTTTTGCAATCCACCAAAATGATGTCACAACCCTTAAGGAGGTTGTGACCCCCCACTTTGAAGACGAATGACCTAGGAATTCCCTGACATGTGATTGCATTTGCCCTCCCCTCCATACACAGAGAACCAATCCATCATATTGATAGTAGTATTGGTTATTAACTGAAGGGCTGCAGTGGCTCAATGGATAGAATGCTGGGATTAGAACATTGACTGAATTCCGCTCAGCAGGTCAGCAGTTCAAGACCCGAGTACTGCAAGATGGGATGAGCTCCCATTCTTAGCCCAACTCTTGCCATCCTAACAGTTTGGAAGCATGCAGATACAAGTAGATAAATAGGTAGATAAATAGATAAGTAGATAAATTTGGTGAGAAAGGCAACATCCTGGTGTCAGGCACCTGCAACAGGATGGCCAGGTTTTCTCAAGTTGCGTCCATCGTGGTTGAACCTCCAATCCACAACAAGCAGACACCATCACTATATGGTACAAATGCTGAAGAAGTTGCCTGTTTTATTTATTATCTTATTTCATTTTTGTTTTTGCATTTTATGATGGTGAAATTTTATTGGGCCATGGCCATCTGGTGGGAGAAGGAGACACCCCATTGGACCCTTGTGTGGTGGCCTGTACTGCTTGGTGGGCCAGTTGGAAGGTGTATCATGTGCCCCTGGCAAACTGCTGGGCAGTAGGAGTAAAATGATGGGAGTGAGTATCTATTAAAATCGGCTGGGCAGCAGCATGATATCTAATATCAGTATTGCTTATCCACTCATGACTGTGGGAGGAAGGGGCTAATAGGTTGGCAGCCAGCACAATAGGTTGAAATAGCAGTAGATTGGAAAAAGGACCTCCTCCTTGAGGAAGAGCAGTTATTTTAGGTTGGAGGGACATCCACAGCCCTTTCCTTTGCAATTTAATAAATCTGATCCTCTAACTTCTTTAATGACATTCAACCTTTTTATGCTGAGGGCAAGTTGCACCCATAGTTTTTGGCCTAGCTGCAATCAGTAGCAAAATCTTTCATTCGCTTGACTGCTTTCCTTTTACATTAGTTGTGCAAAATGGCATTCGGGCCAATGATTAGCTTGGATGGTGATTGTTGCATGCTTGCATTTGATTGTTGCAAAGGAAAACAAGTGCTTACCCCTGTGTAAGCACAAGAATTTCTTTCTTTCTGCTAACAGGAAAAAAGGATTTTTCAAATTGCAGGAAGGACAATTGCTGCCATAGTTTTGGTACTATCACTGAAATACAAAGGATTGCAGAGATAAGATGCAATCTCTAGCCAGCATCATCCCATGATAAGAAGGCAGATTTTTATGGACAGATGGTTTTGAAAAATTTGTTTTGCTGTGTCTTTATTTGGGACACCTAATCAAGCACAGTGCGAAGAATGTCCTTGAAAGGTTAAAATGCTCAGAAGGAGAGGGATTTCTAGTGCTAAACTTTCAATTAATTCAGAAAGCTATGGTAAATGTATGCGAATATGTTCAATATGGTGAATGAGGTGAGTTCAGGTGAAAATGGAGTTCAGTTTTGTCACCACTGAATATTCTTCACACTAGTCAATTGGGATTTCAATGAGATAATCAGCAACACTAGTAATACTTTTGAACTACACTCTGTCCAGATCTCAAACAGAATTCTGAAGGGCTGCATTTCATGTGAAGAACTCATGGGGATTGGGATGTTTGCCTTTGATAGTATTCGTTGTGCATGATTCAAAATATGTATTATGCTAGTTGTGGTGTGTGCACAGGGAGACCATATAGAATGGAGGACAGAGTGCCTCTACCTTTAACTATTGCATTGATTAGGGAATTTAGGCAGGTGTTGCTTTTTAAACCCTTCTATGATGAACTAAATCTGACTCAATGCAATGCCTAAAGGTAGAGGCACTCTGTCCATTCTATATGGTCACCCTGTGTGTGCATCTGATAACCCAGCCCCTGGCAAATTAATAGATGCTAACAGTCAAGAGATACCATCAAGCATCTTGCCTTAGGGTGCAATCCAGAGTAACTACGGGGAGTCCTTGCTCCGGTGTAAGAACAATTTGCTCAGGATTCCAATATGATTTTCCCATAGGTTTTAACTAGGTTGTGCAGTAACTACGAGTACACATAATGTCTCTTATGTGCTCCCATAGTTGCTCTGGATTGTAGGGTTAGTCTTCCAGAGGACCCAGGTAGACTATAATTTTGTTCACACGTCTTTCTTTTTCAAGCATTCAGCCCTCAAATTGTTGTTGTTCTCCTATAAAAACAGCATGGATGTTTGCTTTCCAGTTATGAATGAAGAAATGCTATTTGACCCAGCTAGTCTTCTGAATATTTCTGAATAAGAATTTAAGAAGAGCCCAGCTGGATCAGTCCGAAAGCCCATCTAGTCCACCTTTCTGAATCTCACAGGAGCTGCAGTGGTTCAGTGATTAAAGGTGCTCAGCTTGCTGACCTGAAGGTCTGTAGGTTGGCAGTTTGAGACCAGAGTGCTGCAAGACAGAATCAGCTCCCATCCGTTGCCCAACCCCAACCAACCTAGCAGTTCAAAAGCATGGAAATGCAATTAGGTAAATAGGTACCACTTCAGTGGGAAGGTAACAGTGTGCTTTGGTGTTTAGTCAAGCTGGCCACATGATCAAGGATGTGTCCTCAGCTCTTCAGCACTGGCTCTTCAGCCATAGAAATGGAGATGAGTGTTGCACGGCATAGCAATGGTGGGTGCTTATAAGTAGCAGGGCAATCTGCAGCCAGTTACAGCTGGCAGGACAACCTAATCTCACAGTGGCCCACCAAATGTTTTAAAGGACAACACAAGACGACAAGGGACCTGCATCCTGATGCCCTCCCTCGAACCTAGCATTCTGAGTTAGCCTACATCTAAAATGTAGAGCATTAAAAGAAGAATGTTTAGAGCCATATTGTGTGCATTTGTACTCTGCATTTGTACATTTTGTTCATCAAGTCTTGCTTCTAAATAAATGTGACTAGAATTGCAGCCTTAGCCTTCAAGTACTTAAGAGAGCTTTCATATCATTCGATATGCACAGAACAAGTCAAACAGAAATCTCTCTTGTCTCTAAGCAGATATGACTTTGCAGTCTGTGTAGGCTGTGTGTCCAAAGGCTTTGAATTGTGCTCCTTCTGGGTTTTAGCAGTTGCAAATGATCTGTTATGTACAGCAATCAATTCTTATGCATGTTTGTTCAGTAAACATGCATTTCAAAATGAAAACTTGAGTGATATCAGTTTTTAAGATCACTTTTTTTCCCTTGTGGATTTTCATTTTAAGTCACTCTATGCTTTGGGAATTGCTGCACCAGGGCAGTTGCATACAAAATAGTAATGGAGTCCTCATAACTTCAGAAATAAGATGTGGTAGACAATGTTTCAAAAATCTGTAAACTCAATTCTCAGCTGTGAATTTGCAGCGAGCCACAGCTAGCTGATGGTTTTTGGTATCCACTGGCAGGATGATGCTGTTCATAAATCACAGTCTAGCCATGGATATGCAGCCACTGCTTTTACAGACCTCTATGTGTCTCTGAGGCAGTGACAGATCAAGGGACACCATGCAGGACAACATGAACAAAATAGGTTTAGGAACTGCTGCTCTAGTATGAGGACTAGATAGTTGGTTCATTGCACATGAGAGGGTTGGATGACTTCCAGAATGATTTTTTTTTTACTATCTCAGAAGATACTGCTCCTTCACATTTCAAGTAGGAGTACTGCATTTATAATGTGATTGTCTTCTTTGTGGTTTTATTGCAAATGTTTCATCATCCAAACAGAGTGAATAGTCTTCCTTTTCTACTAGAAACAGTTCACACAGGTGTAATCTTATTGGAAGCATTTATATTAAACAAATTTTACAAAGTGCTTTACAGAAAAAGACAGACAGTAGAAAAACTTTTCAATCAGCTCCTCCCTCTTTCGTCAGAACAAGATGGTTCATCAGTCAATCACTTTGTAGTTGAATAGTGGGCAACTTATCTTGTCAGCCAACTTAAACTTATAAAATGCTCACAGTGCCCATGGTGCTCCATGCCACTGAATAATGCACTCTTTTGCACTACTGCCCAAATACAGATGGTTTTTCCCTTACAAACTCATCCCATCCCTTCATTTAATTTCTAAGCCTCACACACCACATTGTTTCCCATTGTGTTGTCCTCGTGTTCTCTGGCGTTCTTTTATTCTGCTTTCTTTGGTGCAAGTGGTTAAGATACTGTGCCTGTCAACCAGCAGGCCAGGGTTTGAGACCTAGTTCGGTCCCACAAGACAGGGTGAGCTCCTGTCCTTAGCCCAGCTCTGTGACGCCAGCTGGATCCAATCGTATTGGCTCTGCCCTTCCATTGGACTATTTCCGTGGCATGGCGAGGGGGATTTGCTGCTTGGGTAACAGCCTATCCTCCATATCAATCTACCCAGGCCTTCGTGCTTCGCATACAGTGTCAAGCATATCGTAGTCTTTCAAGACTGATGGATGCCAATACTTTTTTGTTCAGCCACTTAGTCCTTTATTACTAGCTTGCCACTCCCATTTCTGTTACACAGAAATCTTAACCGGCTGTCTCTTCCCCACCACCAACCTAGAGGTTGATCTGGGAGATGAGTGCTTCCAGGGTTTTCTATACACTATCTGTTAATATTGCTGTTATACTGGGTACATTTGAAAATCTTAGCCTAAGGCCATTGTGTTCCAAGTCTTTCTATCTGAACTGTCAACCAATTGTTTTCATTAATGTGAGGAACCCCAAATTGCAGGATTTGCATATATTATCTTATTATTCTATATGGAAGATCTTCTTTATATTTTCCCTATAAAAGCTATAATTACAGAAAGAATTGGTTATAATTTTAGAATAAGCTGAAATCATCTTCTTGACATATCTGTAATTTTCCCTAAACTACTTGGCTTGTAGATTTCTGAGTAAAATTCCCTCAACCCATGGGAATTCAACTAAGCAACATCGGCAACAGTTGAATAAATCCATAAAAGGAACTTGGTTGTCTGTCTAGGAAGTTTTGATGTCCATATAGTTTTTTTTCAAAATCTAGAATACCACACAGCTTAGTGGTACAAAATTTACAAGGTGTGCAATGATGGGATTCAAAGAAATTAACAACCAGTTCTATGCCCATCTGGCAGCCACTTTTAAATGGCTATTTTCAAACTTTATATGTCCTATCTCTCATTAACAACTGGTTCTATAGAGTAGATGCAAACCTGCTGGAGCCCACCACTGAAGGTGTGGTATTTTGCTGAACCTTGTTTACTTCCAAAAATCCAAGGCCTGGCACATCCTGAGTTTTTGTATTTTTTTTCCATCCCTGAATTTCTAAGTTTCACATTCTTTAGGCATTTTGGCATAATTTAATTAACTGTTGCTGGCTGCATATCCCATCTTGGCAAAAAGAGAGCAGGTAAAACTGTTCAATCTTAATAATGATATAGCACAAAAGTCAAACAAAACTTGTCTGATTGCTCTTTCCACCATTACCAGTCATCAAGGTAAACTTGAGAAAATGTCATAAGAGCAGGATGGTGAAATGCAAGGAAATATGTGAAATGAAAACATGTGCTTTGCTGTTTGCATACACTGACATTGCTAGGACCTGTACATAGGATTGTCAACCCTCAAGAATTGGCTTGAAGTCTCTAGGAATCACCATCCATCTGAGTGACTAATGAAAGCAAACCTGAAGATTTTAACAAGGCCTCCAGGAATTTCCAAGATTATATCATGTTGGAAAAAATTTCCAGGAATAGCTTTAGTCACAATTGGCAACTTTAACTGTGAATTGAAATCTTGGTTCACGACAGGCACCTTTACATATGTTTACTACCCAAACGTTTGCACATTTACTAAAACAAAAAAGTGATCCTGAGAGTAAATGGGATTTGCCACTTTCATAATTTTATAGATGTGGCAAAAGTGTCAGTGAGGAAAACAGTGAAATTTTGATTGTTCCAGTTTCCTTCCTCTGAAATGGGGGGAGCATCTGCAGTCTATTCTAGGCTTGCAGATAGTGACATATAAAGCACAGGCATCCAAATTGCTAAAATGATTCTACCAAGAAGATATGCTTCAACTGGTAGGTGGAGGGGGGCAAATTAAAGCAAGCTTGGCAGTGCAAAACTAGTTCTAAAACACTGAGAACATAATCCTATGCGTGTCTATTCAAAAATATGATCTGGGGTTCTGTGTTGTGTTCTGTGGGGCTTACTCCCAGGAAAGTGTGTTAAGAATTGGAGTCTGAGTAAAACAGTACCTGTATCTGCAGGAACAATCAAACTGTTTTCATGCCTATTCAGTGGGTGAGCCACCAAGCCAATGATAACTCATCCATCTTCATATCATCTTGCACATCAGAGTCTTTTATTGAGAAGCTGGTAGACCACTTTCATAGTTACTGGGCTGTGTTTTGACTTGATGGATGACAAATTATGCAGGCTAGTTTTATTTGTTTTTGACGCATGTAAAACTCTGCGGGAGGGCCTGGGGAGGAGAATGGCTGGATGCCAACCTACCAGCACAGGGGGAGGGGGCCTCTGGTTCACACATTACAAAAAATTATTAAATCATATTCTCAAGAAGCTGAATTCTGGGGGCATCATGAACCAAGATGCAACTTTTTTTATACTGCCAAGTGTAGTGTTGAATACCAGCACATTTCTTATGTAGGACTAGCTGCTTATTGTGGCAAATTCTGTATCAGTTCTTTTATAGTGTACATTGCAAATCTTGCTCCCAGTGTCCTGATTTTCCAGGGGGTAGGAGTGGACAAGGTGGGTAGATCTTCAATTAAGGCTACTATCCAGAGAAACTACGAGACTTTTTACACTGACAGAGATATGGTGCCACCTATGGAAAACCTATGGGAAATGCATAGCGCAATCAAGAGTAAGTGCTTCTTAAGTCTTTCCGTAGTTACTCTGGATTGTAGGGTAAGTCCTGAAATTGGGAATCTTATGTAATGCAGTTCCCATGATTTCCAGTGTGTCTGTATTTTGCTCAGTTTTTATATTTTTGTCTTGTGCTCAGGAACCAGTGTTATATTTATGTAATACTGGAAGCTAATATACATTCATCTTTATTCAAGCACATCTTCTGAGGTTATCTTGCCCTGCTTTTGCATACCCTGTTTGGTCGCAGTGAACTTCTTGCACTCCCATGGGACATCAGATAGGGACAGGGTTCAGTCTGTTCTACAAAACTAAATTCTAGGAGCTCTAACTGGACAACATGTACACCAGACAACTCTCAGTCTTTGGGAAAGCATTGACCTTTGAACTCTTGTTGGATAATGGAGGAAGAGAGAAATGCTTAAAAGCCCAAATTGGATACTGTTACTGTAATATTGGCTCAAAGCATTCTATTTTTCCCTTTTCACTAGGTCCTGTAAAGAGTCTTTATAATATTCTCTGAAAGTAGCATTTTTAAGCATGTTATGTCCGGGCTGGAGTTGGGGATGCTGAGATTGCTAGTTGTTGAAGTACTAGATCATATGCCTTACATCTGTACAGTATCAATTGCTAAACTGCTTTTAGGGCAGGGGAAGCACTGCTGCACAATCACCATTATAACCATATCCCTTTGCCTTTATAAATCCAACAACAGTATCTACTGCCTTTAAAATGTCTGGGAACCACTATTGTAGACATCTATCTCATAATTATGTTTCATGAGTTAACACGTATACCAGTTGCTGTATTATTGTGTTTGAACTGGACAAAGAATGTACATGAACGAACACTTATAGGCACAATGTTAAAACAACACAATACTTATTAAAACACTCAAACTTTTAGAAACTTTAGGTGCAGAAGACTTTGACCTGCATGCAGTGGTGATCATATGCTGGTCATTTGGAGCAATATATTCTGGAAATGTGACTTAATTGGCCTTCATTTGTCTGTGTTAATGGACAGAGCAAGTGCTAGAGTGGCTGTAAAACAAATTTGTTGTTCCTTCTTCTCTGTTGTGCTCGATAATGAAATAAAAATCAAATTTTCTCCAATTAAAAGTAATTTGCACAGGAGTAGTGGTAGAAATACAACAGCACAACTGGCCCATTAGAAATTGAAACCAGTAATCTCCTCTGAGTGCTTGTAACTCACTCCTGTCCTGTGGATTTATCTTTTAAAATCAAGGACGTTCCCAGGCCTTAGTTTGTTACAGTATGATGTGGCTTTTTTTCTTTTAAAATCCTAGAGCAAACTTCCTGTGTTTCGGAGCTATTTTTATCCTTTTGTCTTTTTCATTGCCTCAGTCTGTATTGTCACAGGGTGTGGCCAACCTGAGGTAATGAAATTAGTGGCTAATAATTAGTATTAAAACATCATTAAGTCTAACAAGGCATGTATGAGTTAATAACGCAAGGGGCAAGATGGTTGTATTGACTTTATTCCTGGTTTGACCAGAAAAGAGTTTGTTGGTACCTTGGGGGAGGCACCTGTACTGTGTTGGATGTTGTCCCCCACATCTTTAAATGTGTTGTCAGATCATTTCAGCAAAATGGAGCTCTGAGCTGATTCATTAAAAGGAAAAGTGTTTTGTTGTGGCTGTGTGTGAAATAATGAAAATTCTAGTTGTCCTCCCTGGAATTGTTCTGAGGTTGTGGAGCTTGGCAGGTCGTGTTCTGTTCTTGCCAGTTCCCAAATGTCAAGGACGAGTGACTGTTGCATTTTATTAGGTCTGCTGAGGAATAAGTTGGAGAATGTCTATCATTTGCAACTTTTGCAGCTACTGTTTTGAAGTACTGCATACTGCACAATATTGTTTTATACATTATGATGCTTTATATCGAGTTAGACCACTGGTTCATCAGTTTCACTATTGTCAGTACTGACCAGCAATGCCATCTTTGTGGTCAAAAGCAAAATGTTTCAGGCAGTTTATATGTATATTTTCAGGTTATATGTAATTTTGAAATGTGCTTGACCTACTATTCATTATCGTCCTCATAGTAACCCTTTGAATTAACTGGATTAAAGATGTTGTCCTTGCAACAATCCTTTTGATATAACAATTTCAACAATCCCATTTACAGATAGGTTGGACACACTATGTTCCTAGCTGTATAAGGCTTTATTTTCCCAATTCAGCAATGCCGTCAAAGCAAAGTCTTTCCTTATTGGGGCTTTCTGGGTACAGGCCAGCACTCTATAACTGAACTATTGCCTGCCACTTGGGTATATTACTGTGTAGTTTTGCATGATATGGTATGATGATATTTATGGGCATGGGAGTACCCATGCACTTACAGAATTCCTGCATTTGAAAGAACCTTATGTTAAATGTAAGGAAGTCAACTGTATGGAGTGCTCATGAAGATTGGGTCTGTCCATAAAAGTGAATAAGGAAGCACAGATGAGAAGAGGCCTGTACCTTTATGCAAAGCACAGGTAGGTCTCTGAACAGAACTTTCTATTGATCCTTGTGAGCGCTCAGATATTTTTATTAGTTACCCGAGTACTAAAAAGGTTCTCTGTAACATGAAACAATTGTTATTTTGATATGTTCTGTAGTAATTGTGTGCCTGTCTTGGGGGGCTTCTACACCTGACTGTTTGTCATGCACTGACGGCATTCCCTCATTTTATTTCACACAGTCCAGACAACGAACCTCCCAGGCAGTGGCATTCTTGTTTTTTCCCTGGTGGTGTTCCATTCACCCCTTCCAAGTTCTAGTTCACAGTGATTTTTTTAAAAAAGCTTCTATCACAATTGCAGCACAAGCTTCAGGTGTGACCTCATGTACTGCAATTATCTCTCCAGAGTTGGAAGGATAGTTTTTGATGTGGTTGGTGGTAATGTATAAATCCTCCTCTCTTAATTTCCTGCCTGCCTCTTGCTACTGACTTCTCTCTCCTGCCTTATTATTCTTGGCGGAATCCATTTCAGCTTCTCAAGACTCACTTTTGGAGGTGACGGAAAAATATTTGGCAATTTCATTGCCGGATGAGTACTGGGAGATAGTGGGTGCCACAGGCTTGGAGTGGTGTGCTTTGTGGCAGAGCTGCAATTGCTACACCCAACAACAGTTTTGCATCCTGTGTGCTTGTAAGAAGAAATTAAAATAGCACAATTTGTACTGTTCTTCCAGCATCCCTACCTTTTTGGAGGAAAAACAAAACACACACACCTCTTCTCCCTGGTGGAATAAGCAGCAGTAATGGCCTGGGAAGAGGTGGGATGGGTTTTTTCTTCCATTGAAACCAGGATTTAGGGGGAAAACACACCAATGGACAGTAACTTTTTGTGGTGGGATTGTGTGCTCCAGTGATACAAAGGGCTATGCTGGCAATAGCGTAGCCACTGGCAGGGACTTTCATGCCTGACAGGCCTTTGTTGAGGAGCCAGACTAAACCGGTCCAAAATCACACTGAACGTGGGTTGTCTGGAGAAGGAAAACTCCCACCTCAAACCTTCACTGCCTTGTGGCTATACCCATCTATGGGAAAGGTTTCAGGAGACAACCTCGAGGCAAAATCTGGAGCCGGAGTCCCGGAAGAAGTATGTGACTGTATACAATCAAGTTCTGGTAAGAGAGCGGGGATCTGCTGCTTGGGTAACAGTTTGTTCTCCATATTAATGGCCTCTCCAGGCCATTGTGCTCTGGAGAGGACATTCAGAGCACGATACCATTGTCTTTTGAGACGAAAGGATGCCAATGCCAAGGGGGAAAACTATGTGTGTTTAAAAACAAAGGACAAGTAGCCACCCAGATGTCTTTGGGAAGCAGAACATGTAAGGAAATAGTTCACCTTTCCTGTTGCCTTAAGCTGCCCCCAGCCTTTTCTAGAATAACGAGAGTGGCCCATCTTGCAATAGGCCAGCCCAGTGACAGATAGGGCAACCCAGGTGCACTTCTGGATTGTGCCCTTAGAGTTGGTCACAACTAACAGGGCAACTGGTGGGGGACATCTTTACCGTTAATTATTGTTTTACCATATTCTTACATAGTTTATAGTAGGTACTTGGTTTATAACAAGCACAGTGTTACAGTAATTTAAACAAATAAAGAAACCTCTGATTTTCTTATGAGAAGAAATGCAAACTAAAAGAGAAATAGCTGTTCATAATGGAAAGCACCAGGAGAAGGAAAATATTTATAGATCATTTTTAAAGGCAAGAAGGGAGGTACAACATATCCGAAGGCAGTTGCGTAATAGGGGACCTGCCACTACAAAGTTGGAATTGTCTGCCAACTCAAGGCATGAGGGTGAAATTCCCAAATAGCAGGTACTTTTGGAGCTTGGATCCTCCAGGGGTAAAGTTCCAAAAGTAGCTTTTGAATGCATCCATAGCCTTTACTAAATCTGTATATTTTGGGACGCTACATGCTAAAAACAGCAAATACCAATGACAATCTCCATAGTGTGTCACCAGGGATTGAAAAGCCACTTGGTTTTTCTGCTTGTCTGGAACTGCAAAGGTATGAAAGTTCTCCACTGAGAGTCCACCAATCACTGCTGATTGACTGTATTTGACTTGATGGGTCACAAATTGATTGATTTGTGACAGAATCCTTTTTTCTAGCTAATCTGCCAGTACATCCCTATGTATTGAGAAATAAGCCCCACTGGATTCTATGGGACATTCCCAGATAAAGCTGTATTCAATTTCAGCCTAAGCATGTTTGTGTATTGCTTTAAGGGACCCCAAAAGTGTTCCTAGTAATCTAGAGAGCCTGCCAAAACAACCTGAGAAGAGGGTGACAGAAATCTAGTTGTCAACATACAGTAGCAACTGTACTCCTGCTTCTAATAATAAACAGGCAGAAGTTATATGTAAGCTGATTAAAGGACAAATTTAAACTTGTCCTTGCAAACATACATCAGAGGAAAGCTTTTTGAGACCAAAGCAATGAACTGGAGTTTTTCAAACATAACCTTTGTAAAACTGGAAGGGGGAGCCTGCAATAGCACATTTTTGGTGTATAATTAACCCCCCACCCCCAAAAACCAAACTCATATATTTGTGTATATAAAATGAGGTTATTCTCAACTTAAAATGGGGAGGCAAAGGTGTCCCCTGCAGACTGCCAGTTGTGTCCGACTCTGGGGAGCAGTGCTCATCCCTGCACTGAACAGTTATCTTTCCACTGAGGTGGTACCTATTTATCTACTTGCATTTTGTTGCTTTTGAACTGCTAGATTGGCAGGAGCTGGAATGAGTTCATCCCATCTCTCAGTACTCTGATCTTAAACTGCTGATCTGCTGATCAAAATTCTGATCAAGCAGTGTTCTAACTGCAGCGTTCTAAAATGGGGAAGGGAAAGATTAAAAAATTAAAGTACTGTATCTAAGATTTTCTTTCATTTTAGGGAGGGTAGTCTGGGGCTGCAATTTATAAATGGATTCTATGTTGAAATTGGGATGAGATGCCAGGGAATGGCTTCATGTTCAAAGAATATCAGGGGGGGGGGAGGCATTCATTAAGCAAAATGATGGAGGTCGCACCAGTGGTAGATTGCAAGGGCAAAAGTACAGTGGATTAATGGTGCCCTATATCCTGTTTGTTGCCACCAGTCCCTACCTTTAGCCTGCTTCATAAGAGAGCTGCACTGATCTGCTCTAAAAAGGAGTGAAAAACAGACCATCAGTCTCTGCTGCTTGTGTGGTCGCTTCAAATACAAAAGTGCTGAACATCATAGAATGTTTGCAGAGTCTGTGCAAATGACGGGGCCTCTTCATCTGCACAATCCTTTAAAATTAAATGGGAAATCCAGCATTTTCACAAGAAATGCATTTTATTCAGAGCTGTTACTTGGGTAGGGCAGCTGGAGTTACTGTCAGTAGGCCCCAAACTTTCATGACGAATATATACAGTAGTTACACTGGTTTATATGAAGAGGTGCTTCATACTTGTTGAGTTGCTCCATGCTGTCACCCTTCCCATGCCCTTTTAGGGATGGCTCTAATTTTACTGGCTTTTGCCATTTTATGGCTGCAGCAAATAAGCATAAGAGGGCTTATCTTGAATGTAGCAAAGACTACCAGTGACCAAAGTTTCAGTTGCTTCTCAGGTAGATCTGTGAAAGACATTCACCTAGCATGATATTAAAAGCTCACTCTGAGGCCATGCAGTATCATACCTACCAAGCATACCTTAGAGAGGGGTTGAAAACAAAGCCACAATCTTTTCTTCTCTATTTCTTTTGCACAGCCATTATTGCTTTCCTCATGGGGAAGGCTCAGATGTGTGTAATCAGATTCAGCAGTCAATGGAAAGATCATATGGGGGGAAAAGATTATTTGCATTGGAGCACAATATTAACCCAGTTTTAAAAAATATTGTAGTAATATTCCATTACTTTTAATTAGGCATAAGTGCTTAATTAAAGGCATCACTTTTCAGTGAGCATCATGTGGATCACAGTTTCAGTCACATTTCTCTGTACTGTATTCTGTTGCTTTTATGGAGATTTGTACTTAAAATCAACATTTCCATGCAAGCTTGAAAACTGTAACCATTCTTAACAGATGGACAACCATGATTTATTAGAAGGGGATTATTTGGGGAGTTCAGAGCTGGTCTGTATGAAGTTTTTCTCAAAGTGTACTTCAAGAAGCCCTGGGGCTGAATGAACACGCTATAAATGGATGCCATTTGCCCCGTCAGTTTTGATAATTCATCTGTCCTATCTCACTATTTGTGGCTGTCATTCCCTTCCTGTTCCAGCTCTTTGCTAATATTTGGTGTTGAGCTTGATTCTGTGCATCTCCATGTGTTGTGCTCTGGGTTGCCCTGAGCTTGCAGGCACAAGGCAAGGAGTTCTTGAAATTCCTTTTAGGCATAGCATTTTGTAGACTGAACAGTCTGAGAATCAGTGCTTTCAATTATTATGGTCTTCATTTCTCTACGGTGAATTGCTCAGCACAAGCAGAAACACCAATTTATGGATATAGTTGTTGGTCCCCAGAAGTGGACCCTATGGTCAACATTTTGGAAGAAATATCTTTCCTGATCTCAAAAGCACTTGCTTTTTAACATTTTACTCCTAAAGACAGAACTTTTACTGAAGACCTCGTTATGGGAAAAGAACATTTTGGATAGTTGGTTTGTTTTTTATTCCCACAAGTACTAACTAAATCCAGATGTTCCCTGTTTTCTCCTACAGTGAGTTACATTATGCACTTTTTGGATGTGAGAAGTTCAAGTCTCCAAGTGGACAACTTTCCCTTAAGCTTGGGGCCACAATGTACTTACAGAAGCTCTGCTAACTTCCTCACAAAACCTATCTGTCTGTTTTTTTTAAACTTACCCAAGGACTGTGGCTATTTTGATTGTGGATCATGGTTATAACTGAAAAGAATCTTAACATATACATTCAGGGCTGAAACATATACAGTGATCAGGGTGGAACTGGGGGGGGGGGGGGCAGACGATATGTCTAAAGTTTTATCACTGAGCATAAGAAGAACCACACTGGATCAGACCAAAAGCCCATCTAGTCCAGCTCCCTAGATGGGCAGCACACAAGACCACACAATATCTGTATCCAAGTGCTCCTGCATTTGGTATTTTGAGATAAAGATAAATGTGTCCCCTGCAGGTTGCCTTGTTGGTCATCACTGACTCTAGGGAGCAGTACTCATCCCCATTTCTTAAGCTATAGAGCAAGGGTTGTCCGAAGAAGCCTCCGTGATCATGTAGATTGCATGTGCATGGAACACTGTTACCTTCCCACTGAAGTGGTACTTATTTATCTATCTGCATTTCCATGCTTTTGAACTGCTAGTTGGCAGGAACTGGGCAAGAGATGGGAGTTCGTCTTGCAGTACTGGGTCTCAAACTGCTGACCTGCCGATCTTCAGATTGACAGGTACATTGCCTTTAACCACTGAGCCACTGCAGCCCTGTGATTTTGAAGTAGCCTGCATCTAAAATATGGAGGATACATGTACCCATCATGGCCTGTAACATGTGATGGAACCCCAGTGTTCAGTGATTCCAAATCAAGCCTATCTTATATGCACCTGCCAGTTCTTAAAATTCCTAAAAAAGCCAGGAGTTCTCCTTTCCATTACCTAAAATATTTCCTTTCCCACCCTTATCACAAACACAAAGCCAAACAATGGGATATCCCAGGGTTTCTCCCCCTTTTACTGGCACCATGGGTAGCATAGAGGGATTATAGTGTGTTTGCACTGTGGGTGGCGCAAGTGGTTAAGACACTTGCGCCACCTTTTACTGGCACCATGGGTAGCATAGAGGGATTATAGTGTGTTTGCACTGTGGGTGGCGCAAGTGGTTAAGACACTTGCGCCACCTTTTACTGGCACCATGGGTAGCATAGAGGCCAGGGTTCGAGACCTGGGTCAGCCCCACAAGACAGGGTGAGCTCCTGTCCTTAGCCCAGCTCTGTGACACCAGCTGGATCCAATCGTATCGGCTCTGCCTTTCCATTGGACTAATTCAGTGGTGTGGAGAGGGGGGATTTGCTCCTTGTGTAACAGCCTATCCTCCATAACATGCCTCCATAACAATCTAACCCAGGCTTTCGTGCTTCGCATGCAGCGTATGCAGCGCTGAGTACGATACCATAGTCTTTCAAGACTGAAGGAGGCCTGCTTTATAGTGGGTGCAATAGAATCTTAATCTTTTTAGACTTGCTGCTGTGTTGCAAAATGTAGGCGCGGGTGTGTTTCTATTAAATGTGCTGTGTATTTCCTCCCATCTCAATTATAGCAGTTGGAGAGCCATCGAGCCAAAATTAAACTCTCCAATTCCACTAATCTCTGTGGGAGAGTTGAGTAACAGGAGAGAATAAATATATTTGGAAGACTGGCCAGAGTCTGTTCTTGAGCCAGAGTCTTCCAAATATGTCATACTAGCGAAAGGCGTACCCGCGTTGCGGGAGTAAAATTCCCCCTTATGCCATTCCCCCATAATCATCAACCCCCCATGGATAACTTTCCCCCAGGCGTAACAACCCCCCATGCACAACTTCCCCCATACACATCAACCCCCCCAAGCGCAACTTCACCCATGTGCATCAACCCAGCATGCGCAACTTCCCCCCCCCCGGGCGCAACTCCCCCCCCCGGGCGCAACTCCCCCCCCCGGGCGCAACTTCCCCCCCCCGGGCGCAACTTCCCCCCCCCGGGCGCAACTTCCCCCCCCCGGGCGCAACTTCCCCCCCCGGGCGCAACTTCCCCCCCCCCGGGCGCAACTTCCCCCCCCCGGGCGCAACTTCCCCCCCCCGGGCGCAACTTCCCCCCCCCGGGCGCAACTTCCCCCCCCCGTGCGCAACTTCCCCCCCCGTGCGCAACTTCCCCCCCCCGTGCACAACTTCCCCCCCCGTGCGCAACTTCCCCCCCCCGTGCGCAACTCCCCCCCCCCGTGCGCAACTTCCACCCCCCCCCGTGCGCAACTTCCTCGCCAGTGCAACCTCTTCCTCCGGAAAACATCCCCCAGTGCACCAGGCACTGAGCACCAAACTTGCTGGATGTTATTCAGTCTCCCATGTTAAGTATAGGGCAGAAACACGTTGCCCCCTTTTCAGCCCCTGAAGGGTTAATTTCTCCAGATGGTTCTTGGTGGGTGTTCAGGTGACAGAAGGAACTCCCAGAATTCCATGCTTCAGGCCCAGCAGTTGGGGAGGAATTTTGCTGAGTCAGCAATTCTCAATGCAAAGTATAGGGAGGAAAACACGTTGCGCCCCTTTTCACCCCCTTCCCGTTGGAATTTCCGAAAACCGGTTCTTAGTGCACCCCTCCCTCATGGAAGGAACACCCACCCCAAATTTCACGCTTCTAGGCCCACCAGTTTTGGCAGGGCGGTGATGAGTGAGTCAGTCAGTCAGTGAGTGACTTTTCTCTTTTATATATATAGTTTATTGGTTGTGTTTCTGAATGCTAGTCCTAATAAGATACACACAGCAATATTTCTTATTCTACTTCATACAATCTACTCTTGTAGATTATGTTTTTACTCCTACACAATAAATACATTAGTTGGCAATTAAACTGCTGCTTTCTGTAGCAGCTGTGGCCTGATTCATACATTATCTTCATATAATGCTCAAAAATTACATCAGCACAAACAGTGTTACTTTTCTGCTCAGTTTGTATCAACTGTGTGTGCCTAGGCACTGTGTCCTCTAAGTTGGGTGTTTTTTTGCAACTATTTACATTTAATCTAATGAATAAAAATTTATTTCTGCCCCCCTACCCAATGTTTCACCAACAATGGGAAAGCCTAACATTGTAGATGTGTACAAGTATGCAATGTATGCAAGTAGGTAAGTTTTGAAGCTGTCACATGGAAGTTATAAAAACATAAGAAAACCCCTTCTGCCTCAGGCCAAAAGCCCATTTAGTTCAGCTTCCTGTACATCACAGTGACCACCTGTGGCTACAGTGGCCTTAGGAAGCATTCAAACAAGCCACACATGTGGAACGTGGGTGTGATGATGCTACTTTTAAGAGGGAACTTTAAGTACCTTAGGACCTCTTAGGTACATTTAAGAGGGAATTGGACAAGTTACTGGAGGAAAAGACTATCACAGGTGACAATGCAACTTCCTGGTGTTTAGAAATACTGTAAGCTACTACCACAGTGCTAGGTCCAAATTCTGCAAAGACTTGCTTAGAGAGTAAATCTCCCTAAATGTTTGAGAACCAATGGATTACAGGGTCATTTGGTAGACTTCTCTGTTGGATAGTAAACACTGCACCTGTGTTAGCAGCTTGAGAGAGAAAAAAGTGGTGCAAAAAAGAATTCAGTAAAGAGTATGTTTAAGTTTCTGATGAGCCCTTGAAGGCATTACTGAAAATGAATGGCATGGTTGGTGCTGCCAAGTCTTCACAGGCGTTCTTGGTAACTGGAGCTGAGTTGGCCCACTTAAGAGGAAACCTGAGCTCTGTGGGAGCTGGCATCTTGGGGCTCTCAGTTCCTAATCATTTCTTTCCACCATTCCCACTCCTAGGCTGCCAAGATCTAGTAGCCTTTGCCCTATGCTTCCAACTTTGCAGAAGTTGGGGAGAAAGCCTATAGTGACATATTCCCCAGCACTTTTTATTCAATCCCAGGTATAAGGAGGTCTTGGAGTGGTTAAAGAAACTGTGATTGTTGACCTGAAGGTCCACAGATTGAGACCCAAATACTGAATAATGAAGTGACTTCATGTCTCTTGCCCTGCTCCTGCCAACCTAGCAGTTCAAAAGCACATAAATGTAAGTACCATAGGTAAATAGGTCCCACTTTGGTGGGAAGGTAACAGCTTTCGGTGCTCTGGTGTTTTGTCATGTCAGCCACATGGCCATGGAGGCATCTTCAGACAACACTGGCTCTTTGGCCTTGTCACAGGAATGAGCACCTCCCCTATAGTCGATTATGACTTGCAGGGCAATCTGCAGAATCCAATCTTTACCTTTTTATATAGCGGTCTTACTGGTGATGTGGGCCTATATGGTCCACTTCTGTTATATCTTGATCTTGTATATACACCGGGCTTGGTATTTCGTGGAATGGAATTGATTGCCTGGAGTTGATTGACTGATATTCAGGAGAGACAAAAGTCCCCCCGCAGGTTAACTGCCAGTTGTTTTCAACGATAGGGTGCAGTGCTCATCTCCGTTAAACAAACCTTTACAGGCCAGCATTGTCCAAAGACAATTCCATGGTAACGGGGCTGGCATGACTATATGCCGAGGCGCACGGAACGCTGTTACCTTTCCAACCAAGGTGGTACCTATTTATCTACTTGCATTTACATGCTTGCATTTACATGCTTTCGAACTGCTAGGGTGGCAGGAGCTGGGCTAAGGACAGGAGCACACTCCATCTTGTTGGGACCTGAGGCTTGAAACCTGGCCTGCTGGTTATCAGGCACAGTGTCTTAACCACTTGTGCCACCACAGCCCTTAAAGACAAAGCAATGAACTTTTTGCTTACCAAATACTTCCTCATTAATATATGATATGTACTGCTGGTTGTGGCACTGTTCATTGAACTGCACTCTCACATGTTTAATAATCTTATACAAAGCTGAGTAACGCACTCTAAAAAATGAAATAGCCACAGACTGAAATCAACAAGATGTACAATCTGATAAACATATTAAATAGACAATCAGTTACTTTAAACCAATTGAGTGCTATTGTGAAAAATACAGGTATTCAGTATGCATGTATTTCTCAGCAAGTTTCTTCTTGTGTTCTTTCCAAGGTCTTCATGTTTCTAAGTAGCTGTTTTGATCTGTATTAATTTAGTTACAGTATGTATGACCTACCTTTCCTTTCCCCACTGAGACGTACTCAGGGCAGCTGACAATATTTGTACCATGTATTACTAGAATACAAAAGTTTGAAAAGAAGTGATATAATATAACCACCCCATAAAATTCAAAAGACCTGTATAGTGAAACACTGCAGAATTCACAAACTGTGGATTAGAGAGGACAGGCTCTCCAATGAGACATGATAACAAATGATTAGGAAGAATATTTGTCAGTCATTTGAGTGATGTTGAATGCAGAGTTCAAATAATGCCCCAGAAGTGACATTATGCCCCAGCATTTTAAAAAGTTAGAATTGGAGGGAGAGCCACTTCTTAACTCATGATAGCTGACTTATTGGTTTCATGCTGTCATGTGATATTCCTGCAATAATATTTCATTGGCTCTCAGTACAATCAGTTTCATAAGTCAGTCCTGAGGTAGGTAAATCCACTTTTGTCCCATAACTTACCCTACAATCCAGAGTAACTACGGGAGCACGTAAGAGACATTACGTGTATCCGTAGTTACTGCACCATCTAATGAAAACCTATGGGAAATTCATACTGCAATCCACAGCAAATTGCTCTTACACCGGAGCAAGGACTCCCCATAGTTACTCTGGATTGTGCCCTTAGTTGTGTCTTCATTTCTGGGTAATAAATCATAACTTTTTGATTTAAGATATAGGTCCAACTATATGAATTTTCTATACACGGATTTGACTCAACACATATGGCCACTGCAAATCACAGTTTTAAACACTGCTTTTCTGCTGTTGCAGAGAGTAGTAATGCAAGTAATCATTCCATTCCTCAGTCCCAGAATTAAACCTCCACAGATATAGAGGCACTACCTTATTCCATTGGATAAAATAGAGGAGCAAAAAAGCTGCAAGTGGGTCTTCAAATCTAATTTTCCTTTGTTTTTTTATCCATGGATTTTAGTTTCTGGAACAGAACCCCAGTGGATAATGAGGGACACCTGTATTCCATTGGAATTTATTCCATTACGTTCTGATTTAATTACCTTTCCATTTATCTTTAAAAAACATGATTGTATTGTTTGTACATATATTTTCACAGTTTTAGCCACTAGTGTCAAGCTCTACTTGTTGCCACCGTCCCCCCACAAAGTTTGTTGCCCATTGCAATTTGCTATCCCCCCTGGACCCTCTTAGCTACGCCACTGATGGTAGTCAGAAGATAGAATAGGTTCTGTGGTTAGATCCCTGGCTGATTGGCAGCTGACTGGCAAGGTTTTCTAGTTCTGTTGTAGGCAATGCCTATGCGTTTTTCTGAAGCAGATATTTGTCTTTGTATTGTCTTAAAAAAAACACTCAAGAAACCAAACCCTCTTATTTGAAATACTGGTATGATGTTTCAGCTGAGCTATTGAGGGTCATAATTATTTGGGATTGTTTCTACTGTGCTCCAAACATTCTCTGGCAACTCCAAATAGCCAAAGGTGGTATGTGCTTAATTGTTCCCGAGCAGCTTGCTGGCAACAAGAATAATCCATCATTTTTCTAAGCGTAGAGTTGTAGCCACACATGTTTTCAACAGGAGAGCTGATGAGGTTGGCCTCAATTTGCTGATCGCATAAGCAGCAATGCCATTATGATTTCCCTAGAGTTGGCATGGGTCCATTTTGTTATGTGACCCAGTTTGGGTTGATGAGCAGAGCTGTTGCTGCTGTGGAAGGGACTTTCCTTATTGTGCCTGTAGTATGTGTTCCCTCCTCAGGGTAAATGGGAGGGTCTGTCTTGTTTTCTATGAACAAAACAACAACATGAGACTAGTTGCTACTATTACAGCCAAGGCCAAGCCATCCATGAGACCTATTGTGGTGGCTGCTTCAGGGTGCAAATAAGGGAGCTGTGAGTTGGTAAGGGTACCTGACTACTGCCTACCACCTTCCCCAGGTCACTGCCTGCCTGGTGATGTCATTGTGCACCTTGAGCCTCTCCTTGAGAACCAGAGTAGCAACAACTTGCCTTTTTCTTTGATGATGTGTGAACAAATAATCATGACAGTGGGAATGGAGGAGAAAGCAAGGGGCTCTGGTGGCCCTATTTCATTACAACAGGATTGTAAAGTTGCCGCAGCTGTTCACTGCCAGTTAGTGTAGATATTTTATGCTAGAAGAACCAGTGGTCTGACAGTGATCCATCTAGTCAGATCCATGGTTAAAGGTAGCTTCCTTATAAAGAAACTACAAGTGGCAGAGGTTCAAAAGGGTTACAGAAAAGCAAATACAGTACCATGCTTATAACCTGCTTATAAGACTCAATCCAACTCAGCCTGACCTTCAAGGCCTCTTCATCTATTGACTCTGCTGAAGCTGATGCAGCAAACCATTGTGGTGGCAAGAATGGAATCATGTTTTTAATGACTTGAAGGATCAAGTTCAAATCCTCAATTGGCCATGAAGCTGACTCGGTGACCATCACTCAGCTTACTGTGCCTCTCAGCATTGTTGCAAGGATCAAGGGGGGAGAACCATATACACTGTCTTGAGGTTAGGGTAGCTAGCAATGCTGATAATGATCTTTAGGAACCGCAAAACACAATGCACATGGATACTTCCATTGTCTACACTAAGAATGGCCTATATGACCTCCAATATCTCTTTCAGCTTTATATTTAGCCTGGACAAGAGAAGTATATTTAGTAGATTTATATTATATTTAGATATATTTCTTTATAAATATAAATATATTTTAAATATAAATATAAAAATATAAATATATTTCTATTTAGAAGTATATTTAGAGAGGCACTTTCCCAGTACCTCAAGGACTGTTGTATACAAAAAGGAACACATTTTTTTCTCAGTTGCCTCTGAGGTTAGAACTAGATCAAATGGGTTCAAGACTGCAAGACAGTAGATTCCAGTTGGACACTGGGAAGCAACTCTTGACAGTGAGGATAGTTTAGCAATTTGAGTTAGAAGAACCAGTTTCCTGAGAGTGGTCCATCTAGCCTGATCAATGTTAAAAGATAGTTTTCTATGAAGAAACCATTAATTGCTGGTGGAAGATGGTTGAGGGTTGTGGTGGAATTGCCCACATTGTAGATCTTTGCGTAAAGGTTTGACAGGCACTTACTGGAGATGTTCTAGGAGGAGCTTTAGATAACCTTGTAGAACCCTTCCAACCTAACAATCCTGTGATTCTAACATTCAATGTATGCCTATTTGGTTAACCATTCATTTAGAAAACGTACAGTAAAAACCTTGAATTGAGAGTCATTTGGATTGAGAATGTTTTGCAGGATAGCAATTTTACCTTGATATACAAGTGAAAAAATAGACCTGGCTGGAAACAGCCAGTTTTGGTTCTCTATTAGCACCTGCTGAGCCTCTCCTGAGAGACCAGCCTATGCAAATCTACTCTGAAATAAGCCTATTATAGTCAGTGGGGGTCACTCATATGTAAGGGGCATTGGAAAAAAAACTGAGAGACCTAGGCTGCAATCCTAAAGACACTGGATTCTTCCTGGGAGTAAGACCCACTGAACACAATGGGGCTTAAGTTTGAGTAGACATGGTTAGGATTGTACTCCTAGCCTTGCATGTCTAAAGTAAGTCCTATTATAATCAGTGGGGCTCACTCCTGTGTAAGAGGGGCAGATTGCAACCTAAGAATTAGTCTCTAGGTTAATTTGTTTTATTTTTCTTTATATTTTGTATTTTCTTTATTATTTTGTATTGTTTTTCAGTATTGTTGTGGATATTCTTGGGTTGTGGAACGAGTTGTCTGAATTTCCATTCATATGGGAACATTTGTTTTGATATACAAGTGAATTACAAGCATGTTTCTAGAATGAATTATGCTCATAAACCAAGGTAACACTGTATTAAGGTGTCAGAAAGAAAATGGTGTTAACTGGTCACCTCATGGACCTTTTGCTGTGCTCAGTATATGGCCTTCCATCTTGATACTCAGAATGGAGCACAACCCAAGGCAAGTTGAAAGCCGGTGTCATAAAATGGTCTTCCCTCATGTACTGAATGAGAACAGAAGCCCTAGTGCTGCACTTTGACCACCACTGCCTTGCCTTGCACTGAGGAGATAAAGCTCAACTTTTGGTATGCTGTTTTTTGAGATTATGTAAATAGTTGAATTATCAGCAGGCAGATCTCAGCAATGCTGGGTTAGCTTCTGGGTAATGATGTTTTTGCAAACCATCAAGCTTCAGGCTGTCAGGAATAAAATGACTGATGGCTGCAATGAAAGACTGGTCAGAGATTAGCATCTTGAGGTTCTCCAAACACAAATGAATGATAAAAGATTTGGTGTTTGGTATTGTTCTTTATCTCCCTGGTGTGATCATGGCCTATATTTTAGTACTTGTATCATAAATGTGAAGGATGAGCAGAATGGCAACATCATGGAAGAGAGAATTTTGATTAAAGTATACATAGTGTGGGCTGAATGGATTGATGTTTTTGAGGACAATGTGCAGAAACCCTGCTTTAGTAGGCATAATACTCTGAGAAGGAAAACAAAGCTGGTTGAAATGTGTCCATTGTTTAACTTGAGAGAAGAGATAGTTAACAGTAATAAGAGCAGTCCCACTGTCTGATTTTCAGGACCTCTTCACATATTGACCTTGGAGCAGACCATTGTAAATGTGACTCAGAGGAGCATTAAGCCTGTGTGCTCCCTTTTCCCCTTTTCCATAGACTTAAAGCTAAGCTACAAGAACCCCAGTTTGCATATTGTCCAAATCAGGAGCTGAGTTTTAGCTAACTCTGTGCAGACATTATTGTGTTTGGATACCTAGGCTACTATCCTTCAAGTATTCCTTTAAAATGCACAATGGGCACAATTCAGAAGTGCCCTTGGGCTATCCTATGTATCACTGGGCTGGCCCAATTGCAGGATGGACCACCCTAATTATTCTGGAAAAGGCTTGGGCAGTGTAAGGCAATATAAGGTCCACCTGTCTTGGGCTGCCCCAAGACAGGTGGACCTGGGCTGCCCTAGCTGGGCCAGCCTAGGCAGTTCAAGAGAGGCATGTTGAGGGCATGTTTAGCATTGCCTAGGGTAGAGCAGTTACGCTATATCCAGAGCTTGTTTCCAGAGCAGAAATTCCCTCTTTCAGCTTCTCAGAGTTAGACCACCCCAGGAACAGGAATAACAATGTGTAGACCCATAGGTGGTTCATGATAAGGCAGAGTAAAAATGTTAACAAAAAAATCTGAGTTCTTGGCCAACCAATCTGCAACCCCTGCCTCTCAATTTCAAGATATGGCACAACTATGGCAACCCACTAACCTGGGGATACAGCAGGCCACTCCAAGCATCCAACTTCCACTAGAGATACTGCTGTACTGCATTCTCCTGCTGAAGCTGTTACTGGTTGTCAGGAACTTCTGGACTTTCTTATAAGGCAGGCACCACAGCTGTTCCTTGTTCAGTGTGATGTGAGGGGGGTCTCCTCAGGAGCAAGCCATCTCCAGCTGTCACTTATTTGGTGCCTACTTAGCATGCTCTGGAGCAGCTGAAGCAGCCCAGGCTTCCTGACTCTCTATCTGGATCCAGAATAGTTGGGGCAGCCCAGCTAGAGCACTCCTCACTGCTGTAACTCTGGATTGAGCCCAGTGTGAAATTGTCAGTGTTTGGAAAACACATGGATCAAACAGGTATGCTCACCAGGTAGTTGCCTGTGGTTCTCTATTGACTCTATACTTAGTGGCATCTGGAGGATTGTTGGTATCTTTAATGTATGCAATTGTCCTTAGATATAAAAGCAGTTCTTGGTAGTTTTATGACAAAGCATAAAACTAGGGATCTGAAAGAGAACAATTGGTGTAACCCTTTTGCTTGGTGTGATTGGTTTGGTCACTGACAGCGCAATGCTAACTGCCAGTTAGGCTTGGACAAGTCCTGGTATTGGTCCTATGCTGGCCTGGGGTATTATAAAAGTGCCGTATTACATCTGTGCCACTGCTGACCTGGGAGGTTAGGCCAGTGCACAAACATGCGCTGGCCTCAGACAGTTAACAGGAATGGGAGACAGGTGAATTGCACTGGCCTAAATTGGTTAGCATTGTACTATAAATGGGCTATGTGCTGTGCAGTCTTCTATATCTACATACAGAAAACTGAAAAGTCACTGACTCACTACTCGCTGACTGACTAATCAGCGCCCCATGAAAACCGCTGGGCCAAGAAGTGTAAATTTGGGGAGGGTATTCCTTCTGTGAGGCCGTGGGTGGCAGAAGTGGCTAAGACACTGTGCCTGTTAACCAGCAGGCCAGGGTTCGAGACCCAGGTCGGCCCCCCAAGTCAGGGTGAGCCCTTAGCCCAGCTCTGTGACGCCAGCTGGATCCAATCGTATTGGCTCTGCCTTTCCATTGGACTAATTCAGTGGCGTGGAGAGGGGTGATTTGCTGCTTGGGTAACAGCCTATCATCCATAACAATCCAACCCAGGCTTTCGTGCTTTGCATGCAGCACAGCGCAGAGCACAATACCATAGTCTTCCAAGACTGACGGAGGCCTGTAATTCCTTCTGTGATGGAGGCACCCACTAGGAATTTAGTGAAATTTCATAAATTTCAACGGGAAAGGGGTGAAAAGGGGCACAACGCCTTTTTCCTCCCTGTACTTTGCATTGAAAAGTCCCTGACTGATGGATGCTCTGCTCCAACCCCTGAGAACAGGGGACCAAGAAGTGTGAAATCTGGGGAGGATTTCACATGAGTGCATACCAAAAACCAGTGTTGAGAAATTTAACCCTGAAGGGGCTGGAAAGAGGTGCAACATGTTTTTGTCCTGTTCTTAACATTGAAGACGACTGTTCGACATCTGGCCAATTTGGTGCCCAGTGACTGATGCATTGGTAGGGAGGGCGCGCATGGGCCAGGTGATGCGCATGGGCCAGGTGATGCGCATGGGCCAGGTGATGCGCATGGGCCAGGTGATGCGCATGGGCCAGGTGATGCACATGGGGGGATGGTGCACCTGGGGGGAATGTTGTGCACAGGGGTTGATGTGCATTGGGGAGATGCACATGGGGGTGTTGAAATGCAATGGGGATGGCATATGGGTAGTATTTTACTCCCACAACACAGGTATGTTTTCACTAATTCCTAATAGAATCCACAATAGACAGGAATGTCTTCTCTTTGCAGATGTGTCCAGTGTGTCTGGGTTTTCCTGGAGCTCTTTTGATTCCATTGCATATTCCTTGATTTGCCTGTTAGAGAGTAATAAACACTTTTTATGCAACACGAAATAAGATTTTGAACAGTGCTGTTTTTTTAATGCTGAAATGATCCCTTCCAGATATTTACTATCCTAAAAGTTGTGTAGTCAGTTTGGTCAGTGGTTTACATTGCCATGTGTACACAAAGCCATGCATATTTTCTTTTATCTTTTGGGAGCATTAAACATGCTATTCTTGTTCAACAACTTAGTATTTGGAGCTGTGATAGCAAGCCTTGACAGCAGCATTTATTACTGACAGCTTAATTAAGTGTGCATTTCTGACCTTTGAAATGCAAAGGCAAACAGTCATACCCTACAATCCAGAGTAACTACAGGAGCACCTGTAACCAAGAGATGGTTAAGAGCTGCAGTGCAGCAGAGTGGAAAGTGTTGGGTTTGAACTAGAGAGCTGAATTCAAATTCACATCTAGCCATGAAACTTACTAGTGGCTGGACATTTGTCATCCTGATTCTTGCATACTGAAACCTTATTGAGCTCCAGTATATGGAGCCAGATTCTTGGTCCATTGAGGAGCTGTTCAGGCATTCAGACAAGGGTCTTCTGCAGCCCTACCTGGAGATGCCTCAAGGACTTGAGCCCACAGTCTTTGGTGCACAGAATTTCTGTTCTGCTATTGAACTAAAGTCATTTTTCCTATTGATAATCATCTCTAGCAGTTATTCATTCTAGTTTACTATTCTTTTTTATTAGTCTGCCTCTGTTTAATGAAACCTCATGCACTATGGCAATGGCTACTATTCTGGATCGGAGTCATCCAATTCATGTTTTGATGTGACACTGAGGAAACTGGCCATCCTGTGGCCGGGTTATAACCTATTTATCTACTTGCATTTGCATGCTTTCAAATTGCTATGTTGGCAGGAGCTGGGATAAGTGATGGGAGCTAACTCCTTCCTTCACATAGCACTCAGGTCTCAAATTGCTGACCTACCACTCTTCAGGTAGACAGGCAGAGCATCTTTAACCACTGCAGTCCCCTTTTGCATACAGCACCTGGTTTTACAAAGTGATCTCCCATCCAAGTACTAACCAGGCCTGACCATACTTAACTTCCAAGCTCTTACAATCTCTGGAATATTCAGGGCAGTAATTCTATATACTTTTAGCACTGTTGTATAAACGCATATATCCACCTGTTGGAAGTCTGTAATTCCATATGTGTTAATAAACTAGCTTCAGATGGTGGTCATGTTTAGGTGCAAGCCTGGGATAGAACCCATAGTTGTCTTGGTGGCAGAACCTGTTTTGCATGCACAAGGTTCAGGTCTTACTGAGGTTGCTGATCTAATAAAAAGCAAAACTGACATGTCAATTATATGCTGCAATAGTAGACAGCCATTGAGTTTGCAAATAATTTCAAAAATGTTAAAAAGAATCAAACAAATGCAAACGAGATAGAGGTTTTTACACAGGAGATAGATACAGATCAAAGGCAAGAGGAATGCTTGTGTCTTGTGCAGTGACTGGCATTGGCACCCAAGTGCGTAGGCCTAGATGCGTGTCCTTAGTAATGAAACTTCAGCATCCCTTTTAGGAAATGGGAGTTTGTGAAAGGGAGGAGAAGGTGCTCTGGGGAAGAAGCAATGTATGTTCAAGTAATTGATCCCTGAGGAGTATTCTAACTACTGTGGAAAGAAAGTATATGCAATCCATTTTTAAACAATGATTCTCCCAGGACAGTGTTCACTACCAAACTATTTTGAGCAGTTGATTGAGACAGGCTTGTGACATTAGCCTATCTCTATACTGTAACTGTTGAGGCTGTCAAGGCTTAAACTGTTTTCAAGGGGTGGGGGAATACAGTTTGTTACATTGCCATGTTACAGAACATGCATTCAATAATGTGTTTGTATAATGAGAAAATGCTCAGAAGTGGAATAGTTAGCTTATTTATTTAGAACGGTTAGATTCCCCCCTTTGCAGGTTAAAATTAAAACCCCTTATGGCAATGTACAGTACAATAATGAAAAATGGTAAATGCAACAATAAAAAACACAGCTAATTAAAACAGCTACAACATCACATGAAAGCAAGCAATCGGCAATAAATCAGGCACTGAAAACCTAACAGAATGTATGTTTTCATTCCTGTTTTAAAGGCTGTTGAGGGGGTCATACTGCTAAGAGCCCCTCTTTGGGGGAGAGCTCCAGAAGGATAGTGCAAAGAAAACTCCCTTCCTGGCAACTAAGGCTGGCTTTTTTATGGAGCTGGCTGAACCAGTTACTTGCTTCCAAAGCAACTCTTCTTCCTGGGTTCAAAAGGGAAAGGGAAGTGGAACATGGAATAGAAGAGGAAATGTGGAGGATGGTAAGCAACATTCTAGTCTACCCACTCCTTCACACTGTCTTTTCTGTTCCATTCCTTTCTGAATCGAGGGAAGAGAGGACTGTGGGAGGTGACATATGGAGGGGAGATATCTCTGCACCACCAGATAAATAGGAGGATATATAAGAAGAGCCCTGCTGAATCAGGCCAAAGACCCATCTAGTCCATTTTCCTACCTTTAACTACATTTCCTACATTTGGTCCACCAAATGCCTTGAAGCACTCAAGAGATCAACATCCTGGCTCTCTCACTCACATCTGACATTCTGAACTTGCCTACATCTAACTAAAGAGATTGCCCATATCCATCATGGCTTGAAACTTGTGATGGACTCTTCAGAATTTTGTCCGATCCCCTCTTAAAGACATCTAGGCTAGATGTCATCACCACTCCTATGGCAAGGAGTTCCACTGATTAATTATACACTGAGACTTGCCACATTGCCTACAGTGTCAAAGTCTAGCTCCCTCCTCCTAACAGACTTGTATCAGTATGAACCAGAGAGCTAGAAATTTGTGGCTAATCATAAAATTTCTGCCAACTTATGTTGGCGAAGATGATACCCCAGGATGATCTGAACTGAGCCCAGGATGTGTAGGTTTTTAGAGGACCATGCTAATGCCTTGAACTAGGAACTAGAAATAAGCTGGTAACCATTGCCACTGCTACAAAGCAGATCTTATCCTTTTGTGCATTTGAGTAGCATCATTCTGTGCTAGTGGACTCTTTTGAACTGTATTCAGAAGTAGCATAAAGCTTGCTAGAGTTGTCCAAGGAAGATATAACAAATGTATACTATATACTAATGTATACTGTATGCTAATACTGTTGATAATGTATTTGCTTGAATCTAATGCTCACCCTTTTCAGCCGAATTCAGTTTCCAAAATCAGGTTGCATATTAGATTTGATGGTTAATTAGATTTAAGTAAATGCAGTATTTTGATTATAAGTATAGGGTGCACATTAGATTTGATGGCACATTAGATTCAAGTAATACTATATATGTGACCAAGGTTGAATCCAACCTTTTTAGGTAGGACTGAAGCTGGCATACTGGTATAAAGCTCTCCTGGTAACTAGTTACCTGGGCCTCCAGGGTTAATGTATTCCTTGATGACCCCATCTGGGAATAAGCCTCTTCTCAACCATGAGCACTGCCACCTTGTTAGAATGTTTAATTTTATTAAATTTCAGTGCAGCTGAGAACTGTGTTTGAGAGGGACTTCAAGAGATGAGTAGGATGAATAACCAGGAAGGGGTTCAAAACATCATTAAACTCTGGTGGGTGATGCAGGTCGGCTTTAGTACTTTCTCCATGCCACAGTTATGATTCCAGTTGCATCAAGTTTCTCTGCTCTGGCCATGCTGTTTCTTAAGGGAAGCCAAACAAAGTTTTGTACTCAAAATGGTTCATAGGGGAGGGTGCTATGAATGGGATCAAAACCCATGTACTGTATGAAAGTACAGTATAAAAATAAAAAACCAGAGTACTAAGGCAATTCTATCCCTAGCCATGGTTTCATTGCATTTCACACACCCCACTCTATCAATACTTATGCCACATCATTCCATGTTAGATTATGTTAGATCAGTCCAGAGGTTATGAGTCCTTTGGAGGCCATGATAGTTGCTGATGAAATTCCTGAGCTCATGAAATAGGTGTAAACATAATGGATAATAAACTCATTAGCCTGAGCAGGCAAACAGAAGTATTCAAGAAAAGCATCTCCAACCTGTTTGGCCACAAAATTTTCCTCCTTGTGTATATCCATTGAACCCATGGCAGCAAGTGTTTACTTGACTAATCCTGTAGTGTGTACACATGCGCACTTTTTCTTAATACAAATGTGCCATGTGTACCTATCCCCTAAAAGAGAGAGCTTGATCCAATAGATTTAGCAGGCCTCCTTCAGTCTTGAAAGACTATGGTATCGTGCTTGGCGCTGCATATGCTGCATGCGAAGCACGAAAGCCTGGGTGAGATTGTTATGGAGGATAGGCTGTTACCCAAGCAGCAAATCCCCCCTCTCCACGCCACTGAATTAGTCCAATGGAAAGGCAGAGCCGATACGATTGGATCCAGCTGCGTCGCAGAGCTGGGCTAAGGACAGGAGCTCCCCCTGTCTTGTGGGGCCGACCCGGGTCTCGAACCCTGGCCTGCTGGTTAACATGCACAGTGTCTTAACCACGTGCGCCACCCATTTATCCAGAAATAAACCCTATAGGGTTAAATGGATGTTACAGCACATTGCTATGCAAGATTTTGCAGAAGTTATTCCTGCTATTTTTCCTGGAGTTTACTCCAAGAATAGGTTGCATAGTATTGTAATCTTCATCCTTAGTAATCGTTTATCAACAGATAGGTTTGATAGAGCTGGCCTGGCCTTAGAAGCTGCAGGAGACAGCTTCACAGCCAAGACCTGAAAATCATAGAGATGTAAATAAAATTTATTATAGACTTCATCTATAATATCATCTATATGGTAGATGGAAGGAAATAAAAATGTACAAAATTGCATGCAAGTTAATGGATTAATTTAAGTATCTTTTAAATACAAGGATGCATTTCTGTATGCCTATAAGCAAGTAAACAAAGGGTGCAATCCTAAGCATGTCTACTAAGTCCCGTTCTGTTCTATGGAACTTACTCCCAGGAAAGTGTTTGGAATTGCAGCCAAAATGTGTTAATAACATTTGAAAAGAAAGCAGTATCAAAACCATGTGTTTCAGTGACTGTAAAGTGATTTAATCAAAATCACTTAAAAAAATAAAAAACCATTTCAAAATAAAAAATATTGATTTTTATTTTTTCCTTGTGTGGTAGTCTGGGAGCATTTGGTTCAACTGGCTTAAAGTAGGTTCTGGCTTTGGTCTTGATTCAAATCTCAGTCTCTTTGGAATCCTATTCATAATGGAACTTCTGAGCAAACAAGTGAAGGGACTTGCTGTGGGCCAGTACACAATTTGTTTGTTTTCGTTCTCTCTCTCTCACTCTCTTTGTGGGTATGTGATTCAGACTGCATTCCTAACCCCCAGTTAGGCCATTATAAGTCGCGTGTTGACTTGGGGGTGTCACAAAATTGACAAAAGGCACTTCTGCCCCACTCTTGGGGTGGTTAGGCCAGTGCATAAGCATGCGCCAGCCTCCCCCCAGCACTGCTGGAAGTTATGCCAGATGAGTTATCCCGTCCCAAGTTAGGATTTCACCCTGAGCTACAAATCAAGAAGGCGGTAATCCTAAGCTCCAGTTAGGCCAGCCTAAGCCCTGGCATGTCACAAAAGTCCCATTCTGTTGGATGTTTCTGGGGGATGGTTAGACATAATCTAGATGGTTAGATGGTTACAGATAATCACTTACCTCCCTACCTTCCACAGGAACGGGAAGACTGATGACTCATGCTGGCCTAGGTTATGATTGCACCCGAAGTCCCTGAGCCAGTCCTTGCCTCTGCCATTGACAATGGTGGCCTTACCTGCCTCACAGCATCAGACTTTCCCACTTCAAGAAGGGGAATTATCATAACCTTACCCCATTTTTGTGTGACCATAGTATGAAATGCTATTGAATACTGGCAAACATGAAACAAATATTATTGTTTCCCTTTTCTAAGAAATTATCCATGTCAATCTGATCAACCTGTTTGACCCTCCAGAGTATCAGTGCTTCTCAACACCATTTTTCTCTGTGTGTGTATGCAGGAGCAGTTCTGAAAGGCGGAAGGAGAAGTCACGGGATGCAGCAAGATGCAGAAGAAGCAAAGAGACCGAAGTCTTCTATGAGCTGGCACATGAACTGCCTTTGCCTCATAATATAAGTTCACATCTGGACAAGGCATCTATAATGCGTCTTGCCATCAGTTTCTTACGGACTCACAGGCTGTTGTCTTCAGGTAAGCTGTTGTGTACACTTCAGCCACTTTTCACCCACATGGACTGAGGCACAAAGGGCTCTTTTACCTTTTTTCTTTGTTTATATGCCACTTTTCTCATGCCAACACAAGTGCCCAAACTTGAGTTTCTGCCCTCCTGCTTACTCACAACAACCCTGTGAGATAGATGAGGCTGAGTGTTAGTGACTGGCTCATGATCACCTAGGAAGCTTCATGGTTAAGGAGTGATTAAAACCTGGTTCTTCCAGGTCTCAGTCCAACTCCCTAACCACTACATAATGCTGGCTGTTTTACCTAATGGTGTGTCCTGGTATCCACAGGGAGTTCCATTCCAGAACCCTCTACAGATATCTAAATCCACAGATACCAGGGATGCCCCTGCTTCAGAGGAACCCCTCAGCTTCAGAGAGTGTGGGGGCACCCTGTGCCTGCAGTTAAACAGAACCAGGGCCCCACATTCTTCCCTGTATTGTAGTATTTCCCTCTCCCCATGTAGTATTTCCCTCTCCTCTCCCTCTTGGCCAAAGACCTCTTTTTGTCTTATGTACCTCCCTTTGCCGCTCAATCTGACTCATAGGCAAACACCTCTGTTTTGTAGCATTTGGTAAGTCAGTATCTCTCAACCTAACTTCTGGCAGAGTTATTAGGAAGATTTAAAAAAGGCTGCCTGCCCCTTCCTAGGTCAGTGAGGTGCTGCTATCTTGGATCTTGCAAAATCTTTTGAGATCCAGTCAACAGAGGTCACCAAGGACATCCCGCTGTGCTCCTATAAGTGGTCTGTATCACCCAATATTTCATAACACACACATTGAGAAAAGCTGGAGTAAACCTTTTTTACACCCTCCTAAACTTCTTTGTATTTGAAAGCACTCTCTGTGCAGAGTACTTCACGTATATTATCTTGATGTAATCTTAGCAACTATTCCATAAAGACAGTATCATTCTCGTGTTTTATCTGGGGAAGATGGAGACTGAAAGATAGTGCTTGCTTAAAGCTACCTAGTGAGTTCATACCCGAGGCAAGATTTGAATCTAGAGAATCCTGAATTCATAGCTTAGTGTCATAGCTCTAAATCTGGAAGGATTTAATTAAAGCCAATTAACAGCTTCTAAAGTTAAAGACTATTTAAAATACCAACGATTATAAATCACAAAAGATGTTCATGTTGGAACAAGCAAATCTGATTTGACATGGAAAGTATGTTTGCATAACCACATAAGGCAACTGTATGATTTAAAAGCTTCACTTGAATAAAATTATTTCCAAAGCAATTGTATTTCTTTGAAGCTCATGTCTATTTGTAAATAAGAGTCTGTAAATCCCTAGCTGGTGAATGCATTTATAGAATGGATGTATGTGTTGTGAGAAGGAGGAAAAATACCTCTGACATTAATCTACTCTGTCTTAAGTGTTTTACATCAGCAAAAAATTAGCTGCAGAGGAAGCTGCTTTGTATTGAATTTAATTAATTTCATGTACACTGAATGACAAGAGTTCTCTAGGTTTATAGTCAGAGCTCTTTCCTACCATATCAGAAGATGCTGCTCAGGTTGAACTTGCAACCTTTTACTGCCACAAGTGCTTTTTTACTCAGCTACATCATCTCTCCTTCTCTGTTCTGTTTGACAAAGAGCTCTGTGCAGCTTGAAAGTTGTATTATTACTATTATTATTCCAGATATTATTCCTGCTTGCAACATAATTTAGCATATATTGCAATGTGGCCTGGGTGACCTGCACCATAGTAATGTAGTTATTAAATTAGTGACCTCAATACAGGAAAAAAATGTGTGTTTCACCAGAGGCCACCCACATTGCTCAGCTTAGGGGAGCCATGCAAAATCAATCTTGATAAAAGAGTGTGTGTGTTTGTTTAGTTATGCATGCAGGCCTGATATTAGCAGGACTAATTACAGGTTTTTACAATAGTACAGCTGTGGCTAAGTAATAAGTGGAGACATTTCTCAACACTCCACAACCCCATTGGTAGTGCCACTGAGCAATGGAAGCTAAACTTGGCATGTATCTGCATTTCCTAGGTATCCATCCATTCATCGACTACAGAAACCAGCATGGTCACTCCTAACATTTGTCTCCGTATCACACCATAGTGGCTGCCAGTCAACAAGAGGGAAAAAAATACACCTGCACTTCTCAACTGCATATACCAGGGGTGGTCAAACAACGGTACGCGAGGCACATGTGACTCTTTGACATATAATGTGTGTCTCTCAGAAATATGTTGGCTTGAGCTCCTTTTTTGCATCACAATATGAAGGTGAATACAGAATTTTCCAGCTTCATAACTATTTGCCAAGTACAAACTAACAATGCAGTCTTAAACCCCGTTAGGCTGCCACAAGTGCTGGCCTGGCAATGATGTCACAAAAGTGCTGTGAGGCACTTCTGTGCCATCTCTGTGCACAAACGTGCTGGTCTTCCCATGCCACCTCAGGAACAGGGAAACAAGTGAGTTGCACTGGCCTAAATTGCTTAGGATTGTACACCAAGAGTCCACTGGATTAATACACAAGTTTTAGTATTCATGATGTGTAAATATATTTCATGATGTGTAAATATATTTCAGAATTTAAATGCTTCTTTAATATTGCTGTTCTCAAACATCTGAAGCTTTATCATATGTGGCTCTTGTGTTAAGCACGTTTGGCCACCCCTGACATTTACCAATATGTATAAAATTGTGCTAATTTTAAATGCCTCCACAATGGAGCAGTAGTAAAATTAAAATGCTGATGTTTCAATAAATGGTTAATACAATTGCTAAAACAATCCTAATTGAACTCATCTGTTGTGATTCTTCAAAAACCCAAAGGGTCTGGAAAGCTAAAATCATATACAGTATGTGCTTCAGCTGGACATTTTTCTTGACACCTCTTAAGACCACCTCTTAAGACACCTCTTAAGACCAGATCTGTAAAATGTGTGGGGATAGCCCTATGTTTTGGGATTTTTTATTATTATAAGTATCAGTCATAAGGTGAAGATATAAGTCATAAGGTGGGATACAAGCAGCTTAGGGACAATGATGTATGCATGTAACCCTTTGGCCCATATCCTAAAGTCAAATTAAGCCCTTTGCTCCGGAGCAGTTAAGGTGACTTTCCATAAGATAACACTAGAGGGTGAAGTAACTGCGTGGACCCATAACTGCTCTGGATTTTGCCCTTTGCTTTTAGTGAAGATGGAGAGCCTATATGTCAGGTTTCCATACCCAAGTCTTGGGATTGGTCTGTACATGCAAGAGAATGTAGAATTCAGAAACAGCAGAACATACTGTACCTCTAGGCTATAGGCAGATTGTTCAGGTAAGCTGTAGATGGGGAGTTTGGCATTTTGAATGCTTCCCAATGTTAGGGTAAAAAAACTTGCATGTAAAAGAAATCCAGCAAGTGAAGTCCCACTCCTTGCTCTGCTGGTTTTCTACTTCTAGGGAAATGGTTGCTTTTAACACAAAAGACCTTTCATATCTGTGATCCCACGCCTTTCAGTCTGAAGTGAAACAATCCATTCTAGACATTTCCACCGCATTCAGTAGCATGTGCACATCTATTTCATGCTATACATGTAAGCAATGTCTACAGCCATAATGCTCAGTGGTAGAGCACCTGCTTTGCATGCAGAAATATGAGCGTTGATCATTGCCTCAGACTGGGCTGGGGGAAACTCCTGAGTATAACCCTGGAGGGCTGCTGTCAGTAAGTGTGTCGATAATAAGTATCTAGCGGGAAGCAATGTTCTGATTCAGTACTGTAGGCAGTTTTTCATTCTGCCATTCATGGTTCTGCCATTCATATATGCGATGAAATAACATTGCATCATCGCACTTTATAAGGCTCAGCTCCACTGCCGATGTTGGCAGCAGGCACAAATAGTTTGGTCAGTGAAGAATAAGCATATATAATAGATTTTTCAAGTTCAACTGCATTGATTCATTATGAGATAAAATCTTTAAAGGTCCACCAAAAAATTGATAATGGTGAGCATTCAAATTCTTTGTCAGGTAGATGAAAAGCAAACAAATGGGGAAGTGCAAAGGCACTTTGAAGAAGACTAAAGAATCTGCAGAATCTTGGAAATCCTGGAATGTTTCCTGGATCCTTCAGTCAGTCTCTGAAAGTGTAGGATTATTTCAGTCCAGACAAAGCACTGCTTTGATAGAGGAAATGACAAATGGCTGAACCCCTTCTCCCCAAAACTGCTATAGAGAGGCTCTCCGGAATGGAGAGAGAGATCATTCTCACACAATACAGTAGATTGTACTCTTGGGGAGGGTGACATGTCCTTTTATGAAGGATTGTGTCCATGAGATTGACTGACAGTCATGAAAGACAGCAGATTGGCAGATGATGCCAGTCTCTATCTGCTCACTCATTGGTACTTTAAGTAGTATGTGAACCATGGTGGCAGTTTATTTGATGGGAATGACTCCAGCCCAGAAGCCTGATGCATCCCGTGGTGATCCTCCATGTGGCCCATGACAAGCTCTCTCCAGCCCGCAGGGAAGCCCTGCAATCCTCCAGAGGTGAGGCTTCCTCCCCTTGCCCCTGGAGCCTATTCTGTGCGTTGGAGAGACTGCACATTCCTCCTTTCTCTGTGTATGCAAGTGCTTATAAACTGGTTGGAAGGTCATTCCTGCTCTCTGTGTTAGAAAGTGTGTTATTAACTGATTTGAAATTCATTCTTAAGTTCCATATCTAATATTTATGTACATTTACAAGAATTTATTCAAAATTGAAATGTAAATCTATTCTTTTTTTCTGACACACAACACATTTTGCAATTTTGACTTAGGCCAGAGGGTGGACTAGCTAAGCTGGCCTAAGTAGGCCTCATTCTGAGCTGACATTTAGGCCAAATCCACAGGGATAAGAAGCCTCTAGGCTGGTCTAAATGCTGCAGCATAAGGGTAGCATGTTCACTGGGCTGGTGAAATTGTGCCATATCCTGAGGTGGGCTGGTGTGATTGTGACAGATTCAGATTTAATTTATTACGGTCATCAACCAGCACAGTGGTTGTGCCCAGTGGTGGGCCTGGCCTGACCCAAGAACTGGTTCCCCGGAAGTGGGCAGGGCCAGGCTGGGTCAGGGGGCAGGGCCTGGGCCAGGGGGCGGGGCTGGGGTTTTTTAATTAAAAAAATAAAAATAATAAAATTGACTGTCATGGGACTTACTTCTGAGTAGACCTCCATAGGATTGGGCTCTGAGGCTGCAGTGCCAGCCATGCTTTCCTGGGAGTAAGTCCAGGCACCCCAGAGGAGTGGGAGGTTGGCACTGGGCTGGGGAGAGGATATCCAGAGGAGGTGTCCTGGAAAAGAGGACACAGGCACCCCAGAGGAGGGAGAGGTAAGCTCTGAGGCTGGTCTGAGGCACCCCAGAGGAGGGAGAGGTAAGCTCTGAGGCTGGTCTGAGGCACCCCAGAGGAGGGAGAGGTAAGCTCTGAGGCTGGTCTGAGGCACCCCAGAGGAGGGAGAGGTAAGCTCTGAGGCTGCTCCCACTGGCCTGGGAGTAAGTCCCATTGACTATACTGGGACTTACTTCAGAGTAGACTTGCATAGGATGGGGTTCTGAGGCTGCTCTGAGGCTCTCTCCACACTGGCCTGGGAGTAAGTCCCATTGACTATACTGGGACTTACTTCAGAGTAGACCTGCATAGGCTGGGGCTCTGTGCCTCCCCCTGGCCGGAGAGAGGAAGGAAGAGCGCGGTGGGGCCGCGCAGCATCCCTGCCTGCCTCCCCCCAGCCAGGGGGGAGGAAGAAATACCGTGGTGGGGCTGCGCAGCATCCCTGCCTGCCTCCCCCCGGCTGGGGGGAGGAAGGAACCGGTCCCTGGGGGCCCCTGCTGCTGCCGGCTCGCTAGTGGCAGGGGTTTTGGAAGAACCCCCCCTCCTGAACCGAAGGGAGTAGGCCCGTGCCCACCTCGGTTGTGCCATATCCTGAGGTTGAGCAGCAGGAGTGGTAATTAGGCTAGCCTAAAACTTTTTTTTCTTCATTTTTACTCTGGCTTATCATGGGGTACTATGATAAGGGCCTGCTCCTGAGGTGGCCTAACTCTGAGGAATGGGAGGGGAACTCTGAGGAATGGGAACCTGTCCTGGAAACAGGTTCTGATTATGTCCTAACTGCACTGTTCCAAGCCCTGCACGCTCTCAGTGCACCCCTTGCTGAACTGCCTAGGCTAGCCCTGATAAGCCGACCCAGATCCATCTGTCTCCAGGCTTAGATCCTAAGTCTAAGTAGATTTACCCCCAAATCCAGAATAACTACGTGAGCACGTAAGAGACATTACGTGCACCCGTAGTTACTGCACCTATGTGAAAACCTATGGGAAATTCATATTGGAATCCAGAGTAAGTTGTTCTTACACTGGAGCAAAGATTCCCTGTAGTTATTCTGGATGTTGCCCATAGGCTGGCCCAGGCCTTCTCTGGTTTAGCTAGGCTGGCCTATCTTGGAATTAGGTCAGTCCAGTCAAGATAAGCTAGCCTAATTTTACTTCAAGGTTGCAGACACAGTATCAGAGAGATGATGTGGTCCTCCTGCCAAAATGTTTGAAAACCCCTGACTTAATACAGCACCTTTAATTTACCTCTTGCTTTGGGAATACAATATTCACCAGTTTGTATTTGTTTATTTTGTTGATGTTCCCCTATCTGTGCTTGGAAATAGCCGTAAATAAATAATAAATAGAACATGAATAGAATAAGTGAACAAGAAATAAGTAGATATGAATGGAATTGTTTTTTTTGTAAGTATATTTCTGTGGTTATTATTATTAAGTACATTTTTATCCCACCTTTCTTCCCCAGTTGGACCCCCAAAGTGGCTAACAACAATATGGATACAACGGGATTAAAGACATATAAGAATAGCAATAAAGCATTCAGCAAAAAAAAAAAAAACACATTTAAAACATTTTAAAAATAAACATATATTTTTAAAACATATAAAACATATTAAATACCCCATGTTGTAGTTTGAAACAGTTAAAATCAATATAACACACCAGCTCTGACATCATATGAAAGCTTTTGTGAAGAGGAAGGTCTTAAGGCCCCACCAGAAATGTTGTAAAGAGGGAGCTTTTCTCAGTCTAGAGGAAGGAAAATGGGGTGCAACCACCTGAAAGGCCCGATTCCTAGCCCTCACTCTCCCTTACCTCTCTTGGGGGCTGAATGATCAGAAGGGCCCCTTCAGATGACCTGAGAGGGTGGGAAGGATTGTATGGAAGGAAATACCCTCAAATACCCCGGACCTGATTCATAAAGAGTTTTAAAGGTCAAAACCAGCACTTTTAATTGAGTCCAGAACTAATAGGCAGCCAGTGTAGCCACCAAAGCAGTGACCTGACCAAGTTGAACCCATGTGCCCTAGCAACCACATGGGCCACCACATTCTGCACTAGTTGCAGTTTCCAAACCATCTTCAGAGACAGCCCCACATTAGAATTGCAAGAGCAAACCTCAAGCACTTGGACATGCTTGCTACCTCTCCTGCTTCTTCTTTGATGTATGTGGGAATTGGTTCAGCAGCTTCCCTTTCTGGTTTGTATAGACTGCAGTTTTCTGTCATTTTTGCTTACACTATATACTTTGGATTATTATAACTGCATTTAGTTCAAACAAACCCAAATCAAACCATGGCTTCAGGTCCTGATTAGTTTATTAATCACATTTAGAAAAGACTCTTATTTCCCAGGTTAGAATGTAAATGGAAACTGGTTTATTAGAAATCCAAAATGGAATTTCAATTTGTCCTTTCATATATGCAATGGAGGAGGGACAAAAAACCAAGGAACACATGAACTTGACTCTTGTGATTCATTCTTTGAATCCTAAACAATAGTTTACTATCACTTCTGAACCAGTCCAGAAATCACTTCATGCATCTGAGCCTGCCTGTCCTGTCCCACCCCTCCCCCCAAAAAGCTGATTGCAGCACTATTTTTAGGTTGTTTTATAGCTCACCATTCATATTCTAGTCAAAGGTCTGAATTTGGCCTTTTGTATCACTTCATAATAGGAAATGTTGGTCCCATGTCTTAGAGTTCAAAAGAGTGCAGCATACCACGTTTTGCTTTATTCTTGTTTCTTCTTTACTTAGCAACATGTTTCCCTTTGATTTTCACAGTAGGCAGTTCTATATGAGAATGCTGGGAAGGAAGCCCTTGGTATGTTGGTCTGGTGGCTCAGCTGAGATTAGCATCACAGGAAGTTCACTGAAACAATAGCTGTAGAATATTGTTCCCATTTTATGCATGGAGTACTTGGTGAGGTGGCAGCCTCCCCCTTTTATGGGGCTTCTGCATCTTTTAACAGTCTGGTCAGGCACAGGGCCATTGGTGATGAAAAAATTTCCCCATTGGGGTGGGGAAAAATATTTTGAATTACTGTAATTTTTTAAGAGGCTGAAATTCAACTGCTATTGTTTTATCCAGCATAGAGATATGTAGTAGAATTTTCTTCTGCTCTGTTAAAACATGCCAGGGTAAAAAAAAAGTGATGGCATTGGAGCCAATTGAAACTGGAGTGACACCTAGTTTTGAATTAAGCTGGTGTTTGTATGTTTGTGCACATTCAGCCCCCAATAACCTTTGCCACCACTGACACTTTACTTCAAAGTGCTTCTTTAAAACTGTGCAAGTGGGGGGATTCTGAAAGTCTGTACAAGTTTCTTCTCCCACAACCATCTGCACCTTGGTGATTGAAGAAACACCAAGTGGCAGAAAAGATCAGCAGGAACCCTCTTTCAGATGATTCTCCCTCCAGGTTTATGAGGGCCTTTGCCTTATTTGCAGTACAAATAAGATCTGCTACACCATTCTATTGTCCTTGCACCATTCGAGTACAGCATTAAAAAACGGGATGGGACAGTAACTAAGTAATTTGGGGCAGTAACTAAGTAGTTTGAAAGGCAGTGGTTGGAGAGAGGTGGTGTGTGGGGCAGCTTTTGCAGCCTTCTCCAACCTACTGTTTCTAGTGGTAATTTATATCAGCTTCGTTGGTGGCTCATCACCTTTGGCCAGATAAGAAAGAATAATCCATTTTTTGTTTGTAAGTAGAAAGTTTTTGGGCTGTGGGTGGCGCAAGTTAAGACACTGTGCCTGCCTATCCTCCATATCAGTCTACCCAGGCCTTCGTGCTTTGCATGCAGCATCAAGCACAATACCATAGACTTTCAAGACTGATGGATGCCAAGAATGATTTCCTACCTTTTCAGCATATGTGAGTTATACTTTGTGTTCCTGTGCCTATTTTCAAATCTTTGCATCCCAGAACTCTCACAGGTCCAATGAACACATAAAATAAATAATTGCAACTCTGGAACCAACTTTGATAATTTCCTTCTTTTGCCTCCCTGCTACTCTTCTGGTTGAATGCCTTTTCTTGAATGTGTTCCCTTATTGGCTTTAACTAATATCAAACATGTTTAATGCAATGCAGTGTAATGGCTAATGCTAAAGAAAAAGGGGGAACAAAGTTGTTCAAAAGAGGAGAGCAGCTGTTGGAAGGCTACCTTCTGATTTGCAGATTGTAGTTTACAATTTTGGACTGCACTAGAGCATATGCTTTTGAGAGTTCAGGGTGAAGATTCAGAGGATGTCAGCTTCTTCAGTTTGTCTTGCTAGGCAAAGACTACTTTGTTGAGACTCTTCTAAGAAACTAACAATTAGGAGACTTTTTTATTTAAAAAATTAGTTTAGTCATTCATCCTGTCCCACACCTCTTTTTGCTTTTATATATTCTTCAGCAAGCAGAGGAAACTGCTAGGGAGTTATTTCTGTGGTCATAGATGGTAAAAGTAATTGGAAGAAGCCAGAAACGTACAGGAAGTTATTTCGGAAAAAGCACACAGCAAAAAAGCCAGTCTAAGTTTGAATCAAGGGAGATCATCAGCACAGCCAGAAATATTGTTTGGTGGGAGTAGGAATTAGCTCTTCTGCATAGTCTCAAAAGAAATATTATAAGCGTCATGCACATGCTACTAGTTCTTGCAAAATATGGCTATACCTTGGAAGACTGCAACCCTGCATGCACACATTTGGACCCAAGCCCCTGAATTTGCTAGAACTGAATTCTACATAATTGTGCAGAAGATTAAGCTCCATAGGCATTTATAGAAGCATGTGAGCAGCAGTCAGTTTTCATTCTCCATTCTTTCCCCACTCACTTCTCCAGGGGAGGGAGAGGAACACAGCACTAAAGCCAGTGGTGGGATTCAAATAAATTAACAACAGGTTCTATGACCTAATAATCTAAATTAACACAGGTTCTCACAGGTTCTATGTCCCCTTAGTAACCGGTTCTCAGTACCAGGCGCTCATTAACAAAGGGTTCTATAGAACCTGTGAGAACCCCCTGAAGCCCACCACTGACTGAAGCTATTGGTTCAGATAAGTCATCTGTTGTATTCTTCATTAGTGGCACAAGTTGGTGTAGTTGTCAATGAGCTCTTAAACACAAGTGAAATGAGCAAAATTAAATCACTTTGTGCAGTGCAATCACAATTTAATTTATTCAAAGTCAGGTCCACTGCATATAATGGGGCTTCTTCAAGTTAAGAATACTTAGATTAGTCTAGTGAGTTTGGTGACTTGCACTTATAATTGTGATAACAGTGGTATGTGACTTGCAGACAAAACCTAGCATATGTTTTCCTGCCGTAAGTCCGGTGTTGTGGAATGAAATGAAAATATTGCATCAAGCCTCAAGTTCCCCTTTGCAGATTGTGATAGTGAGGACTATTTTGACCATGAAATCCTTAACCAGTGGTACTGTCTGAAGTCTTCCCAGAAGCGGTAAAGTATTGACTATATTTTTTCTCAGAATCCTTGATGCAGTTTTGTTTAGAGGTGTTTATGGAATATAGTGGAAACCACAGGCTGGCAACTACCTATAAGGAGTGCTGTTGCTGCCTGGAAACAGTACTGGATAGGTCATTTTAGCACTTCCCTGTAAATCCCCAAAGTACTTTAGATTTGGGCCAAAGACCTCTTTCTGTGAATTTCAGCTCCGAATGAATAGACTTATTCGTATGAGAATCATTGTTGCTCTCCTGTGTCTACTGACTCTGTCACTTCAAGTAAAAACTAAATATCTTTAAAGTACGCCAAAGTAATGCATTTTTAAAGTACAGTTCAAAGTCTAATTCTTTGAACAATTAAGTTAATGAATGAATGAATGAATGAATGAATGAATGAATGAAGACACTGCTTTGTATAGGAATATACAGTTCTGGACTTGCATTTCCCCTAAGCTGTTCTTGCAAAAAAGGTCTGATTTGTAGTTTCTAATTACATTCCAAGAAGTTGGACCAGAGGAAGTGAGCAGTCATGACGGAAACATGTTCTAGCCTTTTGGAACTATGCATATCCTGATAGTGGAATCGTCCAAAGCTTGTTTACAAGGGTTATTTTTAGCATAAAAAGACTTTTTCCTTTAATGATTATATCAGACATTTTCTGTAAAAGGACAATACCACCTTGGGCACTGATTAATTGTATTTCTTACTTATTCTACATAACGGACGAAGTACAGTTTATGACAAATTTACATATTTCCAAAAGTATAGATGATGGTTTAGAAGGCAATGTGACCACTGCATACTGGGCCAAAGAAGATATACTGAAAATGGAGATGGCAAATTAGTGGCCTATAAATTGCAGCTGATGAACGAATTTCTGGACCCGTGACCTGATTTGCAGTTGATTTTCAGGGATGCAGTATAATATTGCATCACATGACTACACATGATTACATGATTGTACCCTGGAATCAAACTTATGGACCATTCCTTTGACTTCCCTTCTTTAAAGGAGGAGCCACCAGATGGAAAATGGATGTCTGTATCCATCCACAGCCCCACTTCAACAGATGTATAAATGTTGAAGTGCATCCCAGAACTAGTTAGGAAAGGAAAGTTAGTTCGTTAGGAAACTAGTTAGTTAGGAAAGTCCTAACTAACTTTCCAGCACTGACATAGCTGACCTAGTGGGGCATGTTTTGTATCCTGCTATTGGGGAGGCAATCATGGAGGCCTCTTAAGGTAATGTTTGTTCCTTTACCTTAGCTTTGCATTGCCTTTTTGTCCATGCTAGAAAGTTGGTTAGGATTTGCTCACTTGCTCACCTATCATGTAGGACAAGCTAGCGGTTGTTCTGAGCACATATTATATAACATTTTAAACTATTTTGCCCACTAAATGTAAACAGCAAATAAGACATACAGTATATGAAGAGAGAGTACAGTATGTGTGTTATATTCCTCTCTCAGATGCAGCATGCATGTAGCACTTGTTGCAAAATGCAATTAGAAAATTATTTGGGCACAGCATGTGTCAATAATAATTGCTTTAAGAGCCTGATCAGAATAGGACTTGATGGATGGGTGAAATGTTTCTTTTGTCTGCTAGAGTTCATGAGAACTGGTCCCAAAAGATACACTGAAATTCTCAGTTTATTCTTGTAGTCTGTTCTTGCAATCTTCCTACATTTGAAAGTTTTTCATATAGCTTCCTTCCTGTTCTTGCATGCCTTTGTAATCATTGTTCTGATTTCCTTATAAGTTGCCTTCTCCAGAACTTAGAGAATTTCATTGTGCTTGTCGGCTTCAATCCTATACACACTTTCCTGGGAAAGTAAATACACAAATACAATGGGACTTGCTTCTGAGAAGCCGTGAATGGGACTATGCTGTAACTGTGGTAAATTCTTGAATATTTCCACTAGGTGGTATATTTCCTTCAAAGGGACTCTATTTTCGATTTTCGATTTTCTCACTGGAAAAATAGAAAATTATTATAAAATTGCTCAAATTTCTTGTTAGCTTGGAGAACCAATGGCAGGTGTGTTAAAACCCCAGATTTTGCCCATAGATTTATTTGGCCTCTGGGTTAATAGGCTCTTCATTACTGTTGCTTCTTCCAAGGCTCTTGAAAGGAAGAGATAAAAGGAGGCCTCAGAAATCAAAGACCCCTGTGGGAGAAGGGGCAGACCAATAAGGCTGAGAGAAGAAGATGCTGCTGATGCAATATGCGTGCCCATTATTATATGGGTCACCTTCTCAGGAGCACCATTTATTCCAAAAAGTATGAATTTCTGAGCTGAGATGTGATACATCAGCAGATGCGGTGCAGGTGAACGGGGAAGACGGTGTGACAATTTGGCTGTCCCGTATATTTAAAATATGATCAAGACTTGCATATTTTATCTTCTGTTGTTTGCAATTAATGAGTTCCTACATGATAAAAAGTGCTTATTTCTGGCTGACATCCACTTAATCACATCAGTTCCTATTTAATGATATCATTTCCAGTTGTCACTAAATATCTGACTGCTATTCAACCTGCTGTATGAAACAAGTATTATCACATTTGGCCTAGGGGATCCAAGATGGGGCCAGCTGATTACAGCCACCACCCCCCCCCCCAAATTGCATCCTAGAGAGTACCCTTGCTTTATGCTATGCATTTGGCTGGGATTGGTGCAGGTGTTGGATCTTGGTCACCGGGAAATCTGTTCTTCAGATTCTCACACCCTGGTACAGTAGTGTCCATGAGGCACAAGGCTCAGAAACAGAACTCTGCAGGAGTCAGTCCTTGAGCAGAGACTATTACAGTAATTGCATTTTGCTTGTGGCATGTTGACTTGGCAATCTTTCCTCAAGTTCTTTGGTGGAGAGCATTTCCAAGCAAGTCTATGGAAAAATAAACACCATCTGTTGAAACTGCAGGTAAAGTGTTTGGTTTTTCACCATTCTGTCCAATGAATGATTGTCAATGCAGACACTTGACTAGATTTGGCCAGCATCATGCTTCAGTTTTAAGGAGGATGTGAACTGGGGGCAGGAGGAGCTGGAGTGATGGAAAGACCACTTTGATTCTGTAGCTGACTTGTATTTACTGCTTTTCATCCATATAATGCCCCTCAAGATGGATCAAGTGTTTGGAGGGAGTAAATAGCAGGGGAGATTAAATCCTGTCTTTTTCCATATTTCCCAATCAGCAGTATCTCTGCTTTTTTGCCAACTAATCAGCATTGTTATTTATGCAGCCCAAAATCCATGCTCATAGCATCTGTTATAGATGCAGTGGCTTATCCAACTAAGGATACGTATGTGCAGAAGCATAGTGTCAAATGTGCATGTGCATTGTAAGAGCAGAAATAGGGTGATGGCAAATTTATGTTGCTGTGATATGTTTTGGTTCTTTCCTGCTTTTTAAAAACAGTATTTTTAAAATATCTTAATTCTTCAAAGAAAAATATATGCTGGTTTCGAGGCCATGTTCAAAAAGTACAGTTTACAATACAATTTTATTTTAAAAAAATTGTAATAAGTAATGAAACAATGTCTGAGCTACCATGGTTTAAATTTCTGAACCTTCATATTCTTGTTCAAGTGTATGATCTTTAATAGCCAAATTATGGCTGTTGTGTTGGGTTTAGTCTTCAGATGTGGTTTGTTATTCATTCTGATTTTCCTCTTGGATTCTTTTTTATCTCTAGTCTGTGCCGACAGTGAAAGTGAAATTGAGACTGATCAGCAGATGGACAACTTGTACCTTAAAGCTCTGGAAGGATTTATCACTGTGATCACACAGGATGGAGACATGATCTTTTTGTCAGAAAACATCAGCAAATACATGGGTCTGACACAGGTAAAGTGTTCTCTACTTAACAGAAACTTCCTGTACATCATGAGGCCAATCTGCACCTTATAGGAAATATATATGTTAATCCTCCATGTGTTTAAAAATAAACATAGCATGCCTGAAGGGTTGGAGAGAAACCTAGAGGAATCATAGTACAGGATCAACCTTGTTATACACAGATTTTTTTATACGCGGATTTGACTCAACATGAATGGTCATTGCAAATTACAGTTTTAAAAACTGCTTTTCTACTGTTGTAGAGAGGCAGTAATTCCATACTTCAGTCCCAGAATCAAACCCTTGCAGATATTGAGGCATTGCCTTATTCCATTAGGTGCAATGGGAGGAGCAAGAGACCTGGAATTGTGTCTTTAAACCTATTTTTCCATTGTTTTATTTATACATGAATTTTTTTTATCCATGGGAGGTTCCAGAACAGAAGCCTAGTGTATAACGAGGGCCACCTGTACCTGGGTTTTTTGTCAGGGATTTAAGCACTTTGCCCTTGTCACAGTTCTATTATGCTAAAAAAAATTTAAAAAACTTGAAAACTCATTGATGTTTTGTTTTTCTCCTAATTTAAATAGCATGTAAGTGGTGCAATCTTCATTGGAACTGAAACCCCATCATAGTTTCATGCACATTTTATAAAACAAAATCTCATCTTGCATATTCTTCAGAAGTGTCTGAAGTGGTATGCAACATGATTCTCAGTGCTGTGATCAATGCCTTTGCTGCTAGAGAATGAAGGCCATGCTGTGGATCAGTTAACTCCAGAATGAAGCAATCAATGTTATGGACAGAATTGATGTGTCTACCTTGTCCATAATAAAGTGGTTGATGTGTGCATCAAGAGCAAATGAGTGCTGTCATGACCCAAAGGAGTCCAGTCCTTGCAATCAGAAGATGCGATAGATGAGGAATTAGCTAGGTGCAAGCCAGGATCCCCTCTTTCTGCCCTCTCTATAGCCATAGGTTGGGAAAGAGTAATGAAACAGGAATCAAAGGAAATCATGAAGAAGCTACTGTATCACTAGAAATCAAAATTTGGGAAATCAGGCAGAGACTCCTTAAGCCACAACTGGATTTCTAGGAGAAGGAGTAGAGGTGGACCCTTTTAAACTCTTCCGCAGTTATACAAATTCTTTTCATTACTACTAGTATGACATCTGAATCTGCCTTGCATTCAAATAATTCAAGCTTCCCTCTTATATAAAGCACTCATCTGGCCTATCCTGTTCTTGGCACTATCCATGGTCCTGACTTTTGATATGTGCAAGAACTCCAGAATCAATGGAGGGTTTGTTCACCTGACTGAGCTCAGATTGTGTATTTGGTCTTCTTGTATTGCCTGAGCACTTATTGGTGCCCAGAGCAGGATACTTGCATGTGTGTGCTTATTTGCTCAACAGGTGACTATACCATTAGCTTTGTCAGTGCTGATCTCCTGTTTTTGTAGGGCCATGCTTTCCCAAAGGGATGGAATGGATTCAGCTCTGTCTAGGGTTGCCATATGTCCTCCCCAAAAAATAGGGACAACCCCGATTTTTGAGGATTGTGTTCAGACACCCACAAATGGGACAGAGGGTCCTGTCCATATTTTGTGGAAGCAAATTATGGCAACCTTAGCCCTGTCCCCTTGTCCTCAAAGCTAACACCATGTTTTGCAACTGAGCACACAGCCTCCACTGCTAAATGTGGTATAGAGCTCCTGCCCTGGAAAATACACACCCAATTTTTTTACCTGATTCTGTTAATGATTTATGCTTGCAACAACTTCCTTGTTTCAAATGGATGAGACTCAGGGTTTGATTTGCAATATCTTCAGGAACTATGGTTGAAATTCAGATGAGCTTGATTCTAACCATTGACAATACTGTTTGCAGTTTGCAGTTCATATGGCCCAGTGGACATGCGCCAGGCTGCACAACTTGTGACATCAAGCTAGATTCAGTCCACCTGGTGTTTCATGAGGGGCCCAGTGATGCTTTCTCCTATTCTTGCCAACCCATGGCTGCAATGACAGGAGTTGCCAAGCTTTTGGCAGGACAGAATTTGTTTGGTGGTTTGTGTTTGGTTTGGTGGGTCACAAGATATGAGATCTGGCAGATGCTTTCTGTGGTTTCATCAGCCTCAATTTCTCATGTGTACAATGGGATAAACAGTGACTTATCACCATAGGTCTGCTGAGATGACACAGGGGGTGGGAAGAATGACAAAATTAAGATGTGTTAGTATTCAAAAAGTGTAGCATATGTTAATTATGAATAATGGTTGCAGTTGCAGTAATAGTGCAAGAAGAAAGCAAGAGATTGATGGTTTGGGGCATGTTTAGTTTAGAGAAGAGACAGCTAAGAGAGGACATAATTATTAATAAGTATCTGAGGAGCTGTGTCACAATCCCAGGATCTCATGGACCAATGCAGTTTTTGGCTCTCTGTCATAACACTCCCTGTGAGCCAGAAATACACATTCTCAATTTGTTCCTGTGCATCTTACCATCTGAAGGGTCTTAACACTTAAAGCAGGGTACAGTTTCTAGGCCAAAAGCCAAAACATTGAGTACATTCTTGCACACACTTATGTGTCTGCCCAAACACACCTAAAAGGTGGGTATAAGAGTCCTTAGGGAAATTAGCAATCTGGTAACTGCCACTATCAAACAGCCAGTTCTTCAGGGGGAAGCTGAAGTCCCCTGGGCAATCTCACCAACTCTTACAAGTTCTGAGCTCCCCAAATCCAGGAACTCAAACTTCAAGACTCCAGTTAGTTCCAGTAGCAAACTGAGTGTCTTAGATGAATTTAATTTCTAGCCTTTAAGAATATAATGGTTTGTTTAAAGAACAGAATTAAGATTACATACTGCTTTGAAATGAATTTGGATATTTCAGTTAATAAATACATCACATGTACAATACCAAATCAATAAATCTAACCTCCTCACCCAGACCTTTTAATTTCTTAGAAGGATGAAAGGGTAGTTCTTCTGCCTGTCATATCATGGCTGGTACAAATATATGTTCATAATGGAATGGAAAAAAAAATCAGACCACTCCCTTCCAAAGTTTATATACTTTAAACTTTGGTAGTCAAACAGAGGTTTTGACCTGTTGAATCTTCCAAAACATGATCTTTTCACCTGAGGCTATTGTTGGTCACTCATTCTGACCCCTCCCATTTGGGCAATCACATCTGCAGCGTATTCCCAATTAGATCCAGCACATTATCAGTCCTCTCACCTAGCCACAGTGAGATTCAAGATAAGGAGTTTCTTTCCAGTCTAACAGGCTCTGTTCCCAGAACTCCTGCAAAATGGCTGCAGGCTCACAAGAAGGAGTCAGAGCCCAGTCCAGTTATTTTAATCATTTTTTCACAAGCTGTCATGTGGAAGATAAGGCAGATTTGTTTTTAGTTGCTGTGCTCTGGAGTAGGACAAGTGGGTCCAAAGAACAAGAGAGATCTTGACTAAACAGGAGGTACTTCCCAGTGGTATGAACTGTTTGGCAGTGGAACAGTCCACTGTCAAATGGTGGTTGGCTCTTCATTATTGGAGGTTTAAGAGGATCTACTAGGAATGCTGTTGCTTTAGATGTTTGTTGTACATTAGCAAGAGGATGGACTTGATCTTGTAGAGCTCTGCCAGCTGAATGATTCTTATATTTGGCGTTCTCATCCAGTGGCTAGGGTGAAACCAGACTTTACAGAAGCGTGAGCTACCATACTATCAGCACAATCCAGAGCAACTAATCTGTCCACATAAGAGCCCTTGGGTTGCCGTATCTATCACTAGGCTGGAGCAATTGCAAGATGCTCCACCCCAGTTACTCTGGAAAAGGCTTAGGGCAGAGCAAGGCAACATAGGGTGCCCTAAGAGAGGTGGACCTGCTCTGCCCTAACTGGGGCAGCCTAAGCAGCTCAGGAGAGGCCTGTTGAGGGCATGTTTAGCATTGCCTAGGGCAGAGCAGTTACTCTGTATCCAGAGCCTTTTTCCAAGGCAGAAATGCCCTCTTCCAGCCTCAGAGTTATACCACCTCAGGAGCAGGTATAGTAATGAGTAGACCCATAGGGGTCCATGATAAGGCCCGGGTAAGAATGGCAGTGTGGACCAAAAATCTGAGTTCTTGGCCAGCCTAGCTGCAATCCCTGCCTCTCAACCTCAGGATATGGAACAAACTATGGCTGCCTACAAACCTCAGGATACAGCTGGCCACCCCAAGAAGCCCCTTATATTCACTGTAGAATGTACTGGCATCTCATCAGGGACTCCTTATAAGGCAGACACTCAGTGGCGTCACCAGACAGCTGCAGCTGGTGTGGGCCACATTGGGTGATGCACTCCGTATGGGATGATGCACCGGAGGAGTTTGACTGTCCTTTGGCAGGTCCTGGGCATCAGCGTGCCCATTCAAGCCTGCTCCAAGGCGGAGCAGCAGCCAAAAGCTGCCACTCGTCCTCAGAGCTGGCCCGAATGGCCAGCTGAGATGCACTGTGCAGAAACACACTGAGCATGCTGAACAGCTTCAGAGGAGACTTCCTTAGAGCAGAGGACATTCGCGTCTCTGCACGGCCATTTGACCTCGCTCAGGAGGCGGAGCGGCAGCCGAATGGCTTCAGAAAGAGTACTGCACAGGCACTAACTCTGAAGCAGAAAGGCTTCAGGAAAGTACTGCGCAAGTGTCTGGCACCAACTTTGGTGACTGCGCAGTCCAGGTAGGGGGTGCGCGCATCCTAGGGGTGACGCACAGACTTCCACACCGGGTGATGCGCAGAGTTGTGTCACCACTGTAGGCACCACAGCTGTTCTTGTTCAGTGTGATCTGAGGGGTGTCTCCTCAGGAGCAAGTCCTCCCCATGTGTCAATTACTTAGCATGCTCTGGAGCAGTTAGGGCAGCCCAGGCTTCCTGACTCTCTGGATGCAGCATAACTTTCTGCTCTGGATACAGAATAGTTAGGAGAGAGCAGTTAGGGCAGAGCAGGCTGAACTTGCTCTGGATTGTACCCTAGGTCTCATTCTTCCTTCGGTATGTCTTTAGAAGCCTAGACGATAAAACTGTAGTTCTGAATTTAAATCTCTCTATATAATATCAAAGAGTCACTAACTCACTCATCAATACCCAGTCAAAACCAGCAGACCTAAGGACCCATTAAGAACTAATTTTTAGAAATTCTGTCTGAGGGGTTAAAAGAGGTACAACATATTTTTGTCCCTATACAGTGGTACCTCGCCTAAGAAATGCCCCGGGTAACATATGTTCCAGGTAAAGAACATACTGATACCCAGGGTCTCTGCCTCAGGTAGTGAGGCTTGATTCAGGTAACCAACGCCAGCTGGCAGCTCTTTGAAGTTTAAAGAGCTGCCAGCCTACGCTTGTTACCTGAATGAACAGGTCAGGCAACAGCAGGTACATACCTCTGGGGGTGTGTGAGGGTGTTTGGGGGTACTGAGGGGCATGGGACAGTGTCTGGGAAAACTGGAGATACAGACTTTAAAAGCCTGGTATTCTTCCTAGAGAATGCTAGGCTTCCTACAGAGCAGGCGGTGCAGGGGAGGAGCATCCCCTCACCAGCGCAGGCTCTCCAGCCTCATCTCTCTCAGGTGTTTAAAATTTAAAGTGCCAGAGAGAGAGAGAAGATGCTGGAGAGCTGGTGAGGGGATGCTCCTCCCCTGCACCGCCTGCTCTGTAGGAAGTCCGGCATTCTCTAGAAAGAATGCCAGGCTTTTAAAGTGGCAGCCGCTACTCACGGCTCATATCTTTCCCCCCCAGTGTCCTCAAACACCCTCCCACTCCCAGAAGGCCCCCCAGTGTCCCCAATGAGGCTTACTCCCAGGAAAGTGTCTTTGATTGCAGCTTCCTAACCATGCCTACTCAGAAGTCAGCCCCATTGTGTTCAATGGGGCTTACTCCCAGGAACGTGTCTTTAGGATTGCAGCCTCCTAAGCATCTTTAGAATTGTGCCTTTAGGATTGCAGCCTAAGTAGACTTCATAGGATCATGCACATTGAATGCATGTTTTGAATTCAATTCCAGTGTTTTGTCATCATTCTAACATGCAGTTAATATTTTTATATGAATATTTTGGGGGTTGTGGAATCAATCATCTGAGTTTCCATTATTTCCTATGGGAAAATTCGCTTCACGTAAAGAATGTTTCACGTAACATACATGCCTCTGGAATGAATTAAATTGTTATGTGGGGCGCTACTGTACTTAACACTGAAGAATCACTCAACGCCCAGCCCAAACCCACAGACCAAGACCTAATGGTGCCCAATGGTGTCCACTGTTGCCTCGTGTTGCCTGGTGCCGTCTGATGGTGGCCAGTATGGGTGTCAGGTGCCCGGTGGTACCTGGTGCTCACTGGTGTCCACCACTTTACGTTGCTTCCAGCCACTGCCCTCTGGTGTCTGATACATATTGGTGCACAGTGCCTGCCACCCAATGCCAGTGCCCAGTACCCACCAGTGCCCAGCACTCCCCACTGATGCCAAGGACCCACAAATATTCTTGAAATTTTACCCCCACATTGGCAGGTATATTATGTTGGTTTGAGGTGTACAGAACTACAGTTCTGTACAGTTCTGTAGTTGGTATCCAAAGTATCCCTGAAAATTCTTACAGAAATTTGCACCTAGTACACACTCAACAAAGGCTGTGACCTTATCTTCAAAACCAAAAAAGAGGACATCACCTTTGTAATATCACCGTATGTTTCTAGAATTCACTTTCCTCCTGATTTTTGCCTCTTTTATCTTTATTACAAAACAGGTGGAGTTGACTGGACACAGTATTTTTGACTTCACTCACCCATGTGATCATGAGGAAATACGAGAAAATCTGAGTTTGAAACATGGTGAGTACTGTAACATAATAATGCACAAGTCCTGAGGCAATGCGTCTTTCATGTTTTGACCTCTGCCAGCCAATTATACTCGCATCCAATCTCACAAGTTCACTTAGAGCACAATCCTAACCATGTCTACTCAAAAGTAAGCCCCATTGTTTTCAATGGGTCGTACTCCCAGGATTGTGTCTTTAGGATTGCAGCCTTAACCAACAATCTTCAACATCATTGAGAGCACATCAGCAAAGAAGTTACAAAAGCAGAGAATTAACTATTTATCTGTAGAATAAGGCACATTCAAGACAGAGCTGAACTAGACGACATGGGATGCGAGGGAGTAAAGTCACAACTGAATGTTCTGAAAAGAGACTTCAAGGCCAGGCTTTCCAAGGCTGCAAATCTGGATACAAGATGAATTCCAAAGGGATGCTTTCCTTTATTCAGGTACTAGTGAAAACGTACCCGCTTTGCAGGAGTAAAATTCCCCCATATGCTGTTCCCCATTGCGCATCAATCCCCCATGCGCATCCACCCCCATGCACAACATTCTCCATTTTCATCCACCCCATGCACAATAACCCCCCATGCACAACAACCCCAATGTGCAACAGTCCCCCATGTGCAACAGTTCCCATGCCCCACTGTGCATCGTCCACCCCCCGCACATTGTCCCCACCTGCACATCAGTTCCCCCTGCACAGATCAAACCCCTGTGTGCATCACCCCTCCTGCACAGCATCACCCCACCCCTGAGCACCAAATTTGCTGGATGTTGGTCAGTCTTCCATGTTAAATATAGGACAAAAACACGTTGCACCCATTTTCAGCCCCTTAAGGGTTAAATTTCCCCTTATCAGATCTTTGTGGGTGTTCATGTGACATGAGGAATACTCTCCCTGAATTTCATGCTTCTACGTATGGTGGTTGGGGCAGAGCATTCATCAGTCACTGATTCTTCAGTGCAAAGTATAAGGAGGAAAATGCATTGTGTCCCATTTCACCCCCTTCTGGCTGGAATTTCCAAAAACTGGTTCATAGTGACTCCCTCCATCATGGAAGGAACACCCACCCCAAATTTCATGATTCTAGTCCCAACAGTTTTGAGTTGATGAGTCAGTGAATCAGTGAGTCAGTCAGTGACTTTTCTCTTTTACATATACAGTGGTACCTTGAATAAAGAGCATCTTGAATAAAGAGCATTTTGTATAAAGAGCAAAATTTTCTCAGAAATTTTGACTTGCTTAAAGAGCACTGTCTTGAATAAAGAGCACTTCTGAGGAAGTTTGGAGCAGGCTTCCATGGCAAGGGAACTCACAGGCGGGACGAGGAAACTAGCTTGAGCTACAGTGGGGCCCTGGGCAAAGTTTGGAATAGGCTTCCATTGCCAGGGAAATCATGGGACGTCCGGGGGGAGCAGCCTGAGTCAGGTCTGTATGTGGGATCTGTATGTGGCAGCGTGGAAGGTGTACTTTATCAATATTCTAGTGCTGCTCCCCGTCAGCAGCTTGGGAATGTTAAAGTTGCACACAAAGACAATAGATTCCATTGAGCCAAGAAGACAATAGATTCCATTGAGCCAAAGGATAGCAGTGACTCCATTAGTGATTGTGAAAGAGCACAATCCTAACCATGTCTACTCAGATGTAAGCCCTATTGTGTCCAATGGGTCTTACTCCCAGGAAAGTGTCTTTAGGATTGCAGCCAGTCATCCCCTCTCTGTAACCCTCACACCAGCCATGAAGGTTTTCAAAGGTACAGTACAGTTCAGTACTGTACAGTATTTTCTTTATTGCAGTGTTGTTTGTTACTGTATATTACAGTGCTTTGTACAGTGTTATATTGCAGTGTTTTGTAATCGTTTTTATAAACAGTTAATATTTTATATCAATTTTTTTGGGGTTGTGGAACCAATCGTCTGAGTTTCCATTATTTGCTATGGGAAAATCTGCTTCACTTAAAAGAGCGTTTCATTTAAAGAGCATGTCTCTGGAACGAATTAAGCTCTTTAAGTGAGGCGCCACTGTATATAGATAACCTATTTATGGGCAATCTGCAATTGGTAACAGTCAAGTCTCCTCAGCTGTGAAAGGTTCAGGATGAACCTGAATGCTATATGCAGAGTTAGGAAGCAATAAGCAAAAGGATATCGGGCACTGCTAGAAAAGTGATGGACTCTTCTGAAGTTGTTAATCTGACTGATATTCTGGAAGCAAATCTCCTACGGAATTGTTTCCTTCTTATTATGCTTTAGTACCTGTCAAGTCATTACCTGACCCTAGGGTTCTGCTTCTATTGAAGATTAGGAGGTGGCTTTAGGTCCCTATCCTAAAGTCGAAATAAACCCTTTGTATTGGAGCAGTTAAGGTGACTTTCCATAAGATAATACTAGAAGGTGCCATAACTGCGTGGACCCGTAACTGCTCTGGATTTTGCCCTTGAGTCTGTCATTCTTTTCCCCTTACTTTTTACTGCAAAGTGTTGGGAATGAGCCCATTCTTCTGGCAAGATTAAGCACAGAGGATTTTGGATCCAGCATTCAGATAAAGGTGGGAACCTGCAGTTAATAACTCCCTTTAGTGAGGTGAGTTGGAGTGTGGAGTGCATGGGTCCAAAGTCCGCTCCCAGTTTCACCCAGGTCAAATTCAGAGGAATCTTGAGTAACAACTGAGTAGTACTTTGGAGTACTTGAGGTAATAATTGCTTTGGAATGTAGCCAACTGATTTCTTGGTGTATCAGTGTCAACAGAGAATAATTTATGAGATGTTAATGGCCTGCTTTAACCATCACCCAGGCAGGAAGTGTGTCAGGTATCTAGAAACTTTACACTCCTTCAATTATCTCTGGATTCAAATATCTGTGATAAGCAATCATCTTACATCAGAGCTTCCAACTCATTGAAAGATTTTCTTCTGTTCTACTTCTGGAGCTAAAATGGCTGTCTCACTGCATCATGTGGTGAAAATAGTCAGGCCTCTATGGAAAGGCCTCAGTACAATTCTGTGAAATTAGCCTGGGTTCAATAGTACTTATTCCAATGTAAAAGTATATAAAATGAAGCCTTTGTCTCTTGCTTTCCTAGTTATTTGCTTCTCACATATTACCCTGGCTGCGAATCCCTGATAATTCCTATTTTTAGAATCTCTTATTTCTTATTTGGGGGAGACACAAATTTCTCTTTATAAGTCAATACACTAGAAGTTCAAATTTTCCGATCCTGAACCCCAACTAACATTGGCTCAGAGTGGCTTATAGGACTGTCTCTATGAAGACTGTGTCCAGGGGGATAATTGTGTCATGTAATTATCTGGAAGGATAAAAAAACCAAATAGACTCAAAATCATTTTTTTTTTGTTTGTTTTAAAGCAGAGCGTACTGTATATGAGTAGCATTGCCAGGTTTATTTTTTAAAAATTCTCTCACATTTTTCATAGGTCCAGGCTTTGGGAAAAAAAATAAAGAGATGTCCATGGAACGGGACTTCTTCATGAGAATGAAATGCACTGTAACCAACAGAGGCAGAACTGTAAATCTCAAGTCTGCCACATGGAAGGTAACAGATTTTACCTATGTTGGTTCAAAAGTTGGATCTGTTATATACAGGGCGAAAACCATTAATAGTACAAATAATCTGTTTTATATTGCAGGTTTTGCACTGCACTGGACAGGTTAAGGTTTATAACACATGCCCTCCACATGCTCTCTGTGGCTATAAGGAGCCCCTCTTATCCTGCCTTATATTAATGTGTGAGCCCATTCAGCATCCTTCCAACACTGATATTCCACTGGACAGCAAGACCTTCCTGAGCCGTCATAGCATGGACATGAAATTCACCTACTGTGATGACAGGTAAAAGGATCAGCTGTTCATTAATTGTATAACCTCAGCCAGATGATGTGTCTCTCCACCTTGACAAGCCTCCTTTAAAAATATTGTCAGGCATCTGATGAAAGTGCAATAACTGAAACATGGGCTACATGTGCAATAAAATCAGGTGGGTGTTTAATGTTTTTAGTGATGTTCTAAAATCATAATGGACAACTGCCAAAAATTCCACAACATATAGTTAGCTTGAAGTCACTTTAAGTGAATTGAATGGACTAATAGGGAGAAAAGGTGTCCAGTAATTGCAAAACCTCTGTAAAAGCCAAATATCTCTTACCTCCCATTTGTTTATTAAAACAGTTCCTCAGAGGAAGTGAATTCAAGTTAGTTCCTCTTCTTGAGGAACTTTGCATTACTAGAGTGACCTCAGGAATGGAGAAACTTCTCCATTCCTTGAGTGCCCTTATTGAATGCAAATTAGAGAGCAGCATTTCCAGTCACATACCTGCAAGATAAGCCGGCTTCCAGCAATTTTTGACCCTAAACTACCTGATAGTACTGCTTTGGCACAGCTGCAAGGGCCCTGTATGATATGGCTTTATTCAGTGTTTTTTAAGCATTTATGCCCAGGATCCCCTTCTGTGAATGATAATCTTTCCAGCCTTTATTGAAAGGCTGGTTAGCATTGGGGCTTCAGCCCTTTCATCGTCATGCATTTCATTCTCTGGTGTTTAAAGCAAAACTGTGGAACCTATGAACTGCCAAGCCAAGCAGTTCTCCAGCCTTGTATTGTGGCCAGCAGGAACTCTATAAGCCTCTTTGCTTCCTCCTAGGATTGCAAACCCTGGGGTAGCTTTAATGAGCACCCAAGAGACCATGTGACAGTCAGCTGATGGTGTCACGAGTTGCACAGCCCTTAATGTGTAGAAACCTATAGATTTTCTTTTCTTGTACATATGGACACCTGGATTCTAAAAGATGAGTCAGATGGTGTAGGGGAAAGGTTTTCCACCTAGTTTCTTATACAGCCATCAGCTCAACTCAGTTTTACGCATAAACACATTAATGGAGGAATTTTCTTCTCTTTCAAACAAAGTGTTAGAAAATCACAGTGCTAATAAGTGATTTTTGTTTTCCTCATTAGAGCAGAAAATAATCCTTCCTTTAAACTTCTGATATAAGAACTAAGGTAATGAGAAACACTGGAAGGACTGCCCCTTAACAAATATCATTGATTAGGTGTCCGCTGAGGGAGAAGGCTAATTCAAGCTTTAAAAGCAAATGTGACAGTTCCCATATTGGATAACATGTCGGATGCAAAATATCATCTGGTTCTGAATCAGCAAAGACCAAACTAGATGTTTTCTTAGTTGAACCAATTTAATTCCCAGATGGTCAAGTTGGGGCTGTTTCCAGGATTGCTTTGGTGCAGTTGTGGCTGATGCATCTTTTGTAACTCTACATGCAGAAGGCAGATCTAGCAGTTGTTCTGCTTTCTTACAACCCAATGAGGCCATTGCACTGTGCTCACTGTTGACATTCTGTTTCTGTATGAATGTGTGAATATTATCTCTTTGAAGAATGTTCCAAAAACAAAAGTGGTACAGAATGCTGATGCTAGGGAATAGGCCATTGATAGGAATCAGTCTGATATTATTTGATCTGCACTGACTGTGCCCAGGTCAGTATGTTAGTTAGCACCTTTCCAAAGTCCTAATTGGTCTGGCTCAGAGGTTCTCTTGCTCCTTCATAATTCTGTGTGCCCATTTAAATTTTCAGAGGAGTTTCTGCTGTATGTCCTACCATCATTCGATGTTAAACTGGATGACAGAGACTCTGGAGTTCCTGGCCTTGGGCCCTTCCCATTTTATCCCTCTATGGCTTGTGAAAACTATGTTTTGTGAAGGGCTTTCTATGATGAGTGACTTTTCCCTTGCTTACTGCTTTACTGCTGGCTCCGAACAGTTTTGTATTTTAGTGATGACTGTTCTTCTAACCTAGCTTTTGATTTGAGTATATTATGTTTTCAGTTATTGTGAACCACTTTGGGGGCTACATTATCAAAAGAAGCATAGAAATGTTAGAAAATTAAGAATTATTAATATGAGGTAAAAATTACCGGTATCTATGCTATGATATCATCTCAGATTGATGCTGTCGAACATTTCCCCCAGCATCTCAAAAATACAGAGCAAGGTGAGAAAATTGTGATACTATTGAAGAATGCAAATTTCCTTCTCTATTACACAAGTAAAGAGGACAACCTTTACACAGAGCTGCCATTTTCAGCAGCAGCCCTGTGCTCATCATAATGTGCAGTTCCACTTTAAGCCTAGAAAACTAAATACAGAGTCTTTTGGGCATACTTCATTGCACATCATACTGCAAACCTGTGAGCCTTACATAATTTCTGGCCCCTTTGCTGCATCTCTTATCTACTCATTAAACGTGTGCCACTTGAAAGAGAGTTGGACAAAGTGTGTGATAGGATGCTGGCAAGCCATTTAGCATCACATCTGGTGCTTAGTGCCACATGGTCTTGCTTAATGCAATTTCCACACTTGCAGTCTGCATGCATTAAGGTGTTGAAAACCACTGATTCTGAACGTAGCACAGGTTCAGAGACAAACAGGGTACGCTGGTAGCTGCCTATTAGCTAATTCTGCTGAGTGTTGCAGGTGGTTTCAAAAAGCTGGAAATGGAACTCTTTCAGTACATCCAGTTTTATTGGGGGCAGAGAGAAATGAACCAGTTACATGATTCACTTAAAAATAAGCAGAGTCATGGGTGTAATTAAGCTGTAATGCCACAAAAGTAGTTCTGCTAAAAGATTAACTGATTAGCTAGCAAGGGCATATGGATGCTTCATCCAGTTTTTCAAAAGTAGCTATCTTGAAACTTTAATCCTTGGGTAACATTTCAGTCTTATATAGTTCAGGTTTATAATTCCCTTATTTTTTCTGTCTTAACTGTTTTATAAGAGCATGAACATAACTCTGACATTTAGCCAGTGGTGGGATTCAAATAAATTAACAACAGGTTCTATGTCCTAATAACCTAAATTAACAACAGGTTCTATGTCCCATTAGTAATCGGTTCTCAGAACCAGACGCTCATTAGCAGATGCTTCTATAGAACCTATGAGAAAACCCTGAAGCCCACCATTTAGCACCTAAACAGCTATTTGTGATTCTGTTCGCATAGTTCTTAGTTGGTCTCAATGAAAAAGCAATATGAACCAACCCTTTTTTCTATGGAAGAGAATGTCTAATCCTATATGATGTCTGAACAGATTGAACATAATATTTTCACAGCACACTCAGCATAAGAGTATGCTACAGCCTGAACTTCAAGAGGTTAATATTGTTGTGTTGAAGTTATAGACAGAAAAATTGTTATTATTAAAAACTTATTTAAATAGAAAAGATTGATGTACAGAATATTGCTGTTCAATTGAAGAGGAGATGAACAAAAGCAGTATTGGATAGAAAGTTTCTGGCTTGAGGTTCATGTACTAAATTTGTCAGTAAAAGTTCTGACATACCAAAGGCAATACCATATTCAAGATATATTTCTGCTAGCATTTACTGTGGTGCCAGCCTTCTGGGCATGAGAAGGATGGTGACCAAAATTGTTTTGGCTTCAACTATAACTGGAAAAGTGCCAGTGATTCTAGGATAGGGCAAACTGTTGGCCCACTTGAAGCCATATGCTGCCAGAAAACAATGTTATGGTAGTATACAGCACTTTATAGAAGTTGTAAAATGTGACCCACCAGAGTGTGTGGGCTTGCTGCCACTATGAGCAACTGTTTTGATGGGTCAGCAACATCTGGATCCCTACATGTCCCAATAAGTAAGCCTAGGGATTGAAGCTCAGGAGGATGATGAAACTGGACAGAAAGTGGGCAGGGAAGAAAGTGGATTGAACAGACAAGTTCAGAAGCTGCAGCCTAATCCACATTAATGGGTCCATGTGAACTATACGGCTCAGGGGTGTTTAACTCATTTCATACGGAGGGCCAAATTAGCATTAATGGTGTCTCCCAAGAGCTGCAATCCAGTTTTTTGCATGTCTACTCAGAAGTGTCCCATATAGTCAATGGGGCTTACTCCTAGGAAAGTACTGGGTGACCATACTCTTTTTCCAAGACATGTCCTCTTTTTCAGCTTTCTGTCCTGGAAAAACTTAACTGCCCTCCTTTTCCTTGTGTGCAGGCAGCATGTAGCCTTCTTCGAATTAATGAATTAGATGTAATAAAATACATGTAATAGTTTTAAATGTATACATGTTTAAAGTTAAATTAACCACATGACTATACATTCAATGAAAATATGAGTGTTTTTAGCTTTTATTTTATGTCCTACAAGAGGACCTTGTCCTCTTTTTCAGTAATGACTTAGGGCCCCCTTGCAACAGAGGGTTGTCCCACTATAGTCAGTGGGCTTACTCTTAGGAAAGTAGACAGGGCTGGAGGGAGCGATCCAAGCCTCTGCCAATCTCCTCAGAAGTAAGTCCCATTTTAGTCAGTGGGCCTACAGTGTGGATGGGAAAGCAGCCTCAAATCCAAATCCTACTACTCCTATGCAATTCTATGAAATCCTTGCAGGCGGGAGACCCTGGAAGGCCTGAGATGCTCCTGCGCCGGAGAGTCAGGGCTGGCTGGGGCTGGCCTGCAAGGTTGCAGGGAGGGTACAGAGGGCTCCCAAGGGCCACGGATCCCCTTCAGAAGCAGCAGCAGAAGCAGCTGCTGCACATGAGCCCTCCTTTCTCCTAGGCTTTTTCTCTGGCTCAAAATCAAGACATGCAAGGTGCACAAAATCAAATGTGCTGCCACCACTACTGAGCTGCTTCTGAAGGTAGGAAGATCACTCAAGGGCCACAGGGGTGCCTGCAAAGGCCTGCATGCGGCCCTCAGGCCACCAGTTTGACATGCCTGATATAGCTGGTTTGGGTCTAAATAGTCCCACCAGTTCTATAGAAATCTTTTCTGGAGCACAGGAACAAATGTTTCATTACTCCTGGGAGGCCTCCAGAAGACAAAGCATCTCTGCAGAATGCAGTGGAAGCCCAATTGGTGCTACTATATCACCGTGCAGGGAGTTAGCTATGATTGGGCTGTAGGTGATAGACAGATGTATGGCTGGGATTTTATTATCTACTTTCTTAATAAAGTAGAATAAATAGAATCCATGGAGTGGGCAATCCAGACTGGAGCTGTGATGTGTAGAGCAGGGCACTTTAACCTGCTGCTTTCACTGCAGTTTCACCTAGATTGTTAACCCCAACAGCTGCTTGTTCCAGGAGGAAAATTTATGTGGGCACCAGAAAGTTTTTTCTTAAAGGGCAGATTGCAGCTATTGTAGTGACAGGGTTAAATATGTTGTTCCCCCATGCCATGATCCTAAGATCATGGCCCATGCAACTGGTATTTACTTATTTATTTAAAAAAAAGATGCAGGCCTCAGTCACAAATGAGGCAGATCTGGCTGGCCCTGATAAAGGGTATGTTTCCTTATTATATGTACCCTTATCAGTCCAATGATTGCTGTCTCCAGAGTTACACCAATGTCCTTGCTGGTGTGCAACTCCTTCTGCAGTTGTGGTCTTTGGACACAGTGCTATCAAACTTATGGCTGCATTCATTCTGGACATAATTAGGTACACCATTAATGCATCTTATGGGCCAACTAGTTGTAGACATGGTACAGCCTGTATCTTAGATTTTGGCAAATCTGTATATTGTGGTCTGTTATGAGACATAAGAAAAGCGTTGAACCTTTTTTCAACCTGCTGCTCTTGCATCTTCAATATTTTCTCCCTCCAAAAAAACTAAACAAAAAACCTGTGCTTTTCATGGCTGACATTAGTAGTACTGAAATCATACGCAGTTAAAAGAGTCAGGCTTTCCTAAGGCACTGTACAACTTAGATTCCTTGTGAGAATACAGTGTTGCCGTCATTAGTGATAATGGCAATTACGTGCTTGCAGGCAACGGAGACGATCTGTGTGTTCTAAGGTTGTATTTCCTGGCTTTGTTAGGTTAACATCAACTGAGTGTGATGCAGTTCAGGATGGAACAAGATGTGTTGTGGCCTTTTCATTTTTTAAAGGGACGCTAAAAATGTCATCCAAATGAATGAAATATAAACCCTCGATTAGATACGATCACAACTATATGATGTTAATATTCGCAATGCTGAGGAGAGGGGAACTTACTTGAGTTTATACAGCAATCATTTTTAAGCAGTGTGTATACTAAAACATTAATAGGGCTTTATTTGTTCTCCTTGTCTGTAAACCATAGTGATTTCTTAGGTCAAATTTTCACAGCTTCTTTTATTTGTAACCCCGTCCTTGTTTGTACACTGGTGACGCAAAGGACAGAGTCACTGTGTGAAAATCTTCATGGAATTTTATGTTAGGAAACATTATTGCATAAGGATAGCAGCTCAGTCAAGGAAAAAAATACACAATGTCTTGCCTTTCATTTGTTTGTTTAATGCTGTGTTTAAATAGAGGAAATACCAAAAGCAATGAGCTAAATCTGAATTACAAATTCCAATTTAGAAAACAAAACTATAGAAATAAAGGAAGATCAAGAAAAGCAGAGCAAAAGTTCATTGAGGGTTTTTGGTAGTAATTCAAATTCAGTTCTTTTGAGTCAAGTCAGTCAATTATTTGTGGGTCAACAATGGAAACCCAGGGTAGATGGGCAGCCCATTCCACTGCAGCAATAGAGCAGCAGAATGGCATCCACTAAATGCCATAAAGGACTTGCAGCCTTGGGCAGCCTTTACAGGATAAGGGAACATTTGTGACTAATGGGTCAACTTGGATCTGCATTGACAATTTCATTAGTGATATCATATCATGGATCTTTGCAGATAGATCCTTGAAGGCCTAGAAAGTAGGTAGGGATTGGGTGAACACCCCAGCAAATGAACTCACCAATTCCCTGAGCTAGATCAGTCTCTGTTGCCACCCCCCTCCCCATCCCTGTCTACCTCTGGGCCTCTGCTCAGTCTTACCAGAGACAGATGGCATCTGGTTTCCTTTACCATGTGGACCAAGCTGGTCTATGCTTTTGGTGTTTGCCAGAGCACTCTCTCTGGCAGAGTTGTATAGAAGTGACTGAAAATCCATGGAAATGGACATTCCTCACATGGTCTTTTTGGGGAAAAAGCTGCAGATGGTAATGTTAGTAAAAGAGCAGAAGAGACTAGAGAATGTACTTCCTCTTCCTCCTACTTTATGAATTCAATTTAGATCTCCCTTGCTGCTATTTCTTGCTTTTAAAATGTTTTCAGTTCAGTGCATTCCTTTTTTGTATGCAGTTGTGTATGCACGCATGTGTATATGACAATAAATTTTACAACAAATAAATAATACAATAAGTAAATGATGCAAGATAAAAAGTTTGTTTTCATATCAGGAAGGCATGTTAAAAATAAAATCCTAATATTGAATTTTTTAAAAATGGTTTTTTTTTTTAATTTGAGGATAACTGAATTAGTTGGATACCATCCTGAGGAGCTGCTGGGCCGTTCTGCATATGAATTCTACCATGCGTTGGATTCTGAAAATATGATCAAAAGTCATCAGAATTGTAAGTGATGCTCTAAAGCTGAATTGATTTTGTGGACACTTGAGATAAGAGCCACCATGTATCCATGTCCTGTTTATAAGTCAATTTTTCATAAACAAATTATTGCAGGAGCTCCCTTGAAAATACATTTCAATGATTGTACGTAGCAAATACTGAAAGAGATTGCAAGGACTTGCCCTGCCCTATGATTTTCCTCAACACCACTGCAATGTGCTTCATAGCAGGTTGCAGTAACAATAATGGAAATTCATGGCAGTAGCAACTTTGCACGATTTGCTGCCATACAGCTGCAAATCCAGATGGTTTCTGCACCACTTATTTTATGGCAAGTGGACTTTGGAAAGCAATTTTTTCTCTTACTGTTACAAATGTTGCAATTTTTAAAAAATCCTATTCTAATAGATGGCAATGAACAAGAAATTAACTTGTCTCAGAGTACACTGTTGGACACATCGAAAGGATATAATAGTAAAATAAGGGAGCAGAGTCACAAGTACAGATTCACAAGTTCATAAGTAAGGAAACTTTTGTTCTTTGGTTTTGATGTGACTTGTACTACTCCCCATTACAACCACCACAGGGTGCAGTGCACACTAGCTTGACATGCTTCATTAGAATTGAGGTCAAAGGCTGCAATCCTATGCCAGCCTTCTCAGGTTTAAGCCACACTGAACACAAAAGGACTAGAATCATAGCTGTAAATGGAACATAGCTGTATAGAACAATTCATATTATTATTTTAAATACCTGTATCCAGTGGAGAATTACACAACACAAAAATTATTTTTGTTGAATTTTTGCTGTATCTTATATACTGGTAATTCTGTGTCAGTGATTCCAATAGAAGTTTTATGCATTTTTTTTGTCATCAAAAATCATCAAAACAAATTTTGTAACATAGTATTATAGTCTCTCATCCTTTTTTTACCAACTCTGCAAAAATGATAAAGTAACTATTATTTTAAAGTTCAACTGGATTTTTTTTTAAAAATAATTTTTTTAATTAAATGGGAAGGAAAAAATAAAAGGATTTGAGAGAAATGCCTACCGCATCTAAATATTAAAACAGTAAGCTATCTCTGCTCTGACCCGACTGCCAAGCTACAGCTGGCTCTTGTGTTGCATTGCTGAGACATTTTCTTGTGATGGGGTAACAATATGTGTTAAAATAAACCACAGCATTGTGTGAGATCTTGGCTTCCAATATAAATATGCTATAGAGTTTGAGGCTTAATTGGTAGTCATCAAATGCAATAATAGGATTCAATTTGGCAGAGTTGGCATGCCTCACCCCTTGCAACTTATAGAGTGAGAGATGGCCGGAGAGATGAAGTCTTTGTCTTATTACATAATGTGCATTGACGATGTGCTGTAGAACTATATTAAGCAATTAATTACATTCTATAATTAATATTCTATAATGATCCACAGTTTGGATCTGTTCCTGTTCTCACAGAATCTTGCTATTCATCATAACAAAGCAATTGAAAGTCCCTAACAAACTTTAAAAATATGTTGCATTGTAGTGCTCAACAATTTAAAGTGTCAGCATTTTTTAAAAGCAGGAGTTAAAGGTCAATAGTCATTAACTGGTGGACTTATTTTAGGGGCATTTTTTTAAAAAAATCTGGATGTATAGGCCCAGGGATGGTTACCTAGTGGCCTGCAAGCCAGATTCAGTTTCTTAGGCAATTTCATTGGCCCCCCAATAGGCCTAGCAAATCTCAAGGCACAGGTAAGAGGGCTGGACTAGAAGCAGGGAAGTCCAGTTTCAATCCTAGCACAACCAAATTGCTCAAATGTGACAGAGTGATGTTCAAAATTGACAGAGTTATGTTCACTGACAGAGCAATCCTAAACACTGGTTAAGCTGGCACAAGTTCTGGTACACATCCTGTGCTGGCCTGGGATGTCACAAAAATGCCATAAGACCCTTCTGCACCATTCCTGGGCACCATCCCTGAGGTTAAACCAGTGCACATACATGCACCAGCCTCCCACACCACTGCTGGAATGGGGAGATGTATGTGTTGGTTAGGATTGCACTTTGGGTGTGATAATCTTGCATCACTCACCATCTCAGGCCCTACAATCCAGAGTAACTACAGGAGCACGTAAGAGACATTACGTGTACCTGTAGCTACTGCACTACCTAGTGAAAACCTATTGGAAATTCATATTGCAATCCAGAGCAAATTGTTCTTACATCGGAGCAAAGACTCCATGTAGTTACTCTGGATTGCGCCCATGCCCTTGAGCTGCTTTGAGAATAGATAGAATAATAATGCCTTTTCAGTGGGCAATAATGCCTATTGAAAAGGTTGCCTATCTAATTGTGAGAAGAGTAAAATGGTTTTTATACATCCAGGACCACATTAATTTTTGTGGGTCCCAGGTACTTTTGCTTTCATGGACCCCTCCTTCCATAATATCAGTATTAAAAATATTTTATACAACTCTAAATACGTTTTTTGATTCCGTTTTAGGCAAAATTTAATAAGATGTCCATGAGCCCTAAAAGTTTCATTTTTTTCTGATGCAAGAGGAAAATATTTTGTACCCTAAAAATTCATTTTTTTCTGCTAATTTTAAAAGAAATAAAAATATGTATGTTGGCTCCTAAAAGTACAATGGGTTCTAAGTCACTGTGCCTTGGCCCTGCAAATAAGGATAAGCACACACATCCCAGACAAAGCAGAACCTCTTGGTTCCTGAGTGGCATGACAAATGCTGGCCCTTTGTTGCCCTTGTGATGTGCTAGCTTCTCTTCTGCCTAATTCCTGGATTACTGAAAGAGGAGAGGGACAATGTTGTTTCCAGGACATGACCTGAATCATAGCCATTGTCTTGGGAAAAAAGTCAGTGTCCTCCTTTTCCATGCAAGCAGGCAGCATGCAGATTTCATGTAATGAATAAATTGCATGCAATAAATTATATGTAAAGTTTTTTTAAAAAAATTTGACTACATAAATAGTGTTTAATTTAAGCACATGGAAGTAATATATATTAGTGTTTTAGCTGTTATTTTGTCATGCCCTACATTTTTCTTGAGTGGTCTTGTTCTCATTTTGGAAGGTCTTGTCCTCTTTTTTTAGTCATGGCATAGTAGCACCCTGGGTGAGAAGAATGGTAAAATAGAAACTCATTCTTCTGCCCTCCACATATTTTCTTTGGCTCTATCTCCTTCTTCCTTTTCCTTATTTTTATTATATAAAATACTGTATCAGATCATATCCAGGAAGTGGAAAGAGGTGGAGGATGACCATCAGCCCTACTAACAATGGCTAGTATACAGGAGTTGCTGAGAAAGAGGTCTGTTGCTTTCATGGGTACTTACCAGCTTCTGAGAACAGTGTCTACTCTGGGAAACAGGTTTATGGACATTTATTCTCTTCTGGAAAGACTCTTGCTGTGTTCATGGTGGGTGAAGTGGAATTGCTCCTCCACTCATCTACATGTTGTACCACAGATTATGAGTGGCCTTGGCTCATTGGCAGAGCACTTGTTTTGCTGGCAGAAACAAAACAACTGCTGGTTCAGTCCCTAACATTGCCAAATAGAGACTTCTCTCTGAAACACTGGAGAGTAATTTTCAGCAACTGTGACATGGCATACTGGTGTGCCGCAGATGATCTGCAGGTGTGGCACAGGATTTTGGGAAGGGACATTTATTAATAGGGCAGTTAAGAGATATGAGGCCCCTATCAGCAGCATGGTTGCCTTGTTAATGGTCAAACAACTAATGCTGTGCCTTGACAATTTTTCTGTCCTGTCAAAAGTGCCATGAGATAAAAAAGGTTGAAAATCTCTGCCCTGGAGAGCCACAAAACTGAGGTAGAGAGACCAATGGCTCTATGTATACATCCAATCCAGGCCCAGAAACCTGCTTCCAGTATCAGTAGAGAGTGACATCATCACACACCTGTGTCACTTAAAAAAAGGAAACAGTCACTCTTTGTTGCAGCGGAACATAATGTGATTTGTGTGTGGGTGGGTGTGTGTGTGTGTGGGTGTGTGTTTTAAAGATGAAAGCAGTAAAAAGCTGTTTGGTCGTGAACAGGCAACTCTGATTATGACTCTTTACTGACAAGTTGATTATTAGGAAGGCAATATAATAATGTTTCACAGGCACAGCAGAACCCATTTGCTAGAAGATGCTTCAGACATAACTGTTTGATTTGGCAATCAAAAGATAATCTCCTAAAATAAATTAAGGACAGGATAATTGTTAATACAAAACTTCACCAATGAAAGGAAGGCAATAATAGATTAAGATGCTATAGAAGTACTTAACAAAATACACCTTCACAAAGGACTTTGTAAGATTATTACTTTGTTCCCAAAAGTCTGTTGAAGTTTCTCCCTGCTAGAATTGAGCACTGATGTTTTCTATAGTAGTACCATGTATAGGAGATGTCTCCTGTGCAGGATCTGTATGAAGCACTCCAAGACCACATAGCTATTGATGTACCCCACAAGTTGTATAGACTTTGGCTCAAATGAAATAACCTTTCTGCAACCTATTTCATGAGCTGTTTTTGTTTTTAAAAGGAAGCAGATATTCTCAGGAAGCAGGTGCAGTCTGCATTATTCTTAAATTCCTGCAGAATCACAGTATACATAATCTATTTGTGGGGAACAGGGCTTAGTGAGATGCTAGAGAGAGTTTTAGCTGGTGCAGAAACAACTAGATGTCCTACTGCAGAATAACTAAATTCAACTGCAGAAACGACTAAATTCCTTAACATAGATTAATGAATTTATTGTGGCCCAAAAGCATATGACACAACAGACTTGGTGTCAGTCTTAAGCTCTTTTTCTTGGATTTTGAAAATTTTAAAATGTGAAAAATGATGTGAAAATGATGTTGGTAGTAGTCACTTTTTTCTTCTTTGCAATGCATGCTGTATTTTATCTACTTTGTTTATAAATTAGTTTATCCATTTATGTTCTTTGTCCTCTTTCAGTGTGTGCCAAAGGACAGGTGGTCACTGGACAATACCGCATGCTTGCCAAGCATGGTGGATATGTGTGGCTAGAGACCCAAGGAACAGTCATCTACAATACACGCAACCTGCAGCCTCAATGCATCATCTGCATCAACTATGTTCTGAGGTAAGTCAGCTAGAATCCTATATGGCAATTATCTGACAGGAGAAATATAATCAAAGGAGATATAACCATTTCCTGGTCATCCAGCTTCTTTTGGACACCAGAAATATGAGTTCCTCAAGTGCAGACTTTCTTAAGTAAACAAAGATTTACTTCAGCTTTCTGTAGGTACATACAACCAAGCTGAAACCCCACATTGTAGAGCTACTAGCTTGTGCTCTTGTATCACATCTGTGAGCTAGCAAGCCAAAGGAAAAGAGACACAGTTGATCCATGTACTTGGGAGTCTTATGGGTAGGGAAGTTTCTATGGCAGTTCAGTGCATCAATTAAAACTGCCAATTGTCACAGGTAGCCATGAAATTCACATAGTTGTCAAGATCCCACAGACACAAAACTTGCAAAAATGAAATATGTAGGGATAAAAGAGGAGCTTGTATTTTTCCTAGCTGTTGTTTATGGCTTCCTTCTATCCCCATCCCACACTGAAAGAAATATCTGGGTACCATCTTAGAGCCAAAATGGCTGAAAGGGAGTCAATAAATGCAATAATAAAGAATAATAGCAGCAACTCCTTGAACATCATTCTCTGAGATCCCCAAACAATGTGCACATGAAAGAGTTATGAGTTCATGAAGGTAAAACACCTGTCTTTCAGAGGAATGGCAGCACTTCTTGTCAATCACTTCTTAGAAGAAATCACAAGAATGCCAGTTCAGAAAGATGGTTGGGAAAGATCATTAGTAGCAGACTTAGGGCAGTGGTGGGCTCCTGCAGGTTCACACCTACTCTGTAGAACCGGTTGTTTACGAGAGATAGGACATATAAAGTTTAAAAATAGCCATTTAAAAGTGGCTGCCAGATGGGCATAGAACCGGTTGTTAATTTCTTTGAATCCCATCACTGACTTAGGATTGCCATGTGTCTTGGAAAACTGAGACAGTCCCAGTTTTTGTGAAATATATTTACATACTGGCAAGTTAGTCAGGGGATCCTGTCCTGGTTTTGTGGAAAAGAATTATGGCAACCCTAAGCAGGCTAAATATGAAATTTGCATATAAACATAGAAGTTGAAATGCAGCCTGCCTCCTATTGTTCCTAGCAAGACATAAAAATATTCTCTTTTCTAATCAATGAAGTGGAAATAGAGAAATCTGATTTTTGATAAGACATCAATAAGCCTGAAGCTTCAGTGTGGTTATTTTACTATTGCTTTTACAGTTTTGCTGTCTTATTCCAACAAAGAAACCAGCTGTAGCAGATAAAGTGCAGTTACCCTTGGTTTTGACATGGTGGTGTGTGTGTGTTATCTCAACTGAGACTTGAAAAATCAGATGCAAATAAAATTATACTTTTCCCTTTAAATATTATTTACTGTATGCACACTGTCCTTCAGAGTATAAAATATCTAAATTGTGTAATTTTCTTGTTAGTGAAATTGAGAACAATGATATCGTGTTCTCCATGGATCAGACAGAATCGCTGTTTAAACCTCGCATGATGGCGGTGAATTCTGTCTTTGAAAATGGCATCCCAGTGGCAGAGAAGAGCGACTTCTTGTTCACCAAATTGAAAGAGGAACCAGAAGAACTGGCCCAGTTGGCACCAACACCTGGAGATGCTATTATTTCTCTTGATTTTGGTTAGTCCTGTTTTGGGGAGGGGGAGGTGTGCCTTTCACATTTGCTCAATAGTTAATCAGAGAAGCTTTAATAGTTTATCTCTCAAAAGCTGCTATAATAAAAAAATAACTTCCAAGTCATCACATAACAGTTGCAAAATAAACTAATAAAGAGAGACAATCTGGGATATAACTGGGCTGTCACATATAGGTATGTCCACTCAAAAATAAGTCCCATAATATTCAGTGGGGCTAACTTTAGGAAAGTATGTGTAGGACTGCAGCCTTACCCTGCAATCCAGAGTAACTACGGGAGCACATAAGAGACTTTACGTGCACCCGTAGTTACTGCACCACCTAATGAAAACCTATGGGAAATTCGTATTGCAATCCAGAGCAAATTGTTCTTACACCGGAGCAAGGACTTCCCGTAGTTACTCTGGATTGCGCCCATAGAGTCAAATTAGATATTACTTAAGTCATGTGATTGGGACTAGTGCTATTGTGATTGGGGCTAGTGATGAAATTTATTTGTAGGGGCTAGTGATGAATTTTATTCAGCAAATATAAGTCAGGTTATTGTACATACTGGATAAAAGCAAGCATGCTAGCCTATTCATATGCTTAAAGTCTGATTGATCCTCAGAGTTGCTTGGGATCCTTGACACTCAGTTTCTTCAGACAACAAAACTATGAAATTCCAAGCAGACTTGGATGAAGAGCAAGTAAAATTCATTGATATGGCCACAAGAACATTCAACTTTGCATGGAACTTAGGTTCATGATCAATCACATATTGGAATCGGTCTTTAACATCCCATATTTTTAGCAAGCATTACATTTCCATCCATGCACATCTGTTTTACTGATTCATCTTTGCATTAGACAGACCCCTGAACAACACAGTTTTTGTCATGAAAACATTATTTGTTCAGTTAGAATATTGGTGATAATCCAAAGTGGCCCTCTGGAAAAAAAAGGTTATATGAATAACAGCCATCATTTAGGGATCATAGAAAGAAATATGAGGACAATCCCTTGTTTGCATTGGATTACGTGAAAAGTGTGAAGGGTGATAGGACTAAGCAATAAGGCTTATTTATATTAAAACAAGGTTTAGCTGTTCTCTTCATAGAACACAAGATGTACCTTCACATCTTACCCCACCTCCTAAATTATTATTCTTTTTTTCTATTCATGATTTGAGATGAAGGGATTACATCGCCAAAGATGAATTGACCTTGTTTACCTCAATTTTCAGGGACGCAAAAGTTTGAGGATGTCTCTACCTACAATAAAGCTGTTATCACCCCAAACAAGCAGTGGCCTCCAGAAGTGAAGAGCAAGGCTCAACCAGTCCCCCAGGTTGAGAAACTGAGCGTGCCTTCGTTTACATTGCCCCAGGTTGCACCTGGCAGCAGCACCCCCAGCGCAAGCAGCAACAGCAGCTGTTCCACCGTAAGAAAGGCCTTTTTATTGAACGTTGACCCTCCTCCCCTTGCCATGCACAAGGCGACATTGGAAATGCTGTGCGCTGGAGCATGAATGACTCCCCTGAGTACTAACAGAAGCTTTAAAACAAGCATTTAAAGATATATTAATTCCAGAAGAGTAGATGTGTTAATCTGTTAACAGCAAAAACCAACAACAGATGATGTGACAGTTGGGATCTACTGGGCAAGAATTCATTCAATATATGAACGACAGTGGTGTAAGGCAGGGTGGCCAATTTCCTGAGCCTGAGAGGCAGATTTTCCACAATTGAGCTACGCAAGGTCTAAATCCAATCACTATGATAGCACTACCATCCCAGCAGTTTTAGAGGAAAGGTCTTTCATAGAGGATTGCCAACAAGATTGTTGAAATGGGGCCAGGAGAGAGCTAGGCTGCTGCTTTCTTTTCAGATGCCCCTCTTGCCAAAAAAATGAAAACTCATCCCAACAGCTACTGTGATGACACAAGGGCAAAATAAGTCCTCCCACTCCTCCCCTATTTGCTCTCTTTGTCTCCCTCAGAACAGCCCCACTGCCACTGGCATGCACTGCACTGCACTGCACTGCACCCTTTCCTGCACTGGCATGGTGCCATGCACACAGGGCCTCCATCAACAGCATGCCTTTTACAAGGCCACATGGGTCCTCCTCATCACAGCAGACTTGGAATTCCACTGCCATAAGCTGTCCATAAGTTTGAGCTGTCAGTGAATGCTTATTTGCATGTTTGTGATTACCTTTTCATATTTTGAATATTCCATTGCAGCCAAGTAGCCCTGGAGACTATTATACTTCCTTAGATGAAGACCTGAAGATTGAAATGATTGAGAAACTTTTTGCTATGGACACGGATGCCAAGAATCAGTGTAGCTCACAGGTGAGAAATACTGTAAACGGGATGCAGCTAACAGAACATACAGTGTTACCTTTTCCTAGTATTTCTCACTTGTGTTTAGAGCCAGCAGTTGTTCCTCTTGCTCACTAAGGAGAGAGAACTCTATTCATTGTTGCAGGGCCTGTACACCAATATATAATGGTCATAATGCATATGTGCTGTTTTGAAAAGTGTCCCAACAGTATATTTGGGACTTTAAAGCTGTTTTATACCAAGCCTCTTCCAAATAACTCCATGCAGCTTTTACATATATTTATCATCACAATAAGCCCTAGAGGGAGGTTAGACTGAAATAAACTTGACTGGCCCGGGTCAGACAGAGAGGCTGCAATCCTGTAAATACTTTCCCAGGTATAAAACCCCTAAACACAAGGGGACTTAGAGGTAAGGAACTCAGAAGTAGATATGCATTGGTTTGTTCTGTGAATATCACGGATAAGCAGGGACTTTTACCTTTGGTCTTCCTTAGTCTAAGCTCCATACCCTAACCATGATATTAAACTGGCACATGAAATATACCATGAAACCTATCCCTTTGGTGCGTAATGTTGTGTGAATTGTAAGAGGGAATAGCCATGTGGCCTTGCTGTCTTATGAACTAATTTTCTATTTGCAAAGGGAAGTTGTATTGAAGACTCTTCAAAAATAGTATCCCCTTCCCTATTCCCTGTAATTATCCAATCTAGTCTGCCAGCATTCTTCTGCTGCTTTCCCGCTAGATCCCACTGAAGGGGAAATGCTGTACGCTCAGTGCTACAGAAGGTCCCAGGTTCAGTCCCTATCATCCCCAAATAGGGCTGGAAAAGATCCCTGCCTAAAACCCGGAAGACTGAGTGTAGAGAGATGGACCAATAGGCTGACAATAGATACAGCTTCTCTGTATAGAGACCTGGCCACAGGAGGGTGGAAAAGCCAGTGGGAGGCACTTTGCATGCACTTCTTTCTGTTGCCTCCAAATAGACCAAAAAGTAATGAGGTGGCTTTTAAAGCTGCAGCTTCACAGCAGCCTGTCTCCCTGTGTATCCTCATCTCTCTCTTAAACAAAGCTTCTCTACTCCCTATTGCACTACTCCCTTTCTCACTGACATGCACCATCTCTACATGGTGCAGGTGAGGGCCCATTAGTGATGGTTGCTCCTTCATTCAGTCATGGGTAAGTTTTTTGTTATTTGTAATGCTGAAAAAGGGCTGTAGTGGCTCAGTGGTTAGATCACTGGTTCTAAGAACACTGCTTGATCGGAATTCAATCAGCAGGTCAGCAGTTCAAGACCTGAATACTGCAAGACATGGTTAGCTTCCGTCCCTTGCCCAGCTCCTGCCAACCTAACAGTTTGAAAGCATGTAAATGCAAGTAGATAATTGGGTACCACCTCGTGAGAAGGTAACAGAGTTCCATGTGTCTTGGTGTATAGTCATGCTAACCACATGACCACAGAAGTGTCTTTGGACAACGCTGGCTTTTCGGCCTAGAAACGGGGTTGAGCAACATGACTGGCAGTACTATCTGCGGGGGATACTTTTACCTTTACCTTTAATGCTAAAAAAGAAAACCATTCCAATTATTTACACAGTATATGTCAAAGTCTAAAAGGGGAAATGGGCTTGAAACAGAAAGGTCCTCTGTGGCTTTTGAGGCTCACAGTAGATCTTGGAATGAACTCATTTAAAGGCACACCCTGTTGCTTTGTTGCAGATATTCTGATGTGCAATTTTTGAATTTCTACAATCCTGTCAATTTTAACCAAAAGTTTCAGTGTGGGACCCTGCTGCTAAACAGCTCTGAATTATATGTTCATCGTGTTGGGATATAAGAGAGAGGCAGATTCTCATTTTAGGAGACTTAATGCTTCATGATTCTAACTGGTTTCCCCTTTCTGTGCTATAGACTGATTTCAACGAGCTGGACCTTGAAACGTTGGCTCCTTACATTCCCATGGATGGAGAAGATTTCCAGCTCAGTCCTATCTGCCAAGATGAGCGTCCTCTCTCTGAAAGTGCCCAGTTCACTCAGCGGAGCATAAGTAACATGAGCAACCTTTTTCAGCCCCTTGCTCCTCCCACACAGAATCAGCTCCTCCCAGAGAAATATTGCCAACCAATGTCTAACAAAAATATGAACATGGACCAGGGAACCCTGCCACCATCATTCTACAACAATGGGAGCCAGTCAACATCCTTGCGGCCCTACTATGCACAAGCCAGCACACCACTGTCTTCAATGGGAGGTAGACCAAACACCCAGTGGCCACCTGATCCACCATTACAATACATCCCTGCAAAATGGAGAGTGGTGGGCAATAAGTGCTCTGGATCTTTATCTAATTCTCCAGGAGGGTCACCATTGCATTTACCAAATGTAAATCCATATAAGAAAAGGTAACTCATCCTATTAGATCTCATCTGTGGTTTTAAAAGCAATTCACAGCCTCCCTAGACAGACCAAAAATAATTATTATCAGGGCAATAAATAGACATTCTTAGATAAGGCAAAGTGGTTGCTCAGCTTTTCACACTCTGTTCAGAGGCAGGAGTTTAAACAAAAAAAGGAAGTGTAACCACAGTCGAAGGACCCAGACATAGAACCTTTACAGAGAAGTGTATTATCCCATGTAAAATAGTTGGCTGCCAGAAAGTGTCAACCAAGGAATGTTGACAGTATCAGCAGAAGGTCAGAGTTGTGTTCATGTGCTACCGAGATTATCATGTTTAACACCATGAGACTAGTACAACTGTACAACTAGTACGACAGGGTTAAAAAAAACTGTGTAAGCATATTTCAAGAGTGTGTGTGTGTGTGTGTGCCATGTACATGCTCACACATGCTTTTTTAAAATAATAGTAATAACTTTGGGGCCTTACTGCAACAGTTGTTTTACCTTGGATAGAATGTCATAGGTGGGGCCAATTCCATTGATCCTTCCCACTCACCAGTAGTCACTGAGCCAGAAAGAGTGGGTGGCTATCATATGGGAAGGAGCTGCAAAATTGGCCGCACCTATGTAGTTCCAACTTTCCAAACATGATCACACTGTTTGAGAATGATACTCTGGAAAGCCCACACTGTTAAACCACAACTTAACTTTAGGCAACAGTTTACCTCCAAGAAAAATAAGGGTGCTTCTACTGAGGTGGTCCATCTGATATGAATAGGACAACATCAGTGCTGTGAACAAGTAACTTGTCTACAATACACAAACTCCCAACACTTCTACAGCAAGATAAATTTAGCAGAGAGCAACTATGCTTTATGGAAATGTTACATAAATGATGTAAGAGGACTTTATTATTACTGCTCATTGCTCCACCAGGTCTGAAGTGTGAGTTTTGCTTTAAAATATTAATGCAAAGAGAGATTTTCAGCATAAATTAACCATGCAGATTGTTAATAAAGACTACATAAGACATTGTTTATGAGTCCTACAGTGGTTTTCTGCAGCCATTGAATTGTATCATGATTGTAGGAATGACATTCCAGGTGTTTTGGCCAGTAATGGGAGAGTATGTGTTTGATGTAAGATTCCTTTTGCAGCTCGGCATGTTGGTGTTTTGGTATGAAATGAACTTTGATCGAAATTCATCTTTCTTTTGCAACATCTAATTTTTTAAAGTTCTGCTTAATCAAAGAGAAATACCTTGTCTTTATAGGACACTGGAGAGTTTTGGACAACGGGGTATAGATATAAATCCTGCCAGGATTGCTCTTGCCAATAGCTTGAAGCTAAAGCGGCAGCTGGAGTACGAGGAGCAAGCATTTCAACATTTGAGTGGGGTAACCTGACCTTGTTTTTCCTCCTTTTGTAATTTAAAACCCAATTAAGGAAGATCAAAATATGTCTTATTTCCTGACAGCTTCTATACCTTCTTGTTTTCTTCCCTAGGCACATGGAGACACATCAAGCGTTAACCCAACACACCTAATGTGGAAAAGGATGAAAATCCTCAGAGGTGAAAACTGTGCGTTGCTCACAGAGAAGAAATCGCTCAGCACAAGTGTCCTTAATGGTACAACTGTAAAAATATTCTAATATTAAACATGGCAAAATTAGAAGTCACATGGTCAAGTACATAGCCGTTACATGCAAAAGGTGTATAAGAAAACACATTTTTGCCACATCTTAAGCTCACGTCCATGCTTTGTGCCAACTTCAAGCTTCTTGACTTATTTTAATTTCTCATTTTATATACACAGACACACACTCTTTCTTCCATGACAGAATTCAAGATGTACATGTAGTACATGTAGTTTCAAGATTGTCTTTTATCCAGGCACTGAGCAGATCCAGACTAACTTAGCTCCAGCACATGCCTTCATGCCTTGTCTTAGAGTTATACAAGTTCATCATTGACTACACAATAATTCACACAGGCATGTGACTATAACTTCAAGTGATGACTGGTCTGTGTGATTACAGCCATTACACAGCCAACACAATGGGCAGGACTTCTATATCACCTCAAACACAGTAACAGTACTTCTCAATGTCATTGGTCCACACATTTAGCTGCTAGCCATCAAATGCAATCAAATGTGCATCCATGGGTGGAAAATACCTTTTAATCCATATTTACAAACTTGTGTCTGTTAAAGTATTGTGTTTGAATTGGCATTGGAGTATACGCAAATCTTCTTTATAGCATTTAAGCTTTGGTATACTTCCACATGCAAGTTATCCTCTATATGGAAGTCTGAGATATGTGAATTGGCTTGCTCTTTTAAAGTTTTCTCTGTCTCATCTCACTTTAAAGTTGTTACTATTGGCTGATACCCACAAACAAGCAACGGGTGTAGTAGTAGCTGCAATAAATCTGCTCCCGTTGAGGCTGCCTTCATGTGGGGAGGCATTCATCCATAGTGACTCATCATTCTTAAGTATTAAGTATGGTTGCAGTTTTAAGTATTACCATGGGAAATTAATCAGAAAAGATGTGCTTGATTGGATCATGGTTCATTCATTTCAGATTTTAGCTTCCAACAGTAGCCAGTCAAGTGTTTATTTAATATACCTATATTTAATCAAATCTAATGTGCACCCCAATTTTAAAAGGCTTGAGATTAAAAAAATGTTTACTGTTGATTGTAATGCACAGCTGCAAAGCAGGTATAAAATTTAATTTTACATCATACAACAATAAGTTACATGTAGGGACCTGCAAAAGGTGAAGTTATTTTTCCTGACAAAGAATAACACCCCTTTGTAAGGAAAAATAACCTCGCCTTATGCAGGTCCCTAGTTTTGTGACAATAATATGACTATGGGTTTATGTTATGATCTTTACCTAATTGCACTACTTTATGTAATAATGGGTTTATGCTACTTTTTCATTACAATATAGTAAACTCTTAAACTAACCTATACTTATAATCTGACCTATACTTATAATCCAATTTAAATAAACTGACCTATACTTATAATCCAAATACCATATTTACTCGAATCTAATAAATGATCAAATCTAATATGCATCCTGATTTTGGAGACTAAATTCAGCTGGAAAAGGTGTGTGTTGGATTCAAGTAAACATGGTATTTTGGACAGCCTTTTTCCCAATTATGTGAACTCCAAGGCTGCTTATCTATATATATATAAAACTGAAAACCGCTGGGCCTAGAAGCATGAAATTTGAGGAGGGTTTCCTTCCATGGCGGATGGATCCGCTAAGAACTGGTTTTCAGAAATTCTAACCGGTACGGGGGTGAAATGGGGCACAACGCACATGGGGGTTGATGCATATGAGGTGCGCATGGTGGGTGCTGCACATGAGGGAGGGCATATGGGGGAATTTTACTCCCGCAATGTGGGTGTGTTTTCGCTAGTATAAAATATACAGTAACATGTTCACACTTAAAATATCAGCACATTTAATCCAATGCAATGATAATGCAGCATCAACAAAACTAAGAGAACAGCATTTCTAAATCCAGCATTTGCCTTCCATTGTAGATGAGTTCCTTGGTCACCCACAAAGAGGCTCTGGTCAACCAATGAATATGGTGCAGCAGCAGCAACCCCACCATCCACCACCCTCCTCTGGAAGCCCTGCAGATAATCCCAAAGCCATGTTCTCCCCCCACTTTTACAGTCCCTCATATCAGGAGTTCAGTATGCCGCAAACTCATAGGATGTCAGGTAAGAGTCCGATTGACAAACCAATGTGGGGAATGAGGCTGCTTAAAACCAATGGTTGATAACACCTGATGAGCCATTTCTTCATAGAGGCTCCCTGTGACAGTTTTGTTGTAGTGCAGCAAAAGTGGGGAGGGAGGGCACTACCAATGTTGTATTGCTAATTCTTCAGTCTGTTGATGAGCTTCTGAACACAATCTACTCTCCAAGGTATTTCAAGCTATCCTGTAAATGGATGCTGATAGCAAGAGTCCCTGATCATGCCCTGACCACATGGATCTATTGAAACCATCTTCTTATATGGCAGCTGGAATGCAAACTGATCTGAGCGCATACTCATTGCCATTGTCATTCCATTGTCCATACAGTTCATTTTGTCATCCCTTCCTAGTTCAGGGAAGGGGCATGATGGTTATCTAGAGATGGGGCCTATCAACCAAAAAGAGGAAGATCCTGAGGCAGATCTATGCTTCCCAAACAAGGAAGTGTTTTGTTTTGTATGTGCATTTTACCACATGGTTCCAAAGTGGCTAGCAAAATTAAAAGCAGAATACAAATTGTAATAAATATCAGAGAACCAAGAAAATAAAAATAAGTTATATTTAGCATTTTTTGAGGTTGAGGCTGTAATCGTAATTCCCAGCACAAGTCAAGTACACAGACATGTGCCAGCCTCCCCACATTAACACCAAGAATGTCCAGGTTCACCACTCATCCACCACACTGCACTAATTCTCAAGAGGAGGCTCACTGACACATAGCTGATTTATGCAAGTGACATTATACAGATGATGCCACTTTGCCACATCTTCTAGGAAGGAGAGATCCTGACCTGAAGGGCAGTTGTGTTTATTTTAATATTCCCCTATGTGTGAATCATTGCTGCTCACCTCCCACCTGAGCAGAAAAGTGTTTTATGTTTTTTTAAATATCGCTGTACACACTAATGCAGATCTGTGTCTGAATCTTCTTGTTTCAGGAATGACGAGTCGTCTGCTTGGCCCATCTTTTGAATCTTATTTGTTGCCAGAATTGACCCGACATGACTGTGAAGTGAATGTCCCGGTGCTTGGCAGTTCAACACTTCTTCAGGGAAGTGAATTGCTTCGAGCTCTTGACCAGGCAACCTGATTCAATCCTGCAGCGTTCTCTGGCCTACACTGTTGAAAACAGCAGCAGTTTTAATCTATTTTTGCAAGTAGACAATTTCTAATACTGATTACACTTTTACAAGATTTTACTTACCTATTGAACTTGTCCACATTACCAAATAGTGGCCTTTTGTGAAGTTACTCACTTTCTTATTCGTATTAAAAATTATGCATCTACTGTATTTTTTCTTATTTCGATAAAGTGTTCCTTAGAAGGTTTATATTATGTGATTTCCCCATCACTGTGTGTAATTTATATGTTCTGAAACTTCGTCAATATTCATGCTAATAACAAACTGTGGTGTGCCGATGCCTCTATGTAATACTTTGGCTCAGTTCTTGCAAAGATTTTTATTTTTATTGCCAAAGATAAGTGAAATAAACAAATCTTTTTCCCTAACCACAGTCAGCATTGGGTTATTCAGATAAAATTTGTACTTCCTGTCCCTAACTTTCCCACACTTTCTGCATTTTTCTAACATTGAAAAGCATTGCAAGTTGTGACCACTTCACAAATAAAAACACTCTCACCCCCACAATGCAATTCAATGTAATAACAGTTGCAGTGTTAGTCCCTGTGCAAGCAACCTTTTTCTGAGACTTCCTTGCGACACCAGCTAAGACCTGGGTTTGTGTCTTGTTTGAGGCAGGGCCAGCCCAACTACAGAACTCAACCAAGCTTCTTCGGAGTGGCAGTATTTAGAGTGGCTGATGAAGATCTCAGTGTTGTGTGTGCCAGCTTCCTTTGATATTGTGAGAGGTCTTTGGGTGTACCCTTAGATTGCACAGTATAGTCCAGATTTGACTATGCTTTTTAAAGTTGGAGTTTATTTTTATGGAAGAGCCAAAGCTATCCAGCAAAATATCTGCCATGAGTTTTAGCAATTACAAAGTGCCTTCACCACCAAACTTCACCCAGCTCCTTGTTTAAACAGAAGAAATATGAGTGCTATTGCCTTATGTTATTCTGAGCATGGCATAAAAAAGGATTAAGAATAATGGAATAATCCCACTGCCTATCTCATTAGGACCATTGTTGTCCTCCGCAGAACTGGTTACATTAGGAATTTGAGATAAAATTAGAGTTTGGGACAAGGTGGGCGAGAAAAGAAGAATACTGCACAATTAGAGGCAGGTCTCAACAGAGGGAATTCAGCCAATTTCTGGTTTTTAATTCACCATTTTTGGTTATTTAAATACAAAGCATAACCAACTCTCTGACACACTTTTTTGGGTTAAATGTTTATCATATATTGGTACTTTGTTATACTTGTTAAGACGTAGATGTAGAACCATGTACCCTTCTTATAAGAACTCTTTTAGGTAGATCCAGTGGCAGAGTTTTGTTACATTGTAGCCGATGTTGCAGGAGTTGTCCAAAGGCCATTACTAACACTGCTAATTGCCAGTTACACTGATGTGTTTTTCCATCTAGTTTAGTGATATCCTCTTCAGTACTGAATTGCTGAGAAAGCAATTTGAATATATTTGCTTACTTACTACCATATTAAACAGGGGAAAAGAAAAATATTATGGGTTTTAGAGTGGTTGAGTGGGAAGCTGTTTGTTGTCCTTTTTTAGCTTATCTTTTAATTGTTGATAGCCTTTCAAGTACAAATAATCTTTCAGTAGGTCATCAAAAGGGCAATCTGAACTTTCAAACATGACGTTAAAAAAAGATGGTGCTCAGGAATTTATTTTTAAAAAAAAGTTCTGTTGCATTCCATGTAATCCCTGTTGTCTCTTTTGTGCAAATAGGCACAGTCTCGTATATGTTTGATCCAGCAATAATATAAAATCACAGAATTATGAAAATTCTGATTTTAATTTATTTTAAAAATTCAGTCTGAAAAATTAAGATTGGGAGCGCCAAAGGAAATGTGACAATAAACCTTGCTTGATGCTAACAGCTGGTGCAAATCTGCTTTATAAAAGCCAGCTGATTCCCTTAAAAATACAACCTTACATATCCAAGGGCCAGTCCAATACTAGTGAGCCCCTAGAGTAGCAGAATTCATAATCTGTCTCAATAAGAGCTGCTGCGGTATCACAAAAGCTAAAGGTGTCATCAGGGCCACTAGTGCATATATAGTTGTCTCCCAGATATAGCCCCCATGCTATGGCTCCCAGATATAGCCCCCAGGCAGGTAAGGTGGTGGGAGCTGCTTGAGAGCAGGGAAGAGCACTTTGTGTGTGGGAGGAGTGGATCTTGGTGGCAGTGGCACTTGCATCCAATTTTCCTAGCCCAATGTTCTCCCTCTTCTTAGACATATATCTGGCATAGGTCTGAAGAGACTCATTGACAGTCAGGAGGCCTATTGAGAGTTAAGTAGAAGATATTTTCACTTTTCTCCTGAGCCACACGGTCATGCTCCCTCAACTGCATGCAGCACATACTATGGCACTGCAGTTGCATCACATAGTATGGTGGGGGATGGAATAGGGCCAAAAATTACTTGCACTTAATGCCCATTGAAACTGACAGAACTTCTATACAATTCTGAATACCCTAAGGCCTACAAAAGCTTATGGCTTAATAAATGTGTTTCATGTTAAAGTGCAACAAGTCTCCTGAAGTACAATCCTATGCAGTCTTACTTGTAAGTGAGTCCCACTGTGTTCAATGAGGTATAATCCCTAATAAGTACAGTACACTTGGATTCCAGCTTTGGTTGGTTGCAGCAAAGGCAACAAACATGGTTCTTCCCCCTCCCCTGACTTTTTCTGGATTGTAAGCCCACCAATTCTGTATATTTTGCAATTTATGTATGAATCTCTTGCACAATAGGGTTTCCCATTTGCTTCAGTGGAGGAGTGCACATCTGCACACCTATATCCCTTTACAAACATGATGCCACTCCCAGCACTGAAGTGAGCAGGGAGCATCCTGTAGGCAGTGGAGCTCCACTTGTGCACTGGAGCTCCTTAATCCTCAAGGAACTGCCAACTTTATTTAAGCACTGGCTTTATTCATTTATCCTTTCATTTCAGTTCACTTTCTTAAGATGACAAGTTTTTTATATGTCATTTTGCTGTCTGCTATATGATCCAGCCAAAGCCAAACCACTTTCAGTTTTGAAACTGAGTTCAGCAAAATAGGTGCTTGAAATGTGTCCACTGAATAGCAGTGGAAATTAAAACTTTTGTTTATTCTGCCCTTCCTTTCTTCAGAGAAGTACATCTTGTGGCTTACATTCAAATACGAAGTTTGATAAATGCATGGTCATTCTGACATCATAACAATCATAGCACACTCCAGTATTCTAACGTTAAATGGATTGTGCCCCTTGTGATTGATTTTCTAAGGAGAGATACTTGGGAAAAAACATTATGGAAGGAAGCAAAGGTGTTCAGGAATCTCTATGGCTTGGGAATTTTTCCATGAAAATGCATGTAGTTTTGTTTATCAGATTTTGACTTGAGCTGCAATCCTAATTTTGACCAACACAATTCATCAGTCTTCCCATTCCCATAATTATGTAAGGAGAAAAGCACCTGTCTGTGCACTAGCTTAACCGTCCCTCAGGAGTGGCACAGGAGTACCTTACAACAATTTTGTTACATACTTAGGACCAGCATAGGACTTGTGCTGGGGCTTAGGGCATCCTAACTGGGTGTTAGGATTGCAGCTTGAGTCAATGTCATAATTATTTTTCCAGAAGGAAAAGCAGTACAGATCTACAGTACAGCAGTACAGTATCAGTACAGATTTGCATTTTTTGTATCCCTTTTAGCTCAGTCTAGTTCTGGAGCAAAATTTCTCTGATGCTTTAAACCTTGCCTGCAGAGACTTAATGCAGTTTCCTGCATTAGACTGGTAATAAGTTTCCTAGCAGTCCACAGATATCAGACACGTGGAAAGCCCTTCTTAAAAAGGAGTCTTGTAGAAGCTCTTATCTAGGAAACACTCCTAGGTCTAAACCTGTGGTTTAGTTTGCCATTTAGAGAATCAGCATCAACAGGGGGAGGAAGGTCCTCCTGAGTGCCTGCTTATTTCTGCACAAATCCCAAACCATATGATCTTAAGCATGTTTGCTCAGAAATCACCCAGCTGAGCTCAGCAGGACTTTCCTTTCTTAGTGTATTTAGGATTGAAGCCTTAATCATGAACCTTAGATGAATGAGTAGCGACATGTATGTAGATGCCAGTACTATGCAGAATTAGTTTATTAAGAGTGATGATGATGCTTTAAATCTAGGCAGCTGATTAATATATCCATGTTTGCTAATGTTACCTGAACAATACTGTGTTCAGAAGCTTCAGATAGTGGGCATGTGAAGGGAGTGATGAGATGAAATAGTTTTTTATCACATTTAAACAAAGATTGGGTAGCTAATCTGAGTCAAGCAATTGTTACAAAATAATATTAAAGTTCTCAACCCAGCCACTGTTCAGCATCTGTGAATGATGAACGTAGCAAGTTCAACATCACCAAAACACAGTATTGCTCAGGTAACATTCTTCAGGCCACTGTGAATGACTGCATCTCCCTCCTGCTTTTTCAACCAATGACAAATAAGAGTGTTCTTCTGCACAACATGGTCTGAATTGGCCCTTCAGTGTGTTTAGCTTTGTCTGGATCATGGCTTTGAGCTATTTTGATAGGTCAAGTCATACCGAAGCTTTAGGTGACAAAACAAAAATGTGAATTAACAGTGTCAATATTAGGTTGCCAACCTTAACCTCTTCACTCTAAAGAAATTCCTTCAACTTACTGTGGAGACTAAGGAGTAAGTTGTCTGAAATTTTGTGACTGTAGTGAAGCAAATCTAACAAACCTATTGTGTTAATGGCTTGTGTGCTTGAAGGGTTAATGACACTTAAATACTACTATTTTAATTTTTATCCTCTATAGTTTCAACATTAAAGACATTGTACCTTAACCATTTTACTAAACACACTGGGAAAGGGGGTGGGGGAGGGGTAAGAAAAATCCATGCTTAAAATATTAACCATAACTATTGTCATAATTATTTCATGTTCTCTATATTGTTGAATTTCTTATTGATAATATTGTAACTGTATGGGAACTTTGAACTTGATAAGGAAATGTATTTTGACACTGATACCTTATTAAAGTATACTGATCCTTACGTGCCTTGTGACTCTTGTTTCTGGCAAAAATGTCACTTTGATGTATCTTTGTAAAGCCAACTATTTATTAAATTATTTATAGAAAATAAAGGTTTGCATTGATCTTTAAATGCATGAGACCAGGGCAAGAAATGGCTTGTATTTGAAAACTAACAGAAAGTGGGTTGCCTATGGTGTGGGGTGGTATCAAGGGCGCAATCCCATGCTTGACTGCTCAGAAGTAGGCTCCACTGCATCCAGTGGCACTTACTCCTAAGTAAGTGTGTAAGATTGCAGACCAAGAGCAAGTAGTACTAATAATTCATTTACTAATTTTTGGGTGGTTTTGATATTTTACATATCCATTACACATCCACTTTAATTTGTTTATTTTAAAACACTTACTTTCCTGACCCCAAAGGTTTCCCAAAAAAACGACATTACTAATTAAAAGAGATAAATAAAAGAAAATTACTAAAGAACAGGAATAAAACAACTATCAGCAAGAGAACCCTGAGTGATACACAGGTAAGGCAATGAGGTGATTTACACTTTATTTATTGGTGGAAATTTATCATAGGCGAGTAAACATATGAAACATGAGGAACAATGTTCATCAGAAAGATCATCACATTAAAAATTCTCCTTAACAAGAGAAGGAGCCATCTATTTCAATCAATATATGGTTGTATTAACCCCCATTATTTTCTGTCATTATCCAAGCTTTCTTCAGCCACTGACATGTGAAATGGTGCTTTAGGTTTCCAGTGTTTTGTAATATTGCTGCTATCAATGTCAAACACGTGCAGTCAAGTCAATTTTATTCGTTGACAATTGCTCTACTGTTGTCTTTCAAAAATCATTAACAAGTGGACTTTCCCAGCACGTGTGCGCATCAAGTTAGCATCCATATTAACGCTTTAATATACTTAGTGCCAGATTCAATATTTGTGCTGTTCTTTATTGTCATAGCCGAATCCCACCCTTCCTCACAGGTGCTTAGCATAGCATGCTACAGCACGTGCCCCATGTTTTGAAGTTGTGAAATAGTTCATAATGATTTTTAGTTCTGAACTGCCAGGACTTAGAGTCACCTGCTTTCACTTTTTGATTAGCAAAGAATTCAACATTAATTATATTATCTACCATTTTGGCAGATTTAGTGCACTCCTGTTGGCAGCTAAAGTATTGTGACTCATGGCCTGTTTTTGCTTCCACAGTCCTTGGGTAGCAAGTTCCCGTCTTTCCTCCAAAGTACCCACCATTGGGTTGCATTGCTTCCCCTGGTTCCTGCCACTTCTCTATGCCGTGAGCAGGATCCAGCATGCCCAGCAAATAAGCAGAGGGCACTTCCACATGTGCAAACTTACTCATTTCTGCCAATTCACCCTTGGGAATGAAAAACCCCACACTACACCTGCAGGGTTCACTGCCTCTTTGCCCCAGTTGGAGCTGGTCCAGCTGAACAAGAGTCAATAAGAACTTTTCTCTCTGGGAAGTGGCAGTTGTGGGGGCCCAAATCCAGATCCAGGACATGATGAGGGGTGGGTTAAAGGGGAAGGGTCTCCCTGTAATCCCATTAGATATTTATTTATTTAAAAGATTTATACCTCTCCTATATTAAACACTATATTGCTTATTATTAACTTTAAAACTAATACATATAATTTATTAATTACAAGAAGCTTGATTGTTCCAGTGGAGTAGCATACAGTCTGAAAAGTGCATCTCAGGATCCTTTGCAACATGGCAACAAGAAGGATCATGCCTGACTATGTGCAAGTGCCAGCATACTCTGCAATACTGAACTCCATCTACATTACTAATAATAATAGTAACATCAACAATTCTGGATCCTGAATAATTCAGCTGTTCCTGGAATACCAGGATGCAGCTGTTACTGGAGGGGAGCTTTGTCCAGTTTCAGCTGGTATACCAGCTGCAACCATATGTCCATCACTCACACTTGACAAACTTGGTCCACACATTGGTGGTCTCACTTATAATAATGTAATGTGTCCTATATAGGGTTATTTTTGAAGAGACTCTAGAAATATAAGAGCAGAACACAAAGATCTGGGTGATTACCAGGGCTCAGTGGTTCCTTGGACACTTGCCGGGATGATAAGCTGGCTGCCAATTCACTTTTAGGTCCAATTCAAGATGCTTTGGATCCAGTGTGTATGGAGTGTATTGAGCCCAGACATATCTGATTACTACTAGGTCAACACAAGTGGCTACATGTTAGCTACACAGCTAATGATCACGTAGCCCAGTGCAAAGCTCAAAATGTTGCCCCAGAAGTGATGTCTTCCCTAGATATTTTTTAGAAGAAAATTGGGAAAAACCTCCTCCTCTGCAGTTCACCACCCATTTGCTTGGCTAGTGGCATAGCTAAAGCACCTATGTGCGATCCGGAGTCAAAGAAGAGTTTGTTGCCCACATACACATCAAAATCAAATCTAAGTAAAATAATAAAAATTGTGTCCCTTTTTATTTAGGAAAACTGTGCTGGGGCAAAGATGGTCATTATTTCCCTGCTCAGTATAAGAGAAGTGCCTGTACAGAAGTGTACACCCAGTTACTTAGAAGTGCCTGTACACCCAGATACCATGGGGAACTGTAACATTATATATATATATATATATATATATATATATATATATATATATATATATATATATATATATCTATCTATCTATCTATCTATCTATCTATCTATCTATCTATCTATCTATCTATCTATATATATGGAAATGAAAGCTGATTCATATTATCACTTTATGAGTTCCATACAGTATCAGAATAATCTCATTGGCTTTCAGAGCAATCAGTATCATGGGAAAGTTGAGTTAAAAAATCCAGTTTTTCTTCACTGGCTTTTGTGTTTTTATTTTCTGGTTAGTTGGCCATAACCTTTGATAGAATATAGCTATTCCAATGCAGTTTGTTTAATTGCATTCTACATTAAATTATCTTTCCAACAATATATGACATGATGGTACTATCATCTATATATACCCTATTTTTCACAATTTTAGCCACTAGTGTCAAGTTCACCTTGTAAACCCCACTAAAGCTTGTTGTCCAGTGCAATAGCACCCCAGCATCTTCCTAGCTACGCCACTAGTCAACACTCAGCTTTGTTGTAGAGCCAGATCCACCTAATGCAGGAGAATGAAGTGGGAATTAGGTGGCAGGATTAGAGATGGCAGAATTGACGATGCCATTTTAGACAGCAGGCTTTTATTTACTGAATTTCTGCCCTGCCTTATCTCTTTGTAGGAGCGTTCAACGCAAATCCCCCAAATGTTGTGCCGGATGCAGAATCCAGCTTTCTGAGAAGTGCAGCTTTCTTTCATTTTTAATCAGCAAGTTTCTAGCCCTCTAAGAGAAATTTGAAAGTGTCTAGACCAGCAATTTTCACCAGTGTGGTGTGAAAGGTCCGGAGGCATGTTGCATTTGGAACATAGTGTTGAAAACCACTGCTTGATGACATCTCAGAAGCAAAGACAAACCAAACATCTGCAGATATTTTCCAGCCAAAAAGTCAGCAATTGACTGTTAGGCAAGCTACACAGTCTCAGTCCTTTGTCAGCAGCATGGAGAGAATGCAAGCCTCTCTTAGGGCCAATCCTACCCCACGTCCCAGTGCCAGTGTGGACTTCTCAAGGGGACATGCGCTGCATCCTGTAATGTGGTTGGGCAGTCACAGGGGCCTCCTCAAGGTATGAGAACATTATCTCCTTGACTTTGGGGCTGTATGGTGGCTGCCCCAGAGGCTGGGAGGTGCGACTGGGCCCTTACTGGACTGTTTTAAGTTTTGCTTGGATACCAAGAGGGAAGAATTAGTCTGTGGAACTCCATGCCACTTGCCTGGTGATGGCATCTTGCCTGGATGCCTTTAAGAGGCATCTGTAAGGGAGAAAGGTTTAGAGGAAAAGTTATAGAGGACCACTGTGAAATACAGGAAACTGGACTAGATGGGCCTTGGTCTGGTCTAGTGTGGGTCATGCTCTAGAACAGTGATTTTCAACCAGTGTGCTCTGGCACACTGATGTGCCGCAGATAGTAGGTGTACTGCAGTAATTTGGGGAGAGTAATTAATGAATAGGAAAATTGGGGGATTTGAACAGCCTGGTGTGCCTTGTCAATGGTAAAAAAGACTGATGGTGTACCTTGACAATTTCAGTGCCTTGTTAGTGTGCCGTGAGATGAAAAGGGTTGAAAGTCACTCACCTAGAACATGCAAAAATATTAGCACCATGCAAAAATATGTGCCACTCTCTGACTGATTTCCATCAAGACTGGCAGCAGCATACTATGCATGTTCACAGACATAGAAGTCAGAAAGGAATGGAGCACCTGCTCCTGTTTGCCAAGATCAACCATGCACTGGCTAAGCCCATTGACAATCTCATCCCGCTCATTACAGGTTTGTGAGACTTGCAAAATTTTGCAAGTTCCATCCCAAGAAAATAAAGAATTTTCAATGCAAAATAGCAACCATCTCGCGACACAGCAGCAAAATTGATGTTACCCCTTCTCCTTTCCTTCCATCAGCCCCACAGCTGCCGTTTACTTCCTTTTACATTTGTATGCATGTATTGTGACATCACCCATATCAACAGGGGGTTCTGATTCTGGGGGGACGACTGACTCATAGATCACCATCACCCTTATACTCTGTTCATTGTTTCCTCTTTCTGTCATAAGAGGCACTATTTATTGCAAGAAGCCTTCTGCTGCAAAGCACTGTAGGAAATGTCTGACTGGCACGTGCCCAATTGCACTCGGATGGTGTTAAAATCACCCACATCTTTACCAGCAACTATTCCAACTGTTGCTGAAGTATATTAGAACAAAAATATCCATAGACATTTCTGGAAATCTTGTATTACAAATGGAACAGAGCAGACCTAACAAGCACAGCAATCACAAAGTTATTATCCATCCTGGGGATATAGCAGGCCACTCCAAGCAGCCCCTTGTATTCACTGTAGACTCATCAGGGACTCCTTATAATGCAGACACCACAGCTGTTCCTTGTTCAGTGTGATCTGAGGGGGAGGTCTCCTCAGGTGCAAGCCCTCCCAAGGTGTCACTTACTTAGTGCCTCCTTAGCATGCTCTGGAGCAGCTGGGACAGCCCAGGCTTCCTGACTCTCCGGATGCAGCTCTGGATTCAGAATAGCTGGGGCAGCCCACCTCAGGCTCTCCTCACTGCCCTCGCTCTGGATTGTGTCCTTAGACATTGTTTCTGTTCCAATTCATACCTACAGGCAGACTTTTGTCTCTCAGTTATTGTGGCACTAGCTATTTAAGCTCTTAATTCGTTATTAATAACAATGCTGATTATTATTGCCATGTAAGAAGAGGTTCAGGGTTGTTCTTAAAGGGACCGTGCAATTACTTCCCTGTGCCTGGACATACTATGTACACTAATCCCATAATCATGTCTGTTCACAGGTTTAAGTGGACTTATGTAATACTATTTTAATGACCACCTGGACCTGAACTGAAGACAACAGCAAGATAAAAAAACACGAGGGACTAAACTCTGCCTCAACACATTCACATATCTGAAAATCGAGTGCCCATTGGCCTCTGATTCCCGCATGCTGTAACTTTCTCTCCTGCAGTTTGAAAAATTCAGTGCATGAACTAATTCTTCATTCAAATTTGCAGCAACTTGTAATAGCTACCAACCTAGTGTGAGAGAGTGCCTACATTTAGGGCAACCCAAAAGTTTCAATACAAGGGCACCCAAGCTACTTTCACTGTCATTTTTTGTTTTTCACGCTTGATTTTCCCAAACATTAAATCAGACTAATGAGATCTGGTGTGAAGAAATCCCTTTGTTTCATGCTAAACTGTCCTTCCTCGTGGATTTACAATGGCCTTCGTTTAGAGATCTTCAGTTCTTAACAGAAGAACAGCTTCACAACTCTGTCAACCAGACTTCAAAGGAAACTATATTTATTGCCTGTACTGTACTTTATTATATTTACAAATACTAGAATTCACCATTAATACAGCAGTGCCCCGCTGTTGCAGCAAGCAACTCATCAGAGCAGTTAACATTCACAGTGGCATTAACGCCAAGAAGAAAATTCTTGGTATTAACAATATGTTGAGAAGGAAAGGGATGCAAGTTTTGCAAATGGGACATGATCAGACTGCACACTTTAAACTCTAAAAATGAAGATATTTCTTGCTAACCCCAAACGAGATGTCCTCCAGCTGCATATCTCTCTTAAATCATTCCACAAAAGGCACAGGTGGTCTTCCCCAAAATGTGAAAAACTTTGCAGAAATCTTGAATGTTTTCCATGTAAGTCAGATAAGGCCAAAATTAAATGTGACAGTTGGAAATCAGCAATTTGATCTTCCAAGGCTTTTAAAATAGCATAACAGCACAAATCTATGCATGGGTTACAAGCCACGAGGGGTGTGTATAGGGAGCATCCAGGGAGCAGCTGGATGCAGGTGTCTTCTGTGCACCCCAAGGAATTTGGGGGGCCTCCATGTGATACAGGAAGCTGGACTAGATTGGCCTTTGGCCTGATCCAGTGGAGGCTCTTCTTATGTTCTTATGTCTACTCAGAAAGAACTCCCACTCACTTTAAGGGAGCTTATTTTCACATAAATGTATATAGGATGACAATCTAAACATAACTGCTATTTCAATTCTACCACTAAATTCTATTCTACTACAGTGTCGGGGGGAGAAGCTCTCCCATGTCATTTTAAAAAAACAATTTCCTTTATGGTTTGTGTATGTTTTGCCTTGTGCGATAAAAAGGCACCTGGGGAGCAAATAAGGCTGCAATTCTAAAGACACTACCCTGGGAGTAAGACTCACTGAACACAATGGGGCTTACTTTTGAGTAGACTTGATTAGGACTGAGCTCTAAGTTTGAAAAAATGAGACAAGATTAAGGAGGTAACCCCTTCCTCCAGTATTTACTATTATTTAGATGATATCATGGTGCTTTTCAAGAGAGTGTGCCTCAGCCCTGAGAAGCTTACACAATAAAACTTCAGAGGGAAAACAAGAGAAACAGAAGGAAAATGGAGGCAAAGATAAAATAGGAAAAGAATATAAATTTATTTCACTTTGGGCATAATCACATTCCTAACCAACTTTCCAGCTGTGGCATAGCTGTGCCAATAGGCATGTACCACATCCTGCAGTTGGGGTGCATATAAAAGCCCTCCTCATCATAAGGGCATGTTTTGTTCCTTTCATTGGAGTTATATTGCTCTTATCTGGGATCCAGAAAATTGGTTAGGATTGTGCCCTTACATATCTGAGATATGGGGATGAAGAGGTTATGTTAAAAAATTTACCGAAATGGTAAATTTCAGGTAAACAGACTTTCAGGCTGTAGAGAATTAATCAGAGGGTGCGTTAATCTCTCAGTTTGGAGAAGAGAGCTTTGTCCAGGCAAAGCATCCAACCTGACCGCTTCCACATCATCAGTTTCATAAATCAAAATTCAGAGTGTCTCTTCACTCTCATACAGCACAGTCCTACGCATGAACACTTAGAAGTTAAGTCCAATTGAGTTCAATGAGGCGTACATCCAAGTATGTGCAAATAGGATTGCATCCTTCAGACCCGAGATCATTGTCTCTTTCCTAAAATGTTCCTGGGCCTTTTTATGAAAGAAACTCAACAACCAAAGCTTTTCACCATCACTGAAACAACGCAGTGGGAGAAGTTCCACCAGTTGAATTTCTTCCTGTTATGCAGCTGCCAGGCTCATGCAAGGCTGCACCAAATGTATCCCACTGGCTGCATCTGTGTGCCCAGTTACCACATCAGCATGCCCAGAACTGGGCTTTGTTGGATTAGCAGGAGGGAAAATATCCGCGGCAATCCTCACATGATGGCATGAATGGCTCTTGTGTTCTTTGCCTTCTTTGGCATTGTTTTTAGAATAAAAACATCCCTTGGAGTCAGGAAGGGAATATGGGGTCATACGGCCTCTTCCGCACAGCTGCAAAGCCAAGGACTGTCACATGCGGCCACCTCACCAGGCCCCACGTTCCATGTACAGCTTGGAGGAATGGCAACACAGAATGGCACAGCTGGCATTGAACAGTGCCGTGCCATTCTTTTCAACCACGTAGCCAGCTGAGAAGAGCAGATGGACAGGAAGACTGAGGAGAAAGCCCTTGCCCAACCATGGGAAGCAGGCACATATAGTCACGGGGACCAGGGTCAAGCGGGTGACAGAGGGCAAGCAGTGTTCATCCACATGAACCAAACACTTCTGAAAGCAACACAGCTGTCCCAGTGCGCCTGGAAGGAGTGTTCATAGGCCCATCTGGTCACAGACTGGTTGCAGTCATTCTAGAAGGAGGAAGGTGGAATGAAGGGGGCATGTCAGGGTGATGTGGTGAGGAAGACGAGAGCCTTCCCCTCGCCACTGAACAAAGTACAACAGCAGTCCTTAGAAAAAGTAGTGGTTCAGCTAAAAAGCTAAACCCCCATTTTAGTAACTCTGACTATGGTGGATACATTGTTAACATGCAACACTTGGATACAATCGCTGTAATGACCTTAATGGTTACAACAACACGTATTGTCTGGATAGCCTTGACAAAAATGGCTGCCAGCAGCACGCTGTGCATGCCATCATCTGGCCATTTACAAAAGGACTGTGTCCCACTCTCATAAAGTGTGAGAACACAGAACACACCTACCATTTTCAGGTGGCTATGGATTGCTGTAGAAGTCTGGGAAGGGTGATAAGACTGGTAAGAGTGGGAAGAGTGAACTCCAGAGACTAGTACTACCTCTACCTATGTCGGGAGCTCACAACTCCCATAGAGCCCCAATGGCCCAACCTTACCCCTTCATTGACTGTTGATGGAGTCACAGTAACCTCTGGATTCCCATAAGAAAACCACACAATTCTGCTACCTTTTTCTTACTCTGAGACTTGCAACTCCATATAGTAGCCACCTTGGGTATCCTTCCTTTAGGAAGAAAGATGGGATATAAACAAACAAACAAACAAATAAATAAATAGTAGCCAAGTATCAAGGTTAGGATTGATAGCTATTTACTATTCATGGGTTGACTATTAATATTTACTATTCCTGGCTACTAGTGTTGGGGTGCAGCTCACGTTTAGACATGTATTACTTACACGACCTACTGCCCATCATTGGAGTTCCCATATGTCCAAAGAGTTCAAGCCTAGTTGATCCCTTGACCTCAGCGGATAGCCTCACAACAGGTAACCACTTGAACCTCTGCGGGCTCAGGAGGGAGTTGCTGGCAAAGTGACTTTGAAAATAAAAACTGACTGATTGGAAGCCTAGAAGGTTACATGGTTGTGCTGCTCCTTCCTGCCTAATGTGCCAGAAAAATGAGAAGAGCAAATGGAAAATTTGGCTTTTTCTATTCCAGGACAATGAACATAACCAGTGTGAACATGGGAATGGATGTCAGAAATAGCAAGGCTTCTGAAGTTGGTAAAACCTGATGCAGTGAAATGTATATTTCCAGAAAGCAGGCATCATGTTTCAGGCACCTTAAAAGCAGGGTGACCAGATGCCTAAACCTCAAAAAGAGGACAAGGTCTTGGATTCCTCTCAGTCTGGCCTTTCCGGTGGACAATGACACATTTGCCTACTTAAAAGTAAAGCTGCAATATTGGGCACTTTCACTTTCTCATAGAGTTCAATGCATAGTTCAATGAATTTCTCATAGTGTTCATATTTTTTATTTTTAGTGTTTTGGCCATAATGTTTGATAGGAAGGAGATATTTCAAAACCAATTTTTGCATTGGATTCTGCCCTTCAATATGAATCCAACAACATAGGAGATGATGTGGAACTGCACACCATTGCAAAGTTCTAAAACGAAGCTAAAATGCAGAACAATGAAGCCCTTTTGGAGGACATCTGGACAGGTGGCTAAAAAAGAGGACAAATTCAGAAATTTCCGGTCATATGGTCACCCTGATTAAAAGGCAGTCCTTTTAGATCGCTCAGTTTTGACACAAATCAATCAACCTCAATGAGCGCAAAAAAGATTACCAAGGTTACAAACAAAGGCAAGACAAGGTAGCAACAATTATTACATGGGAACATCATTCCATAATTTCATATGAAATGAAAAAATAAAAAGTAAAAAATAAAAAGCCACCTGCAGTTAAAGAAAACTGATGGGACCACAAAATTGAATATTTTTTTTGAAAATTTGAAAATAAAGATCCCAAAATATTATAGATTACCAACTACAAGCAGACAAATGTCTATCACACAATACACCAGATATAAAAGTAGACAAGAAGAAAAACAAGTCATAGGGCAAAATCCAGAGTAACTATGGGGAGCCCTTGCTCCGGTGTAAGAACAACTTACTCTGGATTCAAATATGAATTTCCCATAGGTTTTCACTAAGTGGTGCAGTAACTACAGGTGCACATAAAGTCTCTTACGTGCTCCCATAGTTACTCTGGATTTGGGGGATAATCATCCATACAGCAATACCAGGGGATAGCAAAACAGAAGAAAAAGAAGTAGGGGAAAAAACAGTACACAAAGATTTACAAAGAGAAATTGAAAGGCTGTGGCAGAAGACCAAAGTGAACTCAGTGGTGGTTAGCACCTTCAGTGTTATTCCAAACACCTTGAGGAACCTGTGAAGGGCCACAAAAATTACCTTCAGTCAACTGCAAAAAGCAGCTTTATGGGAACAGCTTACATCTTGCAACAGTCTTGATTACATCAAAATAAAAACCAGATAGCACAGGTCCTGGGAAGGACTTGATGTCTGGATTAAACAAACAGTCAATAACTCCTATCTGTTGGTGCAAAAAATAATAATAATTAATAAGCATTTTAATACTACTGTCTAAATATTTAAAAAAAACTTAACACACGTAATCTTGGTAATTCTGGCAACCACAAAATTTGGCTCAGAATTATGAAATCCATATTACTGATAGTATATCTCAGTATACCATACTACATAGGCTGAGAGAAAATGCTGTAGTAGCAATATTTGAACTTTCAGCCACCTCTTGATCTGCTTCTGTGAAACTGAGGTTAGTAGGGCAATTCAGCTTTCATAGGAAGCGTAAACAGATCCTCTGCTTGGTGGGAAGTCTCTGAATGACTGTAGCAGCCGAGAAGTACTACAGCCAGGAACAGAGAACTCTAGCTTGGTCTCACTCAACATCCACCATCCTCCTCATCTTCTTCTTCTAGCTGTAGGATCAGAAAAGAGCAAGGAAGTCACAGCAAAATGCTTGTCCTTGTTTCTCTTTATTCCTGCTAAAACCATGCTTCTCAAACTTTTAGGGAGATTTACAAACTTTTGGGATCATGTCGCTAATGGAAAAATCTTTGAATGGAACAAAGAAAAAGCGCTTTGAGAGTGCTCCGTTTTAAGATTCCAAGCCTCAGGGAGCATTGCAGAGGGCTGTGCAGGGCTCTCCACATCTCAGGAAGCCTGCTGCAGACCTACATCAGTAAAAGTGAAAGTCTTCTCCTTCATTTCCCCTAAGCGACATGATCATAGGGATCACATTGCTGCCTTCACCCCTTGTAAAGGGGAACTTTACATGAACTGGGGAATTATGACCCTCCAGTTTGAGAATCGCAATGCTAGAAGAAACCAAGCAGGACACCTGAGAATCCCTGTTTCAAATGAACAAAAACATATATAATACCACCATCCTAATCTGTAGGTGAGCCTGATCTGGAAGTTATTCCAAGTTTTAAAAGAAACCAAGAATTTGATTAAGATGCTGCATAATTTTACCCTGTGCTTGCCAATTCAGGGGAAAACTGCCTTTTGGCACAGACTTGCTCACAATCCCATACACAAAAAAGAAAGATTAGCCCATACAGTACAACAGAACAATAAGAAGCTACAGCTTCTTAAAATCAGATTAGCCACAGAAGAATCTCAAAGCTCAGAAAGGTGTTTGAAGTTCTCTCAGCTGCCACTGACCAGCCCTGGTACAGAATATTGCTAGACATCTCAAATAATGGAACACCACAAAAAAGTGATATCTGTATAAGCCATCTCTGATCTGAGTCATATGGTTTGTAGGTTTCCTGTTAGGCATGATGGGAGCACAGAGAGTTCATACCTGAGAACATGCTTGAACTATATTTGGGTGTCAATGGAAGGTCATCTCTCTAAGTAAAAAAACACACTGATCTCTGCCACTTCATCTTAAATCGCTGAAGTCAACTTCCTCAAGCAACCACAATGCAAAAGGTTCTCATGGGAAAAACAACGATAGGCCTCATCTTTCACTTTTGACGATCCTGAAGAAAGTTAAGAACTTTACATTATCAGAGGAAGAGAAACAGACCAAAAAAGGGGAAAGTCCCTCTGAGCAGTCAAACCCCTTTTCCACCAGTCATTTTCCCTATACCTTTTGAAAAAAAAAATGTTAAGGGGCATCAGAAAAGATAGTGAGCTGGGATTCACTGAATCCTCTGCAACTCCAGCACGGGATCAAACCATATTTAGAAAATCCATAAATGGAAAAGCATCAAACAGTGATCACTACCTTGTGAAAAGTGCTTTCTGACAGCGCACTGCTAGGATGCTGGCAGAAAGGCTGGAGCCTTTCCATGCATGTTGTTGGCTCTCCTGCCAAAGCAGGTAAGTCAGCAGGAGAAGTGGAAGGAAGATGGAACAGGACTCGGGAGGGAAGATTAAGGTGGATAAGTGATAGGGAATGCTATATCCTATTCTCCTTTCCTATCCAGACTTGGCGAGTGAAATTGCTGGCACAGGTCCAGGCAGATCTACTTCAGCGAAAGAAGCTTACACATGGGTAAGGGAATTTAAATCAATCTAAATCTGCACACATTTTTGTGCAGTTCTACCAATGGGGAAAGGGGAAGGAGAAAATTGAGTGGTGAGACTCGTGAAAGAAAACATTCAGGTGTGGGTTTGAAATGGATTTCAGTGCTGCTTTGGTCCCTGGACAATTAACTGAGCAGACACGATGCAGCCATTTTGTGGGTCTGATCAATGGCTGGTGGTATGTTCTGCCATGGTATGGCTGGTGATATGACTCTGGGTCTGATCAATGGTGGTATGCCCTGCCATGAGTTATACCATGAAACAGAGAGAGGAAAAGAAAGACCGATATGTAAAAAAAATTAAAGAACTAGGGTTGCAATCTCAAAGTGCACTTAGGCTAGCCTATCTGACACTTGGGCCAGCCAAATGCCAGATAGGCCAGTCTTCCTGCACCAGAGAAGGCTTCGGACAGTTAAGCTGGCCCAAGACAGATGGACCTGCACCAGCCTAGCAGTGCCAGCCTAGGTAGTCCAGTAGGGGTGTGTTGAAGGCATGTTGAGCATGGCCTGGAAAAGTGCAGTTAGGCCATATCCAGAGCCTATTTCCAGGGCAGAAATGCCCCCTCCCAGCTTCTCAAAGTTAGGTCACCTCAGGACCAGGCATAAATATGAGTAGACTCATAGGGGTCCATGATAAGCCAGAATAAAATGGAAGCAAAATAAAAAGTTCTGAGTCTTTGGCCTGCCTATGCACCACTCATGCCTCTCAATCTCATCATGATATGGCACAACCACAAAAGCCCATTTCAAGATATGGCACAATTTCTACAGACCATTGAGAAGGCTATCTTTGTGCTGCTCCCTCTTCAGCAGCAGTTAGGCCAGCCAGAGGTCTCCTAGCCCTATGGATTTGGCAAAGGATATGGCCTACCTTAGGCCAGCTTAGCTGAGCCATTCTCTCTGGTCTAAGTCAGGATTGCACCCAGTAACTATAGTTTGCCTGATTCAGTTTTCACATCTAACTAAAGTTGTCAGAAGTAAGGAAGAAGTACATGGGCCCCAAGCACATCCCCAACTGTCAAACTACTATCTCTTACCTACCCTTCTACACAGGGTGATAAAAAGTAGGGACCCCAAGCCCTTATGCCCCGGAAGAAAAGCAGGACTTAAATAGGAGCTAGTACTTAAATAGGAGCCAGTAGCTGGCTTATCTTTGGGAAAGATAAGGACGCACCTAGGGGGTCAAAATCTTTTTCCTTCAGCCCAATAAAGAAGAAAAATGAAAATTTGGGGGTTGTCCAAGTGTACATGAACAAGTTTAGGTGGACTAAGCTTGCAGGGCTGGATACAAAAAAACTGAATAAATGAAGAAACTAATAAATAAGAATCACAGTTTTCAGAGGTATCGAGTTCAAGATTGTGGTACTATGATAGAGATACTGTGGTCATCCAAAATACAAATATGAGAGGAGACATTTCTGAGAGCAAAAAGCTAACCTAGAAATCCAGACTTCTATTTTTAACACTGGAATATGCATTTGGGGCTGCAAGTCAAAATTGTTACCACACCATTGTTTGTGATCACATTAATCTGCATCGCACATCAAGCCAGTAATAACAGCAAACTTCTTTATGCTCATTATAGAAAATAAGAACCTGGGAGACACATACACAAACATGCCGCAGCACAATTTTCCCTCCTCCCAGATGTATAATTTCAAAATGAAATAATAGCTTTGAAGAATGCAGTTGGTGGGAGCTGCTCAGAACCATCCTTTTTCTGTCATTTGCCCAGATTACCAAGCAGGTATGGGAGCCTCTGGAAACTGCCAGATATTCAGACTGTTGGCAGAAAATTGAAGAGATGGGAATGCCCCGATTACCGTAATCATTTTATATTGCTTTGCAGAAATAGCAGTATATATCCAGGGAAGGTGGGGTATAAATCAGTCAACATACCACTGAATTCCAAGCATATTTATTCAGAACCCATGGTAGCTCATAGAAATCAGCATACCAATGTAAAAAGGGATTAATTGAGGGGTTTGGGGTTATGATTGTGATAGTATGCCAAATGGCTCAAGATATCTGAGCCACCAGTCACTCAACAATAGGATCCTAATCCTGCATATTCAATTGGTCAGGATGAAGCCATCTGGATTTAAGTGCAATGTACTGATATAATTTTTTGGAATTTTTTTAAAAGTAGCAAGACACAGAGCACAATCCTAACCAATTTAGGCCAGCAGAACTCACCCGTCTCCCTGTTGCCAAAGTGGTGTAGGGAGGCTGGCACATGTCTGTGAATTGCACTAACCCTCTCCCCCAAAGTGTGATAAAGAACCACCTTCTGGCATTTCTGCAACATCCCAGGCCAGTGCAGGACATGTGCTATCCTAAACAGGAGTTAGGATTGTGCTGACATTTATTTCTCATGTAAAGATGCATAGGATTGCATCCTTATTCCTACTGATTTCAAGGGAAGATCCCAGAACATTCATGATGCTCTCTCATTTAATCCGATCACCTATCAGTGTTATAATTGATAATAGGGGACAGACAGAAAGAAGGACGTGCTCTATAACTAGTGTAAAGTGTTTCATTAAACAATAAATTAAAAACTACATTTCATAACTCAGATCGCATATAATAATTGCATGTGGAAGGACTCATGTTCAAGCCAGTCGTGTCACTATGCTTGTTAAATCTGTTGCCTGAATCTGCAGGTTGGTATCTGGTGGTATCTGCTCCCATGCACTGCATCCCCCAGCCCATCACCTCACTGGTTCCAAACAGTTCCCATATTAGGGGAGGAACTAATGCATTAGCAAATAAATAAATAAATAAATAAATAAATAAATAAATAAGTCTGTCTGTCTGTCTGTCTGTCTGTCTCAGTTAACAGGACTGATCTGGAAGTTTCCCTGCATGACACCTTTGAAAGCTGTAGTCAGTCATAACATGTGACCTGAACAAGTTGAGCCTTCATCAGAATTCACACAGCGGGAGAGTCCTGTGGCTTCCAACATTTTTTTTTCACGTGCCCCCAAAAAATTGCAAGGGAGGGCTTTTGAATCAGGGAAAAGGCACAGAGGAATCAAGGAAATAAACCTTTCTCTTTGCACCACTCCAGTCTAAATGCTTCCCTCCCCAACTACTGAGGAGGAACAATATGGAACATAGGTTTCTGAGACAGGGTTTCACAGCATACTGAAGGATTAGTTTATATTTCCCAGCCATTGTCAAAGAGTATATGGTATTCATGCGTTGATGCCCTGACTTTCCCCACACTATGGGTACCCAAACTTGTCCCTTGTGGCTGCTCCTTAGAAACGCAAACAGCACAGACATCACATATGCCTCCAGTTCCACCTTGGAGGTTCACATTGCAATCCAAAGGCAAACTTTAAACTTAGCAGCATCAGATTTTTCAGCCCACTCAAACACCTTTCATCTTCCCAGGGTGGGAAGAAAAGATCTCTTATCATCTAAATCATAATGAGCTTTATCATTTTCACCCATCTCACTGCTGAACCATCCTCAAAAGGCAGTTGGTTTGGAAACCCCTTGAGGGCTTGGAAAGTCCATGTTTGTTGGAAGTTGCATTTCAATTTAAAATGTTAATTTGGAAGCATAGTTTGATATTGTAATCAAGAACTGAAACAGGTATTATTCCCCGCTATTACTGGAGCCTTTCTACACTGTGGGTTCAGCCTGCAATCCCAAATACATGCCGCTAGGAAAGAATAAAAGAGATTGATTCACTTTGGAATAAACATGTAGATTTATACCAGAGATTTTCAACCAGTGTGCAATGGCACATTGGTGTGCTGTGGATGGTTCTCAGGTATCCTGCAGATGGTTCTCAGGTGTGCCATGGGATTTGTGGGATAATTGGGGGATTTGAGCCCCTTACCAACAACATGATGTGCCTTGTCAATAGTAAAATAATTGATTGTGAGCCTTGACAATTTCACCACCTTTCCAGCGTGCCATGAGATCAAAAAGGTTAAAATCATTGGTTTATACTGTGAAACTAGTTTCATAACCCTTCAAGGAACTCCAGTTTAGAGGCTAAGGATCTTGAACAGGAAAATTCTCATTGCCCATTGAACTAGTTTTCAAGTTCTTGGGAAGGAAGCCATGACAGTCTATTATTTTTAATTAAAATATGTACACTGCCCTTTCAGGCCAAAGTATCACATGACTGTAACATGAGTTTCATGTGTTTTGATAGGTGTGAAATTTCAGTCCTTGCTACAGGTCAGATTTTGCCTTGGTACACTCTGTCTCTAAATAGTGGCATCACTAGTATTTGTGTCACCTAGTGTGGGACGCCAGCTTGTTACCCCATTGATGCGGGGTGACCATACAGAATGGAAGACGGAGTGCCTCTACCTTTAAGTATTGTATTTAGGCAGGTTTAGTTCAATATTGAAGATTTTAAAAGCAGCACCTGCCTAAATTCCCTCTTCTATGCAATCCCTTTACGATTGTATAAAACAGCTTTTCTTACTGTTGTAGAGAGGCAGTCAGCAATTAGAAATGCAAAGGATCCCATGCCTTTGCGCTGCTCAGCTAGAAAAATGGAATGATTGCTTGCATGACTGCCTTTGCACAACAGTAGAAAAGCAGTTTTTAAAACTGTTATTTGCAGTGGCCTTTTATGTTGTGTCAACTCTGTGTTTAAAAAATCCATGTACTGTATAATCAAGGCTAGACGTCAGCAGAGATATTTCAAGGTGTTTGGTTTCATTGCATTCCGCATGAAATTATACATCAAATCTTATATAACATAATGATGCAATTGAAAAAACCAAGATTTAAACATTTTTTGACCAGTAGTCATCCCATCCCACCTCCTCGTGCACGTCACCTAAATTCATTCCTGTCAAACACTGTCCCTCTTTAGACAGTGACATGCCAGCTTCTGCGTATCATTCTCCTGCCTTCCACATTTCTCTTTTCCTTTGTTCTTCTCTTCCTTCTTAATCTAGGAATTGGAGGGAGAAGGAAGAGTGGTGGAGGCAAACAGGTAATCAGAGATAGGCACTCCCAACCAATTTCCTGCCTGAGGCATCAGTTTCAGTAGGCCTCATGGGTGGGCTGGCCCTTTCTTAGATGGAACTTGCCAATAAAGCATTCTCACTCACTGAATTAAAACTGTGTGATGCTCTTCAGGATTAGGGTTGCCATAATTCCACAAAAACAGGACAGGATCCTTTGGCACACTTGCCAATTGTGAACACAATCCCCCAAAATCAGGACTGTCCCTGTTTTTCATAACATATGGCAACCCTATTCCAGACAGGAGCCTGACCTTACTCTTATATTACTAAGTAAAGTGCTATCGGTAATGAAAATTGTTTTATAAATTGACTAATAGCAAATTTGCCTACTGGGCTCCTTCTGAAGTATGACAGTTAAAAGAAAACAGAGGTGGCAGAAATCACATAACAGAAAATGGAAATTTTTTTGCTGGAAACGACTGCCACCTTGTGGAATGCTGACCTAGTTTTTTATTAACTAATTGTATTCTCATGGCTGTGGGTGGCGCAAGCAGTTAAGACGCTGTGCCTGTTAACCAGCAGGCCAGGGTTCGAGACCCGGGTCGGCCCCACAAGACAGGGTGAGCTCCTGTCCTTAGCCCAGCTCTGCGATGCCAGCTGGATCCAATCGTATTGGCTCTGCCTTTCCATTGGATTAATTCAGTGGCGTGGAGAGGGGGATTTGCTGCTTGGGTAACAGCCTATCCTCCATAACAATCCAACCCAGGCTCTCGTGCTTTGCATGCAGCATATGCAGCACTGAGCATGATATCATAGTCTTTCAAGACTGATGGAGGCCTGCTTGTATTCTCATAACCTTTAGCACAGAAGTTCTCTCCAAACTGTGGGTCTGTGGCCCACAAGTGGACCGCAAACCAATTTTGAGTGGTTTCAAAACTGACAAGGCAAGAGAAGTGTGGGGACCACTGTTGCCCAATAATGGTAAAATCTTAAAATCTTGGCTAGACACCTGAAAACTTGAGCATAATGTGGTGGCGGCAATCTTATACACACTGTCCTGGGAGTAAGACCATTAAAAATGTATAGGATTGTGCTGTAAATTACATAAGGCGTCAAAAACGAAATGGCATCCCATATAACTTACAGCACCAGCCAATGCATGTCTACTCAAAAGTAAGCCCCACTGTGTCTACAATGGGGCTGACTCCCAAGATGGTATGTATAGGATTGCTGCCACCACATTATGGCCATGTTGCCAGGTGTCTAGCCAAGATTTTAAGATTGTACCATTATTGAGCAGCAGTGCTCCCTACCCTTGTCTTGCATTGTCAGATTTGCAACCCATTCAAAATTGGGTTGTAAGTCCAGGGTGACCAGATGACCAGAAACACCTGTATTTGTCCGGATTTTTAGCCTCCTGTTCGGGTGTCCTACATTTTGGGATCTTTGTCCTACATTTTGGCTTCATTTTGAAACTTTGTGATAGTGCACAGTACTCCATCATGCCATATGTCATTGGATTCGTACTGAAGAGCAGTTTTGAGATATCTCCTTCCTATCAAAAGTTACGGTCAAAAAACCGAAAAACAAAAACAAAAAAATACATTTTTTGGCAAATTTTTTTCAGCGGGTAGGAATTTTGGCCTGGGATTAGGAATTTTGGCCTTGGGGTCCAGGAATTTTGGGTTTGGCATCTGGTCACCCTGGTTGTAACACACTGCCAGATGTCTACCCCAAGTATTTGCCCTTCTTTTAGGTATTCCCTATAAAACTCAGTCACCCCAAAACTTCCTGCAGGACTGGTGGTTGAAACAGACTGCATCAAAACAGATCAGACTGATAGCTTTGAATTAAAGACTATTCTTGCTGATGCTGCTCCTCTCAGGAAAATAGCCTTTCTGGTCGGGAAACCCCCACCCCACCACCAGTATCTTCCCTTCTTGGATAAAGACAACCAGGAAAGTTTCTTTTGACACAGCTTTTTTGATTAGTTTGCATATCCACATGCATCATGATTACTCCCAGACAAGTGTGCATTAGATTGTAAAACGCAATCCTATGCATGCATACTCAGAGGTCCCATTGAATTCAGTGGTTTTTACTCCCAGAAAAGTGTGCATGCGTAGCCTAAAACTAAATCATAGTCTAAATCAGCCTAAATCTGCAATCCTAAAATACTCATGAAGGAGTAAAGGAGTACAGCTTTAACACAGTATCATTGATCTTTGACTAAACAAGAGGAAGAGTGTACTGCAGTAGATATATCAAGACCACAGATCCCTTTGCTTTGAAAAAAAGTGGAGAGACTCATCTATATGGGTCACATTGATGTAGGAATCATGAGATATAATCAGAAATCTGATCAGAAATCCTGTCCAGGAAAACTAGAATCAAAGTTGTCTACATATCCAGTCTACCATCCCCCCCCCAATATTCTTGATTCCAGAAGGAATGAAGACAAACTATTTCATCCATATACTGACCAGTTCATTTGTTAATCCATTCAGTGTCTCGATGCACTGGAAATCAGGCTTACTAGCTAAAAGAATAAACTAGACAATAAGAAAAAAAGGTATAACTCTTAACTCAATATTATTTTTTCAAAATAGAAAAGGAACTGAAACATTCAGTCAAGGCAGACTTATGTCCATTGAATATCTTTGCTAAACATCTTAAATTAATTGAAATAAGAACGAGAGGAAATTGGAAGAGATTATTTCCATTGGGCAACATAACAATTAAACAGCAAAAAAAAATTTTTTCCAAAAACAAGTGCCATCTCAGATTTTAGGATACTGATATTAAACACACAGTTGCCTATGCTTGATGCAATAGTCCCCTGAAGGTGAGTCTCTGAGAGCGCAATTCTAACCGACTTTCTAGCACTGACATAAGGATTGTCCCCTTGGTGTATAAATGAAAGCATGGAAGGAAAACCCAGGACTAGCCAAGCTCCCACTCTGCACATGCATACACCCAGTCCATATTTTGTACACTCCAGTCAAATCTGCACAAGAGAAGTGTAATAATCCATCAGTGCCAGAAGGGGGCACACATGGACAGTTCTGGTCCTGGCAAGAGTCTTTATAAATTCTCCCCCCCCCCCCCGCCCCCCACAACCGCATGTTTCACAGATGTAGGCTGAGACTATGCCTTTTATCATATTCACAAGAGGCAAAAAAAAAATAGATAGGTGACGATTTACTCTTAACTGCAGTTCCCAGCCAGGAAAAAGTTACATTGGTTGATTTTTTTAAAAATTGTTGTTATTTTTGCCTCTCACGCAGCTGCAAAGGCATAGAACCTCATTTCTTGAACAAGGAAGAAACCATACTCACAACACAAAAGTAATCTGAATCAGCTAAACCCCACAAGCACCTCAACCGCACAAGCACCTCAAGATATATATCTACCATAGTCATAATTAGAACACAATCCTAACCATGTGTACTCAGAAGTAAGCCGCATTCTTTCCAATAGGTCTTACTCGCAGGAAGTGTATCTTTAAGATTGTAGCCTTAATCTTCATCGCAATCTTGTGAGCTAAACCAAGGCTGGGTCAGATGGGCCATTTTAGGGATTCTGAAATTTTAATAATTGTGCAGGACAGAGAATGTCAGCAGGTGCAAATTGTCATCTCTGAGATGAGAACAAAAGAAGAGCCTCCACTGGATCAGGCCGAAGGCCCATCTAGTCCAGCTTCCCCTCCTCTATCTCACGGTGGCCCACCAGATGCCTCTGGGAGCATACAAGATACCGACATCCAGGTGTGGTCTCCTGCATCTGGCATTTTGAGTTTGCCTACAACTGTTTACCAGCACGCGCGCTCGCGCGTGCGCGCGCACACACACACACACACAACAAGCAGCACATGCTGAAATTCCATTTTCTATATCAGTGTTAAAGGTCCAGGATCCCTGAAGTGGCCCAGTTTGCCCACCCCATGCAAAGCCATTATTGTTCCCATATTATAAATTCAGGAAGGGAGTTCAGGGACAAGCTGAGGCTGAGTCAGAAAGGCCAATGAGCAAGTTCATACCAGTAATAAGATTTCCACGAAGAACTTTACAGCTAACCTTCTTTGAATCATAGAATCACAGAACCCTAGAGCTGGAAGGGACCTAATAGGTCATCTAGTCCAACCCCTTTCCTGTAGCAGAAAATCCTCCTAGAAAGCATCTCCGACAGGTACTGGTCGAGCCTCTGCTTGAAGAGCCTCTTCTTGGTAGTCAATACAGTATAGCAGCAGATCTTAAGATGTTGGGCTACCAGATGGCTAACCAAGACCCTAATAACATTGTTATTTCCTCCCTTCTATGTCTCTCCCCCTTTTTCCTTCTCCAAAAAGCATCATATAACATACCTTTACATCCTGCAAAATCTCCAGAGGCGGCAGCCAGCATCATGCTATTTCCCCTGCTTTCACTCAGCCCTGCACGTAATCTAGTTGTCTTTCCCTCTCATTTCTTCTTTAAAGTGTTGCTGCTGCCTCTGACTTGTAAGGGGTGGAGTTTCTTGACAGCTCCCTGACGCTCAGAGTCTCACAATGCAGACGAAGGCAGCCTTTCTTCCGAAGATGATCTCCCTCAGTCAGAGGATTATTCACTTGCCGCACAACTATAGAGACTGTTGAGGAGTTTGGTTGGGGGTTCCTCCACCTCCATTTTCAGCAGAGGGAGCTGATTATGAGCTACTAGAAGCAAATAGTCAATGCTTCTTGAAGAAATACAAGCACTAGAATTGTCTTTTAAGTATATGTACTATATCTGTGACGATCCATCTGTTAGAGCAGCGTTTCTCAAAGTGGGGGTCAGGACCCCTTTGGGGGTTGCTTGGAGCTTTCTTGGGGGTCACCTAAAGACCCCCGGTGCAGGTGGCCAGATAGGAAGACCTGGCAGAAATGCTGGAGCCGCTGCTGCTGGAAGAAGCAGCTGAGAAGCGGCTCAGAAGGAGCCTCTGAGCTGGTGTGAGACCGATGTGGAGCCTTGGGGCGGGGAGGCACCTTATATACTCACCACAGACGGCAGCCTCCTCCCCCCAGAGATCCTCAGTGCGCCTGCCAGCTGAGGGTGTTAAGCACGCTGAATGTGAGCATGGTGTGAGCGTGGCACCAGAGCTTTGGCGGGTGGGCTGTCTTGTGGGTGCCCCACTTGTGCACCAACCGTTGTGCCCTATTCCTTGTGCTCCACTCAGAAGTAAACCCCCTCAAGACTGTTGTTATTCATGATAAATGAATGGGACTTACTCCCAGGAAAGTGCTAGGATTGCAGCCTTAGAGCCCAATTCTATACATGTGTACTGAGAAGTCATTCCCACTGAATTCAGTGAGGTTTACTCCCAGGAAAGTGTGCATAGCACTGCAGCAGTAGCAACGAAAATAATTTTATGGTTGAGGGTCCCCACAACATGAGGAACTTATAAAGGGGTCACGGCATTAGAAAGATTGAGAACCACTATGTTAGAGAATTATGTGCAGAAAAGCCAGAATTATAGCTGGTCTATCTGTAAGATCTATCTAGATCTCTAGTTCTCAATATCATGAATATATGTGCTGTGATGCAGCATTGTTTGGTCTGTGTTCACGAAACCTGGTACTTACGATGAATCTTTTATGATCATGGACTGTGTTGGGCCAGGTCACACTCATGCATGTTAGTTGCTCGGTGATTGCTCGGTTCATGCAGCAACATGTGTGAGGAATGCACTGGCGATAGTAGAATTGGGCTGCCTGAAGCAGCCAGCAAGCTGACCCTTATATTATTTTACTGCTGGTAGTAACAAACTCCCAACCACTAATGTAGAAAATAGGGATGTACTGTAAATTTTGATGGGGAAACAGCATAGAGACAAAACCTCACACACCTTCCTTTTCTGTTATCCCAATTTGTTTTGTGTGGTTACTACTCATGAGTAAAGTAACCATATAACTAAAGTTGGTGCTCTGTAATTCATAACCCCCTTACTTTCATGATCTAGAATCCACATCATGGGCAAACTCCTTCTTCCAGCCCCTCTGTGGACTCTCCTTGGCAAGATGGGACAATCTTTTTCCAAAGAATAAACGTGCAAACACCACCAAACTGAATTTTTATTTTATGTCACTTTATTAATAGTGGAAACTATGGCAGGCTCCGGTGTACAGTTGATTTGAAAGAGCCTGTAAGTGACTAATAGAAGAATAGCAACTTTCAAAAGGGACTGTCAGAGCCCTGGAGAAAACAAGCACTTTTTGTGCATGTCAGAAATGGGAAACTAATGAGGAAGAAAGAAGATAACCACTGAATTTGGAAAACAGAAAAGGGGTTCTTCTCTTCTTTGCTGCCATTTCATTCTCACTTCTTCCGATTTTTGTAATCCAGGAGTGTCTTCCTAAAGATGAAATACAAGACAATGGCATAGCAGAATATGTGGTGTTTCATAATAAAATAGAAAGCCAGCTCGCGGGCAGTGTAAATAACATGGATGAAGATGAAGCAGAAAAAAAACAAGGCATACTGGTTCTGCGGCTGGAGTAATTCATGGAGCTTTTGCCCAAACTGTAGAAACAGAAACAAAAGGAAACATGTTATTCCAAGGAAACTCTTTGGAAAACTAACATTGAGGCAAACCAAATGTGCTTTACTCTCACTGGTTTCTGTGGACTTTCTCTGGATTGTAGCTTTTGCCTTGGTTATCAAAAATAGCTGTATGTTCAGCATTCAAACTTTAAACAGTGGACTTCGCAGTGAAAGTTTGGCACAGTTTTCAACTTAAACTGCTCTTTAATATTCAATCTTCTCAAAGAATTATTTAAAGATTCTAAGAAATTATTCTCAAAACTATTAATTTTCCCAAGAATTTTTGAAAGAAGACACATGCATTAATGTGATTTTTTAAAACCAACATATTTTAGGCTTGGAGTAGGTACCATTGCACTCAGTGTGGCTTATATTGGAGTAGTTCTGCCTGGGTTTGAGCTGTGTGTGTGTACTGAGCGTTGGTCTATAGGAATCAAGCTACCAAGGGTTTTTTGGTCAAAAGAGGCATCTTGAACCATGCCAAGTTTACAGGGTAGTCAGTGCAGAGCTTGGGTTCTGTTTTTTAAGGGAAGACCCTTCCTTCCTTTTTAAACACCACTTGGGATGTTTAGAAATGTAGTATATGAATCAAATAAATTTTATCAAATTCTTACAGTTTTTCCCACTATTTCACTTCTACTTACTGAACGAGAATTTTGTTGACGCAGCTGTTCCATTTTTGCCTCGTGCTGCCGCCTCTTTTCATTGTCTTCATGCCTGTACTTCAGCCTGAACATGGCTCCATCCAACCTCATCTTCTCCAAGTCAAGGTCAGCGGCTGTGATCTGCCGATCATTCAGCGGAGCTATCCCCTCCAGACTGTTGGCCTTCTCCATCCTGGAAAAGACTTCTGGTTGCAAAGCTCTGGGCCCTCTCTGAGTGCTGATTGCCAGCTGTCCTGCTTGACTCTTGTTCTCTAAGGTCTCTGTCATATCATCAGGAAGGTATGAAGAGGCCGGGTTGTCTCTTACGATGTCCTGGGGAGGGGGGGAGACAGAGGAAGCAATTCCATTAACACATTTTACAGTGTTTACTGTGTTAAGCAATTCCATTAATTCAGTTTTACTATCTCAAGAGGTATATGGAGTAAGGCTGTCTCAGGAGAGATATCTTGTTCAGTAAGGTTGTTAAGGCCAAGGGTTGTTTCTCTGTAGGATGGGGCTGTTAGACTTGAGGCTCACGGTGGTGGGAATGACACAGAGACACACAAAAGCCCAAGGCGGAGTGGCCAGAGGGCAAGATACAAACTGGACAGACCTATGTTCAAATTCCCACAAAAAGTCTTCTTGGACGATCTTTAGTCATTCTTTCTCAGACTTATCTATCTCACATCTCACAAAGGAGAATGGAAAAAGGAGTGAAAAATCTTTGATCTCTTCCTCCCCAAATTTCTCTGTATTTTTCTCCTGGTTTGGTCCTTCTTATAACTTGGGGAAGCTCTCCATCTCAGTTTCATCTTCCTTTAAGGGCTTCCGAGCCATTTGGATGTAGTAACAATTATTGTTACTACATCCAAATGTACTACATTGGATGTGGTAACACTTATTGTTGTCGTCCTCTTTTGGACTAGAATAAGGACTTGTAAATCCCACCAGATTGTCAAGAGCAAGAAAGTCAAATGCTCAGGTGTCACCTCCTCCCAGCAGTGAATTCCTACTATTTAATGCCCACTACTTGTTAAAGTGGGGATCTCACATATACCTTTGCAGAACTGCCTTGGCCCGATGTCTGGAGCAATTGGATGCTTTGGGGAGGATTGCCCACGAACCTTGCTAAGATCCTGGACAAACATGAGTATTATAAGAGTTATGGAAAGTAGCCAGATTCTTGTTTTGTTTTTAGATTCAGATTATCAGATTACAAGAATATCTTATTCTTGTTTTGTATCTGATTATTATTTTGTATCTGATATTATTCTTGTATCTGATTCTTGTTTTGTTTTTAGATTCCATATCAACATCCTTGCAAATCTTTGCTGATTTCTCTTGAATTACGTGCCCCTTGCTTCTCATCTTTGCATTTTCCCTCCATGCTTTTAATATATTTTACAACTTCTTAGTAAAATCTTGCATTTGTGCAATTGTACCTGTCTGGACTTGGTTTGTGTGGAAGGGATAGACATTTGTCCCATCTTTCCAGATTGCCTACCTTCTTTCTGGCTTTTAAACTGTCTTCCAGGTTCCCTATCATATGGGAAGGCTGATTTCCCAAGGCAGCTTCCATTTGTCTGGCTTCCTTTGACTGTGGGGGGTGGCAACAGGAACTACGGTACCAGTTTAAATCCACTTTCAGTACAATGAGTGTTATTTGTTGCATCTCTTTGCATAATGCAAAATCTTTACACTGCATTGTATCAATATCTTTTCTAGTATAGAAGCTAAGCAGCATTCCCAAAACAAAATAATGTCCTACCTGTCACTTCCATTGTCACTTACCATCTTTTTGGTGTGCTTTTTGGAATCTTCAATTAAAGTTAACTGTGTGTCAAATTCAATTCCTTCATGCATTCCCTTGAACTCTACTGTGCCTCCTTGGAAAGAGAATTCAGATCCCTCCAAGTTGCTGGTATGATCCAGATCTGCTTGAATCTCCTTGTCTGTATGATGCACTGATTCTGTCTCAAAGTTGGAGAAGTCTGATGATGAATGGGGATCTTGAGGTGGTTCCTGGCACCGATCATAAGAAAGGAAGATCACAGGAAAGGAAGGAGATTCTCAGCAGATTGCACAGCAATCAAGGTCTTTTAAAGAATGATCCAGGAATGTGGTCCACTTGACTCACAAGTAGAAGTAAACTTAGTATGTTTTTTTAGTTTCTTGGAGGGGGGGGGGGTAATTTGTTACACAAATGAGTATAAAAAGGACTATAAAAATCACATGGCCCAATTCACAGAAACAAATTTGCAAAGTTGAGCTGAAAAAAAGTTGAGCTCAAAAAGTTGAGCTGTTTTTCCAAGTGAAAAACAGAGCAATTCAGTCAATGTTAAACATTCTGTCCAAGCATTTCTATGAGACTGACTTAAGCATGAATTTAGGCTTCTCACTGATACCAGGGGGATTTAAAAGGGTTGGAAGTATCTTGCTTCACTTTGCTTCACCCCCTTTTGGGCCCATCTCAAATTTGTACATGTGTACATTGAAGACTCCATTACACTGATCCCAAGTCTTTGAAATATAGTACGTATTTTTAAAATACATGGTCAAGATCTCAGATCAGTACTTTATGGACACACACACACATACAGGTGACACAGTAACAGTCAGCGGCAATAGCCAAAAACATTTTTCATGATGTTACACCAAATGAAACTAAGCCGTTTTCACCACACTATGGAATGCGAAAAGGGAAGGTGGGATGGAAGCCCCTTGAAATAAATGCTAAGGTCTGGGCACTACCACCAAGAAGACTCTGTCCTGTGTACCCACTCCAGAGGGGTTTAAGAGGGGTTTACAAAGACTGGGTCCCACCAAGGACTTTGACGTTGGCATCAATACACTCAGTCTTAAAGAGAAGAACTTTGGGGAATTTCTTACCATAGCTGAGTCGGCCATAGGATGAGGCTCTGCAGCAGTTCTGGACAAAGAGGCAGACGCCTCTATTTCCCCACCTCCCCCATATAGCAAACCTGAAGCAAGCTGCCCCAGTTTGAAGCTGAGACGAGCTGTTCAAAGAGCAGCCACACTCCTTCACCTAAACTGCCACACTGATGTGACAAAGTTCTACACTGCGATGATGTCATAACTGTCCTGGTATCAGAACTGTTGACATGTGTTGCTAAGAGCATTTTTTGAATGGTCAATCCAGTACAGCTAATCTGTAAAATTTAATTTAAGGGCCATTTCAATTCATTTTTGGAAAAAAGTACTAGAAACATAATTACAGATTTCACCTGTTGTGTTTCACCACTGCAGTCATAATGCTGTTTATAGCCCAATCCTTCCAAGGCCCTGCAGTTGTACCATTGGAGTGCGCACTGCATCACACAGGAGAGTTTCAGGCAACAAAGGACTTCTTGGTATAAGGCAGGAGTCTCCAAACCCCATTGCTGAGGGCCAGATGTGGCCCTCAGCAAGCCTCCATCTGGCCCTTGGCAAGCCCTCTCCATCCAGCCAGTGGGCAAGTCCTGTACTCCTCCAGAGGTGAGGGGAGCTCTGCAGTCTGCACCTCTGGATGGTATTTTGAGGGCTGGGGAGTCTGCACACACCTCTTCTCTCTGTGTATGAAAGTATTTATTACCTGGTTTGAAGATCATCCTTTCTGTGTGTGTTGGAAAGTGTTTATGAACCGATTTGAATTCATTCATTCAGATGTTCCATCACTAATATATTCATTTATATTAATTTATTCAAATTTGAAATGTAAATAAATTATTTTTCTCCATTCTCTGAGACAGTACTGTATCAGAAAGATGATGTGGCCCTCCTGCCCAATGGTTTAAAGACCGTTGGTGTAAGGAAATATTTGTTCCCTTGCCCCAGTTTAAGCTGCCCCTGCCCTCCTGGGTCTATTCAGATCAAGACCAGGATAGGATATTGGCAGCAAGGCAGGTGCCCTTCCCAGCCATCATCTATACTTCTCTCCATACTGCCTGGATGTGACAAACAACCTCCCTCCCAGTCCTCCTGTGTTGACTTCACTGATAATTGTTGTTGGGGTGGAGGGATGATACTAAGTTTTGCAGGCTCTTGAATACTGGGGTAAAGAAGCCCCCCTCACATTCAGAGCCAGTCTGGCTGCAAAGGTTTTACTTGAACTGCTGCAGTTGACTCTGAACACAAGGGAAAGGGGCTGCTTTACACCAGTGTTTGGGAGCCTGCAAAATTTAGCATTTGGCCCTTCTTCCAAAAATGCTGATTCTGGATTTATTGGCTGCCACATGGTGCTGAAAAACATGTCGAGCTCTGAGACAGCCATAAAGGAATTTAAACTCAAAATGCTAGTTTTGGTAACTTAAGACCCCTTTTGGAATGGACTTTTGGAATAAGATACGGTTGCATTGCAGGGGATCACAGTGTGGGGGATCACATTGTGGGGGATCACAAAAGTGAAGAAAGGAGTTCACTTAAAAACTGAGGGGGGTGGCACTGACACCAGCAAAAAAAGTAAGATACTCATATTTACTCAAATCTAATGCACCATCAAATCTAATGTGTACACCCTATGCTTACAATCAAAATACCACATTTACCTGAATCTAATTAACCATCGAATCTAATGCGCACCCTGATTTTGGAGACTAAATTCGGTGGAAAAGATGAGCAATAGATTTGAATAAATACAGTATTTTTCCTGGTATGGTAACTAACAGTTTTGGCAGGAAGATTTTAATCAGGATAACAGCCCACCAAAACAGAATTACCACACTTGCCCCATTTGTAGCACCACTTTCTCACCTAAAGCCCCACACAGCATGTTTGACCTAAAATCAAGAGCACCAGGAGATCAAGTCATAAATTTTAGATCTGAGTGTTCTGGATGTAGACCTTGCTCAGCCCCAGGCCTGCTATCCTTCGTGTTGCTGGCATCAATTCATGCCATTGTATCAAGTGGTTTGCCACAAGAGATTTCTGCAGGTGTACAATACTTCACAGGCAAAAACTGGGACACTGGTATATTTGGGACACCCTTGTTCTCACATCAAAGGCAAATGTCTGGCAAGTTCTTCTCTCCCCCCACCCTGATTGTACATTTCAGAATGTTCTTATACTATCTCTGTCCAGTTACTTTGTTCTTTTTCGTTATCTGTTTTACTAAGATAATTGCATCCTAAAAAGTAAAGGTGCCTTGCTAGTCATGACTGACTCCAGGTAGCAGTGCCCATCCCCATTACAAGGCAGAGCCAACATTGCCTGAAGAAATTTCTGTGGTCCAGCATGACTAAATGCCAAATGCACATGGACTGCTATTACTTTCCCACCAAAGTGATACCTATTTATCTACCTGTATTTACATGCTTTTGGTCACAATCCTAACCAATTTAGGCTGGTCTAACTCACCTGGCATATCTTCCTGTGATGTTATGGGGACATTGGTGTACACCTGTGCACTAGCCTAACTCCTCTAGGAAAGGGGCAGAAGTTCCTTATGATACTTTTGTGACATCCCCAGGTAAGCACCAGACTTATGCCGGGTCTTATGCCAGCCTAAGTGGAGCTGATGATTGCAGCTTTTATCTATTTATACTACATGCTATTTATCTACTTGCATTAACTGCTAAGTTGGCAGGAGCTGGACAAGTAATAGGAGTTTACTCCATCCTGCAGTACTCAGATCTCAAACCACCAGTCTGCCGACCTTCAGGACAACAAGTATAGCATCTTTAACTACTGAGCCACCACAGCCCTGAATTACATCTGTATATTGAATTCTGTATATATATTCTCTCTGTATATTATATTCAAAGCAATTTACTAACTGGTTATATTACTTGCCATAATGCATAAAAATAAAAAAAATCAGTAAAATACCATACTTAAGTATACTTAGCTAATTCAACACACATGATAATAAGCATGTGCATGATAACAAGCAATGACAGTGCAAGCCTAGTTCAATGACCTTACTCCCTAGTAAGTGCACATTGGATTTCAGCTTTAAACACATAGACTTCAAACATATCAGCCATCAAAAACAAATAACAATTTGTAGGAACTGATCTTTCACATTTGAGGGTATTTCACATTTTAGGTGCCAACATAGAAAAGGCCCTGTACAGTGGTGGGCTCCAGCAGGTTCGCACCTACTCTACAGAACCGGTTGTTAATGAGAGATAGGACATAGAAAGTTTTAAAATAGCCATTTAAAAGTGGCTGCCAGATGGGCAGAGAACCGGTTGTTAATTTCTTTGAAGCCCATCACTGGCCCTGTATCACGGTGAGGTACGTTAAAAATCCTTTTACCTAGTTGCCTCTCCCCCCCCCCCCCATCATATGGTGCAATATGTGTTCTTTTGGCATCACTTCCTTATATTGGACAGGGCATAAGTCCTTCAATGTATTAGACCAGGGGTATCACACTTTAGGCCTGTTGGCTGGAAAAGGTCACCAGAAGATCTTTATCTGCCCCAAGATTAATTGACTCTCCTAGCATTGCCGTCAGCTGTTTTCAGCACCTTAGTTGCAAAGTGTCACATTGGCAGAAGTCACATAAGTGGAAGCAGTGCTACTGAAAGGGTGGCCCACATGCTCTTCCACCATGATAATTGGGCTCCTCCATATCTCAAAAATATGATCAAGTTTTGCATATTTTCTCTTTCGTCATTGGACTGCCGGGGGAGGGGGTGGAGAGTGCTCATGCTTCTTCCTTTGCTATGAGCTGCCCCAAAACGTTCCCCCCAGTCAGTAGATCACACAATCTGCCCAGTGGGGATGCTGCAGTGCACATACATCCTTAATGGTGCATGTGTAGTGACATCATGATACTATGTGGCATCATGACATCAGGCGTGCCAAGGGCATGAAACACCCTAGCTGCACATCTACCTGTACTGAAAATAGGTTACAGTATATCCAGTGGAAAGTTGGAGGTGGTTGTGATGCAACTTGGAGTATGGGGATATTTTTTTCCCTTACCCTGAGCAATGTGCAACTCTGGGGCTAATCTGGGCAGCCCTGTGTAATGCTGGGCTGCTCATTAGAGGGGTTAGGATCTGGCTTATGTATTGGAGGCTGGTCGCACTTCTTTACTAGGCCAGGTCTGTCCACACCCTCTCCCACCCCAAAACACCCTCTCCAAACCACCACGCTGGTGGTCCACCAACGGCACAAACATACCGGTACAGGTCCAGATTCAGCATGTGGAGGCCGGCGCCTGCCCTTGCGCTGGCTGATCTTTCTCCTGCGGTGCAGCACACGTCCTTTATGGCACATTTGTGATACCGGGAGGCCAGTACAAATGACTTGAGCTGACTTAGGAGCAGCTTTGGATTGAGCCCTTAGTCTCTTAGCCATGATGCCACCCCCGTTTATGTGTGCCCCCAAACTATTGCAAATGTCAGGAAACACATCCAGCTGCTCTAAAGGACAGAGAATGAGTGGAAGCCGCTTTGGTGGAAGCCTTATTTAAAAAATGATGCTTATCCTTGACTGAGGAGCATCAGGAGCATGAAAGCACTGACTGTAGAACCTGGTGACATCACCAAGGCAGTTGGCCTAGAATGTCATTTGAATGGTTTGCTTTTGCAAACTGAGGCTGCTGGAACCTGACAGAGAGAAAGGGAGCTGGCTGATACATTCTGCCCCCGACGATACCGCCACGTGGTCTCTCTGACTTTGTGCCCACATTCAACATGGTATGAATTAAATCTTCGTTTTCTGTCTTGGTATTCCTTTGTGAGAACAGTTTGGGAACCAAGTAATGTGATTTTCCCATCACCACCACATACACACTTTTAAATGGTAAGGATAATGTGATTTAAGCCTCTCTGTCCATAAGTGTCCATATGAAATGGCCATGTCATGTTATGTCATGCATGTGGGGAATGCACCTACCTACTCCACCTCCACAGGAACAAAACTTCAGCCCAAGTAACATTTGATCTGAGGCTATCCACAATGTATACACATTAACTTGGTTTATGATCATGTTGCCACTATGCTCCTTGGGCCTGAAAGGTAAGATTGATGGCATCAGCCTCCGTGTTTCTAGAGTGCTTCTATGCAAATACTCTGGCTCTACTGCATTTTCACTTTACAGATGTGAAATGATGTGATGATCAGATGTGATGATCCCTGTATGAGGTATCATGATTTCTAGACTGGAATAGGCCTTGTGCTCTCTGCCCTTCCCTACAGATTCAGATTGTTTGCCTGATGCCTAAGCAGTAGGGTTGCCACAGTTCTCTTCCCCAAAACCGGGACAGGACCCTCTGTCCCATTTACCAGAATGGGAACACAATCCTCCAAAATCGGGGCTGTCCCTGTTTTTCGGGGCATATGGCAAACCTACAGCAAAGGCTCCAGCCAAACATACTTGAGGATGCAGTTTCACAATTTGGTTACCATCACAGAAAAAGGGGCCCCATCTAATCATGGACCTTCATAAAGTGCAATGAGAAATGCCAGCATGCATTTTTCCCCCAATGTGTTCTAGGATGCCTGTGCAGAAGCTCCAGTGGCTGCAAATGTCCCTGCCATTGTGGCAGATGCTTTGGCTAATGGCGACCAGCGAACACCAATAGAGACCAGGCGGCAGATGGAAGCCATCAACAGCCCTCTGCAACCTGAAGTGGTTGCCAAAGAGGAGAAGAATGAACTCAACAAGGAGCAGGACCAGAAAAACGCCAAGCCAGCCTATGCACCCAACAGTGAAATTGAGAAGATGCGGATAGACTTTGAGCTGACCATGCTGAAGCGCCAGCACGAGGAGAATGACAGGCAGCGGCAACATGAGGAGAAGATGGAACGGATACGCCAGCAGATGCCCAACAGGCTTACTGGCAGAGGGGAAGAAGAACAGCTAAGTGCCAAATTGGACCCCATCACTGAAATTGAGTTGGAGAAAATACGGATGGAGTTTGAGCTGGCCAAGTTGAAGCACATCTCTGAGGAGAATGAAAGACAGCGGCAACACGAGCAGAAGATGTGTGAGGACAAGGAGAAGCAGCGCCTGCATGAAGAAAAGATGGAACAAATGCACCAGCGGAGAGGACCTTTACTGGCAGCTAGCCAGAATGCCCAAGGTGATGCCATGGGAGGTATATCTTCCATGACCTTTTCTGAGGCAGGGAAGGTAAGAATAGAGCTCCAATTGGCCATGCAAGTATACCTGCCAGAGCTGAATGAAAAAAAGCTTCCCTCTGATTTGTGTGGAAAACAGGAACCCCCAAAGCAACAGCAACAGGTAGAGAATACCCAGGAGGTGGGGAAATTGCAGCCACTGTCAGTACAAAAGGATAACGATGGGGTGACGGAGCACCTGGGCCTGCAGGTGCCCCGGATTGTGGTCAACGGGGCAGAGCCAGAGTGGTCAAGCAGCAGGTTGGATTTGGCCATTGAGACTGAGCTGGAGAAGAGACGGATGGAGTTTGAACTGACTAGGCTGAAATTCGAGCATGAAGAGAACGAACAGCAGCGACAGCATGAAGAAAAGATGGAGCGGCTGCGTCAGCAGGCAGCCATCAAAGAGGTAAAGCAGATTGTAGAGGAGTCTGAGTATGGGTCCCCACTGACCCAATCCCTTGTGTGTGGACACCCATACACACAGAGGAATGTGAGCAACAGGGACAGATTCACTCTGTGTACAGAAAAGGGGGCAGAATTCCAGTTGTTAACCACGTTCCCAACACTGACATGTCCATGATCCTCCTGGGCAGCCATGTTTTCAACATTTGTTTGGAAGTGACCAAGTTATCTGTGGAGAGCTTATCCATGTATTTTTGAGCCCTGGCCAAGAAGATAACTTCTCCACATGTACAGCTTGGCTCTTCCCTGGACAGGCTAAGATAGAACATGAACCTAAGCTCTCAATGGGGATGCTTATTCACTTTTTCTTTTGTTCTTCACTCTCCCTCTGGTCCCAATTGTATCCACACTTCCACTGTTGATGCAGCCTTGAGGTAAGGGAATGTTCCTTTATCTTGGGGAGTCGTCTACGATTGCCTACCACCACAAGACACCGTATACACCTTGATGACACCAAGGTGTGTACTGAATTAGGATGGGATTGAATTAGGATGATTGAATTAGGATGGGAAGGTTAGGAATGTGTCCTTCAACAACATTCACTGGAGTGCAAAAAGAGTAGCTAAAAGAGGCTCAAGGTAGCATTTAAGGCAGGGCTGTAGCTGGGGGAGGGGGAGGGGCAAAACTAAGTTTTGCAGGGATCCCCCCTGCAGTGTGCAAGGGATCTCCTCCTCTTCTGAGCCATTTTAGGGTCAGGATGCTCTAAGTCATTCCAGGATGTTCCCCCTCCTGGAATGGTTCAAAGGGAGAGGAGAGCCCTTGCACTCTGCAGTGAAGCTTCCTGCAGAACTTAGTGGTTCCCCTCCCACTCTGGCTACAGCCCTGATTTAAGGGTTGTGCAAGAATGATTTTGGTCTCCCATCGTGCAAGTATTTTAGTAAACGGCATCCACAAATGTCCAGAAGTGGTTTGGCAGAAGGAATGGTTGTAAGCAATCCAGTTTTAACATATTTTTTTAAAAAACCTGAAAATGATGACACAAAAAATTAAGGACCCTAAAATGAATTCAAACAATCGTAAGCATTTAAAACACAAGCACCATTTTTTAAAATAAATGTGACATTTTTCACATGTAGGATGCAGTTTCAACAGTCATTCCAGAAATTTTTCAGAGTGGCAAATGTGTATTAAAACCACTTCTATGTAGTCTGCTACTTCTGTCCTCACACTACTTGGATTAAAAGTGTGGACTTTTAAAAAAATATAGACACTTTTGGCACTTATGCCCCAATGTGTTGATCTTTTTGAAAATATGCAATGCTTAATAAATATCTGTTAGTTGATATTTTTTTGAGCTTTTGCTCAAGTGCTGTAACCACTTCCTTTATTAGTTTTTACTTTTATATCTATATATAGAATTTTTTTAAACTTTTCTTCCAGGGGAAGTATATTCACTTTTATCCTTACAAGAACCCTATAATGTAGGCTTGGTTGAGCAATGACGACAGCATAATTCAGGCTGCAATTCTATACATTCCTAGGAGTAAGACCTGGGAACATAATGGGACTTACTGTGACATGCATTGCTGCTTGTGGTGTTTCATGAGTAAATGAGAGTAAATTCAAAACCAGGTAACCCTGCTCCTTGTCCAGGCCTCTGACCTCTACACCACACAGGGCCCCCACTGTAGGAGATATGGTTTCTATTGGTCTGGCTGCATCCTCATTCACACTTGCAACATCTAGTCCAAGTTTCCTTCATTGGCTCCAGCTATACTGGGCCCCACTTTAGAAAAAAAATGCCAAGATTTTCCTTCTTTTTCTCCTCCGAAAAGAAGCCATCATTTGAGTACCTTTGCCAGTTAGGCCTGGATCCTAGATGGTTATTGTATTAATTCAGATGCACATCAAAACAAATTCATGTTTGAACAGTGCAATCCTATTCATGCCTACTCAGAAATAAATTCCTTCGAGTTCATTGGGACCTACTCCCAGGAAGGTGTCCTTAGATTGCAGCCATATTAACACTGCAAACAGGAGCTACAGTTGGTGATGTTCCACGCATGTGATTGTAACTCCCATTCATGTTCTCAGAACTCTCAATTTCTAATTGTGAGGCCTTTTAGTGTAATTCATGATAATGATAACACTAAAGGAGATTTAATTCTCTAATAACTATCTAATACATTTCTCTTCCTTCTTTCACAGCCGGAATGAGAGATCCATGAGCCCCCTTGGCTGTCTTCCTTTTAATATGTCTGCAGATGCTCCAAGTTCTTCTTTCTTTCAGCTGTGAACTTCTTCTCCATATTACCAATATGTCTATTATACTTTACTGTAATGCTCTCAGATCTCTGTCTTGTGTTTTTCTTCATGAGGTGTGTATAGTAATACACAGATTCAAAATAATCCGCATATTGGATTCATACCTGAGAAACCCTGGTACATCTTCAGCTCAAGCATGACCTTCATGAGTTTCATGAGAGATTGCGCTGAAAGAAAGATAGTGTCTATTGGAAGAGTCAGATATCAGAACAGTGCTTCAGGAATAGTAAATGCTGTGCTACACTATAAATATTATCTGGCTTCCTCTGGTCAAGCGATGTCACAATTAGAAAGCCAAGCTCCCCATGTATTTAATGTTTTATTGTATTAATATCCCAACCCATCAATGCTCAACAATGATACTGCCAAGTTTTTGTTTACTAAGATACATATTGCTCCTCAGATTACAATCACCCAACAGATTCAGCAGTCTGAGTTAAATCTTACACTCCTCCAGATGTCTCTAATACATTCATATATGTAAATTTGTGTAAATTTATTCAAATTGAGATGTAAATCATTTTTCTTGCTCCAGTCTTGACACAGTGTCAGAGAGATGATGTGGCCCTCCTGTCAAAAAGTCTGAACACTTTGTTCTCGGGAATAACAACCTACTACCAACTGCTGAGCTGAAAAGCAACTAGCCCTACAATCCAGAGTAACTACGAGAGCACGTAAGAGACTTTACGTGCACCCGTAGTTACTGCACCAGCTAGTGAAAACCTATGGGAAATTCATATTGCAATCCAGAGCAAATTGTTCTTACACCGGAGCAAGGACTCCCCGTAGTTACTCAGGATTGCGCCCTAGGACTCTTCTTCATCAAAGGGGAGAGATCTAAATGAAACAAGAGGCATTGTTAGGGAATATGGGGCACATCAAGTGACATGAATGGGGAAGGGATGACACCATACTTGCAAAAAAATTTTAAATCTTCATATTTTCAAGTAATACCATCATTTTATATTAACTGATGCATAATTTCATGCACAATAAAACAAACTCTGCTGAAATATTTCTATTCTACCAAAAGATACAGTCAAAAACCCAGCAAGGATAGGGTACTGGTACATCACTATGCCCACTGCCTGGGACGTTGCTCTCCCCACTGCATGGGAAGAAACCTATTTAGGAGTGACATGCTGGCTTCTCACACCATGTGACGTACACAAAGCATGCCATCTTCCCACACCAGGTAATCCTTGTGACAACTGAACTGAGGTGGCAAGTTACAAATCTGCCAGCTTCCAATCAGCCTTCCTCCAAATTCCAAAAAAGCAACACTGTACTTTTTTCTAGTCATGTGGCTGTGAGGATCAAGGTTAAGCTATGGAACAAAATTAGTTGGAATCTCCCTTTCCCCTGGTTCCCATATCAGTATAGTATTGGCATCCATCAGTCTTGAAAGACTATGGTATTGTGCTCGATGCTGTATGCGAAGTACAAAGGCCTGGGTAGATTAGTATGGAGGATAGGCTGTTACCCAAGCAGCAAATCCCCCCTTTCCACCCCACTGAAATAGTCCAATGGAATGGCAAGAGCTGATATGATTGGTTCCAGCTGTGTTGCTGAGCTGGGCTAAGGACAGGAGCTCACCCTATCTTTGTGGAGACCTGGGTCTTGAACCCTGGCCTTCTTGTTGACAGGCACAGTGTCTTAACCACTTACGCCACCCACAGCCCTTCCCATATCAGGGTTTTCAAGAAAACTAGGAATTAAGCCCTCAGAACACCCTCTGAACATGACTGGAGCACAAGAAACCAGAGACTGGCCATGGACTGGATAGACGCTTGCCACAGCCACATCTGGCCCTGGAGCTGGTGTTTGGAGACCTCAGGCTTAGATTAATATATGTCCTTCAAATATTTTAGTGTTTTGTAGGCACATGTTTGATGGCATCCATGACTACTAGTGATTCTTTCTCCAGAACAATGTTCAGAGTATTTGTGGAACTCATTAAATATTCTTCGTTATATACCGTATATTTTTAAATACTCAAAAGTGTGAGTGCCTTGACTTCCAATTTTTATACACAGCTGATGTGCACAAATATTTTTAGACAAGGCTAAAAACAACAAAGAATGGAAGTGTTTCGTGGATGATGCATGAAATCCAACAGCACCTACAGCAGTGCATACATTGAAGATACAATGAAGTGTATACATTGAAGATGACCCTCTTCCCAATTGCCAGCTAAGGACTAAGGAAGAAGCACACAGCCTTTAAAAATACGTAATTTACAATAAAAGATTACTTTGCTAGTGTGTGCAAGTTTGACTCAACTTTTACACATTTCTTTGCTACTCAAGAACATTGCTTTCTTTCTTTAAACAAGAAAAGTGAGGCATAGCTGGGCTAAATATACATATATTGACTAAAGCCCTGGCAACAGGAAGAAAAGGGAGAGTTGCCTGTGGCTCTGAAATAAAGCACCTACAGCAATGTATACATGACCCTCTCCCCAATTGCCAGCTAAGGACTAAGATCTTAGCAGTCTTGAGTACCCCACGACAGAGCTAACTCTCATTGCTTGTCCAGCTCCTGCCAACTTAGCAGTTCAAAATCATGTAAATGCAAAATCATGCAAAATCATGTAAATATTGTTAATCCACAGCAGCAGAAGACCAGATAAATATGAAGCAAGCGGAGGCATTCAGTTTGTCCTGGACAGTGTCTCCCAACAAGGGGAACTTCTGTCCTTGTGACTGTCTGCAGTGAATGAAAAAGACAACAATTTCTTTCAAGACACAGATTCATGTGTCAGATGGTGAGGGCAGGGACATTCCTGAAGAAAGGGGAAGCTGGGGTCATCTATGCAATAGGAAATATAGACATATACAAAGAGGAAACATACAATATAGCAGTGGTTCTCAAAATTTTTAGCATTTGGACCAATTTAAAAAAAAATGACACTCTGTGGACCCACCTAAGTTTACAAGACTTTTAAAAAAGTATTCTGGAAAGAAATATAGGCATACCCCTGGATCCATGAGGGTTCAGTTCTGCAATCCTCTGCAGTTAAGTGAAACGATGGATAGGGATGAATGCCCCTGGAGTTAAGGGGAGCTCAGAGGGTTGAACTGAGTCTTAGAGGTAAAAAGATGTGATTTCCAATTTTTCTAAAAAACTGCGATATTTTAATGCCTTAAAATAATGCCTTTAAATGCCTTCCCCAGCCGTTGGACTACCCAATGCCTTAAAAAGAATTAAAAATGTGTTTTTGCCTTAGAGGCTCAGTCTGAGCCCAGCAGAGGTTATGGATGGATGTCTGTGGTCTCTGCTGGGCTCAGACAACCGCAGGACTGGAAACAAGAAGAACAGAGCTACGCTCTCCTCTGAAGAGGGTGCACAAAGGAGGCCCCATACACCTAATTTGTAGGTAAGTGAATCCACAAATATGGAATCCCCAGAAACGGGATGACCTGAAATATTTCAATTTATTTATTCAAAATCCATTTCTTTTACATATCTGTAATGAATTGTCTCAAGGTTTGAGTGGCTTCAGTTTAGATAATTTAATTTAGTTTAGTGGAGCCTTCATCCGCCTCCACTACCTGTCACTAATGGACTTGGAAAAATAAACAAACAAAAAGACACTCAAATGTATCTTTCCCTATACTGTATTCACACAAGCTTGCACACTGAAGAAACTCAACTGTTTGCAGGGCAATTTCAGCAACTGTCTGTGTTTTGAACACACTCTGGGTTTAGGGCAATTAAGGGCTGTAGTGGCTCAGTGGATAAAGATGCTGTGTTTGTCATACGGACACTTTGCAGGTCAGCGGTCTTGAGTACCCCAAGACAGAGTGAGCTCTCATTCCTTGTCCAGCTCTTGCCAACTTAGCAATTCAAAATCATGTAAATGCAAATAGATAAATAGGTACCGCTTGAGTGGAAAGGTAACCGTTACCATGTGCCTTTGGCATTTAGTCATGCTGGTCAAATGATCACAGAGACATCTTCAGACAACACTGGCTCTTTGGCCTTGTAACGGGGATGAGCACTGCCTTTAGAGTTGGTCACAACCAGAAGGGGAACCTGTTTCTACGGAAGCAATTGGTTATCTGATTTTTCCATCGCCCTCTTTTCATTGAAAGCTCTGTGGGACCCGCCAAAAATCAACATAAAGTGAGTCTCAACCCACAGTTTCAGAAACGCAGTATGGTATATACAAGATGAAACATGCAGATGGATGGACCAGCTGTTTTCAAATGGGCACACAACTGCATCTCTCTCCTCCTTTAGAGCAATGTCACCTTCACAACACCCTAATTATGAATATATCCTGCCAAAACAACTAGGTTCCCTGTCTATCTTATGCATCCATCATTAGCTTCTACTGAAGATACATCAATCAGCCATTCTGGATCATTAACCAGCAATCCACCTACCAAAATAATGATTTGCCAGCAGCCAACCCTGGAGGGCCATCCTGAATATTGGCTTAGTAAACTTCTTTTCTGAAACTGTGAATTTGAAAATAGTGGAGCTTTTAAATAAGGAGCAAGGTGAGGGAAAGAGTTCGGGCAGAGAACAGGTATGTAGGCTTGCTTAGAAAGGAGAACATGACCATGGGCAAGTTGTGAAAATGGGAGGAGGAGGTCCATAGCAAGTCCAGTCTGCCAACAATTCTCCAAAGTTCCAGACAGAACAGGCCTGGCCCCAGTTTCAACTTGAGGAGCCAGGGTCGAATCCAAAGAATTTTTATGTTTTATTTCATTTTAATCCACTCTTTCTCTAAGAGTAGACTGAATTATGACCAATCCAATTACAACTGATTAATTACAACAAATTAATTATAAGGACGGATTAATTAAATCCATCTTTGTAATTAATTTGTTGTAATTAATCTGTGGCACTCCTTGCCATAGAATGTGGCGATGACACCTAGCATCTATGCCTTTAAGAACAGATTGGACCAATTCCCAAAGGAAAGGACTATCACAGGTTACAAGCCATCATCAGTCAGTCAGTCAGTTGGTGGGTGAGTTAGTAGGTATGTAGCTAGATGTAGGCAATCTCAAAATGCCAGATGCAGGTGAAGGCACCTGGATACAGATCTTGTGTGCTCCCTTAGACATGTGGTGGGCCACTGTGAGATACAGGGAGCTGCACTAGATGGATCTTTGGCCTGATCCAGCAGAGGCTCTTATGTTCTTAAGAAGCTGAAGCCACCATGTATGACTCCTGATTCCTGCATCAGTATGAAAATGTCACAAGATTGGTTGTGGTTGGGCTTCCAGGACCTAGTAAAAAGCAACACTCACTTCCTCTGAGAAAAGAAGGAGGTGCACAGATTTGGAAAGCCATGCAAAAGCCATAGAAAGCCATACATGTTTCCAAAATGTTTGGAACCAAATGTTTAGAAAGCATAGAATCCATCTGAAGCTGTAAGTAATCTTGGAACATGTCCTAAATTTTGCCCACACAACAACCCTGTGAGATGAGTTGGGGATCAGTGGGGGTGTCTGGCTTACCCTGCAATCCAGAGTATCTACGGGAGCACGTAAGAAACATTATGTGTACCCGTAGTTACTGCACCACTTAGTGAAAACCTATGGGAAATTCATATTGCATTCCAGAGCAAATTGTTCTTACACCGGAGCAAGGACTCCCCGTAGTTACTCTGGATTGTGCCCTTAGAGTGACATATAGTTTCATGGCTAATCCAAATAGAGTTTCATGGAATCATTGTCTCAATGGTCCTAATTTTAAGACCACTGGTCCACTTTAAGACCACTAACATAATATTGTCTCTATACAAGTCACTGATGAGGCCACAATGGAATGCTGAAGCCAGTTCAAGTTGCTAAATCCCAAGAAGTATATTATGATACTGGAGTGCAAAAAATTTTGGCAACCAAAATAATTTGATGACGCCAACATAATGAAAAAAGAAATGTTTAAAAAGAGATGTTTGCAATGCACATGACATGTCTATGACATTCATTGTCAGAAGATGTGATGCTAGCAATTAGCTTGAATGCCTTTAAAAGGGGCTGGTCATATTCATGGAGGCAAGATCCATTAATGATCCATTAGTCATGTGGCCTATCGGCTCTCTCCAGATTTAGAGGCAATAAGCCCCTGAATACCATTTCCAACAGATTAATGATGGATCAAAAAATGTTTTCTCCTGCTTGTGGTCTTCCTACAAGCAGTTGGTGGGCCACAATGGAAATATAAGGCTAGACGGACCTGTGTCCCACTCCAGCAGGCTTTTTGTATGCCCTTATTGTACACCTATTATGGATGGAAATCATGTGCTCTACTACTGAGTTACGAGCCCTGTTGTAGCAACTGGCAGTCTATGATGTCACAAGTGTTGAATCTATTCCATCAGTCTGACAGTTGGCTTGGCTGTTTACAGGGATCTGACAGTTGACTTGGCGTTTACACAAAAGAGGGAGCTTGTGCTTCTGTCAGGTATTCTACAGAACCACAGATTTAGAAGTGTATCATGAGAAAGTGAGAAGTAGGGGAAACCTCTGGCTGCCCTGTGTGTGGTGTCCGCCTTATTTCGACTTTGAGCCTAATTTTCCCATGGTAAGAATTATTTATTGAGTATACTTGTGTCCCACTCACAGAGCTCAGAGCAGCTTACATGATCTCTCATCCAGTCTCCTCTCCAGGCACTAAGAGCCCAGTCTTATGGTACCCAGTTTCCCAGTATGTTCCCAGTATGGTACCCAGTTTCCCATTTACCCAGTATGCTTGTACCTCCAGCACAGGGTATGATCACTTTCCTGCTATGGTATGTGCTTACTACTATGCTCAGTCACTATCCTACAGCCCTTTCTTCTCCTGGAGAATGAAACGATTCCTCCATCACAGTCCCGCAACAGAGCCCAGGAGAGAGACCATGAGAGTTCCTTAGATCTGGGCTCTCAATCCTAAACCAGATATTTGAATTAGCTAAAATATCTATTTCAAATGCTAAACAATTTCTAGCTGTTTAACAGTGATATGTTAAACCTGATAGAACAAAATTATCAATACTTTTTTGTCACAGCACATGGACCTCTAAGGTGTTCTCTATGGACTTTTTCATGCTGTGATTCTCAGTCTCAAGTTCTGGGAAACTCTGAGCACAATTCTAACCTCCTCCTAGGCCAAATCCCTTGCACCACACTGGGAGTGTCACAAAAATGCAGTAAAGCTGTGTCACAGCCAGAGGAGTTAGGCTCTGGTGCATGGATAGGCATGTACCTCCCCACACCAACATGGGACTGCGGAAAGGGATGAGTTGAGCTGGCCATTTCCAGCCAGTGGAGGGGGTAGAGAGGGGTGGAGCAGGTAGGAACAAGAGTGTTCTGGGCAGGGGAGGCAGGTTGGGACTGTGGGTGAGGGTATAGCAGATGGAGCTCTGTCCTAACAGTTATGCTAGATCCCTGTTCCCCAGGCAGCCAGGAGCAATCACTGTCTGATCTTGTCTTCTCAAATTTATGCCATCTCCATGAGTGCCACAGATATGAGTAGTTTCAATGGGACTGGCGTAGGAAAGGGAAAATGAAAGGGAAAAGTTTTCTACCTGTAGGAAAGGAGAAAGTTTTCTTTCCCGTTAGTGTGGTAGCAGCCCCAGAGCTAACCTGCCTATTCTAGCCCAAGTTAGGATTATGCTGTTGGGTTCTACAACTCTGTTTCTAGAGAAATTCTGTAGTGATGCATTGTCTGTCTCTCTTCAGACAGTTGCCCTACAAACAGTGCTGCAGATCCTGGAAGAGTTTTTCAGAAATTATTAAATGTGGTGCTCCTGCAGCACACCTGCAGACTTTGTTTGGCACACCAAAACTGCTATGACACACTCACTGAAAATCACTGAGTAAAGGTGCAATTCCAACCTAGGACGGCACAGTTTATCGGTCTTCCTATTCCCATGGTGTTGCAGGGAGGCATGTGCGTGTCTGTGCACTGGCCGCCTAAACCTCTTCCAGGAGTGGTGCAGAAGTGACACCGCCAGATCCTGGAGGTTAGGATTGCAGCCTTAGTGATTGCACTTGACATAGCAATCCTTGCTATAAACAAACAACCCCTCAGTTTTTAATTGAAACCAAGCAGGGTATCATTTGTATGATGTTTCATTACAGCAGCATAAATATCCCCACCCACATCTTTTGCTAGGAGGACAATCCCGAAAACGCCTCATCCGGTGCTGACAATGTGACTGAGCCAACATCAGCCCTCGATGATCTGACGGAGCCACCTTGCACTCCAAATGATGCCACAGACCCACTGGACAGAGATAATGAGGCACACCTGAGGACAAAGCCACTTGTGGAACGGGACCGTCTGCATCCTGGCCTGGCTGCAGCAGAGGGTGAGATGATTGAAGGCTGGGTTCAAATCGAGCAGCCGAATGATAAACAGGGAAGTGCCCTGGCAAAGCAGCTGGAGAAGATGCGCCTTGACATGGCACTAACCATGACCAGATACCGATATGAAGACAGGGAGAAGCAACGGCAGCATGAAGAGAAGATGGAAGAGATGCGCCTGCAGAACCAATCTGCACAAGTAAGTGTTAAGAGGTGGAGACAGGAAACTAGGGAAAAGAAAAGATCTGAGCCATGGGCTGAAATATTATGCCAATGTTTTCCCTTATAAAATCCACTTCTACTCTAATATTTCAGTTTTACTGTGATGGCCCCACAGTGGCTACAAACTTGTGTTAACAATGCAAATCTTAAATGAACAATTAAATGCATAAGAAGAAGCTCTGCTGGATCAGGCCCATCTAGTCCAGTCTTGCAGCTCACAGTGTCCCACCAGATGCCTCAGGGAGCACTCAAGGCAACAAGAGACCTACATCAAGGTAATGCCCTTCCTTACATCTAAAATTCTGAGGTAGCCTACTTCTAAGTTGGTTGCACATATGCATCATGGCTTGCAGCCACTGACAGACTTTTCTGGCAGAAATTTGTCCAGTTCTTTCTTAAAAGGCATCTAGATTAGATGCCATCACCACATCCTATGGCGAGGAGTTCCACAGACAAATTACTTGCTGGGTAAAGAAATATTTTCTTTTATCTGTCCTAACCCGAAATGCAAAGAAACAGGAGAATAAGCAAGAGTAATTTTAATATCAGATAGACATTCCTTTTAAGAGATCCTGGGAATTGTAGTTCTAGGAGGGATCTATTTGGGAATAACACCCACATTGTTTGAAGAGTATAATTTTTGTGAATGTGCTATTTTTGTTTTTGAAGAGTTATTTGCTATCCTATTTGGTTTGATATATCTAAACTGGGCCACTATGGTGTGACACAGTGAGAAAATGTGGGTTATTATGGTCTGAAAAGTGGAAACTTTCCACTTTCTCCCCTTGCATTCCAGGATGAAAGAAGAGGAAAGGAATCTCATGAAAATCAGGTCATACAGACCCGCAGGAAGGTCCCAATTCACAATTTGAGAATTGGACAACCCAATCTTAGGCTACCCTAGCAGTGTTGGAACTCGACTCAAATAATTCTGATTTAAGTTGCAAAAATTCCAGTTTGGGAATGACTCACCAACTTTAGAGTCTTGGGAAATTTTGAAACTGTGGACCAGCCACTCTCAAATATGGTATTTACAACAAGTTGCAATGTTGAGTCACATGCAACTTTTGCATTGCCTCCATCTTGCCGAAGAAAATTTTTTGAAGTGGTGGTTAGGGCACATACAGGCTTGCAGCAGTAGGAGAGAGGCAGGAGAAAGCTCTTTTAGAAATGGGAAGAGTGCTTGTATGTCTGCTCAGATGTAAGCTCCATTACAGTCAGCAGCACTTACTTACTTACAGAGATAGGAACTCTGTCTCTTGAGGCTGAAGGAAGCTGTTTTGATAGGAAGCCAGGAAGAGATCCTCATAGAACAAAGGACTGGAATTCTAACATTTTAATTGACTGTCGCCACATGTACCTCAGCACTGCAGCCACCTGCCACACATAGTGGGCTAGACACAGAAAGTGTGCCCTTAACTCCAGCGCAAAAGTGCCTTTCAGTATTTTTTGCAACATCAGGCTATCTGTGTCACCACAGTGTCTGCACCGGGGTCAACGGAATTGGGCCCAAGTTGCTGCTTGACTTGGCAAGCAGGATCCAATTTGTCCAATGCCTTTCACAAATAAATAGTCCTGTCCAACAAAACCATCCAAAGAAAAGCTGCAGATGCTGAGATAATCAGCTCACAGGGAAGGTGCCAGCTGCTTAACGTAATTAAAACTTTCCAAATATGACTAATAGAAAAATGATCTCATTGGCACTAGGAACCATGTTTGATCAAACTGAGAGATGGCCTGAACTTGGGGAAAAAATGGAAGGACATTTGGTCTTTCATAACTCTCCGGAAAACTCATCCATTATGACAGAGAGAAAGAGAGAGACAAAGAGATATACTTTCATGTTTACCGTATTTCCCGGTTTATAAGACGCACTTTTTTCCCTCCCCAAAGGGGGGGGGAATGTCTGTGCGTCTCATAGAGTGATAGGGCCAATCCTGGAGCACCTTACCCCATCATGTCATATGTTGCTGGATTCGTATTGAAGAGCAGAATCCAATGCAACAATCAGTTTTGAGATATCTCCTTCCCATCAAAAGTTATGGTAAAAATCAAAAATATAAAAACAAAAAAATACATTTTGGGGCAATTTTTTTACGCGGGTAGAAATTTTGGCTTGGGAGGGTAGGAATTTTGGCCTTGGGGTTCAGGAATTTTGGGTTTGGCATCTGGTCACCCTGGCACAGTTGCAATCCTAAGCAGCCTTCCCTGGCTTGGAGACTTGCTCCAAAGTAGACATGCACAAGACCTGGTCCCTCCTGCTCCATGCCTGTGCCTCCCTCACTCTTCCCTGTTTATCTATATCCCCTCACCTTTCCCTACCTACCCCCCAAAAGAAACCCCCCCCCCCAATTTACCTGCCTTCCTGGACTATTTACAATGAGATTGTGCAAAATGTTGTCTGATCATTTGCAATGAGATTTGTGCAAAAGTTGCAAATCACTGACACTAGAGTTGAAGCTTAAAGTCTTTCCTCATTTGTTAATGACAGTGGTGATGGTTCTTAATACCACTGTTGACTTTACATGGTTGAAAAATTATTCTCCTATATTTTATTAAATATATTAGTACACCATTTGGTTCAGAATATTTTTTTTCTTGTTTTGCTCCTCTAAACTGTGGTGCGTCTCATGGTCCGGTGCGTGTAATAAGCCGGGAAATACGGTACCATGTGTCCTGTTTTTCCAGGGCATGTCCACCTTTTTATCCGTGTCTTCAAAAAAAATCCTACTAAACCTCCTTTTCCCTGTCATAGTCAGCAAGTAACCCTTTTGTAATTAACAAATTATAATGTGATAAATTATATGAAGTAGTTTTAAGTTTAATAGTAAGTAATATAATGTTTAACCACAAATACAAAATATAGTGTTTTAGCTTTTATTTTTTCATTTATTTTTATTTCCATTTATTTTTTCATTTTCATTTCAGCTTTTATTTATTTCCTGTATTGGGGGGGGGGGGCATCCTACACTGTAGGGGGCCTTGTCTTCTTTTCCAGTTTTGACATTTTATTACCCTGCACACTTTTTTCCAGAGAATACGTTTGATATGATACAGGAATCATTCCCTGAGTTGTCAATAATCCTACCATAGTGTCTGAGGCTGCAGTCCTAATCAGTTAGGCTGGCATAAGCCCCAGCATAAATCCTGTGCTGACCTGGCAGTGTCACAAAGTACCGTAAGGCACTTCTGCCCCACTCCTGGCAGGAGTGAAATGAAAGCATTGGCATATGCTAGTTAGGCTGGCCTAAATCGGTTAGACTGGCCTAAGTCAAAAGTTAGGCTGGCCTAAGTCAAAAGTTAGGCTGGCCTAAGTCAAAACAGAGAGGACATGCCAATGCATTTTTAATAGTCTTCCTATGATATTATGCCTCCTCTCCACACTTTTTCCACTCCTAAAGGCCAGGAATATGTTCGGTGCATCAACCATTTAATTGGAGCACAAAAGTAGTTTGCTTCTGAAGTATAATGTGGACAGAAACTATTGTTGTTTATAAAGATTTATGGGAGTTCAGACTTTGCTGTGTAAGCCTCTTGGGCCCGTTTGTGTGTGAAAATTGACTGTAACTGCCTGCCATTTTCCCTCTCTTTCTCCACAGCTGCCTGGAGGAGGCCATCACTTCCTATTACCTCAGGACCAGTTCACCTTGTTCCTGTACTGCTTCGTCTTCATACATCTTATTTACATAGCAAGAGAGCTGATGTTCTTTTTCATTAAGAAGCATGAGATGTTTGCTATCGGGGCCATTCTCTTGTGTGCCATTAAGACTTTCTGGAAGTAGGGTCTTGGGCATGCCAGAAAGCCCTGAGATGGCGAGACCCATTATCGGAACCCAGGAGCAGGGCACTTCTTTTGACTACTGAACGCAACCCCCAACGCCCTCCCTACTTGCAAGAAAAATGTGAAAACCTATCCCACCATATCTCTACACCAATTTATCTGATCCTGCCCTTGCCCTGCAAACAAAAATACTTGTATAACACAATAAAGTGCTAAGTTGAGCACACTGATGTACACTTCACTGAGTTTGAATAAATTATTTCAAAAACAAAATTATAATTCTTTCTGATCGCTGGATTTCTTTTGCATCCTTCTTCTAGGAGATAAATAACGCTACAGCCAATTTTTCCCTGTTTGTGAATCTCCTATTACATACCTAGCACTTAACCTGTGTAATTCCACAATCTCTGTCTACTCAGAAGTAAGCCCTACTGAGTCCAATGGGCTTTAGTCGCAAGTAAGTGTGTATAGAATCACAGACCAAATTGAGCAAGTGAATCTTTGACATAAAGCAATATAAAGCAAGCAATAATGGCTGCAATCCTAAATACACTTTCCTGGGAGCAACTTCCATTGAACACAATGGGGCTTACTTCTGAGTAGACATAGATAGGGTTGCTCTCATAGCAATATAAAAATCTGAGCGCAGGTAAACCTCCCAGAGACTCTAAGTGGTGCGTCATTAAAGCATGGAAATATTCATTTGCAAGACAGCTCCATACAATAGCAAATTTAAGAAAAGTGCTGCTGGAGTAGATCAGATCCAGCATCTTTTCCCCCATGCTAGCCTGCCAGATAATACCAGGAAGCCCACAAGCAGGAGATATAGTGGTGCCTTGTAAGGCACCGGAATAATTCATTCCGGAAGCAAGTTTGTCTTACAAAGTGTTCTTTATACAAAGCGGGTTTTTCCATAGGAAATAATGGAAACTCAGACAATTTTTTGGGTTCCACAACCCAAAAAATTCATATGAAAATATTAACTGAATATAAAAATGATGAGAAAACACTATAATTGACTTCAAAACACTGTAATACAGAACACAATTACTATAATATTAATTAGAAAGCACTGTAATATACTGTACAGTAAAAAAGAAAAGAAAAATCTTTATGGCCAAGGATGCCTAATTTTCACTAAATCACAGGTGTCTTTCTGAGTCACTGGTGTTTTTTTGAGCAACTTTCACAAGGAACCTTCTAATGATACTTGCTTTTGTCTCCTTCTGAGGATTTCACGGAAATGTGACATTGCATTGTCATTCAACAGATTCATCACTTGCACTGCTACAGCCTTATTTGAGTGGTGCTTTTCTACAAAATTTTGCACAATTTCCCAATGTTTATAAATGTCCTTAATCTTTGAAAACAATCTAAGGACGCCATCCAGAGTAACTACAGGGAGTCTTTGCTCCAGTGTAAGAACAACTTACTCTGGACTGCAATATGAATTTCCCATAGGTTTTCACTATGTGGTGTAGTAACTACAGGTGCATGTAATGTCTCTTACGTGCTCCCGTAGTTACTCTGGATTGTAGGGTAGGTCAATTACCATCACCTCATTCTGCGGTAGCAAATGCTGTATATCCACCCCACTCTTTATCCACAGAGTTCAAGGCATTTTATGTAGTCCTCCTCACAACCCTATTATATTAAGAGAGCAATCTTAACCAAGGCCAGCACAACTCATCAGTCTTCCCATTCCATGGTAATATAGGGAGGCAGGGGCATGTCTGTGCAGTGGCCTAACTGCCCCCCAGAAATGCCGCAGAAGTACCTTACAGCACTTTTGTTACACCCCCAGGTCAGCACAGAACTTGTGCTGAGGCATAGGCCAGCCTAACTGCAAGTTAGGATTGCAGCCTAAATGTGTTACATTAAAAGAGAGTGGCTGGCCAATCTCACCCAGGAAGTCTTCAGAATAATTGTGAATGCAGCAGGCTCAGTTATTCATTTGGAAGTATGTGCTCTTGCCTGTCTTAGATCTACTACAATTCTACTATTTAGATATACTACTAAAGGAAGGAAGGAAGGAAGGAAGGAAGGTTAGCCTTCTGGCTATCCACATACAATATAACTTATCACAGCCCAGTCTTAAACTGTGCTGGTGTACCAGGGTTATAGGACCTACTTCGAGCAGGCTGGAGATTTACTTGGAGTAAGCTGATATTGTTCACCTTACCCAAAGTAACACCCCAGCCTGCTTATTGGGGCTACTGGGTTAGTATTTAGTGTGCCAAACTATTTAGCTAGTTTGGATTGGGCAGCCCACCTCTGGAACTAAATCTCTGTAAACATACATTGACTAGACGCAAAGGAGAACCAGGCTCCTGGATCTCCTATAATGGAACTTTGGCAGGTACAGCTTGGCAGATAGGAAGGAGAAAAGTTGGACTTGCAGGAGTTTATTAGAACAAATAAAATATTTGAACAAATATAAGAAGATATTAGAACAAATCATAAAACACATCTAGACAAGTGCACATCTAGACAAGTACTCAATGATCAAAAGAACTCAGCATGGATTTACCAAGAATAAATCTTGCCAGACAAAGCTGATCTCCTTTATCGATCAGCTTACTGGACAGTGGCAATGCTGTGGATGTCATTTATCTTGACTTCAGCAAAGCATTTGACAAGGTCCCACATGACATCTTGATCGGGAAGATAGAAAAATATGGCCTAGACGAGGCAATCGTTAGGTGGATCTGCGACTGGCTCGATGGCTGCACTCAAAGGATTTTAGCAAATGGTTCTGCGTCAACATGGACGTCGGTTTCGAGTGGGGTGCCCCAGGGCTCTGTCTTGGGCCTGGTTTTCTTTAATATCTTCATCAAAGACTTGGAGGAAGGGATATGGGGGAACTTGATCAAATTGCGGACGACACCAAGCTGGGAAGAGTAGCAAACACAACAGAAGACAGGAGAAACCTCCAGGAGGATCTGGATAAATTAGAATACTGGGCTGTAACAGAATGAATTTCAACAGGGAGAAGTGCAAGTTTCTGCACTTGGGCAATAAAAACCAAAAGCACAGGTATAAAATGGGAGATACTTGGCTTGGCAGCACGACGTGTGAGCGGGATCTTGGAATCACCATGGATCACAAGCTGAACATGTCAGCAGTGTGATGCATCTGCAAAGAAGGCAAATGCCATTTTAGGCTGCATTAAGAAGACTGGGAGAACAAGTCGCGAGAAGTTCTTGTTCCTCTTTATTCTGCACTGGTTAGACCTCACCTTGAGGTCTTACTGAACACCTTAATGTGTTCAGTTCTGGTCACCTCACTTTAAGAAAGATACAGCCAAACTGGAGCAGGTCCAGAGGAGAGCGAGAAGAATGATCAGTGGGATGGAAGGGAAGCCCTACAAGGAAAGGTTGGGAGAACTTGCAATGGAGAAGAGAAGAGCCTGGAGAAGAGAAGGCTGAGAGGAAACCTGATCGCACTCTTCAGATACCTGAAGGGCTGTCATAGGGAGGAAGGGGCTCATTTGTTCTTAGCTGCCTCTGAAAGCAGAACTAGAAGCAATCGGTACAGACTGCAAGAAAGGAGATTCCAGTTGGATATCAGGAAAAAATTCCTGACAGTGAGGGTGGTTCAGCAGTGGAGCAGATTGCCAAGGGAGGTGGTGGACTCTCCCTCACTGGGGATCTTCAAGCAGAGGCTTGATGAGCACCTGATGAAGATGCTCTAGGGGGAATTCCTGCTGCAGGCAGGGGGTTGGACTAGATGATCTACTAGGTCCCTTCCAACTCTATGATTCTATGATTCTATGAATATTCTCTGTTGTGCTAAAGGAAATAATGCTCCATCCCTCCTTTGTATCTGATCCCCCTAAACAGACACACGAATAGATTAAGCATAGTGAGGGCTCTCCTCATCCAAGCTTAGAAGAAAATGTTCACAAAAACGTCTCATTTCCTGTGGCTGCAAAGTACGTGTTCTAATCCTCCTCTTGGGGAGCAGCCAGCAGAACAGCTGGGCAGGCAGGAGGAGATGAGAAAATGACAAGTCACTTAACCAGGCAAGTCACAAAGGACCAATACAAACCTCCACTGTGGCAGAGACAGACTTAGGGTGGAAGCAATGAAAACACTGGACAACACTGTTCCCACAAATCAAGGATAAAAAAACTGCATAACATGAGGTAACCAGATTATTAGTTTTGCATTCTGTTCCACCCCCTCCTTGAGTAGACAAAACATCCAACCTACACCTCTCCCTATATAAGAGAAAAGTCACTGACTCATTCAACACCCAGCCAAAACCGCTGGGTCTAGAAGCGTGAAATTTGGGGTGGGTGTTCCTTCTGTGACAGAGGGGATCACCAAGAACTGCTTTTTAGAAATTCCAACCGGAAGGGGTGAAATGGGACACAACACATTTTTCTCCCTATACTTTGAATTGAAAAATTGGTGAATGAGGGTTGCTCTACCCCAGGGGTCAGGGAACTTTTTTACCTTTTACCCCCAAATATATTTAGATATGCCGACGTTACCCCCTTGATACACCGACATTACCCCCACCAAACCCTGCATCCATCCCTTCCCTCGTGTCCCTTGCTTCCCCTGTATTGTTCCATTACCCCAGGAATTTCATTTTTACCCCATTTGGGGTAACTTACCCCTGTTCCCTGACCACTGCTCTACCCCAACCCCTGGACCTAGAAGCATGAAATTCGGGGAGGGTGTTCCTTATGTCACATGAACACCCACCAAGAACCAATGTTGAGAAATTTAACCCTGAAGGGGCTGAAAAGGTGTGCAACCAGTGGTGGGCTCCAGCAGGTTTGCACCTACTCTATAGAACCAGTAGTTAATGAGAGATTTAAATAGCTATTTAAAAGTGGCTGCCAGATGGGTATAGAACCAGTTGTTAATTTCTTTGAATCCCATCACTGGGTGCAATGAGTTTTGGTCCTATACTTAACATGGAAGGCTGACCAACATCCAGCCAGTTTGGTGCTTGGTGCCTAGGGCACTGGGGGGGATGTTGTTCGGAGGGAGGGGGTTGCACTGGGGAGGATGCTGCACATGAGGGCTGTTGGCATGGGTAGATGTGCTTGGGGAGATGATGTGCATGGGGATGCACGTGGGGGGGATGTTGCACATGAGGGGTTGATGTGCATGGAGGGGTTGATGCACATGGGGGGTTGATGTGCATGGAGGGGTTGATGCATGGGAGAATGGTGTGCATGGGGGATGTTGTGCATGGGAGAATGGTGTGCATGGGGGTTTGATACGCATGGGGTGTTGATATCCATGGGGGTTTCATGTGCATGGGGAGATGATGCACATGGGGATGTTGCGCATGGGGGATGTTGCACATGGGGATGTTGCGCATGGGGATCTTACACAAGGGGAATGATGTACATGGAGGGTTGTTGCACATGGGGGGTTGATGCACATTGGGGTGTTTGGGTACAGGGAGATGTGCATGGGGGACTGATGCACATGGGGGATGTTGCGCATGGGGGGGAAGTTGCTCATGGGGGATGTTGCACATGGGAGATGTTGTGCATGGTGGGGTTGTCGAGCATGGGGGATGATACGCATGGCGTGTATGAACATGGGGGATGTTGCACATGGGGGATTGATGCGCAGTGGGAGGATGGCGTACGGGGGAATTTTACTCCTGCAATGTGGGTACGCTTTTAATAAGTAATAATAAGTTAGTAATAGTAGTGTTTACAATAATAATAGTGTTTAAATTAACCTCATGAAATCTAGCTATCTACTGTATATTAGATAAACTATATAAATAGTTACTTTAGCTTTTGTTTTGTCCTGTCCTTCAGTTTACTTCAGTGACCTACATGTGGCGGGGGGCCTTGTCCTCATTTGCGGTTATATGTTTATGGCATATGGTCACCCTAGCTGAATTTAAACACTAAGGCTGCAATCCTAATCTCCATTTAGGCCAGCCTAAACCCTGGCATAAGTCCAGTGCAGATCTGGATGTGTCATAAAAGTGCAGTAAGACACTTTTGCTCTACTCCTGGTTACAAAGGCATATGCCAACTTTACCACATGGCCCACACCATTACGGAAAGATAGGCAAGGGGGGTTAGGCTGACCTTTATTTCTTAGGATTGTGCCCTACATTATTATTAAATTTAAAACTATTACATAGAATTTATTAATTCTTGGAGGGAGTCTTGGAGGAAGCCTCACCCCTTCAGTGGGTTCAGTGGGATAGCCTGGAAGGGCTCCAAAGGGATGAGGCTCCCTCCAAGACTGACTGCTTTACCCCCTCAAGCTACACCACTTCTCTTGCTTTAGGGCTCCCACCCATGCTCAGCCTCTCTCCAAGCAGCAACAGCACTCTTATTTGAGTACAGCGCCTGGCTGCCCTGGTTATTTCCTGCTGTGGAATGTGCATGCCAGGTTAGTGATTAACGCCTGCTTGCCAAAAGTGGACACTGCATTTAATAAATAGGTAGACTGAGGTGGGCTTCCAAGGAAGGGTTCTTGCTCTGGGAGGAAGCCTGATGTGCAAACCCCCCCCCCCCCCCCGATATCTACTGCTCCTCAGTCGAGGAAGAAAAAAATCTACCTGAAAAGCACGGAGAGCTGCAATAGTGAAGGAGGTGGACTGAAGGGTAGAATCAGGCAGATCATAGAATCATAAGCATTGAAAGGGACCTAATAGGTCATCTAATGCAACCCAAGGAATCCTTCTTGAGCATCTCCAGCAGGTGCTTGTCAAAACTGTTAGAAGATCCCTAATGAGTGAGAGTCCATCACCCTCCCTTAACAATCTTTTGCATTGCTGAACTGCCCTTATTGCCAGGAATTATTGCCAGTGTTCAACCCTAGAGCTCAGAAAGAGAGGGACTCAACAGGTTTTGGAGAGTTGAAGCTATTCTATCTCTTGCCGTGCTTGCAGCTGTCTGACACTCCAGGTGATGTAAAGAGGTAAAGGTGACCTCTACAGGTTGCCCTGCTAGCTGGGACTGACTGCAGGATGCAGTGTTCCTCTCCATTACAAAGCCAAAGACCCAGTGTTGTCCAAAGATGCCTCCATGGTCATGTGGCCAGCATGACTATATGCCAAAGTGCATAGAATGCTGTTACCTTCCCTCCAAAGTGGTACTTATTTATCTATTTTTTTATATACATGCCTCTAAAACCAGGATGTAAAGATCAATGAACAATGAAAAGCAAAACACCAGCAAGCAAATTTCCATAAAAATAAAATTTCTCTCTGGTTGTTAGGAAAAGTCATTCATTGGGTGGGGATGCAAATATTATTTTTTGAGAGACAGAAGTTCATAGAACAGGAGGATGTCACATCAGAAAGTGCCCTGCTTCATCTTCTCCAAGATTTAAATACAGTTACTGAAGGAATATGGAATAAGATCTTTCCAGATTTCCTAACCAGCAGGGAAAGATCCATATAGGAGAGGAGAGTCCCAAAGCTTGGTGAAAATTGGAAGCTAATTGGTAGCCCATATATGACACAAACTGGTGGGGCCTGGCAAATGCTACAGATTTCTGTACCAACTTACCAGTAAATTCTGACCATCAAGCAGAGGCAACAGTAGCTCCCTCTGGAGTCTAATGTGGCATTGTCTTTGAAAATGAATACTGTACTTTTCATACAGTATTATGAAATATTATGGTCTACTATTCCAGCAGCTTCATAAGTACAGTGGCGCCTCACGCAAAGAACACCTCACGTAAAGTATGTTTCACATAACAAAAATTTCCCTAGGATTCTGCTTCACATAACAAACTGTGTTTCACTTAAAGAACACATTCATTGGCAGTTGGGGCAGACGTGTTGGCCGGCAAAAAGCGTCAGGGCTGCCTAGCGCACCTGCCCTTAGTAAAAGCAACACTTCCATACTGTTCCTCCTGTGGCCGGGCATCCGCTGGGCAGAGGGAGAGAGCAGTGGAGAAGAGGAAAGCAGCTCAGGGCTAGCCAGAAGGGAGCAGGGGAGAGAGAGTGGCTCAGGATGCAGAGAAGGAGAAAGTGGGGAGACACTTTGAAGGTGTCTTGGATTGCAGCCTTCTAACCATGTCTACCCAGAAGGAAGCCCCATTGTGTTAAATGGGTCTTACTCCCAGGAAAGTGTCTTTAGGACTGCAGCCTAAGTAGGCTTCATAAGATCATGCACATTGAATGCATGTTTTGAATTCAATCCCAGTGTTCTGTCATCATTTTTACATCCAGTTAATATTTTTATATGAATATTTTTGGGGTTCTGGAACCAATCGTCTGAGTTTCCATTATTTCCTATGGGAAAATCCACTTCACGTAAAGAATGTTTCACATAACAAACATGCCTCCAGAACAAATTAAATTTGTTATGTGAGGCATCACTGTAAATGGTAATTAAATAAATTTTTTTTAAATAACACCCTCTTTAACAACATGTTCCTAATAACTACAACTAGAAATCTCACCCATTCTTTTTATATGGTTTTGCTAAAGTCTATGCCTTTGCACTTGGTCTCAGTGGATGGTAAGATCTAAAAAGCCAGTTCAGAGAATAGGTCATTAACTTGACAGATGCCATTTAGAGAAGGGTTTCTGTGTATGCTTATAATTGTTCACTGAAGAACCTGCCACAGGCATGTTCACTGATTGTGAATGACTGTTGTTCCGAACAATGAAATAATTTGGAACAATAGTCTGTACCAGGGATCTCCAAACATTTTGGTCAGAGGTCCTCATCAAATATTTGGCATGGTGTCAAGGGTCAGAAAGCAATAAACTATCTCTACGGACCACATCACAGTGTTTGATTTATAGTTGTGAATACAGGCTAGTGGACCAGAATATGTGGTATTGTGTCTAAACCAATTTGGGAGTTTGAGTCCATTCATTCATTTAAGTTCCATCTCTAATGTATTTATTTTAATCTAACAGCATATCGTCTTCTGTAGGAATTGTTCAGGCTTGCTGTGGACTGGATAGAGACTTGCTTGCATCTGGCCACAAGACCAAAGTTTGTAGACCCCGATCCATGTATTAAATTTGTTTGCCATAGGCAAAGATCATTTGCTGAAGATCCTTTTGCTGAAGGGCTGTTGATGAAAATTCCACTGTGGCCAAATGCGACTATAAAAAGTAAGCACAGCAAATAGTTTTAAAACGCATTACTTTTTAATCATTGCAATTTAGTCTTAAATCAGTTCAATAACAGGCTTTGGGACCTAGCTGTGATTATTGTCTTGCTGTTCCCCATACACACATAGAACTTTTGTACCAACCTTAATGTATGTATTGAAGCTATTATTTTTCAAACATTTTCGAAGTCTGGTTTGGCAGCGTTGAAAAAAACCATTCATTTATATACCTTTTTTATTTACCTTATTTATACCCCGCCTTACTCGTAAAGACCCAATATTAAATATTTAATATATTTACAGGCTGTCCTTTAATTTAAAAATATCAACATAAAGCAGTTTAATAGTTGGTGCTCTTATCCAAAAAAACTTTATCTTTCAAACTGTACATCTGTTACAACACCAGAGGGCCCTAGCAGACAAGTCTTGGAACAAAACTACAATTCCCAGGTCTCTTCATGGGAAGAGAAGCAAAGATTCTGTATTTGTGTGTGTGCGCGCACATGTGTGCTTATGTGTTTTGTGCACTTATATGCTACCTAGCACAAAGTTTTAAAACACTTTTAGCTCAGAGATTAGGAGCAAAGGGATCAATGTAAAGAGGGTGGTTGGTTATCATTACAGGCTACAATACTTTTTTCTTGCTACTGCCAGAATTAACAAATGCATATTTAACAACAGCAGGATTCTTCTGTGTGCCACAGTTGCTAACCACACAGAAGTGAGGTGGAGGCCTGGCTGTGTAATAAGATGATTCATATTGTGCCATGGGCCCCCCACCCAGGGCTTTGCACCAGGACCTCCAACAATATGGCACCAGCAATACACAGCAAAACACTTTAAAGACCATGCATAAAGTTGCCATCTTTTTCAAGGCAAAACTCTTGTGCTTAATAAATATATGATTCAATAGAGATGGTCACTGTGTTTCCATCCCAACAAAAGGTTTTTTGTTTACTGCCTTAATACAATTAATCTTGGCTTGAATTTCTTCCCCATGATTGTAAGCATATTTGGAGAGAAGGACTGTGAAGTCCTGACATGCAAATCAACTGATATGTTTATGATGGGACCTTATGATATTTCAGAGAAACATATTATGATTCAAAATATTTGCTTATATTATTAGTACTCACAGTCCTTTGGAATGAACAAGCTGGTTATTTCAGCAAAAGGATTCTCCTTAGAAAATCCTTGGCTCAGTGTTGTTTGTATATTAATCTTTTGCAGACCATGCTGTTGTGCTGGTGTTTTATAACAGGGGTCTCTGAATGATTTTCATATACTTTTTAGGCCATTTGTAAATCTTGCTCCTAATCTCTTTTCCCACTGCAACAAATCCTTGTCACTTAAATTAAACCTCTACACCAGGATTATGCATGATGTTCTTGATGTCACATCCAAAAAGTATTGCTTTTGTATAATCCTCCATTGTGTATCTTGGTTCTGCAGGATGATCTTATGGGTTGGTGATTACTTTGGGACGTCTACGTCAGCATGTAGACTCTGAAGGATAGTTCAATTTGGAACACACTCTGTGAGAGGAAAATAGGAAAATAATTTCTCCCAAAGTGAATGTGAATATTCAAGAAAACTCAAACCAGTTTATCTAAGAGAAATGAGAAATCCAATTAAATCTTACTCTCCTTGTACTGATGCAGCTATACCAACAGGGTGTGCACTGCATCCTGCAATTTTGGGACCCAGAGGCTTCCTCAAGGGAACATTTGAGCTAGTTACTTTATTGGTACAAGTGGACCCATGTAGGTTGTTTGGGGTTGGGAAGGAGGATAGGACCAGCAGTTCCACTTCCAACCTTTCTCAGCCTCAGTCCCAATCTCCTCCTCACTCTCTTTGGCCAATTCCCTATTCATCCCCTTAAGGTCTTAACAGCATCGGGGCTTGTTGGCAGACTGCTAGTATGCAGCCCCAGATTCTCATAACTTCCAGTGGTCAGGCCATATTTATGTATGTTATCTTTTGCAACGGCAATAAAGCACACTGTGCCACTAGCACACAAGTTCCAGTAGCACAGCAAGCCATTAGGATTGGATCTTTAATTTTTCAAGGGGATTCTGTATATTTCCAGTGTTCCCAGATATGCAAATATTTTTTAAAATAGTAGAGAAGTGATTCTGTCGAGCAGAGACCAGTTGATGTTGTAATATGTGACGTGGTCCTCCAGGGGATAGTTCACCTGTATTTGCAGCATTTTGCATTTGTGTTGCGCCAAATATTATTCCTGATCTCCGAGGTTATCCACAGAAGCCCTCATTGGCTCCTGACTTTCCAGATGTATAGTGGAAATTCAAGAGTGGGTTGATTCTAGGCAGCACCAGGCTATGAGCTTTTTCAGACCCTAAAATGTGTTTTTGCTGTTTCATGAAAGCCTGTTCTGATAGACAGGCAGTTCATCTGTTAGCCATGGACCAATTCAGATAAATCACTCAAAGCTGCACTCATTAACAGATGGGGTAGGAGCAAGGTTGCGCAGGTCTCTCACCCTTTTTGGCAGGCTGTTGCACTATCATCTATTCTACAACATAACTGTGTGCTGTGTTTCTGGTTCATTTGGACTGCCCTTCAACAGGGCCAGTCCATTCCTGTAGGGTGACCATATGACTAGAAATTTCTGAATTTGTCATCTTTTTAAGTCTCCTGTCATTGTCCTCCATTTTGGAACTTTGCAGTGGTGTGCAGTACCCCATCATGTCATATGTTGTTGGATTTGTATTGAAGAGCAGAATCCAATGTAAATATTGGTTTTGAAATATCTCCTTCCTATCAACAGTTATGGTAAAAAAACTAAAAGTAAAAAATATAACATTGAGCACTATAGGAAAGTGAAAGTGACAACTATGGAGGGGTGATGTGCATGGGGGGTTGATGCGCATGCAGGGTTGATATGCATTGGGGGGTTGCTGCGCTTGGGGAGATGATGCACATGGGGTCGATGCGCATGGGGGAATAATGTGCATGGGGTGGACGCGCATGGGTAAATGATGCACATGGGGGGACAATGTGCAGCGGGGGGATAGTGTGTGGGGGAATTTTACTCCCACAGGTACATTTTCACTAGTTGTTAATAAAAAGCTTCTGCACTCTTGATACTCCAAACACTTTTCTACCAGCTCAGCTTCAGTATTAGAAGTGAGCCAGGCTGAGGAGAAAAGTGCCTAAATGATTGAGCATGGAAAGGTAAACATAAGAATGGGGGGCTTCATTTCCCCACATCACCCATGACTCATATGCAAATGTATTAGACATGCAAATAAGCTCACATGGCTGCCTCCTGCACATCTAGGGCCTTGAGCATTAAATCATTGTTTCTAAACTTGTATTTAAAAGCAACTCATTTATTCATTTGTTTTATCAACTGTTTATATAGGTGTGCCACCTTATCCACTGGGATTCCAGCAGAGCAGTTGGGTCCATTGGGCCTCCTGACCTGACATGGAACTGCTTTATCTTCCACTGGCTAAACAACAGGAGCTGATCTGAGTAGCCTCCCCAATTACTCAGGGGAAAGAAATGAATGTCCCCTTCTAACTAATAGCCACTGATGGCTGCCCAAAGGTACTGGATGAGGTTGCATCCATTTTGGCACTGCTGCTCCTCAGGATTGGATTGCCCAGTGGCAACCTTATGCACATTTACTCAGGAGAAAATCCTATTGAACACAATTAGATATTAAAAAAATCTATACATAGGATTGCAGTATAACATTTACATGTTTTCAAATCTGTGTGTATATCATGGTTTGAATCTAAAGAGAAGGAGACGGTTCTGTGTAACAAATGAGCCAGATGTCAAAAATATTCTGCAGTGCTTTTCAAACCCCTATCCACAAAGCAGCAACAGGCGGACTCAGCAGCAGATGATGACAAAAATATATCTTAGTTTGTAACACTTTCAACTGTAGTTCTGAGTAGTGTGAATTAATTCAGAACAGGAAATCCTGAGGCAGTGAGGGAGCATGTGTGATTGTACGAGAGTCTCTACAGCCGTAATTTCACCAAGTTGGTGAAAAGGTGCAGGAGACAAATGGGAAAAGCAAAGGGAAGAATATTATAGGCACTTCTTAGGTCACTGAGGCTGCAATCCTAAATTGAAGTTAGGTCGGCATTAGTCCTACATAAGTTCTGTATTGACCTGGAGGTGTTACAAAAGTGCCCTAAGGGACTTCTGTCACACTCCTGGAGGGATTAGGGAAGTGCACACATATACGCTGACATCTCTACACCACCATGGGAAGATATGCCATCCTGAATTGGTTAGGATTATGCCCTGACAACACAACCTTCAGATAATAATCCCAGCTTCAGGTTGCACAAGTATACTTAGAGTTATCAGAATGTGCTAAACACTTCTAAAAACATAAATAAAAGTGGAACTGGTACCACCATGCATTTCTCCTGGGCATTTCTCAGTCCTGTTTCAGTTCTACTGAGAATTCCCCATCAACTCCTTGGTCTTCCATTCTCATTCAATTTCTGGAACCTATACACGTTTTGACTCAGACTGCAATCCTAAAGACACTTTCCTGGAAGTAAGACCCATTGAACACAATGGGGCTTATTTTTGAATAGACATAGTTAGGATTGTGCTCTCAGTTTATTAGTTGGCCTCATCCATTGTGAACAAATTCCATTGCACTAATGGAGGTGAATGAATGGCAAAGGCACCCACTGGCAGCCATACACACATACATGCACACACACAAACAAACATATACACACATAGCGCTAACAGAACTACACAAATGTTATGATTCCCCCAGTTCCCACATTGTACTATAGTTATGCCTAAATTGGTATACATGTCTTCACTTCTCTGCCTTTCCTCTTGCCACATTTTGTGTTAATGTTTATAACATACTGTATGGTGAATTCCTTGGGCGGAGACCTGCTTTCTCACTGCTTTCAAAGTACCAATCACAGGGATGCTGCAATACAAATGAATACACAGAATAAAGATGTGGTTAATGGGAACTTCTTAACCTCATCTATCCTAGACTGAAAACCAAATGGTAAAAAAATTCAATGTTGAACTCATTGGTGTGACTCACCTGTCTTACAGTCAGCATCCTGGACAACTAATGCATCAGACTGAGGGTCAAACTGGATATGATGGAGAAAGCAGACACATTTGTTAATCACACTGACTTTTAAAAGTTCCAGTGCCCCTTTCCACCAGTTTGAGAGAGGTAAACACTGATGGATTTGGAACATTATTTTTTCCTCAGCCTTTATTTTTGGATCCAAGTTCAGAACTCTAGATGTGAAGTTTATCTGAAGGGCTGCATCTCCTCATGTGAATCAGCCCAACCACCTATCAACAACACTTTTAGAGGCCTTGATTTGGGATGGCATCAAGGGTCAAACAGGTGGTCACTGGCCACAGACCAATGTCCACTGGAGGGCCCATTTGACTGGACTGCCCCTGAACCCTGAATGGCAGCTGTAGTGTCCAATGTGACATCAAGGGCAAGTGGAGACAATGTGGAACTTCAACTCAGAATCCAACAAATATGACTTGGAACAGCCCTGATAAGGGCTTTCCACCTTATATTCTCGCTCTCTGAGGTCTTTGTGGTTCTCTCTTTGTTGGCTTTTCATCATCAATGATGTACCATATTTTTCTTAATGCCTTACAATTAGTTAAATTACCCCATCTTACCTTCTATGCTTTTCTGCCAAATTTAACAGTTGTCCTTTGTAGGAACAGGGGAAAAAGAATGAAAAGATACATTGTTCCAGAAAGAATGATGAAGTCTATGCATGCCCTAATGTGCTTCCTCTCTATCTCAGATCATTTTAATTTTACTTTATCACATGATTTCACTGGGAATCTTGTGGTGTAATACTGAAATGCACTCTGAAGTCATACTTTAGTGGATTAGCAACCACAGAGGGTGAGGAGGCCCTCTCTTCTGCTAGGAGCTGGAAAACTGCAATGAATCATTGCCAGGCTCTTAAATCACTGACTAAATATTGGAGAGAAAATGGGACTTTGAATCCAGAAATCCACTTCTTTTAATGCCTTCTCCATCATCCCTTTTAGTTATGCACATAAGAGTAATCTTGTGCCCCTTGCCAATAAGTGCCACAATGTCCCATTTGAGTGTCCCCACTTGCTGTATAGGCATTCCGATCAGCAATGGCAATATGTTGATCTTGTTCTGACACAAGATGGTGCTGACAGGGCCTGCCCATCCCTATTGCTCCCTGAAATTGCTCCAGTGGCAAGTGTCATCACTTCCATCGCATGTTGGTGGTGCCTGCAGTACTTACCAACCTTGCACCTCCCTCCCCCAATATATTATTGGACTTGTGAAATTGTGTGAGAAGTAGACCTCAAAGCCTAGGTAAGCAGAGCAGAAAACCCTGAGCTAATATGATATCCTGGTTAGAAGTGTTAGGATGAAGGAAACCTACCCCCAAATCCAGAGTAACTACGGGAGCACGAAAGAGACATTACGTGCACCCGTAATTACTGCACCTCCTAGTGAAAATCTATGGGAATTTCATATTGGAATGGAATCCAGAGTAAATTGTTCTTACACCAGAGCAAGGACTTCCTGTAGTTACTCTGGATTTTGCCCATTGTTTCAAATTATTGCTGAACCATGAACCTCAGTATCTATCTGAGAAGTCGCATAGGACTATCTTGTGCATGAAAATGAGCAAGATAGGGGGGAAGTGTTGAGTTCTTCCCTGATCTCCTTTGAAGAAGATTGGGTAAAATGGTTGTTAATCTGGTGCATTTGACACATTAAATTCCATTCTCAGATCATTTTTTCCCTTGTATTTAAGAACTGGCACAATTAAGATTACTGTATATTCCATTCCAGGAAGATGGGAAACAATGAATGCAAGTTGCCTCTACGAATGCATCTGATTAAAAACTCATTAGGCCAATGTTCTTCACAAATGTATCACGTTCAGCTCTCAAATGAGCAATGTTGTGTCTTTCCTCCCTCAACTGATTATTTTGTTTTCTTACAACCCATGGTGAAAATAATTTGCTGAGTAAGGCCAAAAAAAATAAAAATAAATAAATGTTCCAACAGCAAGCAAGTCAAGCTCACAATTAGCAGAGATTGATGAAGGTTTCTAGCCTGCCAACTTCCTCTCCTTGGGAAGGAAATCTCACAGTTTGGTTTAAATTTAAGGAGGCCTTTCCACTGTGGCTTCAGGCCCCTGTGGAATTTGCTCTAATGACAGTATACATTTCATTCAGGGTTCATTAAAATCTGCCTTTATCTACAGAGTCTAAATCTCTTGCACTTAGATTGGCAATTTATATGCAAAATAGGTGGTCTCATATTTGGTCACCAGTCTTCTTAATTTTTGAAACAGGCTGTATTATTTTATTTTGTGATATTTAGAGATGGCATTTGACTTCCTAACGCACCCACACTGCCCCAACACACACACAGCAGGCTGATACTGCAATCCTATGCACAATTTTCTGAGAGTAAGCGTGACGCAAGCGGTTAAGACGCTGTGCCTGTTAACCAGCAGGCCAGGATTCAAGACCCGGGTCGGCCCCACAAGAGGCGATGCCCCTCTGCGATGCCAGCTGGATCAAATCGTATTGGCTCTGCCTTTCCATTGGACTAATTCAGTGGCATGGAGAGGGGGGATTTGCTGCTTGGGTAACAGCCTATCCTCCATAACAATCCAACCCAGGCTTTCGTGCTTCGCATGCAGCGTATGCAGTGCCGAGCATGATACCATAGTCTTTCAAGACTGACGGAGGCCTGCTTTAAGCCCCACTGAACACAATGCAACTTCCCTCTGTATAGACATGCGTAGATTTATACTATAATTTCATTTGCCCTCCATCAGCCTCCTCATTTGCTTCTTGTGTACCTGTTGACTCCTCACCTATTATGTAGGTTCCCTGAAACTGTTTTTCCACAGTGTATGGAGGCTTGAAATCCTTCAAAGGAATATGTATTTTTTGCCCCTTTTCTCTCATCCTTTTGATTAAGGCAATCTGAATTTCAGAGGGTACGTGGGGCCTTTGGAGAAATTGTGTAGAGATTCATTTTCCTACCACAGGCTTGTATTTATGATTTTTGCTGCTACTTCTGCCTTCTGGTTTAATATATGCCTTTCTTATTGTTATTTGATTGTCAGCTGCCTGGAGCTGATCATATTTTCAAAGTATGGGAGATACGGGAGAGACTAATTATTTCAGCAGTGACAGGCAGCCCACATAATTAGGGTCTCCCAGCACCTCAGCAGCTTCTCCCTCTCTCTGCCTCTTCCTCAATGGTGTTTCTGAGGACTTCTGAGGCCTCCTTCCATCTCCCTCTCAGCCTCAGCAGAAGCAGTGGTGCTAAAAGGGCAGCAGTGAGAGAAACCAATGTTCACTCAGGCCACCTGTTCAGGACTCAGGAGTGACCCCTCAAGCGAAGTGTGCCACCTTAAGTCAGTGGTATTCGGGCATTTCAGCATGGGTCCCCCTTTCAAACTTAAAAATCTGTCTGGGACCCCATGTCAAACGTTGCAGGATGTGACAACACTATGATGCTAGAGCTCCTCCATGTCTACTCGGAAGTAAGTTCCAGGCCAGGCACAGTAGTGGGGCTAAGTATCTCTTGCCATACTGTGAAGTATAGTATATGTACTACTGTTGAAGAATACTACTAAATTGAGACTCCATGTTTAGATGGACTGTAGTATGCCAAAAGCTGGGAGAGGGCATCAGTAGAGGAGTGTTGTGTTCAAGTCCATCCTCAGGCATCCATACCATACAGAATTATGGACAACATCATCCATTCATCTGTTCTGTAAATCTGTAATTGTCTTTTTTTCTTGGTTTCTCTTTTATAAATAGATGGCGGGGGGGGAGGGGGGAATTAAGTGTTGCATTTGGGGGTACAAATGTGTCCACCCTACTTATTCACAACATTCTGAAAGGGCAATGACTGGCTGCAAGGAGGGCAAATTGACACATCCTAAAGACACTTTTCTGGGAGTAAGATCCATTGAACACAATGGGGTTTACTTTTGAATAGACATGGTTAGGATTGTGCTCATATGAGTAGTTTCATTGCAGATCTCTGCAATATAAAGGACCTCCCTCTGTAACCTATTAAGATGATGGGCATTTTGCTCGTTCATAAATGTAACTGAAAGATCTGATTAATTAATTCATTGGTACAATTTTATGGCTCATAATCACGGATATTAAAATGATTTGTGGACAGATTTTAATCAGGTTTGTCAGTTTGAAAAGAATATTCTGTACTGATTAGTTTCCTGCAAACAATCTCTTGATTCAGGCTTTTAATTCAATGCTTTTAAGATATTTCCCCAAATAACAGACGATGCCTGAGAGGAACGGATGAGTTGAATTTTTTCACGGATGAAAGTCTTGTTTTTGTTACATAATGCAGTTGTGTTTTTATTTTCTGGTTATTTGGCTATCACCTTTGATAGAATTGGGATATTATGACATAGTTTTTTATTGTCTTCTTCTTTAAATGGTGTAAAACATGATTATATTATTTAAAAATACCAAGATTTTCACTATTTTGAAAATTGGATGCCCTAAAACGTGTTGTTCACCTACCACTTACATCCTCTTAGCTATGCCATTGACTTGGGGATGCCTTGAAGTGTTCACCTACCACTTACATCCTCTTAGCTATGCCATTGACTTGGGGATGCCCTTGAAGTCGAAGTTTACTTCGACTGCAATCCTACGCACACTTTCCTATGAATAAGTTCTTTGAAGACAGAGTCACTTCTGAGTAGGATTGTGTTCTTACTGAGCAGTATGTTTGATTGACCCTATTTTTGCTCTTGCCACTTTGCCACTGTTTGCTAGTTTCGGCTTGCTTTTGTCTCTTTTGCTGTTAAAATATTTTAATGAAATTGTGCTTTCTGCCTTGGCGGCACCATTAGCAAAGTGGAAAGATAAAAATTCAAATGAATACATTCACCTGTGGAATGAGACACTCAAGTAGGGCTACAAATCTTTGAAAAGAAGAAAGTGCCTTGTCTTTCAAATTCATTTTAATAACAGCCTGTGCTCCGGCCAGCCCCTTTGATTAGCTTGGCCTGCTAAAGATAAGAAGAGATGATTGCATAGAGAGGATTATAAATCTATTTTTAAACTAAACTTTCTTCATGTGACAGAAACTGACTGATTTCAGACTCAAGCTTCTCTGAACCTTCAGCCACCACTATTTCATAAGGCACCTTTTTATTCATTGTTGTTAGATTTGACACTGAACTGAACTGGAAATCACACTTTGTGTGCTCCGTTAAAATTCATGGTACACAAGAATTTGGCGCATAGCATCACCCCTCAGAAATGATCAGATCATATTTGACTCTCAAATGGATGCACCAACAGCAAACCCTCTTATCAACGGCATGCCAAACATTGATCCATTTGGAAAGATGTGGCTGCCCACCTTCAATTACAGTTGAAATTCCATTAGTTTCTATTATTCACTCCATCTAGTGGCTGAATGCAGTATAGCATCGGACGCACTAACGCACAGGTTAAAGCGTATATCTTTTATGTAGATATAACAATCGATTTTTTTAAAAAAACTCAACTCAAAATAGACTTATTCTTCTGAGAGCCAATGAGATGTTATTGACACAGCATGGAACCATTAAGATTTTAATGAGTCAACTGTCATTTCCATGTAGTATCATAATATACAGTAGGTATCCCTGCTAATTGGGCAAAAAAGTACTTTTTAAAGCAATGCTCCTCTTATATTTAGCAGGTGGAGAATCACTGTCCTTTTCATGCCAGAAGTGTCTTTAGCTCAGGAGTGATGAAACACTTGCAAAGGTGCCAGACAGGCCCATGGCAAGCCCTCTCTGTCCAGCAAGCCCTATAATTCTGTTGGTGAAGGCTGCTCTGCTCTCTGTGTATGAAAGTGCTCATGAAATGGTTTGAAGAGACCTTTTTGTTAGTGTTTATGAACTGCTCTGAATTCATTTATATGTTCCATCTCTAATATATTCACTTATATAAATTTATTTCTGGCCCGCAAAACAGCATCAGAGCAATTATGTGGCCCTCCTGCCAAAAAGTTTGGACACTCTGCTTTAATCAAAAAGAGACACACTTTTTATTTACTTAGGCTGCAATCCTAAAGACACTTTCCTGGGAGTAAGACTCATTGGACACAATGAAGCTTGCTTTTGAGTAGACATGGTTAGGATTGTGTTCATAATTAAATTTGATTTTACTGCTGAGAAAGTCTACAAAATCTTTGATTCCAGGTAGCAGACTGATAACTTAGGTGGAGTTTAACCGGGTGGAGTTTGGTCATTTCCAGTTTGCATTGGCACAGCAAGTTGGTAGTGGGGAGAAGGAGAAAGGTTCCCCAGATTTTCACTTTTTAAAAGCCAAGGTGTGACATCACTTCTGAGGCAACATTTTGAGCTTGGCACTGGGCTGTGTGATAATTAGTTACACCAGGGGTCAGCGGTGTCCTTCTTATTCCGATCCTGTTACAATGTGATGCAGACTTCCATCGATGAGTTGTCCAGGTCTTTCCCTGGTTAGCTTTCATTGGCAGCCCTGTACTTAACCACCAGACAATGCCTGCTGCCAGTCCTCCATATGTGTACATACATATATATGTGTGTATAGGTACATATACCAGGGTGCCATATGTCATGACCGCAAAAGAGGACAAAGCCTCCCAAAAAGTAGAATACCCAAGAAAAATGTAAGAAATAGAAGCAAAATTCACACAAACACGAATGTCCAAATAATGTATGTAGACAGACAGACAGACAGACAGACAGACAGAATACTGCTTCTGTGTGGTTAAATTAAACAGTAAACAATATTACTTATTAAATTTAAAATTATGACTTATTTTATGAACTAACTGAATTTACGCGTCATTGCATACGGTACATATAATTAATGTCGTCTAGTTTATTAATTCCAAGAAGGCTGCCTACTGCCTGCTCCCAAGGAAAAGAAAGACAATAAAGATTTATTTTCCAGAACACAAGACTAAAAAGGAGGACATGTCCTGAAAAGGAGGACATGTCCTGATCACCCTGAAAAAAAAGGAAGAAAATGAAGATTTTTTTTTTCCAAGACACAAGGAGGACGTGTCCTGGAAAGGAGGACAATGAAGACTTTTTTCTAGGACACAAGGAGGACGTGTCCTGGAAAGGAGGACAATGAAGACTTTTTCAGGACACAAGGAGGACGTGTCCTGGAAAGGAGGACAATGAAGACTTTTTCAGGACACAAGGAGGACGTGTCCTGGAAAGGAGGACATGAGGCTCCCCTCAGCAGCCCTGCCCAAGTGTGGTTCCTGCCAGTTCTGGGGCGAGGGGGGCGGTGTGGTTTGGGGTGTTTGTGGGCCATGATGAGCGAGGCGGCGGGAGAGCAGCTGAGGCAGCCGGGGCTGGGCATTCCCTGCGGGGTGTTGGGACGGTGGTGTCCGCAGCGCTGAGGGAGGCCTTGGGAGGCGCCTGTCCTTCCTCCGCCCCCGGCAGCACATGGGAGGCGGGCAGGGCGAAGCGGCGTCGGGAGCGGCTGAAGTTCCTCCTGGCGGGCTGGCGGGCTGGCTGATGAGGCTCCGCGGGGGCCTGAGGGAGCGGGAGGCGGAGGCGGAGGCGGAGGCAGGGGGTGGAGGAGCCCCGCCGCCCCCGCCAGCCTGCTGAGCCTCCCCGCCCGCCGCCCTGCAGCCGCCTCGGGCAGGCCCCACCATGAGGATCGGGCCCGGCTGGTCATGGCCGAGGGGACGATGCTGAAGTGCGTGGTGGTGGGAGACGGGGCGGTGGGCAAGACCTGCCTGCTCATGAGCTACGCCAACGACGCCTTCCCCGAGGAGTACGTGCCCACCGTCTTCGACCACTACGCAGGTGAGCCTTCCTGGGAGTAACCCGTAGGGCACAGCGGGACTTACTTCTGAGGAGACCGCAGGGGACTGCGCTGAAGACCCCCATACACTTACCTGGGAGTAAGTCCCATAGAACAAAGTGGGGCTTACTTCTGAGAAGACAGGCAGAAGACTGGGCTGAAAAACCTATGTCAGGCTGAAATGCTAAAGACACTTTCCTGGGAGTAAGAGCCATTGAACATAGTGGGGCTAACTTTTGAGTAGACATGGTTAGGATTGTGCTGTAATCTGGGAGTAAGACCCATAAAACAGATTGGGACTTACTTCCGAGGAGACAGGCAGGGTCCCCTAAGTTGGAAAGCTATGCACACTTACCTGGGAGTAAGCACAGTGGGGCTTACTTCTGAGGAGACGGACAGAGGACTGGGGCTGAAAACTTATGTACACTTACCTGGGAGTAAATCCCATAGAACAGAGTAGGACTTACTTCTGGGTAGTCATGCATAGTTTTGGGCTCTGAGCTGCAGTCCTATGCACACTTTCCAGAGGAGCAGGTAAGTCCCTTGGAACACAGTGGGACTTACTTCTGAGAAGACATGTAAAGGATTGGGCTCTGAGGTTACAGTCCCATGCAATCCTTATTCTTGGGAGTAAGACCCATAGCATACAATGGAATTTTCTTAGGAGTAGACTGTAGACATATAAAGAAATGGGCTCTGAGGTTGCAATCCCATGCAGTCCTTACTCCTGGGAGTAAGACCCATAGCATACAATGCTACTTAGGAGTAGACTGTAGACATGTAAAGGAGTGGGCTCTGAGGTTGCAGTCCTATGCAGTCCTTACTCCTGGGAGTAAGACCCATAGCATACAATGGAATATACTTAGGAGTAGATATTCATAGGATTGGGCTCTGAGGCTGCAGTTCCATCTAGAACATAGTTTCCCTAGAACATAGTGGGAGTTCCTTCTGAGTAGACACAGATAGGTTTGCACCTTAAGTGCTCTGCTCTCCTCCCCAGACTGGAACTTCAGCACAAACTTTTCCATTTGCTAATCCATAGACTTCTATCCTTTCCTGAACCCCTGGAAAGAGCCATGAGAAATGTTAACCCCCTTTTTCCACTCTTAGGGACTGTACTCTCACAGTCCTTCGTAGCCCTTTCTCATCCCTTCCATAACATTTGCAGAACCAGTTGTGATCAGAGGGAAAAGAACAAAAAAGGGGACACCCCACAGAAGCCTTCCCATATAGACACTCCATGGTGACACTCTTCCTGCTCGTTTTTTGTTTCATATAATACAGTGGGACATACTTCTGAGAAGACATGCAGAGGATTGGACTCTGGGTCTGCTAGAAATTAGGCTTTGATGCCCCACACTTTCCTTGGAGTAAGTCCCATATACCACAGTGAGACTTACTTCTGAGTAATGCTCAAAAGTGCTGTTCAGTGCAAATCTGTGGGCAGTTTTTTGAGAAGTAAATACAATCCAAATCAATGGTGTTTACTCCCGTGTATGATTGCATAGCATTGCACCCTGGAAAGGCTGCCTTGTGCAGGGCCAGAGTACTTTTACCCTTTGTAGAAATCTGTGTTGGATTTTATAATGATTGTTGAGTCTGGCTGAGTAATTGAAACCAAATCACTTCTTCAGAGAGAGAGGGAGGGAGGGGGAGAGAGAGTTAGTTAGTCTTTGCTGCTCTCCTTCATGATCTTCCCTCTCTCTCTCTGTCTTTGCAGTAAGTGTGACAGTCGGTGGCAAACAGTATCTCCTTGGGTTATATGACACTGCGGGACAGGTAAGTCCTTTCCTAATCTTTCCTAATCCTAATCCCGAAAGCAGGATTGGTTGCTGAGAAAGAAAATAGAAGTGCTCAGCACAGCAGAGGGTGTTTTCCCAAAGCTTTCACTCACTTCATGCTCACTTGCACATGCTGAATTATTCAAAGACCTCTGTTTATGTCGAGGTGTCTCGCTACAGTGGCTTGCAATAATCACCTCCTCAACTGCCTGGTCACAGATCTTTGCGAACTTGTTTCCCATCCCTTTGCCTGTCTCTCTCACCCCCACCCCAGCCTTAAAACCAAACAGCAAATAAATAACAAGTCTCTTGGTGAATGTCATGCAGGGCCCCCTGCCCTGCGTAAAAACAGCCAGCCGTGAGATACTTTATTTTTAGTTCCAAATGGCTGGGTCCTCTTTTAAGTTCTGCCTTGCTTCTCATTGGCAAAGGAGCAATTTGAGCCCCTGGCTCTGATTGGTGAATAATGGCATCATCTAATGTTATGGGAAGGCATTTTGTCTGATTGTGTTTATTACAGCCCAGGGACACATCATTTTCTATCCTGAAATCATTCCTTTGAGCCGAAACGTTTGTAGGGAAAGACTGAATAGTTTTGGAGCACAGCAGACAGGGTTCCCTTGCCTCTGATTGCCAGCACATCTGCTAGAGAGAGGGGGCAAGGAAGTCCCCCAACTGCAGTTCTCCTTTCCAGATCAGACATAATGAGCTGCAAGAAAAACATGCTCCTGTTGGCTGTTTTCCACTTGCATTCTTTTAGATGTGATGCTACCTCTGCCCACACACTCGCCTGAGGCTTCTGAATGGAATTGGAGGAGATTGTCTAACACCTGATTCCTCCCCCCTCCAAGTGACTGCTTCACAGGCAGGGTGCATTCCTAACCAATTTAGGCCAGCATAACTCACCATCACCCCATTCCCACAGTGGCATGGGGAGACTGATGCATGTCTGTGCACTGGCCTAACTCTCCCAGGAATAGTGTAGAAGTGCCTTATGGACTTCTTGTGCTGGGATGTGTGTTGGCCTAAGTAGGCCAGTTTCCCCATATTGGCGTGGAAAGTCTTCCCAAACTGGCTGTTCTCTGGTCACTCCCTCTTTTTTCCAGCCTTTTGCTTTCCTCACTCCCTAAGAAGACATAGCATGTCACCTGTACATCGTGGACAATCTTATATACTTACTTGCGAGAAACCCTGACTCTCATTACCCAAGGTATTATACCTTGACGGGGACAGTGGTGTCACAGCTATGACTGTGAGATTGCTCTATTGCTCCATCTTTTTTGCCTCCAGCTGGCAATGCAAGACATTGCCCTCTCCCCAGCCCATATAGAGTTTTGTGGCAACCCAAGAGGTATCATGATGCACCTTTCCCAGGAAGGCTGCCTAAAGGGCTGATCGCTGTCGTCATGCAACAGCAACAAAAAAATATAATATAAAAATCGGCATTGGTCTGGATGGTACACATCTGATGTTGAGTTTTATACCTAAAAGGCAATGAAGATAGATACTGTATCATCTTAGGACTCTGATGTTATGGTGTTTCACCTTTATGTATGTATTTTATTAAAGGATTTTTACCCTGCTTTTCTCCACCTTGCAGACCCAAGGGAGCTACAACATGATAAAAACAACATAATAATAAATAAGATGATAAAAGCACAAAACTTTTTGAAAAATGTTTAAAATTTAGAATTAAAAACATTACTTAAAAACATTCCTGATATCAATTAAAAGCCCTAGAACATAGGAAATTCTTCACCACCTGCCAAAAAACCCATAAGGAGGGAGCTTTCCTTAACTCTAGGAGTTCCAGAGTTGGGGTGCAACCACCGAGAGCCTTCAACTTGTGTCTTCCATGTAGTGGTACATGGTCTGTGGCAAAAGTGAAATGATCATTGGAGACATTGGAGGACAGTAATGGTATCCACTTAATGACCAATATGTCTTTTTCCAAGTTTGAATACGTCTTCTTGGTTGGTTGCCACTTTCTACTGAGGAAGAGAGATGGTCATTGCTGTCTTTTCCAGCTCTGGGAGAGTGCTGCTTGTAGTTCAGTATCAAGTGCATGACTGCAATGAAAACCTGAAAAAATCAGGGCTACACAGAAGATAGTGGTGTGTCTCTTAAGTTCCAGAAGGCTTGATCATTAGTCAGGGTCCATTGTAATGGGTTGAGTCTTGACTGCTTTGAGAGAGCGCCTATTAAAGCGCTGGTTCAGATTTTGAAATGTGGGGTGAAGCATTTATCGTACCAAGCTGTTCCTAAGAGTTTCTGCAGTTGTTGTTTGTTCTTTGAGATGAGGAAGATGGCCAGGTTTTCACTGTATCCATCCAAGGGTATAGTGCAATACTCATTTACCAAACATGTGCCTTAAGTTGTATCGGTCACAAGTTGTACCTTTCCTTGTCAGTCTCCTGTGTCAACTCCATCTTGGACAAGATGACTGGCTGGGTAACCTGGCACAGTTTCTCACACCAGGTCAGTCAGAGCTTCCTATTGATTCGGCATCAAGTTATGTGTCACTTTGTAAGATCTGCGAGAGCTACTGCCTGAACTGAATTTAATCCACCTACATCGTTATGAGAGCTAGGTTCATCTAGAAATCTGTGTTCTTTGTTTTGAACTGTAATTGTTGGCTATATTTTCCACCACTTTGGGTCTACCTCTTTTCACATCCTCTTGAGACCTCAGGATGGTAGTGGTGGGTTGTTGGACTCACAATTCCTTCTAATAAGCTTTGACTTCATAGATGTCAGCCTCCCCAAACTTACCATCTCTTTTTTCTCCTTTTCCTCCTGTCTTCTGCTTCGTCACGGTAGTTTAGCTGTGGGGGACGACAATAATACACGTGCTGTAATGCACGATGTAAGTGGCCTCTCTCACTTGCCATGAAAGGCATTCCAAGCAGTGATGGCAACATCCGAGCGACACTGTTTGGTTCAGTGAGTGCCTGTGTGTTATCATCACAACAGGATAGCTCCAACAACAAGTGGGATTTGCCGCTTGCACAGTGTGTTATACTGCCTGCAGTACCTACTGTTCTTCCCCTCTCTAGATAAGCTCTGCTTCTGTCCCTCAATAGTTGTGATAAGTCATACCTGTGCCCTAGAAGGAATTATGTTTTTGTGAGACTGGGTCCTCAATGCTGCTAGAGCAGCATTTGATCCTTGTCAGAAAGGCCACAGAGTGACTACAGCCACAGGATTTTCTTGTCACCTTGTCTGTCTCTAGCTGTCTATGAAGACCTTTCCCACTCCCCCAGAGTCATACCACACCTGGAGAGACAAGTTGCAACATAGACACAGAATATCATAAAAGAAAGATTCTACTAAAAATTCCTTTCATTCAGTATTGTGTGCCAGAAAGCTTTAAATGCAAATGCAAATATTCATATCAGAGATACAGGATTTTGAAATAGTAAAAAGATACTGGGATCCCATGATGTTGTAAATGACCCATTATCCTGATAACTTTTCATCACTGAAAGAGCCACATCATTGAGTGATCAAAGGCTACTTAATTTATTTACATAGGGTTTGGGGGTGGGAATAGATTGGGTATCCAAAAATTTTTGCATGAATATAAGTACAATGGTACCTCACTTAACAAGTGATTCACATAACAAGCAAAAATTTCTCTAGGGTTCTGCCTCACGTAACAAGTGTTGCTTCACTTAACAAGCACACTCAGCAGTTGGGGCAGACACGCTGGTCGGCAGCCCTTTTAAAAAGCGTTAGTGCTGCCTAGCGTGCCTGCCCATAACGAAGCAACAGTTCCGCGCTGTTCCTCCTGTGGCCGGGTGTCCGCTGGGCAGAGGGAGAGAACAGCAGTGAAGAAGAGGGAAGCAGCTCAGGGCTAGCCAGAAAGGAGCAGGGTGGAGAGAGGCTTAGGATGAAGAGATATCGAAAGACACTTTGAAAGTGTCTTTGATTGCAGCCTCCTAATCATGTCTACCCAGAAGTAAGCCCCATTGTGTTAAATGGGGCTTACTCCCAGGAAAGTGTCTTTAGTATTGCAGCCTAAGTAGTCTTCATAGGATCATGCACATTGAATGCATGTTTTGAATTCAATTCTAGTGTTTCGTCATCATTTTTACATACAGTTAATAGTTTTATATGAATATTTTTTGGGGGTTCTTGAACCATTGAGTTCCCATTATTTCCTATGGGAAAATCCACTTCACATAAAGAGCATTTTGCATAACAAGCATGCTTCCGGAACAAATTAAACTTGTTATGTGAGGCACCACTGTATTCTGGATAACTCCTGGAATCAACCAAGTTGGGAGAAGGGTTCACCTTTGCATGCAGAAGGTTCTACTCTCAGTGCCTCAGTAAAGTTAGCCACTTTGGAAGCCCAGCAAGCCACTGCCAGTCCTTTCAGTGTTTCACTTGCATACCCCTTGGCAGCCCCTTTACTTGTATTCCTCACATCTCATTAGCAAAACATTTGTAAATAATGTATTTGTAAATAATGTTATTTCAAATTATTATAAATGTTTATAATGTTATTTCAAATTATTTTCAACTACTAATCCATATCTGATAATACACAAATTGATGACCAGAAAGTAGCAGTTGTTGGGGCTTTCATAGCCAGTTAGTTGCTTTCCTTCCTGCCCTAACTGCCCCACAAAGCATTCTAACAGACCTGCCTTTTCCAGCCATTTTTCAGTTTTTTTTCAAGTACTGTATCCCTAAAGGTCCTGGCAAGTACCTCTGGAGGTACCCAGTAGCGAATCTAGCGCTGGGCAAATAAAGCAAATAATCCCAAACACTTAGCCTTCATAACATTACTACCATGCAGGAAGCCACATTGAGGCTCCCAATATGGTCCGAAACACTACTTCCAGAAGTGATCAGTGGGCTGATCAGTGAATGATCAGTGGGATGGAAGGGAAGCCCTATGAGGAAAGGTTGGGGGAACTTGGGATGTTCAGCCTGGAGAAGAGGAGGCTGAGAGGAGACATGATTGCCCTCTTCAGATACCTGAAAGGCTGTCATAGGGAGGAAGGGGCTCATTTGTTCATAGATGCTTCTGAAAGCAGAACTAGAACCAATGGGTACAAACTGCAAGAAAGGAGATTCCGGTTGGATATCCGGAAAAATTCCTGACTGTGAGGGCGGTTCGGCAGTGGAACAAATTGCCAAGGGAGGTGGTGGACTCTCCCTCACTGGAGATCTTCAAGCAGAGGCTTGTTGAGCACCTGATGGAGATGCTCTAGGAGGATTTCCTGCTGTAGGCAGGGGGTTGGACTAGATGACCTACTAGGTAGGTCCCTTCCAACTCTATGATTCTATGAAATATAATTAAAGGCCCAAGGAAGTATCAGAAGGTTTTTCCAGTTGGTCCTTTGTTGTGCTGGAAAGGTGGGTGTGGGGATGCCTCGCAGGTGGGAGAGCTATGGGGCAGCAATGTGGACCTTTGCTCCAGGAGTGAAGTGGGTAAGTTTACCACTGCATGTATCCAAGGTTGGAAACCACTGGGATAGATAATCCTGGCCTAGATGGACTGATGGATGATGCTAGTAGTAGACAGCTTCATATCTTTACTGTAGATTTGAATTTTCAATGGATATGAATATTAAAATTTTAATTTTTAAAAATGAAAGTTTAGGGTTAAAGGAACTGAGTACTGTGCTTAAAAATGTGTAAAACTTTTTTTAAAAACCTAAAACCTATTGGGCTCTCAAGCAATACAGACACAGATGGAATTATTTAAATTTGCCATTGATGTCTTAATTGGCATGTCGCTGTCATGTTGTCGGACTTTTCTCTGGTGTCATTTCTGCTGTGAACTTTCATTGTTTCATCAGTTCAAGCATTAAGGAAAACAAAACCCAGCAGGCCTATCAGGACACTTGCCAGAGTCTGAAGTTCTTAATTAGAAAATTGAGAGCAGCATATGGTGTCACAGAATTCATTACTTGAGCCAAAAGCAGCAAAAAGTCCTGTACTGTAGTGTAGAACATTTTCAAAGATACTGGAATGGGATGTGAAATTGGAAGTGACTTCAGAATCTGCTGTTGATGCCTTTTCCGCATTTCTCCCTACCTAGGGGTGTAATCAAGAACAGATGGAGTCCAGGAACAGTGATTTTTTTCAGCGAGATTATTCTGGTGGTACCTGTGAAACTTTTTTTCAAAACAGCTCAACTGAGAAGAAGCCTCAGTTTCAGTAGAGACACTTGGAAATGTGCTTAAGGGTATGGTCACTGGTTCTCAAACGTTCAGACTCCACTGCCTATGTACACTCCTAAATTGAGTTTTGAGGAGTCCAGAGTCTCCCAGAAGAGTCTCAGAGAGCCCTGGGTTCCTAGGAGTTTTACTTTGAGAAGTACTGCATAGTCCGATCCTGTGCTGCCCCGAGCTCCACACTGGAACTCCTCTGGACATTTCTCCCCTTCCCGCAGGTAAAGAAAGTAGCCCCACAATGGGTCTACTTGATTCTGCAGCAGCCCTTGGGCTGGTTTGAAATTAAGAGCCTCCATGATAGTCTGTATGGGCTGACAAGGAGCTCAGGTTCTGGTGGAGCTCTGTTCCACCTGCCCTGCCCCCTCTTGCCCTGCTCCCTCCCTTACCATACCTCCTCCCTGCTTCCCCACCTCTACCCATGCCCCCTTGCCTCTCTCCACTCAGTCATCTGCTAAGCAGTAGAGCACTGGTTTTCTACCCGTGCTAGCTCCATGCTGACTAGAGCTGGGCCAGAACTAAGGGCTTTATGGCACGTTTGTGACACTGTACACCAGCAGTAAGCCAGTGCACTGAATTTAGGATTGGGTTCTCAATCATTGTTTCTCAAAATTTGCCTGTAGCTCTGGTTACATGAAGGCCTATGCAAATTACCTGCAGTCACTTTGAACTCAGTGGGGCTTATTTCTTAGGTACTTGGTATTCATAGGATTGTGCTATATTAAACCTTTTATATTGTGCTTATCTTAGAAGATTGTGCTGTAATAAACCTTTTATGTATTTTTCAGTTTTCATACATTTGTTTAAATTGTTGCAATCCGCTCCCTTCAGTTTGGGATGAAATGTGCAAGATCTTTCAATGAAATGTAATGATGTTCCAAAGCAGCGGTTGTAAAGCAGAAATGATGTTTCAAAGCAGGAATGTATGGCTGGAAAAGAAAACACTCTAACACCTCAGTCATATCCAACTTAACATTGCCTGTGCAGCTCCAATACAGCTATGAGGAAATGGAATAAACATTCCAGTGATTTTCAACCACTGTCACGTGGCACACTGGTGTATGTGGAGGGTCTGGAAGTGTGTAGTAGGGCAGTTGGGTGGGAGATTTGAGCCCCCAACCAACAGTATGCTGTGCCTTGTCAATGGTAAACAAACTGATGGAATGCCTTGACAATTTAGTCCCATGTCAGTATTCCATGAGATGAAAAAGGTTGAAAATCACTACATTCCCTTACCTGGAAGAGTCTTCCTTGGCTGCTTCCCTACCATAGGATGCAACACATGCTTCATTGGCACAGCTGCACCAGCACTCAAAAGTTGGATAGGATATTGGCCCTATGAAATTTTAAGTTGATTTTGTTGTTTATGTAGCCATGCTGCTTTAGCATTTTGTCATGGGACCACCTTCTGAAAATGATAATCTGGCTAAGACCTCTTAGAAGTGATGTCAAGGCCAGAAGTGATATCAAACAAGAAATCGCTGTGGTTCCATGTCTACCTGGAAGTAAGTCCCATTGTGTTTGAGACTTGGAGCACAATCCTAACCATGTCTACTCAAAATTAAGCCCCACTGTGTTCAGTGGGTCTTACTCCCAGGAAATCGTCTTTAGAATTGAGCCTTACTCCCAGGAAGTTTAGACTTACTATCAGGAAGTAGCATTTGTGGTGGTGCCCAGTGCCAGATTCCAAAATGATGTCTCCCAGCTTTTCATGACACCCCCCCCCCCTGAAATAAAGTCACAACCCCCCAATGGGGTCCAGAAGTGGATCCCCCTTTCTGTCCCAAGGGGGGCAGAAGATCTGGTCTAGAGGTTTCAGCCACTGTTAATTGCCCAAAGATGAGATCTGAAGGTTGCCAGCTTGAAAACACCAGAAGCTGTTCAAGAAGAGGCTGTGGAATGTATGAAAATAAGAAAGCCAGCACATCCCACAAAAACAGAAGCCAGAGTTGTGAGATCAGACATGAATGGAACCATCTCAGAATGTAGGAGTTCTTGAAATAGAGAACCTCTCTTTGAAACACTCTTGAGAGTTAAAAAGCCTGCCCATGTAAACCGCCTAGAAATAAAGTCAGAGGAGAAATCCGATGACCTGAAAGGCAGTATATAATTTTGTCCTGAACTCACTTTGAGAACCACTGTTAGTATTTATGGGATGTGGCTATGGAAGATGTCATAGCAAGTCAAAGGTTTGTACTGCTTTTAACCCAAGAGTTTTTGTTTGTTTTACTAAGAGCACAATCTTAAACTTCTCTACTCAGATGTTAGCCCCATTGTGTTCAGTGAGTCTTGCTCCCAGGAAATGTTTCGGATTGCAGCCTAAGAGAGAGGCAGAGGTGTGTAGAGGGGGTTATGAAAACACTTAGGAGTGAATAACAGCATGATCACTCCTCTTTACTACAGATACATATGTCTGTGATAGCTAAACATTTAGGGTTCAGTATGGGGTATTAATGAGAGAGAAGTGATACTCAGTGGCATATTCAGTAGACAGTACTAATCTACATGGACCAATGTTCTTCGGCTTCAGTTCTGAAGGCCACTCAAGGAGTTGTACCTGGAACTTCCAAAATACAAGACTCTACATTTAACCATAAGGCTACACCCACTCCCTGAATCATACAAGGGTACAACAGCAGGGAATACAAGAAGAGAGCAGGGAATGATTTTAAAGGGAAGAAGATCAAATGGTTGCACACACTCTTAAAAATTGTAATATGCCCTAAGGTAGATGGGTGGCAGGAGCACCTATACTGCAGTAACAAAATCAGACAGTAAGAACTTGCCTAGTTAGAGCAATTCTGGAAGTAGTGGACATTGTGAATTAATTGGTCATCATCTGCAACAGATGTGAAATCAAAACCACCCATGTCAAATAATTTGGTTTGTAAGGTCATAAGACAAGTTGGAAACCAGTCTTTTGAAAACCAAAGCTGGCTTCCTGAACAGTTTTCGATTGCAGCACCATAGTTCCCAACCACTAATTTGTCATAAAGTTTAGTTGGCTTGGGGCCAGGCTAGGTCAGGGCACTTCTCTGTGCCATACTATAGGTATTCCTAAACATGTTACTAACATCCTTGACCCTTTTCACATCAAAACCTGAGATTGTTTTGTTTCTCACTCATGCCTAGGGATTGGAACAAAACCTTTATTTGCAGTTAGTGACAAAGATTGGGGAAGTAACAATTCCTTTCAGGGAAGTTGTATCCCTGGGTGTTTTTTTTTTTTTTTTGCTCAAGCTGTCCTGTGACACATTGGTATGTGTAGGCAGATAGGCTGGTAACACTGTGGGAGTTGGGCAGGGTTTTCTACTGATCTGCAAAACTGATAAAGTGAATTCTGTTTCTGCTTTTGAGCAAAATGTGCCTCTTATTGGTAAAACACAAGAGAATAGCATCAAGACCTCCTCTGCCCTTGACTGCGGTATATAAAGTTTATCTTGGTAGAGGGACTGTGTGGAATGTTTGCCTTTTCCAGTTTTCTAGTTGAAAGTTGTATTTTGGAGGAGCAGAAATTTTGTTTCTTCAGAACTCCTTAAATTAATAAATCACTTTATTTTTAATGCTGTCTACTGCCATTAATTCTATTTCTAAGCCTCTGTCATTTTTTTATAGTTAGAATCCCTTCCCAGAGTGATCCCAACCAATTAAGGCCATCTTCAAAAGTGATTCCACTATGACATTGTCACCTCTATGGCCACCTGATGATATCAGTCAGGACAAAGTCAATTTAAAGTGAGGTCAGGTATTCATGGATTGTTTGGATGGATGATCCTAACAAAAAAATGAGTTATTACACCAATGTAGGAACAACATCAGTGTAGGAAAAGAAACTCCACTCCTCAGTGTACTAGAAATGTTTCTTTTATTTAGTTCAAGTGTTGCAAGTGGATACTTTTCTTCAGGAGCACTAATAAAGCAAAGCAGGATTTTGTGATACCTCAAAGTATTAGATTATATATTGTATTGATTATTTTAGTTATTTATTTTGGATGCTATCTAGGGAACGCTAAGTGTTGTAGAAGAGCCTTTGTAGAAAGGTTAGACTTTTATACATAAGTGCTGTGAAGGAAGTGAGGAATAGTTTGCAGTTCAGGAACTTAGGACTAAATTCTTGCAGGCAAATTCCGAGTAAGGATGAAGTGTGTGTACCCTCTCATACACACAGCCCCATTGAGGAGAACATAGCTGGAAAATAACCCTGCAGCTGTGTTGAGCAGTTCCTATTTCTAAGAAGTGGGTGGGAAATAGAATTCCTTAGTTAATCATCCCTGAGGTGGAGCCTTTATTCTCCTACTCTCTTGCCAAAACAGAGCAATATTCAGGGTGTCTTCTCGCATGATATGATGGTGCAGGATGGCCTGTCTCTTCAGACTTTTTATCATGATACTGTCTGGCAGCTATATCTAAGGGAATATGCTACTCTGTCTCTGTACAGTAATTCCTCATTTGCAAAGCACAGTGTTCACCCCTTGGGCAATCCTGTGTTGTAGGTCACTCTAATTCCAGTTTGAAAGATGGGAGGCTTAGACGAGGACCTTTGGAAACAATCCCTTGGTTACAGCAGCAATAACAACAGCATTCTAGCTTCTGGTTGTTGCCTGTCATGTTCCCCTATCTGACATTCCCCTTGCGTAGCATTGTCCTGTGTAGCATTGTTGGTGTCCTGAGAATGAAAGAAACCTACAGTGAGCCAGGGAGAGAGACCATATTGCTGACATTACCAGTTGCTGGTTGGGCCCCCTTTTCACCAAGCAACCAAGGCAGACATTTGCAGAGGGCACCTGAGGTGCTGCAGCCTTGGCAGCTGCCCATGGATGTCTTGTGCAGGATGCTTCTGATTCTGTTCCTTACCCCTTAAAAGCAAAGTAAATTATGCAAATAGTTGAACATTACAGAATCAATTTTTTTTGAACATTACAGAATCAATTACAGTTGAACATGACTCAATTTTTGTAATTTACACCAGTCATAGAATTCTACTACTTGTAGAATTCATATAGTGTGAGCACAGTATTTGGGGTGGGGTAGCTGAGCTTGAGAGTACACACAACCCTAGATCTGTCTCTCCTTTCTCTGTGCCCTTCTCCCTGCCTTTTCCTAGTCCCAGCCGTATCTTTTGAAACAGCTTTCAAGACTCTTGATACCAATCCTCTTTCAAATATAGAGGATTATATGCTCCTCTCCAAGGGAGAAGAAAACAATCTGTGGCCTGACCTCTCCTTAGCACCTTAAAAAGATAACTTTGAAAGTCAAATTTTGCAACTGATTTAGGGAAGAGCAGTGATTCAACTGGAGTAAGGATTTTGCAGGCACTCATTAGCAAGCACTGCTGCACAAGAAGATTATAGTGTGGGTCCGTAACTGGGACTCTCCCCTTCTCTAGCACGCAGCCTAGAGTATACATATGTTCTTCCTGGACACCCTTTTTAGCAGCACTAATGGCTACCCTTCAGTGCAGGAAGGTTGGCTTTCTTCGGCAGCTCTGACCGATAGCTATTTTTGGTTCCCCTTCTAAAAACAGATGGTTTTGATTGAGAGCCTTCTCTTACGATTCCTTGCTGTAAAAGCAACAGATGGTTGGCCGTGGAATGATTATAAAACTCCAGCTTGCTCCTTTTGAACATGAAATTTTCTGAGATCATCACCAGATTCCCAAGCGCCCCCCCCCAAGTTGAGCCTTTCTCTTATACAAACCCAGATCTTGATGTCATAAAAGACAAATTCAGTAGAAATCTTAGAGACTTAAAGAACACAAATCAAAAGAAGCTAGACTCACTCTTCCAATGAGGATTTGTGGAGGACAATAACAACTCCATAACAAAGCATTCCTTCAGGCTAGACGGGAGTCCTAATTTTATTCTTTTCTCCCTCTCCACAAGGAGATGTTATCCCTAGACTGACCAGGGAGTGATTGGTAAAATTTGGAAGAGTAAGATGCCTAGGGAAGAGCAGATTTCTGTCTCCCCAGTCCTCTTCCTTTATTGTTCTATGGGTTCAGCAGAGATAGAAAAATGATGGGCCTAGAGAAGAGATGCTTCCAGATGTATGTTTGCACTACTAGGGTTTGGGGATGGGAAAGAACATCCTGGTGAACATAGAGACAGAAGGGACAAGCCAACTAGATCCACTTCTGATGCCTCCACTGTTTCCACTATGGCACATGCACAGTGCCCAAAAAATAAAAAGCCTTCTTGATGGCCTCCTTCCTCTCATGGTTCTTTTCCAAAAGCAGTACATGTGGGACTTTACAGGTACTTTACAGGTACTTTGTGAGGAAGAAGGGAGATGAGGAGTTAAGGTAGTGCTCCTTCCTCATGCAGTCCCTTTAAACCTGTATCCACTTGCTTTTTCCTCCCACAATCTGGGTTAGTGAGAAGCTCCATACTTCCCGAAAAGAACTGCATGAGGAAGAAGAAAGGGGTGGATCAATGTGATTCTGTGGTTTGTTGGAGAGAGGAGGCTGCATGCTCAAAGTGAAGGACACTCAGACCAACCTCAACCCCTAGCACTAATTGGAGTTGGAACAGTGTGTTTCCAAACTTAGAGCACAATCCTAACCATGTCTACTCAGAAGTAAGCCCCATTCTACTCAGAAGTAAGCCCCATTGTGTTCAATGGGTCTTACTCCCAGGAAAGTGTGTTTAGGATTGCAGCCTTATTGTCAGATAGGCAGGCCTATCATTGCAGGGAGGTAAAAGTGGGAGAGCAGATGAGGTACAGGGAAGATGAATATTAACAAAAGTTAGTTAAAGGGCAAGAAGAGACTGTTTTCTGAGGGATAGCTTTTCAGATTAACTGAGTAGAGTGGCTTAGGAAAAGGCTGCTGATACATAATTTCCTAGCAGCATTAAGAATTATGTGCCATTTCATTTTGTAACTTCAAGGCCTTAAGTAACATTTGATATAGTCATGTGGTTATACCTGGAACAAAACAAAATTACTGTCCACTCAATCTTCTGCTATAGACAGAATTGAAAGTGTAAGCTTGCTTTGCATATTATATTTCTGCAGATGCTGAAGAATGAGGCTTTTTAAAAAATGTATCATCTTTATTGTAAGGGTAACTGAGCACAGAATGTGAGACAAAAATGGAAACTTTAACTACTGTTTTCAAGCTCCACACAGGTGTTGGTGAAAGGTTTATGGACAGGATTATGTATCCTGGTCTCTGACAGGACTCTGAATACTTGCTGGCACCAGGGATTCCTTTGGGCTTTATATATGGGGAAGCCTAAGCTGTACTTAAGGTAGACAATGCAGAGTAAATTCACTATGGGCAAAATCCAGAGTAACTACAGGGAGTCATTGCTCCGGTGTAAGAACAATTTACTCTGGATACCAATATGAATTTCCCATAGGTTTTCACTAGGTGGTGCAGTAACTATGGGTGCACGCAATGTCTCTTACGTGATCCCGTAGTTTCTCTGGATTTGGGGGTATGCCTGAATTCTGAATATCCTGGTCTTATGAATCTCCATCTGGTAAGCCTAGTTGTTGGGAGCAGTAGAGTAGCCAGAGCAGTGGTTTTTAACCTTTTTCATCTCACGGCACACTTAACAAGGCACTGAAATTGTCAAGGCATACCATCAATTGTTTTTACCAGACTGTTCAAATCCCCCAGTTTTCCTATTAATGAATGTCAATCTCAAAATTCCCATGGCACACCTGAGGACTATCTGTGGCACACCAGTGTGCCACAGCACACTGGTTGAAAATCACTAAGCTAGAGAGAGGAATGCTGCAGGCAGCTCAATGTGATGTGTAAGTTACACTACTGGGTGGGAGTTTTCAGGCAACAAGAAATGATCTAATTCACTGTGCCTGACCGCAGCACAAGAACTTCTGTACTTGTCCAAATTATGTCATTATGTTATTGGGCAAACTTTGTTTCCCAACCTTTGGAGGGGATGTTGCCCTTCTCCTGGTAAGTTAAGAGAAAATATTGATTCTATCATTATTTTTAAAATTGTCTTGTCAAAAGACCCTCCTGAGGTGTGAACAGAGCTCCATCATCTCTGGAGGATTACTGGACTTGCCCTAGGGCTGGATGGATGGGGCTTGCTGAGGGCCAGGGGGTAGATGATGCAGGGAGCACACAAGACAATGGACACCTGCATCCAGATGGATTTGAGCCCCCAGGACAGGCTCTTTACAAAAGCTGTCGAAGGTACCTTGGGGGAAGGTAAATTAAGGTAAAAGTCCCTGGCATGTTGCCCTGCCATCCATGACTGGCTGCAGGTTTTCCGTGCTGCCTATACAGGCACCAGCCACACTGTTGGGTGTGGCACTTGTTCCTAATTCAAAGCTAAGAGCCAGCGGTGTCGGAAGACATCTCTGTGGTCATATGGCTAGCATGATTACCTTCCCACTTCTTCTAGTGTTCTTTTTGCATTTTAGATTGTGAGCCCTTTTGGGACAGGGACCCATTAGCTATTAAATTTTTCATTTTCTTGTAAACCACTTTGTGAACTTTTTAGTTGAAAAGCGGTATGTAAATACTGTAGATAGATAGTTTCAGTTCAGATACTAACTTTGAATGGAAGTTGGGTCACCACTTCAGGTACTTTAAAACAGTTCCTGCAGAAGAATGGCAAATTCTGTATCCTTGGTGAGTGGTTGGAGATACACTTGCATCTTTCCCCTTTGCAGATTATGAGATCCTCTGAGATAGCTGCGACAGGGAACCATTTATATCCATCCAGCGCTCTCATGAAATGGTCATGAAAAGCAGTATAGAAATATTCTAAATTAAAGATTAAGAGCAGGGAGTTCCAGTTTCCACACAGTCATCAAGCACATTGGATCACCTCAGAGTCTCTTTTGCTTAGATTATTCTACCCTATCAGGTTCTGTTGAGGATAAAATGAGGGGAGTGGAGAAGAACATTTTATACCACTTAGATGAAGGTGGTGGAATATTTATTTTTTATCATCCCAAGGCATCATGTATGGGGATGATCTCTCACCAAATATTATCACACCTTTGTAGTTTCAGCAAAGTGGACATCAAGGTGGATGCTCTATGAGATCATACAGCATGCTGTTTTCTTTCGTATGGGATAGAAGTGCAAGTTCATATAGTTTCACAGTTTGATATTAGAATGTTTTTTGGGAAGGTGGGGGAAGGGATGATTAGCTCTTGGCTCCTGAGCCGTTATTTCAGTAATAAAGCTGCAGTATTTTTATATAGGCAGGTTTATCCATGAGAAATACATTGGTGTGCTGATCTGCATCCAGTTAACCAGCATACAGTGTGCGTGTATTTTCTTTGCATGTAATTGCATTAGACAAAGATAATTGTAGGATCCCCTCAGTAGCCTGGTCTGGTAAGCCTTATTTTCATGATGCCTCTCTTTGGCATTTTTGTGCACCAGTGCACCTTCCAGACTGTATTAAAAAATTATACAGCTTCAAAGCTGCTTCAGATTCTCTTTATCAAACCTTTCATACACCACCCACTCCTTGGCCTCCTATTTGTCAGGCTGCACTGCTGACAAACCCGGTGTCTTCTCAGCCAAAGGAGTACGTGTGTGCTTTAAACATGACTTCATCTGGGAGCTGTTTTGCTGCACTGCGCAGGCTTCACTTCCCTCTCCCTCTATGTGTTCAAAATATTCCACTCAAGTTCTTCAAATATTTTTCAAGCCTCCAGAAACCCACTCTTTCCAAGCAAGCAGGCAAGAAAAATCAAAGTTTGTATGGCTGCCAACCCAAAAGCAACTGGGATAGGGGTTTGGTGAATGCTTCCTGGCTCAGGACCCAGGTTTACTCTTGAGGAACTAATCTGGAACATTATTAATTTGATATTATAATTTGAGTTGTCTCTTGATCTGCATAGTGTTCCGCAATGGAGGTTGAGGTGCTGAACTTTAACATGAAGAAGCTCCAGATTCAAGCTCTGGGGAAGCATTGCCAGTTAGAGTAGACCATACTGCAAAATTCAGCTTCCTGGGAATCTCATTTGTGGCATTCATTGACACTATAGCACCTCTCTGTCTCCTGCTGTATTATGTTCTGGACTGGTTGCTCTTTAATTGCTTAGGAGACCTGCATCATGATCAGTATAAAGCACCTTTTGAATTGTCAGTGAAGTGGATGAATGGAAGGCAGCGCTAAAGGCACATTTTTTGTTGTCACAAACGATCCTGTTTATTGCTGGGCCAGAAACCTCTTAGGAGGTTGCCTTGATTATAGTTTTGAATTGGCTAGCTGAACAAGTTGTGTCAGTCATGGACCTATAAACTGGCAAGAGTAAGGGAGTTCTACTTCAAGAAGCCAAAGTTGATCTAACCAAACTCCCCTTAGGATTGGTTTACCCTAGATTTATTTACCCAAAATCCTCTGGGAGCTGAGGCTCTTGCCATTAACCCAAGCAAAAGTTACAAGTGCACTCAGAATCATGTTAAGGTAAAGATGTCCCCTGCAGGTTTCCTGCTAGTCGTGATCAACTCTAAGGAGTGGTGTTCACACCCTGTTTCTAGTGCCATAAAGCCAGCATTATCCAAAGATGCCTCCAAGAACACGTTGCCCACATGCCCATGGAATGCTGTGACCTTCCCATTGCATGTGCTGTGACCTTCCCATCAAAGTGATACCTATTTATCTTCTTGCATTTGCATGCTTTCGAACTGCTAGGTTGGCAGGAACTGGGCTAACGACAGTAGCTCATCCTATTTGCAGTACTCAGGTCTCGAACCATTGACAAGCCGACCTTCAGATTGGCAGGCACAGCACCTTAAACTGCTAAGTCACTGCAGCATTACAGTATCATGTATACATGTGAAAACCCCTTGTGTCTTTAACACCAGAAAATGATGGGCTGGAAACTTTTGATGTTATCCTGTGATTGATTACTATATCGTTTAGCCATACTAGATGCTTTTTTAGGACTTCCATTCAGAGCACAATACCATAGTCTTTTGAGACTGAAGGATGCCAGTGATGATGAATGATGATGAAGGATGCAATCCAGAATTGCCCTTGGGTTGGCACAAGTCTCTTGTGCTAATCCAGGGGTGTTGCATACATGCCATTTTGCGTTCCCCAGAAAGGAGAGAGGCAAGCAGAAGAGTTGCACCAGCCTCACTGCACTGCAACATGCATCCTGACCAGCGAGTTGTACTGGCTAAGTTTGACCAGTATAGGGATCTGGAGTATATCTGGAAAGGATAGAGATGAGGAGGGAGGGCGGGAGAGGTCAGGAGGCAGGTGGAACTATGGGCAGAGATCAGTAGGTGAACCTGACAGATCCAATCCCCATTGCTGGGCAGGCCACAGCAGTCCCAGTGGTGCTCAAATCTGCACCACTAAGCAGATCCATTTAGGTTGCTGCTGTGTTACTTGGGGTAAGGAGACAGTTTCGCCCTTAGTGCAGCAGCAACCCCTGCCTGTTCTAGCACATTAGGGAATATTAGGACAATTTTAATAGTTCTTGGTTGACTGACAGCCTGTGTGAGGCAAGCAGCCTCCATCAGTCTTGAAAGATTATGGTATCGTGCTCAGCGCTGCATATGCTGCATGCGAAGCACGAAAGCCTGGGTTGGATTGTTATGGAGGATATACTGTTACCCAAGCAGCAAATCCCCCCTCTCCACGCCACTGAATTAGTCCAATGGAAAGGCACTGAAACAGGAATCCTTTTTCATGGCCAGATTCTGCTACTTTTTGTGTTTTTTCAAACATCAGCAGAACCTGTTTGACCAGATGCAAATGCAAAAGAAATGTGTGCATAAACACTTTGGGAAGTTATGGATCTCATAAATCATTTTGAGCATCTTGGAAACAATAGCCTGAACCCAGGCTTATAATACTGAGGACTGTGTATGTACCCACACTGGAAACACAGCTGAGAGGTTACTTTTGCATTTCCTACAGTCTCCATCCAGAAAAGACAGTGTTTTCTGGGATAAAATAAGTGGAATGAGAAGAACAAAAGCATCCAAAAATAGGAGTGGCTGTCACTCCTTCTGGCTTATTTGTCACAAGTTGGAGCTGTGCTGACTCTTGTATATGAAGGGTACAGTTTGGTATGTTAATGATGAGTAGCTTCTGTGGAATTGATCTAATTAATTTTTAAAACCATTATGGTTGTTGCAGTGACCAGGCGTGTTACAGTTCAGAGGTTAATTGTGTTCTGAGGACTTTGATTTATCCATTATCTGCTTCTGACCTATTTTGCTGCATGATCTCAGATTATTGTTTTTGGAGCAGGGAAAAATTTTTCTGCAATTTGCTTTTTCTGTAACAACTTTGATCACAAATTTGCTATCCTTTCACCCATTACCTAAGCCAGTGGTCTTTTTCAACTCAAAGTACTAAAATTGTCAAATTCTCTCTGGTCAGTTTAACTTTTCTCTGCCTTCACTGATTTTACTGTTGATTGTTAGGCAAGCAACTAAGGTGGTGCACTGGATTTGGATGAGTGATAAAGCCAGAATAATTTATTACGAGGTCTCTGTAAACCAATTTGTGAACTTTGTATTGAAAAGCTGTGTATAAATACTGTTTGATTGATTGATGGTGTGTTCCAGTTCTGAATGTAGTGGCCTTGTAGCTCTGCTTTTCTTCCCATTAAGGCAAAACGCATGACTCTGCATCAGGGTGTTGCAAATCTGCACATCATCACATTGCTTTGCTGGCTACATAATGCTAGGCAGGGAAATTTGCCATGTGGTGCAAATTGCATTGTTTCTTCCAACATGTATCTGCAATATTTATATACTGCTTTTCAACTAAAAAGTTTACAAAGCAGTTTATAAAGAAAATGAAAAATTAACATATTTGCTGGCTTATAAAATGCACTTTTTCCCCAAAAAAGGGGGGAATGCCTGTGTGTCTTATGGAGTGAAGGGGTCAATCCTGGAGTATCTTCTGCAGCTTTGCTCTGCCCCCCTGGGCAGGGCAAGCCTATAGGAAGGCAAGGGCAAGTTGGGAAGGAGTGACAAAGGCTTCCTTACAGGCTCCTCCCCTAAAGAAACAAGGCACCCAGAAGAATAGCAAGAGCATGGAGGCAGGCAGGCAAAAACAAGGGGGCACTGGTGAGAAGAGGGGAAGAAGAAGCAGCCCAGGAGAGAGAGGTCCCTGCTGCTGCAATCCTATGCAGGCTTTCCATGGGTGGAGGGGGCTTGCAATTTAGTATGCATGCGTAGGATATGGTTCCTAGAGTTGCAATCCTATGCAGGGTTTTCAGGGGTGGAGGAGGCTTGCAATTTAGTATGCATGCATAGGATCTAGTTGCTAAGGCTGCAGTCCTATGCATCCCTACCTGCCTGAATACCCCCACTCCCCCAAAAGAAGCACCCCACCCTTCCCTATCTACCTAGATCCCCTCACCTACCTGGATCCCCCTACTTCCAAAAGAAACCCACTCCCCCAAACTTTCCTGCCTCCCTAGACCATTTGCAATGAGATTTGTACAAAATGTTGGTGTCTGCTCATGTGCAATGAGATTTGTGCAAAAGTCACAAATCACTGACACTAGTGATGAGTTCTTGGGGTTTCCAGAAAATTAGAAGTGTGCTTGAACCTTAAGGTCTTACCTCATTTTTAATGACAATGATGATGGTTCTTAATACCACTGTTGGCTTTATATGGTTGTAATATTATTTTGCTATATATTTATATATTATTAAATATATTAGTACACCATTTGGTTCAAAAAAAATTTTTTTCTTGTTTTGCTCCTCTAAACTTTGGTGCATCTTATGGTCCGGTGCATGTAATAAGCCAGGAAATACGGTAATGGCTAATGGATCTCTGTCCCAAAAGAGCTCAAAATCTAAAAAAAATTATTCTATTTTATTTATATCCCACCTTTCTTTCTTCTTTAACAAAACCCAAGGTGGCAAAGAACATTTAAAAATAACAAAAAATACAATTAAAATAGATAATAAATACAATTAAACTATAGAGAAACAGTAAAAAAAAAACTCAGGTTAAAAACAGGCAGGCAACAATAATATTAGCCTCTAAAAGCCATCAAATGCATGTTTAAATAAAAGAGTTTTAAGGCCTCGCTGGAAGGATAACACTGATGGGGCTTTCCTTAACTCAGTGGGAGGGAGTTCCACAGAGTAGGTGCCACCACCAAGAAGATTCTGTTTCTGGCCGCCATCCCTCTTACTTCTTTCATTGGTGGCACAACCAACAGGGCCCCCTCTGATTACCTCAGAGAGTGGACCGGATTATATGGAAGCAGATGGTCTCTCAAATACGCTGGTCCCAGGCCAGTTAGGGCTTTATAAGTCATACTCAACACCTTGAATTGGGCCCAGAAATGAATGGGCAGCCAGTGTAATTGCTGAGCAACAGTGTGACAGTCAAACCGCCGACCACCAGCAACCACACGAGCCGCCACATTCTGCACTAGTTTTAACTACTGGACCATCTTCAAGGCAACCCCACGTAGAGCACGTTGCAGTAGTCTAGTCTTGATGTCACCATGGCATGGACCACTGTGGCCAGATCCAACTGAAATAAGTATGGCTGCAGCTGCTGCACCAGCTGAAGCTGGGCAAAGGTGCTCCAGGCCACAGCTGACACCTAGGCATCCAGGAGCAGCTGTGAATCCATGATCTCCCCAAAGCTGTGAACCTGCTCTTTCAGGGGGAATGCAACCCCATTCAGAGTAGGGCGATAATCCAGCACATGCATTGAGGAGTTCTCAACCAGGAGGACCTCTGTCTTGTCATGATTTAATTTCAGCATGTTCACCCTCTTCCAGATCCCAACAGCCTCCAGTCCAAGACAAGATATTTGGTATTTGGTGGTATTTGGTGGAGAGAGCTGATGATACCAAACTCCAAATCCCCGGATGACCTCTCCCAGTGGTTTCATGTAGATGTTGAACAACATAGGGAACAGTATAGAACCCTGTGGCACCCCACACCCCAAGGGCCAAGAGGTTCTGGGATTGGTTGGTCAAGGAGGAGAACCACTGTAATACAGTGCCCCCAGTCTCCAGTTCAGCCAACCTACCCAGAAGGACACCATGGTTGATAGTATCAAAAGTCACTGAAAGATCCAAGAGGACTAGCAAGGATGCATTCCCCCCCCCCAATCCAGTCCTCGGTGTAGGTAATCCACCAAGATGACCAAGGCTGTCTCCATCTCAAAGCCAGGCCTGAAGCTAGATTGAAAGAGATCTAGATAATTCGCTGCTGCCAGGACCCTCTGGAGCTTCCAGGACCCAATGCTCAATCACCTTGCCCAGAAAAGGAATGTTTGAGACTGGCTGATTTTGTTGAATGTAGAGGGGTCCAGAGAGGGCTTTTTCAGGAGGGGGCGAACCACTGCTTGCTTTAACATATAAGGGGGCATCCCTTTCTTAAAGATGAATTTATTGCCCTGTCTGTCCACACGGCCAGTCGCTCCTAGGTGGATGTAATGAGCCATTCTGGGCAAGGATCCAGTGGGCATGCAGAAGGTCTCACACTTCCAAGGTTCCTGTCCACATAAGATACAAGATACCAAAGAATACCAGCAGAAGCCAATATAACAGACATTACTGGGGTGAGGAGGGCCAAATACTCTTCTTCTGCTAAATAAAAGAGGAATGCCCACTTGAAAGAGTGCCTCTTGCCCAGATAGCATGGGAAGTTAATAGGAGGAGAGAAGAATGGCCTCTTTTAGGAGGAGTTGACACCTGACAAGGACCTGTGAGACTTTGAGAAAGACATAAACAGGTACAAGAACGAAAGAAACAAATGTTGTGCATTGTTTATCCCATTTTTCTTAATTGGGAATGAAGAGCATATGAAGCTGTCTATCAGGCAAATAGTCCATCTCAGTCAGTATTGTCTACACTGACTGGCTGAGACTCTCCAGATTTTCAAACATCTTTCCTATCTCTACATGGAAATGCCACTGGGGATTGAAACTGGGAGCTTCCGTTCGCAAAGCAGGCACTCTACTTCTAAGGTATGGCAGGATCTATTCTGAGTACTGAAACTGCACCCTTGACCAGTGTTAGAACTTCTACTCATATCTTGTTCAGTGTTTGGAGACCCGAGTCACCTTTCCACTCGGGAGAGCTCCTGTACTTAGCCCAACTCCTGCCAACCTAGGAGTTCGAAAGCATGAAAAGGGAAGTAGATAATAGGTACCACCTCAGTGGGAAGGTAATGGCATTCTGTGCATCTTGGCATATAGTCATGCTGGCCACCTGACTACAGAAGCATCTTTGGACAAAACTGGCTCTTCAGCTTTGAATCTGGTTGAGCGCTACACCCACAGCTGTGGCTGGTACTCGAATAGGCAGCAGAGCAACCTGCAGCCAGTCATGGCTTGGAGGGCAATCCTTACCTTTACTCATATCTTACCCACAGCATGTTATCCACATGTCTTATAGCTTAATGGTTCTAATTTAGTGCCACACATGTATATGACATTTTATGAACAATAGAAGGTCAGATCCCTGCTTTGAAGGTCTTACCATCTGGGAGGGGGAGGTCATTGGAGGCAAAGGGAAGCAGTAGAAGAGCGTATGATTCTTTCCATTTCACATACTTAGGATGAATCACTGTAAGATACAGAAACAAAGGATTGCAATCCTGTATCTGGGAGTAAGTTCTACTGAAGTCAATGGACTTTACATCTGAGTAGACATGCATAGGACTGTGTTATAGGGGAAGAGGGCAAGAATGGGGTAGGTGCTCCATGTAAGAGACATTGCATGCAGGTCATCCTCAGGTGCCACCTCCAGCATCTCCAGGTTGGGCTGAGAGAGACCCATCTGAAATTCTGGAGAACCACTCACAGCCAAGATAGGTGGGTTAATAGCTGATTCCCTTAAAACCATGTGTTGAAGGTTGTACAGGATGGAGGTGGTCTAGACTGAAGGCCTTCGGTTGTGGAACTGTAGAATAATTTAAAAGTCATGGATGAAGCTTCTGGTCGGGATCACCTAAATATATGCATAAAAGTTCTAACAACTTAAGTACAAGTTATCAGTGCAAACTATTTTGTGTTTTTTTTTGTCCTCAGGAAGACTATGATCGCTTGAGACCATTATCTTATCCCATGACAGATGTCTTCCTCATCTGCTTCTCTGTGGTAAACCCAGCATCCTTTCAGAATGTGAAGGAGGAATGGGTACCAGAGCTAAAAGACTATGCACCAAATGTACCCTTTTTGTTAGTTGGAACCCAGGTAGGTTTGGGCAACATATGTTGTATGTAAGCAAATGACAGAATAGCTGAGATCTCTTTGCTGCCCAGGGAGATTCTCCATCTTGCAACCCTGATAGTTTACCGTGTGAGGTAAACAGGTTCCCTGTATGCTGAAACAGGTTCCCTGTTCTAGCAATGGTATTTTCTGATTGCCATCATTTCAGTCTATCTCCTTGGTTCCAAATCTTCTTTCTTGGTTCCAAATCCTTTCTTGTTCCTGCTTTTTCAAAGCACATGTTTTACATGTTTGGTTTACAGCAGGCGTTACTGGGCTGTGTTAGGAATAATCTAGCTGAAGAGCTAGAGACTTTGTCCCCACAGTGGCATAGCTAATGATCATGTAGCCCAGTGCAAAGCTCAAAATGAAAATTATGTTCCTTATTTGTTAGGGAAACTGCTTGGACAAAGAGGAATGTGTATGGAAATAGGAGTTGATTCATATTAGCACCTTATTAGTTCCATACAGTATCAGAATTACATCTCCTTGGCTCTCAGGGCAGTCAGTATCATGGGAAAATTTTGTGTTAAGAAAATCCACTTTTTGTTCCATGAGCTTTTGTGTTTTCATTTTCTGGTTAATTGGCCATAACTTTTGGTTATAGCCAATTAACTTTTGATAGAATATATATTCATTGCATTCTGCATTAAATTACCTTTCCAATAATATATAACATGATGGTATTATAATTCATACACACCGTGTTTTTCACAATTTTAGCCAGTAGCATCAAGCTTAGCTTGTAGCTGCTGCCCCCCAAGTTTGTTGCCCAGTGCAACTGTATCCTTTGCACACACACCCCCAGCTACAAAACTGAGTCCTCATGTGACTGGCTCCTTTAGGTTTCAACCATCACATCAAGGTTAAACCATGGAACAGAGGAATTATCCTGTGAGGAAATCCAAATTCTGTTGTGCCTCAAGCAAAATAGGATACCAAGGCAGCACACAGGCGTACAGGGACTCCCCACCCCTCCCTTTCTAATCTAATCTTAAGAACACTTTCAAAACTTAGGATCAAAGCAAAGATCTGAATCTTGATGTGCTCTGTTTACGAACCCTGGGGTATGTGGCACATGAATGATAAAGCAGCAGCTGAAGGCTCTGTCTGGATGATTCAAGGCAGTGTGTGTATCACATGATGCAGAAGGACGGAAAGAAAATCCTCCTGTTCATGAACAAATTGCATCTGCTGCAAAAGGAAGACTTGCCTTTTAATGGGGCAAAGTGGATTGCTTTCTGCTTCTTCTCAGCTTCCTCATCTACATATATAGGCTGGCCTGCTTGGATCGCCACCTTTTTAAATGGTGCTGATCTGAGAAGGGTCAGCTGTGCTACACCATGGTGTAAGAGGAATGCATTGTCCTTACTCCATTGCTCTGTCACCTGGCCCAGCCCTGCTGTGGAAGTAGCACAGCCTCTAGGACATGCTGTTATTCACTTAGCCACATCTGGCTAAGGTGATCAGACTTTCCTATTAAAACTTGTTCTGAAAAGTCTCTGGTGTGGATTTTGATTTGAAGTGCTCTTACGGGAACATGCACCTTACTGCAATCTTCCCTTACAGATTGATCTCCGTGATGACCCCAAGACATTAGCAAGGTTGAATGACATGAAAGAGAAACCGATCTATGTGGAGCAGGGACAGAAATTAGCAAAAGAGGTAAGCTGGTTATGTAGAGACTCACAGGCACTTTGTGTGATACTAGTGAGATATCCTGTTGGGTACTAATTTGTGTTACTGCATCCCCCTGTATAGCTTTGGAAGAAATGTCATCAAGTTATGCATTATTTAATTTATTCTATTGAAAAGATTCATAATCTCACCGTTGCATTCAAAAGGTTCAGCAAGGCATCAAGCATCAAAATCAAAAAGTATAATAGCATTGTAGGACATCAGTACAATCCTTGCACCTGCAACAATGGCACAGAGGAATAGAAGACAATGCATTTTGTCCTGTTTCAAATACTCTCTAAATAGCAAGGCTGTAACGTGACATCTTAACTCTCTTTTTATACATTTTTACACAGTTTAAGTTCCATTGCTATGATACTGTATGTAAATGTGGTACCAGTTTGCACCAGCACCTTCTACTGTCTTCCATCCCTGTATTGCTGCCTAGGACTTGCTTGACCTCCCTCTATTACCTTGAGGTGGACTACCAGATACAGTGATGCCACATTTCTCAACTATCACATGGGAAACTACTTCCTAGGACCTTACACATGCCAGATTAATGCTCATTGTTGTGTGCCAATTCTGTGAAAAGTACCCTATTGCCCAATCTGTGGCAATTATCATGCCAAATTTATGGAAGAACCAGAAGGCTATTTGCACTTGTTTCAGAAGATAGAAGTGAGACATGGATAGGCATCTCATCAGTAGTATTTGCAAGACTAAGGGCACAGTCCAGAGTAACTATGGGAGCATGTAAGAGACATTACATGCACCCGTAGTTACTGCACCACCTAGTGAAAACCTATGGGAAATTCATATTGCAATCCAGAGTAACTTGTTCTTACTCCGGAGCAAGGACTCCCCATAGTTACTCTGGATTTCACCCTAAGGCTACAATCCTAATCTCCAGGTAGGCCAGCCTAAGCCCTGGCATAAATCTTGTGCTGATCTGGGGGTGTCACCAGTGTCATAAGACACTTTTGCTCCATTCCTGACAGAGCATTAGGCCAGTGCACAGACATGTGCTTGCCTCCCTACATCACCACAGGAACAAGACTGATGAGTTGATCGGCCTAAGTTAGTATTGTACTCCAAAATAGCTCATGTTTTTCATTTCATATGTACCACCTTTCATTTGCTTTCCATACTCCTGAAAACGTACTTTACATTTTGCTGAACTCCACAAAAACTCAGCAGTACTATTTTTCTAAACCATTGCTCTTCCAATTTTCCCAAAGCTCTTACCCAGGACTTGCCCTTCAGCTTCCTATGCACTCAGTCCGTCCACAGCTCTCTGCTGCTATTATTCTTCTGCCCAACCTTTCTCATAGGGTTATTCTGCAAATAAAATGGTATTGTATCGGGTAGGCCACCTTTTCACCTTGGAAAACTATATAGTGAAGATTGAATATCTTCATTTCCCATGGTTTCTTATATTGTAAGTCTCAAGGAATCTACAATGCCTTTTAGAAGTCCTTACACAGCAAACAAAATGTTAACTGGTATAGGTTGTTGAAGCATTAGAAAAACACTGCAGCCACAACACTGGAATGTGGAAGAGACTTGGGATGGAGGTAGCCAGGGCAAGAAAAGGGCATAAAGACATATTGGGTGCAGCTATTAAAACAGGAATAGCAGTGAGCCTGGTTTACTTCTGCCTTTGCAGTACAGTATAAACAGTGATTTGAATACTGGTTCTGTTATTGGTCTTGCCTCTATCCTGCTGTCTCCTTTTATGAAAGTGCATCACATGTAAGTTTATATATTTAAAAGTTTATTCATCATTCTTAAGGACAATGGTTTTTTAAAAGTTAAAAAAACTGCTCTGGGCATGGAAAAGGAAAAGAGTTCATGACATAAAAGGTACTAGCCAATCAACAAGGTGCACTTGTTCCTGTGCAAATCTTTAGAAACTCATTTGCTCTGAAATCTATAATGATCAGTGAAAAAAGAATGCGAGGACTGTCCAGGGCAGCCCTAAAATTCAATCATTTATATATATAAATAAAAATAAAATTGAGTTTTAGGGCTGCCCTGGACATTCCTCGCATTTTGTTTTCACTGACCATAACCCTTCAATCCAGAGTAACTAAGGGAATATGTAAGAGACATTACGTGCACCTGTAGTTACTGCACCACCTAGTGAAAACCTATGGGAAATTCAAATTGCAATCCAGAGTAAATTGTTCTTACACCAGAGCAAGGACTCCCCTTGGTTACTCTGGATTGCGCTCTATGTGTATGTTTGCGTGTGTGTACTGCCAAATCAACCAAATGGGGCAATTCTGCTTTTGAATCTCTTCCTGGCAAATTGTTTCATAGAAGATGGGAACACTTTCGTATTTGGAGGTTGCTGTACTGTGCTAACTTTAAGTCTAATGCAATAGCATTCATGAAGCCATTTGGCTCATGAATAAAATACAATACGAAATACTACTAATTAGGGTGGCCCATTTAATACTTTTAATAATCAGAAGAATAACTCTTTGAAATGAAACACAAAAAACACATTAACAAAGCAAGTCATAGATCATTAAGATGTTGGCTGTGTACCTTTAGGGTGTTCTAAAATACTATTAAGAATAAAAGGTAAGGCATCTGGGTCACTAAGGGCAAAATCCAGAGTAACTATGGGGAGTCTTTGCTCCGGTGTAAGAACAACTTGCTCTGCATTCCCATATGAATTTCCCATAGGTCTTCACTAGGTGGTGCAATAACGACGGGTGCAAGTAAAGTCTCTTAGGTGCTACTGTAGTTACTCTGGATTTGGGGGTAAGGCTCCTTTTATTGATAGCTTTGTTTCTGCTTAAGAGTGTAAGCTGTATAAAATTTTCTCTGCAATGTTTTTTGCCCAAAATGCCTGGCAGTAGCACTGCCAATGAGAAGACAATAAAACTCAGTTTGCTTTTAATGTGCTTTCTTCAGAAATTGAACTTAATGAAAAGAATGTCACAAAAGACAAAGTAAGAGTAACTTCTTTTTCAGGAGGGACAAATGCTAGAATGTTTTTCACAGGGCAGAAGCAAAAAGGAAAACTTTTGATGTTTTTGTAAAAGCTGAAAGCCCTGTGAGTGCACAGATAGGTTTTGGGGAAGATGAGATGTGTCTGTGTAGCTATTAAATGCATTTGTTTTCTTGACAGATAGGAGCCTGCTGTTACGTAGAGTGTTCAGCTCTGACACAGAAAGGACTGAAGACTGTTTTTGATGAAGCTATTATAGCCATTTTAACTCCAAAGAAACACACGGTGAAAAAAAGAATAGGCTCAAGATGCATTAATTGTTGCCTGATCACGTGAGACCCATAGGAACTATGGCCACAACTACTGTGAAACTTCTGATCCTGTTCATATATATGCTTAAATGAAAACAACCACCATGTTAACAGATCACAGATCAAACCAGAAGATATTTGAGGAATTGGCATTTGGTGAATATCAGAGGAGAAGAAATCCCAACATTTGTGAAGGAGCAGGCTCTACCCATTACAAATATTTTATTCAGACTGGAAGGAAATACACAATCTCTCAGGGTTAAATAATTTAGGACAAAGGACAAGATGTATTGTCATGTTTCTACAGCATGCTACCAATGCTGCAAGAAAGAGGGCAACATGGGAGAGCCTTCTGCTTCAACCATATAAAAGCCTCTGAACAGTATTGACAGAATCAGCACAGCCGCAAAGTGCGCCTGCTCTCTTTGCACCAGTTATCTGCTTTTGTACGTAAGCTGCTTCCTGTTCCAGTATAGCCACAAAGGTGCAATAAGGAGACCGGCCACATAGCCAAAGGTGGCTCCAAGTGAACAGGAAATGGGCCACACCTGAAAAAAGAAAATCTTGCATTAAGAGGTGAAGTGGGGGGAAAGAAGCAATTGTCTTGAATGAGCACAAGTTATCAAGAGTGAATCTTAAGGAAGAAACCAAACCGTGGGACAGGATCCATCACAAGCTTGAAATGCTGTCTTGGAGAATGCCAACTGTGCTAAGGGCCATCATGCTTTATGAACACTGAATATTGTACAGTTTTTAATTAACATGCATTAAAATGTTTACTAGGCTTCTGGCTAATGCAAATGATGCTTGGGAACTCCCCAGCATGGGCAAGGTGTATGAGGTGCACTGCCTACCAGTTTGGGGAAGAGGGGAAGAGTTGTTTTGCAATGAATTCATTGTGTTTTAATCAGATGTGAAGGGGGATGGTCAACAATGTCTGTTTTACTGCCCTCTGCCTCTGTGGGTGAACAATTGTGACAAATGATTGTAAAACACAGTGAAGGGAGACCACAAGGAAGGGCAAGGCTTGGTCACACTCCGATTGAGATCTTGATGGTTGGCAGAAGAAGAAGGCACCCCACATGGCAGCAGCAAGACTTTGCTCTGTTACACTACCAGGAAATGCATTGTAAGTCCAATGATTTGTTGTTTTTTTATCCCGTTTGGTACACACATGCAAAAATATCTCTATTCACAATGGTCCAGATTTTCTTGCCTCTATCTCTGAATGTTGATGAAAGTGGCCCAACAAATGAAGATAAGTAGATAAGAATTGAAAGGAGATAGGAAATATTAATCTCACCCCAGTTCTCTTAAAGAGGATAAGAATTGTTTATGCCTCATCAGACTAAGGGGCTATTCCAGTCCCAGCACTCTTGTCTCAGTAAACAACCAGGTTTCAAAACGGAGCTTGCAAGCCGAGCTAGAGATGGCCAGTAAGTAAAATCGAAGGGCCATTTCCAATAAAAGATAGTTTAGAGCCCAATCCTTGCCATGTCAACCTAGAAGTAAATTCCATTGTAGTCAATGGGGCTTACTCCCAGGTAAGTGTGGATAGCCTCAGTTGATTAAGGCTACAATCCTAATCTCGTTAGGCCAGCCCACTCCCTGACATAAGTCTTGTGTTGACCTGAGGATGTCACCAAAGTACTGTAAGACATTTCTGCATCGCTCCTAGAGGAGGTTTAGGCTATTGCATAGACATGTGCTTGCCTTCCTTGCCCTACAATCCAGAGTAACTACGGGAGCACGTAAGAGACATGTGCACCCATAGTTACTGCATCACCTAGTGAAAACCTATAGGAAATTCATATTGCAATCCAGAGTAAATTGTTCTTACTCTGGAGCAAGGACTCCCCGTAATTACTCTGGATTGTGCCCTAAATCACCATGGGAATGGGAAGACTGATGAGTTGTGCTGGCCTAGATTAGGATTGCACCCTAAGTAAATCTGCATTTCCCCGCCTATGATTAAACAAGGGGGGAAAGGCTATTTTTTGCATGTGTATGTCCCAGCAGACTCTTTGTCAGAAGAGACAGTCCCTCCAGTATAAAAGAAGGAAAATGCCTCTTACATGGTATTGACCAGCAATAGTTTTATCATCACCATGCTGACATATATTTTAAAGGGTGGTATCCAATTGATCAGAAGCACTTTTTTAGTCTGTTAATGGAATTTAAATAAAAATGATTAACTCATAAGTACACTACAAACTAAAGTCCTAGTCAAAACAGATGTGCTTGCAAGTGAAAACTGCAGGGAGTTTCAATGAGGAGGAAGTTGGTGGAATTCCTTAGCTAGGCAAAGAGCCATTCCAACGAGGATGCTGCTCTCAGCCAAATCAGCCCAAGCTGTGGCATTGCAGTGGGCAACCATGTGTGGGTTTATTGCTTGCTGTTTTAGGGATAGTAATTTTATGTAGCGCCATAGTGTAGCCCTAACCACCATTACTTCTAATATCTTTTTTCCTTTTGTAATACTATACAGTAATACTATACAGTGGTGCCTCACATAACAAATTTAATTCATTCCAGAGGCCTGTTTGCTATGTGAAATGCATGTTAAGTGAAGCAAAATTTCCCATAGAAATAATGGAAACTCAGACAATTGGTTCCACAACCCCCAATTTTTTTTTAAAAAAAAAATTCCCTCCACTTACCCCTGGCTGTGGCTGGAGGGGGCAGTTGGGGCAGACTGGAGTACCCTGGCCCCCTTGTGGCACATCTACTGCCTCCGGGGGCTCAGGAGCAGCCATGAAGGGTTTCCCTGCAAGTATTGGGCTTCTCTCATGGCCACTATAGCTTTAAACAGGAACTGCTCTATGCAGGGGATTCCCTCCTAGAGAGTTCAGCTGAGGTCAGAGGAAATTCCTCAGCCAATCTGCTCTACGAGATCGTCGCATCTATGGTTGCAATCGTCCATACACTTCAGGTTCCCATGCGAACTTGAGTGGCTGAGTGGATAACCACTCTCCAGCCACAGCCAGCGGTAAGTGGGGGAAATAAAAAAAAATTTTTTTACATTTTCCCTGAGAGCCTGGCTCATTAAGTGGAGCAAGGCTTGCTACTCAAGTCAGACTCCCAGGAAAAATTTCCCTCGTTAAGCGAATCCCTCGTTATGAGGGACACTTGCTAAGCGAGTGTACTAGCAAATGGAGGGGCATGCTGGCATAATACTGCTCCCTTAACTTAGGAATTCACCAGACTTCACAATCAAGAGAATGGCTGCCTTTTGCAAATGGTGTTTAGAGCATATCTGAACATCCTTTAGTTTGTTGATGAGATATGCTTCAGATATGAAGCTTACAATAATGAATAAACAAAGAGTTGCAACCCAAGTCATAGTGCACAAACAGAAGAGATCAATTTGCACAAAGGTGGGGAGCTGCAAAACTCCCTTTCTTGCTGCAGTCCCCCATGCCACGTGCCATTTTGAAAATTCCCTCTCCTATAGAAGTGCAACGTCTCCCATTTACACTACGCCAAGTTAGTATCAACCCTAAAATTTCAGTGAACTATTTAATAATGCTAAGCTGGTGGAGTCAACTAATTATCTTTATTTAAGAACCAAATTAATTTCCTGTAATGTTATTGTGTATCTCGGCCCTGTTCTGAGATTGTGTATAACAAAAGCAAACTGGGGGGATACTGCTTACTGTAATTAGCAGTACATCCTAGCAGTTCTCTTTACGCTTAAGAACTTCCTGTTTTAAAATGCCAGATCCTTTGGATGTGGATTTCTGTGTTACATTACAAATGTTGCACTAGTGTTGCACCACCCCTACAGACTGTAAATATTCCTGGATGCAACACAGAAGCACGTACCATTCAAACAAGCACGAAAGAAACAATTGTGTTTGACAATATTCCTGTCTTGCAATCCTTCTAGTGCCAAGTCCAACACTGTGAGTTATAACATAATGATATCATTGTGTGCACTTATGGCCAATGGGTGCCAAACACAGCTACCATAGCATGGTTTTACAGTGTCCATAGTAGCTCTATGACGTTAAAGGCCATATAAACCTCAACAGTCGTGCCACCTTGCCACATCTGACCATTCATGATTGAATACAGGCCCGAAGTTTGAGAACAGTGGTTCTCAAACTTTGAAGAAGCTTTACTCCCTCACTTTTTGTGGGGGAGGAACTAGCATTGGGATGTGTTCCCTAGGAAGGTATCCATGGGGGAATGTGGGAGCTATGCTGCCACTTACTACCAGTCCTGCCGGGGTTTGGGAGTCCTGCAGAATGTTTGCATTTCAGTTTCCGGTTTTGATACAGCTGAAATTTTCATATTTTCCAAACCTTGGGGGAACAAGCATTCTGCAGGGCTCCTTGGACCCTGGCAGGACCTCTGCTAAGTGTCAAAATAGGCTCCCCCATTCCCTGCAGAGATGCTAATTTCCCCGTTTCTTGCTCCTTAAAGGGATCAGGGGACTTTTACATGAACTGGAGAGTTGCAGCCTCCCAGTTCAAGTACCACTACTCTAGAACCTGATCTCCACACTTGTCACCTCTAAAATGGGGTGATGGAGAATGTTTGCACAGTCTGGGCCTTTGAATACTGAACTCTTTATCAGAATGTGGCATCCAGCATGCAGATGTCAGGAGGAGCCAAGAGGAGCATGTCAGGACTGCAGGGCAGGGCTATGATTTTCTCTACAATATTTATAGTAAAAAATAACTTGTTATTGGAGAACTGCTCTTTAAGAGGGCCAGATTAGACTGTGATGCTATTCATGTCTTTGTCTGTTTTGAGGTTTATTTTTATTGTAAAACAGCAGCTGTGCAAGAGGGTGTGTAACTTCAAAACTGGGGCCAGGACTCTGAACTACGGTGTGCTTAACCATTTACCTCCACACCATCTTAGTGTTGAAAAAGTCCAGCTACTCTGGGCCCTGCAACAGAGCTATTTCCTCCAATGACACTTTGGGGGCAAATTGTCATCAGAAAAAAATGGCATGGCGGTTAGGCACCTCCTAGTGTCCTACCTCATTCCCAATCTGGTGTGGCCCTGAACGGTTGCTATTGCAAAGACAAACATTTCACATTAGAGAATGACAGTTTTAATGTCATGCTCATGTTGGCATGAATTCAGAGGGAGAACTCCCTGGCACCAGTGAGTCCTTCCAGAATATTTGGACAAGGGCCATGACTGAGTTTCAGCATTTGAATGGAATGAGAAGGGGCCTACCCCAGTTCTGAAAGATGCAGGCCTAGATAATTGCAACAAAAAACAAAGCTTAAATTTAAAGCTACAATCTGTCCAAGGGCAAGAGAGGGGAAAACACTGTGCTGCAGTCTCGCTCTGCTTATCTGCATACCATGGGGTATGGGCCATTCTCACTGTGCCTTCTACTACTATATATATATATATATATATATATATATATATATATATATATATATATACACACACACACACACACACACACACACACACTATATTTTGCTAGTCTTTATATAGGTACAATTTGTTCCCTCCAACCCACTTTTTCTTCGTATTCTGCAAAGCAAGTGAAGCATAGGATGCATGGGTACATGCAAAAACCATGAAGCCAAATGTTCTCCAGGCATTTTTATAGAGCTCCTGTGCTATCCTGCAGTTCACCAGCTCTGAACCTTTCAGAAGGGACCAAATAGCATGGTGTGGAATATCCTTCCTCAATCTCCCACATCATTTTCTTGAAAAGTAGCTATGAGGTATGTGTGTGGTTTGGATCAGGGCAGCAATTCAGGGGAGAAGGCATGCCCTTTCCTCCGTGGAAGTTCCCCAGTGCAGAATACAGCTTCCCCCTTCACATTAACTACAACTGAATACAAATATATGTGTGTTTATTCCCCAGTGGCTATTAGCAGTATTGAGGAGCTGATTTGCATTGAAGTGGTGGTGCAGGAGAAAATTAGCCCCATCCACCCACATTGGTTTCTGTCTAGAAAGGTGTCCAGAAAACCAATCACAGATCCCCGTATCATATCTAGTCTGGCCCCAACTATCTGAGTTGAGGGGGCAAGGAAGGGAACTGGTTTATTTATGCTTTCATAATTTCCCTTCTAGCCAATGACCTTTTCATTACCCCCATGACAAATGAACTCAGCATCTCTTTTCTTCCCCCAGCTGGAATCCACTATGATTTGGTCTTCTCATACTTAATCTTCACATTCCTTGCTGTGTGCATTTAGTATTATATGGTATCATTTGGAGGTCTTTAGGAGTGTAGCATAGATGACAGTGATCATCTTTACAAATGAGGTGCCTTAGGTACTCTTTATTGACCTTGCTTCAGTCTTCTATTCATGGCATCAGAGAGGCTCTTGCTTCATGCTGTCACTGTTGTTTTTTAAACCAAAGATTTGTTTGCTCCCATTCACTGATACAGCACTACATACCTTCTGCCAACTGTCGAGAAGCATTTACTTAAGACTATACATATATATTCAATGCTTGTATTTTGTGCTCTGTGGCCTAAAACAGGCTGTACCTTCACTGGACATTTTCATTCAAAAATAAAACTCAAGTTTCATCAAGAGTTGAGCAATCATTAAAAGAAAATAAATAATAATCTGGGCAATGACATGCTAATACCTGGATGAAAAATGTATTTTATAAGGCTATTACTCTCCAATGGACAATGGAAGTTCACTTATATTTGAACCTTATCACATATTTTTTGAGAGTAACGACGGGCTTGTCTTTTTCTGTTTAAGCCTTATTATTGGAACAAAAAAGGCCTACACAAACAAACATGGCTGATCTTTAACTATGGTTTTCAGATCTGTATTGGATCAAGGCACTCTCTCCAAGATTGATCTTTTAACTGTGGTTAAGCAATACGCCAGCACTGGCGTCAACATTAAAACAACAAAAGCTAATCAGGTTGTCATCTAACTAGGATTAACTTCAATCCTAGAAAACCTGGTTAGTCTTAGCCATGCTTAAACATTATTACAGCAGCCAGAGGGGATATGATCTGGGCAAGAAAAAAAGGCAGGAAACCCATGGCCCTCCCACTGGTTAAATAATTTATAAGAAAAAAGACTATCTTCAGATTCATATATATATATATATATATATATATATATATACACACACACAAACACACACACACACACACACATTTATACACACACACACACACACACACACACACACAAGGATATATATCTATAATACAAGGATATAATATAGGATAATATAATAGATATTTATATGTATTATTTATATTTTATGCCCTATAATACAAGGATAATGATAATAGAGGGAAGTGGGAAGATGCTGATGATTAGGGAATAAACAATTTGGGCATCTACTTAACTACCACATACCGTATACATTTTAAACTGGATCTGCCCAGGGCTAGTTTAATGTTTTCTGAACAAGTATAACTTAAAAAAAGTCCTTTCAAACTAAAAAACAAAAACAAAACCTCAACTTGTATTCCCATAAATGGTCTTCAGTTTTTCATTCATTTTAATTTTTTTTAAACTCTCCCACCCTGCTCTCTGCTATAAATTCCAGAAGACATTGCTAAAGTCAGGACCGGGTGTTTTTATTAGAGAATCCACTCAGACATATTTCTTAGACAAGTTAGTTGAAATCACAACCAGTGATGTCTGTTCAATTTTTTAAAAACCTGGATGATGGCCCTATTGGTTCTATATGATTTTGAAGTCTTAGGACACAATATGGCTCTGAAGTTGTGTTTCTTGTTAACTAGAAGACCATACCACACTAAATCAGGAGATTGCTTTTGACGTGTTTTTAAAAGGGAAAAAGGCACACCTTGGGGTTACTTAAAGTAGTTGTTTGGACTAAGGCTGCAAGTTGATTGGTATCACTATCACCATTTCCTAAGAAACCTGATCACCAGGATTTAATTATTCTGCCTGTTTTGCTTATCATTAGTCACCTTTGAAACCCAAACTTTAGTCCCCAGCTTGTTCTCATTCTCTCTGACATCTACACAAGTGCACACAAAACAATGTGAGAGCTGAGAAATGTGTGAACAAAATAATCATATTGGATCTGACTATCCTCAAAAAACAGTTCTTGTCTCCTCATCCAGCTGACATGCAGCCATGAAACAGAGTATCGTTTAGATGGGCAAGCCCCCTCTTTCCCAGCCCCCCCCCCCCCACCAGCATGAGAAGGGAAAGAGGCTCAAATAGCACTGGGTGTGCTATAAGGAGCAATTTGGCCAAACAAGTTCACTTGCATATATTTGGACACCGGCTGCGCACAGAGATAGAAAACATGGTGTGAGCTCAGCTTGCCAAGGATCTGGGAACTTCTAAAGGTACCAAAAGTCAAGATCAAAGTCAGCTTCAAAGGGAACAGAAGAACTTCCTGGACCAAACACAGAATTCAAGGCCAACTCAAATACTGTTTCTGCAAAATATGTATGTGCATAGATAGATGTATATGTGGATAACCACCAAATGCCAGATGCAGGGGAGGGCACCTGGACGCAGGTGTTGTATGTGCTCCTTGAGGAATCTGGTGGGTCACTGTGTGATACAGGAATCTGGACTAGATGGGCCTTTGGCCTGATCTAGTGGAGGTTGTTCTTTATGTTCAAATGTGTAAGGCTGACTGAGACTGAAAGCATTTGAAACTGGTATCTCTGCCTAGGGTTGCCATATGTCTCAGAAAACCAGGACTTTCGGGGTTCACTTTTGCATTCACATACTGGCAAGTTTGACTGAGGGTCCTGTCCAGGATTTGTGGAAGAGAATTGTGGCAATCCTATCTTTGCTTCTCCTTGGAAGACTTTTGTAGATTAATGTACCCCTGACTGATTTCTTAAAATACCCCTATTGCACAGAGGAAACTGACTCCTTTGTGGGTTCTCCATGGAGTCTGTTGAATCCAAGGAGAAGGGTAGACCCCCACCCAAATTTATAAAATCAGATTTAATAAACATTTGATAGCAGATATTCCAATGCAGTTTAATGAGATTCTGCATTAAATTACTTTTTGCAATGTATGCTGGCATTAATCCTACATACCAAGGTTTCCACAATATTCTATTCCCCTTACCTCTGCCACTGCTTCTACTGAATTTGGATGTGCAAGTGATTTGAATTTGGGGCCAGTGCCTTGTGAGGAGGTTGTGAATGGGGACTTTGAATGATTACACACAGCTTACAGCAGACTCGCAGCCTCTGAAACTCCTCGAGTTTTATTTTTTGGATACTTCACATGAATCTTTAGAGTCATAGCTTTAATTTCTCTATCAGGCTCAACCACATCTAAACATTTCCCTTTGCCTCCTGTAAATCCAATCTGATCTGACATTTCAAAGGTAAACATTCTACTTTAGATGCAGCTGAACAGAAAATATTTCAACAGAGTTATTTTAAAGTTAACTAAACTTATTCTCAGAGGAATGATTCTAAATGAGTTTTTTAAGACTATGCAGATGGGTTATGGTTTTCAACTTTTAATGGTCTGCCTTAATGATCAAGTTTTCAGAAAGTCAATATCCATGAACTTCAATAAAAGTGTGCCACAGTTATGTAAAAAAGAGGCTTGCTTCTCTGGCCTATTTTTGGAAAATGGATTAAGTGATATTTAGCGCCATATATATTTATGGATGGAAACTATTTCTATTTTTGGCCAATTTAATTTTATTGCCACTTTCACTTCATAGCTTATATTGCATTATAAATAGCCAGCTCTGCAGGCACTAATTTTTGCTGACAGCAGCAGTTTTTAAAGACTTGTTTGAGGAAAATGGGCTGCTTTGTTCAGATTTGTGGGTTTTGACGTTTTAGTCACCTGACTTTCATACCAATAACATTAAAAATTGTTATAAAGCAAGGTAGAAATACCTTAGTGCAGTGATTTTCAACCAGTGTGCCGCAGATAGGCCTCAGATGTGTTGCAGGAATTTGGGGATTAACATTCATTAATAGGAAAATTTGGGGATTTGAACAGTCTGGTGTGCCTTGTCAATGGTAAAAACAATTACCGGTAATAGTGTGCCTTGACAATTTCAGTGCCTTGTTAAGTGTGCCATAAGATGAAAAACGTTGAAAATCACTGCCTTAATGGGTGCAAAAGTGAGTTTCCACATAGGAGCTACCATCCATCGCTTCCTCCACACAATATCTTCTAACCTCTGAAAATTCACTCCTCTGAAAGTGGTTCAAAAACTCTTTGAGATGGGGGCTGCCAAAGGAGACTTCTCCTTTGGAGGCTGAATAAAACTTTCTCCCTAAAAAAGTGTCAAAGACTTGGGCACAATCCAGAGTTAGGGCAGTGAGGAGAGCCCTATCTGGACTGCCCCAACTATTCTGAATCCGGAACAGAAAGTTATGCTGCATCCAAAGAGTCAGGAAGCCTGGGCTGCCCCAGCTGCTCCAGAGCATGCTAAGTAGGCACCAAGTTAGTGACAGCTGGGGAGGGCTTGCTCCTGAGGAGACCTCCTCAGATGACACTGAACAAGGAACAGCTGTGGTGCCTACCTTATAAGGAAGCCCGGAAGTTCCTGACAACAAGTAAGAGCTGCAGCAGGAGAATGCAGTACAGCAATATCTCTAGTGGAGGATGGATGCAAGCGGCTTCTTGGAGTGGCCTGCTGTATCCACACTTAGTGGGCTGATGTAGTTGTGCCATATCCTAAGGTTGAGAGGCAGGGGTTGCAGCTAGGCTGGCCAAGAACTCAGATTTTTTTTGTCAACACTGCCATTCTTACCCTGCCTTATATTGGACCCCATGGGTCTACTGATTGTTATACCTGCTCCAGAGGTGGTATAACTCTGAGGAGCTAGAAGAGGGAATTTCTGTCTTGGAAACAGGTTCTGGATACAGAGTAACTTCTCTGCCCTAAGCAATTCTAAACATGCCCTCAACATGGCTCTCCTGAATTGCCTAGGCTGCCCCAGCTAGGGCAGCCCAGCTCCACCTTTCTTGGGGCAGTCTATGTTGTCTTTGGCTGCCCCAAGCCTTCTCTAGCATAACTGGGCTGTCCCATCTTGGATTTGGACCACCCCAGTGATAAACAGGGCAGCCCAAGTGCACTTCTGGATTACAGCCTTAGTCATTCCTTTCAAAGGTACAGTGGTACCTTGATTTATGGGCAAAAATTCATTCCGCAAGCATGAATATAATACAAAATGCTTGTTTATCAAAGCAAATTTTCCAAAAAGAAATAATGGAAACTCAACCCAAAAATATTCATATAAAAATGATTACAGTAGTGTAATATAATAAAAAATAATAAAGAAAATATAAAGAAAAATAAAACAAATTAAGCTACTTAGGACGCAATCCTAAAGACACTTTCCTAGTAGTAAGACTCCTTGAACACAATGGGGCTTCCTTTTGAGTAGACATGGTTAAGATTGTGCCCTTAGACTCTCGTGGTGCAATATGCCCCTTTTATACAGGACTGAGCCCCAGTGATTGTAATAGGGTTTACCTTAGAATAGACATACAAGGCTACTCTATGGGGTGCAATCCTATCTAAGCTGTGCATCCTATCTATGTCTACTCAGAAGTAAGCCCCATTGTGTTCAATGGATCTTACTCCCAGGAAAGTGTACTTAGGAATGCAGCCTAGGTCTCACAGACTCTTTTCCATTGCCTCCCTTAAATAGGAGTGAGCACCACTGACTGAAATATGCTTACTTCAGAGTAGACGCGCATAGGCTGGTCTCGTGGAGAGGCTGAGAAGGTGCTGGTGGAGTGCCAAAACAAGCTGTATCCTGGCTAGAACTACTTTTTCACTTATATATTAAGTTATTAGAAATGTTTGCTTGTCTTGCAAAACACTCTCAATCCAAGATACTACAAATCCAAGGTTTTACTGTAGTTAAAAAAACTGTCAGCAGTTTCTTTGTATGAGAAATAAAGAGATAATCTCTTTATCAGTACACATTCTATTCTGTATAGAAAGCCAGCAAGGTACAATGTTAGAAGTATTTAGTTTTTGTAGTCGGCACCTGAATTCCAATCTTTTTACAGCCATAAAGCTCAATGGGAGACCTGCTACTAATTCCTTATTCAAAATCAAAGTCTAACCTACCTTGTAGGGCTGTTGCAAGGACTGGATAAAAATAGGAAGGGACATTCTGAGCTGTTTGGAAGACAGGTAGGATACACACATGATGTTGACATTCCTCTCTTCATTGGAAATGGTTAAGTAAAATTGCCAGTTCCAATTTAGAACAGGTGTTCTGTTCAATTGGAACAGGTGTTCCAAAATAAATTCTTGCACTATCTTAATTAAGAGGTTGTCAATTTCATATGGCTACTCTTCCCCATCCCACTCCACTGTTGTGGAGACCATGTTGGAAAGAAGGTAGAAAACAGTTACTTCTCACTCAAAGAACATGCTCTCCGGGGAAAGGCGACACAACAACATAATGTACAGTTGGCCAGATGGTCTCCCGATTACGTTAGTTCCCCAAGGACTGTGAAAAACAGCCACTTGAAAGCAGTAACCACATGAAGCTAATGCAAAAACTGGATCTGAAAATGATGGGCCAATACAATCATGAAGCAAGCTGGCTCTCCCAAATTAAATTTAAAAGAAAAAAACTAAGTGCAGAAATTTAGGGTTGTGATTCTTAAATCATGTAATTTTGCATCCTGACAAACTGATATACAAAATGCACATGCCAGATCAAGTTACAATTTTGCAACTATGAAAAATATAGATATATGCTGATTCTCTCTCCGTGAAAGCAGCCCCCTCCTGTACAACCAAGGGACCCACTGCATCTGGTGAGGAACACAACAAACTGGAATTAGTGATGGGATTCAAAGATATTAACAACTGGTTCTCTGCCCATCTGGCAGCCACTTTTAAATGGCTATTTTTAAACTTTATATGTCCTATCTCTTGTTAACAACCGGTTCTATGGAGTAGGTGTGAACCTGCTGGAGCCCACCACTGACTGGAATGTCCTCTCCTTTGGGTTGATGACCAAGCATTTAGGGAGAGAATGTTTTCTGAAAAAAACACAACCATTCCCAGCTATGGAGTTATCAGAAATCAGCCACTGGTAGGGTTTCAGTTTTTCCAATAAACACAATTTTTTTAGGGCATTCACTCCAATAACTCATCATCTATTATATTCTTTTCTGTCTAGTTCACTATGGAGCTGGAGACTCTTTTACAAACTGCTTTACACCCCCAATTTCAGATGATAATAAAAGTTGCTAAGTATAATGGGTGTGCACATGAAAGCACTGTCGGCCATCAGAAGGCTGCTTGGCCACATTTAAGTGTCTGCATTTTGCCCAGTTCCAGTGGGTGGGATGAGTGGGAGAAAAGGGGGGGGGGGAACCAGAGAAAGAGGGTATCAGACAGATGCCTAGACTCTACCTTTTCCATGCCAAAGCAAAAGCCCATGGCAGTTTACACAGCTTTTATACTTTAGTCCTCACAACAATCCAGTGACGTGAGACTGAGACTGACTAGCCCCCAAATCCAGAGTAACCACGGGAGCACATAAGAGACTTTACATGCACCCGTAGTTACGGCACCACCTAGTGAAAACCTATGGGAAATTCATATTGGAATCCAGAGTAAGTTGTTCTTACACCGGAGCAAGGACTCCCTGTAGTTACTCTGAATTTTGCCCTCGGTTCACTGTTACCCAAGAAACTTCATGGTTGATAGGGGATTTATATCTGGACCTACCAGGTCTCAGTACAACTTCCTAACCACTACATAACCCTAAGACATAGCAATTCTTTGACTGCAGACTGATTGCAGACTTCCTCCAAATTGTTTTATTTTTCTGATTTTTATTTGTTTTTTATATTTTTATCAATAAATTGCAAGCCACCTTAGCCAACCGCTTTGGCAAAAGAAAGGCGGAATAAAATCTATATTATTATTTATTTATTATTATTAAAAACCATTTATAAACTGCTTTTCAACAGGAGTAGTTCACAAGAGAAAGCAGCAATAGCTACAGTAAAAATGGCATACAGGGCTGCTGGGGAACATTCATCAGCCTTCCTATGTTGCAGGAATTTTTTAATCCATTTCCTATTATTTACTAAATCAGTTCATCCCCCGCCTCCATGTATAAAACTTTTCTCAATTATTTTTAAACCCAGATTGTTGACCAAATTGGTGCATGCAGGCCTTACATAAGCTCCAAACTGATATGAAGAGCATCAGCAGTTCAGGCAGCTGAACGTACAGCTTTCCTGCAGTTCTGCCAGCTCCACAGTTTCCCAAATCCAGCAAATAAGGCCAAAGCTTGCCAGGCTTCCCTTTGAAATTGCAAGGTATCTTTTCGGTGCAGAGCTGGGCTATGCCAGTTTCCCAGATCAATCTGCAGCCAGGAGCCCTTTCAAATGCATTTTGTTAAGTGCCTTAATGGAAGGAAACTGCAACACCACAGGCCATGTTGTCCACTGACATAAAAGGACACAATCCCCTTGACATCAATGGATCTCAGTTGACTGGCTAGAGGTCTGAATTCTAAGAATGACACTTCTATACCAGTAGCAAGCTATGCAGTTGTAAAAGTAAAGTTGTACATTTGCATTAACTCACCACCACAAAAGTCACACTTTTTTCTTTCATTTTGGGTTTCCCCTCATTGTTTTTCAAACTAAACTTTCATTTCTTTTTTGCTTATGTAATTTCTAACAGTGGATCTGCTCAAACAAACTTTTACAATGAAAAAAGCAAAACATGCACCTGATATTTACACCTTTGAAAGTGTAAACAGACTGAACCACGTGACTGCTGAAAAGTTCAGCTCTTTTTTCAGCTTGCAAATTGATTATTTCAGTGCCTGAATTCACCACCACACAAGATATGATGTCAACCACCAGTCCAGGTGGTGTGCAGACAAATTCCTCTGGGACATGCCTGACAACGGAGCTCCATGTTCCAAGGCAATATCTCTGTGCAAACCAGAAGTTGGGAAACAAATGACAGGAAAGGTTTTTGACTCCATGTCCTGCTTGTCCTATAAGTTTCTCAATGAGATCAAGCTGGCTGTTACTATTATGTTGGACTTTGATACCTAGAAAGGAAAGTTTTGCTTTCACTCATATACAAAAGACAAACTGACCTGCCAAGGTCGATCCCAATCCAGTGGAATAGGAAATGCTCCAAGCCATGCTCCCACCACGCTGCACATAGTGGTAATCTGTAGATTGTTATCCCAGATGGACATAGCCCTGGAAAAATTCACAAGATTTTTTTTCAAGACGTTTGACATTGGAAGACATTTCATTCAAAAACAGGAGACAAATCTATCCAAGGCTGCAATCATTAGCACATTTACTACTAGTAGTAAGTTACACTAAAATAACCTGAAACAAGCATCTCTTACTTCTGAGATCTGATGCACTGGATCAGAATGCAAAAGTGCAAAAAGGAGTGACAGGAGCCATGCAATGAACATAAATTTGGATGGACTTAGGAAGCTGGTGGAAGATAGGGGGGCCTGGCATATTGCCAGGTCTGCACTGCTTCTTTAACATTTCTTGCTCTGCTTCTGCTTTTTTCTTGATATTGTTTTTAAAGGGGATTGTCTTATATTTTTCATAGTTGTCAGTTGCATTTGTCAAGAAAAGAATACATGACATTTGTCTTTAAAATAAAGTAACATCCATCTCCTTGCATGGGGGGTACTTCTTTACACAGCTTATAATCAGTTTGTGGGATACATCCCTATGGGATACAGTGATGGCCACTAGTCTAGAGGAGTTTAAAAGGGGACTGGACAAAATCATAAACAGTGCCTATGGCCACTAGTTATGATAAGTACCGTATTTACTTGATTCTAATGTGCCGATTACTAGTAATTGCAATGCACAACTGGAAAGCAGTACAAAATTTACTTTTATTGCAGAAAACAATGACTTATATGATAATAATATGGCAATAGATTTATGTTATGATTTTTATCTAATTGCACCACTTTGTACAACAATGGGTTTATATTACATTTTTCATTACAATATACAATGGTACCTGGCATAACGAGTGCCTCGAATAACAAATGTTCCACATAACGAGTTAAAATTTGTGTGGGATTTTGCCTCACATAACAAGCATGATTCGCATAATGAGTGCCCATTGGCTGGACTCCCTCTCCTCCTGTCTGCATTGGCTGGGCTGTAGCAATGAGGCGGAACTTTCTCCTGCCTGCAGTACATGAAGAGGCCAGCAGAGGGAGCTCAGGAGCCTCTTGAGTGGAGCAACAAAGATGGCTGCTCCTGCAGCCAGCAAACATGTGGCCAACCCAGCCTCTACAGTCTCCACCAGGTAGGAGGGAAAACTCCTCCTGCACCCCCTCTACAGCCTCCTCAAACAAACCCCTTCCCCACAAGGAAGCCCCCCTGCCTGGACCCCACTACAACCACCCTCTTCCCCCCCCACCAACTTCCCCGCCTGCAGTTTTCCTGTCCTGCAAGCCCCAGTGGATTCAATGGGGCTTGATTCTGAGTAGACAGTATAGGATCTGGCCCCTTTACTGTTGTAAACTGCCTATCTAGTTTGCATAGAGGGATCTCACACACAGAGGTTCCTTGTTAAAGATGCTCCAAAAGACTCTAGTCTCTTTTAGTGAAAATTAGTAATCCTTGGCCATAAATCCTTTTCTTTTTTTACTGTACAGAATATTACAGTGTTTTATTACAGTAATTGTGGTCTGTATTGTATTATAGTGTTTGGAATTCAATTCCTGTGTTTTGTCATCATTTTAACATATAGTTAATATTTTTACATGACTATTTTGGGGGTTGTGGAACCAATCGTCTGAGTTTCTATTGTTTCCTATGGGAAAATCCGATTCACTTAAAGAGCATGCCTCCGGAATTGAATTAAGCTTTTTATGTGAGGCACCACTGTAGTAAATGATGAGCATAATCCTAACCATGTCTATTCTAAAGTCCTCTTGTATTCAATGGGTCTTACTCCCAGGAAAGTGTCTTTAGGATTGTAGCCTAAATACTAATATAAATATACAGTGGTACCTCACGTAACAGAATTAATTTGTTCCGGAGGCAGTTCCTTTACGTGAAACTTTCTTTACGTGAAGTGGATTTTCCCATAGGAAATAATGGAAACGCAGATGATTGGTTCCACAACCCCAAAAATATTTATATAAAAATATTAACTGGATGTAAAAATGATGACAAAACACTGTAATTGAATTCAAAACATGCATTCAATGGGCATGATCCTATGAAGTCTACTTAGGCTGCAATCCTAAAGACACTTTCCTGGGAGTAGGACCCATTTAACACAATGAGGTAGACTTCTGGGTAGACATGGGTAGGAGGCTGCAATCAAAGACACTTTCTTCTGTAATCCAAGACACTTTCCAAGTGTCTCCCCACTTTCTCCTTCTCTTCATCCTGAGCCCCCCCCCCCTCTCTGCTCCCTTCTGGCTGGCCCTGAGCTGCTACCCTCTTCTCCACTGCTCTTCTCTCCCTCTGCCCAGCGGATGTCTGGCCAAAGGAGGAACAGCATGGAAGTGTTGCTTTCACTATGGGCAGGTGCGTTAGGCAGGCCTGTCACTTTTTAAACAGCACGTCTGGCCAGCACGTCTGCCCTAACTGCCAATAAATGTTTTCTTTACGTGAAGCACTTTCTTTACGTGAAGCAGAATCCTAGATAAATTTTCTTTTGTTACGTGAAACTTACTTTACGTGAGGCGTTCTTTACGTGAGGCGTCACTGTAATCCAAATACCATATTTATTTGAATCTAATGTAACATCGAATTTAATATGCATTCTAATTTTTGGAGACTAAATTTGGCTGAAAAAGTGAGTGTTAGAGTAAATAAAGAATATGCAACCCATTTGCATCTCTGCTATTCTTACTATTAGTTGCATGGTGGAAAGCTGTGTTTCTATCTTGCTTGTGGGTTTTCCCTGAATGCGCTGGTACTCAACTGTGGGAAACAGGAAGCTGGGCTACATGGTTTCCCTTTGGCCTGAGGCCATGGTCCCCTTTGGACTTTTCCTGTTTTGCTCTCAAGTGTGCATGTGCATTACATGCGTGTTATAAACATTGATTCACATTTCAAGTGGCCAACTTCTTTGCCACATTTCTTCAAGCCATTGTTGTAAAACACAGCAGGGAAACACCCACTGATGAACAGACGGTGATAATTTCAGCAGGCTCTGCTACTCAAGAGTTTACAAATTTAGAGAAAATAAGCCCAGTGATTCTTAGTTGTTAGAAAAGTCACAGACCTATCTGTCTCACTCTGCACAGAAAATCCTGGGGATAATTCTGAAACCAGATGGCAAAGTGTTATGAAGCACCAGGCATGAAGAAATCACAGCAGACACAAATGAAGACAAAAGGCTGGAAAAAATTTTAAATACCTGGCACTAACAAAAAAGCACTGATGTAGACAGATACCTACAGAGTGTAACTCATATTTTTTCGCTTCATTAATCCCACTATTAGCCTTGCCTAATCATTATATTTTTGCCAACAAGTAGCTTTGGCCAAATTGGCATGCAAAGACATAAGCTACTAATCAGGAAAGCCTTTTGTTTTATTTTCATGTCAGAAATAAATTGCAAAAATCTTGCAGTGTGAATTGCTCCAGTCTTAAATATTTATTTCATGTTTAGGTTTATATACCTTAAGATCAGCGGTTCTCAACCTGCGGGTTGCGACCCTTTTGGGGGTTGAACGACCGTTTCACAGGGGTCACCTAAGACCAGGCTGACCAAACATCCAGGACAGTAGGAAACCCGCTGTCGCGCACATGCCTCTTGCCCAGCCAGCCGCGCGGCGACACCAAGCCTCGCTCCAGAGCCTCTGGAGCAGCTGCTTCCCCGCCTCCCTGCCCACCCACGGCCACCCGCCCCCATCCGCAGCACACCAGGGGCCTCCTGCAGCTCCAGAAGCCCCCCAGCTGCACACACACACACCCGCCTGCCTGAAGTAATTCTTAAAGGGACCCTGCTGGGGGGAGAGGGTGACTGGAGAGGCTTCTCAGCCACACTTTCCTGAGAGTAAGCCCATTGGCTGTGATGAGACTTCCTTTTGAGTAGACCTGCCTACCAGGGATGGTGCCAGCCAGCCAATAATTTTTTTAAAAGGTAGGGACCCTGCTCTGGAGGGAGGGTGACTGGAGAGGCTTCTCCAGTGGTCAACCTGAGGATACATCCCGCATATCAGATATTTACATTACGATTCATAACAGTAGCAAAATTACAGTTATGAAGTAGCAATGAAAATAATTTTATGGTTGGGGGTCACCAAAACATAAGCAACTGTATTAAAGGGTTGCGATATTAGGAAGGTTGAGAACCACTGCTTTAGATGAACAAAAAATTATCTTTTAAAAAAGAGTAAGAGGTTGCATATGATCAATTTTTATATAGGAGAGGGTAAGAGCAACATTCCCTGGGAGATGAGAGCCAGAAAACTAAAGATGGCAAAATTTCCCAGTGATACAAAAAAATAATCACAAAATCTGCTGTAGTGTGCAAGGAGTTGTGGAGGATCTTTATAACACAGAGAGTGAGCAGGAAAACAACAGATGATGCTCCAGGTGGAGAATATAAAACCAAGCACACTGTGGAAAAATATCCTTGCAATGCATTTTTTCAATTTTAGCCACTACGTTAGCTATATTACCACTGAGGAAACAAATCCCAAAGTCATTGCGATTCAGTTGTTTGCCAGCAAAGTGTGTTGCAACTAATAGCGAAAGACTGTGTGTTACAAAAAGTGTGGGGAACTGACTTGGGATGAGACCCTGAAGAACTGAAAGTAGGATCCAAGCCCATTTTCAGGCAGCAAGTGTCTGCAGCTGACTACATTTGTCTACAAAGCCTTTGTGGGGCAGACTGGGCCAGCTGGGAGTGATTGCCAATTTGCTGGGTAGCATCCATTCTCCCTTAATAATACCTATGACGATGTGTCACTCCATGATACTGGGGGGGCGGGGGCACAGGGGCTGACAGCCCCAAAAGTGCAGGGGAAAAAAACAGAAAAGCCATAAAGGTGGCCAACTCCCCCCATAAAGACTTGCTGTGCAAAGAATTCCTACCCTCACACACTTATCTCTTCCCCAGACGTTTGTGTCTCAGAAAAAAGACAAGTGTGGGTGAGGGACACAAAAGCATTTCAAAAAGGTCTCTCTTCCTCACACTGCTTGACACATCTTCTCACCCACCTCATGTCATGTTAAGAACACGAACAGACCTTAAGACTGTTGTGAGGTGACAGAGTCAGGAGGTGTCGCTGTTTACAACTTGGCCAACCTGACATTGCTCATGCTGGAAGCTTGGTAGATATTCCCTGATACCAATGTGATGACAATGCTGTGATGGATTTCATCTGGAAGAGTCCTACATGCTGCCTGTAGAACAATTACCTACCTCACAAGTTGGTTGTGAGGACAAAAAGGATAAAAACCTATGTAAGCCACCTTGGGCATTAGCTCTGGCATGGGAAAGGTGGAATAAAAATCCAGTCAATCAATCAATAAAACAGGTCTACTCTTTCTATAGGAGAAAGGGGAAAACCCATTTTGGGGGATATGTGATGTTACAGACATAACCTCAACTACCTTTAAAGACTCAAGGTGACCATTAACTAAACCCTAATGCATTACGTCAGCCTTTGTTCTTACTTAGGTGATAAACTCTGTACAACTTTGAAATGCAGGTGAGGTCTTGCATGACTGAATGCTCCTGCAGTGCAGAATAATCATCATCTTTGAACAGGAGAAAAAGCTTAAAGAAAGGCCGGGTTAGAATTTATTTTTCTGGCATTCAGCTTTTTATGTGTTGTGATTTCTCCTCCCCCCCCCCCCCCCCCACATTTTCTTTTTTGATAAAAGAACATAGAAATCTGCTCAGTACCCATCTGAAGTAGTAACTTCTGAAGTAGTATTGTGTAGAAACTGGTCTATCCCATGAGAACAAAAGGTCTTGTGGTACTAGCAAGAGGGTCCATTTATTTATTTATTCAATTAATTAATTAACCAATTGATTAATTAATTAAAACATTTGTATCCCGTCTTTCTCCACAAGGCGGATTTAATTCTGTATTAAACACAGAATTAAAAATATATTTATTATATCAAAAACAAAGTTTATTGTAACATAACATTAGGTCTACAGTCCAGTCTTTTCTACAGTCTTTTGTCCGATGCTTGAAGCACCTCTTGCATTTCATGGTCACTTTTTATATGTGATGTCACCTTGAAATGCAATGAGATGTGTGCAAATGTTCTATGTAAATGACTTAAGGCTGCAGTCCTATCTTTCACTTAAACCAGCCTAAGCCTGGGCATAAATCCTGTGCTGACCTGGGAATGTCACAAAAGACCCATAGGACATTCCTACCCCACTCCTGGGGGAGGGTTAGGCCAGTGCACAGTCATGTGCTTGCCTCCCCACATCACCACCAGAATGGGAAGACCAATGAGTTGTCCTAGCCTAAGTTAAGATTGCATCCTAAACCACAACAACAATTAACAAGTGCAGTAACTGATGATAATGAATCCTGTAAAAACTAGTAATCATCACCAATTATCACAGCTTCTAATTGCTACTGTGATAAACATTTACACACAGAACAGTCACAGAATACTGCACCTGTATTACTCACTGCTTATTTTGTGTTCCCCTTTCTTTCCCACACAATCCAATTCAGGTGGGCACAACTCATGCTTTGCTCCTTCCCTCAGTGGCGTGGGGAGGGCAGTGCATCTCTTTGCTCTGGCCTACCACCACCACTCCCAGGAGTGAAACAGAAATGCCTTACGGCACTTTTGGGACAGTAAGTCAGTCAGTCAGTGACTCTTTGATTTTTTTATGTATAAGAATAGACATGGACAGGATTGTGCTGAGAGGTCCTTGGAATGCAGTATAAAGCGCTGAGCTATGAAGATAGGAGGAGGGTAAGGCAAACAAAGATTCAAATAGCAGCAGTAACAAAATCATGAATTGTCTGTCGATGACCAAAGGCTTTTCATCAAAGCTGCTATTTTAGCCAACAATGCCTGAACAGTCTTTCAAAAAGCATTTTCCTGGCTCCATTAACGCTGACAGCCTCTTTACAGCATTTTGTTCCCACTATGGGCTTGTGATGGTTGGTTATTAACTCTGCAACACTGATGGTGTTACAGGACAGCAGAATATAAACAAATCCTACAATCCAGAGTAACTACAGGAGCATGTGAGAGACATTACGTGTCCCCGTAGTTATGGTACCACCGAGTGAAAACCTATGGGAAATTCATATTGCAATCCAGAGTAAATTGTTCTAACCCCTGAGCAAGGACTACCCATAGTTACTCTGGATTGCACCCAAAGTCCAGAAGTGGCTAGCACAAGCAACTTGCTCTTTGCAGCTGAATTAAAAATGATGGAAACCTCACCAAACTATTACTTAACACATCTGCCTCTCTGCCAGCCCATGTAGAGCTTTTCTGCTCTGACATGTACTGGGTTTCCATGAGTGATGGCAGGCCAGCACAAGACTTCCCATTAGTAAGTCAAAATCTTAAATTGTTATAATGTTCTATCCAGCATGTTTGCAACAGTCAGGGTGGTGCAATGCATGCTCCGCTGACACTGAGAAACAACTGGCTTGTGACTAAGGTGAAGTACATTTGAACAAAATTATTTATTTATATCATGTTATTATGTACCAAGCAGCTCCCCGATATTTCACAGTCAGATCGTTAGATGCAGAGACACTAGTGAAATGTTGCCCATTTAATGAAGGACCCCTGAAAGTGTGGGCTTGTAGCATACTTTGCTACTGTGTTAACTTGCCCTAGTAGGACTTTAAGATGTTGTCATCCTTCCAAAAATAACCTCCATATATACTCCAGAGGAAGTACGCCTGATTACGAGGTGCTACGGAAAACTGACAAATCATTTGCTCTCACACCAATCCCCCATTATATCCAAACAGTCATGAAATATCATCCATAGGAACAGACAGAAAGTAAACTGTTTTTGTGTGTGCAATGAAGCCCTGCACTCGTTCTAGCCTGAACAGTTCTGGTGTTAACAGTAGGCCTACTTATTTAATTCACAAACTTTTTTTTAATTAAAGAAATCTTGACATTTTTGCGCTTAAGATAGTCAACTTAGAGCACAAACCTAACCATGACTACTCAAAAGTAAAGCCCACTGTGTTCAATGAGTCTTACTCCCAGGAAAGTGTCTTAAGGATCACAGCCTGTATTTTTTACGGGAGGGTGATGCCTTTAAGGTAGTGCTACAGCACATAAGATAAACTACCAGTGTGCATTCTGCCTGGCCAAAGTCTTATTATGATGAGTAACTTCTGAACTACAGACTTGACATTTCCAAATAAATGTCATGTTGCTGGCTAGAGAACACAGCACTCTGCACGTTCCCTGCCTTGTTAATGCTTAATAGGATGTGGTTGAGTTTGCATATTTAATAGTGTGTAATACAGCCAACAAAACATAACTTGGTTCATTCCCATATGACGACACCATCGTAAAGGATGAAAAACTGAAACCTTTGAGAAAGACAGAAAAAGAATTTTGCAGTGAAAAAATTAGCAGAAGCTAAAAACTGTCAATGAAATCTACATAATCAGGAGATGAATCGTAATGTATTACAGTAGCTTAAATGGGCTGACACAGATAGACTGAAAAGTTTATGGCAGATAAGTTTATGGCAGTGCAGTACTACCTCCTGGTTAGACTGGCTCAAGTCCCGTGCTGGCCTGGTGGTCTTGCAAATGTGGGTTAAGCCAGCACACAGACATGTGCCAGCCCCCTGGCCCCCCACACACACCAGGAATGGGGGTGAGCTGTGCTGGCCAAAATTGGTTTGGATTGTGCCTTGTATCTATTTTCTCTGGAAGACAATTCAGGTGCAACAAGACTTTTGTCTCTGAACAGACTTCAGTTTTTCTTGTGCTTTTTAACATTTTAAGCCATCTGTGCTTATTGATATTCTTTGCTTTCATGTTAGACTACTTTTAATTCCCCAAATGTAATAACTAAAATGATTTACTTGACCCACATTAATGTTGGAAAGGGGAAAAAGTGATCATTTGTTGTCTTCCTTCTGTTACACATGATCTTCTTCCTATAAACTTATTCCTTTCTTTTTCATGATCATCTTCCTTCCTTTCTCTTCACACTCATGAAAATACCATGTGGCCTCACTCCACAAGATAGCAATGAGAAATATTTACACAACTTACCCATTTTTACTGAACACCTTAAGCCAAATATGAACATTTGGTCCCAGCAGACACAAACAGTGCAAAGTCGTAAATGTAGATAGAAGAACTGCAAATAAGAAAGTCTCCAGTACTGACCTGGAAAGAATTGGTGCAAGATCAAAAAGTTAATGAAGGCATCAATAGTTGTACTACTGTGAATGTAATACTTATGCCTATTAAAAATAAGAACATAAGAAGAGCCTCCAGTGGATCAGGCTAAAGGTTCATCTAGTCCAGCTTCCTGTATCACACAGCTGCCCACCAGAAGCCTCAGGGAGCACACAAGACACCTGCATGCAGGTGCCCTCCCCTGCATCTGGCATTTTGAGGTTGTCCATGTCTATACACAATGATACAAAAAGGGACAGGATACAAGACAATTTAGGGATCAAAACATTCACGCTGTATACTGATCAGGAGGAAGGGCAACTGAGGAAACAAATCAGGGAAGAGCCAAAGGCAACTTGTCCCAACTTAGCTAATGGAGAGGTTCATGCACATTTGTGCTGCAATTGATTTGCAATGACTGCTAACAGAATGAATCCAGGAGAGGCAAGAACAACCCAATGGAAATTATAAAAATGTCTACAAAGTTGCATTATCTAGCAGTGCAGAAGGCTACATGAAAGGTACAGGACAAAGTGAATATACCAGTGCCAAGAATGCACGTAATACATGCCAGAAATCTTCATCTGAATCCACTCATGTTAATTTCCTCCTAATTATAGGGTTTTAGTGTTCCATTCTTGCTCTTAGAGAGCAGGGAGCATTTTGAAGAGACAGCTTCTGACCTTGGCAACTTTCCATTACACCAATCATTAGAATCTTTATAATGACAAAGTCTGCTGGCTGGATTCAGTGCATGGCTCATTCCATTCCCCAGGTGAATGGAGCATTCAGTTCCATTGGGAATCCTTCTTACCATGCTGCAAATCTCCCCAAACTGTGTGCTGGCCTGCCATTTTTGGATTGGGTGCCCCAGCAGGCTTTGTCCCCAGATTGCTGGGCAGACACAATTGGGGACAATTGTGGGCAGACACAATTGGGGACAACATTTGAGGGAGATGAGGATCACAGTAAGGATCCATTCCTAGTATTCAGTGCCATTCCCAGTGCCATTCCCAGTGATTGCCAGTTCGGTGACAACTGATGTAAAGTGTCTTATGCTTTATGTTACACCCCCAATAAAGTTGTAATATGTGCAAGTTTTGACTAATAGTTTCAGATGAAACTATTATTGGGGCATTTTCAACCTTAACATCTTGTCATTGCAATATATTGTTACTTCCAGAGGGTTCAAGTGAATTGTTTTCAAAAATGTTGATTCATTACACTTCCTAATACAACATGTTTGACTGAAAATAAGTAGTGGTGATTGTTTCCGGTAAATAAGACAGGATTACAGCCAAAGTCTGTAAGCACAATGCTGCAATCCTAAAGACACTTTCCTGGGTGTAAGACCCACTGAACACAATGGGGCTTACTACTCAGACATGGTAAGGATTGTGCTCTAAGTAACATCATTTTTAAACACCTCTGGAAATAAGTCGCACTGAAGCCAGGTTTTTGTAAAGATGGTAGACCTGTGTCTGGACTGTACCACTTCAGACTGCAGATGGATTTGACTGCTTGAATCCTTCTCCAAAGCAAGCACACACATTGGCTTCACACCGCAATCAAATGTTAGGGAGGATTGTATTGTTATAGGCTTTTCTTCCAAATGTCCCATTTTCTCAACTGATGATGGCAGCAATCCTAACCACACTTTCCTGGGACAAAGCACAGTGGTACCTCTCGTAACAAGCGCCTCCCATAACAAGTAAAAATTTCAAAGATTCACATAACAAGTTCCGCTTCACATAATAAGTTCTGCTTCACTTAACAAGCAAGTGCACTATGAGCACACATGCTATGCAGCCCTGACGCTACACACAGAGGCTCTTTAAAAGGGCTGCTGGCCAGCACTGCTGCCTCTAACTGCCCCCAACTTGGGGGCAGTTGCCTGGGGGTGCCAGAGGCAGTTGCCCCTAACTGCCCCCAACGGCCACCTTGAACCTTCTACAGCAGCCCAGGTAACCCTACAATCCAGAGTAACTACAGGAGTATATAAGGCACATTACGTGTACCCATAGTTACTGCACCATATAGTGAAAACCTATGGTAAATTCATATTGCAATCCAGAGCAAATTGTTCTTACACCGGAGCAAGGACTCCCCATAGTTACTCTGGATTGCGCCCTTAGTCTCCCAGGAATGTGTCTTTGATTGCAGACTCCTAACTATGTCTACTCAGAAGAAAGCCCCATTGTGTTAAATGGGGCTTACTCCCAGGAAAGTGTCTTTGATTGCAGCCTAAGTAGACTTCATAGGATCATGCACATTGAATGCATGTTTTGAATTCAATTCCAGTGTTTTGTCATCATTTTTACATCCAGTTAATATTTTTATATGAATATTTTGGGGATTGTGGAACAATCGTTTGAGTTTCCATTATTTCCTATGGGAAAATCTGCTTCACTTAAAGAGCGTTTCTTTCTTTCTTTCTTTCTTTCTTTCTTTCTCTTTCTTTCTTTCTTTCTTTCTTTCTTTCTTTCTTTCTTTCTTTCTTTCTTTCTATCTATCTATCTATCTATCTATCTATCGTATTTATATACCGGTTTACAAGAAAATGAAAAAAAAATTAATAGCTAATTAATAGCTAATGGATGCCTGTCCCAAAAGGGCTCACAATCTAAAATGCAAACAGAACACCAGCAGAAGCCACTAGAGCAGACATTCCTGGGGTGTGTAGGGCCAGTTAGTTACTCTTCCCCTGCTAAATAAAAGAGGAACACCCACTTGAAAGAGTGTCTCTTGCCCAGTTAGCAGGGGTTCACTTAAAAAGCATGCCTCCAGAACAAATTAAGCTCTTTATGTGAGGCACTATTGTACTAATGAATACAATGGGACTTACCATACTTCAGAGTAGATATGTTTAGGATTGTACAATTTTTAAAAAAAAATATGGAGAAATATTGAATCACTTACCCACAACCTGCAATTGAAGTGGTACAGGCTTGACATAGGTTTACCTACTTTATTACCACAAGGCATCAGTTTGCTTGGAGTGTCTTCAAAATAAGCATGTGCTGAATTGCTGCCTTCAAGGCTCTATATAAGGCATGCAATCCCTAACTGAATTCAAATTACTGGGCACAATTTGGCTTCATGATTCATGGTGAAGTTTGCTCTGAGAGAGACTTACTCTAACAATGGCGCACCGTAAAGAACAATGATTCCATGGAACAGCATACAAGACGTGAAGAAGTATACGCAGCATCTTAGAAACCGTGCCACCTTTTCAATAAAAGAAAGAAGTTGTACATGAAAAAGATACATGATATTAAATATTTCATGGTTTTTAAAATATTAACATTCATCAGTGAATATTTGTGCACTTGTGTGCGGGCCAGAAGGGATGTGGCAAAGATGGCACATTGACAATTTATAGTAAAACATCCTCTCCAGTTGCATCACAGCACCCCACCCTTACAGAATACAGCTCAAGCCTCATTGGGTTGTTTGAATCAGGACTTGGCTAAAACATACAGCACTCAATAACCTCAATTAATTTAATGAGATTATTATTATCAAGAAGAATACAAGAGCATCCATATTCATGGACCCCATATTAGAAGATTCTGTTATCTGCAGATCAGATCCACAAGGCCACCACATACATGGCCCTGCCATGCACCTTCTCTGGAGGTAAGGTGAGCAGAGCTCCCCTACCCTCCAGAAGGTCCACTGAATCCAGCAGAAGCTCTGGGCATCCATTCACAATCTCTGTTGGGCTCAAACTGAGACACCAGGGGACATTGGTGCACAACAACTGGGTAGTGGGCACCACCAGCCACTGGGTATCTCTGCCAGGCATGGGTCACCAGGCACTACTGGGCAATGGGCAACACCAGGCTCCATGCATCCCTACCAGGCATCTCCGGACACCAAGCATCTCTTCTGACACAAGGCAGTGGACACCACTGGGCAGCAGGCACCACCAGGCACTGGCCAGCAGTGGACACCACTGGGCATCACTGCTGGGCTCCAGACACCACCAGGTGCATCCCTACTGGGCACCAGGCACTTGACACTAGGCATCCCTACTGGGTCCCAGGCACCACCAGGCACCAGACTGGTTTTTTAAGGGGCTTTACATCACAGAATAAGCCCCCCAAATTTCATGCTTCTAGATCCAGGGGTTGAGGCTGAGCACTGAGGATTCAATAAATCAGTCAGTTTTCAACAGTATAGGTACGAAAAGTATAGTCCCTATATAGGTATAGGGATGAAAACACGTGGCACCTCTTTTCACCCCCTTAGGGTTTGAATTTCAAAAAGATCCATTCTTAGTGGGTCCTACATCATAGAAGGAATACTCTCCCCAAATTTCATGCTTATATCTACAGTATTTATATACCGCTTTTCAACTAACAAGTTCACAAAGCGGTTACAAAGAAAATGAAAAAATAATAATAGCTAATTAAAAGCTAATGGGTCCCTGTCCCAAAAGGGCTCACAATCTAAAATGCAAAAAAGAACACCAGCAGAAGCCACTTGAACAGACACTGCTGGGGTGTGCAGGGCCAGTTACTCTCCCCCTGCTAAATAAAAGAGGAACACCCACTTGAAAGAGTGCCTTTTGCTCGGTTAGCAGGGGTTATAGGATCTGAGTTGCTCGGATCTGGCCACAGTGACCCATGCCCTAGTGACATCGAGACTAGACTATTGTAACGTGCTCTAAGTGGGGCTGCCTCTGAAGACGGTCCGGAAGCTTCAACTAGTCCAGAATGCGGTGGCCCGTGTGGTTGCTGGGGCTCGTCGGCTCGACTCTGTCGGGCCACTGCTTCAGCGACTACACTGGCTGCCCATTTGTTTCCGGGCTGAATTCAAAGTGCTGGTCCTGACCTTTAAAGCCCTAAACGGCTCGGGTCCTGGGTACCTGAGGGACCGCCTTCTTCCGTACAATCCGACCCATCACCTAGGGTCATCTGAGGGGGCCCTACTGACTGTGCCGCCACTAAAAGATGTGAGAGGTGTGGCGGCCAGAGATAGGGCCTTCTCGGTGGTGGCATCCCAGCTTTGGAACTCCCTCCCCATAAAACTTAGGAAAGCTCCCTCAATACAGAGCTTCAGGCAAGGCCTTAAAACCTTTTATTTTAAAAAAGCGTTTAAACAGGGCAGAGGGTGGGGGGCAGTGTTTTAGTGTTCTATTTTATTGTTTTAACGAATGTCTTTTAGCTTGTTTTTAATTGTTCTTAGTCTTTATTATTCTAATTGTATTTTAATTGTATTTTAATGATGTTTTAATTTGTATTTATTAGCAATTTTAATGATGTTTTATTCTTTAATGTTAGCCGCGTTGGGCTCCCTCTTATGGGGGAGGAAAGGCAGGGTATAAATTGAGTAAATAAATAAATAAATAGGTCTGGTCCGGTGATTATGGCTGGGTGTTGTTTAGTTAGTGAGTGAGTGAATTACTCTTCAACTTTATATACTGTATATAGATTTTCATATACTGTACCAAGTTGGATGAATGGCCTATATTGACATATCTCTCCGCATTGGCAGGCGATGAGGTCCCTCTCATTAATAACACCTAAAGTCTCTCTTTTTCTCATTCTTATAGTACAACCCTAGACACACATACCCAGAAGTAAGTCTTACTGTGTTCAATGTGCCTTCCCTGCCCGGAGCTGTAGGACTCTAACAGCTTTGAATTACTTAGATTACTTCCGTGTAGACATGGTAAGTCTTGCACTGTTAAGTCTTACATCAGGCCTCCTTTACAGGACCGTTGAAAAAATTATAGCACTAACATATGCAATGCATTTTATAGTCCTGAAATGTAGTATTACTATTATTTATAATAAAAAATAAGATTTAATAAGATTAAATCTTACCTTGTGAGCAAAAGAACTTCTTTTAGTAGATGAATTTGGTTTGAGAATAATATACAAAATTATATTTACAGAAGCAACACTTGCTGAACAGATGCACAACCATGTCAGGTGTGTTCCCAAGACTGAAAAGTTTTCCAGACACAGAGATGGAATGACAGCTGTTAAAATTATGGAAAATATACACACAATGTTGGAAGAAAGCAGTTGTTTTATTTCTTTATCTTTCATGGTGTGTTATCTTGAACTTTCACCTGGGGAGAAAAAGAAAAAGATTTATACACTCAGTCCAGCTTTTTGTAAATCAGTGGCTCACAAGATGCCACAACAAGCACATAAAAGACCCACAGCCTACCATCCTCCCCTGTATCTGGCATTCAGAGGTAGCCCACATCTCAAAACAAGAGGTTGCCCATAAACCCATCATGTCTTTTTAAATAGATGGAATTATCCTCCTTATACATTTTTTGTCCCATCTCCATTTTTAAGGCATCTAGGCCATCATGTGTCATCACCACATCCTGTGGCAATGAGTTCCAAGACTACACATTGGATTAGAAATATTTAATTCTCAACTTTCAGTTTTAGAGGCTGGTGTTGCACGAGAGGGAAAAGAGCATCCCTGATGCACTCTTGTTCTAAACACCCCAACATTGAAAGTTGCTGGTTTCAAGCACAAGTGTCAAAAAAAGCATGCACATCAAATACACTCACACACTTACATACACTGAGCTGAATGATGGTTATTCTCAAATAAAACTAGGTAGGATCAGACTCAATTCTCCAGACAATGGCATGCTTAGAGCCAGTTCCCTGCATGTCTACTCAGACGTAAGACCCATTCTAGTCAATGGGGCTTACTCCCAGGGAAGAATAGGACTGCAGCCTGGGAGCCCACCCTTATGCATGTCTACTCAGAAGTAAGTCCCATTCTAGTCAATGGGGCTTACTCCCAGGGAAGTGAGAATAGGACTGCTGCCTGGCAGCCCACCCTTATGCATGTCTACTCAGAAGTAAGTCCCATTCTAGTCAATGGGGCTTACTCCCAGGGAAGTGAGAATAGGACTGCAGCCTAGGAACCCACCCTTATGCATGTCTACTCAGAAGTCCCATTCTAGTCAATGGGGCTTACTCCCAGGGAAGTGAGAATAGGACTGCAGCCTGGGAGCCCACCCTTATGCATGTCTACTCAGAAGTAAGTCCCATTCTAGTCAATGGGGCTTACTCCCAGGGAAGTGAGAATAGGACTGCAGCATGGGAGCCCACCCTTATGCATGTCTACTCAGAAGTAAGTCCCATTCTATTCAATGGGGCTTACTCCCAGGGAAGTGAGAATAGGACTGCTGCCTGGCAGCCCACCCTTATGCATGTCTACTCAGAAGTAAGTCCCATTCTTGTCAATGGGGCTTACTCCGAGGTAAGAGTGAATAGCCTGACAGCCCAAACCTAGTCGCACTTTCCTGGGAGCAAGCCCCATAGTCTTTAATGGGACTTACTTCCGAGTAGAGACAAGAAGGCCCCCTTCCTGGCCCTCACCTGTACTTCTCTCAAGGGCCGGTGGGCGTGATCTGATGAGGAAGGTCAGAGGTCACCAGGAGGAGTCAGCCCTTCACGCTCGCTCTGCCTCAGAACGGCCTTGGTGACGTCATCGCGCCCAAACAAAAACGATTCGTCCAATCAGGAAAGCGGAGGAGGTGGAACCTTTGGCGATTTCCTCCAATCGGGAGACGTGATATGTCCGCGCCCTCCAATAGGCTTGAGGGAGGGGCGTGGCCTTGGGGTGGACTCCGGAAGAGGAAGGACTGACGCAGTGAAAGAGGCGGGGTGTCCGGCGGAAGTGGAGAGGAGGTGTTGTGGCCGTTGACAGGCTCGGGGGTCGACATGGTGTGCGAGAAGTGTGAGTCCGGGCCAGAGGGAGGGTCTGAGAGAAGGACGACCTTGGCCAGTCACTCAGCCTTGCCTTGGCTTATAACAGTGTTGAAGCACTTGATGTGTCAGGTAGCAGGGGTGGTTTGGTGGGTTGAGTGCAGGGCTGCTGAAGAAAGCTAAGCAGGGATGGTCCTGGACAATTCTTGGATGGGAGACTGAAAGATAATAAGGCTGCTTATTAGCTCCAGAAGGTGTTGCTTGGCTGACCTGAACCAGATGATGTGATGGGGGAGAGTGGGGAGTGCGGGAGGGGCTGTGAAGTGACCCAAGGGGTAGGGGGCACTGCTGGTTATGGGCACCAGGCGTGCCCCTACTGGGCAACTGGGCACCACCAGGCTTCAGGGTTTACTGGGCACCCCACTCAGGAGTCAATGCTAGGGGGAAGGACAGGAGTGTCTACTCAGAAGTAAATAAGTATATTTTCAGCCCTTCCAGGCTGGGGAGCCAAACTGAGCTGTTCTTTCTCTACAGGTGAGAAAAAACTTGGCACTGTAATCACACCCGACACATGGAAAGATGGTGCAAGAAACACTACAGGTACTCAAAAGTACACTTACCACTACTGCGAATAGTGATTTCTAAAACTCTTACTTAAATAACGTTGGGCATTGTTAAGCCTAGAATCTTAGTAGATGGAAGTAAGAAGACTTTATTTCAAAAGCGCATTTTCTTTTCTCTAATAATGCACTGCCTAATAGTCAAATGTTTATAGGGATTGTGAATGTGGGAAAAGGATAGCTTTCAGCTCAGGTTGCCATAATCCACAAAACCAGGACAGGACCCTCTGTACCATTTGCCAGCATCTGAACACAATCCCCCCCCCCCAAAAAAAAAAAATCAGGATTAATTCTGATGTTTAATATTGATTGTTAGGCAATACAGTTCAAACAGTCAGATATTCACATTAATAGGGATGTAACGTGTTATAATAGTTAGTTAATATAATGTTTATTTAAGTAGATGCTGATGGGGAAAAAAGAACATGTTTCATATTTATCATAGATGATGTAATTTAATGGCCTTTACTGAAAGTTGCTTTTATTATCTCAATAAAAAAACTTTTATTTAAGTTGCTTTTGTGTTATTGTGAGGGAGGAAAGTGGGAAAACATCAGAGAACAAACATTGCAGAACATCTCACCAGGATACTAAATTCAGAGCTTGATTAATTGGTGCCTTTTTATCTGTCCACAATATGTCAATTCATTGCCCGTTATATTGATGTTTTAGCTGTAATCAAAGCTTTTTTAATGATCCCACTGAAGCAACTAAAAAATGCAGCGTATCCCTCTGAATTTAGTATCTCATACAGGATAACTCCCTCTGGTCACTTAACCACCTTGCATATTCATATTGATTGTTGGACAGTGTCCTTTTAAGAGGGGCCATTCATGTCATGGCATTGGTTAATAATGTTTTGCAAATCTGCAAAAGGTTTAAATCTTACATTTATTTTTTTAATAGAAAGCGGTGGAAGAAAATTAAATGAAAACAAGGCTTTGACATCAAAGAAGGCAAGGTAATGGATGTCCTGGTATATGCAGGGACAGGGGTGTCACTATGGTTTGCATCACCTGGTGTGGGAGGCCAGTGTGTCACCCCCATGCAGTGGGCAGGGCAACAACCTTGGTGGTGATTCATAGTTACATGCCATTGCTCCGCCTCCACTGGTTTTTTAGCCAAACATTTTAAAAGAATAAAGATATTTCTGAGTGGTTTGTTTCACTGCATTCTGTTGCAAATTATGCACCCAACAGTATATAACATGATGGGATTATTCCTAAAAACCATGATTTTTAGCCATTTTGATCACTAGAAGTGTCACCCCCCCACAAGGGTGCCCCCTTTCAAACAACGTATTACAGTGGTTCTCAAACGTTCTAGATTGGGACCCACTTTTTAGAGAGATAATCTAGGATCCTCTGATGACATGGCTGGAAGTGACATCGGGCACAATCCAGAGTAACTACGGGGAGTCCTTGCTCCGGTGCAATAACAATTTGCTCTGGATTGCAATATGAATTTCCCATAGGTTTTCACTAGATGGTGCAGTAACTACGGGTGCAAGTAATGTCTCTTGCATGCTCCCAAAGTTATTCTGGATTGTAGGGATAATCAGATAAATTAAGACAAATAATTGTAAATACATTAAAGTTAATGAAATAAATAATCTCAAAACCCCCAACCCCGGAAAAAAAATTCCGTAAGATTCTCAGTCTTACACAACACCTTGCTCAATTTAAGTTCCTATATTTAAACCAGTTCAATATGATTTGGGATTAAATCAGTTTTAAACCCAGCAAGTTTTTCATATTTTTGCTAAACCAGGGTGACCATCTGTCATAATCAGACGGAGGACAACCCCCCCCCCCAATGTGGGACACCCCAGAAAAGTGTAGAATATAACAAAATAAAAGTTCAAATCTCTTGGGTATATTGCTTCCATGTGCTTACTGTAATATTACTGAATTCCATGCAATATTACTGAATATTGCATTTTAAATTATTAGATACAATTTAATATGTATAATTTAAATTCCAAGTAGGCTGTAGGCAGATTAACTAAATGTCACAATGAAAAAAGAGGACATGAGAATATGACACCCCACAAAATGTAGAAGACTCAAAAAAAATGTAGGATATGAGAAATATATAAAAAATAAAATTCAAGTGGTTAGGCAATCCTAAAGACGCTTTCCTAGGAGTAAGACCCACTGAACACAGTGGGGCTTACGTTTGAGGAGACATGGTTAGGATTGCACTGTTTATTCATTATTATTAAAATTAAATATTACATATCATTTATTACATATAATTGATGAATTACTAGCACAGGGAAATGGAGGCCAAGGAAGACTTTTCCAGGACACAAGGTTAAAGAGGACATGTCCTGGAAAAAGAGAACAGCTGATAAAAAAATAAAAGATACTAAAAATGGGGCTTTTTAGTTTTTTGGCCATAACTTTGGCTAGGAAGGTACTATCTCAAAATGGGTTGTTGTGTTGGACTCTGCTCTTCAATACGAATCCAATGACATATGGCAAGATGGGGTAGTGCGCACCTTCGAGAAGTTCATTTTTGGGGTCCCACAGCCCCCCAGTGCGTGTCATCCCCAGCGTGTCACCCGGTGCAGGCCGCACCCTCCCCCCCTCTGCAGCCCCATGTTGATGCCAGCATTCAGTGATAATAAGGCAAAAGGCAGACACACAGTTTTCCAGCCTTTCCCTGCATCCTCCTGACTGTTTCTTTCTTCATTTCGGTGTCTTATTTTCTTTCCTTCCTCACCCTGTCTGTACCCTGCATTGCCTTGCCATTTCGTCTAGTCAATCTCCCTGGTTCCTCTTTTGATTTACTCCCACCTCTCTGTCTTCTACCTTTTGATGGCGGTGGTGGGCTCTCCCTCACTGGGGATCTTCAAGCAGAGGTTCAACAAGCTCCTGTTGGAGATACTCTAGGAGAATTTTCTGCTACAAGCAGGGGGTTTGGACTACATGACCTATTAGGTCCCTTCCAACTGTATGATTCTATATCTTCACAATATCTTCCTAATCTTTTATCTCACACATTTCACTCTCTCTCTCTTCCCTTCTTTTCCCAGGTTAGTGACACCTGCTGTTCCCCTTCGTTGGTGCCTACTGTTGCCCTTTCTTTCCTGCTGTTCCCCTTCATTGGTGCCCCACAGCAAGTCTTTAGTCTACTATCTTCGGCAGGCACATCTTAATTTTCTGTTTTTCTTCTCTTTCTTGCCAGCTGATAAGGGGGTCTTTTGGTTTGGGATTTTTGAAATGGCTGATTTTCACTTTTTGACTGTCCATAAGGAGGCTATGTGCATATCTTGGAGCAGCTGGGCAGCTGGAGGAGACAAAGATGAGGCCGCTAGCTGAGACAACAGGATTACTTTTTAAAGTCTATGAAATTGTATAAGTTTCACATTGCTGTATGCCACAGAGTGACTGGATTGATTAGCGCCTAATGATTGCTGCTAAGAAGCTTCCTGTAACTCTAGCCAAGATATTTTTCTATTCATAAATTGAATGCTCAAATTCTTTTCTGCTTATCCAAGCAATCTTATTGCTTCTTATGGGAAAGTCGGTTTTCATTTCCATGTTTTTGAAATATGTGCACTTTTCAATAACTTTATCCTTGTGTAAATTTTAAGAACTGCCTGTACTTGTTTGGGAGCTGCCATTGTGCAAGCTAGTTTAAAATATTTTTTTTTTTTTTTTTTGGGGGGGGGGGGGGAAGCTGAAAAAAGCAGGAAGTGTCATTTTTGGTTTTCATTACTAATCTACCCTCGGATCTTTTTCCCCTTTTTCACCTTGGTACAATCAGACTCTGAAAATAAATAGCAACATTTTCTGTACAAATGGATGATCCTGTTATTTGTGTCTTTCTAGGTTTGATCCTTATGGCAAAAACAAATTTGCCATATGCCGCATTTGTAAAAGTTCAGTTCATCAGCCAGGCTCTCACTACTGCCAGGGATGTGCATATAAAAAGGGTGAGATAGGGCATTTCATAAATATTTTTCTTATTCATAGATTCATGTCAAAGTATGTTTGTTCTTTCACAGTATATAAATGACACATCTATTTCAAGTTTATCACAGATTGGTATAAAAGTGACTGTTCTGAGGCTGCTTTGTGCTCTGTCTTTGAGTATCTTTTATATAACCTGGTCTCCAGATTACTAGTTTTCTTATTGTTGCCTATGCCAATCCAACTTTCCAGCACCAATCGGCCACAATGCAATCCAAAGATAAAGGATCAAATGTTTTATACCTTTGATGTGGAGGCATCCACAATTGTTTCCCCCCTATGGAATGCAGTGGGGAAAAATTTTTCCACTGAACTAGTCCCAGGTCCCAAGAAGGATACCAAAATTTTTCACAGCAGGCCCCATCCCTGTACAGGAGGGATACAAGCACCTTGTGCAATTTTATCCACACACTGTACAAGGAAAATATGGGCATTACTTCTCTCGATGTTGTGAATTATTTCATGAGCAGATTTTTTGTCTGCTGTGCTAAAAAACACTTGGGCCATTGTCAGAGCAAAACTTTATATATGCAACAGGAGACATTTTGTACATCAATGCTGTACAGATTTTGAATTGCTCCCACCCCTGTTGTATTGGAGTATTACGGCTTGGAAGAATTGCATTGAACAGAATTCATCTTTGACTTGTCAACTTGGTCATCTCAACTGCCTATTTCTTGGCGATCTAAGTGTTCTGTTTCTTTGTCTTTTTTCTGTTGTGAAGTTATTTAAGTTGCCATGTTACTAACTGATTGAATTAGTATAAAAGAGTCATATTAATTGTTCTTTTTCTTTATAGGTATCTGCTCAATGTGCGGAAAGAAAGTCTTGGATACGAAAAACTACAAGCAGACATCTGTTTAATTATATGCTGTGGGGTTTTTATGGACCAGCTTTATTGAGTTTAAAAGTGGCTATTGAAATGGAATCAAAATGGAATTGTGGAGGAGAGATGAATGATGTAAAGCCTCCTTCAGAATTTACATAAACTTTTAGTTACATTATTTTTGCTCTAACTTTAAACTTGATAAAAATTGTATAATGGATTTGTTAATGAGAGAACTTGAATGTCTTCTCATTCTATGATCTGGTCATAGTTACCGGTGAGATTACAAATACAGTAATACCAAAAGTAATCTACTAGTGGCAATTGGTGTTATAAACATAAAAGCATTTAATAATATCACCATGTTAATGTTGTAAGTTTCAAAATCTGAAAATATAATTTAGGTCAAATCCAGCACTTTTCAACTTTTTCTTTAAAATTTTTTTTTTAATTAGGTCTATTGTAAGGTGCTAAGTTCTCCAGTGGGAAAGCTGCTAGTGAAAGAAAACTGGTAGAAAATGACTTAAAGGTTGGAATGCTTAGAAGGGTCATTTTCAGACCTCCACCAGATAATGGCATCCATGGGTAAGGTCCATCAGAGAACTGAGTGTTCTGATGTGTTCTGAGGCCTCCAAAGACATTGGAAAGGGTCTTCTGTTTTTGCAAAATTGGAAGAGCCTTTCTGACATATCCAGGAGGTGTTAAGGGACCATCCTACACTGATTTAGAACCCCCACTGAGTCACATCTGTAGTTTTGAGCCCGCTGATAAAGAGGGCCCACTTGTGACCATCTTTGCAGAATCTGTGACCCACCAAGCAAACACAGCCCGCCAGGGGCTTTGTAATTCTGTTGCCTGTTAAGAATTACAAAAACAAGGGTTCTCAAAAACCCAGATGTCACAATCCATTGTAGAAAGCTTGCTTGCATTTGATTGATCCTATTTTCAAAAGGACTGATGCTTAATGTGGGTTACTACTGTCAGCATTATCGGGTTTAGACCATAATACAGTACTCTGCATATGTACCTGGCAGTAAGCCTCATCAAGCACACCGAGATATAACTTTCAAGAAAATGTGTGGGAAAGCACTGTTAAACCTATCTTTCTGGACTTAAAAAAAGGTTTCAATCATAAATCTAACATGCCATTCTATAGCATCAGGATGTAAAATTGAGACAATACTTAATAAATAAATTGTAAATAATGTGTTTCCAGTTTGTTATATTAAAACAGAGACTGCCAAGTTTGGGGATTCTGTTTTCTTGTGTACAATCCTTTGCTTGTCAAGGCTGTATTTTTAATCAATTAAGGCTGTAATCCTAACTCCCAGTTAGGCTGGTCGAAGCTCCCATGTTGGCCAAGTCCCATGTTTTTTGTTTGTTTTTTTTCTTTAAGGGGGTGGGAATATACAGGGGGAAAATGATGTGTATGTATAATGATGGCCAAGTCCGATGTTGGCTTGGGAGTGTCACAAAAGTACTGGACAGGCCGGCACTTCTGGGAAAGGTTAGGACAACGCCTAGGGAAAGGTTAGGACAGCGCACATACATGCGCTTGCTGTAAAAAGTAGGAGTCATGTTTGCTTGTTAGTAGAGAGAGGAGCCCAGCTAAGGGTACTATCTGGCAATTTTCTGCCGAGCTGCGGCTAGTGAGTCATCAAAGACCTAGGAATTGTGCCTGCCCAAGATTGCACCTGAAATGTTATAATCCCTTGTATATTTCTGTTATTATTTGTGTCCTGTGCAGCACATGAGTACTTCAGGACTTGGTCATAGAAGAAATAGCTAGGTCTATATTGACTTGGTTGCTTCCAGCCATGCTTTGAGGTACACTTCCAACTTCAAGAGTTTGGTAGGCTGACAGAAATACCATGTATATACCTCACATTGAACTTGTAAACTACTTAGTATTGGGCTTGTAAACTACTTATTTTTCTGCTTAACAAATTCCTTGAGCTCATAGACGTGCCAAATCTGGAATTGGAAATCTCCTGGTTTCTGATCCAGGGAGATTTTAATGTACCCGTTGATATGTGAGTTAACTTTATAAGCTGAGTTAACCCTATAGCTTTCATGTCTGTATCAAAAAAATTTTTTAAATTATATGCATGTTAATACTTTTTTAAAACAGTTCAGTGATGGTTGGCAATCTAAGACAGTATGAAATGAAAAATCTACCCCTTCAAAGTGTAGCAGTGTCATTTTAGGACAGTATGGGGGAAATGGTGAGGCCCAGCACACCTGGCCAGCTCTTTATATTAATTGTGTTCCCTATGATACAGTCCTTAGCAATGCACAGTAGCTTCAAGACAGACACAAAGTATTTTTGGTAAATGAATCTTAACTGAGTAAGGTGTAACTGTCAGGGAGGGGCGAGATTCGTCTCTATCATAGCATTGTGTCTTTTAGCTGCCTTAACTCCAAATCTTTACTTCCTCCTATAAAAGTGATATTTTTGCTTAGGGTTAACAAAAATCAAATTTTTGCAACAATAGAATCAAGTTTACTTAAGTAAAAAAATGCAGATTGTGTCCCTTAGGGCAAAATCCAGAGTAACTACGAGGAGTCCTTGCTCCGGTATAAGAACAACTTATTCTGGATTCCAATATGAATTTTCCATAGGTTTTCACTAGGTGGTGCAGTAACTACGGATGCACATAAAGTCTCTTATGTGCTCCCATAGTTACTCTGGATTTGGGGATAGTCTTTCCCTGCTGAATATAAGAAGAGCACCACTTACAAGTACCTGAATACATAGTTAATGGGTAACTCTATTATGATATCTATATGGAAATGAAAGCTGATTTATAGTAACATGTTATCAGTTCCATACATTGTCAGAATTACATCTCAGTGGCTCTCAGAACAATCAGTATCATGGGAATGTTTTGTGTTTTACAAAATCCACTTTTTTCCATGGGCTTTTGTGTTTTCCTTCTCTGGTTAATTGGCCATATCTGATAGAGATTCCAGTGTGGTTATTCCAGCGTGGTTTGTTGCGTTGCATTCTGCATTCAGTTACCTTTCCAGCGATATATTACATGATGGTATTCTTTCATACACATCCCATTTTTCACAATTTTAGCCACTACTGTCAAGCTCATCTTGTTTCCCCCTTAAAACTTGTAGCTCAATGCAACTATGGCACCCCCTTACTATGCCACTGGTTGGTAGCCTTTTGTATTTTATTGTGTTAATTTCAGGAAGTTCTTGGCAGACTAATTAGGTTGTGCCTGATATAAAAGATTAGATCAAAGTATCCTTATAATTTTTTTCAATCTGTTTTTGTTTTATGCCATCCTGTTGTAACACAGATGCTTGAAAGCAAGAGAGGAAGTGACAACAGTGGCAGCACTAGGAAGCACTTAATATTAATTTTTAATTTTATTAATTTTTAATTGTTGGTGCAACACTGTAAAGGGTGCAATCCTAAGCTCCAGTTAGGCTGCCATAAGCCCCAGCATAAAGTTGTGTGCCGATAAAGACACTTCTGCCCTACACTGGGGGGGTTTTCCAGTCACAGGCATACACCGCCCTCTCCACACCATCATGGGAACATATGCCAAGTGAGATATGCCAGTCTAAATTGCTAAGGATTGCACTCATGGGTTCTATAGACAGGCAAATTAGAACGGCATCCAAAATGGTTACTCAATAAAAAATTATACTCATTAAAACTAATACTCATGCAGAACACCTGTTTTGGTTTTACTAACAGATATATTTTAGCACCATTTTATCAAAACCAAAGCTTTTTCTTTAATTGTTTTCCAAGAAGTAGCAGAGAGTGCCTTCAGTACATTATAAGGCTGAAGAAATTGTGCATACAGTATTTATTCACAGGTTCTGTTCAAGGCATCCAAGCAGTATGCACAATGGCTACTCCTAATTTTTTAGTGTTTCAAATCCCTAAATTCAATCCTAGTCAATATCAAGTACAATCATTCAAATTACAATATGTCTGGAGGACCAGATAACATAAAACAGAATGTTATTTCTTTCAAAGATCACTGAATAAAGTGAGTTGTAAAAGTGTTACGGTTACAGGCTTCCATTTAATAAAGAAATATCTTTTTTTAGGAAATGCCACCCTGTCAAAGAGGGTGAGAGTTGTACAAAGTACATTTCAAGTTGTATTATACTGTTCTTTCAGAAAATTCAGTTATCTTACAGTAATTTTATAGTGCATAGAATCAAAGCCTCAAACTAGGAAAGGATACTAACGAAAAAGGACTGGTAGGAGTCTGGAAACCAGATAGAATAATGCACCTAGAACTCATTTCAAGAAGAAATATATAAAAATAACCTTACAAAAAAGGTTTGATCTGTAGCACAATCCTATGCCTGACTTGCGCCAGTCCAGCACATACTCAGCCAGCATGTGCAACAAGCATAAGTTCAGGAAGCTCCAGAGCCTTCCTGCTGGTGCCAAAAGATGGAGCAGCACCCACCAGAGCAGGTGAGTCTTGTACAGGGGCTGGATTGGACAGGGGGATGGGTGATGGGGATGGTTAGGCAGATCAGACATGTGGGGGTAGGATCGGCTGATCAAATCCTATTCCTGAGCCTTATCTGCCCTTATCTGCCTATTATTCCTGAGCCTTATCTGCCCTCCTCCTGCCCCATTTTACCCACGTTCTGGCCTGTATCTGCAAATATGGATCAACTTGGACTTGTGCCATCAATGTCACTGGTCTCAGATGACCTATAGCAGCAACTAGGGCTTACCCCAAGGAGCCTTTCTGCCTCCAAATCTCTTCCGTGGGATGCAGCGTAACCATATCAGCACTGCTACATCAATGTAGGGACACTTAAGTAGGATTGGTCTGCTTGAGTTTTTTTCCTACACTTGATGTACATTCTAGGATTATAATTCAAATGGGATCATACACATGGAAGAAGCTACCACATCACGGTTGCCATAATTCTCTCGGAACAGGACCCTCTGTCCCATTTGTCAGTATGTAAACACAATCCTCCAAAATTTGGATTGTTCCTGTTCTTCTGAACATATGGTAACCCTATACCACATATATGTCCCTAAGTGAATGTGGAATCATATGAAAACAGATCTTGTGGCATCTCCCTGCAAAGGCTGTTCACTGAAAGTCCTCTGAGAAAACCAGTAATACTGTGATCAGCTGTTCAGGACGGCAATGAGAAACTGGACTTTGCTTTCTCCCTGTGCCCCAAGCAGCACAGCTGATTCTATTTCAGTTTAGCACCATGTATACAGTACTGGCAGATGCAAGAGGGCAGAATTCCTGAAAAGTGTGCCTACATGGAATACATCTGCAAATACAAGTTGTTGTATTCAGTTTGTTTTTAAGGCAAGCTGTTAAATAATTTTAGATGTAGACATAAAAACGTAATGTGTGAAGAGGCTCTTAGCCACCATGTCACAAGACGCTACCATCTAAGGACACCTATATTCTTTTCAGTTGTAGTAGAATTAGGTGCTTGCATTCCCTACCAAATATTTAAAAGAATTCTACAAGTGTTACTAAGAAGCGAGAACAAAGCTGTGATAATAGTTTTTTTCTCTTTCTTTCTAGACAAGCGCTGAAAACTTGGCTTCACACATAAGGCAGATACGTTTTGGCAATTGACTGTAGCGTGTGTTCCAAACCCACAGGGAGCCACAAGCTGTTGCTGTTTAATTCTTGATCAAAGCGAGAAATTCTTCCCTGGTTTTTGGATCTTCTCGCAACACTCCAAGCATGGTGCTGGTAACAGTTTTGCTGTTCATTTTTTGAACACCCCTCATGATCATACACATGTGCCTGGCGAGAACATACGAAAAGGCATCATTAGTATCAGTCACTAAGAAATGCCGATAACAAGCAAGCTAAGAGCAAACATTGCTTTATTGTCTTGAGATTAGATTGCTATGAGATTTTTCTTTTAAAAAAATCTGAGCTGCATATTCATATCATGGGGTAGATTCTAGACATACAATTGAAAAGGGAAGTTTGCCTTCCAAAATAAAAAGACAAACAAACCATTGACTCTTCATGCTTAGTACACAGAGAACCAGGATGGGTATGGAGCTGGACTGGGATTCCTTCACAGGGTTATTGTGAGGACAACAGGAGGGGAGGAATTAAAGCTTGTAAGCCATCTTGGGCATTTAAGTTGGGCATGTGAAAGAATGAATGAATGATCAACCCTAACTCGCAGTGCATAAGCCCCAGCACAAGTCCTGGCCTCACCTGGGAGTGTCATAAAAGTGCCATAAGATACTTGTGTGCCTCTCATGGGAGAGGGTTTAGGCCAGTGCACAGACATGTGCTTGTCTCCATCACCACAGGAATGGAACCTATGATGTGTGCCAGCTAGGGTTAGGATTGCACAATGAAGGCATGAATGAATATGTTGCAGTTTATCTGGGAATAAGTCCCAGTGTACATAATGGGACCATAAAAGGGGACAGGAGGTACTGGATTCTCGATCCTTTAAAAGTCACTAGGGGTAAGCATTGGCATCCATCAGTCTCAAAAGCTATCGTGCTCAATGCTGTATGCGAAGCATGAAGGCCTGGGTAGATTAATATGGAAGATAGGCTGTTACCCAAGCAGCAAATCCCGTCTCCACACCACTGAAATAATCCAATGGAACGGCAGAGCTGATACAATTGGTTCCAGCTGCATCGTAGAGCTGGGCTAAGGACAGGAGCTCACTCTGTCTTGTGGGGACCTGGGTCTTGAACCCTGGCCTTCTGGTTAATAGGCACAGTGTCTTAACCACTTGTGCCACTCACAAAGCGACTAGGAGTAATGGCTTAGAAATCTCTCATCTGCTGTCTTATTTTGGTCTTCTACTTCGAAGTGTTGCATGTTCAGTGGCTGCACCATGTAAAAGAAAAGTCTCCCTAAAGAATTCTTGTATCTTGTAATGACAAAGCCAGAAGTGCTCTGTTCAGAAAAAGATCCAACAGTAGAACTTCAATGCATACAGGTAGGCACCTATTTTGTGTGTTCAAAGTAATTCATGTATTAAATAGTTTTACAACAGATGTTGGACAATAATTATACAGGACTGAAAGAAGGGGTTGGGGAAGAAGACCCAGAAGACAGGTATAGCGTGATCTCAGTTGCCCTAATGTAGGGCAACTGACTATCCAGTCAGACTATCCAGTCAGAAACCATGTGCTTGCATTATTCATGCAATGGCAGCTCAAACTCCATTTTCCGGCACCTCAACATCCCCTCTTGACTGTCATGCAACAGCCACCAGTTTTGCTTCATGCCATCCCTGATGACTGGGGCTGTAATTAGAACTGTTGACTTACGAAGCTTCTATGACCACAGCCACTCCAACTGGTTTCAGGGCATCAGTAACCGCCAGTGCAATTTGTTTGGTGAGCCGCTCCTGGACTGAAAGAATAAGGATTTTATGTAAATAGCCTGACAAAATCAAATATGTGCTCACTTACCCAAGAGTCAAATTGCATTTTACTTTAAGCACACCATCTTTTATAGTTTTATCTTTTATCCCTAGGTTTTATTTTTTTATCCCTAGTTTATGGGGAGAGACATGAACCGAACTGATACTATTGGGGGGGAGTTTAAATTCCTACCCCCACAGTACACTTGCAGATTGGATCCTCCGCTCCTCTCCTTGTGGTTGCAAAATACATATTACAAGTTTTGTTTGGCCCCAAGAAGGAAATACAGTTTTAGTACATGATCACATTAGAAAGAACTCATTTTCGTAATTGGCAAGCTCATGTTCCTTTAGTGGTTACTTTGAAAGAGTATTTTAAAATATTTCTGTCAGTCTTTGATGGATGCTTCAACAAAAGATGTTAATTAAATAATTAGCACTAACTTATTTTAATTGTACAAATCAACCTTCTTTCACTCTTATACCAGACTAAAGATGCAATCTTGTAACACCTTCCAGGAGTAAGCTGGCTCACTTCTGAAAAGATCAGCAAAGGATTGTGTCATAAAGAAGTATCAGCCCTCAAAGGAGTTTCTCCTACTGTGTTCCTAACAGAATTTCCTTTCTGTTTAGGATGCAATAGAGCAGTTGATCCCAACTACTAGTTACATCAAATGAATCATTTGATTAGCATGTTTATGGCTTCTAATAGCCACTATGTGCCTTCGAAAGCAAGGCAAGGAGAAAAGGTGCTGTGCTCTGGTTCTGATGAAACTTGTATACTCAAGGTTGCATTTAGCTCAGGAGGGAATCATTGATTGATGTCTATGGGGTGATCCCTCCTGTGCTCATTCTAGCCTTGGAGAAACCATTTTAATTGTGTAAATGGCATGACGGGAAAGGTTTAGATACCTTTTCCCAGTTTATTTTGCTCAAAACCCAATTACAGTTGTCTCGTCACCCCAGTGGTTGTGATTTACATTTAAACAAGTATGATAAATAAAATATCATAAAGTATAAAATAAAAATAAAATAAAATAAAGTATCAAATTACATATTTATTTAATACAATGTGTCATTTGGCTCCAAGGGTAATTTATCTTGCATTTCTGAGTCAGAAGAGCAATAAAATGGCAATAATAAAAATGCCTACTCCACAGCACAGACAGACTGGAAGAAGGAAAGGCAGGACCTGTGAATCCTGCTGAGATGCAGAAGACAGATTTGCTAGGGAAGAAGGTGTTGAGTTCACACATGAGCCTTTATGAATGAATGTTTTGCCACAGTAGGCTAGTGGCACATGCTGTAGGAATGACTCTACCGTAGGAACTCCTTCAGTTGGTCTGGGAGGGATAGAGGATAACCATGTGTCTGCAAAACTGAGACATATTACAGAAAAAACACAAACCTTGAAGTCTTCGGCTAAATATTTCAACAATCCTGGATGGAAAAAAGATGGAAAACAATATATATTGTAATATAACAATTTATATATATAAAAGAGAAAAGTCACTGACTCACTCACTGACTCATCACCACCCTGCCAAAACCGCTGGGCCTAGAAGCGTGAAATTTGGGGTGGATGTTTTTTCCATGACGGAGGAGTGCACTAATAACCAGTTTTTGGAAATTCCAACCAGAAGGGGGTGAAAAGGGCGCAACACATTTTCCTCCCTATACTTTGCATTGAGAATTGTTGACTCATCAACATTCCTCCCCAACTGCTGGGCCTGAAGCATGGAATTCTGGGAGTTCCTTCTGTCACCTGAACACCCACCAAGATCCCATGTGGAGAAATTTAACCCTTCAGGGGCTGAAAAGGGGGCAACTTGTTTCTGTCCTATACTTAACATGGGAGACTGAATAACATCCAGCCAATTGGGTGCTCTCTGCCTGGTGCACTGGGGGATGCTGCTCAGAGGAAGAGGTTGCACTGGCGAGGAAGTTGCGCATGGGGGAAAGTGACGCTGGGGGGGGAAGTGGCGCTGATTTTCACCTCGTCCTCCCCTTAGCAACTTATATTCAGAGACATTCTATCCCTAAACCATTTAGCTATTTAATTGTTGTTTAGTTTTTATTTCATTGTTGCTGTTAATAAGAATATACTGTACTGCTTTTCATTTAAAAAGTTCACAAAAGCAATTTGCAGAGAAAGACAGATAAATAGAGACTGAAATATCAGCAAATAGCCACCGGAAAAGACACTGTGCTGTGGTGGAGAGGGGTGTTTTGTCACCCCATGCTAAACCCTAAGAGGACCCCATCTGAAAAAAAAGTGTTTCTCCAGTTAGCAGGGGGAACCGTTATCAGAGAAATATGGCCCTCTCCTCCATGAATTTGTTTTTCTCCTTTTTAAGCCAGCTACATTAATGGCCATTTTGTGGCAAAGAATTTCAAACTATTCACTGATGAACATATAAACTCATGTACTTAAGAATTTGTGAACTTTTTGGCTTGTAAGAAAATAAAGTGATACAAACCTTGCAAGTTTGCTTAAACCAATCACTTTCTTTCGAGGTAAGTATCCAATGTGCACCTGCAGATACAAAAGAGTGATGAATGACAAATATACATGTACAAAATGTAATTCATAACAGTGCTCCTATCTCAGCATGGCACAGTTTTTTCCCCAGTCCCACATATTCTTTCCACATTCATAATAATGGGTCCTCCAATTATACAGGTTTGCCAAAGGTAATGCTGGGCCACCAAGGGTGTATTGGATCTTCTTTCTAAGAACTTTTAAATGATATTTTAGCTTGATTATATTTTAGCAGTTAAGAGGGGGCATGATTGAGACCTATAAAATTATGGCACAGTATGGAAAGGGTGGAGAGAGATAACACTTTTTCCTCTCACAATACTTCAGCCAGGAATCATTCATTGAAACTGATTGGAATGCTATTTAGAAAGAACCAAAGGAGGTCCTTCTTCAAAAAAGTAATTTGTAATCTGTTGTCACAAAAAATGGCAATGGCAACTAGTTTGGATGGCTTTAAAGAAGGGTTGGCCAAACGTAAGGAATAGGTCTATCAGTGGCAACTAGTCATGATGGCTATGGGTTACCTCCAGATCCAGTGACAGCATGCCTCTGTATACGAGTTTCAGAGAAACCATGACAGGAGAGATGTATGCCTCTCCTTCCTGCTTGTGGGCTCCCCAGAGTCAGCTGGTGGGCCACTGTAAAAAACAGAATGCTGAAGGCTCTCCTTATATTTTTATGTACAGCTGGGGACTGGCAAAAGTGAGTGGACAAATAAATCCACAGTTTTCTTGGAGTTTTGTCCATCTTGCAAATGAAGAAAATTATTAGTATTTCAAAATTTTCCATCAGATCACATTAAATGACACTAAAGGCAATTGATAAAATTTGTTTGCAGCACAGTTTGTATGGTGAGTGATCCAGCAAAATGCAGAAGTGAAAAGAGTAGACAAATATGTGCAAAAACAAAAACCCTTTGCATTGAGCCACAAGTGCTGTTTATAAAAGTCCAAGATAAGATAGGCTAACATGTTTGAGAGCCCAGTCCTATGAATTTCTACTCAGAAGTAAGTCAAATTACAGTTAATGGAGCCTACACTCAGGTAAGTGTAGATAGGATTCGCAGCCTGAGAAAACAAGAGTGAGTCTTCCGGCACCTGAAAAACTCACACATTTACTTCAATTTATTTATTTTTGAAAAGTATAATGCTATTCTTTTAAACTATAATACATTTTTGTTGCTTCTTCTGCAACAGATAGGGGAAAGCCGCTGAAGAAGAAACTAAAGTAAAGGCAATGTGACAATAAGTTTTGAGGTAGCTATAATGGTTATAAACAGGGGATTATCCCAGCAATCTTAAAACTGTAGTTCTGAAATCTCACACAATTTCTATGCCAAAGGGGTATGCAGATTTGCAGTGGTTTCAACAGTGGAAAGCTTGGGGCTGTAATCCCAAAGACACTTTCTTATGAGTAAATCCCACTGAATACAACAGGATTTACTTCTGACTGAGTTCACAAGATATTTCATATCAGTACCTTGCCAAAGAATGGTACCAAGTGATGTTCACAAAGAGAAAACATATCAATGTCCTTCACGATCACCATCTCGTCATGGTCCTCATCGAAAACGGCATCATTGACAATCTCTAAAGAGATAAAATGGAAGATCTTCATGGAAAGTTTAATTAAAAGGGAAAAAATATTTTTCATCCTGAATAACAAAGGCAGAAAATGATTAGGTTGGTAAAAACCTGGAAAGTTTCATCAGATATCTAAAGACCTAGTCTGTGATGGCTGCAATCCTAAAGACACTTTCCTGAGAGTAAGATCCATTGAACACAGTGAGGCTTACTTTTGGCTAGACATGGTTAGGATTGTGCTCAATGTCATATTTATAGGAGCTTGATGAAAATAGTGCCTGGGGACATTCTTAACCTGTTAGGTAAGGGGGCTATTCACCACTGGAATACACCAAAGTCCAATAGGTCTCCATGACTGGAGCTCACATAGAATCATAGAGTTGGAAGGGACCTAGTAGGTCATCTAGTCCAACCCCCTGTCTGCAGCAGGAAATCCCCCTAGAGCATCCCCGACAGGTGCTCGTCGAGCCTGCTCTCCCATTTCATGTTTCTCAGTCACTCTGAGACTTATGTGTCCCTACACATAAGGAATATTGTTTATGGGTAAGTGTGGTATATGTTATGACAATTTGGGAAATGCATGATTTCATGTGGGATAGATATCTTCAATGTATGCTCTGTTTCATAGTTCAAGAAAAAGAGCTATTCCCTAGAATCGAGATAGGTCTCCCAGGATTGCTCATTAACCCTGAAACAACAAACTTGAAAATACTTTTGATCTTTGTAAAGACATTTGAATCTTGGATGTAATTCAATTATGAGTATAAGATTTGTCTTTGTAATTTATGTTTGTCCTGTACAGCAACTTTGATATCCTTGAATGCGATCACATACCATTGTAAACAATTGATTTAGTGCATTGTACAGTAATGCACAATCTCTCTCTCTTAACAAGGCTGTGGTGGCTCAGTGCTTAAGACGCTGTTCTTGTTGACATGAAGGTTGGCAGGTCAATAGTATGAGACTTTGAGAACCACAAGATGGAGTTACCATTACTTGCCCAGCTCCTGCCAATCTAGCAGTTCAAAAGCAAGTAGATAAATAGGTACCATTCTCTCTTACCACTTGCTTTCTCTTTCATGCTTGTTCCTTCTACTCTTCCTTGCTTCTTGATACAATGTAAAGACAAAAGAAGAGCCTCCGCTAGATCAGGCCACAGACCCATCTAGTCCAGCTTCTTATATCTCACAGTGGCCCACCAGATGCTTCAGGGAGCACAAATGACACCTGCATCCAGGTGCCCTCACCTGCATCTGGCATTTGGAGGTTTCCTACATCTACAACACATACACCCAACCGACCCTCTCACCTCCTCTTCTTACATAACTTGGTGATTGCATCACCACCAAACACCATGGGTCACAGCAGAGGATGTTTCAGAGACTTCCCTGTCCCTAGTAACACAGTTACCCCACAGAAAGCTACAGAACACCACAGGTGGAATAATACCACACCTTTCCAACTTTGTAGAATATGTTCTGAGCTTCTATTATGCTTTTATCTATCCTAGATAGATCTAGGTTATCTATCTTAGATTATCTAAGATCTAAATTGTATATATCCTAGAAGGGATATGACCTTCTTTACTTTCATTTTTGGATGGAATTTATTTCTTCTAGAAGCCCAAAAATGTGTTGGTGATTCTTTGCCTTTTTTGGCAATTTACTACTTAGTTACATTTTCAACTGGATAGCACTAGGTGGTTCTGGCCACAGATGCAAGAAGAGATAAAGCTTGCAATCCGAATCTCCAGTTAGGCCAACCTACTCCTCAGCATAAATCCTGTGCTGACCTGGGGGTGTCACAAAAGTGTCATAAGACACTTATGTGCCACTCCTGGGGGAAGGTTAGACCAGTGCACAGTCATGTGTTTACCCCCTACATCATCACTGGAACTAGAAAACCAATGAATTGTTCTGGCTTAGGTTAGGACTGGACTCAAAATCACCCAAACCCTACAATCCAGAGTAACTACAGGAGCACGTAAGAGACATTACATGCACCCGTAGTTACTGCACCACCTAGTGAAAACCTATGGAAAATTCATATTGTAATCCAGAGTAAATTGTTCTTAAACTGGAGCAAGGACTCCCCGTAGTTACTCTGGATTGCCTCCATAGTCTTCCTCTTCTGGCTCTCAGCTCACACATTCACTCTTCCCCATCCGCTCTTGGCTGCTGGAGCAGGCTGAGACTAATCTATTCTGACTGGCTTATATGAACAACTAGGTATACAAGCCTTGTCCCTTCAACTATATGGGGTTTCCTGGCATAAAAGGATTACTTCAGCCAGGCTTCTCTGTCATCCAGCTCTCAACTCTCAGCTCAGCATGGCTTCAGCTCTACAGCTGAGGTGACCACAACAATATCAAACTGTTTTACTACACATGCCTTTTTCCACGGCTGGATGACAGACTTCTCTTATTGGTCTACTAGCGATACTCTTGAGAGAAACTCTGCAACATATAGAAATTTTCCCAAGGCTACTACTGAGATGCACAGCTCAACAATGATTGACACATATGAAATCCTCTTATAATCCCCAATAATTCATAATTCTTGTCCAAACCCGTAATTGTGATTTCCTCTCACAACTGGTTAACATTCAAAGCCTAGGTTAAGGATCAAGGAGACATCTTACCAGACCACTGATATAAATATGATTTATGACACTCCTTGTCACTCTTGATTTATGCAACTCTATGCCACTCATAAAAATGAAATAAACAGGAATATTCCACATGTGACATGATATTGAAAAACACATGCTGCATACATGATGGTGAAACTCCAGCTGATTAAACTGTACATTTAAATATGTCTACATCTGCTCCCAACCTGACATCTGTCTTTCCAACCCACATCAGTGCTGATCACATGAATGTAACAGGAGATAGGCTTGAAGACATCAGTTCTCTCACACAGACCCCAGTTAGGGGTCTACTATTTGTCTTGATTGTAATTTCAAAACAGTAGGTAAGGCCATAACTAATCCTCAACATAGCAGATATTTCTAATTTGGAGATCATCTCATCTAGAACTAAAAGAACATTACTGACCTATGGACTTTCATTCAATGCACCACCCAGACATAATCTCCAATTTTACTACTATTTTATTTCTCTTCTGCTCTCTGTCTCATTTAAGGGACCCTTACAGTGGTCCTAGGTGCTCCTTACAGTGCTTGAAAGGGGAGACCAATCAGAAGATTGAACTGCAAGGTAAGTATATATAACAATTATAAAGAACATATAACACATATAACACAATTATAAGGAACAGAACCATTTTAAAAAGAGAGGTCATTTAAAAATGGATAATAACTGCATGCCAAGATACAGATGCCAGTTTATTTGTTCTGCAGTGATTTTAGGGTTTTGTATACAGCCCTTTGTTTTTTCCAGGGAATTTTACAACAAGATTATTATGTCAAGAGACTATGGTATCATGCTCGGCGCTGCATACGCTGCATGCGAAGCATGAAAGCTTGGGTTAGATTGTTATGGAGGATAGGCTGTTACCCAAGCAGCAAATCCCCCCTCTCCACGCCACTGAATTAGTCCAATGGAAAGGCAGAGCCAATACGATTGGATCCAGCTGGCGTCGCAGAGCTTGGCTAAGGACAGGAGCTCACCCTGTCTTGTGGGGCCGACCTGGGTCTCGAACCCTGGCCTGCTGATTAACAGGCACAGTGTCTTAGCAGCTTGCCATTTGCGCCACCCACAGCCTAAACCACAGATTAGATATGATATGGGAGTGCTGTATTAAGCAAGTGGACAGCTTCTTTTTTTGATGGGAGTAGTGGCAATGAGTGATGTTTTTTATACATATTTTCCCTACCCTGCTACCAGCTCTAAAACCAACCTCTACTGCTCTTATAGCCTCACAAAGGGGGAAATCCAACACAATATCTGTATTTTTTCTAATAGCAACTGGAAGGTGGAATACAATGAGGCTACACTGGGAGACCGACAAGTACAGGGAAGTGGGAAGGGTCAAATACCAGTGCTACTGCTTAAAAATAATACATGAAGAGATGCAATCCTAAACATGTCTAATCAGAAGTAAATCCCATTGAATTCAATAATACTTACAGTATTCCCAGGAAAGTGTAGTTAGGATTACAGCCATCTTTACTAAATGCAAGCATAAATTACTATGCAAACTGATGTATGGTACAGACAAACTGTACACCACTGAGTGTGCGAAATATTGTTTATAAATATTTCTAAATATAGAACAATATTTTACTACATATTCTATGCAGATAATTAGTTTAAAAAAATAGATAATTTAAAAATAAAAAATTTCAGGTGCAATCCCATGCACCTTATGGTCAGTGGTGGGCCCCCGTAGGTTCGCACCTACTCTATAGAACTGGTTGTTAACAAGAGACAGGACATATAAAGTTTAAAAATAGCCATTTAAAAATGACTGCCAGATGGGCTTAAAACTGGTTCTTAATTTCTTTGAATCCCATCACTGCTTACGGTGTAAAACCACATTATAAATAAAGTAGACATCTTACTGAACTAAGTATAACTTACTATGGAGTAAGAGACCATCCTCATAGGACTTACTTCTGAGTATGCATTCTAAGGTGTGGACTGCAACTCAGTTTCTGATGCTTTAACCAAGGCTGCAATCCTAAGGGCATTTCCTGGGAGTAAGATCCATTGAACACAATGGGGCTTACTTTTGAGTAGACATGGTTAGGTTTGTGCTGCAAGTGTCTCTTTGCCCAGGGTGACCATATGGCAAAACAAAAAAAGAGAACAAGGACCATCCAAAATGTAGGACACCCAAGAAAATTGTAGGACACGACAAAACAAAAGCTAAAAACATTCATATATATTGCTTTCATGTGGTTGATTTAAACAATATATTACTAATTATAAAACAGAAAACTATTACATATAATTTATTACATAAAATTTTTCAATCAGTAGTATTTATATATTGCTTTTCAACCAAAAGTTCACAAAGTGGTTTACTGAGAAAATGAAATGAATAACGGCTAACGTAATATTCATAAATTACGTGAATTAATGCTCACAGGGAAAAGAAGGTCAATGAAGATTTTTTTCCCCAGGACGCAAGGCTAAAAAAGAGAAGATGTGGTCACCCTGAATTTATTACATCTAATTTATACGTTACAAGGAAAGCAATACATGCTGCCTGCTCACAAGGAAAAGGAGGACAATGTTTTTTCCAGGACATGAGACTAAAAAAAGAGGACGTGTCCTGGAAAAAGAGAAGATGTGGTCACCCTGAATTTATTACATCTAATTTATACATTACAAGGAAAGCAATATATGCTGCCTGCTCACAAAGAAAGGGAGGACAATGTTTTTTCCAGGACATGAGACTAAAAAAAGAGGACGTGTCCTGGAAAAAGAGAAGATGTGGTCACCCTGAATTTATTACATCTAATTTATACATTACAAGGAAAGCAATACATGCTGCCTGCTCACAAGAAAAGGAGGACAATGTTTTTTTTCCAGGACATGAGACTAAAAAAAGAGGGTGTGTCCTGGAAAAAGAGAAGATGTGGTCACCCTGAATTTATTACATCTAATTTATACATTACAAGGAAAGCAATACATGCTGCCTGCTCACAAAGAAAGGGAGGACAATGTTTTTTCCAGGACATGAGACTAAAAAAAGAGGAAGTGTCCTGGAAAAAGAGAAGATGTGGTCACCCTGAATTTATTACATCTAATTTATACATTACAAGGAAAGCAATACATGCTGCCTGCTCACAAGAAAAGGAGGACAATGTTTTTTTCCAGGACATGAGACTAAAAAAAGAGGGTGTGTCCTGGAAAAAGAGAAGATGTGGTCACCCTGAATTTATTACATCTAATTTATACATTACAAGGAAAGCAATACATGCTGCCTGCTCACAAAGAAAGGGAGGACAATGTTTTTTCCAGGACATGAGACTAAAAAAAGAGGGTGTGTCCTGGAAAAAGAGAAGATGTGGTCACCCTGAATTTATTACATCTAATTTATACATTACAAGGAAAGCAATACATGCTGCCTGCTCACAAGAAAAGGAGGACAATGTTTTTTTCCAGGACATGAGACTAAAAAAAGAGGGTGTGTCCTGGAAAAAGAGAAGATGTGGTCACCCTGAATTTATTACATCTAATTTATACATTACAAGGAAAGCAATACATGCTGCCTGCTCACAAAGAAAGGGAGGACAATGTTTTTTCCAGGACATGAGACTAAAAAAAGAGGAAGTGTCCTGGAAAAAGAGAAGATGTGGTCACCCTGAATTTATTACATCTAATTTATACATTACAAGGAAAGCAATACATGCTGCCTGCTCACAAGGAAAAGGAGGACAATGAAGAGTTTTCTCCAGGATGCCAGGCTGAAAAAAGAGGACATGTCCTGGGAAAAGAGTCCAGGTGAAATCTTGTGCCCAGCTGGAGGAGCACCAAGAAGGAGCCCTTTGCCGCCTGGAGGGGTAGGGAGAGGACTGACCTGCGAGCCCCTCCTGGTAGCCCTTGGTGAGGAAGCGCATGGCCCTGGCAGCCCGCAGGGGGGTGAGCAGCAGCCCCTGCCTGGTGGGGTCCTCGCCCAAGCCCTGCAGGATGGTGGCATAGGCAGCCTCCAGGGCAGGCAGGGGGTCCCCGTCGGGGTCTTCTGCGGGCTCCCCGTTGCGCTGCTTGCTCAGGGCTTTCAGGAGGCTGGGGCTCTGCAGCTGCAGGACGGACTCCATAGGGATGGCTGGAGCTGTCCACCTGCCGCCCCCTCTGCTATTTATGCGCCTCCCGGATCAGAGGGACTGACTGTCAGCTGGGCAGCCTCCACTAAGGAGCCCTTTGTCTGCCCCCAGCCCCTAATCGGAGGAGACAAGCCTGGGCACGAGGGCTGGGCTCACACACAGCACGTGGCAGACCTGGATTCACCCCCTTCCCTCCACCACCAGGGCACTGGCTGCCCCACTGCACCATTCCCAAACTGGGAGGGGGTCAGGACACCCTCCAAAAGCTGGGCACTGCCCTCTTCCAATCTGGCACTGCACACTCCAAATGGAGCACTCCGGCTGCTTTCCTCAGTTCTGTTTTTATAATGTTTTCATTACATTTTTTTAAAGAAGAAGAAAAAACACAAAAGGAAACAAGAGAAAAAGGAAGAGAAAATCAGAACAAAAGTAATTTTGAAAGATATACAGCAAATGCAGAATTCTGGATTTACTTTTCTTTAGGCTGCAATCCCAAACACACTTTCCTGGAACTTACTTCTGAGTATTCAGTAGGACCTACAATTGTATTCTGTTGTTTACTTACTTCTGAGTAAAGCTTTGGTTAGTCTAATATTACCTAAAAATATATCTTAAACAAACTATACTGTTATTTAACAATTCCAACAAACATAGAAAAAGGAAGTAATAGTTATCTAACAATTGTCTACACATCAAATCCATAATTCATTTGATTTATTCATTCTTTACTTGTGCAGAAAGTCCATGAATGATTTCCAATTATCTACAAAAGTTTTCAGTGACTTCTCTTTAAGAAAAGTGGTAAGTTTGTCCACAGTGGGGACTCACTTCTGAATAACTCTGGCATCAGGTCCTGTTTGATGTCACAAGGCCACAGCATCAATCAATCAATCAATCAATCAATCAATCAATACTTATATACTGCTTTTCAACAAAAAGTTCATAAAGTGGCTTACAGAGAAAATGACATAGCTAATGGCTAGGGACCTGCAAAAGGCAAGATTATTTTTTCCTGAATAAGGGGTGTTACCCCAAAATAAACTCAACACTGGCAGGTCCCTACTAATGGCAAATGGATCCCCGTACCCAAAAGGCTCACAATCTAAAAAGATGTCAAAGAACACCAGCTGAAGCAACTTGAGAAGACACTGCTGGAGTGAGGAGGGCCATTTACTCTTCCCCTGCTGAAAAAAGATGAATACCCACTTGCCTCTTATTCAGGCAGTTAGCATCAGTGATGGGATTCAAAGAAATTAACAACCGGTTCTATGCCCATCTGGCAGCCACTTTTAAATAGGTAGTTTTAAACTTAATATGTCCTATCTCTTGTTAACAACCAGTTCTATAGAGTAGGTGTGAACCTGCTGGAGCCCACCACTGGTTAGCATCATTTCTGGGGAGTTCCAGAAAGATATTCTCAGAATATCTGGGTTGAAATATTTGAGTGCCACCGGCCTAGGGTGCAATTCTAACCGACTTTCTAGCAGTGGCTTAAGCTTAAGGGCAATCTAACTCCAGGTAAGGGAGCAAACACTGCCTTACCTTGAAGAGGCCTCTGTGACTGTCCCCTAAACTGCAGGATGCACTACGTCCCCCAGTGCAATAGCTATGCCAGTGCTGGAAAGTTGGTTAGGATGGCACTCCTAGCCCACAGCCCAGGGACAGCTTGCTCAGCAGGCAGCTCTGCAGGCCTGATGGCTTCAGGCTGAACAATATGTCACATTGACACATTGAGGGTGCAACTCTAACAAATTTAGACCAGCGCAAATCACACATCTCTCCAGTCCCACAGTGGTGCAGAGAGGCCAGTGCCTGTCTGTCTAACCCTTCTCCCCCAGGGTTTAACCCTACGGCACTTTTCCAATACCCCCAGGCCATACTTGAGACTTGTGCCAGGACTTGTGATGGCTTAACCAGGATTTAGGATTGCACTGTGTGTTTCATGACAAGACAACACATGTAAGGTGTTCCCCAAATCATGAAGAATGAATGCATGCCAATGTCATGACTGCTGAGGAAGCACATTCAAGCATCCTATCCCTAAAGCCTCCCATTGGTGTTGTTGCTGCTGCTCTTTGGCAAAAGAGGCTTTAAATAATATATTATTTTATAGGGGAAGAACCTGAGAACATACTTTTCACACTGTAGCAGGGAACAGGTTGAGTGGCAGGGCCATGAAAGGGAGGTAAAGGGGTGATAGTTTGTACTGGATCCCACCTCAAAACACAGGCCCTGGAACCAAATGAAGAGCCCTGGAAATATCCTGGGAAATTTCCTTTTGGGTGGCTATTACTTCTGCAAGCCATACGCACCAAATCAGGAATGCATACATGACACTCCATAACACCACATCAAATATGGAAGGAAACCGTGTCTTCATCTCAGAGAGAATTACAGAATGTCCAGGGTGACTAGATGCCAAACCCAAAATTCCTGAATCACAAGGCCAAAATTCCTACCTCCAGTCCAAAATTCCTACCCCCCCCAACCCAAATTCTTACCTGCTTTAAAAAATTGCCAAAAATATATTTTTTTGTTTTTATATTTTTTGTTTTCCAGTTTTTTTGGCCATAACTTTTCATAGGAAGGAGATATCTCAAAACAGATTTTTGCACTGGATTCTGCTCTTTAATATGAATCCAACGACGTATGACATGATGGTGTACTGAGCACAATTGTGAAGTTCAAAAATGAAGCCTAAATGCAGGACAATTAAGTCAAAATGTGGGACACCTGGACAGGAGGCTAAAAATCTGGTCAAATCTTGGTTTTTCTGGTCATATGGTTACCCTCAGAATGTCCCTTCACTGAGGAATGAAAAAGAGTAGGCATGATCCAGCTCCCTTTTGCATCCTGACCAATGCAACTTCCTTATACTGAATGCAATCTTTTGTCCATCCAGCCCAATATTGCCTCACAGATGCTCTCCATGGATCTGTGAGTCAACATTACCTGAATTTTGAATTTTGGCTTTTGAGCCAGATATCAAGATTTCCAGGCACTGGTCTTTTCCATCACTTCTTACTGGAACCTTTTAATTAAAGATGTAAGGGCTTGTTTGAACCTGAATTCTTACAATCCAAATATTCCCCATGTTATTGAGGCTTGAGCTATGGCAATATGAATTCTCAATTCAAACTGGAGTTCGCCAGGGTGATGTCACTTTCTCCCTGCTCTTTAACATTATAATGGATGCGATAATGCAAGAAGCTTTTGAAAACCAATGTGGAGTGCAGTATGGTGTGAAGATCTGATGTTTCTCATGGATCCGATGTTCTTCGATAACAGTGCCATATTTGCAAATACAGATACAGAGACAACAAATATCCACAACCATTGCCAAGTCTTGTGGCCTAAAAATCAAGACCAAAGTGATGAGAGTAGATGGCAGTAGATCAGAAACTAGTACCATTCTCAAGTCAGCCATGAACATGCTTGAGGTATTTCAAATGTGCTGTCTAAGGTAGACCCTTGGTATATCTCTACATGATTGCATTCCAAACACTGCTATAATGTGTGACCAACAACTAACAATCAAAGAACAGGTTCAGAATAGTTTTGACACCAGCAGGCTACCGTACAAACTCTTATGATGAGAATGACCAACTGCTTGGAAAGTCCAATGTGCACTGCATAAGAAAACTTGGACAAAACATGTCACGGATTATATTAAAACCCAGACTGACAATCGACCAGGCCAAACAGATTGCCATGAACCACAGACAGTGGAAATCAACTGTCAATAAGTTTTGTCCGCTGGCCACCAGCTCTGAGCCTAAGGCTGCAATCCTAACCATTTCTAATCCTAAAGACACTTTCCTGGGATTAAGACCCATTGAACATAAAGGAGCTTACTTCTGAGTAGACATGGATAGGATTGTGTTCTAAGTGAAGTAAGAGAAGTGATTTACTGCCCTTCACCAACACTCTGCTTGATTTCATTGCAACAGTTACTCATATATACCATCAGGACTTTAAAGTGCTTGAAGTTAGCTGGATCACACTCTGTCCATTTAAATTAGCTGCGGTTCCTTTTCATGGATCAGATTTTCTATCTATGATTGTATCTGCCACTTCAGTCAGCTACTTCTTTGTGGAATTTTGCATTCCCTTTTGAGCATGTGCCACCACGCCATATAAAAGCATGAAATCATGTGATGAATTCACCCAGACTGAGCTTTAGTTTCTTCACCCTGGGTAACTGTTTTGATATGGTTGATGGCCACAGGAAAGTCAGCTGGTACTACACTGATACAGATTTGTTCTGTATTTGTTTTTGGACAATTTTAATGTTATTTTGGACAATTTTAATTGGACAATTTTAATGTTATTACCAACTGAAATTTACGGTAATACTTTTGCCAGCTTACCGTATAATTTAAGATACACCACAGTAAAATTAATAAAATAAAGTAAAAGACAAATACTGGGCACACGATAATTCACAGACAAAAGACAAACCAAAACAGAAGGACAAAGAATTGAAGTTGCAAACCAACAAGAAAGGTATTAGAAGTCTACCTCTGGAGGTTTTTCTATGAAGGGAACACAAAGGGGACCCTTATGAAGTGAAGAGTTCCACAACTTGGGCCACTACTAAGAAGACCCGGTTTCACAATACAGCAAATTGGACTTCCCAAAGGCACAAGAATGCAGAGCAAGGCCTCAAATGATAACTAGTAGCTTGGGTATGTCAAATATAATTCCCACAGGCCCAGGGTGACCATATGGAATGGAGGACAGAGAACCTCTCCCTTTAAGCATTGCATAGAAGAGGAAATTTAATGTTTCTTTTTATAAACTCTTCTATGATGAGCTGCACCTGCCTCAATTTCCTCTTCTATGCAACAGTTAAAGGTAGAGGCATTCTACCTCTGTCTGGTCCTCCATTCTGTCTGGTCACCTGCGCGGCAGGCAAAATGAAGCTCCTGGAAGCAATTTATCTGGACCTTGTTATAACTGTGTTCTTCCAGGGCTCTCACATTATCTTGAAAATACGAACAAGATTTGGCCCTCTGTATAAAACAAATTTGATATCCTTGCTGCACTACAGTAATCGAGATTCTAGAAATGAAACATCCCTATTCAAAGGCACTGTGCTTTTGATTAACAGCTGCTGAAGGAGGTATGAATCTCCCTAAAAAAAATTCCCAGGGGAATATGGGGTATTGTTTGTGATGAATCAGATTGCCAACAGAGCAGATAAAAGGAGCCTGCCCTGCTCTAGAAATAACTATGGGGTGACACAAGGGTGTCAAACATTAAGCTCATGGACTGAATGCAGCTCCTGGAAGCAATTATGGTACCTGGCCCCAAATATATTTGGGCTCTTCCCGCTTAATAGTTGTCTCTTGTGAACATATGAAAATATGATCTAGCCTTCCCACTCATTTGGCCTTCCTTTCCTCCCTTAATTGCCATCAGGTCATGGAGGCCAAGTAGGGCCTTTCCCTCGCTATTAGAGTCCCACAATGACATTATCACTGGGCATCCTAGATGGAATCAGCCATCTTTTTGGAGCATTCCTTGATCTCTCAGGACTCCATTGAGTTATGCCTTTTTCTGTTTTCTGTTCTCCTTCTTCTTCTCTGCTCTTTTATTTATAGTAACTGTTTATATTTCAAATCTAGCATTATGAATGACTAAGAAACATCAAATTGCTTTATTCTGATTCCCATTCCCTATCATTTTTTAATTAACAATTTATGTTACACCTTGACATCTTTCTCTTCATTCCCTGATGAATCACTGAGCTGCACCATTGACCACAGCATGAAATCCCAAGACCCAAGATAAATTTTCCTCATGTGCTTATGTTAATGTGTATTTAACAGCACAGACAGTAACGGGGGAGAATGGTAAATTTTGACATGAGAAATACAAATCATAGAATCATTGAGTTGGAAGGGACCCAGTGGATCATCTATTCCAACCCCCTGCCTGTAGCATGAAATCCTCGTCTTGTGGGGACCCAGGTCTTGAACCCTGGCCTGCTGGTTTACAGGCACAGTGTCTTAACCACTTGTACCTATCCAGTCTTGGCTGTGAAGCTCACCATCTCTCAGAGGCCAAACTACATGGCCTGTGTTTACCTCCATGTCATTTTCCCAGCACTCCCCAAAATAGATGTTTAACTTGCAAGTTCCTGCAATGAAGGTCTTTAGGTAAAAGAAATAAGATGGAATTAAGCATGCATACACTTAATGTGATGTGCAGTTTGACCAAACTGAATGCAAAGTTATTGTATATGTATCCTTTTTATCTCTCTTTGTGGAGCATCATCCCTGTCTGCACCAATCATCCCTTTCTAATGTATAACCACCGCATCCAGTGTGGATGACTATCAATGAGTTACAGAGACAGTGCAGGCCCCAGTTGACACATTTGTTACCCAAGAGGCAGGTGTTCTGGTTTGTGTCACCTTTGACTGAACACCCAAATGTGGGATGCTGCTGAGCCTAGATGACATCCATAAGCTTTTTGCATAATAACTATGATGCAAGCTGCAAGCTGATCAAATAATGAGACACATATTTCCTCACATTTATCAAGCTTCAAATTGTTTTTAATTGAATCTGATTTTCAGGTCACTGTTTATGTCTTTAAAATCAGTAGCATATCCATCAGATCCTCTTTTTCTGTGTGAATTTGATTATGAGCTTGTCTGTGTCGTCTTTGAATGGCTCCATGGCAATAGATTATAAGAATATCAGTGGCAAAGCTGAACATTTGTCACTGACGTCAATGAGACAGGCTAACATTTGCATGAAACTCTCATCTATATAAATAAAATTGAAAGGTCACTGACTCACTGACTCATTCACTGACTCATCAATGCTTAGCCAAAACTGCTGGACCTAGAGGCGTGAAATTTGGGGAGGGTATTCCTTCCATGTTGTAGGCACCCACTAAGAGCCAGTTTTGGGAAATTCAAACCGGAAGTGGTTGGAAAGGAACACAATGCATTTTTCTCCCTAAACTTTTCATTGAAGAATTGCTGATCAATTCCCAGCCCCAACTTAGAAGCACGAAATTTGGGGTTGTATTTCTTACAGGATGTGAGCAACCTCTAAGAACCCATTTTTAGAAATGAAATTTTTAGACATGAGTGTTCTTGAAGAACTGCAAGTTTTCAATCGGGTGTCCCGCAAGCAACAACGTTGTCACCGGCAAATACTTTCAATCCAGAAGCACGTCTATCCCTTCATTTTCCCAGTGAAGACTTAAGACGGACTCCTTAAGCCTTCCAGCCTGCTGTTTCAACCCCTCTTCAGGTTTTCCCCACGCCACACTCAGGTTAACAAGATGTCTTCTTTTTCCAGGTTATGTCCTCTTTTTTAGCCTCATATTCTAGGAAAGCACTTAGGCCCCTGCAATTAGCGCATAGCCTTCTTATAATTAATACATTACAGGTCCAATGCTAACAAATTTAGGCTGACCTAAACAAATTTAGGCTGACCTATGGCATATCATTCTTTTGTGGTATGGGGACAGGCGTATCCCTGCATAACAGCCTAACCCCCTAGGAGTGGGGCAGTATTGTGACTTATGGCAGTATTGTGACACTCTCAGGTCAGCACAGGATTTATGCCAGGACTTATGCCGGCTTAAAGGGAGGCCTTAATGTAATAAATTATCTAGCTCTCTCTATATAATTGAAGAGTCACTGACTGCCCAGCCAAAACTACTGGACACAGAAGATGAAATTTGGGGAGGGTATTCCTCCCGATATGTAGGCACCCAGTAAAAACTGATTTTTAGAAATTCAAACTGGAAGAGGGTTAAAAATAAAAACTATTAAATTTAAATGTAATAAACAGCAATTCCAGTGCAATCCTAAGCCTGTCTGCTCAAAAGTAAGTCCCATTGTGTACAATAGTACCTATTTCTAGGAAAGTATGGTTAGGATTGCAGCCTTTATTGTTTAAATTAATCACCTGAAACCAATACAGGTTTCAGAAACCAATACAGTTTTTCTTGCATATTTTTTAAGATGTCCCTAATATTTTGGGTGCCCTGTCTTCTTTTGCAGATATGACATCTGATCATCCTGACCAGCATAGTGGCCTATTGTTTTGGGGGGATCCTGGAGTTTGTAAGTGCCTGCATTGATGCCCAGATTCAGTTTTGCACCTCATGCACTGCACATGCACTGCAGCAGAACTGAAGAATTTAAGATTATTTGGACTGATTCAGGATGTCATCCAGAACACATTAAGCATTGACATGGATTTAAAGGAACATAAGCTTTTTTGAGTTCATTATGTTTCCTGTCGTGCTTATTTGACAGCGGCATGTCCAATTGTCAAAGGATTCAAAGAACAGGCACTGCCACTATACTGAAGCTGTTGCACAATGAGGACCTCTATAGATCAAAGAAAAATCTGTTAAACTACTTTCCCCCAAAACTGCTGTTTGTATAAAGTACAATTTACTTTAAAGTTCTGCATTATATTCCACTGTGTTACAATCTTCTCTTTTTAGTGCAAACAGATGAGACAGAAGGGCATGAAATGTCTTGAGATTTCTGTGAAATAAATAAATACTGGAAGTGGGGTTTTGTTGTTGTTGTTGTTGTTCTTTTTGTGGGGTGTTTTTTTTTTGTGCTGTCTGCAGCACATGCATCCAGTGAGAGGAACGACTTGAGACAAATACGAGGCATTTTTTTTACCATCTTGCCTTCCGGTAAGACTGGGCTACCTATGAGTCTCTTTACACACGGGCCACTAATTTTGTAGGCATATACCCAAGGAAGGAAAAGATGTGGAAAGGTTTTTGAAAAAAGGATAAGATCTGATATCTGCCACTGCCAATGGATCCTCTTGTCCTACTTCCTCCCCATCCCTAGTTTCTTTCCTACCAATGCAGAAGTATCCTGTGCCTCCAACACTCTCCCTTGTCTATCCTACTGCCTGCCCAAGTGATTCCTCATCTGGTTCCAACGGACAGCGACTTACAGTCTAATTAGTTCACAGAACATTTATTTAGTTGTGAGAGGAAGAAACATGAGTGGTTCCCATAATATTATCACAGCCAAATCTTAACTAATAGTTCCACTGCTGAAATTGCTGTATGGTGGTACGTGCAGTGCACCACCGGCAACCATTTTGGAATTACCCCTGCCGCTACCACCGACCTGTGAAAGAGGTGTTGGGAGGAATGGGAGGGAGAGGATAGCAGGCAAAACGGAGGAGTAAGGGATGGACTGCAATGCCAACTTGCACTGAGAGTCTATCCCTGTTCCCCCACCTCTTAGTCCTCCTTGGCCTTACATCAGGAAAATAGTTGGCACAGATTTGAGAAGACTCATTAGGAAAGTGGAGGCCTACTATGAGGTAGTAATGAGATAGTAGATAGTACTGTCTACTATCAATTATCTACTATCTAGACAAACCCTACAGTCCAGAGTAACTACGGGAGCACGTAAGAGACATTATGTGCACCCATAGTTACTGCACCACCTAGTGAAAACCTATGAGAAATTCATATTGCAATCCAGAGCAAATTGTTCTTACACCAGAGCAAGTACTCCCCATAGTTACTCTGGAATGCACCCATAGTAGACAGTATCTACTATGTACTATCTATTAACTAACTATGAGGTAGTTTCCTTACCTTGAGGAGGTTTCTGTATCTGCCCACCCCCTCCACAGGTTGTAGTGTCCCAACCCCAGTAGGCATGGTTGCATTAGTGCTGCAGGGTGTTAGTTAGAATTGGACTACTTATCTCAACCCTGAAGCACAGCCATTATTTTACTGCTTCTGACTCCTTATTCTGAGAACACCATGGCTGCCCATCCCCTAGTGATTACCATACATGGCTTCTTAATTTTTAAAGTGTGTGGAAATGTTCAGACAAGAAGTCTTTAGGGATCCAAATTAATTTTACAGCAAGGTTACAAGAGCTTCTTAGCTCACACTAAGAACTATAGCTGTGTGAGATCAAATGTCCCCATTTGAACCTCTCTGCTACAATTAATGCAGGTTTATGGAAGGCAAATATCTACAGAAAATGTTGTGCTTCCTTTCAGAAAACAACGGCAAAGATTTGACGGAAAAGGGATGTAAATGAAAAGAAGCTGGTCATTAGGAATGCAAATCTAAATTATAACCACTGTGGATTAACTGGGTGAATTTGAAAAAAAAACAACAACAGCTAAAGACTGCAGGAAAAGAGAATACATAGAAATAGAGATAAATCTAGGTAAATCTATTTAACGGAAATAAATCTAGAAATAGAGATAAATCTAACATAGGGTTGCATCCACATTAAATTAGTGATGATGAAGCACCAGTGAAATCAGTCAATCATGTTTTGGCCGAACCTTTTCTAGGTCTTGCTCTAATGGAATTCAAGCCCATTCATTCAAATATTGATAAGGTCCTCAATCCACTGAATTGGATTCAGTAGGGGAGGCCCTTCCAATGGCTACTACAAGTCTTTTAGGTCCAGCAGGGCATCAAGCATCAATTCCCACTACCCTGCAGTTAATTTCCAGAAAAAGGCAGATAATTCAAAAGTATGAAAAAATATAAATTTTTGTTGTAATACAGAAATTATACAACTAATAAGATCTCACCACATTGGATGGAGGGACAGACAGACACATACATATATTTTCTTCCACCATCAATTGTGACTTCCTTAAAAGAAACAAACGGGAAATATAATTTATTCCTTATTTTATCCCACATTTGTCCGTCCCTTGCCCCAAACATCTAATATTAAGAAACTACCCATTAAGATAGGTTTTTCTCAAAGGTTAGGTGGGTTTTACTTCTTTGGACTTCCCTTATTCTGAGAACATCAGGGCTGCCCCATCTTGCCACATGCATAAAGCAGACCTGATATCAGGATCAATCTACATGAATGTTTCCCTCCCTCCTGGATTAATTTCAGTACTAACAATAATGGTTTTTGAGTGTCATCTACTGACAGGAAAATAAACTGTTGCAGTCATAGATGCATCCCAATGGACATGTTGCAAATTGCCCTTCCCTGCTAGATCATTGTGTGGCCTTTGTTATATTCAGCATAGGGTAGGCAGCAACGTCAGTGCTATGGGGTCAGAACTGTGAGCCCCTGGATGCTTGGGGGCTCCCTTCCCAGGCAGAGAAGGCTGCCTCTGTGCTCCTAAGCTGCAAGAGATTCTGTCCCTGTTCCCCCACCACTTCGTCCTCCTTGGCCTTACATCAGGAAAATAGTTGGCACAGATTTGAGAAGACTCATTAGGAAAGTGGAAATATTAGACTGGCTAACTAACCCATTAACTAACCCACTAACCTGAGGATAGAGAAGGCCACTCCAAGAAGTCTCTTAAATTCACTGTAGGCAATACTGGCAGTCTCATCAGGGACTTCTTTTAAGGCAGGCACCACAGCTGTTCCTTGTTCAGTGCAGGGTGACCAGATACTAGAACCCAAAATGTAGGACAAGTTCCCCCCAAAGTCTGGACTTCTTGGAGTGGCCTTCTCTATCCTCAGGTTAGTGGGCCACTGTAGTTGTGCCATATCCTGAGGTTGAGAGGGAGGGGTTGCAGATAGGCTTGTCAAAAACTCAGATTTTTGGTCAACACTGTCGTTCGTACTCTGCCTTATCGTGGACCCCTATGGGTCTATTCATTACTATACCTGCTCCTGAGGTGGTATAACTCTGAGGAGCTGGAAGAGGGAATTTCTGCCCTGGGTACAGGCTCTGGATACAGAGTAACTGCTCTGCCCTAGACAATGCTAAACATGCCCTCAACATGCCTCTCCTGAACCGACTAGGCTGGTCCAGCTAGGGCAGCCCAGGTCCACCTGCCCTGGGGCAGCCGATGTTGCCTTAGCCTTGGCAGCCGATGCAGCCAAGCCTTTTCCAGAATAACTAGGGTGGCCTATCTTACAGTTGGGTCAGCCCAGTGATAGATAGGATAACCCAAGTGCACTTCTGGTTTGTGCCCTAATTCCCTTGGTATAAAAATAATTAATCATGGAGGTTCCTGAAACTAAATGTCGCAAATGGGGTGGTTCAACCTGTATGCTCTTTGGGTGCAATCCTAACCAACTTTCCAGCACTGGTACAGCTGTGGAGCACATACTGCATCCTGTAGTTGGAGAGCAGTCACAGAGTCCTCTTTATTAAGATAAGGCAATGTTTCTTCCCTTTTCTTGGAGCTTGGAAAGTTGCTTGGGATTGCACCCTTTGTCTTGTGAAACATGAACATGTGTTCCTGCAAGCACATTATGCAGAACAGATTTTTTTTTAAAAGGACTAAATAAATACATCATTGTTTGTAGTCTTGCCTAAATCCTAGTGGGTTATTTTTATTCTCAGCTTGGATCGCCCCTGAATATTTACAAGTTTGCACTATGCAAGCTGATTAACTGCATAAACATATTATAGACTAGCAAGAGAGAGAGAGAGAGAGAGAGAGAGAGAGAGAGAGAGAGCAGACCTAGAGCCAATCATAGTAGAAGAGGATGGAAGATAGACCTTCATACTGTTAACTGGGTGGTGTGTTGAAGCAGATAAGTAAGAATTTCTGTACCACAAATTATAGTAGTACGGGTCTCTAAACATTTTCACAAGGGAATATCTTCTTTCTGACACTGTGTTGAGGGCTGGAGGAATAGATTAACATTTCAAATTTGAATAACTTTACATAAATGAATATATTAGAGACAGAGCTTATGAATGAATAAATTAATTTGTACCAGTTCAGAGGCACTTTCATACACAAGAGAGGGGAGATCCATGCAGCCTCCCCAGGCCTGAGAATACCCTCTGGCAGTCCGGGAGCAGAGCTTCCCTCACCTCTGGAGGAGTAAGGATTTGCCCAAGGGCTGGATGGAAGGGTCTAGCCGGATGCCAATGGAGGTTCTCTGAGGGCCACATCTGGCCACATCAAGATTACATAGTTAAATTATATTAAGATGGCTGTCTGGCTGCACATTTATAACTTGCATAGACTAATGATCTTGAAGTGGGGAAAAAAATAAGCAAATGACCTGAAAGTTGTAATATGCACATGCTCCCATTCTAGAATTTAGAAGATATGGTGGGCAACAAAAGTAGATGTGGCAGCAATGTTGTCAGAGTTAGAGCACAATCCTAACCATATCTACTCAGAAATAAGCCCCATTGTGTCCAATGGGTCTTAGTCCCAGGAAAGTGTCTTTAGGATTGCAGTCTTATACTCGTATATGCCAAAACAAAACCAAAAAAGGAAGTGGAATTTGGATGTGGTTCGTAAGAACATGTAGACCATTCCCAGGCATAAAAATTAAGAGTTATGGTGTTAACTTTATAGCATCAATTGCTGAGAACTGAAGGTGACAACGAGTATAGCAGCTGATTTCCAACTTAGAAATATGCATTTTACTGAGGAGTTTAACCTCCTCTCTTTTGCCCACGAAATCCCTACTGCGAGGTCAAGCTTGCTGTGCTGTAAGCTGAAACCACTTATAGACCATACAGGACTCAGAAGGAGCAGTTCTATTATTGCTTCAGCCCCCTGACCTTAGATGTGGCAAGGCATTAAGTGCTCACTCTTGCTTTGGGCTAATTTGGCATGAGAGATATGAGATGAAAGAACCAATTGTTCACTTTGCAGCCCATTGATTGGAGACGGCAGTATGTTGAGAATACTGCTGAGGGTGCAGCTGAGTTTTACCAACTTGGGGGTGGTCAAATGATGGGTGGAGGAGAGGGAAAGACAAAAACAGCAAGGCCTGGCTTGCATGTGCTACTGAGATTTTAAAAAATAAGTACAGAAGACTTAGGGCACAATCCAGAGTAACTACGGGGAGTCCTTGCTCCGGTGTAAGAACAATTTGCTCTGGATTGCAATATGAATTTCCCATAATTTTTCACTAGGTGGTGCAGTTACTAGGGTACATGTAATATCTCTTATGTGCTTCCGTAGTTACTCTGGATTGTAGGGTTAAGCTCTGGTACTGTAGCTCATAAGTAAGCATTTTAAATTTCACTGGAAAGGGTTAAAGCTGTGTCACTTTTTTAATGGTTCTCACTTTTCTAAGACGGAAAATGAGCAGATGAATTAGGAAGGCCTTTTTTGAATCTTGTTTCTGCCGTGATCATACTGGATGGTCATAGGAAAGCCCTTTGGGTGGCTCTCTCACCCAAAGCTGCGATGTGGTGATAAGAAGAATTACATACCTTACAGGGATATTGTAAGGATTGCAACAAGACAATGTGTTTGGGACCTGAAACTGCTATACAAACTGCTAAGTGGTGTTAGCACTAAGGTTCAATGTAGACATTGCCCTAAATGTGGAGGCAAACCTCGCATTATTGGGATTTTCCAAAAAGTAGACTATGTTGTGGTTTCCAAACCTTTTAGCATTGAGACAAATAAATAAATAAATAAATTTTACTTTATTAGCATTTTAGCTATAATGACTATAATGGTGATTAGGCAGGGCTGTGGGTGGCACAAGCGGTTAAGACGCTGTGCCTGTTAACCAGCAGGCCAGGGTTCGAGACCCGGGTCAGCCCCACAAGACAGGGTGAGCGCCTGTCCTTAGCCCTGCTCTGCAATGCCAGCTGGATCCAATCGTATTGGCTCTGCCTTTCCATTGGACTAATTCAGTGGTGTGGAGAGGGGGGATTTGCTGCTTGGGTAACAGCCTATCCTCCATAACAATCTAACCCAGGCTTTCGGGCTTTGCATGCAGCGTATGCAGCGCCGAGCACAATACCATAGTCTTCCAAGACTGACGGAGGCCTGTTTTGGTGATTAGGCTGTGGCTGTGGGTGGTGCAAGTGGTTAAGACACTGTGCCTGTTAACCAGTAGGCCAGGGTTTGAGACCCAGGTTCCTATAAGACAGGGTGAGCTCCTATCCTTAGCCCAGCTCTGCGACGCAGCTGGAACCAATCATATCGGCTCTGCTATTCCATTGGACTATTTCAGTTGTGTGGAGAGGGGGGATTTGCTGCTTGGGTAACAGCCTATCCTCCATATCAGTCTACCCAGGCCTTCGTGCTTTGCATGCAGCATCCAGCACGATACCATAGTCTTTCGAGACTGATGGATGCTAGGGTGATTAGGCTAAAATGGTGTTTCTAATGGACCCTTCTCTAAAGTAGTAAGTTGTTTAACCCTTGATGCTTATAGCCAAATCTGTCCTGTCCATTTCATGACCAACCAAAAATTAGGTCCAAACTCAGTGGTGGGCCCTGGACCCCAGTTATGGAACTCCTGGAAGGGGAGAGAGGGGAACAAAATGGAGAAAAATGAGAGTGAGATAAATGGGAGGGGGCTTAGGATTTGAACACTAATATTCTAGTCCTGACTTAAGGCACACAATTGTGTGGTATGTTTTTAATAGGACAAAACCTGGACAAAAACATGTAATCTGATGGTGGGACCATCTAACTAAGCTGATTTATCTGCACCATCAGATGCCCTCAAGAATATTAAACGTGGTGGTGGTGGGGTTCCCAGTTCTATCTGGAGAAGCCAGGGAAGCTTGCTGTGCTCAAACAATGTGCTCTACCACCAAGATGCTGCCACTGTAAGACTAGTTCTCCAAAGCCACATGCAGAATACCCAACCCTGCTATCTGAGAAACACCAGAAATTTACCGGTAACACAGAGTCAACTCTGCTTGTATTTGAGATCTTCTACTGCTTCTTTCCCAAATGGCATGAACATTGTCTTTTAACAGTATAAAGAAGCACCTGAAGTGAAAAGGGGAAAAGATATTTACTGAGTTGTCATTAGGTTTCCAAACAATTTTTGTGTTGTTGTTTTCCTTTCACTAGCATCACCGCATACTTAAAAGACAAAGCAGGACAGACTGGGCTGTCACCAGATGGCGCCATTGTGACCTAATACATTTTTGGCTGATGGAGCCAATGTGGATGGATTTTTAAAATACATTAGAATTACATTATGTTGTGTCACATGGAACATAAGACTATTGCAAGTGGAAGGTAACCAAAAGAAGGGTTTTCTTCAAAACTTTGTCATGGTGAACCTCCTACACATTACTGACCGGAATGGATTGTTAAGCTGCTAGTGCTGCATTGTATGTATGTTACCCATTCTCCCCATTCCATTCTTTAAAACTCAACAGGCTTAAATTTATATCTGAAGATATGGTGACCATCGTTCTTGATCCCCAGTGGTTGAAGTAGTCCCACTGTATCAGTCCTTTCAATAACATGCACAAAAACCTAACAACCTACCAAACTCTGGATATTCCTCATTCGAGGTTTTCAGGCCCTGCAAATGCTAAATTTAATTTTATGTTCCAAACAAAAATCAATTTAACCAGACTGATGTAAAATTTAAAGTAGAATCCGATGTGCGGCTATTAAGAAGTAGGATCATCTAAGGACCATTCTGCCAGTTGGCACCCAGGATCTGCAACAAACTGCTTCCCAAGTCCTTTTTGATCTTTTTCTTGAGTGCAACCATGCCTTGTCAGCTACCTTTTGTGAGCCACCTCCTAATGCACACCCTTCACCCTATGGGAAAGTGATGTGGCTCCCTTGCCTGGTCTCTCCCTTGATGACAACTATTACAAGATATAAATGTATGTATCATGACCTCTTTTCTGTACTGGATTCTCTCAGTTTTCTTGTCACCATGGCCCCAACAATATTTTAAACCCTCTGGAGAACATCTGAAACTGCATACTCATTTTAGTAAGAAACAGAAAAGGCAAGGAGGATGATTTATACTACTGGTGTTTATTTTAGCATGGACTAACTTGGAAACAGACTCCCTCATCTTCACCATGACCTATTAAGGGTGGGGTGTGCAACTTCCTGAAGGCCTTCAAACTCAGAGCAAAACAAGCAGTAATTAGGGTTTGTCAACTTATCCTATGGAAAATGTCATTTCAGGAAAAAAAAACCCCAAACATAATTGTACTGTCAGGACTGAGACAGAATTTGTATTCGTTGAAAGCAATGTTCAGAATCAGGCTTAGCTGTAAACAAATTGATAATCCTAAACTGTTGATCTATATAGATCTGAAAATCTGATCAGCAGAAAACCTAAAGCGTAAACACTCCAAGAGCCCAATTCTATAGCTGTTCACTCAGAAGTAAGTCCCATTATAGTCAGTGGAGTTTACTCCAAGGAAAGTGTGAACAGGATTGCAGCTTGAATATTTGTGGCTGGGTGAGGATAACCCATGGAAGATGGTTCTTTGCAATATTTACCTTTTATACTTAATAACCAGAGCAATTATTGCCATCACATAAAAATATAATACTCAGGCCTGACCCATGAATAAGGCAGACTGAGAGTGGTGGTCTATGATGATCTGGATGAAGTTGCACAGCTCACCACATTGCAATGAGAGCAGAAGCATCACCCTTATACCTGATCTTCCCATACACCCTTAAATACCTCATAGGCTACTCAAAATGGGTAGTTGCTATCCTATATCATTTGTCCCCCTCTTCCTTGTCATTTGTACCATCCTCTACTATAAATGCCCTATAAAAATGCTTGCACAGCCTTTGTTCTCTGTTCACCTTGCCTAGCAAGGTAGAACCTGTGTGTTCATGTAATAAAGCCAACTTTGTATTGTGGTCCTTTGTAGTTTTCTTCCATGTTGGTTGTCTCTCCAAAGAACCTGTGCAGTGCCCCAAGGGTCATGGGTTCGAGTTCCACCCCATTCAGGTACACTAGTAAGCACTTTACTGAAGTTCTGCTGTTCAACTTGGAGGGCAGAAGGGCGGATTAGCTAGTCCGTGTCTAACTTTCACCTAGGCTAGGGCCAGACTGTACAGTGTACCCAATACAATTCCAGGATTAAACCTTTCTGGTGGGCATGTAAACTGCCATGGTCAAAGCGGAAAACCTGCCCAAGTGGAAGTGTCTGTGCCACCATTTTGTAACATGTACATGGGGGCTTGTTTGTGTGGGGGAGAGACTCTGATCACCATACTACCTTTTCACCACTATTTCGTTTGATCTGGCTCTTAGATACTTAATTTTCATAGATTGCTTGCACATTTTTCACATCCATTGCTTTGGGAGGGGCAGCCATCCAAAGAGCATGATGTAAAAGTTTCAAATAAATAAAAAGCCAACTCCAGCTTGAAATCAGCTTACCATTATGAGCTACTTTTCAAAGTTAGTAATAAAATCGTTTTTGAAGCAGACTTTTTGAGGTTCATTTTCTTCATTTAAATCACTGATTTAAAAATAAAGTGGTGAGATGAATGAAAGAAAACTGTTCTAGATCATTGGCTCTTATGACAACAGAATGATGAAGGGAATATGCTTAGCCATACGGACAATGCTGAATTTTAGGGGAGAAAAAGGAGAATGATAGCTCCAACTGCTTTCTGGCCTTTTTATTAATCAGTACTTCAGAAGTAAACACTTGTATTCTGGCAATCAGTATATTGATCTTAATTCTATCTAACTTTCCAGCACCAATTTAGCCCTAAGGTAAGGGAACAAATATATCCTGAGGAGGCCTTCATAATCACAAACTCCAACCCCTCCATTGGCATCAGCACTGGAAAATTGGATAGGACTTTGTCCTTAATCTGAGCCAGATTAACTTTACATTATAATCTGAGTTAGCTGCCAGGTCTTTCTTGTTTGTAAGACTAGTGGTAGTTTGGTATGAAGTGTAAAAGTTTTTGTTCTTTTTTATTGCCTTTGCCAGGATTATATTTATAACATATGTATCTTAAGTCTTGTATGCATGCTTCACCACATAATGAAGCATCACCTATATGCAAAGTTCAACTGCGTATGTGAAAGTACGCAAGCTAAAGTTACAAAAGAAGAATGTTAACAAAAATGCTTAAAATACCGGTATGCTTTTTTGCTTCTTATATTGTATTTTTGATACATTGTGCATGACCAGAGTAACACCACGCTGACCAGAAAATAAACTGATTGTGTAATTTTAATTTTAAAATTAAATTCATTAATTTTACAGGTGAAGCAATTAATTTAAATTTATGAGCCGATTTAAAGTAAACTGGGAGAGAAATAGACTACAGAAGAATATACTACATTGAGGTTTAGCATCTTCCTTCACTGTTGAAGAGGGCTCTTTTGCACAAGCTCAATAAATCTATCAACACCTACTGTTGATACTTGAGGGTGCAATCCTAACAAATTCAGCGCAGTGCAACTCACCTATCACCTCATTCCTGTGGTGGCATGGGAAAACCAGCACACATCCATGCACCTGCCTAACTCCCCCAGGAATGGTACAAAAGTGCCTTATGGCACTTTTGTGACACTGCCAGGCTAGTGCACTGTACTTGTGCCAGCCTGATTAGGATTGCGCTGTATTGTATAAGCCAGGAGTGTCCAAACCCCAGTCCAGGGCCAGATACGGCCTGCGTCAAACCTCCACACAACCCACAGCAACACCCCTCCATCTGTCCTACGGGTAAGCCCTGTAATCCTTTACAGGTGAGAAAACGTCTGCTCCCCTCACCTCCACAGGGTATTCAGAGGGATGGGGAGGTTGCACACAACTTCTCTCTGTGTATGAAAGTGCTTATTAACTGGTTTGAATTTATTCATATATTGTAAATTCGGTCTCTAATATATTCAGGGAGCAATCTTAACAAATTTAAGTTGGCCTAACTCACCTGGCCTATCTTCATATGGCAGTATGAGGAAGTCAGCATATGCCTATGCACTGGCCTAACTCCTCCCCCCCCACCAAGGAGTGAGACAGAAATGCCTTATGGCACTTTTGTGACACCCTCAGGTCAGCAGAGGATTTATGCCAGCATTTATGCCAGCCTTACTGGATGTTAGGATTACACTCTCCTTGTTACAGTACATTTTTTTTCCAGCCCTTGACACATGGTCAGGGAGATGTGGCCCTCCTGCCAAAAGGTTTGGACGGCCCTTGTATAAGTCAATCTCACAGATAAGTTGTGCATGTTTTGAGTCTACTCATGGAATTTTCTATGACCCTCGGACACGTTATGGGTCAAATTAGGAAGGTAGACTATAATTTTGTCTGATTTTACCCAAGGCCAGATCCTGAAAAATAACCTAATTGTTACCTAAGAACTACAATCTCTAATTTATTAAAAATGTGGTAAAGATCCTAAGATACATTTAATCATTAACTTTTTAATTCAGGGCTTCAACAAACTTTCTGTAACACTATCAGAGTAAGTGTACTGTAAACAGTAGTAGATTTGTTGACCCATTAATCAAATTCTTTAATGTACATGGAACGTTTAGCCAAAGGCTCTACATATAACATAGAACACATTAAATGGAGCGTGCAATACAATTCATGAGTATGAGCAAACAACTATACAGTGGTGTCTTTGTTTATGGGCATAATTCTTGCTTCCTATAAGAAAAGCCCCAAAAAATTTTGTTTCTCTCTGAACATGTATAAAATGATTGGCCTCTTGGTTGACCCTTTATTTGCAGCTTTTTCAATTAAGCCTTTATGATAAGTTTGTTTTCTGTTTCCCTATTATATTTCATGTTTTGAGACATTTTTGTATTCTATTTATGCCAAATGTGGTCACTTTAAATATGATGTAAGTTTTATGGGGTGTTTCCCAGCAATAAGAGTTAAATATCTACTTGCTTATTAGAGACAATTGCCTACCAGGTGTGCAGGGTAGAGCCCTGGTGGAGCCCTTTTGAGTTCCTTGATATGAAAAAGTAAAACGCTCTATCTGTAAGTAAATGTGAATTTTCTTTCATACTTTGTCCTAGTTTCACTTTGTATGTATAAACTAATCTTACTGTTTTGTATACAGTCCAGAAGCTATGCTTGAGAAAAAGCTCACAGCAAAACACAGAACCTACAGCCGGCATCTGTGTCAACTTGACTGGATTGCATATTAATAACCACAGACTCTTTTATAATACAGTGGACTCTTCTATAATCAAGGACTCTTAAGTATCAACTATTTCCTATTTATCAACAGACTTTATCCTTGGATTTTGCAATTTGAATTGATCTGAATGTTTATATTTATAAATGGTTATATTGTATGAATTCCTTTAGATGTCAACTTTATAAATATATTCATAGCATAATTGTTTGGTGCCTTCATGGTCCTTTGTCGTTTGGAGTGTTACCTTACCTGTGATATATTCCCGTGTTTTTTTTCTAAATTTGTTGGCAACTGGAATAAACAGATCAGGAGTTTTTCTTTGTGTGCCTGTGTTGTGCATAGGATGGATAGAAGAAAGTTTTTCTTTCTCTTGCACAGAAACAGACACAGGAGACTTTCTCTAAAATTGAGTGGTGGGAGACAGAGACCCGTCATGCCTGAGCAGCTGCAGTGTTGTATGCCAGGATGCTAGATACAAGTAGGACACCAGGACGCAGGTTGCATGTTGCTTTGTGCGCTCCCTGTGGCACTTTGTGCGCTCCCTGTGGCTCCCTTTGTGCGCTCCCTGTGGGCAACTCTCAAACGCAAGAAGCTGGATTAGCCAGGTCTTCCTTGGCCTGGTCCAGGGAGCTTGCTATGCATGGAACTCCTGGCTACAGGATTTGGTGATAGCACCAGAAAGCTGGAGTAGATGGGCCTTTGGCTTGACCGGTTGGGCTATTCCTACATACAGTAATTAGTCTGTGGAACTGCTTGCCACAGGATTTAGTGATGTTACCAGGATGCAAGTCACTTGTTCTATACTCCCTGAGGCATGAGGAGATGCAAGAAGCTGCTTGGTGGGCCTTTGGCCTGATCCATAGTCTGTGGGACTCCGTGTCACAGGATTTGGTGGACTTGATGGGTCTTTCATAGCCTGTGGAACTCCTTGCCATGGGATTTGGTAACAGGACTAAAATGTAGGCATGGTCCCTAAATAACTCAGAGGGCCAGTAGGATGTACCAGAAGCTGGACTACACAACACATTAACCTACCCCAGCGAAGATACTCCTCTGCAAAGTAGTCTGTGGAACTCCCTGCCACAGTATTTGGTAAGAGAACAAAATTCCTTGGCATTTTCTAAGACACACAAACCCAAAGACATTAGACCCAGCCAGGCTCTCCTTAACACCTAAACTAGAAAAAACTAAAAGAAAGTCCATCCCCCATAACACAGGTCTCCACAACTCGAAACAAGAAACCCGTTAACCGATTCAACGGCCGCTTTCCTCAATGTTCCAAGAGCGACCAACGGCCCCCTCCAGAGGGCTTAATGTTCCTTCAGGTTAGGGTGAGCCGCGTCTACTCGTTTATATTTCCGCTCCTTCCCCTCGCACGGCATGACGGGATATTCAAATGAGGTCTGCACGTCACTCCTCCCCTCTGCCCGCCTTGTGACATCAGTTTGCAGGGGAGGGGCCGAGGGGTGGGTGGGGCTAAGCGCGAGCGTGCCCCCGCCTTCCTCCCCGTCAAGGAGAAGAAAATCTGCACTTCCTATAGGCTAAGCCTTGGCTCCGCTCCCTCGCGGTGATTGGCTGAAGGAGGAGAGGCGGTCGTTCCCTGCCATTGGCTGCGTCACTGTCACTCCGTTCTATGCCCCTCCCCTCTCCACGGCGCTGGGCCTGAGGGAGGCGAGAGCCATTTGCTGGAACCCCGGGTGGTGAGGAGGCGGGAGGAGCCCGGCCCGGCCCTGAGGGAGAGATGCCCCGGCCTCCCACCACCCACCGCCGTCGCCCCGGCCGCTGCTGCTGCTGAATCGGGCTGAGGTGGGTGAGAGAGACGGGCTGGGGGGGGGGGGGAAGGGAAGGGTGGAGGCGGGGGAGGCTCCAGGGGGGCCTCACTCCAGCACCCTTCCCTTGACAGCCTACCTGGGTTGCTGCAGGGCCAGCGGGTCTCTTTCTTCTCCCCCGCTTGTGGCATCCCCTTCTCACTCTTCTCTTTAAGGTGGAAGGAGCCAGGCCCACTCTACAGCACCATCCTGTGCATGTCTACTCAGAGGTAAGCCTCATTGTGCTGAATGGAGCTTACTTCCAGGAAGGTGTGCACAGGGTAGCAGCCTTACAGCCTAATCCTATCCATGTCTGCTCAGAGATAAGCCTCATTGTGCTGAATGGAGCTTACTTCCAGGAAAATGTGCTTGGGACAGCAGCCTTACAGCAAAATTCTGTGCACGTCTACTCAGAAGTAAACCTCATTGTGTTGAATAGAGCTTACTTCCAAGAAAGTGTGCACAAGGTACAAGCCTTACAACCAAATCCTGTGCATGTCTACACAGAAGTTAACCTCATTGTGCTGAATGAAGCTTACTTCCAGGAAGGTGTGCACAGGGTAGCAGCCTTACAGCCTAATCCTATCCATGTCTACTCGGAGGTAAGCCTCATTGTGTTGAATGGAGCTTACATTCAGGAAGGTGTGCTCAGGGTAAAATCCCATGCATGTCTACTCAGAGGTAAGGCTCTTTGGGTTGAATGGAGCTTACTTCCAGGAAAGGGTGCATGGGACTGCAGCCTTATAGCAAAATCCTATGCACATCTACTCAGAGGTAAACCTCATTGTGAATGGAGTTTACTTCAAGGAACATTTGCACAGGGTAGCAGCCTCGCAACCAAATCCTATGCATGTCTACTCAGAAGTAAGCCTCATTGTGCTGAATGGAGCTTACTTCCAGGAAAGTGTGCATGGGACTGCAGCCTTACAACAAAATCCTATGCACATCTACTCAGAGGTAAACCTCATTGTGTTGAATGGAGGTTACATCCAGGAAAATGTGCATTGGATTGCATTGCAGCCTTAAAACCATATCCTATGCATGTTTTCTCAGAGGTAAGCCTCATTGCGTTGAATGGACCTTACGTTTAGGAAACCTGTGCTTGTCTAGTTATAAGTGAGCCCCATGATGGTCAGTAGGGCTTCCTTTCAGGTATGTGAGGATAATTATTACCTTGAGCTGACGTAGCCACAATTAATATAATTAATTTTCGTCTCCCTAGAGGCCAGGATTCCTGCAGCCTCAGGAGGTGGGCAGGAGAGGCTTGTGGTTGGAAAACCCACAGTCTCAATTGTATTTTTGGCTGGGCAAGAGCTAAGGTATGGCCAGCATCCAGGTGTTCACCCTTCTTCAGTCATTCATTTTCCAAGCTGAAATGGGTGGTGGAGGGTTGGCAGAGGTGACAGTTGTAACTTGGGAGTTGTTTTGTTATCAGGTGGATGATTGGGTGGGTGAAATATATTGGAGAAAACTGTGTAAAAGGGTAAAAGTTGTTTAGCAGCGAGCTACTGTGAGACAGTTTCTATATTGTATTTATTGATTATGGGAAAACATTAGCTGCTTTCTGTGGTCACTGTGGTCTGGATCTGTTTGATCAGAGTGGGAATGAGTTATTCTCAATCACGGTATGAGTAATGCCAGTAGTATTTGAGGTGGTTTGGTGGTACTCATAGGACCCATGGACACCTGCTGCCCAGCAGGCAGGTACATATTTGGCTTTGTGGGCAGAGCTCCATAGCATGTTTTTAAGGCACAAAAAAGCCTTTCCATCCACCTGAGTGTCCTACTTGTGTGGTTGTGTAGCATCTGCCCCACCCTCCAACCCAAAAGTAGTTGGCAATGATCCCATCATCAGTTATTTCAGTAGTACTTCAAATAGGCAGACCAGGTGGAGGACAAACATTGAGAAACACTAAGTTGTAGGCAGATGCATGAGGAGAAATTAACAAGACCCATGTACTGTTTAGGATTGTTGCTCCAAATGGTATGTTTTCTTGGGATTATTCATTGTCTCATGTAACTGTTCCGGTTGTTTGGCTTTGAAGTGTTAATACTCAGCTGAACTGCAATTGACTGCTTACAAAGAGGTAGCCCATGCTTTTGGAGAGACAGTACTTATTATGTACTTCAGGTTTCTGCCCCACAACAGATGAATAGCTATCCCATTCCCATGCCACTCCATTATTCTTGTAATTATTGTTATCTCGTACAGCCCAATATTGTTAACTCTTCTGGGCAGCAGCTCTCCTTGCTCATCCTCGCTGCCTGAGATCATTTAATTAGAGATGGCAGGGACTGAACTAGTCCTTAGCCACAAAAAACATGGACTCTGCAATTTCCATGGTACCTTTTTGTTATGGCTCAGTGCATAAGACAGCTGGTCCTGCATTCAAATTCTAGTGCAACCATGGATAAGTAAATGGAAGATGATCTGATGTACAAAAATTAAGGGGATGGGAAATGTCCATCTGCCCGTAGATTATTGCAGATGACAGGCATATAGCTAAATGGATCTGTGCAAATGTGCATAGAAAAGCTGTGATCATTTGCAACATACAGTGTCATGGAGAGTGTGACTGCTGCACATGACTGATTACATCTAGCTTGTCCATTTCCTGCCATAAATCAGTTCATATTTGAAGTTTGACATATGTGATAGGAGGCATTCCTCAAAAAAAAAGTCTGTCTTTCAGTCCTAGTTTCTTGTCTGTGGGGCAGGGTTAACACTCTTATCTCAAACATGAGTGTGGCACAAAATAAGCATCCTATTAAAACTTTTCATTGACATCTTCTTTTTATTTATCCTTTAAAAACAAGCTTAGAAACAGATTTTTTTAAATTTCATTTTTTAATTTGAACCTTGGTAGTGGGAAGAAATCAGCTTTGATCACATTTTTTAATGTATTGTATCCACAGAACTAGATTTTATGGGTTTGTGCAGTATTCATAAAAACAACTGAATTTGGATGAATTGTTCTATTTTAGAATAGTATAGCAAATCACATTGCAAGGCCAGAGCTTTAGAGCCCATTTCTAATTGTATGTACACAGAATATATATGTTAAATACATGTGTTAAATAGTGTTGGTTGTTCAGACCCATTACTGCCTATTTTGACTGACAGCAGTTGTCCAGTGTCCAAATATGTGAAAATGTTCATTTTCTAATGCCAAGACTCTTTTTGTGGCAGCATTATATCCCACCCTTTAAGAAAAAAATCCCTTTGCTTTGATATACTGTAAAGTTGTGCTTTGTCAAGCAAAAGAGCTTTCCTGATTCCACTTTCTTTGAAGTCTCTGTGTCTGCAATACCGACTTGGTATTTAAATCCCTTTCATTGAAAATGGCTTCACTATTATAATCAAGAGGCTGCATGGTGTGTGTAGTTGTGGTGTAACAATATCCAGAAAACACTTGACAGGCACACTGAATGAGAAAGCGTAATGGTTTCCTTGCAACTTAGAATATGAAATGTTCATTCTGGGTCACCTGTAGGACAGAGAAGCAGCAGACCAATATGCAGGTGCCCAGAGGAAATGTCAACTTTGTGAAAACACATCTGTCCTTTTAGAGTCACTAAGACCTGAACCAATAAATTCTTATTAGTGATAATGAAATATTTAATAATTAGAAATGGAGGTTTGTAGATAGGTCCTGTTTGTAGATGTTCTCTATATTCTTTCATATCTGCAAATTTTACAGCATCTATAGAGTGCCTCAATAAGTACAAAACATGACTAGCCTCCAAATCCAGAGTAACTAAGGGAGCACGTAAGAGACTTTATGTGCACCCGTAGTTACTGCACCACCTAGTGAAAACCTATAGGAAATTCATATTGGAATCCAGAGTAAGTTGTTCTTACACCGGCGCAAGGACTCCCCATAGTTACTCTGGATTTTGCCCATAGTCTTTATTAAGTGTTTTCAAAAAGAAATGTGCACTATAGTTATCATAGTGTAATATGGCCTAGAAAGTAATCCTAAGCACATTATCTAGGAGCAAGCCTTGTTGAACTAAGTGGAACTTAGAAGCAGACATTGCTAAATTGCTCACCTGTGAATATTTTTGCCTTGTATGTTAGTGAGATTTCAAGACACTTTTTAAAAAAAAACTGCCAAGAGGAACAGAGAAGAGTGCACTTGATTAACCAGCCTTTTGGGAGTCCTATGAACACTTAACCTGGTAGAAATACATTCTTTCCTTTTATAGTCACTGTATAGTTCAAAAGACTGCATGGGTGGTTGGATGAAGCCATAGGTTGAACATTTTTGGCTATTTTATAGTCTGGGAACAATTGTATGCACCCGGTTCTTAACTGTAAACAGGAAAAGTACTAAAATGGCATTTCCTAGAAAACCAAGTTGTAATGCTGGGGCAGTCTTTAAGGAAGAGTTTCTTAACCTTTAGGGCCTGGATTCCTAAGGTATGTGTAAATAGTGTCAGATTTGCTTCCCATTTTAAGAAGTCTTGACACACTTTTAAAAAGGGGTTTTTTAAATTAACTCAGCCTACTGGAAGTCAGTAACTTTCTTATTGGTTACAATATTGTATTTGGTCTTTTCACTGATCTTTGTCATGACTTTTCAAACACTTTCAAATTCTAAACACATGTCCTCATTAAAATAAACTGTTTGAACTGAGCATGAAAACTTTTTGGATGTTACTCTAAACAACAGTGTAATTGCATGGATAAGTCTCATTTCTTGTGATTTTCTTTTTCAAAAAATTTAATTTTTATTGATTTTTTTAAAAGAAGAAAAGGAAAACAAAAACAAATAGATATCTTCTTAACAAAATACACATCAAGCACAGATTTCCTGATTTACCTTGCTTTAGTCTAAAATTACTTTCTACTAATTTATATTACCGTATATACTCGTGTATAAGCCGAGGCACCTAATTTTACCACAAATACTGGGAAAACTTATTGACCTGAGTATAAGCCGAAGATGGGAAATGCAGCAACAGCAGGAAAGTGTGGCTGGCTTTGTAGCCTCAGGGCCCAATCCTGGGCATGTCTACTCAGAAGTAAGGCCCACAAAGAAGTACCTGAGTCTGAGGAGGGGCTTGGCTGCAGAGGGCTCCATGTCTTGCCACTGCGCACCTCCTCCGTAGCCCAGAGAGCCAGTGCCAGCAGCTGGAGCGCGCTAGAATCGTGCCTGCTATTTTTCTTAATTTTTTTTACTTACCCGCGTATAAGCCGAGGTGGGTTTTTGGGCTCATATTTTGGGCCCCAAATACTAGGCTTATAGGCAAGTATATATGGTAATTCTACAACTTAAAAATTTACCTTAAATTATATATCTTATTTCCAATTCATTTTCCAGTCACCTGTATGTCCAAAATTATAGTGCCATTTGTTTGGTTCAAGTAAAACAAAAAAATTATGATCTGTCTCAAGAGGGATGGGAACACATGAAGCAGAGATTTGGTTCTTTCTTTTCCACCCTTCAACCCAGGAGCTCAGATACGCAAGGTTTCTTCCCTCCATTTATCATTACAACAATCCAGTGAAATTGATAGTGATTATCTCGCAGTAACCCAGGAAGCTTCATGACTGCAGGCATTTGAAGTTGTATCTTCCAGGTCTAAGTCCAAACCACTATATCACAGAATATAATTTCATAAATGCATATACATAGTGCCTAAATAAATAACCTTGCAAACTCTACCACATGCCTGTATATGGACAAACTTTAAGTTTGCAGTTAATATGTGGCAAGCTGGTGAGCGTGTCCTTTCCTGACTGAGAAGAGATTTTATCCTACAACCAAATCTGAGTTTCTTTTCACTGATCCTGAGTAGCATCACATGGGGAGAGAATGGGGCCATGAGACCCAGGTACCAGGAAGTGGCGGGTGATAAGGTGCTCCCAGCCTCCCAACATGGTGGGAACAAAATTGAGGCTGCATCTGGGAGGTAGGAAAGAACAAACCCTATGACACACACCTTTTCCTCACCAGCCTAGATAGTCAGTCCTGCACTGAGGAGACCAAAGGCTGCTTGCTAGATCCTGCCCGGTTCAATTGTTTGACATGCCTCAAATGACACGCTTTCCCCTGCGCCCTCTACCTGCTTCAGGAGCAGAGCATGTGGTGCAGGGAAGCTGCCTGGATCCTTTGGGGGCCCACCTGGAGCAGGATGCTCCACTTTCCGGAAGGGGGATTGAGAAGGATGGAGGGTTGGTGTGAGATAGGACAGTAGAGGCACCACAGTGGGTAATGGCTGGTAGTGGGTTATGTCTCACAGGGACAACATAATTGCCCTTATTTGGGAGGTGCAAAAAATTTAGAGGACCTGGGTACCAAGTGGCCTACCAGTGCTACTGCTGATCCTTCCTATTTAATACTTATATATGATGAGAGAAGTGCAGTGGAGGTTCAGCACCACTTCACTTGTAAAATTAGTCAATGGTTTGTTATTGCCAGACAAATAACCTGAGTAAGTTCCATTCTCAGCTGTCTCAGCGCACTTTATTATATTACTATTTCTTCTACGGTTCATAAGGACTTAACTAATTACCACATATACTCGTGTATAAGCCTAGTTTTTTGGGCCCAAAAAATGAGCCCCAAAACCCACCTCGGCTTATACGAGAGTTAAAAAAATTAAGAAAAATGGCAGGCGCGACCTCCAGTGTGCGCCCTCAGAAGCTCTGCAGCCTCTCCAGCTGCTGGCGCTGACTCTCCGGGCTGCGGAGGAGGCGCATGCCGGCAAGACATGGAGCCCATTGCAGCCAAGCCCCTCCTCAGACTCAGGTACTTCTTTGTGGGTCTTACTTCTGAGTAGACATGCCCAGGATTGGGCCCTGAGGCTACAATGCCAGCCACACTTTCCTGCTGTTGCTGCATTTCCCACCCTCGGCTTATATTCGGGTCAATAAGTTTTCCCAGTATTTGTGGTAAAATTAGGTGCTTCGGCTTATATGCGGGTCGGCTTATACATGAGTATATACGGTAATTAATTATGAACCTAAGCTTGTGTCCAGAATAAATGCTTACAACCTTATACTGTACTCTGCATTGGGTTACTCTGAAGCAAAATTCTGTATTACTGTGTACAGTATCTTATCACAAAAATCTTGCTTTCTGTATTTTTTGCTCCATAAGATGCACCAAACCATAAGGCTCACATAGATTTAAAGGAGGAACACAGAAAAAATGTTTTCCTCCTTTAAATCTAGGTGGGGGTGATGCAGCGGAGTGGTGGTGCACTGCATGAAACCTGGGCCGGCTGGAGGAGGGGGTGCAACAGCCATGCAAGTCCTGGGCAGGCTTAGGAGTCTGCACAACAGCTGCACAAGACCCGGGCTGGGTGGAGGAAGGGGCACAACAGCCGCGTGACACCGGGAGGACTCCAGGAGGTGGTGTGATGGCCACACAACATCCAGCTCCAGGAGGCATTTGCTCCATAAGATGCATTGACATATCGACCCCCTTTTGGGGGTAAAAAAGTGTGTCTTATGGAGCAAAAAATATGGTAATTATCACTAAGATTTCAGTTTTAACCACATTTATTTCTTAGTTCCATTAAAACTAGAAGAATTTACATCTGAGGAAACAAAGTCTCAAACACTTGCACTCATTGGCCAGAAACACAATTTGGAACAAGTTGGAACTTTCCAACCCCAGATGATAATTCTGAAGTACCCACAAAAGTGTATCTTCAGTTCAAGAACTTGGTGACTTTGCTTTTGGATCAAGCTCCAAGTCTGTTGCAGTCTACTAAAATTTGAAACCTTGATAGACGAGGACTGTGTGCTGAAATACTCCTGGCTGTAAATCAATTTGAATATGGCGGGGCTTTTTTCAAACAAGTGTATATACATGATGAAGCTGTAAATCTTGTTTATGGAAATCTTGGTAAAGGGTATTTCTTTAATATGATGCTGTGAATTTTTGCACTAGCTATCTAAAAGATCAGATACCTAGCAAATGGCAGGTCATGTGATGTGAAATATTCATCGGTGCTCATATTTCTGTAACTTGCCATGAAACATATGTTCTTTGTTGTGCTTATTTTAGATGCCACCTAACTTCATCTTCTATGGTTTACAGCAAGTTTTTTGCATGTTCATATTCACCTTTTCATGAATTTCCATACTTTTTTACTTGTTTAATCTGTGCAGCAAAAGTTTTCACTCTACATACATCTGTTTTAACTTGCCTTATGCCTATTTTTGTGTGCGTGTACAATCATCACCTATCCTAAACCTTCTCCAAAGTTTGGTTTCCCCTGTAGTTTAAGGCTTGAATTCAGTGTTTGGAGGGATTATGACTTTTCTGTTACGTTGTTTTTTTTAGTAATTAGTTTGGTTATTTTATTTGAATTGCATTGATAGGCAGAAAGGTGGCATATACATGTTCTAAAGTAAATACAACATAGTTCAAGGCATAAATGTCCATGCAGCATGGCCTTGTGTCTTGTGGTCTGCAGCATGAACTGCACAGGCTAATTCAGGATGAACTTGAAAGTGAAACTACATGCTACAATAAAAGGAATCTCTCTGGTGCTCATGTGGTATACATACCAATCAACCTACTAAATTAAAATAGAGTAATATGCATCTTGTCCCTCTTGTGCATCTTAGAGGAGCAATCATGAACTATTTTCAGTGTGATTGAAGTCATTATGCTTAGATTCGTGTGTATCTTGGTATGTTTTCCAAGTCAAACACTTGAATAGGAGTTTGGGTTTTGGTGATTCTGGATTCATCCATTTTGTCAGTTTCAGTAGATAACCGAAACTTTAAAACATACATAAATCTATTTGAGGAAGAGTTAACTAAAGTACAATATAGATTAGTTACATTGTTGGATGGACAGAACCATTAATATTTCCATCAGCTTCCGTAAGATAGCAATGTATGTTACTGAATTAGATTAGATGCTTCTAAATTAGATGCTAGAATTATGCAAGTCAAATTTTATACACACACACACACACAAAATATATATAGTTGTGTTCACTTTTAAGACTAGCCTTACAATCCAGAGTAACTACGGGAAGACGTAAGAGGCACTTACTTTAGATTGATCTATGCATTTCCCATAGGTGGCACCGTAACTATGTCAGTGTAAAAGGTCCTGTAGTTTCTCTGGATTGTAGCCCAAGGTTAGTTGATGTGTAAGCCATACATTTGGACGTCACAGGCCTAAAGCCTGATATTGCTCAGCTCTTGGGGTTGCACCAGGCATGATAAAAAGAATAAGGTGAAGCAGAAATAAGTGTTCATTTATTTTTTATCTTATTTTTAACAGTGTGAAAGTCTTGCTGTTCACATTAATAAGTGAACTTGAACAAAAAACATGTTGAAGAAGGCAGGTGGTACCTTACCTTTATAGAGATACCACCTCTTTCAGTTTGTTTCCCTCCCCTTTCAAGATGGCAAACAAACAGAATTTCAAAAAACATGGCAAATGTCATCACAAATTTATAAATTACTAGCTTAAAAGCCGCACCCCATGCGGACTCTTGAGCCAGCTCCTTTGGCCCAAAACTAAAGGGACCTCTGGTCCACTTAGAAAACAGCAATTTTGAAGAAATAACTTCGAATTCCTCAATTCAGTCCATGAAACTGCAAAATCTCACTGTTTATTTTATCATTTATTTTCAGATTTGAATTTTTAACTGTTCCCTCCTCATCCAGACACAAATCAAAATGCTGGATGTTATCATATATCTATGTAGATATATGTAAATAACTTTTTACTCAATATAAATTAAAAACTTTTAAAATAAAAAACTGCTAATTTTTTAAAAAAACCTTTAAAAATAATGCGTGGGGGGAATTGGGATTAGGTTGTGTGTGGGAGTGTGGGTGTATATATAGCATTGGATTTTGTGTGTTTGTGGAGTGGGGGTATGTGTGTGGGGGTTGAGATATGTTGTGTGGGGTTGTGTTGTGTGTGGGGGTTGGGCTATGTTGTGTGTGTGTGTGAAACGGTGGGTTAATTCTGGGGAGTTGTGTTGTGTGTGGAGTGTGGGGTTGGGATGTGAGGGGGTTGGGCTACATTGTGTGTGTGAAAGAATGGGTTAGTGTGGAGTTGTGTGTGGGGTTGTGTTGTGTGTGCGCCTTTGGAGTGTGGGGTTGTGTTGTGTGTGGGGGTAGGCCTATGTTGCGTGTATGTAAAAGAGTGGGTTACCTTGTGTGTGTGAGGTTGGGTTGAGTGTGGGGCTTGGGCTACATTGTGCGTGAAAAATGGGTTAATTTGCGGTGTGTGTGTGGAATGTAGGGTTGGGTTGTGGGGGGGTTGGGCTACATTGAGTGTGAAAGAGTGGGTTAGTGTGTGTGGAGTTGTGTTGTGTGAAGTTATGTTGTGTCGGGGGTGCAGAGTTGGGTTGTGTGTGTGTGAAAGCATGTGTTAGGTTGTGTTGTGTTGGGTGTGTGTTTGGGTTGTGTGTGGGGGTCAATCCCGGGGTCATCCCGATTCCACAAAGGTATAATATGACTATGTAGATCAAGTGTGGGCAGAGCTAGAAGGATTAAGGACATGTGTGGAGTTGGGTTGTTTGTGTGTGGAGTTGGGTTGTGTGTGGGGGTTGGGCTACATTGTGTGTGGAGTTGAGTTGTGTGTGAGGGGAGTGAAGTGTGGGGTTGGCTTGTGTGTGGGGGTCAATCCCAGGATCATCCCAATTCCACCAAGGTATAATATGTCTATGTAGAGCAGGCATGGGTGGAGCTAGAGGGTTATAGGACAGATGGACAGACAGAAGTTGCCTTTTATTAATACTTATTTATTAATACTTTATTATTTATTAATACAGAGAAGACAGACATGGCCAACTCAAAATAAGGAGGGGTGAAATTTTAGTACTTAATGCCCTAGGCAGAAGATAAAAATTCTTTAATATATCCTGAAGTGTCATCAGGGTGACAGAAATTAGCTATTTGTAAATGACTTCCAGTGTCTGGGAACTACAATAAAGAATGTACAGTACAGGTGGAGACTAATTATACACAAATTATTTATATGTGATTTTGTCTCAACATGTCTTAATAGAAGCTCCCTGCCCCCCTTATCCCATACCCTGAAAGCTCATAGTGCTTTGGAAGATAAGTGAAAGTGCTTTGCTACCTTGCTTCTGAACACTCCAAAGCTCTGTATATCCCCTGAAGGCTGCCTGCTGCTCCATAACTGTAAGGGATAGCACTCCCTTCCTAAGTGTTTCAGGATCCCCAATATCCTGGTCACTTCCCAGGGTGACCATATAGAATAGAAGTCAAAGTGCCTCTACCTTTAAGAATAAGGAATTTTGGCAGGTACTGCTTGTTAAATCCTTCTACATTGTGTTAAATCTACCTAAATCCCTTTTCCATACAGTGCTTAAAGATAGAGGCACTCTGTCAATTCTGTACGGTCACCCTTAAACTTCCCAAGGTGTGCTTAAATCAGTGCATCCCTTTCTGCTTTCAGGCTGCCCCAACACATACCAGCAGGTTGAAAGCAGGCAGGGGCTGGCTGTACACACAGTTTCTTTCTGTCTCTTCTATGTGTGAATGTTAGGTGTGTGAGTATTTGCAGGAGGGGTGTGTGTGTGAGAGAGGGGAGTATCACATGTGAGGATTACACATGGGGATCTTTCTGTATCTCTCACACATACACACAGAGAGAAAGAGAGTGCATGCCCTCTGAACTCAGGGCAAGTCAAAAAAAGAGCTTTAAGAACTTCTCTTTAAGAACTTCCCTCACCTGACTTCACAGAACGGAGTCTGCGATCTCATCTCAGCGCACAAGCACAGCAGTTTGTGTGTGTGTGACAGAGATTGCGTTTGCAGTCTACTGTTTGCAAAGATGGAGTGTGAGACCCATGCACAGGGTAAGCAAATTATGCACCACCCCAACCCCCCTCCCCACACACACACTTGTCTGCTTGCAAACAGTTAAAGGAGATTTGGGGGCTGTTTTCCAATAGCATGATATTTGTTTTAAGTGCCCCTCCTTGGAATGAAATGTCGCATAAAATTGGTCTTCGTTGGTATTATCCAATGAAGCCATAAACCATACCTTAGTCAACATATACATCCTGCTCTGTGTCCTGCTGAGCAGGCATGCAGGATTGTTTGGGTGAAGACATTTCTAAATAGCCTGGCTCCTAACCATTAAAGGTTTTAAAGTAGTGACAAGCTCTTTGAATTGGGCTCCAAAATACACCAATAGCCAAAAAAAAAAAATACTTCATTGGTTGCATCCCCCCCAAAATTAGCCCTGTTCTAAGGTCTTAGTTGTGCAGCCCAATGAGAGGCCAGGGGTGAGGGGACAAAATTCCTTACAGCCATGCCTGCAGGTCCTGTTGGGTAGGCCCACCACAATGCTGTCTCTGCCCCCCACCCTCAAACCTGTGAAATCTGCCTACTCTGTCTTCTCGAAATTCCAAAGGCTCCTCGATACTCCAAAAACAAGAGTGTTTTTTATCACTGCTTCCAGTTCTCTAATGTGTAAGTGGTTAAGATGCTGTGCCTGTTAACCAGTAGGCCAGGGTTCGAGACCCGGGTTGGCCCCACAAGACAGGGTGAGCTCCTGTCCTTAGCCCAGCTCTGCAACTCCAGCTGGATCCAATCGTATCGGCTCTGCCTTTCTATTGGACTAATTCAGTGGCGTAGAGAAGAGGGATTTGCTGCTTAGGTAACAGCCTATCCTCCATAATAACCCAACCCAGGCTTTCATGCTTCGTATGCAGCGCCAAGCATGATACATAGTCTTTCAAGACTGATGGAGACCTGCTTTGTTAAAGGTGCTGTGGAGGTCTCAGAAGGCTTTCAGAATGTCGAGGAATGTTATGCAAGGCTCCTCGGTAAAGGTGAATATCCTTCAGGGAGGCAGAGTGTTATGGATCTGACCTTGGAGTGGCACAGGGGCCAGGTCTGCTACTAGTACAGCTTTCCATGGTGGATTCTTTGCTGGTATGGCTGTCTACCCTATAGGTCTCCCTTTTCAGCCCAAACCCACTGGCAATGCAAAGGATGAAATCTCTGTGTGATTTTGTTAAAGTTTGTAACACTCTTTATAACTAGAAGTACTGAAAAAGTAAGCCTGTGTTTATTTATTAGCAATGACCAGGTATGATGCTGATACTATACTGCTTCGAAAGGGATGTATCAATCAGTATTGGAGTCTTTTCAGCTTGCGTTCTGAAGCCTGTGGATGTGCTTTAAGCTCTCTGTAGTATTTTCTGGAATTTTTTTTTAGTGATTGACATATTCTACCCAGGCTTCAGAATAATTTATAGCATCAAGCTAGTAACTATGGTTAGTCTCCTTAAAATGTGTTTTTTTAAAAATATATAATGGGACTAGAAGCAGCAGTGGGGCCGGTGTGGTAATCAGTTTTCAATTATAGTTGATATTTTCTTTATTTTACTGTAATAATCAGTTTTCATTAATCATAGTTTTAATCAGTTTTCAATCATAGTTGATATTTTCTTTATTTTACTGTAATTTGCATATATCTTATTATAATTCAAAATAATATGCTTTTCAAGTAAATTTTCATTTTCTAGCTGCTAGCAGGGAGACTCGCATCCCCATTGGCCCTGCTAATGAATTACCCTGCCTCAGAAGCCTGCACCACATAGTGACATATTAATGTGCGCCAGCTAGTTGAAAAACACAGCTAGTTATATTTGCAAGTAAAGGGTTTGATATTTTTGCATGAAATTTATCTGAACTGCAAAATTAAAACACAAAACAAAAAATCAAAACTAGAACTTAAATGTTCATAAATTTACCTTTGCTTTTGAGTCTTGAATCACAAAGATAGCATTTAGCTATTTAGCTCAAAATAATGCCGGTCTTCTCAGAGTGTATTTTACATTAGCTGTGTGGCAGGAATTTGTTTTTCAAACGAATCCTCTTCCCATTCATACTTCTTACCTCTCACAGGAAAACTTGAAAAAGTTAAGGTACTGGGGCAATGCAAAGAATGTTGAGGGAATGAAAAAAGGAAATTTGATGCAGCTTGGTTTAATAGAAGAATTTTGTTTGAGCTGCTCTGCACTTTAAAATATTTTAATTGTCACTACAAGGGCCATGGTGTGTCTGTCCTGTTACTGATCCCAGCACTTGATTGAATCACTTCTAGCTTTAAGGAAATGACTATCTTTAATTGATGAATAATTGTCTTATTGAGGAAACAGGAATAAATATTTGGATAAATGTGTAAAAAATTTAAGAGGGATTTTAACTACATCATGTTATTCTGCGAGTTTGCAGCAAATTCCTGGCCCAACTTAACTTCAGTTATTTTTCTTCTCTTTGCTTCTTTATGTCTTTGTCTTGTGGAAGAAAAGGAGAAAATTTTCAGTGCTAACATAGTAGTTCCCATATGATGTGCTGCCACATCTCAGGGCACTGTGACAACTTCACAGGGGTACAGTCTCTTAGCAGCACTCTTGGTGCCAGCTCTTGCAAAAGTTCTTGCACAATCCAATGCTTAGCGTTTTTGTTTTTGTTTTTATTGGTTTTTTAATTCTTAGTTTTCTACTAGTGTCTTGAAATATAAATTTTGATTTTTTTGTGTGTGTTATAAATCACCATGGAAGTCCCCAAGACTATAAAAATCATTATACACAGATACATATAAAAATCATTATACATAGATACATTATATAGTAAATGGCATAGATCCATTGTGGGCAAGCTGACTAGTGAAAAATGATATAGGCCAGTAGTTTTTTTATACGTTTAAAAGTCTGTTCTATAAATTACAAGTTGTGTAAACTAGAAAATTGGCAAACAGTAAGTGCAAAGAGATCCATAAATGTTATTGGACCACTTTTTTGCTAGCTTACCCATCATCACGTGCACACTAGTCATTTATTGTATCTCAACTCATGAAAGAAAATGCTTTGTGCCTTTATCATTTATAAAGTCTTGTTTGCCTGGTTTCCTTGATGCAATTCCTACTTGCCATAGCCGATCAAGCTAATAGCTCTTCATGGCTTCAAGAGGCAACTAGGCCAGACTCTAATCTTAATGCCAACTGTGTGCCTAAATGAGTGTTCGTGCAGTCCTGAACAGCTATCTCAGAAAAATGTATTGCGCAGACTAGTATAGGAGTATGTTCACAATGACAGGAAAAATATATCTGATACTGTATTTATATCCGACAGTACTGAGGAGAGAGATTCCAGGCTCTGAGAAAATCTGTCCTAATCCAGTACTTCTTTTTAGCTAACTTTCCTCTTCCCCGCCCTGCACTGTATTTTAAAATGTGCCTTATCTAAAGCTCTTGATAATGGGAAGAACCTGTTATAATTTATAGCACTCTGTACCAAGTCCCTTAAAAATGAGATTTTGTAACTATCGATGAATTTGAAGAATAATCCACTGCATAAGAAATTTCTCCAAAAAAGAAAAACAGTGACTGGCTGCTTTAAAAATTGGGATCTACCAGGAAGCCAACAATGGGTTCTGTGAGATGAAAGTAGTAAAAACCATTCCAGACATGGGTAGTGGTGCAGTATATAAGTTCCTGGATGTGGTCCTGCAGGATATGAATTTCCTTTCCAGGAATTTATGACATAAGCCTTGCACGCTATCAAGGTCTACTGCCTGTTCCCAATGTATTGAAGGTTTATTGTTCGGTTATGTTCTAATATATCTTGTTGCTTTTTTACATAAACCTGAGTGAGTTTCAACACAACAAATCTAATCTAAATGTGGTATAGAGCAGTACAATGAAAGAGACCAAGTTGATAGATGATATAAGACCCAGAAGTTCCGTTTGAACAGGAAGTTTGTAACTTGTACGTTGACCTACGGTTGCGTTGTGAAGTAGAAGTTGGTACCTTGGAAGTTCTGTTTGAATGTTCATACTTTGCCCATTTGAGGAAAGAGGCAATTACTATCCTACATATACCTATGCCACTTGCACACTTGGGAACTAGTGTTGGATTTCCCCCAGTGCTGTTGGGTCTACAGCAGAAACCTGCAAAACTAGTTCAATTGGAGAAACTGATAGAATATGAACCATGCATGTAGTGTTCTATGCTCATACAGTGGAGTCAGATCTTATGTGGGGGATAGGCTCTAAAGTTGGCGTGTAAGACAAAAATTGTGCATTGTAAGAAGTGGTCATTGTTTACTGTGCATACACAGTAAAATATGCATGATTGCTTAGGAGTGAAGTGCCACTAGTTTTTTATGCTTTTCTTTTAATAGAATGGAAATGTTCCCTTAACATAGAAAATAATTTGTAAATTTGGCACAACATACATCACTGAGGATATTTACCAGTTAGCATATTGGCAAAGTTATGGCATAAAGAAGAATCCTGCTTTGTTTTCAGAGTGTCAGCCAATGAGCAAATTATCACTCAGATTTGATCACTGGATTTTTTAAAAGGATGCAGAGGTTCCAGTTTAACATTGTTATTTAAAAAATGTGCAGAATAAAATTTGACAGTCATCACACGGAACAATGCACATAAGCAGTAGTATCATAGTATAAGGAAACAAATCATCACCAGCTTAACGGATATGACCTGCTGTCATTGGTCTGTTTTATATTTCCGCTGTTTTTATTAGGTATTTGATTGGTAGTGACTCTATTAAGCATTTCCACAAGGCCTGAGTAAGGGAGAAAGTTGTTAGAATCATAGAGTTGGAAAGGACCTAGTAGGTCATTTAGTCCAACCCCCCTACAGCAGGAAATCCTCCTAGAGCATCCCCGACAGGTGCTCGTTGAGCCTCTGCTTGAAGATCCCCAGTGAGGGAGAGTCCACCACCTCCCTTGGCAATCTTTATTTTATGATCAGTTTCAGTAATGCACCTTTATTGTGTTGCTTGCTTAGAAGCTTTGAATTTCTACTGTTGTGAATTGGTTAGGTGTTAATTAGATAATGTAGTTTAGTTTTAAAAGCATCTGCTATGCAGCATCGTTGGAATTTTCTTTCAGGCATATATTTTAAGGTGATGCTGTTAATACACATTACAGGAGCATAGTAGGTGAGTACCTCAGAAAACACTTGCTCTCAAGTTATTACCACCATCAAAAGGTCATCAAGAGGGCTGCCATCCTTTGCTTGTGGGCTGAATGACAGTGTTCAGTCTATCCACCTTTTTTTTTAACTGTGGCAGATTATACGCTAGGAAACTTAAATATAGCAATATGAAAAACATTATTTCAGTGACTCATCCACAACTTTCTTGACCAGACCAAGAACCCAACTGTATGTTAAGTGCATTTCAAAGGAGTTTTTCACAAAATAGTTCAAGTCCATAGATAGGGGGACCAGAAGCCAAACCGAAAATTCCTCCCCCAGCTCCCCAAAATTCCTGTCCCCAAATCAAAATTCCTACCTGATTCAGAAAATGTAGGACACTCCCAAAAAATGTAGGACACATTAAAATAAAGCAAAAATACTTGTATTGCTTTCCTATACAGTACTTAATTTCAACACTTTTTAAATTGAAAACCTTTTTAACATGCATGATTCTGACACATACACATAAAATGCCCTCAAAGCAGTTTGCACCAACACAAGCCATACATGCAAGTGACTTCAACGTGCATGATTCAACACATACACATAAGATGCCCTCAAAGCAGTTTGCAGCAACACAACCCAAACGAGTGGGGGTAAAGGAAGGAGGGAGAGATAAGTAGGGAAGGACTGGGCTGCATAGGGAAGGACCCTCTCCCTGACTCAGGAGTAAGCTTCATTGACTTAGAGCACAATCCTAACCATGTCTACTCAGAAGTAAGCCCCACTGTGTCCAATGGGTCTTACTCCCAGGAAAGTGTCTTTAGGATTGCAGCCTTAGTGGGCTTATTTCTGAGTAGACATGGCTGGTATTGGGCTGCATAGGGAAGGACTCCCTCCCTGACACAGAAGTAAGCTCCACTGACCTAATGGGCTTACTTCTGAGTAGACATTGCTGGAATTGGGCTTACCTGGAAATGGCTGCTTAGTTGGGCTCTCTGGGGTGTTTAGAGGCTGCCCTGGCTTGGTTTGGCTTATTTTCAGCCAGTTGGGCAGCTGCATGGTTGCAGTGTTATACTGCGCATGTGCGCACAGCCTTGTTTTGGAAGCAGTGCTTCCGAAAGACCTGAGCAAGGCATGTGCGGAGCATCCACTCCTTGTACCTTGCCTGGCTGCGCTTGCCTCTAGCAAGAGTGAAAGTGGAGGTGCGCACAGCCAGACATGCACAATACAAGCCTGCAACCATGCGGCTACCCAGTCAGCTGAAAATAAGCCATGCTGGGGCAGCCCCTAAACCCCCAAAGTGCCCTGTCACTCCTTCATTTTCTGGAACCCAGAGTCCATTTTCTGGAGTCCAGGGGCCCTATTTCCAAAGGCCTCCGGGGAAATCCGGAGGTCTGGACACCCTGCCATAGATCACTGGAAACTTGTGAATGATTGGGGAATGTGGAAGTTCTGCCAACTCCTGCAAGATACAGGAAAAGTCCTACAGGTGCTGAGTAAAACTTAGTGCTGAGTAACTTCATAGGCTCAGTGTAAGAGAACAGGCTTTAGACACTTCGAGGAAGTAATTCATTGTTTGTTGGGTCCCAGCAAACAGCTCTTATGTGCAAGAGATCATCCCCGTTTAAAGAGTGCCTAGAGATCTTTTCCTGACATGGCATTGATTGCTAGTATTTCAGGTTTTTTCCTCAATGTTTCGTCTGCTTGCCTGCTGTACTGGTACTTAGGTTATAAATGTGTATGCATGCTATTTTCTTCTGGTGCTTGTTTGAGACCAACAACTTGCTGGATTCTGGCATAGCACACTGTAATCTATTTCTAGCTGTCAGAGTTCTATCTTGTATTTGACATTCTGCTTAAGTGTTTTAACTACAGTTTAAATAATATTTGAGTTTATTTTTTATTTGAAAAATTTCATTCTTGCCTTTCCCATGCTGAAGTGGCTCCATAATTTTTTTTTAAAGGTGGAAGTTGCATCTAAGTCCAAATAAATGCAAGTCATGCTCTGGAATGTATGCACACTATTCCAGGTGATTTGATACTTGGCAAATGTCATACTAGCAAAGCTTAACACTTTTGTCATCTCTGGTTTGCATTAGCTCACATTGATAGTCTGAAGCTTCTCTCTGGGAGCTTCTCGGTCCAGGCTTTAGCAACGACATTGTACCTCATCCAATAGGTAGGTTGGTCTTGAATGTTGACAGGCAATAAGATGCATTGTTGGAATTCAAAGTATACTTCTCTCACATATATTAACATGGCTTTAATCTCTGCGGTTGCATGGCAGATTAACATAATTGGGAATGACAGTATCTGGCAGTATTCATTTTTTTATTAAGCTACCTTTTAGTGCTTATAGTATTGGTTGCTATAGATCTGGATGAGAATGCCTGCTTTTCCAAAAAGAGTTATTAGTTTATTGCATTCAGGATATTCTTTGGCATTAGATTAATTCATCTGATTGTGGCCTTATTATCAGTGATTTCACAATAATATGAGACTTGGAACAACTTACAGTGGTATTAGTATTTATACACCATTTTCCAACAAAAGTTCAGAAAGTAGTTTACAGAGGAAAAACAAATATATTCATCATTGGCATCCATTAGTCTCGAAAGACCATGGTATCGTGCTCCAAATGGGAAAAGTGTCCCCTCCAGAGAACGAAGACCTGGCTCACCTTTTACATGAAGGTGGGCTTTCTCTCTCTCGGCCCCTCCCCTTCCTCCCCTGATGATTTTACAAGGTGGGCTTTCTCTTGCTCCGCCCCCTTCCTGCCCTGATGATTAGCTAATATACAATATACAAATAGCTATAGCTAATATACAATATACAAATACCTAATATACAAATATATTGTTTCGTTATGTCATGTCCTACTCTTTGTGACCCCATGGACCACAGCACGCCAGCCCACCATTTCCTCTATTCGCTTCCTAAGTTTGTCCAAATTCATGTTCACTATCTAACCACCTCATCTGCTGTCCCTTTCTTTTGCCTTCAGTTTTTTCCAGCATCAGGGTCTTTTCTAAAGAGTCCTCCTTTCTTATGATGTGGCCAAAATATTTGAGCTTCAATTCTATTGTCTGTCCTTCCAGTGAACACACAGGTTTTATTTCTTGGAAGATTCACTGATTTGATCTCCTTGTAGTTCTAGAGTCTGCAAGAGTCTTCTCCAGCACCATAATTCAAAGGCATCTGGTCTTTGGCGGTCTGCTTTCCTCATGGTACATACATACATGCACACTGCCATACATACAGATCTTTGTGAGCAAGGTGACATCCCAACTTTTAACTACCAGTAAGTTGCCTGGCCCTGCCAATGATTTCTTCCCCAGAAACTGGTGTCTTTTTATTTCTTGGCTGTAATTGCCGACTTCGGTGACCTTAGAAACACCCCACCCCCCTAACAAAATGTCATTACTTCCATTTCTTCTTCAATTTGCCATGAATTGATGGGACCAGAGGTCATGATCTTGATTTTTTTATCCTTAATTTTAAACCACATTTCTTTCATCCTCATCAAGAGTTTCCTTAGCTCCTCCCCACTTCCTGCCATTAGAGTGGTATTGTCCTCGTATCTGAGGTTATTGATATTTCTTCCAGCAATCTTAATTTTGGCTTGTGATTCATCCAGTCCAGCCTTTGGCATAATGTACTTTCCATATAAATTAAACGAGGTGATAATATACAGCCTTGTCATACTTCTTTCTCAGTTTTAAAATTTGAATCTTTTGATACGGACTACCATAAGGTTTTCTTGCCAAGATAAAGAGTGGGTTGCCATAATATACAAGTACTAGGGAAAAGCATACCCGCGTTGCGGGAGTAAAATTTCCCCTGTATGCCATGCCCCCACGGCACATCAGTCCCCCCATGTGCATCAGTCCCCCTCCCACATGCTACCTCCCCATGCACAGCATCCTCCCCAGTGCAATCCCTCCCTCCAAACAACTCCCCCCCCCCCCACTGCACTGGGCACCAGATTGGCTGGAGGATGGTCAGGCTTTCATGTTAAGTATAGGACAGAAACACGGTGCACCCCTTTTCAGCCCCTTAAGGGTTAAATTTCTCAACGTCGGTTCTTGGTGGGTGTTGATGTCACAGCAGGAATATCCTCCCCGAATTTCACGCTTCTAGGTCCAGGGTTTGGGGCAGAGCATCCCTCAGTCACCGATTCTTCAGTGCAAAGTATAGGGAGGAAAACGCGTAGTGCCCCATTTCACCCCCTTCCGGTTGGAATTTCCAAAAACTGGTTCTTAGTGCACCCTTTGGTCACGGAAGGAACACCACCCCAAATTTCATGCTTCTAGACCGAGCAGTTTTGGCAGGACTTTGATGAGTGAGTCAGTCAGTGAGCGAGTCATGACTTTTCTCTTTTATATATATAGATTGACTTAAAGTTTATCCGAAAGGCACAAATAAATCTTTTATACAGTAAAACCTTGGATTGAGAGTGTTTTGCAAGACAAGCAAACATTTCTAAAAATTTTGACTTGCAATACAAGCAATGTCTTGCTAAGCAAGTGAAAAAATAGATCTGGAAAAAATAGGCCAGTTTCAGTGCTCTGCCAGCACCTGCTCAGCCTCTCCTGAGAGATGAACATATGCATGTCTACTCTAACGTAAGCCTATTACACTGAATGGGGCTGATTCCTTACATAGGTGAGGAATTCCACATTACATAGGTGAGGGGGCCAATGGAAAGGAGCCTGAGAGACCTAGTCTTGCATGTCTACTCTCAAGTAAGCCCTATTATAATCAGTGGGGCTCACTCCTGTGTAAGGGGGAAGATTGCAGCCTGAGAGACTAATCCTACAATCCAGAGTAACTACGGGAGCATGTAAGAGACATTTACATTGATGTAGTTATGGCACCACTTAGTGAAAACCTATGGGAAATTCATATTTCAATCCAGAGTAAATTGTTCTTATGTCGGAGCATGGACTCCTTGTAGTTACTCTGAATAGCACCTGAAGTGCAGTTTAATTTGTTTTATTTATATTTTTATTTTGTATTTTGTTTATTATTTTGTATAATGTTACAGAATTGTAATCATTTTTATGTGAATATTTTTGGATTGTGGAACCGAGTATCCATTATTTCAATAGGGAAATTTTGCTTTGATATACAAGCATTTTGGATTACAACCATACTTCTGGAACGAATTATGCTTGTAAACCACTGTTACTAATATTTGCAATTGATATGTTTAATTGGTTTTGGTGAGGGTGTTCCCGTTTTGTCATATAGTTGAGCCTATAAATATGATTGTTGTACAGATGCTAAATCACAGCTGTTTTCATAAGGTATAAGATTTAAAAATTTTTTAAAAAAATTGTGATAAAAATGACAATCTAATGAGTAAAATATTCAGCTACTTGAGCAACTTTACTATTACTTTAGAACTTTAGAAATAGAGAATGTAATTTTAGAAAAAAAATTGCCAAAATTTAAACTTATAGTGCTCATCACCTTGACTATTAATCTGGGCTGCATAGTAAGGACCCAGACACACAGAATCAATCTCTGTGCCTCTCTGATAAGGTATAAAATGGCCATAAGGCACAGACAATTAGCATGTCAGTTTAGATTTAGGGCAACCTGATGATATCAGGAGGGGTGGAACAAGATCTGCTCACAATGTTGTATCGTTTTCAAGGCAACTATAAAAAATTGCTTACCTGGAAAGCTAATATTAGAAAAGAGATATATATTTAGTAGTCTTTTGATGTTAAGTAGCAGCTGGAGGAAAGAGCCAACAGCCAGCTCAAATGATCAGCCAACTCTTCTGAACACCAATTACTTTGTGGACCATTGTTTAGAATCATTGCTTTTGTGCACTTGCAGACTGACTAGAATACTTTAACAGGGTTTTAATACTTTCAGGATCCTGTTTTGTTTCAACAATGAGTTGTTTTAACTGCACCAAGTTCATAATGTTAAATATGGTCTGCATAAAATTTTTCTGAAAAAAACTGTGGGTTGTCCTCAGAGTGAAGTAGATTCTTGATAGTTGACACTAGGAAAAAGAATATATGTTTAACTAACTACATTTTAAAAGTACTCAACATACTATTGCCTATAGGACATTGGTTTTCAAATTCCTTGGCTCCTAGAAGGAATCTAGAAGTCTCTTCTAGAAGGAATTCTAGAAGTCGCTCTCCCTCCCTAGGAGTCCAGCACTAGCTGCAGGTGAGTTAAAAAGAAACCCAATTAGCCCTATAAGCAGCACAGCCCTGGGGATTGTGTTGCTGCCTTCCCCTACCCCTTAAAGAGCCAGAGGTGGAGCTGCTCAGGCTGGAGTTTTATTTCACCACAGTTTAGAACCTCAGTCATCAGGATTTGCTGTAGTTTTCTTCTTTTGTTTAATTGGAGACTAAAAATAAGTAAATATGAAATTATGGTATGATTTGGAACAGATTTTGAATACAGCATTTGAACTACTATGCTCCATGTATATGGATGTTATGTAGACATATATTTCAATATTTTGTGTTTATAGCTGTGTACATGTGTGTATATTATATGTATATTATATGAAAAGTAAGAACTAGGTAGTGGGCATTTCCGTTGAAAGTACTGGGTTCTATTATGCTCCTATTTCAGTTTCAATATTATATGTAAAAGTTCAAATTGCATTAAAATTCTTGTTGGAATCTTTGGTTTTCCTTTTACATAAAATTAAAGGCTTATACTCAGATTTATATGTTCGCCGATGTAGCACTACATACTTGCCCCTTTCCTTTATTAGTCCCCTTTCCCGTTAAGCTACTTCTGAGGATTGGGTAGGCCTGCATATAGTATGTAGTACAGGGGTCTGAAGAATTGAAGCACATACAACTCTAAATCCAAGCAATTGTATTGATAGTTTAAGCTCAGAAATTATAATCATATGGACATATACCTAGGAGTAAGTTCCATTGCACTTGGAGATTTGCTTCTGAATAGATATGCAACAAATTGTAACGTAAACATTTTGGGCAGAGAGAGCCCTTGGGAGTATCTGATCCTGTATAGTTATGTGCCTACCACAAGTGTTAGAAACCTATTTTAAAATTATTTAGTCTTTTATTGATATATGCATTGTAAACTTCCTTACAAGACCTGCTGAGTAAGTGTCTTCTTCGTGTCTTTGATATATAGGTAGCCTAATCCATGGGTAAAGTTGGGAAGATGTGGAACAGCTTCAAATACAGATGCCAGAATCTCTTCAACCCTGAAGGTGGGAACAGAGGTGAAAATGTAGGTGTCAGCTCCAATTCATCGGTAAAAGAAAAAAGTGTGTTTGTTTCTGACTGTGCTGAGCAACGACCAAGCAGCCCTTTAAGAGAAGTTTCCTTGCAACTGAGTCTAAACCCAAGAAGCTCTACAAGGAAAAATCAAAACTGTGCCACAGATATTCCACAGATTGTGGAAATAAGCATTGAAAAAGAGAATGACTTGGGTGTTGCCACAGGAGCCCGACTTGCACGAAGGGATTCCTACTCACGGCATGCACCATGGGGAGGGAAAAAGAAACACTCCTGCTCTACAAAGACCCAGAGCTCTTTGGAGAATGACAAAAGATTTGGCCGCTCTCGCTTGCAAAGGAGAGAGAGAAGATATGGTGTGAGCTCCGTGCATGACACTGATAGCATCTCGAGCAGGACTGTCGGAGGTCGTTCTCTGCGACAAAGGCTCCAGGACACTGTTGGCTTATGTTTCCCTACGAGAACTTACAGCAAACAGTCCAAACCTCTCTTTTCTAACAAAAGAAAGATTCATCTATCTGAACTAATGTTAGAAAAATGCCCTTTCCCTGCTGGATCAGATCTAGCCCAAAAATGGCATCTAATTAAGCAGCACACCGCCCCAGTGAGCCCCCACTCGACTCTCTTTGATGCATTTGATCCTTCAGTGGCTTCTACAGAAGATGAGGAGGACAGGCTCAGAGAGCGAAGAAGACTTAGCATTGAAGAAGGGGTTGATCCTCCTCCCAATGCTCAAATACATAGCTTTGAAGCTACCGCACAGGTTAACCCATTATATAAACTGGGACCAAAGCTGGCCCCGGGCATGTCTGAGCTGACTGGAGACCCAAGTACATCACCAGTAAGCTGTGACCTGGAGGAAGACACAACAACGCTCTGCTTGCAGTCACGCAGGCAGAAGCAACGCCAGATGTCTGGAGAGAGCCATAGCCACATAAGCAGGCAAGGAGCTTGGAAAATACACACTCAGATTGACTACATACACTGCCTTGTGCCAGACTTGCTTCAGATAACTGGGAATCCCTGTTACTGGGGAGTGATGGACCGTTATGAGGCAGAAGCACTTCTGGAAGGAAAACCCGAGGGTACTTTTTTGCTCAGAGATTCTGCACAAGAAGACTACCTCTTCTCCGTGAGCTTCCGCCGTTATAACCGGTCTCTCCATGCACGTATTGAGCAATGGAATCACAATTTCAGTTTTGATGCTCACGATCCATGTGTGTTTCACTCCTCCACTGTTACAGGGCTTCTAGAACATTACAAAGATCCCAGCTCTTGCATGTTTTTTGAACCATTGCTTACAGTTTCCCTAAACAGGACTTTTCCTTTTAGTTTGCAATACATATGCCGAGCAGTAATCTGTAAGTACACATCCTATGATGGGATCGATTGTCTCCCTTTGCCATCAATGTTACAGGACTTTCTAAAGGAATATCATTATAAGCAGAAAGTTCGGGTGCGATGGTTGGAGCGGGAACCAATTAAGGCAAAGTGAATGGGGTTCAGAGCCCCCAGTCAGCTCACTAGGATCTGTGCTTTGTGTGTGTATTACAGCTATAACTTCAGTAAGCACATCAGTGTTTAGCATATTTTTTGCAACATTCTATTCTTAAGCTTCATGTTAAGATTGTCAGATACTGCCTGCTGTTTTAATCAAGTTAATCATTGTGAGTACCTCTTGAAACAATATACAAAACACAAAATTACAAGTCTTTAATGCAGTCTTCAGGGTGCAATTTACCAGTTGCCAGAGTTCCTGTAATAATTATTTGAGGCAGCTATTAGACATCAGCTTAAGTTCCATATAATTTCAAGATGCAGAACAAAGTGGTATTTCTTCCTTTTTTCTGCTTGAACACATGCACTTAAATTCCATAGTTGCTTTCCATGGTTAGTTCCATAGAGTTCCATTGTTGCTTTATCAGCTAAAAGACCACCTTTTAGCATTTGGTTTCTTCTCCTGCACCAGCTTCCAAATTCATTTGTTATTAAGACACAAAATCATGAGCAACAAGGGAAATCTTGCTGTCGCCTCATGCTCTTAAAAATCAACCATGCATACTAATTAGTTGCATGCATCTGCTCTTAGCAAAACTGTGGTTTTTAATAGGGCCCTCACCCAGTTAAATTAATTTCAGAATGCAATCCTAACCAATTTAGGCCAGCAGACTCGCCCATCTTCCTCGCAGTGATATGAGAAGGTCTGTGCATGTCCGAGCACTCGCCTGACTACTCCAGGAAGGAATTTTTGCAACACTCCCTGATGTGCATTACACTGAAGTGCATTAAGGCACTTTCGCAGTACCTCCTAGCCAGTACGGGACTTGTTCCAGCCTAACCAGGAGGTAGGATTGCAATGCCAGTTGAACTATCAAAGTTCATATTAGCTAACTAAAACACCACATTTTCATGTAAGAATAAAAACAAAAAGTATATTTTCTTCAGACACTTTAAGGCATTCCTTGCTGGTAATAAAACACCAGGGATGTATGCGTGTGAAAGAGAGATCACTTTTTCAAGATGGCACCTGCTACTTGTATAAATAACTTGGCAGTTTAAAAATTGCCGCTCAGTTGGGGCCATCTTTAAAATGTTTTCGGTACTGGTAATCATTTAGTCAGGCTGATCAGCTAAGCCTCCTGCCCTAATCTAAAGGCAACACTTTTTAGCAGGTTAATTGCAAGTAAAACATTTGAGTAGTTGCCAACTAAACCAGCTACAACCATTGGATATAGTTTAATAAACTCTATTCCATGATAAGAAATCTGGCCCTGCAATAAAGAGAACTTTTGTATTCAATATTTTTTTCCTTGATTCAACGTAGCATTTTAACCATCTGCTTAGAAACTGTAAAGGTCATCTAGCTGATTTATAATTTCAAACAGAGCAGTTAGTCTATCCCACTTCTCCCTTTCTCTTCCATCCAACTTGATGAATCTGGACTTTTAGGCTTCATAGATACTGTTGTATTTGGCAAAAGTGTGTAGCATCATTTTTTGTAACCTGTAGATTGTGTTCTCTTTGAGCAAAATACTTTTTGAAATTTGCTCTGTGTCTTCTTCCCTTTTTCCTTTGTGGGCAGAACATAATCTGTTTTGTCCTAGCTGTGTTGCACTAAAATTTGTGTTGGAAGACAGAGTCCCTTGTTTTTGCTTCTGTATCTTGTATCCATGTACTGCTCCCTAGTTTCTTGACCAGTTGCCACAGTATATTCTTACTACTTCACAGCAGTGACTGTGAGTTAGGGAAACTTTGAACCTGCTTGTGCAAGAGAATATGTAGGCCAACACTAACCAGTTTATCAATGTGTGAGTCTTCCCCTCCACCCCGCTTGCTGTGCCTTGTTACAGCTTTTTTGTGCTAATAAAGTACAGTATTTTCAGTGTTATACTTGTATATTTGCTCTTTTATATTTACATAACTTTTCATGTAGGAGTTAACCAATCTATTTTTTATAAGCTTTAGTTTTATTTAGTATAAACTGCACAAATACTGTGCAGGTGAACAATTGTCTGTTGGCTCACCAAATCTCCGCATATATGCAGTTTTCCTCAATCCCAAATACAGGCATTTCCAAATACCCAACGCCATATTGCACAAAAGTCGACCCATGTCTTCTGCAAACTTGGCAAAGCAATTGCAAATGTGGCTCCCTGACAAGTGTGCCTATATGAGATTCATTGTTCATTCATATATTTACCCTAAATGCACCCCTAAAAATGTATCTTGGGTGTTTAAAAAAAACACCCCAAATTTCAACATGTTGAATGGCTCTAGGAAATCTTTACAAAACCAAGGAATACCTTTAACTGTACAGAAATGAATAAGTGTGTTCTTGGTATATATTATGTTACAAAAGGCCATTTCAAACATGAGAATTGCATACATGGAAAATCCTTTGGGATAACAAAAGAATGGAAAAATTCTGTATGGGCTATTCATATATACTTAGCAGCAAAACACTGTAGTCACACCTATAGTTTGCACACTTTTGTTCAAATATATACGGTATAATCTGTTTTGAAAGATGCATTATATGCAAAAGCACTAACTACTCAATGCCTCTGAATTAAAGCATCTTAAACATTCAAACTTGTTTAATAAATACTTCACAATTAATTATATATTATACAAGGAGAGCTGTTATATCAAACATGTCATATTTGAAGTGGCCCTAAGACCAGGTGAAATTGGTTGGCTGTCATATATGATCATGTTAGAAAGTATTGTTTATATTTTCATCTCTTTCATCAGGCAAAACACTTTTTTGCACTAGTGAGTTTGGTGTATGAGCAGTGTATTGAAGTGACAAGGATTGGGGATAAAAGTTTAAGAAGTATGGTTTCAGCTACCTTTTATGCAGTAGTAGCTGGAAAAATCTGAGTTTCTGATGATGCTGTCCGCTGCATTAGGTGTTGCTGTTAAAATTTACATATTTATAAAATGTAGCTTCTTATACATTCAGATTTTATCCAACTTCTAATGTAAAAGTGGACGTAATTGTGAGTTCTGGTTCCAAAACAAGCCACTTTCCTCCTTGCCTTGAGAAATGGGTGTATGCTTTTTATTATCCATGGGTGTGTAGTTTTAAACCTGTGAGGCAGGTGCATCTGTATGCATAATGGCCATGTATAGATCATGAAAAGATTATGTGTGGATTTACTCTCATACTTTGAGAGGGGAGGGGCATGTGCCAAGCAACGAAGGCTACTATCCTGTAAAATCTTCTGAGTTTGTCTAGGAATGTCTACCAAAGAGAGGGTAAAGGGATACATTTGTTGCATAAATCTTATCCAAACTAAAATTATTAAACCAAAGTATTTTAAACCTAACTAATATGCAACTTCAAAAATAATGTTCATGAAAATGAATAAAAGCAGTAGCTCATAAGTTTTTCTAAGTAGATTGCAAAGATGCAAAGTAGATTTGCTATATAAAATTGTTCAAAGACTTCTACTTAAAGACCAAAAAATTGATATACATTGAGAGTCAACTAAGTCTGCAATCCTATACACTTTCCTGGGTGCAAGTCCCATTGAATGCAATCGGACTTTCTTCTGAGTAGACATGCATGGGATTGTGCTGTTAGACTCCCAAAGAGCACTTTAAAATTTAGTTTTTGGAAAACTGCTTACCAGTATTTCACTGAGCTTTGGCTGAAAACTTCAAATTTCTAGGAATCAGTATCAAGTTTTGGATGTCCAGGCACTTAGAAAAATGTTTTAACGGCATTAATGGATGTATCAAATGTTTTCAAATGTTTTCAGATTTCAAATGTGGAATTTCTAACTTTTTTGTTCTGAACATGTAAGTACTTCTCACTAATGTTAAATGTAAGCATGTGATAATTGTTGGATTTGTGTGTGTGTATGTGTAACTGAAAATGCAACTTCTTGGTTAATAACTTGCTCTGAAACTAGCTGCTTACATTAAAAACAAACAAGTCACCAGCATGAAATTGTGCCAAAGTGTACCTTTCCTGTTTCTTTGTGTTCCCTCAGTTTGTGTTGGATTGCATGTGGATTTTGGTGTTGTGAATGTGTATTTAGTTCCAGTATTATTCAAATTGGGGACCTGTTCTTTGTTCCACAAGAGGCATTTTAAAATGCCATTTACCTTTGTTGAAACAATCATGCTTTCACTTTTGTGTAGGAACATGTTATCTGCTCCCATACTCTTTCATGTATAGCTCAATAATTTTCAAATTAGACAAGGTCTCTTGGGGTAAAAGGATCAAGGTCTAGGGAGGAAGCAGCATGCAGAGTCCGAAATGGAAGAAAATGCTTCACACAAACTGTGTGACATCCCTGATTTCCATAAACCTATGAGAGCTTCTGGCCATAGCAGGTTCTGCTATTATAGGATCTAAGATTCTTCAGGCCACCTATAATAATCGGTTGCGTGTTGTTTTTTGAGTTTTCTAGCCATTGCCAGACATGATCTTTCAAACCTAACTTTTCACCTCCACTTTTGAAGGCCACTTTAAAAGGTAAAAAATGTAAAAACTGCCAAAGCTGTTGAACCAGAAAGCATCCAGTTGGAACTGAAGGGCAGAAATCCTCCTATTGGCTGACTGTAAAGATGAAAGCTGGGGCATTCTGTTTCTTCTAACTCTTCTTATTCCCCACTGATAGATATCTCTGCTACTTCAGGCTCCCAAGATGATTTACAGTATAACATCAGTATAATATCTCTGCTTCTTCAGGCTTCCAAGATGATTTACAGTATAACACAATATACTAAGCAACCAAGAACCTAGCTGCAGTACTGGTCCTAGGCACGTTTTTTTAAAAAAACCATCCATAGCAGCAGCATGATCCTAGGGATTGCATTGGTTCCTTCCCCCCTTCTCCACATCAACTTGCAGTGCTCCCAACTTCCTTGTATGAGTTTGGGAAGCATGGCTTTCGATAATGCTGTGCCTGGAGGATGCTGCCCATCTTGAAAAATGGAAGCTCAGGGTGAGACTATTTCTGTACAAGTGGGGAGAGGGGGCCAAGATGACAACAGGGTTTGACCTCATACTGTGTCTGCCTTCTCGGAAAATGAAAAATAACAGCCTTTTGTTAAAGTTTGGCAGGAGATTGCGTTCCATCTTTTTGAGTTTGTCCTCTTTGTTTTTGGTCATATGTATCTTTGCAACATACCCAGTGAAAAGCATTTAGTAAAGCAATATTGTGTACTTAGCTATATTTTGTACTTAGAAGCTATATTGTATACTTAGAATCAAGTTGGAAGGGACCTAGTAGGTCATCTAGTCCAACCCCCTGCCTGCAGCAGGAAATCCTCCTAGAGTATCCCCAACAGGTGCTTATTCAGCCTCTGCTTGAAGATCCCAGTGAGGGAGAGTCCCTCAGCAATCTGTTCCGCTGCCGAACCGCCCTCACTGTCAGGAATTTTTTCCAGATATCCAAGAGGAATCTCCTTTCTTGCAGTTTGTACCCATTGGTTCTAGTTCTGCTTTCAGAAGCAGCAAAGAACAAATGAGCCCCTTCCTCCATATAACAGCCCTTCAGGTATCTGAAGAGAGCAATCATGTCTCCCCTCAGCCTCCTCTTCTCCAGGCTGAACATCCCAAGTTCCCCAAACCTTTCCTTGTAGGACTTCCCTTCCATCCTAATTGTCATTCTTCTCGCTCTCCTCTGGACTTGCTCCGGTTTGGCTGCATCTTTCTTAAACTGAGGTGCCCAGAACTGAACACAGTACTCAAGGGGAGGTCTGACCAATGCAAAATAAAGAGGAACTAGAACTCCTTGAGACTTGGAAGGTACGGTCCTCAATGCAGCCTAAAATGGCATTTGCATTTGCAGACACATCGCACTGCTGACTCATGTTTAGCTCATGTACATGTTTTACTTCACTCATGTACTTAACCCACTTGATTATGCAGATGTTATTTAAAAATGCAAATTTGTGGTGAAAATCTCAGATTCTCTGGAGTCCTTTAGATAAATCTTCATGGTCTGTCTTTTTTTAATTGACTTTGCTGCTAATAAGAATCTGGACCTGTTTCCTCCCTCACACTCGAATTGCTGTGGAGATATATGAAAAGGAGTTTCACTCATACATTGCCTTCAACAGTTGCTGCACTGTTGTGTTACAGTGAGTTTGTAACTGTAATTAATTGGGTCTCCAGTAGCTTCACATTTGTCTTTTTGAATGTAATGTCATAATTGGGTGCAATTTTAGCACATGAAGATGGCTAACATACAGGAAGGTCCTTGTCAAAAGCTGTGTTCATTTATTATATACTAGCAAAAAGTGTACCCATGTTGCGGGTGTAACATTTTCCCCTATGCCATCCCCTCATGGCACAGAAACACCCGATGTGCCATTTCCCCCCTGTGCATCATTCCTCCCCCCCTGTGCATCATTCCTCCCCCCCTGTGCATCATTCCTCCCCCCCTGCGCATCATTCCTCCCCCCCTGCGCATCATTCCTCCCCCCCCTGCGCATCATTCCTCCCCCCCCTGCGCATCATTCCTCCCCCCCCTGCGCATCATTCCTCCCCCCCCTGCGCATCATTCCTCCCCCCCCCTGCGCATCATTCCTCCCCCCCCTGCGCATCATTCCTCCCCCCCCCTGCGCATCATTCCTCCCCCCCCTGCGCATCATTCCTCCCCCCCCCTGCGCATCATTCCTCCCCCCCCTGCGCATCATTCCTTCCCCCCCCCTGCGCATCATTCCTTCCCCCCCCTGCGCATCATTCCTTCCCCCCCCGCGCATCATTCCCTCCCCCCCTGCGCATCATTCCCTCCCCCCCCGCGCATCATTCCCCCCCCGCGCATCATTCCCCCCCCGCGCATCATTCCCCCCCTGCGCATCATTCCCCCCCCCTGCGCATCATTCCCCCCCCCTGCGCATCATTCCCCCCCCTGCGCATCATTCCCCCCCCCTGCGCATCATTCCCCCCCCCTGCGCATCATTCCCCCCCCCTGCGCATCATTCCCCCCCCCTGCGCATCATTCCCCCCCCCTGCGCATCATTAACCCCCACGCGCATCTTTAACCCCCTGCGCATCTTTAACCCCCTGCGCAACTTTCCTCCATGCACAGCATCCTCGCCAGTGCAACCTCTTCCTCCGAAAACCAACCCCAGTTCACCAGGCACTGAGCACCAAATTGGCTGGATGTTGTTCAGTCTCCCATGTTAAGTATAGGAGAGAAACACGTTGCCCCCTTTTCAGCCCCTGAAGGGTTAAATGTCTCCAGATGGTTCTTGGTGGGAGTTCAGGTGACAGAAGGAACTCCCAGAATTCCATGCTTCAGGCCCAGCAGTTGGGGTGGAATGTTGATGAGTGAGCAATTCTCAATGCAAAGTATAGGGAGGAAAACGCGTTGCGCCGCTTTTCACCCCCTTCCGGTTGGAATTTCTGAAAACCGGTTCTTAGTGCACCTCTCCATCACGGAAGGAACACCCACCCCAAATTTCACACTTCTAGGCCCAGCAGTTTTGGCAGGGCGGTGATGAGTCAGTCAGTCAGTCAGTGACTTTTCTCTTTTATATATATAGATGGTGTTGGAAAAAGAAAATACTGATTTGAGAAAGTACTCAAAGGGAATGCTAGGCTTGTAACAGTATAATACTAAAGACAATTCATATTTTAATGTTTTATAAAAGTAAACCTAAAGATTGCATTCAACCCTCCTCTTATGATGCGGAATAATTTTCTTTGTGAAGTTCTGACAATAATGTCAGTCTGAAAACTTCAACAGCTCAGCTATACATTGAAACTCCTTTCCAAATAAATTATAATTAGTAAAGCTTGCCAAGCCTCTTGTAACTGTAAATGTACACCATGCATATGTAAGGGCAGGTGCATTTAATTTTTAAAAAAACTTGCTTCTGACTATGTGAATGGTGAGTTGGTGGCTTTCTTTTGAATCTCTGCAAGTGAGAGTTTTCAATTTCACGATGAGATGGTGATGAGAAGGGCCTCTACAATAAGCCAGGTCAATCCCCACAAGACAGGGTGAGCTCCTGCCCTTAGCCCAGCTGTGTGACACAGCTGGAACCAATTGTATTGGCTCTGCCTTTCCATTGGACTATTTCAGTGGTGGAGAGGGGGGATTTGCTGCTTGGGTAACAGCCTATCCTCCATATCAATCTAACCCAGGCCTTCGTGCTTTGCGTGCAGCATATGCAACGCTGAGCACGATACCATAGTCTCTCAAGACTGATGGATGCCATATAAGGGCCTCTACAAAAAGCCTCTATAAAATGCCAATAGCAAGGAGGAATTCTATGTATAACTTTGTTCAAGCACATTACCAATTCTTCCAGTCTTCCTTTAAGCCAGTGATCCCTACAAGGTTGGTATCGAGACCATAGAAGAAACCACTTCTCATCCCACAAAAAGTTCTGCACTTATTACACGGAACCAGTCTGACAAAACATTTTGAAGGACTACACCTTAATTCTGGAATGCCGTCCAAGCTCATCACTACCAATGGAGATGGAAAGTCCATTGTGGCTCCTATTGCCCAAGAGGGGTTGGTCACCCAAACAAAGCCCACATCACTTAGTTAGAATGTCTGGCTATCTTCATATCTTTCCTACCATATTTGAAGAAGCAGGATCTCTACTAATAAGTGCAGAGATTAACATTATTAGCAGGATCTCTGCTAATAATGCAGCAGCAATGCAGTACCTTACGCATAGCATTCATAGACTCTAAATCCTAGTTTGCACAATTTGGGTCTGATGTGTACAGCATTGGATCACCTCAGTTGCAATCCATCTTGCTTGGGAGTCCAACAACTTCTCAGAAATTCTCAGGAGAGCAGTGAGAAAGACCATTGCCTACCAATTGGTACCTCAACACCAAAGCCATCAACTGTAGGTTGTCCAAGAATCAAACCGCTGTAGATATTTAGGCACAACCTTGTTTCATTAGGCGCAACGGAGGAGCAAGAAACCTAGAAGTGAGTCTTTGAATCTATTTTTACACTGTTTATCCATGGTTTTTTATGGATAAAAAACGGATAATGAGAGACACCTGTAATCATATATGAGGCCCACCAACTTGAACTCAGGGATGCTTGAAACTGGAAGTTTCCAAATCTGATGCCATGTATGTGCTGCATCCCACTTTGTGCATTTCCACAGAAAACTGAAGATTTAACATTTACAGGTATACTGTTGTACTGATCCACATTTTTGTAACTAATTGGTCCTCTAAATATGGTGAGTAGGGAACAGTGAAATTATGGGTGGACAATGGAAGCAAAATGAATGACAAAATCCTATGAGTGATCTGTAAAACATGAGCGGTGTGTCATCCACAGTGAGCATTCCAGGTCTTTTTGAAGCCCATTCAAATGGGAAGATCTTATCTGAAACCTTGGAGAATGGCTGTCAGGTTAGGTAAGGTAATATGGAAGGTGCCAGATGAGCGTTTATGCTGGAAGAATTCCCCAGGTGGTTACCACAGTTGGGAAGCCTGGGTGCACAGTTGCAATGCTGGTATATTGGAGGCATTGTGATCTATCATGGAGATAACCAACATTTTGATATTGTAGATCACAGGATACCTTTCAGTGTCTCAGTTGTGCTTCCAACAGGTTCTGGTGAAATCCTAAAAACTGGTAGCATTAAAAGAACAAATCTTAGCAGTTAAAGAAATGTTGACCATCTAATGCCTCAATGCCTCTCATTCTCAATGCCTCTCATTCTGGTTGGTGTGGCAAAAGAGGCCTCCAAGATCCTATGTCCCTTTCTCACAAGCAAGCTGATGCCAGATCCATTGCACTTTGACATAAATTGGGATCCTACTGTGAATAACATCACACTATTGGGCCAACCCGCATGCACTCACTCTTGCACATACGCACTGTAGAGTGTAGCCAATTCAGCTCTTCAATTCACTCAATTTCTAAAAGAGGAAGCTTTCATCTGGTTCCCCCTGAAGTCTTAGACAAAGATTTCAGTGTTCCTTCAAAATTGAACATGAACCCACATCTGGAAACACTTAACAGCTATAAAAATCTCTTCTAGGGAGTAAACACTGAAAATGTGCTTGAAGCCTGAAATGAAAACTAATAAACCATGATTTCCAGTTAGCCCCTCGGCCTCAATGAATGTAACTGAAAGCCAAGAGATTTTTTGAGAGGTGGGCATGAAGTCTGCCTTAAAAGCCAAACTACTCCAAGCCACTTTCCCAGGAGACATATAACTAACTCTTGATTAAAACTAAATGTCTGGGAATAATTTTGTCCCTGTAATTATAAGTAAATAATGCATTATTTTTTAAACTGAGGATGTATGTACTGTTGGAGAAATTGCCATTAGATGTTGTACATGGGCTTTTTGCTCTAATATTTATCCTTATCAAACACTAGCTTGACCTAGTAGGTCGCTTATTGGGTTTGCGGGGAAGATCTGGATTCAAATCCTGCCTCATCCATATATTTGCTGATGTTGTGTAGGCCATAACATTTTAAGTGCCTTGATATCTGCAGGGATTTGATTCTGAGACTAAAGAATGGAATGATTGCTTGCAGGACTACAACAGTGGAAAAGCAGTATTTTAAACTGATTTGCAGTGGCCATTCATGTTGAGTAAAACCTATGTATAAAAAAATCCATGTATAACTATGTTTGAACTGTATGTTCTTTATTTTGCAAAAGTTGTTCATGGGTCTCATAAATTCCCCATTTTCCATCAATGGTCACTGGCCTTATCAATTCACCAATATGTTGGAGCCAGTGAACATTGCAGGAAGACAATCCCTACAATCCAGAGTAACTACGGGAGCACGTAAGACATTACTTGCACCCATAGATACTGTACCACCTAGTAAAAATCTATGGGGAATTCATATTGCAATCCAGAGCAAATTGTTCTTACACCGGAGCAAGGATTCCCCGTAGATACTCTGGATTGCACCAAATATCTATTTCAAACCCCGTTGAAGAACAAAACCAAGAGATTTGAAATGGTCAATTGAGTTTCAGTGGGTTGAAAGACCTGGCAAGGGTAAAAGCAGAAGGAAAGCACAGAAGTTCCTTGGATACTATGACTGCATGAGGTGACCTGCCTTCTAGGTATGCTTTTGAAGATGTCTTTCATGTTTGTGTTTCTTACATGTGATGCTTCCTGTCATTCCAAGGAGTAAAACTCTTGCCCTCGGGTAAGTGACATCACAATGTTACACAATAGTGTAATGTCACACAGCACTGTGACATCTCTGCTGTGGTTTCTTCTCATCATGAGGCTTGATAGGCCAAAAGCCAGGATGATTTATCATAGAACACTGCCCTTAGTGAGGATGGCACACCGTTCTCTCCAAGGATGGGCCTTGGTGCACATCCTCCTCAAAGAAGACTGGGATCCTTTACAACAGTTGTTTTCAAAGTGAGTGTCGTGACAGCATGCTGGTGACCCCAAGAGGTCCTCAGCCAGCCTCCCCACTACCCAGCTGGTGCCCCGTCGAAGCTTTACCACCAGAACGTTTTGCTCCCTCTCTCCCCAGTGTCCCAAGCCCCAGGGACAGACAGGTGAGGAAGGCTGGCAGTTTGCTCCCCCCACCACTGCGCACACCCCAACCAGGGAAGCCCACAAGGAAAAAGGTGTGGGAGAGAAGGAGCCCCCTTTCTGTTGTGTGTGAATGAGCATGTGTTGAAAGGGGTGTGTGTGAGTGTCCGTGTGTTGAAACGTGTGTTCATATTGGTGGCAATGATGGCACATAAGAGAAGGCCTGGAGGGTTGGAGGCAATGGGAGTGGGAGAAAGCCTGGGGGTTTGAGGGGCAGAGAGACCATATGTCCCATTTTTTGGACATGTCCTCTTTTTTAGCATTGTGTCCCAGATTGGGTGTATCAAGTTTGACGGGGTCCTGACTGATTCCAAAGGTTGAAAGGGAGGTCCTGGGCCAAAATGGCCACACCACATTGGAAGAGGTGACTGGACAGAACCTGAGCAGTCATGCCTCCCCATTATGGAGTGGACACATAACCTTCAGTCTCCACCGAGATATATATCTCTTCTGTCACTGATCATAGCATTTGTGTTGTTGACACCAGCAGCTTTCTTATGAGCCCTCCCTTAACAGAATTTACAAGAGGGGCAAAAATCTGAAACCTCACTGGCAAATTTTCTCATTCAGTGCCATAAAGAGGCATTGATTGAAGTGAATGGTGAGGCCCTGGAAGCATCCAAGCTCCATGTGGCTGTACTGGATCCCCCTATAAACAGAGGTTTGTTTTAATATGTGTGTGTGTGTTTGTGTGTGTGTTTTGCAAATTTATGCAAATAAAAAAATTGAAAAAGGCACAAAACAGAGTTACGCATTTTATTCCAAACTCTTTATTATTTTTTGAACATTTTACTTATAATTAATGTGTTCAGGTAGAATATATACCAGTATTTATTAGGAAGAGGATATAGGTGGTAAAGTGTAAGCAGGCGCAGTTAAGAAAGAGCTGAGTTGTGATGTTGATCCTTCTTTGTTGAGTTTGGAAGAAGGAATCTTTTAAAGCCTGCAAGATACTCTGGAGGCCATAAAAATGCATTGGCAACTTAATTGTTTGACTAACTATAAAAACCGTGTTAAGTAGTTGGAGAGAGTAAAAATGGAGTACATGATTGCCTAATGTATTTGAAAAAGTACTGCAGGTTATTCATTCACGGATTTATGTGGGGCTTATGCCTTGGATTACCATTTGTGATTTTCTTCTCCAAGATAGCAACTCTTTCATCATTCCCTCAGTTAGCTAAATTGTGGTTCTTTTCATTCTCAATGGTGTTTAAATCAATGCCACTGATGAGCACAACTTCTGACTGGCAAGTCCTTCTTTCAAAAGATTTGTTCCATTGGCTCTAATAGAAATACTGTACTGTAGATCTTAAATAATTAAACATGGAGGAAATGAATGGTGCTGACGTTGTGGCAAAGGAAATTGGCAGACCAGATTATCTCTTATGCAGTGCTAGTATACTGTTTGCTTACCTTTTTAGAAGCATAATTAGTGATGTTCAGATTCTGTGCCATAATGGCAGTTCTGCTGGCAACAAGGCTGCTACAACGTGGGCTCAGTACTATATCCACTTATTTGAAAGTTCCATTGAATTCAGTGGGACTTTTCTGAGTACATGGGACTGTATTCTCATTCAAGAGTTATGCCTTGATGGAAAAGTCCCATGCAGTCTGCTTTATATGCGAATCTCTTATGTCAGCAGTTTATCTCCTTATTTTCCTAAGCAACACGACACCCATAAATTCTTCACAATACCTGTCCTCTCCATTGAAGTGAATGGAAATTACTTGCATCTCCCATCAGGAGAAATAGCATGGATTGCATGCTCAGCTAAACTGCCTGATAAGGTGACTTGGTAGGTTTTTTTTTCTTATTCATTTTGCAAACACACTTCTATTTTGGTATAAATATTTTGCAGACACACATCACTACACTCTTCCGGCCATGTATGTTTGAACAAGACAGTCTATGAGAGCCAGCTTGTTTATACCATATGAGGAGATCTGATCCCATATCCAATTAAGTGGCCATTTCCTCTTCTCATAGATGCTGTGACTTTTACCTGAACCGACTGCAAGGAGCAGCATCAGGTTGCAGACTGTGCCCCAACAAAGACTGCACACAGTCTCTGATGATGGTGACCTACCAGTGTTTCATTTCCATCAACAGTGCAGATAGGTCTCTGTTTTTAAACATGCTACTGAGGTCGGCTTCTGCAAAAGAAGAATGGAATCATTTTCATTCACACAGAACAGTTTCCGGTGATCATGTTATAATCAGGAATGTGATTTTGATACAGCCCAGAATTGTTCTTGCAGGTAGTAAATTAGAAAGAGTTTTCTGTCCAAACCAACTCCTGTTGGAAGTTGCAGATAGAGCCACTGTAGAGTAATTGCTCAGTTTAAAATTGGGAACCCTTTCATTTGACTCTCATGGCTGTGAGATATGAGCCGTAGGGAAGGTTGAGCACAAAAAAAAACAGATGCCTTTGAATTATGGTGTTGGAAAAGAGAGCCCCTGGGCTGCAAGGAGATCAAATCAGTCAATGCTACAGGAAATCAACCCTGTTCATTGGAAGGACAGATACTGAAGCTTAAATACATTTGGCCACATCATGAGAAGGAAGGAATCTAGACCCTGACTTGAAAAACAAAAGGAGAAGGGAACAGCAGCGAATGAGATTGTTATATAGTGTCACTGAAGCAATGAGCATGAAGTTAGGGGGCAAACTTCAGAAGTTAGGGGAGACTGGTGTGCCGTGGCCCGTGGGTCATGAAGAGTTGGACATGACTTAAATGACTCAGCAACAACAGTGCTGCACAGACATGCACTGGCCTCCCCTTTCAGCATGACCATATGTCATAAACAGAAAAGAGGACAAGGTCCCCCCCACCAAAAATGTAGACATCCAAGAAAAATGTGGGACATGACAAAATGAAAACTGAAATCTCTCGTATATATTGATTTCATTGGTTAATTTAAACCCTATATTGTTTAATTTAATACCATAACATATAATTTATGGATTATAAGAAGGTTGCATACTACATCCTCACAAAGAAAAGAAGGACAATGAAGTTGTTGTTTTTCCAGGAAAGAAGGCTGAAAAAGGAGACCTATGGCCTAAAAATAAAAATTCATGAATAGATTAAAAGCTGCAGGAGTGTGTGAATTAGGGGACTTAATGAACAGAAAATGTGCATCTGCCTCCATTCTTGGGTCATCATGTTGATTGTCTTGGGTTCCCCATGCTATGCTGATGTATTTGTGAATAAATCTTCAGCCCAAAATCTACTGGTGGATGATCTTGCTGCACCCTGAAGATGGTTGCATACCTTAGAATGCCAAATGCAGGGATGGGTACCAGGACACAAGTCTCTTGTTCCTGAAGCATTTGTTGGGCCACTGTGAGATACAGGAAGCTGGATTAGATGGGCTTTTGGCCTGATCCAGCAGGGTTGTCTTATGTTTTTTATGCATTTAACAAAGTGTTAAGTTTTTGTAAACTTGTTCATCTCTAACATGTCACATATTATTGTCTTCTCTTTTGGAAGAGGAGAGAGTGGGAGAGTCTTTTATCCGCTGTGTCCATAATTTAGAAACCTTTTGGGTAAAACAGTGTTTCTTTAAGCATGTGCTATGAAGCTGTGTTTGGTATGTGTGTCTGTTTGCGCATGCACGTGTGCGTGAAATGGCATGCATCAAGGACCCAATGCAGCAGGGGCATGGGGCTTCAATCCTTGGTTGCCATCAGTGGTTCTGATCTGTATCCCATACATGTGTCTATATCCCATAATAGTCCATATATGTGCTGTGAACAAGGATACAACAAATATTGCACATGTTTAAAATAACATGTAATTTGGATCTCAATGTTTTGCACAAATGCTTTGGCTTTTCATTATAGAGAAGGTGCTCCAACTTTCTCTATATATTGTGTTTGCCCATTTCTGAACTTTCTCCTGATTCCGTTTTCTTATATAAAAATACTATTTGTGGCAGAGAGAGAGAGAGAGAGAACACTCATCAGCTTCTAAATTTACCTCCCTGGAAGACCATTGATTAAAATAGCTTTCTAGTGCAAGATCTCACAGTATAACCTCAGCTTTTGGCTGCCCTTCTGATAAACTTGGAAAAGAACTGTTTTCCATTTTCTGCAACGAAGGGCATTGGAGGATTGTCATCTAATAAAAATGCACATAATTCGAACAGTCTCTAAACAAGGCCTGCTTTGCAGTGATTGACAGCAGGAGCCGAGATCTATGCTGGGATCCTTTTTTCTAATTGTTAAATGTAGCCTGGAATAAATTGGACCAAGAAGGAGGGGGTGGAACTGTTTGAAGGCCTTGGCACAAAAACGACATTGCTTATTTATGAGAAACAGTGAGTTATCTTCCTGAAGGCCGATTTTTCTCGGAATTAAACCCACAAACTTTGAAGGGGGCAGATTTAATGGAATACACACATGGTTTGCTTGTTTTTTCATTTTGGATTGATGGCTAGATCCTTGTTACTACATATGGATGGTTGGAATTAAAGTTGACCCTGGATAGTGCAACTACACAGTGATGCTTCTTGTTGTTGATTTAATGTGATGCTAAACTCCCCAAGTAGAAGTTTGAACATGGGGAGAGATGCCCGCAAGGGAGCAAATGGAGCCCCACAAGGAATTCATGGAGAAGGGGCAATAGACAAAATGCTATGTTTTCTCTCATCCCCTTAGGATGAGAAGTCCATGTAAGTTGTAGGAACAGCTTCAGTTTTGCTGCAGAGCAGATGCCTGTACAAGTGGTTGAACTTGCACATCTCCCCTGGAACTTCAAGTGTCCTAGGTTCAAATGAACTGAAATTAGAAACAAAGTTGGGTTGCTTCTTTGTTTTACCAGTCTAGATGTTAGGCAATGGGGTTTTCCAATGAATTCTAAGCAATAAATGGCTGAGAGTAGGTATCCTGAGTGAGCATCCATATGCACTGTGTGCTATTTTCTTTTTCCCCACCTTTAACTAGACCAAGATCACCTGATGTCCCAAATGTCACCCATCATGACTCTCCCCCACAACATGACTTCCATTCCACCCTCTCTTCCTTTTCCTTTCCAGAGATGGAGGGAGAAAAAACTGTGATGGTAAATGACTGGAGCAAAGTGGGTGCACTTTGCCCGTTTGCTGCCTGAGGCTGCCAACTCAATTGGTCCTATGGCCAGACCTGCCCCTACCCTATGTTTACCACTGAAGGAACTGGGGGACATCCACACCACTACCAGAATGCTCTTTCAACACGGCAGCAAGTTTCCTCTGAGCTATTTCATCTTCATTGTCCCTGTATCTGTCCCCTCCAGGATGGGACTGGGTGACATGTCAGCTTGGGGCTAAGCCCAGCTTATATCTCATAAACATTAATAATTTCATTTTATCCAAAATAATGGCCATCGCCAAGTTTTGTGCCAGTTAGTTACAAACTAATTATGCAGATATGTGGAGAAGTATTTTTTGTTTATCCTAAAATTCTAGTATTTGATAATTCTAGTAATTCTAGTATTTTTCCATAATGTTCCTGACACAAGTGCCATCAAGTCTTCAGGGGTGCCATCAAGTCTTCAGAGCCCAAATGAGCCTGGGACTAGATTATCTCAAGGATAGTCTGCTTTAATAGAGAAGGCTTTGGAGGCCCTGCTTATTGACTTACCAGATATAGATGACAAATACCAGAGGCAGAACATTTTCAATAGTGGTCCATACTTGTGGTACTCTTCTTCCTTCCTAGGAGATATCAGGAGATACACTTTCTTTTGCTATTTTTAAACAGTTTGAACACAATTTTCATTGAGCATTTCTGAGCCGAAGCCTATCCCCTCTCCCCCAGGGTGACCATATGTTCTCTTTTTCCAGGAGATGCCCTCCTTTTTAGTCTTGTGCCATGGGAAAAAAATCTTCCCTGAAATCTTTCTGGCAGCATGTAGCTCTATTGTATTTAATTAGATATACTGTATACTGGTAGGTCCAACCTTGTTGTACATGGATTTTTTTATACACAGATTTGACTCAACACAAATGGCCACTGCAAATTACCATTTAAAAAAATACTTTTTTAAGATAGTCATGCGTGCAGTAATTCCATTCTTCAGTCCCAGAATCAAATCCCTGTAGTTACTGAGACACTACCTTGTTCCCTTAGATGCAACAGAGGAGCAAGAAACCTGAAATTGAATCTTTAAACCTATTTTTTCCATTGTTTAATTTAAACACTTTATTTTTAATTCACAGGAGGTTCCAGAACAGAAACCTAGTAGTTTTCTCCAATGCCCTATTACAAATAGGGACACCTGTAATACATTGCATATAATAGTTTAAATTTAATAATGAGTAACATTCGTGTTTAAATTAACTACATGAAAACAGTATATGTGAGTGTTTTAGCTTTTCTTTTGTCATGGCCTCAGTTTTCTTTATGTCCTACATTTTGGGGAGTCCCTGTCCCCCTTTTTTAGTTTTGACATAGGTTATAACCCTATCCTCCCCAGATGATGCAGCTGCACTAAAATGCACACTGTTTTCATTAACAGGAGAGATCATGAGAGTTGGGAAGGGGAATTATTTCCCCTTACTTTGTTGAAAGCCTTCCACTCCCAGTAGATCTCAGACCTGTGCCAGTTCTGTAGTCCATGTAGTCCAAGGTGGGATCTGCTGACAAATGGTCTGTGAGGTTTTGGGGAAGGTGGGAAAGATCATTTTGATAACTGCCATCATCTCACCAAGTGAGCATTCCCTCACAGACCACCAGAGAAGGTGGAGAATGAATTACAGAGGCAGCTGGCAAAAAAGCAAAACCCACAAATCTTCTCTAATTATTACAATTTAATTTAATTTTTTGCTTGCAGTTTGCAGTATTACAGTTTAATTTAATTTTTTGTTTGCAGTGAGGTGGCGGGTGGTCCATAGTTATTCTAATTTTTGTCTCAGTGGTCTACAGGCTCAGTGGTCAGAGTCGGGAAAATCTGTTCTAAATGGAAGGGATAGGATCCAGAACCATTGCCACTGGTTCCACTCTCTCTCATAAAAATTCATTAAGAGTTGTATAAATGATTTGAAACTTCTGATACAGAAAGTGTATATGTTGTTCAATCTGACTGTAGTCCAGTGGCATGAGAAAAAACTTCTATGCTACTGCAATGGGATATGAAGAGTCCAGGGAGAAATAGCAGACCCAGAAGTAAGAAAATTTTGACTCCAATATGAAAAGGTAACCATATGCCAAGCATTGTTTCAGCTTGGATCTGAAAAAGACTTTGAGTGAATTTGCTCTACATCAAATCTGATGTGAATTTGCTTCCTCCAATGGGAGACCTTGTGAATGAAAAGCCTCTTAACAGGAATTTGTGGTTTCTATGGCTCTTGTAAAGCCATTTTGTATTAAGAAGGTCATGGCTTTACAATTCCATAGAGTCCCATATTGCAAATGAAAGTGAGATAAACTATCTCATTCTAAATAGCAGTCATCATTTGTAATTGGTAAGTGGTCAGAAATGCTGGCCAGCAGGTGCTTTTGTAAGGCTCATAATCCATGGGGATAGTGAATGGTTCTGTGGGCTGTGGGTGGTGCAGGCAGTTAAGATGCTGTGCCTGTTAACCAGCAGGCCAGGGTTCGAGACCCGGGACAGCCCCACAAGACAGGGTGAGCTCCTGTCCTTTGCCCAGCTCTGCGACTCCAGCTGGATCCAATCGTATTGGCTCTGCCTTTCCATTGGACTAATTCAGTGGCATGGAGAGGGGGGATTTGCTGCTTGGGTAACAGCCTATCCTCCATAATAATCCAACCCAGGCTTTTGTGCTTCGCATGCAGTGTACCACGATACCATAGTCTTTCAAGGCTGACGGAGGTCTGCTTTAGTTAATGGTTCTTATTAATTCCCTGATGGTCCTAGAAGACAGTGGTGTGCCTGGTGCTTTTCCTGCCACTGGCCATCCCCCATTTGCCACCTTGTTCACTGCAATGACTATGACATCCAGTCATAGTTACCACAGTTATTTCCATACCACATCTTCCTCTCCCCTTTTGAAAGAAAACAGGAGAGCAAGGAGGTGGTCAAGGCTCCAACAGAGCTTTTTGTGTCCCTGGTAAGCAATGTGAAAGTTTCCATTGGAGCTTTTTTGCACCATTAGGGGCAGCACCCAGGAGGTGAGCACTGCCTCTAGAACCACAGATGGAGTGGCTCTTGCTCCTGCCACTTTCAGGGATGACAAAAAGTTACGACAGAGAAAAATATCAAGAAAAAACACACTGATCTAGAAAAAACACACTGGACACCAAGTATGGAAGAGATGGGCCACTTAATAGTTAATGAGCAGACAATAAACGTGGGCTGAGAGAAACCCCAATTGCTGCATCATATAAGGTTTAGTGGAAAGGGGGGCCGAGGAGGATTGTGACGAGGCCCCACTTAACCTGTGCCAAAGGGTCGTTGTGTACTGACTTAGGGCCTTAAGCCTGACCCATCGACAACAGCCCCTTAAGGGAGCCTGGTGCAAAACCAGACCCAAGGCCCCACCTCTCCCCATATGGGACATTGAGGCAGGCACCCTGGGTTTAGCAAAGGGCAAACCCCTACCAGCCCCTCACCCCACACAGGACACTGAGGGCAGTTGCAAGATCACCCTTGTGCTGGCTGCCACAGAAGTACATGCTTGTTGTGACCCAGATCACACCTGCTCCCCCACTTCCCTGCCAACAAAGTAACCAGTGCAAACAGTCTGGAGTATGTGAAAAACCGCTCTCCAAGGTCAATCAGGAAGGCAGCCAAAAATTCTTAATTGGCCCCAAAGGTGACCAGGAAAGCCCAGACTGTCCAATAGGGGGTGGTTGGGTGGGTTTTTATCACCGCACCATGTGCAAAGAGGGTCAGCACTTCTTATGCATCACCTTAAAGACCCCAACTCTGCCCTTGTGGGCTTGCCTTCCCTTAACTGGAAGGAGTTGTGTGTTTTCCCATCAGGCCAGACAAAGAGCGCTACCCAGCCTAGGGCAGAGTACCAGCATTCATGCTGCTTACAATACAAAGGTACTAGAACTAAGGCAGGCAAGAGATTGCCAAAGGACAGTGTGGTGTGTCGCCCCCCACTGAAGGAGTCATTGAGGGTTGCCGATCCCCATTTCCCTCCCTTTGATTCAAGTGACTTGATGAGGACCTGAAGCAAAGGCCCTGATGCAACAGAACAAATATACTGCCACTTGGGATACAGTAGTTGTGGGGTTTGCTTTCAGATTTATCATGAATTGACCTCTCAGTCCAATATTGTCTCAAAGCAATTCATGATCAGGTCAAGGATTTGGCAGAAAAAAGTTAAAAGGTCATTAATGTTCACTTGATGTCTCCTCCTCGATGGAGCTAATTGTCAGAAGTTGGTTACATGATGCCGGGATTTCTGTAATAGGCTGTGAGAAAGTGAGGGAAGCCTGTCCCAGCCTGTCCCCTGCTAAGTTTTTGGGGGGACTGATGTAAGCAGGTGGCCAAGTGTATGTGTGTGTGCGTGCTCATCTGTGCTTGAGAGAGAAAGAGAAAGAGAGTAGTAGTAGTAGTAGTAGTAGTAGTAGTAGTAGTAGTAGTAGTGCAAGATCTGTCTGAGAATATGGTATGAAGCTGGAGTGGTTTGCCCTTGTCTACTTATGTGCTACAGGCATATTTGAAAATAACAAAAATATCTTGTTTCTTTTTAAAAACACATACAGTTAAGTCTCCAGAATTTTCTATTCTTAAAAGAAGCCAGAACTTGACAGCACTACCTCTGGAACGTCTTCGCATCACAGCGCAGCCAAGACATTTACCCAGCACCTGTCTTGGCATCAGCACAGAGGAAGTTTGCACTGTTGGTGGAAAATTCCACATGCAGAATCATCCAGGCTTTTCCATCACAAGACGGCTTTCAGGGATGAAACGAAATATAGCCATAAGTGACTGGAAAGGAAATGATTCTTCCTCTTTGTTGAGTCTGCCAGTCAAGTCAAGAGGAAATTAGGTCAGGTGGAGAAGCAAAGAGGCAAGTATTTGAAGATCTCTTGACCTTTAAAAATGCCAGCAGCATGAAAAGATCGCTGTTGAAGGAATGGGACTTAGTTCAACTTCCAGTGCAGACGGAGGGTTAAGAATTTTGGATTCAAAATTTTGGTTAGACTTGCCAGCCAGGAAAACTTTACTCCCAGTGAATGCTTGAATTGGCTTTTGGTTCCAATGGAATCAAATTTTGTAGCCATTTAATGAATGCTTGCATGCTCATTTTGATGTGTGCCTTAAACTTGGGTCAACAGCACAAAATTCCTTGCTGAGTAGGAAAACCTCATGTTGCATGTATTATTGGAGGTGTAGGATGGCAATGCTTTGGAGAAGTAGGCATGCAATGTAGCTGATATTTTGTCACCTCAATGTGTCAACTGTGGTCAAATGAGGTTGAGGATTCTCCACATCTGCTGTGCAGATGTGTGGTAGATCTGGAGGCATTGTACCATGTGATTGATGGGTTATCTTCTCACTCAGCAGACGAGTGGTCAAGGAGACATCAGTAGATGTGCTCAGGGGCTGCTTTTGAAAGTTTTTGTAAAGCACCAGAGTCAAAGTGCTCAGCAGGAGACAAAATTGAGAAAACAAGCAAAATAGGGCACCTCCACCTGCTTCTATGTTGTCCTCTCCCTCTTCAGTAGGGACTGCTGTGTCTACTACCTGATACAGACAACAGTTTGGCCAGAATGCAAGGAACTATTTTGGATTAGGTTTACCACTTTCCTTTTTTTAAACTGCTCCTGCTCTGTTTTTTTGTCTGCAGTCTGAAACACAGAAATTTAGCAGCGTTAAAGCACAATCCTAACCATAACCATGTCTACTCAAAAGTAAGCCCCATTGTGTTTGATAGGTCTTACTCCCAGGAAAGTGTCTTTAGGATTGCAGCCAAAATCTCTCATGACATGTCTGACAAAACACCACTGGTTATATTTCTGCCTGCCAGGCTGCTGTGATCAAAACACAAGTGTGGGGTGAATAAAGAAATGACAGCCTTCAGAGATGCGGGTTGAGAGTTAATGACCGTATTTTGTGTTGCTAGACCTCTGTTAAGTAGAAGCTTTTCTTCAGCAGCTGATGCCTCTGGTGAATTACCTCATAGCGTTTAACAGATTTTCTGTCGCAGGTTATCTTTGGTTCCCTCTCTTCATCATGATATTTTAACTTTACTGCTTGATAAGGGGAAGCTCTCTTTACCACTGATACCAATGTCTAGTAGTACTTCGGCTTATCTCAACATACTGGAGATATGCTCTGTTCTACTCCAGGGTAAATAGATTGCTGGATGTCGGCAGTACGTGCCAACTTACCACCTCCCCCTGCCCACTGCTCAAAGCAGCCATTCCAGCTGAACACATGGATGGCCCGCCCCAGATTGCCTCCTTTCTTGCAACGCCAATGAAGGTCTGAGCAAAGTATTTCAGCTATCTGGAGTTATCCCTCCTCCAGCCTTTAACAAGTTATTACCTGTTAACTCTTAAAAATCTGACTGAGATATCTTTAGGTTCACAAATCCATTAACACACTTCTCTTTTTGACATTTCCTCCCTCTTCCCCCTAAATCAGGGGTCCTCAAACTTTTTAAACAGGGGGCAGGTTCACTGTCCCTCAGACACTGTTGGGGGGCAGAGAGTGAGAGGACTTATGACATCCTACATTTTATCCTACATTTTAAAATGTAGGACATGATAAAATGAAGCAAAAATGCTTATATTGCTTTCCTGTACTTAATTTCAACACTTTTGAAATTGAAAACCTTTTAACATGCCTGATTCTCACCCAGACATGCAAGATGCCCTCAAAGCAGTTTCCAGCAACACGTTACTTCAACATATTTTACTTAACATATTTTTTTACAACATATTTTACATGTCAGACTTAAGACATGTAATTGTAACACACCCTCAAAGCAATTTGCAGCAACACAAGGAATGTCAGTGACATGCACTGACACACACCATGCACTCTCTCTCTCTCACACACACACCCATGTATTCTTACACACACACACAAACACAAGTTCACCTCAATTTTAGGCTTGCTGTTCAGGAATTTTGCCCAAGCCTATGCATGTCTACTCAGGAGTAAGGGCCATTAGAGTCAGTGGGGCTTACTCCCAGGAAAGTGTGGATGGGAGGATGTCCTTTATAGCCCAGCTCTCTGCTTGTCTACTCAGAAGTAAGCCCCTGGAAGCTGGGGTGGCCACGAGAGAGCAGCGGTAGGCGCACGCACCAGCCAGAACCCCTGGGGTAGATGAAGTGCACATGCTGCTCCAGCTGCACGTGCAACATTTTTAAAAAAATTTAAAGGGCCAGCTTGAAGCTGCACAAATTCTGGAGCCCCGAGGGGCTCTCTCCCTTTACACAGGGCTGCCGCGACTGGCGGATCTTCGCTGCGGCAGCCTTGAACTGCCCCCCAGTGCCCACGAAGCTCCTCCCAAAACCCCCAAGAGGCTGGCGGGCTGGATTGAGGCCTCTGGCAGGCCTGATCCGGCCCGCGGGCCGTAGTTTGAGGACCCCTGCCCTAAATACATATACTTCGTTTAACATTTTTTTGTTAATGAAAGTTAGCTTTTCTACTCAATGAAGAAGAGTTATTTTCACTATGGAAAATGGCACCAGCTCCTCAGGGGAAAAAGTGACATTTTCTCCTTCAGAAATGTGCGCATAATTTTTTCCTGCTAGCAGAGCCTTTGCTGTGAGATGGTCCAAAATGTACATTTTTATTAAGGAAAAAACGCTAAAATACTCCACATCTCTTCAGTCTGAAACTGCTGTGCCACAAAAAGGACTGACGGTGTGATATTTTTCAGCCATATGAGTGCTCTCACCAATCATCTGCATGACAAAAGTTTCATTTTTGTCAAAGGTTATCTCCAAGGTTCAGCTCCAGAATCTCTGCTTGGGTTTGCCTTGGAGTTGAGGGATAAAGTTTGATTGCATCCTGATAGGATCCTGTTAAATAAGCCATTTGAAGCTGCTCAGATGTTTCAACACTGGATATCCTATACCATCTTTAGCTTCCCTGTTTCTATGATTGATGGGAGCATAAGTCCATTGGCAATGTTTAAGTCCGTCTTCATGTTTCTGGCTTAGCTTTACTGGTTAATTATGACAAATTGTTTTGCTATAGATCGTGCAATAAGAATTGATTTAAGTGCAAAAAGAACAAAAGAAAATTGCAAAGTCTAATTTGCTATTGTTGCACAAGATTACAAAAACATGACAGTTGACACAGGTGTGAGATTTGTGATTGGAACTTCTTCCTCCTCCTCCTAGGAGAGCTGCCCACCAAAGTTACAAAGCACATCTGTCCATCACTGTATGTCTCACTCTCACCCTAATAAAGTGAGATGAAGGAGATACTTGTACTCAGTGCCAAAAATAACCTAAGATGCATCCGAAATAGGTTTGATCATAGTCTCCCTCATAAGATTTATGGAAGCTCCATCTTATCCAGAGCTTCAGTGTCTTAGCCCTATTCAGCACTTTCACTGTTTCATTTGACTGTGACAAAAAGAAAAAAGGCTTTGGGGGTCATTGGTGCAGTGCCAACCCCAGGAGCAGTGGTGCCCAATGTGGAGCATTTGCCCTGCAGGCAACTCCATCTGTGGCCAGCCAAGCATCATCACATGTTTATGCCGCTGCCAATAGCTTCCATGTAACCAGTTTTTGAATTGAAGCAAGGGTGGGCATGAGGGCCCACAGAATTCCTTGGATGATATATATGTAAAATTGGTGGCAGCATGAAACTCTGCAAAACCATAGGGCCCAATTCAGCCAAATTGCCCAAAGGGAGCCCTTTATTGATGTAGTGAAGATTTCTCATGCCAGCATGTACAGTAGTGTGTCTGTGGAACTCCCTGCCACAGGATGTGGTGATGCCTTTAAGAAGGGATTGGACAAGAAGGGCAGCTGGATGCAATGTCTTATGTGCTCTCTGGTGCATCTGGTGATACAGGAAACTGAACTAGATACAGGAAGCTGAACTAGATGGGTCTTTGGCCTGATCCAAAGAAGGGGCTTCTTATGTTCTTATCTCCAGATCTCTTCACTCAGCATAGATGTGGAAAAACACAAGAGAGAGACTTACAGAACATCATAAGATAAATGCCTTGGAGCAGAGGCGTATGCCTTCAAATATGCCTTCAAAAATAGCACTAACTGGAAGATGAAGGAAGCATAGAGTTCCATTTTTCCAGCAACACTACATTGTAGTTTTTGTGTGGATCAAGATGATACCCTTACACAAAACCACCATTTGGAAACATCTGGCACCTCCCCACAATGAATAAGGGATAACTATGTATTTATTGGGTAAAGGAAACATTGCCTCAAAAGTCCTTAAGGGTTTGAATGAATGACCTGAATCATGAATACTGGATTTGTTTCCTGACTCTGGGAACAGTGGCCATGTTTCCTTGGTGTGCCAGTACATGAGTCTCTGGAAAACACTCCAGGGTTCTGCTGAGTCCTACATTCGTCAAACTCAGGTGCAGACAGACATGAAATTATAAAAGCACTGAGGGCAGACTGAAGGCTCCTCCACCATGTTCAGCAGAAACATTCCCTTTGCTTTGTGAGCCACCCTGATAAAAATGTCAAAGCATGTCAAAGAAATTTTCCCCAAAATGTTGCTATATTTCGAGCTTTGCAAAACCAGAGCTGCATATATTCATTGTGGTTTGGTTTGAACTAAAAAAACAGCCTGTTGGTTAGCTCTCACCCCTCCACACATGCAAATCCTGATACAAATTTACCAGTGTTTTAAAATATTTGAAGAGGCGTAGCAGGTATGGTGTTTTGCAGTATTGCATGGGCATTTATAAGTATGTAATTTTGTTATTTAAGAGACATTTATGTGCTTGTGACCCATTTCCTTGAGCAATGAGACATTCCAGGAATACAGTGTTATCTGGGTTCAGCCTTCCTTTAGAAAAAAAATCAGAGACTGATTTCTGGATGGTATATGGAGTATGCTAGCAAGATCAGCTACACTTAACTTTTGAGTCTGTATGCAGCTGCTTACCACCAGCTTTTCTTTTTGGTTTCCATTCCATTTGGTTTCTATTCCAGTCTCTCCCAGATCAAATCCTGTCCCTCTCACCAAACACATGCTCTCTTTTCCTTCATGGCCCTATCCAATTTGTACAGAGCACCAGCGCAACAGCTGCTGCACTAGTGCTGTGTCACAAATGTGCCATTAAGCATGTTGTGGCACTGCATGTGTAAGGAGTGCTGGTGGGAGGGCCTGTGCTGTCTGACAGTGCCAGAACAGGAGTTGGGGTAATTGTGCTGGGGAGTAAAACTTTATGTTGTGTGGGTCAGAGGGCAAAACAGAAGTGGGGAAAGGATGTTTGGGGAGAGGGAGTTACAGCATTAGCCATGCAGCCCCACCTCAACACAGCTGGAGATGTTTGGGTTAGCCTTTGAAGAGAAAAGAGGGAATGAATCACTTTACCATTTTAGCCTGTTCAAGAAGATGCACTTGAAGATCTTGATCGTGGATGCTCCCAAGGAACTTGTTGAGCCCTGTGTCATTCATACCAGGCACCCCGGGTTTCATTTCAAATTTGAATAAATATACATATAAGAGACATTACAAGGCTCGCCCATGGCTGATAGAGGGGTATTCCTAAGGGCCACATGGAGGCTTGCCAAGGGCTGCATTTGCCCCCAGGGCCAAAGTTTAGGCAGTGCTGCTTTAGATTATGAGCCATTTTGAGGACAAAGATCCTAAGACTTGGCATTTGTCTGTCTAGACATAGGGTGCAATCCTAACCACGTCTACTCAAAAGTAAGTCCCATTGTGTTCAATGAGTCTTACTCCCAGGAAAGTGTCTTTAGGATTGCAGCCATACTCTCAACTCTCCTGTCAGCTGCCAGTTCCTTAACCAGCTTACAGAGTAAACAGAAGCCAGATTGTGGGTTCCACGGATTGGGATCATGGCCAAAGGTAGGTTAACGTAATCCTTTTGCTTCCCATCACAGCCCCAATATCACAAAACAAATTCCCCCCACCATCTGACGACTACCGAAGGCACAAAAACTCATCCCATACAGGTTACTAATTCTTCAAACCTTCTGTGTAGTTTGGCTCTAACTCACAGAAATGTGAAACACTTCTCTAAGAATCTGAATTAGGCCAAGATCCAAAGAGCAACTGTAGGCATGCCCAGGAGCTTAGCTGTACCCTGTGGCATATTTCTTGCTTTATTTTGAAGATTTATACCATGCCTTTCACTGAAGGGCTTTCAATCAAGATGATCTCCAAGGTAGCTTACTGGAGATAACTCCCAAACAAACAAGCAGTCCTCCAGAATGGACTGAGGACAGAATGCACTTCCGTCGGGCAGACCCTGGGGCATTCCAAAGCAGTAGACTTCAGGAGACACAAGGTACGAGTGTTCTCAAATTACTGGCATGACATTTCAAATGCCTGTGTTCACCTTTACAGTGTATTTTTTAAAGTCATGTGTAGATCTGAATCAGATCCTCTGCATGGAGAAGACTGTTTTACCAAATAAGTCAGGTTGTACTCATTTTCTTGGAAATAACGTTGCATGGAGGGAAGAGGTGGAAGCTCACAGTTCATCAGTGAGTCCATTTCTGACATAAATTACACTTTCCTAGCTGTTTCTGTCTGACATGCTACTTTTGGATGCCATTTAAAGGAACACAAGCAGTATACAGAAATGCGTCCAATGTCAGTGAAAACTTCAGAAGCCTGAGCCAGAATAACAAACAGGAACTCTTTTTTGGTTCATTCCTTATTGATTTTTCCCTTCTCTAAACTGTCCGTGATGCTTGCTGTTAAAAAAACAGGAAGCAGTTTGAGTTTTTTGAACACTTTTCATTTTAGTGGAATTGATTAACTCACAGTGGAAATTTGTTGAGCAGGACTACTTACACATGTTAAGTCGCTCCGCTAATTCATTCTTTTTCCTTTTCCCACACAATTGACAACACTTTCTACATGAAAGAATGAAAGTTAAAGAGAACTTTAACAAGACAAAACACCTGATGGTCAGAATAACAGATATACATACAGCAAGTGAAATTCAGACAGAGCTCCTGTAGAAACTGTCCTTGTATAAAGAAGATTTAAGAGGATACAATAAGGTGGGCTATTGGAAGTTTCTAATCTAGATGCTATAGATGGCATCTGAACCTACACAAATCTAGGATGACCCCAAACACATAAAAAGGAAGGACAAAAGTTGATTCTTACAGAAAAAGGGGCATGCAGACCTGTGCCATATACCTACTGCTTATTTCTACATTGCCAATTTCCCCAAATGCTTTGTCTTTTGGAGAAATTCCCAGAAACCTCTGAATCTGACTGTCTCCAATGGCAAAGGGAGTACAGGGATGTGTTCCGGCCTGGGTGTTGTGCCCAGGTAGGGTGACACGTTAAAATTGTGATGGTTAGAAATAAACTTATCATGCTACACATCAGATGTATATTTTATAGCAGAATGCAACATAAATAATCAGAGTGAAATATCTCCTTTCTATCTAAAGCTATGGCCAGAAAAACTATAAAATAATAAGCATGGAGCCCTACGGAAAGAGAAATTGAGCTGTATGGCGTGTTTACTTATGAGTAGGTGAAAGTGCCTTATTCCATTGGCTATGACAGATTGAGAGAACTCCAACAACAGCAGAATTGTCCAAATCCAATGAACATAGCCTTCCCAAAACACACAAGAAGAAGCCCCCCAAGCTGACAAATGTACTCAGTTGTAAGGAAAGTGAAAATAACCTATATGTATTTATTTCTGAATAAGCAAACATACCTTGGCTCATATTCAGGTCCGGCAAAGAAGAACGCAAGGCCACCAAGAATGGTCCTGATCCAATGAAAGTGGTGCTCAGAAAACATACCAGAAGGCCACCTCTCCCCATAAAGAATAATGAAACAGATGGCTAGATAGGTATGCCCCCCAATAGGGGCAGGACATTGGTACATCTCCACACTTATCACCAGGATGTTGCCTAAACCATTGCATCGGAGGAGGTCTATCTGCACTGGAGGAGGTAACATGCTGGCCTCTTGCATTGGGTAACAAAAACCCCAGAGAAACTACTGTGGTTTTGTTTGAACCAGGATATGAAACCATGGTTTGAGGCTTGTTTGCAATCAGTTTGTATGAACTGTGACTTTCCATTATGGCTGAATTGACATATAATTGACAACCACAGTTAGAACGATTGCTTTTTCATAGGACCAAACTAGACAAGCAAAGTGTATTTTGACTTTTAAAAAAAACAGCAGCTATGGAAGGCTGTAGAGTCATACCTAGAAGGGGTGATTGATTAACCAGTTCCCCAGTTTGCTTCCTGATAAAAACTATACCCTTCCAGTTGTTTTCCCACCAGCATCATAAACAAATACTTTGTCCATGTATCTTTTCTCCTGATTTTCAGTGGACAAATAGCCTATGGAAATTTTGACGTCCAATCCTATCCTTCCTCTTTCTTGCTGTGCAACTGTGCCAAAAAAGGCACACTGTGTTGGGGAGAGGGAGTGTTGTATATAGGAGGCATCAAAGGTAAAAGGGAATTTAAATCTCGCTTACAAACCCAGAATGGGTCTCCTCGAACCTGCATTAGCACCAAAATTTTTATCATTTTCCTCAGTGGAAAGGTGTGATCTTTAGACTGTGTTAATATCTTTCAGGCCTTCTAATTTGAAACTCTGCCAACGTCTTGGTGCTGTAAAAGTATTTCTCATTTTTCCAGGCTTTACTTTGTTGCTGTTTTTCACAGAGGATGATGTTGAGTGATTGACATACAGCGTGTGAGAAAATCTCTCTTCCCGTGAGGTGATGAGGCACCAGCCCATGAGACACCAACCAATGCCGTAATGTCTGTCACCTTGTTGTCTTTTTTTCCTTGTGGTTGAAGTGGGATTTTAGTCAAAGGAGTTCAACTCATGAAAGATCATCCACCCTGCATTACTCCATCACCTCACATAATTTACCTCAGAGTTCCTCTTCATTCAAACGTTTAGAGAGACCCCAACACGAGGAGCCTTGGAGAACGAGGGGCTGTCTGGCAAGAAATGTCACCCGGCTGTCAATTTGGACTTCTGGTCCCAGAGCTCCAAATTTCCTAGTGTTTATTCAAAATCTTTGTAGAGGCTCAGCCTGTTCCTGCACCTCTTCCTAAAGAAACCCCATGAAGTGCTTTCCCCAAGAGCCTTAGATAGGGTAGCACAGCTGCCATCTTACTCAGCAAAATTTCCATCACACCTCAGGGGCAAAGGAGACACATGATTCTTGGTGAATCATCCAAGTGTTTTCAATTGGCACAAACAGCAGTTAAGAGGAGTTAGAAGCTCAGTGGGTGCTCAGTTGGGGGAATTAACCCTTTCTAAACTATGCCACAGTCCCAGTTTTCATTAGGGACCCCGGCGGCTTTTTATAATTGAAAACAAAAACTTATGAAGAACCCCAAGCATGGAATTCCAATGTATTATTAGCATCTAGTTTGGCTCTCAGGAAGCAGAAATACTGAGGGATGGCGTAAGGGGGCTGGTGGGGCATGTGCCAAGAGCAAGAGACCCTCATACAAGAGCTCACACCTTCAGTGCCATTGCTGCTTCTCACTCATTTGCAATAAGTCAAGTCCTAAGGTTTATATAATGTATTTGTTAGATTTATATCTTGCCGTTCTCTGCAGAAGTGGAATCAAGATGGCTAACAACACAAAAAAAAAACACGTAAACCGTCAATACTTTTTAAGACTGAGTTGCCAACCAAAGGTTGGGTTGCCTGCCAGGTGCATAGGGGGTTGCAGTGACCATAGGGGACCTCCCCACCACCACCACCACTCACATCTTCTCATTACCCAGTCAGAAAAACCAGCCAGTGTTATGAGTCCATTACGCATTTTTATGGGCCATAAGAAGTTGCTGGAGTTGCAGCACAACCCAGCCTCTGAGTGAAGACTTGATGATGAGTGGGAGATTCTGCTTACACTCACAGTTGGAATTTACTTCTCTGCACCTCTCCTATTTGCACCTCTCCAGCTAGGCTACTAGCAGACCTTTTGGAAGGTTTGATTACAGCAGGTTTTTAGTGTCTGTGATATTTGCATTCCTTACAAATATACAGGTTTGAGCATTGAAGGGAGTAGAGAGCATGCTCCTGCAAGAAACCTCGTCTACATGGGTGTTCTAAGTATGTTGGCTGCCAGCATTTCCTCTTGGCTTCCATTCCACCCTCTTCCAGATCAAATCCTCACTCTCTTTCTGTCTCTTCCAGGATCTCCAGCACATACTGCCTTTGTCTTTCTCTCTCAAGAGGGAGCAGAGAGAATAAGAATCACCTTATGCCGCAGCTCGTCTTCTCTGGTAGATATACTTGGGGATCCTGATGGAGGAACTAAAGACTGTGGGAGGCTTCCTGAACAATTAATATTAGTTTAACCTATGTTCACCCACTCCAGGCAAACTGGTTCAGCGCTGCCTTGGGATCTGGCTCTAGTCCCATATTGATTGTCAGAATCCACCCACTGAGTATTCACTTCCAATTTCACTGAGCAGCAGATGGACAAGCGGAGGTAGAGCTGGTGGAGCTGGAGATAGTGACATGGAGAACTCACATCTGTGGACTGCCCAGGCACCATGAGAATGTAGCTGGCTTATGCATTTACTTTCCAATGCATAGGATACTGCAACACTAGGGAGCTCAGAGCTGGCCTAGTCATGAAGTAGTTAGAAGCGGTTAGAAGGGCAGGCAGAGTGGGGGAACATTTATCTCTGCCTATTTGCCTCCATGCTCCTCCTTTTCCTTCCGCTTTCTAGACTGGAGAAGGAAAAATACATAAGGGCATAAGAAGAAGCCTTATTGGATCGGACCAAAGGTCCATCTAGTCCAGCTTCCTGTATCTCACAGTGGCCCACCAGGTGCCGCAACTGTACCCAGTTGCAACTGGCAACGCTTGCATCTGGCATTCAGAGATTGCATGCTTTTTGCTATTATCTTTAATATTGTTTGCAACCAAGTACTGAAAGAGTCTCTGTGCATATTGTACCCAGTTCTCATAAGAAGCCATTCTCAAGGTGCTGCTCTACTCTGAATGCAGAAACAGGAAGGATAGCTTTGCTCACTGCACTGAGGATCAGTCAGGACTGGCTTTCTCTCTTTGTCTGTCTTGTTCTCTCTTTAATCATCAAGTGATGACATGCTCCACTGCTTTTTTAGCCAGGAGCCACCCTTGAGCTCTTGAGCTCCCCTGGCCAAGTCTCAGGTTTAGCTTTGGGAGACATGGCAACCACAATCGGCTCTCTTGAAAAAAACAAAAACTCTTTCAACCTCTTCCTATTCCAGTTCCCAGCAGTTCAATCCTAAGCATGAATACTCTGAACTCAGTGGGACTTCCATGTAAGTGCATAAAGACTTGTAGCCTGGTTGCTTTATTTATGGAAGAGAAAGCAATGGAAGATGAAAGATGGAAGTGAGCAATCCCAAAGGGAATCATACGCTTAGTATTCATATTGATGTTAATGGGGGGGGAACCACTCTGGGTACAATAAAAGTGCCATTTTCCAATTAACCGCATTCTGTAATGAGGGTGGGCATGGGACAGAACCACACACATTTAAAGAATGGGAACAAAGGAGCTTAAAGCACAGGCTTCATGTAATGGAACCCAGCTGTGCTTAAATTTGGCTGGCTGGATCAGTAGTTCTTAAACTTTTAAGGAGAGTAAGAACACAGTCCTAACCATCTCTACTCAAAAGTAAACCCCATTGTGTTCAATGAGTCTTACTCCCAGGAAAGTGTCTTTAGGATTGCAACATTTCTCCCTATTTGTGGGAAGAGGCAAGGTCAGTGACGCGATCCCCAGGATCGTATCGCCAAGGGGGGGAACGGAGGCGCTTTAACTTACTTTCATTCTGTTTGTTCTGCAGGAGACTCCAAGAGGTCTGGAACATTCACAAACAGACTCCAAGAAAACATTAAAACGTGAAGATGGAAGTGCTATTGAATGATCATTCGCAAATGTTCCAAGTCCTGGAGACTGCATGCAAATGTTCCAGATCTCCTGGAGTCTGCTGCATCACACATAGAATAAGTGAAAGCACCCCCTTCTTCCCCCCTTAGTGACTTGATCCTGGGGATCACATCACAGCCCTTGCGCCTTCCTTTATAAATGCACCAGAGAGGACCTCTACACAAAGTGGTGTCATGACCCCCACTGTTTGAGTACCATTGGTTTAATTTTGGTTACTGTTACTAAAAACAGCCTATGCAGCAATGGGAACCATAATACTGCACCAGCCACATTTTGTTTCCTTATCTCCACTGCACTGAAATCAATTATGCAGAGAGATGTTAATTCCATGGTGCATTTTGCCTGATACAAATCTGCAATTCATTTATAGAGCTAGATGTCATATGCTAGATATTTAAAAACAACTGTGCCTTTATTCATAAGGAAGTATCCTACCCAAGTAATTAGTTTAGTGAGTGTAAAGTCACTCTTGGTAAAGTTGCCAACCTGTATTATTTCAGGCGTGCTTGTGAGGTCAATTAACTGCTGGAAAAAGTTTGCTTGCTTGGTGGCACTTCTCCAACATCAACGTGGATGATATGGCAATGTTAAGCCATCTAAAGTGTGCCTTTTCATTATGGCTCTTGAAACTAGATCCATACTAAGTTGAATTTGTGCTGGGCCCCAAAATGAACCATACCTGACAGACAAGAACAGAATTTCATTCAAATTTATGAGCCATATGAATACTTCCAGACCTGTCCAGCAACGTGATGTCTCAGAGAGCCAGTTTGTGGATGAAATCCAGGTAAAGGTTCAAGGCTCCGAATGGGGCCAGCCCATCCATGAGGTTATCTCAGGTGATAGGTTGCCTCGGTGAATAGCAGAAGTTCATAAAAATTAAATCTTTAAAGGCAGTGGGTTTTAACCATTCCCCCCTGTGTTGTGATCTCAGCACTACTCCCACCCCTAAAGCAGCTGGATACTCCAGGAAAGAAGCTGCTCTTTGCAGCAAAAGTAGCAGCTTATAGTAAAGGAGGCATTTTCAGTGAGACTGTAATTTAGGCGGAAATGATTAGAAACTTCTCTTTGAATGCCGCAGTCCCATGATCCATGATGCTACAGGTCCAGTCTTGTTATCCACAGATTTTTTTTATACATGGACTTGACTCAACATGAATGGCCACTGCTAACCACAGTTTTAAAAACTGCTTTTCAACAGTAGAGAGGCAGTCTTGCAACCAATATTTCCATTCTTTAGCTGAGCCAAGCAAAGGCAAGGGGGCCTTTGCATTTCTCATTGCCTCTCTACAACAGGAAGAAAAGCTGTTTTTTAAACAATTGTAAAGGGGCATACTTTTTATCTTTTTTAAAAACTGCTTTTATGTAACACAGTTTTTGGTATGAGCAGGGAGTTCCAGAATCAAACCTTGCAGATACAGAGGCACAATCTTATTCCATTAGGAGTAATGAGGTGTAAGAAATCTGGAAGTTGGTCTTTAAATGTATATTTTCCACTGTTGTTTTTATGAATTGATTTTTTTATACATGAGAGGTTCTGAAATGGAACCCTAGAGGATAATGAGGCACATCTATATTTTCAAAAATATATAGAAGATGATGACATGTTTAATGTCATGCCTAGTTTGATTTTGAATCTGGAACCTGAAATTATGCTGTATGGCAATGATTCCCAAACTTTTCATTAGGACTATAGTCCTATATATTGTATAGGCAGCTGTCAGAGATGGGAACTTGAGTCGGATAATTAAAGTCCAAATTACAAAAACACATTTTTTTGCTGATTGTATACACTCAAATCACCCCAGGCCCTCTTGCCATCTCTGAAGGAACTGAAAATCATGGGATGGAGAACAGGTGGTCTGATTTTTCTCTTTGGAGGAGAAAGAGCAGAAGGAGGAGTTCTTGAGGGGTTCTTTCTTGCCCTAGAATTGGCTGGGAAGGAGAAAGTAAGCAAGGAAGTCAGAAGGAGGCAATTCAAAGAAATCATGCTTTCCAATCTCATGTGTTGAGGAAGCCTCATTGAACACTTGGTGCAAATAAGACTACTTCTAGGTACAGTTGCAGTATTAGTATTGGCATCCATCGGTCTCGAAAGACCATGGTATCGTGGTGCTTGATGCTGTATGTGAAGCACAAAAGCCTGGGTAGATTAATATGGAGGACAGGCTGTTACCCAAGCAGCAAATCCCCCTTCTCCACGCCACTGAAATAGTCCAATGGAACAGCAGAGCCAATACAATTGGTTCCAGCTGTATCTACAGAGCTGGGCTAAGGACAGGAGCTCACCCTGTCTTGTGGGGACCCAGGTCTCGAACCCTGGCCTGCTGGTTAACAGGTACACAATGTCTTAACCACTTGTGCCACCCACAGTTGCAAAGGACTAGGTAAACTGCTAAGCCTCCCAGCTGCTTTGATTGACTCTCCTCTTCCTTGCTACTACTATTCCTACTCTCTTGCAGCCCATCCCACTCCCTCCCATAGCTGTATTTTTAAATAGAAAGTGTTGTGACTCTTTCCAAGCCACCAAAATACTCTGGGCAACTCAGAATGTCCACTGGTTAGGACTCATTTTCAACTCAAATTGTGGGGGAGAGGGAGGACAGAGACCCATGACTACTCACGTCAAGTCCTATTTGACTCATCAATTTCTTGGCAGCAGGTTTTTTTTTGTTTCCTGCTCCCCTGGCTGGTTTCTGTGGCTGCTCAGGGGGCTATAGTTTGAGGTTCTCGTAGTTTGAGAACCTCTGTGTGATTCAGGTCCACTTGTGAATTTGCTACTGCCCCCTTTATGACCTTTGTACTTTAATGGGGTAGGCAAACCGACAGCCTTTAGGCTGGATCCAGACCACCATCTGAAATCACATTTGAGACCCATTTCTATCCTTGCCATATTTCCCTCCTCCAAAAATAACCTATATGCATAACCTATGTGCATATCTATAGACCATGCAGAGCCACTCAGTAGTTTCCAGCTCAGTGTCAGAATGAGTTCTTGAAGAAGTCAGAGAATGATCAGCACACATAAGTTTACCATTGAGTAAATCTGGAGCCAGGACCATTTCAAAATGTGGAGTCCATCCACCAGCAGCTATTTGTAGTCTAATCATTATTACTTGGCAGCTTCACTTTTTTCCTCCTTTCCTTCCCTGAATTTCTGTGTCTTCCCTCCCCCCAAACATTCTCCAAGCTCAAGAATTTGCTGAGCTCTTGGTACATTTCCATTTGCATTATAAACCTGGCACTTATTGCAATTTGTCAGAGCGACATTCTGGCCTCTCTGCTTGGCAGTTGCCACAATTTGACTGGATGCTGAGAAGTTTCATACAGTGTCACAAACACAAACAAAAGGATTAGTTTTGTCTGGGGAGAAATATGTGTGTTTTCTTCTGATCCGTACAGCTAAATACGCCCTTTGACTTTGGCAGTAAAAGACAGGACGTCATTAAAAGCGGAGGAGAAAATTCAAGCCTGATGCAAATGATTCCAATGCCGGGGATTAAATACTCATCCGCAGTGTGGGACAGAAGGAGAACTGTGTGTGGCTGAGAGAGAATGGAAGATTTTCCATTTGTTCATCATTGTACAAAGATTTGTGATCTAAAAGAAATCCAGTTCCCAAAATCTCTTTGGGAACTGTTTGGGAGTGAGACACAGAAAAGGAATTCAGCAGAGCTGAACTTCACCAGTCCCATTCTTCTCCTCTCAGAAGAACATAAGAAGAGCCTCCACTGGATCAAGCCAAAGGCCCAGCTAGTCCATCTTCATGTATCACACAGCAGACCCACCAGATGCTTCAGGGACCACATCAGACACCTGCATCCAGGTGCCCTCCCCTGCATCTGGCATTTGAGGTTGTCCATCTCCACACACACCCCTAATGGCTTGTAACCCATGATGGTCCTTTAGGAGTTTGTCTTCAATTCATGCACTAAAGTGCCAGCCACAAACAGGTCACAACATATAGTTTGACCTTCAGTTACTGTATTTTTATTGCCCAGGCAAAGTCCCAGCTTCAGTGGGAAGCATTCATAATTCTCCCTGGTCAGGGAAACAGTTGCCAGCCTAGATAGGCAAAGTCACTACTGAGCCTACGAAGCCCAGTCTTTTGGTTCCATTTCTAGATCACACTACTAGAATGTGAAAAAGATGCCAAGAGGGCCCGAGAATAATATTCTGTGATTCTGGCAGCATTTTCAGCAATGTTCAAGCAATACTGAATTCAAACAGTTCTAGAGTCCTTGAATCCAGTTAACATACTCCTTTTAGCCTATATGGTGAGAATTTCTGTCTTTCTTAACTCCATAAATCATAGCGTTGGAAAGGACCTAATCAGTCTTCTAGTACAACTTCCTACCTGTAGCAGAAAATCCTCCTTGAACATCTTCAACAGGTGCTTATTGAGCCTCTGTTTGAAGAACCCCACTGAGGAAGAGTCCATCATCTTCCTTGGCATGAGTTGATGGTCTTCAATTCTGCCAGGTTTCACACTAGATTTTCGTGCTTGGGGGTTTGGGTTTTTCTGTGATAAATCAATTGTTCTGAGGGAAGACTGGAGTGTATCTGCTCTTCCAACCTCAGTAAAAGCCAAAGTTTTTCACAGAAAGGGAAACCATGTGGTGCAGCAAAGCAGACCAAGTAGGCACTAGGCAAATGTGTGGATTCTTGACCACTTTCCACTTCCTTCCCTTCTTTCCAAGACTTGTTCTCTGGAGTGACTCAGGCTTGCATAAGTAATTGAAATGTGCATGGATGGGACATAAGCTGTGTTAGTCATCACTGTCAATTTACAGGATCCTATTATTCAAAGGATGGAGACAGTCATACAAAATCATGATCATCATTGTCATCATCATCATCAGGACTGCAAGTCTGATTTGAGTTACTGCACAATGCAATGTAGGGCCTTTTCTCTCCTCCCCTTTTCCTCATTATGTCCTCTACAAATGCAGTATATCATTCCTGGAGAAAAGTACACAGCTGTTAGCTAAAGTTCTTGACCACAGACATGAGGATCAAGACCGTTTGCAGCATGACGGCTTCTGCAACATCACTCTTGTCGGATGATTGAAGCCTCCTCCTTTCCCATCCTTTTAAGTTAGTTACCAAGAATGCAACTTCACTGCTGTGCAATGCTTTTGCCAGGTATGACCACATGTGTCTCGAATAGAGGAGTGTGGACCCAGCAAGTGGCAGATCACATTCCTAGTGAATAAAGGAATGGAGGCATGTGTTGAGTTGCACATGTGCTGGTATGTCCTCTCTGCAGTCTCCATGGCAAGTGCTTATAAACTAGTGCTGGTGTGACTGGCTGCCAAAGGTAATTTGTATCCCATGCTCCACTGTAGGAAAGTGGGTGGCATGTAGGTGTGGCAGGAAGTGTGATGTTCAAGTGCTTTCCTCTTCTCTGTTATTTGCTGTAGATTTACTCTCATCTATCCCTACAATCCAGAGTAACTACGGGAGCACGTAAGAGACGTTACGTGTTCCAATAGTTACTGCACCAGCTAGTGAAAACCTATGAGAAATTCATATTGCAATCCAGAGCAAATTGTTCTTACACCGGAGCAAGGACTCCCCGTAGTTACTCTGGATTGCGCCATACGTTAGCCATGTAGCATTTTCCTCTATTGGAAGAAGGGTTTCAATATATTTTATGTCGATCCTTCCTCATTCTGCCCACTTCCCTCCCATGTCACACCCAGAATCCTCCTCATTTGGGGAGTTGCACCAATTCCTGAGTTATGCTGATGCGTAATTTTGCCAACATCTATGATGTGTCTCTCAGTCCTTCTGTGCCGGTAGGGCTGTCATTGTGTTGGTGTATATGGAGATACGTTTTTGTATCCAGTGTATATGTAATAAGTGCTAAGAAGAACCCTCCATAATGTATGATACTCCAGAAAAATATAGATCATGACAAAACAAAAGCAAAAAACATTTATATATATTGCTTCCATCATTTGGTTAATTTAAACACTACATTACTTTTTATTAAATTTAAAACTATTACATATAACTTATTAATTAAAAGAAGACTATATACTGCCTGCTCCCAAGGACAAGGAGGACAATGAAGTTTTTTTCCAGGACAGAAAGCTTAAAAAGAGAACATGATCTGGAAAAAAGAGGACATACGGTTAGCCTGGGTGTATCATGATAGGAATGGACCATTAGGATCACCATCAATGTAGTGAATGGTTAATGCAGTGTCTTTAATCATACAGGTTTCTACACTGAAATGCAGCAGGAAAGATTTTTCCCAGCATAAACTAAAGTGATGGTTTATAACAGTTTAATTACTGAGAAGCTGGACGCAGCTCAACATAAAGGAGCCTGGCAAGTTTAAAAAAAAGTGGCAATAAAAGATGGATTGACAGGAAAGAATTGCTTTGTCTTCCTTTTGGAAACAGCCTCTTGCATATTTCTCATTTTCTCTCTGTCTGCTGGACTTCTTTTTTCGGAAATCTTGGCTACTGCAGTGGGAACCACACAGAGGCTAAGTGAACGGACAGCTTTTTTAAGTGCTGCATCACCACTTCCTGTAACCCAAAGCCCAGATTTCTATCCCATAATCTTCTGGGTTACAGCAAAGGCCTAAACTATCCCATGTCTCCAGAAATAATAGGAATACATAGTATTTGCTTCTGTCATACTCATTCTCCCTTCACTTTCTTGCTTGGATTTCTGAAGTAGTATTCTGCAACCCCCCTCCACTTATCATTAACCTAGACGTAGTGATCCATATGGCCAAAATTAAATTAGCCACTGTCCTGCCCAAAGAATCACGCATGTTCTTCATCTCTGTCTGCCTCTTACACGCTTGCAAAGGAATGTCCTCCTACACACGCAATTATGGACATATTTTCTAGGTGTTGTCAGGCTTAAATCGCCTTTCCTTTAAATCAGCTTCAAGTGTAAATGGAAACCTTACGTTTGCAACAAGCTTGTTTGATTCTATACTTGAATTTTCCCCATATACATATGTTCAGACATAAAAGTAAAAGCACAAGATGCTTTTCAACATCATGTCCAGCTTTAAAACTAAATCTTTCATAACAGTCTCCTTTCTTAGCCTTTGTGTCCATGACTCATCTCCTTTGTGTTACCTAGAGAAAATGTTTAGTTGTGTAATTCTTTTTTTTTACCACTTTTTCCTAAATCAAGGAAAGAGAAACCTCCCATAGAAGTGGACTAGGGTGCTGAGGAGAAAGGAACTGCTTAATCCTTTCCTGGAGAGCAGTTTGCTCAAAAACACCTGGGAATAAACTCCATTGGACTCTCACTCGCCAGTTAATTATTTTTTTCCTCCACAGGTGAAAAGATATAGAGACCCATATCTGGTGACAGGTCCATTGCATCCTGGACAACTTTAAAACACAAAGAAAGGGTACAGGATTGGAAAACATGGTTAGGATATATAACATGGGGTTATACTGTATATCTTGCCCAGTTATAATTTGTTTGTTGCCCATTTATAGTGAGATGCAAATGACTGGAATGAAAAAAACCAGACATGAATATCCAGGAATGCAGTGATTAGGATGCTTTTGACCAGGACACCATCATCTATTCTAGGATATAATACTCTAGTACTATATTTCCTCGTGGATGGGACTGCAGCCTGGGAACAATGCTCTTGGTTATCTAGTGTGAGTTGTTACAGTGTGTTTGTAGTAGCAACTACACTGTAAGTTGTTTAGCAGCAGCTTCTTGCTAACCTGTAACCTGAATTTTATCACACACCTATTCAGGGGCAGGGGAGGCCATATTTTTGTGACAGTCTACCTGCTTTGCCTAGTGAAAGTTCAGTCCTGAACTTGGATTCAATCCTGTGCATCTTAAGGAATATCTAAGAAAAACCCTTCCCTGAACTCGGGGAGAACAGGGTGGACACATTACTGAGCTCCATTGACCAGGGTCTGTCAATACAAGGTAATCCATGTGTTCATAAATAGTTCTTTATCTTTTATCTGTGACGTTTCACTGCACATGAGACCTAGAGTATGATAGGAGAAAAGCAGGTCCTTATGTTTTCAATGGCCAGTGATCCAAACAATAAAATTTCTTGTGTGCACAGGCAAAGGAGAAAGTTATGTAACTGGCTGTTTTAGCAAGGGCAGAAAATGTAGGGGAAACAATGGTTCACTTGATGGTTTAAAGCCCCACATCATGAGTTCTGAAAAATACACTTGTGTGATCCCACACTAATGAGAACATCCTGCCCCGTTCAGAAAGCAGCTGGATGAAGCTGAGATGTCGAGAATGCACAATTTCTTCCCTGCTACTAGAGAAGTAGGGAGGTGGCTGTGCAGGCTCTGTTGTGCCAGTTTCCTGTAGTCTAATTCCAAAAACCACCAAATTACAAGGCATGAAGCCATCATGAGTTTTGTGCTATGAGTCAGCGGTAACACTTTGGGACACCCAGTGGCCTGCTGACCACAGGGGTGACCTATGGAGAGGAGATGCTTTAGTTTCTATCTGCTTTAGTTTCATCCCTTATCTGGAATTTTCTTTAGCACAGCACTGCTGACCTTAAGTGAGCCATAGCTGATGCAATCCTGCTGCTCTGACATCAGTGTAGAGCCATGGTTGTCCTAGTTAGACTAAGGAGTCTGGGTTTCAAAATCAAGGAGTCTGGGTTTCAAAATAAAGCTCCCTGGGTGACTTCAGGCCAGTCACTGTTTCTCAGCTTCACTTATCTCACCGTGTTATAAAGAAAAATGTCACCCTGGGCTCCTTGGAGTATGGATAGGATGGATAGATGGAGTATGGATAGAATGAAATGCCCCAGTATCCCAGAAGCACCTACATGAGGAAGCAGGATAATTGCAATCATTGATCTTTCTCTCTCTCTGTGTGTGTGTGTGTGTGTGTGTGTGTGTAAGAGAGAGAGAGAGAGAGAGAGAGAGAGAGAGAGAGAGAGAATGGTACAGAATTACCACCTCACTCAAGTTGAAAGCACCCAAATTGACCTGACCTGATTCTACTATCTACATGAGATTCCAAACTTTGGGTGACTTGGAAAAATTGAATTTTTGTGACTTGAGTACTATAGTTGACTCAAATTCCCATCTCTGGAATTAAATAATTAAATCCATACCAGGGTTGCCCCTTCCATGAGGCCATCCATGATAGATTGAGGGTGATTGAAAAGTAACTTCCTATATTGTAATTTATAAATATTTTAAAATGGGAAGTTACTTTTCAATCACCCTGTAGACAGACAGACAGACAGACAGACAGACAGATAGATAGATAGATAGATAGATAGATAGATAGATAGATAGATAGATAGATAGATAGATAGATAGATAGATAGATAGATAGATAGATAGATAGATAGATAGAATTTCAAAGGTATATTGCGGGGATGAGAGGAAGAATCTGTGTAGCATGCATGCACAAACGTGTGAAAAACATCTTTTGTCTTTTATGAACAGTCATGTGCAGTAACATATTAATCACTGATTTCATCACTCATATACATGTTTTCTTGCCAAAGCAAATGGGGACCCATGATGCTGGGTTCTCTTCTTTTATTTCATTTGACTTCAAGAGGCAGTCTTCCAGAGTTCATAATTCATATAAAATTATGGTTAAGTTTACCAAGTGCTCCTCATGAAATGGGAGTCATTGAAAGAGACTTGAAGATTAATCGCCTAGCCCCTATGAACTGCTTTGATGACTGTGGATCAATTTACATAATAATTTTTGACTTTCCCATTGCATATTTACATGAGACAGTGGTCTTGTGAAAGCAGCGCTATGGAATAGAAGCATTAGCAACCCTATTCTGAAAAATGCATACCTCCATATGATGTTGTCTGTCATGTTCAGCATTGTTGACACTGACTCTGTGGGGTTTCATATGGGAAGCTGCTTCCAGGAACTGAACTTACTATCTTCTGCAGGCAAAGCAAGTACTATATGTTCGATAGCTCCCTTCCCCATTTACTCTCTACCCCTTGGAATGTGAACCAGCGACTGTGCAGGGTGTACAACACACTTTCATCAACTGCAACTCCTGGGAATTTTATTACAAACAGTCCTATCTGATCTGAGGCTTATGATGGAGAATCTTGTAACTTGCCTATGCAAGTCTTGAGTGGATGGTGCAAAAGCCAACACAATCAGAGGCCACGTGCTGGAGCAGTGGCATACCTAGGTCATTTGGCACAGGGGGACCACAAATTTTTTGTCACCCATATGTCAAAATTATTTAATTAATTATTATCAGTACTAATTAATACAATTAATTAGATATTAATTAATATTTTCATATTTACCAATTAAACCTGTTTTATTTTTGGGAGTGAGGGGTGAGGTCGCCTTCTGGAGCACTTGTTGAGTTCTACTTTCAGTGGATTGGGACCATTCTGGTGGCCTTGTAGTCCTCTGTGTCTGACCTGAACATGAGCCAAAGCACCTTTGCTTACCCACGAGTAAATGTGGCTGTGCAGCTCAGTTCCACTTTCCATAGGACTCAATGCAATTATCAGGGACTTCCTTCTGGGTTCATTTGTGGGGGCTGCGTTCATTGGATCAGGACCATTCTGGGGTTATTGAATTCCTTTCAGTCTGCCCTTTCCAACAGATTAAGGTACACCTACTTGCGAGTAAAGGTGCGCTATGGCTCAGTATCACTTTCTATAGGGCTCCATGCATTTTTTAAAGATTTTGGCCATATTTGATAGGAAGGAGATATTTCAAAGCTTTTTTGTATTGTGTTCGGCTAGAAAATATGCATCCAATGGTATATGACTTGATGGGATTACTGCAAAGGATTCTAGCAATTTTAGCTATTGTTGTGATTTTGGTCACCCCCAGTGTATCAACCCATCCAGGGCTCCCCAGGTTCTCCCTAGGAACACCACTGTGCAGAACCTCCACCTTGTTATACCAACACTGGTAAGTTGGCAATGGGGGGAATTTAGGAAGTGATCAAGGTGCATTGGGTGAAGAAGCAGGTCAGGCTGGGATTCAGTGGTTTGGCATCACTTTCATGCACAGGATCCTATATCTACCTCCTGACACAGATTCGCTCCTACAGCCTCCTCAGATTTACACCATATAGAGCTGGTATAGTTTCAAGGAGTCCCATCAGAGACTGGGCAGCCTATGGAGAGACAATGAAAATATTCTTTACTTTCCTCTCTTGGTTTTTCTGATATGTGCTCGCAGCAAGCAGCACAAGCTCTGGGTTGGCAGGAAACTAAGTTTTGTGGTTTTCAATAACAGGGTAAAACATGCATTTTAAATCCTTTGCACTGAAATCAATATGACCTGAAGTGATAACTCTGTGTCCATTATACTAACTTTGCAATTTAAAAAATATTAGATTTACAAATAACAAAATTATTATTGTTTGCGATTATCCTGAAATATTAACAACGGAACAGTTTATCTTTCCCAAAATTCTGAAAGTGAATAGAACATATAAAAGGTGCATTTCCATTGCCACTGAGTGGCAAATCCAGGAAGGGCTTCTCAATTACAGAGTGGATCTTCCAGGGATACTGGAGCTCTGGCACCTTTCATTGGCAAAATTAAATATTGCTTAGAAGAACTACCGAAATGAAAGGTGGAAGATTGCCATTTTCCCCAGTACTAATGATTCCTGTGATGAATCTCAGTCTCATTAAATGGTAAATAATTGCCAACATCAATAAGGTTGAACCTTCAGCTTGCCTGCTTTTTTAAATATTCTCCTATTTTATCCTTATTCTCATTCTGCTCCTGTCACTACAATGCTGTATTTTGCACCCAGTAGCTCTGTGCTAAAGGTTTGCCAGCACAAAGAAGTCCTTGCAGATTTCATGAAGAGCTTACCCTCGTTTATTAGTCTCTGCTGCAAAATCAAGAGCAGGAGCCTGCATTAAGTGGTTAGATCTACCAGATGGGATGAGGAGGAAGAACAGCTTGGAGGAACAAGAATAGCTGCTGGGAGTAAATCTCGTTAAACTCAGTGGGACTTGCCTCCCCAGTAAATCATACCCTCCAAAATTTCACAAATGTAAATGGACATATGCTTGTAACACTGCTATTTATATATGAAGGATCATTTCCTGAGCTGCACCCCCTTTTTACATTTACTCCATCTGTCTTTGTCATTTATGCTGTTATGCTTTGTCATTTATGCAGCCTAAGTAGACTTCATAGGATCATGCACATTGAATGCATGTTTTGTCAATTACAGTGTTTTGTCTTACTTATACTTATTTATTGGCATTTGAGCAGATTTAAGAAGGTTACAGCAGTCACAGAAGTAATAAACATAATGGGGTGGAAAAACGGTTCAAGAAAAAGAAGAGAAGAAAGAAGGGGGGAAAATGCAGAGGGAGAGAAGAGCAGTGGAGAAGAGGGAAGCAGTTCAGGGCTATCCAGAAGGGAGCAGGGGAGAGAGAGGCTCAGGATGAAGAGAACGAGAAAGTGGGGAGCTTTGAAAGTGCCTTTGATTACAGAAGAAAGTGTCTTTGATTGCAGCCTCCTAACCATGTCTATCCAGAAGTTAGCCCCATTGTGTTAAATGGGTCTTACTCCCAGGAAAGTGTCTTTGATTGCAGGCTGCTACCCATGTCTACCCAGAAGTAAGCCCCATTGTGTTCCAAGGAAATTCTCTTTAGGATTGCAGCCTAAGTAGACTTCATAGGATCATACACATTGAATGCATGTTTTGAATTCAGTTCCAGTGTTTTGTCATCATTTTTCCATTCAGTTAATATTTTATATGAATATTTTTTGGGTACTGGAACCAATCATCTGAGTTTCCATTATTTCCTATGGGAAAATCTGCTTCACATAAAGAGCATTTCACATAACAAGCATGCTTCCAGAACAAATTGAACTTGTTATGTGAGGCACCACCCTACATTCTGTTGTGCTGCTCCAAGCAGGAGGGGTCTGCCTTCCAGCTGAAACAAGGTTTTCTAAGCCTTGAAGAAGGAGGTTGACTGATTGCCTGCTGCCACATTACAATGGTAAGCAGGCTATTTTTAAACCTAAGGGGACTTTTTTTATTTAACAGACCAGCCTCATTCATGCTGAGATAACACTGCAGCTGAATAAATTCACTGATTTGATTTATTTATTTAGTTATTTGTTTGTTTCCTGCCTTACACACGCTAAAGCAAATGCTCAAAGCTTATAACACTTTAGTTCCTCCTCCCCTCCTGCAGTCTTCAAAACAACCTGGTGAGGTAGGTGAGGCTGAGAGTAAATGACTGGCCCAAGGTCACCCAGAGAGGTTCATGGCTACAACACATCAACTACTATTTTATCCTGGCCCTCAGATTATATGTGTAATAGAGCATCTCTCATATTACTTATGTGCTGCCCCCCCCCCATAAGGTGGTTACTGGTGGACAGGGGTTGAGGAGCCAGCCAGTGCCCAACCACAGGAGTATGTGCAGTAGTGGGATTCAAATAAATTAACAGCAGGTTCTATGTCCCATTAGTAACCGGTTCTCAGAACCAGTAACCGGTTCTCAGAACCAGTAACCGGTTCTCAGAACCAGACCCATTAGTAACCGGTTCTCAGAACCGGTTCTCAGAACCAGAACTAGACATATTTGCAAAGGGTTCTATAGAACCTGTGAGAACCCCCTGAAGCCCACCACTGATTATGTGCTAACTGCATACATTTGGGCTTCAGCGATCACAACCCACAGTTCCAGCTGTTTAAAACTGAGTCATGATCTCAGTAGGCCCTGAGATGCATCAAGTCTAGATTACACTGCAAGCCACCAGTATTATAGTAATCTCATTGACGTGCTGGGGTTGTGTAGGATCAGTGTGTCTACGTATATAGATTGGGAACGTGGTTTCATTTCTGTGGAGATGCCTGGTGTGCTGCTCCCTTCTGAGCTTTGTCTTTATGTAATCAGCAGTGGGTTGATGATCTTGGCTCTAAGCAGTTCAGTGGAATTTGCAAGCATTCATACAGCCTTGGGCATTGGCACCCTGCACACAAATCCTAATATTTGTTGACAGGATTAGCGTAAGGAACGTCCACATCCACGTAAGATACTGAATATTCCCTTGCAGAGCAGTGGGCTAATCTGTGGTGACTGGTCTTAATTGTTTCCTTCCTCCAGAAATGTTGCCTTTGATATTATAAAATTTATAATATATCCCTGACTTGACTCTTTGTCTTAGATATTGTCATCTCTTGGTGTATTTCTTGACAATGATATTTTGAAGCATCAATATGAAATGTTGGCAGTTGTCAGATATCTCATGCTAAATGCAGCTAGACATCAGATTCAAAATACCATTGCAAATGCTGTCAAAAATGATCAAATTTGGTCTGATACTAAGTGAGCATGACAGGGCCATTTTCTGGGAGTGTGAGCAAGCGCTGAAATTTTCTGATCCACTAATTATACTTTCCTTTGTATTTGCTGGTGTTTCACCACCTTTTACTTTCTAAAAAACGTTGCTGAATTCTGATTATTTAATTATTCATTTGTTTGTTTATTAAAGCTCCCACGTTTGAACATTGTTTTCATCAATGATTACCTTTTCAGTTCTACTGAGGCCACCTTCAGCAGTTCTACTTTTGGAACAGGAAAACAATCTTATTGTCTTCTATATACATAAAACTGAAAAGTCACTGACTGACTGACTCATCAACACCCAGCCAAAACCACTGGGCCTAGAAACGTGAAATTTGGAGAGGGTGTTCCTTTCATGATGGAGGCACCTACAAAGAACCAATTTTTGGGAATTCCAACAGAAAGGGGCTGGGGTTTCCTCCCTATACTTTCCATTGAAGAATCCCTGACTGAGGAATTCTCTGCCCCAACCCCTGGACTGAGAAGCATGAAATTTGGGGAGGGTGTTCCTTATTATTATTGGCATCCTTCAGTCTTGAAAGACTATGGTATCGTGCTCTGATTGGAGGTCCTGAAACAACATCTAGTGTGACTAAAGAGGCCAATTTGAGAGTGGCAATCCCTTCCACACTGAGGACAAATAAACTCCGTCCCCTGCCCAGGCCCCAGGTTTCGCTGCTTTCGGGTCTGTCTCTTTGCTTCAGCCTGCCAAACAAGTGTCTCTTCCAGTTGGAGAAGGCCATGCTGGGTCTTTTGCCTCCACGCTGAACGGTCAGAGGTCAAGGTTTCCCAGCTGTTGATGTCCATTCCCAAGGCCTTTAGATCCCTCTTGCAGATGTCCTTGTATCGCAGCTGTGGTCTCCTTCTTGGGCGCTTTCCCTGCACTAATTCTCCATATAAGAGATCTTTTGGAATCCGACCATCAGCCATTCTCACGACATGCCCAAGCCAGCGTAGACGCCGCTGTTTCAGAAGTGTGAACATGCTAGAGATTCCAGCACGTTCCAATACTGTGTCATTTGAAACTTTGTCATGCCAGGTGATTCCAAGAATACGTCGGAGACAGCGCATATGGAAGGTGTTCAGCTTCCTCTCCTGCCATGCATAAAGGGTCCAAGACTCACTGCAGTACAAGAGTGTGTTCAGGACGCAAGCTCTATAGACCTGGATCTTTGTATGTTCCGTCAGCTTCTTATTAAGCCATACTCTCTTTGTAAGCCTGGAGAATGTAGTAGCCGCTTTACCAATGCGTTTATTCAGCTCAGAGTCTAAGGAGAGAGTGTCAGAGATAGTTGAGCCAAGGTACACAAAGTCATGGACAACCTCCACTTCATGTTCAGAGATTGTGATACAGGGAGGTGGATCCACACCCTGACCCATGACTTGTGTTTTCTTCAGGCTGATTGTTAGTCCAAAGTCTTGGCAGGCTTTGCTAAAACGGTCCATAAGTCTTTGAAGGTCTTCGGCAGAGTGAGCAGTAACAGCAGCGTCATCGGCGAAGAGGAACTCCCGCAAGCATTTCAGCTGGACTTTGGACTTTGCTCTTAGTCTGGAAGGATTGTAGAGTTTTCCGTCTGATCTGGTCCGGAGATAGATTCCCTCTGTTGCGTTTCCAAAAGCATGCTTCAGCATGACTGCAAAAAAGATCCCAAATAAGGTTGGTGCGAGGACGCAGCCTTGCTTCACTCCACTTCGGATGTGAAAGGAGTCTGATGTTAAGCCATCAAAAACTACAGTGCCCTTCATGTCCTCGTGAAAGGACCTGATGATGTTGAGGAGCTTAGGTGGGCATCCAATCTTGGGGAGGATTTTAAAAAGGCCATCCCTACTAACCAAATCAAAAGCCTTTGTAAGGTCTATGAAGGCTACAAAGAGTGGCTGTCTTTGTTCCCTACATTTCTCTTGCAACAGTCGAAGGGAAAATACCATATCAGTGGTGGACCTGTTGGCTCGAAATCCACACTGTGATTCAGGATAGATTCTCTCTGCAAGCACCTGAAGCCTCTTCAGTATGACTCGGGCAAGGAGCTTCCCTACAACACTAAGAAGAGAGATGCCACGGTAGTTGTTGCAATCACCCCTGTCACCCTTGTTCTTGTACAGTGTGACAATATTAGCATCCTTCATGTCCTGTGGTACTCCACCTTCCCTCCAACAAAGGCAGAATATCTCGTACAGTTCAGTGGAAATGGTCCCTCTACAGCACCTCAGAACTTCAGCAGGGATATCTTTCCCGGGTGCCTTGCCAAAAGCAAGGGAATCCAGGGCTTCGTTTAGTTCTTCTAAAGTTGGTTCACTGTCGAGCTCCTCCAAGATAGGCAGGCACTCAATGTTGTTTAATGCTTCTTCAGTTACTACATTTTCTCTGGAGTATAGCTCAGAGTAGTGCTGCACCCAGCGTGCCATCTCACACGTAGCTATCAGAGCGCTGATTGCGATACAGACCACTCCTTGGTGTGCAGCAGAGTAAAACTGCAAGCAAAGAGGCTGCATCACTCAAAGAAGGAAGGAAGACCACGAATTAACATCAGCAAGACCCGCAGTCTGGAAAAAGTGTTGGAATTTGACCATGCACTCGAGGAAATTCTCCCAGGCCCGGCTGAAGCAAACGCTTCTGAATGGTGGGAACATTTCAAGAATGTTGTTTATACTACTGCCTTGTCAGTTTTTGGTAAGCAGGTTAGAAAGACAGCAGATTGGTTTGAAGCCCACTCGGAGGAGCTGACACCAGCCCTTGAGGAAAAGAGGAGAGCTATAATTGCATATAAAGCCTGTTCTAGTGAGTGCAACCTTCAAGCCCTGCGAGTCGCCCGTAGCAAAGTCCAACAGATTGCCAGGAGATGTGCTAACAATTATTGGCTGCAGCTTTGCTCTCAGATCCAGGTAGCAGCTGACACAGGCAACATCAAGGGGATGTATGATGGCATCAAGCAGGCCTTAGGTCCAACAGTGAGGAAATCTGCCCCGCTTAAGTCCACTACAGGTGAGGTCATCCAGGACCGAGCACAACAGATGGGTGTTCCTTATGTGACTTAAAAACCCACCAAGAACCAGTGTGGAGAAATTTAACCTTTAAGGAGCTGAAAAGGGGTATAACATGTTTTTGTCCTATACTTAACATTGAAAACTGATCAACATCCAGCTGATGCACTAGGAGAGAGGGTCACTGGGGGGATGCACTGGGGGAATGGTGCACATGGGGGATGTTGTGCGGGGGGGGGGATGTTGATGTGCACGAGCAGTGTAGCACATGGAGGTTAATGCACATAGGGAATAGATGTATATGCAGGTGTTATACAAAGGGAGTTGATGCACATGAGGGGATGATGTGCATGGGGGGATGATGCACATGGGGATGATGCGCTTAGGGGTGGTGCACATGGGGTTTGATGCACATGGGGGTTGATGCAATTGGGGAGGTTGATGTGACTGGAGGTTGCACATGGAGGTTAACGCACATGGGAGATAGAGGCGCATGGGGGATTGATGTGCATGGGGGTTGATGCGTATGGGGGTGCACATGGGGGTGATGTGCATGGGGATGTTGTTGGGCATGAGGGGTTGATCCATCTGGGGGTAGATGCACATGGGAGGGTGTTGCACAATGGGGGGTGTTGGACAATAGGGGGTGTTGGACAATAGGGGATGTAAGGGGAAAATTTTACTCCCTCAACGCGGGTACATTTTGCTAGTTCTCAAATAAAAAGTACCAAATTTTTTAAAATAGCTAAATGGCAGCAGTTATAATTATGTTCTATATTTTAATTATGTCTTCAGTGTATCATGTAGTTTAACCTTAAAATCCTTTAACTAGAGATATTATTGAAGCTTGGATCTCAGACCTTTTTCATTGCAAACCTAAGTGAAGGTCCCTCAAGTATAATTGAATAGTAAACAGTTTGATGTGCTGAATACCATCAAAAACTAATCGCAATTAACTAACTATCAGAAAGTATCCAGTATCGAAAATATCATAGAATGTCAGTGTACAAATATTCAACAATATACAGCACATTTACGTAAGATCATCTTGAGGAGAATGCTGTATTTGGTAAATGGACAATTCCTTGTCCATCTACATCAATACTGAAGGTATTTGGCACTAGAATTTCCCACATCTATGAGAATCTGCCCCAGTTTTCTGTTAGAAACTTTATAGAAGGAATAAACACTTTTCATTCCTGAATATCTAGTTAATTTTTTAAAATTCCTAAATTTCCTTTAAAATTCTCTTAATTCCAGAGAAATATAATTGGCATGCACAAACACTTGAGCTATTTTCTTCAGTACAATCCATTTGGTGACTACTGAGATCAAAGCAAATCAAAACCAGAGGGGGAAAATTATGCCAAGAAAGTATCTCTTTTGTTTGTCATAGAAGCTCTCTGGAAAAGGCCCAGAGGGATGTGGGTGTGACAGCTTACTGGATTTTTGGTTCCGAACATCAAAGATGTTTGGGTCAAGTGGTTGATGAGCAAGGTCTGGCCACATCTCAACAGCCATTCCACAGTAATATTGTTTGGAGGATGAAGGTGAGTTGCTTTCAATACCTTGGATTGGTCTTTAGAGGAAGAGTTACGAGGCTACATTTGTTACTTCCTCACTACTTGTATACTCTTCCCACTTTATATAAGTACTTTCACTATACTATTTCTCATTTATTATTAATGCACATATTAAGACCATCCCTCTTTATCAAAGACCTTTCAGGTCTAGGAATTGTGGGGTGGGAGGGGGTCTGGTGGTGGTCCAGGTACTAGCTAACTTTCCCACACCAGCTTTCCAACCGTAATACAACCCCAAAGTAAACGAACAAATGTTCCCTTATTTGAAGAGGACTCCATGACTGCTGCCCAGCCGTTTTCTCGCCCTCCATGTTTTCTCCATTGTTTTCCTCCATTCCTCCATTTTCTCCATTCCTCCATTGTTTTCTCACCCTCCGTGGGTGGTGTATGTATGTTATCCTCAATCTCGGGTCCTCTACCAGAGGCCTGGGAGTTTGAGGGTTCTGCGCAGTATCTTAGCTGTTCCTAGCAATGCGCTTTTCTGGATCGAGTGTTCTGCTGTCCCTCCTGGAATCTGTTGGAGCCATTCTTCCAGCTTGGGTGTCACAGCCCCTAGTGCTCCAGTCACTACTGGGATCACATTCACCTTCACTTGCCACAGTCTTTCTAATTCCTCCTTCAAATCCTGATACTTTCCCACCTTTTCATGCTCTTTTTTCCTGATGTTGCTGTCATTTGGTATCGCTACAGCTATCACCAGGGCTATCTTCTGGGCCTTATCTACCACCACAATGTCTGGCTGGTTAGCTAGTACATTCTTGTCTGTCTGGATATGGAAGTCCCACAGGACCTTAGCCCTTTTATATATCTTTTATATAACTTTGGTTTGGAGCTAATTTACAGCCCAATTCTGAGTTTCCTATCGCCATGTCTAGGGGGCATGATGTAACCATGCCAAGGGGGCATACATTGCACACACACACACACACACACACACACACACACACACACACACACACATATATATATATATATATATATATATATATATATATATATATATATATATATATATATATATATGATCATAAAAAATATAAATCAGCACTGGAAAATTGGATAGGATTTGGCCCCTAATGTTTCTTGCAGAGGCAAGGCATACCTCCCATTTTACCCAGTGTATACACGTTCTCTCCATTTTCAGATCTGAAGATAGAGAAGGGGACAAATTTGCTTCCCAGGCATGCCCAAGAAACAGCTTGAGGATATCAGATCAAATCGTGAATTTCACCCCCTGCAGAAAAAAAGGGAATGATTTTTAGGAATGGATTAGGTACCTATAATGATGGAAAGGTTCATGCCCTCTTCGCTGCAAGGAAAATCCTCCCTCTATTTTCCTAAATGTAACAATTCTCTCTCTCTCTCTCTCTCTCTCTCTCTCTCTCTCTCTCTCTCTCTGTGTGTGTGTGTGAAGAACTGGGATATCTCTGCAAAGTCATCAAGACCCTGATGAACCCACTGTAACCACTAAAAAAATACTGTTTCTCTTTACCCTGTGTTATGCCCCTGAACAAAAACAATTCCAGTTCTCAGTTAATTTCTGCTTGAGTTGCATTTAATTGTAACATACTTTTTTTAAAGCTGTCTTTTGCAAAGGCATTAATGGATAAAGAAAACAAATGAGACTTTCCTAGGCTATGAAGTGCTATACAATCTCATTTTAAAATAAACTTAGGAAATCTCAAGATGATACAGTCTGTTGAATGGGACATGTGACTCTGCTTAAAACACAAGCAGGTAAATGTCAGGAGATTAGATTTCATGGTTTCCACCCGAATGCTCTTGACACACTGATGGGTCAGCTCTAGTTCAAGTTTTTAAAATAGCAGGTACGTGGTTACAGACTATTATCCACCAGTTCCTAACCCTGGTGGTCTCAATTTGGGAAGAAAGTTGTAACAGGCTGAAAGCCAAGTATTTTACTGTCCACCATTCATTCAATTAAAAGAGATGATTACCAAAAATGAATCAGGCATATGTAGTGCCACTAACTCAAGTCAGGCAGTTTGTGGTTAAAATTTTTTTTAAAAAAATCCCTTAAATCACATTTTACAGGCATACGGGTACACATTGGACAGAACGGCTAATTCTAAGCAAGTATTTGACAGAAGCAATTAGAGACATAAATTTAAGCCAGGCTGCTTATGTTCATTGAGATGTGTCAGATTTGTACTGGATGAAAGCTAGGAAACTCTGTGTTCATTATGCATGAGATCATAAAGAAAAGGTAGGTAAAGAAAGCAATCTTGCAATTCCCTTTCACAGCACTCAGTTTACAGCACCTTCCCCTGTAGGGGGAGGAAGCCCTATTACCTTTTATCCTCACCCAATTAGCTACTGTTTTAAGAAAGCTATGGGGAGGCATAATATAGCCGTATTTTGGAGGTAAGTGTTATGGATGTCATGAGATGATGACATCATTTGATGATGATGACACCACCTTTATCATTTATCCCATAGTTTAACTTTATAGCTCTTTTGAACTTTGTGCAACTCAGTGGTAATCAAAATAGTTCCCCACTACCTGGTCAGTGCTAGGATTGAAATATTCTAACAGTGTTGCCTGTTGAACTTTGCCTATAGTCAGGGTGACCATACAGAATGGAGGACAAAGTGCCTATACCTTTAACCATTGCATAGAAGAGGAAATTTAGGTAGGTTTAGCTCAGGCATGTCCAACAAGAGGCTCGAGGGCCGCATTTGGCTTAAAAAGCCCATAGATGCGGCCCTCGGGACCTCTTGTTGGACATACCTGGTTTAGCTCATCATAGAATGGTTTAAAAAGCAGCACCTGCCTCAGTTTCTCCAGGCGTTCTGTCCTCCATTACATATGGCCACACTGTCTATAGATGATTTACAGAAGTTCATAGATTAGGTTGCAATCCTACCAACTTTGCAGAACTGGCACAGCTGTACCCGTATGGCATGTGCTGCATCCTGCAGTTGGGGGACAGTCATGGAGGCTTCTCAAGAAAAGGCTATGTTTGCTTCTGAAATTCAGAGTTGCATTGATCCTATCCTGGAGTTTAAAATTGGTTAGGATTGCACCATTACTGATTTATTTAGAATCACCATAACTGATTTATTTACAACTGATTTATTTATGTACCATGTACAGCTTCCTGGTAGGGATCCTAATTCAGGACTGCAACTGTAAGAGATGCAGATTTGGTTTGTGCTTAAGATGAGAGTGCACAATTATCTCTACAATCCAGAGTAACTACAGGAGCACGTAAGAGACTTTACGTGCACCCGTAGTTACTGCAGCACCTAGTGAAAACCTATGAGAAATTCATATTGCAATCCAGAGCAAATTGTTCTTACACCGGAGCAAGGACTCCCCGTAGTTACTCAGGATTGCGCCCTAAGTCAGCCTGATTCAATACCACTCAGCTGTGTACATCTGTACAACCCTGGGTGTAAAATCTGTAAGCAGGAGTATGGTATTTTTTCTGAGATATTGACATCCAGAGCAATCATTTGCACTGGAAACCTCAGAAATGTTTACATTGAGAGTTTACAGGTGGAAATACCCTTATGCCATTAGGATCCACTCTTTCAACCTATATTGTTTAGCATATTTGTATCCTATCCTTCCTCCTAGAGCAGCATTCCATTTTATTTTTCCAACATCTCCAATCTTGGGGCTTCAAGACTGCTTCTGTGCCTGTCTGCTTACTATCCACCCAGTCTATATGTTTGGAAATAATCTATATCACATTGGCACCTTAAAATTCACAATCTAAAAATGACCCCTAAAAACCCTCGCTGCCCTGAAGTAACTGTGGAAAAGGATGTGTATTGTGCATGACATTGTGGGATGCATCAGCCAGAAGTTGAATCAACCCTTCAGAGCATTCAAACATTATTCACCCAGCCACATCCCCTCTTGTAGCTTGCCATACCCAGACATCCTGTTCAGTGTCAACTGCTAGTGTCAGAAACTGATGTAGTTTAACCTTCTTCATTGCTTTGATTTTCTAAAAAAAATTCTTTAGGAATATAATAATGGCATCAACATCTTGGGAATATTTTAGCAACAGGGTGAGTACAAAGTTTGAAAATAAAGAAGAATCCAGCTTTCACTGAATTTTCAGCAATGAAACTATCCTATTAGGGGGAAGTATTACCAATTCCCCCAAAAGCAAATGCACCACCATTTATTTTCTTCTCCAGTACAGAAAGCAGAAGAAAGTCCTTGAAGCCAGAGGTTCACTGACTGACCCTTATAACATAGGTGAAGAAAAATGCTTCTATTTGCAGAGCTCCAAACCATTTTCTTATTTAAAATTGATTTCTCCTTCTATACTGAACTGAGAAGTCTAGAATGAGGCCCCTTCTGGAACGGCATCTCTGGTTCCACAAAAGCCTTCCCAATCGGGAATCTAATCATGAGCATTGCTCCTGCCTCTTCCACCAGACTCTTTTTAACATTCCTACAGCTGAGAACATCATGTCTTCTCACTCATTACGAGACAGACAGGGAGGAGCAGATATCCAAGTTTCCAGATGTAGAGAAACTGAACGCAACTGCAGGCCGTCTTGCCAAAACAAAGAGCAAATAAATGGTCTGTTCTGCCAAAGATTTCAGGGGACATCATGGCAGAGGAAAGGCCGGAGGAAAGGGATTGTACATGCAGGCGCCTGAACCTACATGGATCTCTGCCTCTGATTTGGCGGAGTAAAAGCCCTGGGAGATCTGTGAAATGTCTGTGGGAGCCCTTCAATACCGCTCCGTATGAAACCTTAATCCAGCTCCGTGCAAACCTCTCTGAAACTGAACTTTTTTTTCCATGGAAATGTTGGCTGTTTTATTTCTGGCAACGGCTAGCCTTGAGAGCTGAACAATCATCCGGCCAGTGTATTTCGCTTGCATGTCTGTGCAATATCATTCTTATTAATGACAGTTTAAAAAAATGAAATTGGCTTCAGTTCTCAACCACCACAAGCTTCCAGTTGGAGAAAGCAGCCAAACTAATAAATACAATCAGCCAGGTGTCAACCTTCGGCCTTGCCCTTCTTGTCACTTGTCCAAGGCTAGCTGAACGTCTTCCAGCAAAGACCAGCTTGTGTTTTGGAAAAGAACAACATTCATACAGTCAGAGGATTTAAAACATGAGTGGCACCAAATGATGAATAAAGGCCATGGCCACAAAGTAACAAAGTATTCAGATTACTGAAGAGTAACAAAGGGATGCCAGAGCGCTTCCATGTCTACTCAGAAGAAAATCATTGTGTTCAATGAGACATACACCCAGGAAAGTATTCCAGGACTCTAAGACTCCCAGAACTTGCCATTTCAAGATGGCGATGCCCAGCTTTTCATGACCCCCTGAAACGAAGTGGTGCTTCTGACAAATGACAAGGAAAAGTGTGTCCTTCATAATATTGTTGAGTATCTGAGAAATATCCAGAAGTTTCCACTAATGACAAAATGCTAGACCAGAGGTATCTAAACTTTTCAACCAGGGGGCTGCATTAAAGTAGGCAAACATTCCATTGTCCACCAGAAAGGCAAGGCTGAGAGGAATCAAAGAACTTGTTCTCCTTTGAGGTTTGGCCGGGCATCTGGTCACCCTACTCCTAAGCCCTTCAGAGGACACAAGAAGATACTTCTGGTTTGGGGAAAATGAAGAAATATTTTTTTTTTGCCCTCAGAACATCCTCTAGTCCTAACTGGAATAAAACTCCAGTTGTGTTTGGTTAAGTGGGCCAGAAACTTGCAGAAGTTCAGAAGCTGGCCATGGGCTGGACAAACGCTTATAGAGGGATGTATCTGTACATGGGTCTGGGTTTGGAGACCCCTGTGGTAAAGGAAGACTGATGAGGACCAATAACTGAGGGATGCAGTGCCTGCTTTCCATGTAGGAAAGTCCCAGACTCAATCCTTGACATCTTGAAGATGGGCTGGGAAATAACATACAAGTGTCCCCTGCTTTCCAATGGTTTGTTTTCTGATGAATTGCTCCTTCAACACCTTTCAGTTACACCAGAACTCATTCATTCAATGCTTTGTTCTGCTCTTTCAACCTCTCTCTTCTGTTTCAAAGGCTAAAATTGACCCCCCCATGTTGATTTACATATGACATGGTTATTCAAACTGTTTTGCTGAGAGAGAGAGAGAGCACACATGGTCACTTTATCTCCTGGACTATCCCCACTCTGGAAGGAGTTAATGAGAATCCATTTGCAGAAATCTTTGTATGATAGCAGGAATTTGCAAGATAAAAGAGATAAAAGGGCATTTGTAATTTGCTAGCTAAAAAAGCATCAGGAGCAATATCTGCAAATTTTAAAGACTGTGTTCTGTTTTTCAAGCATTTCCACTTTTCACCATAGCTCTGGTCCCTAACTTGTCAGATAAGCAGGGAATACCTGTACACTGGTGCCTTGGATTGCATGCGTTTTGCAAGATAAGCAAATATTTCTCAGAAATCTCAGTTTACAAGCAATGTCTTTGCAATATGAGCAGGCTGCCTCATCATCGACATGCGGTGAAGCATCCTGGCATCTCCCAGTGCTGGAAATGCTGGGTTGCATTATCGCCTGTGCAGGGAGGCAGCTTGGCATCTCCCAGGGCGGGTGATCCTGTGTGTGCAATGAGGGAGCCCAGCATCTCCAACCCTCATCCACTGCAGAACAAATCGTCTGAATTTCCATTATTTCTTATGGGAAAATTATCTTTGATAAACAGGTCCAACCTTGTTATACATGGATTTTTTTAATACGTGAATTTGACTCAACATGAATAGCTACTGCAACTCAGTTTTTTTTAAAAAACTGCTTTTCTACTATTGTAGAGAGGTAGTCATGCAAGCCATCATTCCAGTTTTCAGTCCCAGAACCAAACTTGTGCAGATATTGAGGCACTATCTTATTCCAATGGGCCTTGGGTGGCGCAAGTGGTTAAGACACTGTGCCTGTTAACCAGCAGGCCAGGGTTTGAGACCTGGGACCCCACAAGACAGGGTGAGCTCCTGTCCTTAGCCCAGATCTGCAACGCAGCTGGAACCAATCGTCTTAGCCCTGCCATTCCATTGGACTATTTCAGTGGCGTGGAGAGGGGGGATTTGCTGCTTGGGGATTAATCTACCCAGGCCTTTGTGCTTCACTTAGCGTCAAGCACGAGACCATAGTCTTACGAGACTGATGGTTGCCAGTACAATACCTTATTCCATTAGGCACAATGGAAGAGCAAGAAATGTGGGAGTGAATCTTTCCTTTATTTTCTTATACATTGATTTTTTTTATCCACAGGAGTTTCTGGAACAGAACCCTGGTGGATAACGAGGGACATCTTTATGAGCATTTTGGATTACGAACATGTTTCCAGAATGGATTATGCTTGTAAACCAATCTTAAAGCTTGTAATATACTATCTTAAAGCTTGGAAAGCCATGGCCTTCAAGTTCATAACACTGGGAACTCAGGTGAAGGCTGCTTCAGAACAGTGTGCTCTCTGCAGCCATGGCAAGGGTTTCTGAACTTGCGCCCTGTGACATTTGTAGAGATAACAATCATAAAATCCAGTAGAATTTGGCAGATACTCTGCCCAGGATTCCTGCAGAGAATGCCTGTGGTCACACAGGATGTCAAGCGCAAGGGCTTAACAAGCATTCCCAGCCAGAATATGTGTTGCATCAGCCCTTGGCCCTCAGACTACGGACTGAGTTCTTGGCAAGAAGGGCAACAGGAAAATTGGGTCAGGTAAATCATTTGCTGAACTTCCTGACTAGGTGCTACTGGCTTCAGATATTCCCATAGTTGTCGTTTTCCTGCTTTTAGTGTGATGCTGCTCAAGGTCTTTTTGACATGAATGCACCAGATCTAGGTCCAAGTGTTATTTTCTGAAAATATGAAAATAAAATTACATGTAAATTTGGAAGGGGAGATCATAAGGGAATAACTATATACATATCTAGAGGATCACAAACTTTTTTTCAGCAGTGCCCGTTCTGGAAGAAACAAATGATTACTCCATTTGAAAGAAAAAACACAGCTGGTGCATACTTGTTTACATCAAGGATGGCTAATATCTATATTCTAATGTAGGGGCCTCCAAACCCCAGCCTGGGGGTCAGATGTGGCCCTCAGTGACCTCAATGTGGCCCCCAGCAAGACCCCTCTATTTGGAATTTGCAATTTGGGCAAGCCTTGTAATCTATATCCATACAGTCTTATATGTAAATTTATGTAATGCATTCAAATTTGAAATGTAAATTAGTTTTCCGGCCCCCGACACAGCATCAGAGAGAAGATGTGGCCCTCCTGCCAAAAAACGTTGGAGGCCCCTGTTCTAAAGCAGTGTTCTTCAACCTGTGGGTCAGGATCCCAATGGGGTAGAGAAGCCTTATATGGGAGGGTGGTCACAGCAACCTTTCAAACACTGTACAAGGAAGGGCTTGGATCCAAACTAATAATAGTACAGTACTGCCTTATCAGAACTGAGTTCTTGATATAATCCTGCATAGCCTCTTTTTCTTATCTTGGCCAACAGGTCCTCACAGCTCTTCTGGCTGCTACCTCTCAGGGTCGTTGTGAAGACACATGAGGTCTGGGGAAATGGGGAATGCAGAGTTGTGGATTGGTCCAGAAAGGGAGGCAAGTTTGGCGGTGGATTCCCAACCTCATTATTTTTTTAATTTGGTCAAAGGCATGAAGTGTGTTGAAAACTATTATCCCGGGAGGTGAGCCCCATTTTCCATAAAATAGTTTGGGAGCTGGAATTATATTTTGTACAACCCTATCCTTTGAGAGTAATTAGGCTGCATGAAAAATTTAAAAGCGAATGCAATGCAATTGAAGAAATGCAAATACAAGTAGTGTAAGAAAGCAAGTCTCGTACATTGTAAATAGGCACCATTTAGAAGCAAACTAGGCAAGAATTTTAAAAGACAAATTTCTTTAACAGTATAAATGAAACAATGAGGGGAGACATGTTGAAACTGCCATGCTGCGGGAGGGCATAAATCTTTGTCTCTATGCTGTCTCCCTGATGCGAACCCCCTCCCCCAGCAATGTTTTACCCCATGGGGCAAATAATAGTCTGAGGGAAACAATTTTCCTGTAAATCAGATAAATTAGGCATGAGAAATTTAATAGAAGATTGTAAAAGGCTGCATATACACTCAAGGGTTCTATGGAGAAATAGTAACATCTCCCTCCTTACATTTGAGCTCTTTTCACAGGTCCCCATTAAAGCAGACCTCATTCATAACTCTGCAAACATGTCACTAATGCTTCTTGGAAATGTCACAAGTAGGATCATATTCCTGATAATTGGGGGCAGGGGTGAGAGAGAGGGATGTGTGGAAACTTGGACAAGGTGTTGAAGAGATTCAAGGATTTAGAAGAAAAAATGAGATCACCTCATTTTTGCAAAGTAAAAAAAAAAACACAAAAAGGTTGTTCTGGCTTGTCGTAACTCAAGAAGCTTGGACGCCAGACAAATCTTTTGGCTTCATCTATTGGTCTTGGCAAGGACAGGTGATTTTGAAGAGTTTGGGCCTGTTTCATGACAGAATTATGAAGTTACTGAAAGAAGGGTGTGTTATGTGATGGCTTCTCTGTGAAGCTCTGAATGCCCTTTTGCTGGCCAAGTGCCATTTCGTCATTAAAGAAAGGCTAAGCGTGCATCATCCAACAATATTACCTTTTTATAATACTAACAGGTGACAAACCAGGGACCTTCTGAGACTCTGCTAACAAGGGTTTTTTCATTCTCTGGAGTCCGTCTTCTCATTTGCAAGGCAGCTTGTTTGATCCACCATGTCAGATGTGCCATCTAGAGGCTAAAGAATATATTTATCTCAAGGCTGAATACAGTATATTTCCAGGTTAGTTTGGAGTTTTAACTTCAAGAGGCTGGGGAACTACCCAGATCAGATAAAATCCTCCAGAGGTGCCCTGGTTTGGAAACTCCAGCTTAAAGGAACAGTCTTAAAATGAAGTTTGGGAGCCCTTAACTAATCCAAAACTTATGAAAAATATTTTAATATTAATTAAATCTGAAAAAGGGCAACATCTTGCATGAAACAATCACTATCTCAGGGTTGACAAATCTTCTAGAAAAACAATTATTACAGGATGCAGCTATAGGGTGACATTGGATGGGAACACAACTTAAGGCCAAGTTATCACTGCAAGTGGATATGAAATATACAGGCTTTTGTTTTGTTTTTTTAAAAACTATGCAATCATTTTATTCTCTAGAGCCTGAAAACAGTTGCAACACTTTGAATTTATTGCCTTTCTGTTTATCATAAGGCATTATACAAGTCTAAGAAATTCTGATGTTACAAGAACATAAGTACACACAGCTGTTGTTACACAAATTAAGAAAGCAATTTTTACAAATGCACCTCATATAAGAATATTTTATATAGAAAATAGGTCTTTATACAATTTACAGAGGAGTTTGGTTTCTGAATGTAAGAATTTGTTTAAATATATGCTTTCTATTTTAATACAGCAAGTCAAATATCTAGTTACATATCCATTAAGATTGGCAGTAGGTCACTGAACACCGAACCAAAAGTTGGATTCAGGTTTGGATTCATTTGAATAAACAGATCATTCAAGTACAGATGACTTGTTAATGAGCTAGCTAAGAAATACTTTGAATTTTGCTTTAACACCATGTATGGATGTCAAGGTACATGTGTAAGAACCTTAACAAGGCAGCAGGTTACTGTGATCACATTCAGTCGGTTAGTACAGGAACCATTCTTGGGTATGAAGACCTTACTGAACAGCACTGCTTAACCAATGCTTTCAAAAAAACAAACTCTAAAATAAAATACTGTATTAATTATGAAGAATACACAAGACATAAATTTACCTTACAAATAATCTTTTATAATAAATTTTAGGCAAATTTTGCTTCACTTATAAAACTGATAAGTGTGAGGCCACTAAAAGGTAGTGTGTGTTTTTTCAATACATAGGGCACCATCCAGGCATCATTTCAGCACTTTTAATTCACATTAATTTTAGTGGAGGAGATTCATATAGTATTTAAACATTCCTACCAAGGCTAATGGATCATGAAAGTGCATAAACTACTCCTGAATTACACCCATGCTGGCATGGTACTGTGAGAACTTCACATTTACCAAAGCAGTGTGAAAAGTAATCACCAATACTGCACAATATTGTTGTTTTTTGCTTCTACTTGTGATGTTTCTGACTGTGATGTATCATGTTCTTTTTGTTTCATGATCATTGGACTTTTCCAGGAACAATTTGCAACCTGGTCATATGCACATTTACCTGGGAGTTAAACATTGGGTTTAATGGAACTTACCCATAAGCAATTGTGTACAGAATTGCAATCTTTAACAGCAGATTTTTAAAAAACAGAGTCTTGAAGCCATCATATATTTGCTACAATGGACAGTGTCCTATATTGCTCAATGTTGTTAACTAACAAAACACCATTGATTAACAGTTTCCATCACACCCGATGATCTCTTCCATCAATTCAGTTGAAATACACATTTTCCTAGAAATAAGTTTCCAGCCCAAAGAGTTGAACAGACAACCGACAGACAGAAAAGAATCACATTATATAGGGTCACACAAACAAAGAGAGGAAGTCTATTCCATTGATTTGGCAAATTCAGCATAGTCTATGTAACCATCATTATTCTTGTCATCATCTCGCAAAACGTCATCTATTAAGCGAATCAACTCGTCTTCTTCCATTAACCGTGCATGTTCACCTTCCTACAAGAAGTAGCAGGATACATTTCAGAAAGACAACAGTTTCATGAATCTCAATCATAATCTCTTCCTCTCTTCAGGCCTTCTCAAAAATACAAGTATACCGAGGCATGCTGTGGAGGAGGGCAAGACTAGTGGAGCTCAGGTCCACCAGATCCAGAGCTCTGTGTTGGGCTTCACAATGCGATACATAAGCTCTTGATTTTGCGGCAGCCAAAGGGATGTCAGAAAATCAGGTAGGCACATAGTGGGGTAATTTTTTTACTCAGGGGAAAAGGACAAAGTTCTCTTCTCCTGAATAGCTGCCAGAAGTAGCATGTAGTGCTCAGGATACCACAGCAACCATTCAATTTCAACTATACGAGTCCTGGCGCTACAGGAAACATAGGATTGGGCTTTTGTGCCTAGTTATCAGGAAACAACAAATTTGAGTGTGTATACACCAAGACTCAAAATGGCAAAAAGGGAGGGCCAGAGTCAAAATGGATGACTAAAGAGAAAATGGGATACTCTGTACATGTTAAAACTGACACTTTTGATTACTTTTGATCAAGCTTTGAGAGAAAGATAGAGACAAAAGTTTGTAGGATGCTGGAATACTTTCAGGAATATGTGGTAAAATCAGAAATGAGAAATTAACTAGCTTTTGGAACAGAATTGATGCAACCTTTCTAAACTTCTAATATTTCAAAATTATCTTTTAATTGGATACAGAAGGAGGTATGTGAATCACCCCTGTGTTTTGATTTCAATTTGAATCATTAAAGACTGTTTCAAAACAGAGTTTATTTTAAAGAAAAGAGTCACCCATTCCAATGTTACGTTTACCTATCATGCAAATCAGTTTCCTCTGTTTATTTGCAACACTCACCTCTTTATGTACATGTGATATTGCAGTTGCAAGCTCTAATCCATCTAGCAAGTTGTTGCCATCATAATCATGCATTTTGAAGTAATGAAGCTGCAATTCTTGTGGTGACATCTCAGATTCAGGTTTGTCAATTACACCATCTAAGTGTTCCATAATGTGGCTATAAAACATAACACAGTGTTGATGAACAAAATAATCTAGATCAAGGTTGGCAGCCTTTTCAAACAGAACAGCCAAGCTACATCAAAACTTAGAACAAGAGTTCAACAAAAGCCTATACAACAAAAGGCAGACTATTTTCACGACTAAAAATATACACCTTATAGATTATTAACAGAATGATTAATAGCAGCATAAATGAAGCATTGTACTTGTAGAATAATGGAATTTCTGCTGTTGCATTTTGGACATGTGTTTTTACAATAATATTGTCAATGAATAAATTCAGCCATGTACACAGTAAGCCAGTCTTCTGCTAATCTTGAGCACAAATGATCTGATGGAATTCAAATGGGAGAAAGCCTGCTCACATGTACAGATGGAGCAAAAATATTGAAAGTAAGGCCACGATGATATTCTTCATGCTGTTTTAGGAAAGATTTTGCAGAACAAGACAATCACTACAAATCACAATTCCTTCATTTGTGAAGTTTCACTAATTCTGCATGTTGTTGAGTAAGGGTTTCTAAAACGGAGTTCAGCTTTACAAGTCTTTCTGGGTTATAAAACACCTTGAAATATAGTATTTCCAAACTGCTGATTGAGCTGCCTAGAAATATAATCCTGTCAAATCTAATTCTTCTGACCCTTTATGTAGATGATTCATGAACTATAACATAAAACATGAACATAGAACATTCATGAACTAGAATACCAAGAGAATTAATTGCCAATAGTAGCTTGGACACAAACCTTGACAGCTGCTGTTTTCAGAGCATAATCTTAACCATGTCTACTCAAAAATAAGCCCCATTATATTCAATGGGTCTTACTCCCGGGAAAGAGCCTTTAGAATTGCAGCCTTTGTCTCCAAGTCACACAAAAATATGAAACTATTGTATTTCAGGAAAGAAAATTTATGACTCAAATTTCTCTGTATTTGGGTATTTTCATCTGTTTACAGGAATTATTTTTACAGTTTCTTGAAACATTTATCCAACTTTTCAAGCTTTTCTCCAAATATTCTTTATTTAAGTTTATTTCTTCTTTATTTAAGTTTAATTTTAACTCTCAGGCTTGCAGAGTAAGCCTCAGAGCCACCAGAGAAGCCTCTGTCTGCACCAGAGAATTAAACTTCACATTGGAAAAACAGAATCCCAAGCCTCACATTTACACATATGCGTATTTTACAGAAAACGTACTCTTTATCTTGCACCATGTTTTTATCGAGGCGTACATTGGGTGGATGGCTCCCAGGTGCATGGTCTTCTGCTAAAGAAGAGATGATGGAAGCGAAGACTAGATAGAGAAAAAATATTCTACAAATCCTTAGATGTGTTGTCATTTTCATGTTCCTAGAAAGAGAACAAACTATTTATAGAAAAACATTGAAATCCAGATGAGAGTCATAATTTGAGTTTTAGAAAAAAGCCAATTTAAATCTTTTACATAAAATGAATACAGTACTATTCAGTGCAGTAAACTGCATGAAACAGCAAAAATTAATGTTCCACCTAAATAAATCTTCACAGAGGAACAGTATGAAAATCAATTATTTGGCTACTATTTTTGTTTTTAAGACTAGTTACATTCTGTGACATTCTCAAACCCTAATGATTTCATCCTTGAAACAAAGGAAAAAATTTAATGTCAGTAAAAGAAAATCACCCAATGAAAATCAGCCACTGGAAACACAACGAAAATCAGCCACTGGAAACACAACACAGTCACAACACTTATCCCTCTGTCAAAAATCTGTTGCATTTACTGAGACTCTATAAACTGTTCCTACAAAACAAACAGAAATAAGTTCTTAAGAAATGAAATAAGTAGGTAGATAGTAAATAGGTATTTTCTTAAGTAGTAAGAAGTAAACCCCAGGCACTGTAGAACGCTTTGAATTGTTACAGATGAGGCAACCTGATCAACATTTGAAAGTTGCAATTCAGCTGAAGTTGAGACAGCTGTTTGCTAAGGAACAGTGTGAAACTGTAGGTGTTGTAATATGGCAGTACATTCAGTTGAATAAGCAAAGTGGGGCAAAGGTGCAAAATGAAGATACAAAATTAAAGATCACTTAGCTTTTAAAGCTACAGATGACAGATTTTTGTTTAACCACCCCCTCCAACTTTAGTTTTTGAATCAGCTACACCATCTTTCTCTTAGAACAGCTGTTGTGCATTACATTTTCTCCCATTCACTTCCAGCCTAGACACACATATAGTGCTTGGTTTTTTTCGGGAATCAGGCTTCACAGCTAATCATGAGTAAGGTGAGGTTTTAATCATTTACGCAGAAACATGGACAGAATGCAGGACAGTATTCTGAGCTGCCAGGAAGTACTACCATATTCTTTGATCAAATTGAACACCCCAGCATAGTACAGTCCAATTTGTGATTTTGCAAGACAGATCTACTGACCTTTACACTTAGAAGCACATCATAGCCTGGCTTTCAAAATAGCCTGGCTTTCAACACTGTTGTATCCCCAGTTGTTTTATTTCTACTTCCCTGCCTTATCCACAAATGCTTTGAGAGTTTAAGCCTGCAAAACATTTCTTCAAACTTCCATCATTGGGTGCTAAACCAAATCCAACACTGATATTCTTAACAGCATGAACAGTTCAGTAAAATCATCATTTTGCAAAGATGGGGAGACCCACACTCCCACTACAAAGTTCTGAGTTTGCTGAATATTGCATAATCTTCACTTCGCCTTTCACTAAATTTTGGCTTCTTAAAAAAGATGTGGGGGTAGGAAGAGAGAATGACTAATAATTTTAATTATGGCATAAAACATCAACAATTCTCATCAAACATAGATTCCTGGAAACATTCAACAGCTTCAGCAATTATACAAGTTAAAATGTGTTTATTTATTAAAGGGATTTATACCCGCCTGTCATGAAGTCCTGCAACCCTCACAACAATGAGAGGGAGTGAGGACAAGAGGAAGAGATTGACCAAGGCATCCCTCCCCCCTCAGTCCTCACAACAGCCCTGCAAGGGAGGCTGAGAGAACCTGGCCAAGTCCTCTCTCCCCCCCTCACTCCGCACAACAGCCCTGCGAGGGAGGCTGAGAGAACCTGGCCAAGGCCTCTCTCCCCCCCTCACTCTGCACAACAGCCCTGCGAGGGAGGCTGAGAGAACCTGGCCAAGGCCTCTCTCCCCCCCTCACACCACACAACAGCCCTGCAAGGGAAGCTGAGAGAACCTGGCCAAGGCCTCCCTCCCCCTCAGTCCTCACAACAGCCCTGCAAGGGAGGCTGAGAGAACCTGGCCAAGGCCTCCTTCCCCCCTCAGTCCTCACAACAGCCCTGCGAGGGAGGCTGAGAGAACCTGGCCAAGGCCTCCCTCCCCCTCAGTCCTCACAACAGCCCTGCAAGGGAGGCTGAGAGAACCTGGCCAAGGCCTCCCTCCTGCCTCAGTCCTCACAACAGCCCTGCGAGGGAGGCTGAGAGAACCTGGCCAAGGCCTCCTTCCCCCCTCAGTCCTCACAACAGCCCTGCGAGGGAGGCTGAGAGAACCTGGCCAAGGCCTCCTTCCCCCCTCAGTCCTCACAACAGCCCTGCAAGGGAGGCTGAGAGAACCTGGCCAAAGCCTCCCTCCCGCCTCAGTCCTCACAACAGCCCTGCGAGGGAGGCTGAGAGAACCTGGCCAAGGCCTCCTTCCCCCCTCAGTCCTCACAACAGCCCTGCAAGGGAGGCCAGGCCCAAAGTGACCCAACAGGCTTCATGGCCCAACCCCTGCCATGGGGTTGGGCCTGAACCCCTTCAGGCAGCATCTCTCAGCCCAACCTTGGTACAGGAGAGGCTGTCCCTGCTGGCCTGAGACCCCCAGAGGCTCCCCATGGCCAGGCCTTCTGAGCTGATCCCCCCTGCCTCCCCTCAGACTCTCCTAGTAGGGAAGGGAACCTTCCTTCCAAGCAGGCGAGGGAAGCAGGACACTCCCCTCCAGCCCGAGATGTCCTGCCTCACCTGCGCTCACCCTCGAATAAACCTCCAACCGCCCCCTCCAGCTGTGACACCGGTGCGAACAAGATCGGCCCCTCTCGGCCACCATCCGCCCCCTTCGCCGAGTGTCACCTCGGAACCCTGGCGCGCCAGAGTGCTTGGCCACGCCTCCCTCGAATGCGATTGGCTGGCTGCTCCCTCGGAGCTCTACGTGGAACGAGACGCCGCAGGAAGGCGAGAAGGGAAACAGGTGCGCGCAGACGGTTGGCCACGCCTTCTTTCGGAACGGTTTGCCACGCCCCCAAAACGGCTCGCCTTGGGACGTGGCTTCCAGTCCAGTTGTTTGGTCTTGCTTTGATACGCCCGGCCATCTGTCAGTCATGACTGACTATCCAATAAAAGCAGAGGATGAGACAGGCCCCTCCTCAGCTGAAGGGAGGCAGGGTGGCCATGTTGAGGGCAGAGCCAGTGGCGTAGCTAGAGGGGGCGGAGCAGTCAAGTCTTGGAGATCCCACCTTGGCCTTCCTGGGTGACTTTGGTCCAGTCCCTTTTTCCGAGCCTCCCCCTCTCGCAGGGCTGTCGTGAGGACTGAGGGGGGCAGGAAGGCCTCGGCCTGTCTCTCCCTTTCGGCCTCGCTCGCAGGGCTGTCGTGAGGACTGAGGGGGGCAGGAAGGCCTCGGCCTGTCTCTCCCTTTCGGCCTCCCTCGCAGGGCTGTCGTGAGGACTGAGGGGGCAGGAAAGCCTCGGCCTGTCTCTCCCTTTCGGCCTCCCTCGCAGGGCTGTCGTGAGGACTGAGGGGGGCAGGAAGGCCTCGGCCTGTCTCTCCCTTTCGGCCTCCCTCACAGGGCTGTCGTGAGGACTGAGGGGGGCAGGAAGGCCTCGGCCTGTCTCTCCCTTTCAGCCTCCCTCGCAGGGCTGTCATGAGGACTGAGGGGGGCAGGAAGGCCTTGGCCTGTCTCTCCCCCTCGGCCTCCCTCGCAGGGCTGTCATGAGGACTGAGGGGGGCAGGAAGGCCTTGGCCTGTCTCTCCCCCTCGGCCTCCCTCACAGAGCTGTCGTGAGGACTGAGGGGGGCAGGAAAGCCTTGGCCTGTCTCTCCCCCTCGGCCTCCCTCACAGAGCTGTCGTGAGGACTGAGGGGGGCAGGAAAGCCTCGGCCTGTCTCTCCCCCTCGTCTCTCTCGCAGGGCTGTTGTGAGGACTGAGGAGGGAGGGGAGGCCTCGGCCGGTCTCTCCCCCTCGGCTTCCCTCGCAGGGCTGTCGTGAGGACTGAGGGGGGCAGGAAGGCCTCGGCCTGTCTCTCCCTTTCGGCCTCCCTCGCAGGGCTGTCGTGAGGACTGAGGGGGGCAGGAAGGCCTCGGCCTGTCTCTCCCTTTCGGCCTCCCTCGCAGGGCTGTCGTGAGGACTGAGGGGGGCAGGAAGGCCTCGGCCTGTCTCTCCCTTTCGGCCTCCCTCGCAGGGCTGTCGTGAGGACTGAGGGGGCAGGAAAGCCTCGGCCTGTCTCTCCCTTTCGGCCTCCCTCGCAGGGCTGTCGTGAGGACTGAGGGGGGCAGGAAGGCCTCGGCCTGTCTCTCCCTTTCGGCCTCCCTCGCAGGGCTGTCGTGAGGACTGAGGGGGGCAGGAAGGCCTCGGCCTGTCTCTCCCTTTCGGCCTCCCTCGCAGGGCTGTCATGAGGACTGAGGGGGGCAGGAAGGCCTTGGCCTGTCTCTCCCCCTCGGCCTCCCTCACAGAGCTGTCGTGAGGACTGAGGGGGGCAGGAAGGCCTTGGCCTGTCTCTCCCCCTCGGCCTCCCTCACAGAGCTGTCGTGAGGACTGAGGGGGGCAGGAAAGCCTCGGCCTGTCTCTCCCCCTCGTCTCTCTCGCAGGGCTGTTGTGAGGACTGAGGAGGGAGGGGAGGCCTCGGCCGGTCTCTCCCCCTCGGCTTCCCTCGCAGGGCTGTCGTGAGGACTGAGGGGGCAGGAAGGCCTCGGCCTGTCTCTCCCCCTCGGCCTCCCTCGCAGGGCTGTCGTGAGGACTGAGGGGGGCAGGAAGGCCTCGGCCTGTCTCTCCCCCTCGGCCTCCCTCACAGAGCTGTCGTGAGGACTGAGGGGGGCAGGAAGCCCTCGGCCTGTCTCTCCCCCTCGTCTCTCTCGCAGGGCTGTCGTGAGGACTGAGGAGGGAGGGGAGGCCTCGGCTACCTCATAGGGTTGTTGTGAGGCTCCTTCCAAGACAGCCCCCTCTTGTCATGTCACTTGGAGGAGCCCATGGATGAGTCATCTGTGCATAGATGGACAGACAGAGGGATGTCCTGTCCCCTCTCACACATTCCAAGCCCCAGGGCACAGGAACTGAAACTGACCATTGGGAGAGTTCAGTGTGGCTCTATATAGCATGCAATTAACCTGTGGAACTCCTTGCCACATGATATGATGGCACACCACATTTTGGACATGTTCCTCAGAAGGCCAGCACTGTGGTGGACAATGAGGTTCCAGATGTACTCATTGTGACTGGCTGGCCATGAAAGCAAAAGGAACCTTCATGTGGGGAAAGTGGTAGTATTTCATTTTGCAAGGGATGGTAGAGGGGATGTAGGGAGACGTGGGAGAGTCAGGACAGACAAAAGGAAAAATTTTATGGCCAGAGGATCTGTGGAACTTCTTGCCATAGGATGTGGTGATGGCATCTGGCTTAGATGGCTTTAGTAGGGTATTGGACAAAGTTCTGGAGAAGGCAATCATGGGTTACAAGCCTCCTTATTTTAGACCTGGTGGAAGGAAGGACACCAGGCTGCATGTTTCCTATTGTCTTGTGTGATTCCTGAGGCATAGCTCATTCCTGGCTATGTTTACAAAGGAGCACCTCCCTCTGGTTTCAGTGAAATTTGCAAAGGCTGCAATCACAAGTGCAGGCCACCTAGAAGTAAATCTCATTTGAATCAATGATGCTCATTTGATGGTATCAGATGAGGCTGTTTGTCTGGAGGTTCTGCAGTTGTAACAGAGGCGTTCCTTGTGTTCTGATGTCATGAGAGTTCTTATGTTCTTATCTTATGGAGTTATGTTCTTATGAATCGCATGACATGGATCGTTCCAGACAAATTTTATAGTAAATCTTCGTTGGCCTTTTTCTTGTTTCAGTCCATACAAATCACTATAGAGATTAGATGAATCAAAGATGCCATATAGGAGTACTATTTTGTTTTTCTACAAAGTCCATGGATGATGTCACTGTTAAACATACGTTTGCATGAAACACCCAGCATTTTCCTAAGCAGTCTCAGTCTCATGTCTCCACCTTGATAGAAGACTGTGTGGGAGTACTGTGGGAACCGCTGCAAAGTTGCTTCTGAAAGCAAGAAGAAGATCAAGAAGGCTGGTCCATCTATCTGTGTTATTGCTTCTGTTTACAATGCCAGATTCCCCATCTAGTTTCATCCATTCATTGTCTATCCCTCTGGGTGATTAAAAAAATTTCCAAAGCAGCTCACAATATAAAGAGAGTAAATAAGATTAATCTTAAGAGTATGAAAAAAATTATTAAGGTCAAAAGACAAGCAGGATAGCAGCGCATGGAATATAAGAATGTAATTAGCAGCAATATAAGATTAACAGCACAATCCAAACAGTCTTCTGATCTGGCAGAAGTCCTGCAAGGACTATCCTGGGAGATAGCCCTTAGGAGGCAGTGAGATTGCACTAGGTAATATTGGCTGGCAGTATGGGGAGGGTGAAGAGGTTATTTCCATTCCAATAGGAATTTTGAGCTGATGGTACTTGCATTGTGGTTGGAGGGATGATGTACTGTGTGCCAACATCCATGACATGCCTATTAGTAGAACTGGGTCTATGATGACAGAACGACCATAAATTGGTCTCCAAGGGCGTACTCTGGATTCCTTTGCCACAAGAAGCCATTTCATGATATGATATGGGAGCATTTGTACAATTTAATAACAAAGGAGACAAATCTTTACTACAGTCTTAGACCCATTGTATCTGCCACTGGTTCATGGCAGGTGGTGCTACTGAAGGAAACATATTGTGTTGTGTGTCAAGATGGCCTGGGAGAGGTAAGGAAAAATTTACCTCTCCATAGGCCACTTGGCTGTTAGTGGGTCTCCTTGGACAATGCCACCCATTCAGCTGGCATAATACAAGGAAATTCAAGAGGCAGATCTATGCGGGCAGAGTAGTTTAGGATCCCATGTGTGCTTCTCCTGAAACACACTCTCCTGTTCCCTCCTCTCCCTGCCTCAGTCCTCCCCTGAATTACCCCTGAAGCCACTTTAACTGCTTCATAGAATCCTAGAGTTTGAAGGGACCTAGTAGGTCATCTAGTCCACCCCCCTGCCTGCAGCAGGAAATCGCCCTAGAGCATCTCAGACGAGCCTCCACTTGAAGATCCCCAGTGAGGGAGAGTCCACCACCTCCCTCAGCAATCTGTTTCACTGCCGAACCACCCTCACTGTCAGGTATTTTTCCAGATATCCAACCGAAATCTCCTTTCTTGAAGTTTGTACCCATTGGATCTTGTTCTGCTTTCAGAAGCAGCAAAGAACAAATGAGCCCCTTCCACCATATGACAGCCCTTCAGGTATCTGAAGAGAGCAATCATGTCTCCCCTCAGCCTCCTCTTCTCCAGGCTTCTCTTCAGCTCATCATCCAAGAGTTGCTGTGCACATCAAACCTCCAAATGCTTTCAACGACATCCATGAAGAGCCTTGACAACAGTACACCTATTACAATGCCTATTACCAAGAAGACTTATGGCAGCATTCATAAGATTCGTGTCTGTAGGTTCTGGATGCTATCTATTTACAGTATTGGCTGGCCTCTTCATCATAAAACAGAATCATGGAGTAGGAAGGGTAAGGGAATAACCTAATAAATCATCTAGTCCAACCTCATGTCTGTAGCTGGAAATCCTCCTAGAGCATCTCTGACTTGTGCTTGTTGAGCCTCTGCTTGAAGATTCCCCAGTGAAGGAGAGTCCACCACCTCCCTTGGCAATCTATTCCACTGCCGAACTGCCCTCACTATCAGGAATATTTTCCTGATAGCCAATAGCGACCACCTTTCTTGCAGTTTGTACTCATTGGTTTTAGTTCTACTTTCAGAGGCCTTTGAGAACAAATGTATCCCTTTTTTATATGACAGCACTTTAATATTTGAAGAGTACGATTAAGTCTGTTCTTTCGGTATCCTTCGCCAGGCTAAACAGACCAAGTTCCCCCAAACTTTCTCCATAGGGATTGTCTTCCAGCCTACTGATCATCTTTGTCACTCTCCTCTGGAGTTGCTCCAGTTTAGCTGCATCTTTCTTACTCAGAACTGGATGCAGTACTTCAGATGAGGACTAAGCAATGCAGAATAAGGAGGAACTATAACTTCTCCTGACTTTGAAACTACGGTTCTTTTACAGTTCATCAATTCTCCCTTCCCTCTGCAACCTTCCATATTTTCAATAGGTATATGGAACAGGTGATTCACTCATGGGTGTGGTTGTCTGTGTGGATATCCCACCTGAGTGCCCCCTTTGGCTCCACTTACGCAGGAGAAATTGACGTTCTGAGCACAATCCTAACCATGTCTACTCAAAAGTAAGCACCATTATGTTCAATGGGTCTTACTCCCAGGAAAGTGTCTTTAGGATAGCAGCTTTTGTTCATTAGCTATTTCTAGTATTGCTATTTAGCAACTTTTTTTCTGCTTTTCACGTGATTCTGTTCAGGGCTGGTCCACCCATGTGGCCAGTTAGTGGCAGACTCCTGCAGGGGCATCCATCTCTGTCCACCTGTTTGCGTCCCCTGCCTTTCTCCTTCCTTGGATTGGAAAAAATAGAAGGGGGGAAAAGAGGGAGAGGAAAAAGGTGGTAGGAGATACTGAGCTAGATTACAGGAGAATGAGAACAGCATAAGTGAAAGCTGTATTTGCCATATTGTCTCAGGTGCCAGGAGGTCTTGGGCTGGTCCTGATCTTGTTTATACATTTAAATGAAAACAGGAATTAAATTTCCTCTTTCATCTGGGCTGCTTCTCGGGAAGTGTGGGAGTAATTGGGCCAAGCCAACACCTCTTCATCCCTGGTGTGATGAAGATGAGGTGTCTTTGATCACCTGGGACAAGGCCTAGCACCAGATGACAGCACTGGCTGTAGCTCAGTGGAGGAGGAAAGAGTGAGGATCAGGTGGAGAGTGGCTGCAAGGCTGTTATCAGCCCACAAAACCAGTTTGGGGTAGGAATAGGATGAAAATGAAATGAGGTAGAGGAGAAAAGGAGAGTGACGGAATTTCAGGAAGGAAGATAGAGAACAAAGGGAATGGACAAAGTGAGGGGGAAGAGGAAGATGAGCAGAGGAGGCAAAGATGGGAGCAACATGTGGAATTGACAATGATGGCCTTAACCCCCAGAAAATTCCCAAAAATGTATGAATGAGGGTGCATACTTTCTCCCCCCTGCATGTGTGCATGGGGTGCATAACGTGACCCCCACTTTGAGAACATTTAGTCCATGGGTATCCAAACTTTCAACTTTAGGGCTCCTGGACCTTTAACAGTTGTATAGAGGGAATTTCAGCAGGTGCTGCTTCTCACCTCACTAATCATCTCATCAGCTGAAATTTCCTCTTCTACACAATTGGTAAAGGTCCAGGAGCCCAAAAGTTGAAAGTTTGGACACCTGCTATATATCCTTATCCAGGGGCTTCTGCATCTTTAACAATTGTGAAGGAGGGAATTTCAATCTGGCCCGTGGGCACTTTCAGAACCTCCCACCCCCCCGTCCCTCTGCCGGGGGTTGGGGGGAAACCCCAGGGGCCTCGATGCCAGGCGCATGAGCGCATGAGGGACTGAACGGGAAGCGCGCAGGCCTGTTGCTGCTTCTCCTCAGTGCCAGGGGTTCCTTGGCCGGCGCGCGCGCCCTTCCTGCTTAGTCACTGCATGCGCGCTGGCCAGGAAACGCCAGGCGCTGCGGGAGAAGTGGCCACAGGTGTGCGCGCTTCCTGCTCAGTCCCTCCTGCGCCCTTCCCACTCAGTCGCAGGCTTGTAAGTCACACTTTCCTAGGATGGATGGGGCTCTGATGCTGCAAGCCTGCCACACTTTCCTAGGAGTAAGCCCATTCTGTGTAGGGATGGATGGATGGGGCTCTGATGCTGCAGTCCTGCCACACTTTCCTAGGATGGATGGGGCTCTGATGCTCAGGATGGGGCTCTGATGCAGCAATGCTAGCCACACTTTCCTGGGAGTAAGCCCATTGACTATCATGGGACTTCTGTGTAGAAATGCTTATGATGGGGCTCTGAGACTGCAATGCTAGCTACATTTTCCTGGGAGTAAGCCCATTGTGTATCATGGGATTTACTTCAGTGTAGGAATGCGTCACAGGTGCGGGGCATGGCTCGCGGGGAGGAAGCTATAGCCTGGCCCCCGACAGCGACAGTATCTGAGGGACAGTGATCCGGTCCCCTGTTTAAAAAGTTTGAGGACTCCTGCTCTAGGACTTTGAACAATCTCTTTTTAAAGGCAATTAGGCCGGATGCCATCACCACAACATGTGGCAGGGAGTACCACAGACCAACTGCAGCCTGGAGAAAGAAATATTTTCTTCTTTCTATCCTGACTCTCCCAACAATCAATTTGAGTGGATGTCCCCTAGTTCTGGTGTCATGTGAAAATGAAAAGAGCATCTTCCTATCCACTCTACCCATTCCTTGCATAATTTTGTATAATTAACCATAATTAATGTCATAATTAACCACCCGAAAAATTTTTCTTCATGAAATTGGGTTTAGTTACATGTGCTTGATTTCCCATACCTATCCTTTTGTCCACCAGCGTAGACAGTTGGCATAATTGCCCACCCTCTTGAAAAAATTTTTACCCTCCCCTTCTATAATCCTGGCTATGGCCCTGCCCTACCTTAGTCTGATAATTCCTTGAATCTCCTGGCTGTTTGCCCCTGGTCTCACTAGAAATGCCTATGATATTCCATAATCCCTTTGGACTGTGTAGCTCCCCTTTCACCACTGATTGGAGAAGAGGTAGATGAAAGCCCATCACAGAAATGTTTTGGCTTTGTGAAAAACTCATTCTTTGTTTTTGATTTCCAGACAACATCTTTAGCGTTCGTTCTATATAGTTCTGCAGGATCTGCCATTTTTTAATCAGTCATCCAATTCATGCAAAATTGTTGATGCAGCATTGAGGAAACAAGCGGTCCTGTCTCTGGGTCATCTCCTTCCTTCCAAAGTGGTATCTATCTATTTACATGCTTTTGAACTGCTATGTTGGCAGGAGCTAGTAGGAATTACAGGAGATCACTCTTGTGCAGCACTCAGGTCTTGAACTGCCAGCTTCACTTTGACAAGTGCAGCTTCTTTAACCATGGAGCCACCTGGACAGATCTGGGCAGAAGGTCTGGTCTAGAGTCATAGCTAACTGCCTGAAGATACTGGTAACATCAGAAGGTTGCTGCTCAAATACACCGGAAGCTGTACAAGGAGAGCCCTTGATGCTGGGTGATGGAATGTGTATGAGAAGATAAGAAATGTCAGCTGCAGCTGAGTCTATCATGGGGCAAAAAACAGGCCAGAGAAGAAGGGATCAGCTGGTTAAAGGAATCATCTCAGAATTTAGAAAGTTATTGAAAGACAGAACCTGGTTAATTTTAAAACCTTCAGGGTTTGAAAGCCTGTCCATGTAAACTATCTTGGATTAAAGTCAGAAAAGATATCCAATGACCAGAGGAGTGGTATATAAATACCTGTGTTCTGTTTTTTTTTCAGATAAAACTGTCAAATTGTTTGACTGGTTTTTACAATTTTGCAGCAAAGATGCTAAATAGGGAGTACTTCTTGTTTGAACTAACCATTTCCTCTCATAACCACAGCAGTGTTAATTGTTGACAACCATGCAGAAGCACTTATCAACTATGTGAATAAGTATAGAGTGGTACCGTGGTTTATGAGCATGATTTGTTATAGAAGCATTAATCATAGAATCATAGAGTTGAAAGGGACCTAGTATGAACAAATCATCTAGTCTAGCCCCCTGCATGTAGCAGGAAATCCTCCTAGAGCATCCCCGACAGGTGCTCGTTGAACCTCTGCTTGAAGATCCCCAGAGAGGGAGAGTCCACCACCTCCCTTGGCAATCTGTTCCACTGCCAAACCGTCCTCACCATCAAAAATTTTTTTCTGGATATCCAGCCATTGGTTCTAGTTCTGCTTTCAGAGGCAGCTTAGAACAAATGAGCCCCTTCCTCCATATGACAGCCCTTCAGATACCTGAAGAGTGTGATCATGTCTCCCCTCACGCTTCTGTTCTCCAGGCTGAACATCCCAAGTTCCCCCAACCTTTCCTTGTAGGGCTTTCCTTCCATCCCACTGATCATTCTTGTCTCTCTGCTCTGGACTTGCTCCAGTTTGGCTGCATCTTTTTTAAACTGAGGTGTCCAGAACTGAACACAGTACTCAAGGTGAGGTCTAACCAATGCAGAATAAAGAGGAACAAGAACTTCTTGAGACATAGAAGCTACAGTCCTCTTAATGCAGCCTAAAATGGCATTTGCCTTCTTTGCACGTTCAGCTTGTGATCCACGGCTACTCCAAGGTCCTGCTCACATGTTGTGCTGCCAAGCCAAGTATCCCCCGTTTTATACCTGTGTTTTTGGTTTTTCTTGCCTAAGTGCAGAACCTTGCACTTCTCCCTATTGAAATTCATTCTATTTGTTACAGCCCAGTATTCCAGTTTATTCAGATCCTCCTGGAGGTTTCTCCTGTCTTCTGTTGTGTTTGCTACTCCTCCCAGCTTGGTGTCATCTGCAAATTTGATCAGGCTCCCCCATATCCCTTCCGCCAAGTCATTGATGAAAATATTAAAGAGAACCGGGCCCAAGACAGAGCCCTGGGGCACCCCATTTGAAACTGACCTCCAGGTTGACACAGAACCATTTACTAAAACCCTTTGAGTGTGGCCATCAAGCCAGTTGCGGATCCACCTAACAATTGCCTCGTCTAGCCCATATTTTTCCAACTTCCCAATTAAGATGGGACCTTGTCAAATGCTTTGCTGAAGTCAAGATAAATAACATCCACAGCATTGCCACAATAAGCTCATAACGCGATCAAAAAAGATCAGATTTGTCTGATTTTGCTTGCTTGTAATCCAAAATGCCTGTATATTTTCCCATAAGATTTATGGGAAACACCGGAAAATTTTCCCATAAGAAATAATGGACACTCAGACAAATCATTCTGCAACCAAAAAATATTCATATAAAAATGATTACAATACTTCTGAGGGGGAGCAGCACTGTACTATAAGGCACACCTTCCACTCATTCACACACAGATCACACACACGCCCCACATAAAGACAACTTTCACACTCTCACATACACCCCCCCCAACACACCTTCCACACTTTTGCAGGGCTCTCCCCCAGTCCCCGGCACAAAGCTGCCTGCCCAGCATTCTCTCTGGGCTTGAGCCAGCTGCCCAAGAGCCCTGCATGGCATACAGGGTGTTCTCCCCAGTTCCTCCCCACAAGCATCTCTCAACCTGGTTGAGAGGCAGGTGATGCAAGACACTGGCACTGGCTGCTGGTGGAACTTGGGAGCAGTAGGAGGTGGCTTCAAGGTGCTGGGTTCCTAGCACAGACTCAGAGGCAAAGGAGGGGAGGAGACAGGGCAATCTTGGCACATTGTTGTTAACCGAGAAAAAATTTCTTATAAATTTTTGCTCATCTTGCAAAACACTTGCAATCCAAGCTACTTGTAAATCAAGGTACCTAGATAGAAAGATAGATCTGCTAACTGGGCAAGAGGCAACCTTTCAAGTGTGTCAGCAATGGGATTCAAAGAAATTAACAACCAGTTCTATGCCCATCTGGCAGCCACTTTTAAATGGCTATTTTTAACTTTATATGTCCTATCTCTCATTAACAACCAGTTCTATAGAGTAGGTGCAAACCTGCTGGAGCCCACCGCTAGTGGGTGTTCCTCTTTTATTTAGCAGGGGGAGAGTAACTTGCCCTCCTCACCCTTTGTGAATTTTTCGTTGAAAAGTGCTTTCAAAGAAAAAGAAAGAAAGAAAGAAAGAAAGAAAGAAAGAAAGAAAGAAAGAAAGAAAGAAAGAAAGAAAGAAAGAAAGAAAGAAAGAAAGAAAGAAAGAAAGAAAGAAAGAAAGAAAGAAGTTCAGGATTCAGTTCCTTCCTGGGGCAGTTTTAAAGCAGGACTCCGTCAGTCTTGAAAGACTATGGTATTGTGCTCGTTGCTGCATACGTTGCATGCGAAGCACGAAAGCCTGGGTTGGATTGTTATGGAGGATAGGCTGTTACCCAAGCAGCAAATCCCCCCTCTCCATGCCACTGGATTAGTCCAATGGAAAGGCAGAGCTAATACGATTGGATCCAGCTGGCATCGCAGAGCTGGGCTAAGGACAGGAGCTCACCCTGTCATGTGGGGCCAACCCGGGTCTCGAACCCTGGCCTGCTGGTTAACAGGCACAGCTTCTTAACTGCTTGTATTCCCTAAGAAAATGTTCAGGTCCTAGATTGATTGGCCAAGTGATGCACCGAAAAATGTATGATCGAAGTATTCACGTCACAGAGCACATACAGTATGTATTTTGAATTATGGTATATAACTTAAACTGAATTCAAATCATTAAAATGAAAATTGGCCCTCAGAGAGAGTTGGTTAATCAGATACATTTCCTATTCATCACTATGTATTCCCATTTTACTCCTGTTGGCAGAGAGGTGGACTAGCCCTACAATCCAGAGTAACTACGGGAGCACTTAAGAGACATTACGTGTACCTGTAGTTACTACACCACCTAGTGAAAACCTATGGGAAATTCATATTGCAATCCAGAGCAAATTGTTCTTACACCGGAGCAAGGACTCCCCGTAGTTACTCTGGATTGCGCCCTTAATGATAGTGGATCACTTTCAACTTTATGATTCTGTGATCACCTGTGGACCTCTGCAAATAACGTAAAACAGATCACATCTACTACCCCCTTTTAAGATGCTTCAAATTTTCTTTTCACATTTATTACATTGAATACAGTCCTTTCCTCCAACTCTCTTTTTGTAACAAGGTCCTGTTTTTTGGCACCTGACATAAATTCACGTACAGTCCCTTGTGGTTAACCCAGAAGTAGTTCAATTGAAAACAAATAGATAACATGGGCCAAAACCAACAAGGCAAACAATAAAAATTTATTTCAATATATCAAAGACAGGAAACTTGCCAGAGAGTTGATTGAACTGTTACATAAAGAGAGACATAGAGCACAATCCTAACCATGTCTACTCAGATGTAAGCCCCATTGTGTCCAGGATTGTGACTTTAGGATTGCAGCCTATATAGGCTACAATCCTAAAGACACTTTCCTGGAAGTAAGACCCATTGAACACAACAAGGCTTACTTTTGAGAAGAAATGGTTAGGATTGTACTCTAAGATAGTGGAAAAAACTATCTTCTACCAACTTTCTAAAAGATAGAAAGATTGTAGAGAAACCGAATGAAGTAGAATGGGTAGTCTGAGTCAAATGGCATTTTAGTTTTAGGTCAATTAAAAAATGATGCACATTGGGACAAAAATCCCAACATCTGAACATCATATATACATTAATGGGATCTGAACCATTGATGACCAGCCAGGAGAAAGATCTTGAACTGTACTGTGTCCAATTCTGGTCACCATATATTGCAAAGAGAGTTTTTCTCCTCTCATAATACAGAATTAAGGTAATACATTGAAGTGGACTCTGGTGGGATATAGACAATGGACAAAAAGCGCCACTTTTTAAAACCTCACACAATGGATCTGTGAACATTGTTATCCACAGGTGTGATTGTTAGGTGCAAAATTGTTAGGTGTAAGGATGATGACCACTAATATGTCCTCCTTTAAAAGGTGACTGGACATGTATGTGAAGGGCAGGCCCATCATTGGTCATTAGCTGGATGACCACGGTGACTAGAAACTCCTGCCAGTGCCGCCAACCCAGTCAGCCTTCCAAAACCAGTTGTGGGGGAAGAGGGGCAACAGCAGGAGACGACTTGTGGGTCACAGCTGGTGGGTCATCACCCAAAAGGTTGTAGGAGCAAGCTGAGCCTTTGGCAGTCCTTTGCCTTTGGTGGTGGTGGTGGTGGGGACATGACCATGTAGGTCTGATCTGAGTCTGGACCAGCCAAGATGACCTTATTTTATAATTGAAAAAGAGGACAATTCCCCCAAATGTAGGACACAACAAAATATATATTGCTTTTATGCAGTTGATTAAAATTTAACAATAAGTAATATTTATTTATTTCCCTCCTTACTTGTAAAGATGACTGTGGGTGGTGCAAGTGGTTAAGACACAGTGCCTGTTCAAGACCTGGGTCGGTCACCACAAGACAGGGTGAGCTTCTGTCCTTAGCCCAGCTCTGCAATGCCAGCTGGATTCAATTGTATCAGCTCTGCCTTTCCATTGGACTATTTCAGTGGCATGGAGAGGAGGGATTTGCTGCTCGGGTAACAGCCTATCCTCCATATTAATCTAACCCAGGCCTTTGTGCTTTGCATGCAGCGCGTGCAGCGCTGAGCACGATACCATCGTCTTTCAAAACTGATGGAGGCCTGCTACTTGTAAAGACTGAAGGTGGCTCACAATGGGATAAATCAATTAAAAGTAAAGTACTGCACAGTAAAATACACTTCATAAAAATCTAGCAATAAAAAATACAATAAAACAATATATTGCAGCAAGGCTGCAATCCCAAGGACACCTTCCTGGGAGTAACACACACTGATCGCAATGGGGCTTTACTTTTGAGTAAGTAGGCATGGTTAGAATTGTGCTCTCTAGGAATGAAATATAATAAAATACCGAATATGTTTTAAGTTAATTAATTATTAATGGATAAAATCCTTAATTAATAAATGATCATGATAAATCCTTAATTATTAATTGATCATGATAAATCCTTAATTATTATTCATTAATAATTAATTGATTAGATCACTTGTAATTAAGGAAATTATTATTTATTAACAATCCATCAGATTATTAATAAATTATTATTTATGGGTGACTCTTAATAATTAATTTATTATTATTTATTAATAATCAACTGATCATTATTTTAGGTTGTCAATTAATTATTATAATTTTTCGAATTGCAAAAGGGTTGTTGATAAGGGAAAGAGAGACAGACTATTATGGTTTGTTTGTTGGTTGTTTAGGACACAAGGCTAAAAAAAGAGGACAAAAGGGGACACCCTGCACTGTGTGCGTCCAGGCGGGGAAGCCCAGCTGGTGCACGTGCTCTGGGGGGAGAGAGAGAGAGAGGGAGGGAGGGAGGGAAGCCCAGGCTGCCTGTCTCTGCCTCTGCCTCTGCCTGGTGGGGAGTTCCCTGCCTGCCTGCCTGCCCTGCTGGTGCCTGCGGATCCTGAGTCACCCGTGGCTGGGCTAAGATGGCTGCAAAGGGCTCGTCCTCCCACCTGAAGGCGGAAGAGACTGTGCAGAGGTGCCGGGCGGAGGGCCAGTGGCAGAGGCTGCTGCAGCTGGTGGAGCAGATGCGGGCCAGGGCAGCCAGTCCAGGGCACAAGGGCGCCAAGGGAGCCCCCAGGTCTGGTGAGTCAGTGAGTGAAAGAGTGAGTGACTCCCCTCCTCTCCCTCCAAGAGCCTCTGCACTCCCAGGGGAACCACCTCTCCTCCTTTCCCAGGACAAGTCCTCCTTTGAAGCCTATAAAAAGTTTTCAGTGTCCTCCTTTCCCTTGTGAGCAGGCAGCATGGAGCCCTCTTGCCATTCATATATTACATGCAATAAATTCAGAGTGACCACATGTCCTCTATTTCCAGCGCACAAGCCTTTAAAAAGTTTTCAGTGTCCTCTTTTCCCTTTTGAGCAGGCAGCAAGGAGCAATTCATCAACTGGATACAATAGTTTTCATAATAAGCAATACAGGCTACAATCCTGGGCTACAAGATACTTTCTTGCACTACAGGCTACAAGATACTTCCCCTGGGAGTAAAAACCATTGGATATAATAAGGCTTTCTTTGGAGTAGACATGGTTAGGATTGTGCTCTGTGTTTTCAGTTTTTTTTTGTCATGTCCTACATTAGGAGGAAATTAAGAGGACAATGGAGATTTTTTTCCCCAAGGTTAAAAAAGAGGACGTGTCCTGGAAAAACTAAAAAAGGATATGTGGCATCTAATTTATGAATTGCTCCTTGCTGCCTGCGCTTTTAGTTTTTCCAGGACGTCTTCTTTTTTAACCTGGAAAAAACTCCATTATCCTCTTAATTTCCTCTTATTGTAGGACATGACAAAATAAAAACTGAAAACACTTATCCTGCGCTCCCAAGAGCCACTCTAAGCAACTTCCACTTCCACACCCGCTCTCATTGAGAAACCAAGACTGGTAGAAACTGCCCTGCCCAGTAGGGAAGGCGCAGAGGAAGCCAAGCTTCTGTGGCCTCTGACAATTCATGGACCAGACCTGGATGGACTGGGATCTGAGAAGGGGATTTTGTTTTGTGTGGGTCCTATTGGCTAGTCACTGGGATGGGAGACAGTGCTGATGGCAGAGCAGCTCCTCTGATTGAGTAATGTTCATTCCTTCCTGTTTCAAGGATGATCAGCACAATCCTGATCATGCCTACTCAAAAGTAAGCCCCATTGTGTTCAGTGGGTCTCTCTTACACCCAGGAAAGTGTCTTTAGGATTGCAGCCACAAAGTAGGATCTGAGAGGGTGTTTAATTGTCAGCACTTGCACTTTTCAATCAGTCGTGGATGATCCTCGGGTAGTGCCACAGGAATTTGGAGATGGTCATTTTTAGTAGGAAATTAGGAGGATTTGAGCCCCCTACCAGTGATGGGATTCAAAGAAATTAACAACCTGTTCTATGCCCATCTGGCAGCCACTTTTAATTGGCTATTTTTAAACTTTATATGTCCTGTCTCTCATTAACAACCGGTTCTATAGAGTAGGTGCAAACCTGCTGGAGCCCACCACTGCACCCCTACCAACAGCATGGTGTGCCTTGTCAATGGTAAAACAACTGAAGGTGTGCCTGCACAATTTCAGTGCTGTTTTGGTGGGCCAGGAGATAAAAAAAGGTTGAAAATCACTCATTAGCAGAGTTTACCATCATCCCAGGAGTAAAATTTCAAGATTATTTGTGGGCCTTGGGCATAGGTGGGCACCACTGCGTACCAGGCAGAAGGCACATACAATGGGCACTGCTGGGCACTGATGGGCACTGCGCACCAGAGGGTATGGGGAGGGAGTTGTGGGCAGTGGGCATTCCTACTGGGCATTAGTCTCCACTGGGCAGTGGGCACCACCAGGCAGTGGTCATCAGGTAACAGTAGGCATTAGGTGACAACAGGCATCAGGCACCACCTATGGGCAGTGGGCACTGGGTACTGGAGATACTTAATGGGCACCAGGCATCCCTACTGGGCACCAGCAGACACCACTGAGCAGTGGGCAATGGGAACCAGCAGGCACCACTGGTCACCAATGGGCATCCTTGAGCAGTGGGCACCCCTGGGTACTGGACACCTCAGAGAACCACTACGTGGGCACTACGTGGCACCCCAGACACCCCTACTGGGCATCAGGCACTTCTACAAGGCACCACTGGGTGGCAGCAGCCACCACCTGGCACCACCAGGCATCCCTATTGGGCACCAGTGGGCAACGCTGAGCAACAGGCGTCACTGAGCATCAGTGGGCACCAAATCTATCTTAATGGGTCTGAACATCACAGAAGGAATACACTCCCCAAATTTCATACACTCCCCAAATTTCATGCTTTTAGGTCCAGGGGTTGAGGCTAGGTGTTGATTAGTCAGTCTTCAATGTTAAGTATGGGGACGAAATCATGTTGTACCCCTTTTCACTCCCATAAGGATTAAATTTCTAAAAACTGGTTCTTAATCGGTGCCTACTTCATGGAAGGTGGGCATTGATGTATCGTGATTCTTCAGTGTTAAATATAGGGACAAAAACATGTTGCACCCCTTTTCAGTTTGAATTTCTAAAAGTCGGTTCTTACTGGAGGCCTACATCACAGAAGGAAAACCCTTGGCAAATGCTTTTAGGTCCAGCTGTTTTGACTGGGTGTTGATAAGTCAGTGAGTTCACTCAGTCAGGGCACAATCTTAAGAAATTTAGCCCAGCCTAACTCACCTGGTCTATCCTTCCGTGATGGTGTGGGGTTGTCAGGATATACCTATGCATTGGCTTAACTCCCCCCAGGTGTGGGGCAGAATTGTTTTACTGCACTTTTGTGACACCCCCAGGTAAGCACAGGACTTATGCTGGGGCCTGGAACAGCCTAAGTGGAGGTTAGGGTTGCAGCCTAACTGAGTGCATCAGTCAGCAACTCTTGATTTTTTTATATATACAGTGTTACCTCGCTTAATGAGTGCCTCGAATAGTGAGTGTTCCACATAAAGAGGAAAAATTTCGGTGGGATTTTGCTTCACTTAACAAGCTTGATTCGCATAACAAGTGCCAATTGGCTGGGTTCCCTCTACTCCTTTTTTCATTGGCTGGGCTATGGGATTGAGGTGGGACTTTCTCCCCCTCTCTGCAGTACCAAGGAAGAGGCCAGCAGGTACAGCAGAAGAGCCTCTTTGGTCCAAGGAACAAACATGGCTGCTTCCTTGAGCCAGCAAATGTGCTCAGCCCAGCCTCTGCAAGCCTCCATTTAGCAACTCTCTCCTCAATGGCTCTCCTCAACTGCCCCCTAAACTGGCCTTTTGCTACCTCTCTCTTCAGTGGGTCTCCTCAATATCCCCCCAGTCTTCTCTGCCCGGCTTGTTATCTGTCCCAGAGTTAGTTAGAAATGACTATTGAAATGGGAATGGAATCTTGACAGTTGCCTCTCCTCAATCCTTTCCATCTCAGCTGCACATGGGAATATACGGTAACCCTCAGAAGGTGCTGACACGTTAACATACAAGGCTTTTACAGTATATAGATAGATTGCAGCAGTAGTTTAGAGCCCAATCCAGTGCACATCTCAAGCAGATGCAAGTCTCACTATAGTCTATGGAGCCAGCACAATCATAACCATGTCTACTCAAAAGAAAGCTCCATTGTGTTCAATGAGTCTTACTCCCAGAAAAGTGTCTTTAGGATTGCAGCTTCAGTTCCAAATAAGTATGGAGAGGTGCAACAATTGCACCTATCCACACTTTCCTGAAAGTAAGCTTCATTGACTTGGGACTTGCTTTTGATTCGACAGCATAGGAGACATAATCCTAATCATGTCTACTCAAAAGTAAGCGCCATTGTGTTCAATGGGTCTTACTCCCAGGAAAGTGTGTTTAAGATTGCAGCCTTACTCCCATAGTGTTGCTGGAGGACCAAGGGCTTGTGCTCTTAGAATAGTCTGGTGCCACACATCCTGCAGTGCATCTTCACCCTCATTTGCCTCAGGCTTGGCAGTGGGAGTCAATTTGTTGCCGGATTTGCTGACCTCCATTGTAAAGATGTCAAGGACACTTGATCACTTTAAGGTTCCCACTTTAAATGTGGGATACTGGATTATACCTATAGGGGAAAAAGGAAAAAAAAGCCACCCAGGAGTGTGGAATGCATTCATTCTGAATTGTCAAACCTGGGTAGGAAAAATGAAAATAAGTTATTTTTTCCTTCTGGTATTTGTGATCTTGGGAAATAAATAACAGTCTTCCTTTTTGTTTTCTGGATTGTTTGTTTTACTTTAATTACAATCAGGGTGACTATATAAAATGGAGGACAGAGTACCTGTACCCTTAACCATTGCATAGAAGAGGGAATTGAAGCAGATTTAGCTCATCATAGAAGGGTTTAAAAAGCCTGAATTCCCTCTTTAACTCAATGGTTAAAGGTAAGCCACTCTGTCGTATATGGTCACCCTTGTTACAATATTCTGGACGAAAAGAAATGGCATCCTATTCACTTTCATCCAGCTGCATATATGGGATGTGTACCTTTAGCCAAAGGCTATCACTTTAAAGGCATGCCAGTGTGATATTGGATGCATAATTTTAGCTTCTGGCAAATCATAGAACAAATGAACATAGAATCTACGACATCATGAATTTTCAAGAATGATATACTGTACAAACTTTGTATTCGGTCTGTTTTACTTTTTCCTATATACTTCATAGAGTTGTCTGAGAAGTGGGTCCCACTAAGGCCCCCATCTTGTACATGCTTTGCTGGGAGTAAGTCTCACTGAACACAGTGGGGCTTTCTTCTGAAAAGACGTGCATTGAATTGTACTATTAGTTAACCAAACTAACATAATAGTTTGTTCAGGCAAATAGTCCAGGCAAATAATAGGATGCTGCTTAGGATTGCAATGTCCAATGGTTTAAAAAATGAATAATACTTCCATGGGAATTGAGTTGACTGTTATACAATTATCTTGACTGTGTTGGATAGGTATTAGGAAGTGACTGAAAATACTAAAAATAATAGCAGCTAATGATTTCCCCTATTAATTTGTTTCTCAAGGAGCAGTGCATTGGTTAACATCTTTTTCAGTCTGAGGCATTGAGCATAATCCTAACCATATCTACTCAAAAGGAAGTCCCATTCTGTTCAATGGGTCTTACTCCCAGGAAAGTGTCTTTAGGATTGCAGCCATCTCTGATATATGTTGCAGCTTCCTGATATGCAGAAATCAAGCTGCTGAAGTTTTTCTGAGAAAGGTTTGACCTGCTAAACTTTCACATTAGGCAGCTCCGAGATCCATGCCAGGGATGAGTGATATCAACTCTATTTTTTAATGTCATATTTGAAGGCTTTTCTAGAAAATGAGGAAAACCTTATGACTATGCGTGTGAGCACACACTAGCTCATATGGAAGTACCTGTTCAACGTGGACCACAGTACCTAGATGGCATTGCTCAAGAGTGTGTACAGTTTGAAAACTTTAGAGTCGTTGTTAAGTGGTTGGTCTCAGCAGGGAGGAGTTTTAAGATGATTCATGTTCTTAATATCCTGTTAAGAATCGCGTGCCCAGCAACACTGAGGTTTAAAGAAGAAATACTCGGTGGTCTCTCATCCAGCTTTTGGAAATGCTCTTCCATTTGGTTTAACTTGGTTGTATCTTTGACATAATATCCTTTAAATCTTAAAACAGAAAACTTTCAAGTAAAAACTAATGATCCGGAGTCCAGAAGTGGAGAAAATTACTCACTGGATTGATTTTCTTTTTCACTTTTGGCTTCACACTGGGACGGGGAAGCCACTGTTTTTCTCTTAAATGGCTGCGCTGCCAAATTATAAGTTGTGAGTGGGCTCCACCCAAGAACATGCATGAGGATTGATATGTTTATGCAGAACACATTTTTCTCCCTTTCTGTGTCTAATACGTAGTGTGGATTGCCAACTGACTAGTGTAAAGAAATAAGCAGAAGGAAAAGAGGGTTGGCACCGAGGACTAAAAAATACCAAAAAAGAGGCAATGACCCAATTGAGACATAACAGGAAATCTAGAATGAATGAGCCTTTGCAAGCTTCTCCATTTGTGCAAGAAAGGAGAGACTTTTCCTTTGGTTTAAGAAAACCACAGCTGCATGTTACAAACTCTAGGAACTGCGGCTTAGTCCCAGCCAGTAGCTCAGGAATAAACCAGAATCCCAAACCATGATTTGATTGATTGGATTTCTAGGCAGTGATGGTGGTCAGGAGGATTGATCTCCTTGCAGACCAAGGGACTCTCAACAGTCTTGTCCATCACCATAATTCAAAGGCATGTATTCTTTGGTGGTCAGCCTTTCTTATGGTCCTGCTCTTGTAGCCATATGTTACTATTGGGAAAACCATAACTAAACAAATCCTAAACCTGTCAAATCAGGTAGATAGTCTTCCCAGGGCATGGTGGTGAGACACATGAAATGATATCTTGTTGGCACTAAAAAAATTCAGGTCTGGGCATTGCCTGAATCGGTAAACTGCTTAGGAAATCCATGTTTACCACTTTGAAGTTCATGATGGGAAAAATATGACTCTAAACAGCCAGTGTTTTTATTCTCTTTTCTCTTGCTGTTTGTTTTGTCCATCTTCAGTGTGCAGCCACACAGGAATGCTGTTTCAGGGTTCATTGGTAATTTATGTAGGCTGTAGTGAAGCCCCAAAAAATAGTCACTGTTGTCTGTGCTCTCGTAGGTAACACCCCCATTTGACTACTGTAGTATATTTTACAACATGGTGCTACACTTTAATACTATTCGGCTGATTATAAAATACCACTACTGGACTAGAGTTCTCTGGAATGGAGAGGCAGGATACTGAAGTTTCTTGCCTGCATTTATATCCTGCCTGACTTCTAATAGAACTCAAGGCAGTTCTCAGGGTTCTCATGCCATCCCCCTCCAGGAACTGAGCAGCCCTAGACTTACCTGGCTTCAGCAATGTAGTTGTAACCTCTCTCTTTTGGATAGCATAAGTTGATTTATTTATTTATTTATTTATTTAGGGGATTTCTCATGTCAAAGAAAATGCCCAAGGCAACTTACATAGTTTTTTATCCATTTATCCTCACAAAAATCCTGTGAGATAGGTAAGACTGAGTGTGAGTGATTTGCTCAAGATAACTCATACTTCATGGCTAAGGAGGGATTACAACCTAGATCTTCCAGATCTCAGTCCCAACCATTACACCGTCCTGGCTGTTGTGTTAAATTATTTAAATGATGAAAATTAATCTTAAAAACTGACCTGTTTACTTCAGCACAAGCATTTGTAGACTGCCGTGCACTTCATCACGTGCATCTGATGAGATGAGCAGTTGTCCATGAACCACAACTGTCCTTGGCTGGAAAAGTGGTCCAAAATGTCTAAGGCTGCAATCCTAAACACACTATTCTGGGAGTCACTGAACACAATAGGGCTTCCTTTTGAGTAGACATGGTTAGGATTGTGCTTTAAAATAAATAAATAAAATCTGACATTTACCTAGGTTCATTCAATGGCAGTCATATTTTCTTCACTTCCTGAAACTAAAATTTTATTCTGTTTCTGATACAATTTTCAGTACTGAGTACGTTTTCTTGTCCTCTCCTATTGTAAGAAAACTGTAGAAAGATATGATTATTTGTTTAATGAACAAAGAAGGATTTTTAAACAAAAAAGCAATTCAGTGCATGAGACAGTAGAAAGATCATCAGATGAACATTTCTTTAGAAAACAAGTGCAGTAGTCCCTTCTAAATTGGTTCTTTCTTGGCCAAATATCTTTTGTACTCTGCAATAAAACTTCCGTTGGGAAGGGAATTGTTTATACAGTGAATGGGTCCTGTGTTTATATTTGGGGGCTGCTGCTATATATGGGAATAAGTTTCTCTTGTGACTTTCTCTTGAATCTTTCCACTGTGTCCTACAGATGACTACTCAAACCTACTTATTGCAGAGGCCCTGCTGGAGCGATGCTTACAAGAGAACCTTGCCAAAATAAAGGACTCTGTTCCATTAATGGAAAAGAATGAGCCAAAAATCAGCAATGCCAAACAGTACTTGACTGGCATTCTAAGCCGAGGCAAGTTAGAGGTAAGCATTCTGTACAGACATAAAACATGAACATTTAAGATCCTGCTAATGGTGTACAATTCCAAGGCTCGGATACAGAATGATGGCATCCTTGAATCCTGTCTGTTTCTTCCACATCAGATCTGCCTTCCAAAAAGATTTCTCTAAATGGGCTGTTTGCTGTCTCTGCAGCATTTTTTCATGAAAAACCCTTTGTTTTATAACTATAATAAATGGACAGCCCAATAATAAATGGACAGCCTAATCCTACCTATAGGTAGGATTAATAATAATAAATAATAAATAATGGACAGCCCAAATCCTACCTAAACTCCAAAGCGGCAGTACAGTGCCGCCAAGCAGCAGCATCACTAGGGGAGTGACACACATGGAGAGACAGCACACTGTAGGGTTGACACCACTCATGACCAACTTGGTCTTGCGTCAGCAATATATCTATTACATGTCTGTGTTGCTCTAGGCAGACGAAAAGGGGTATTGATATGTGCTGCTGCCACTGTTGTAGCTTCTTTTCTGGGCTCAGTCATCTTGCCCACCCTCCCCATTTCATCTACACCTTGCCCTGTTCCATCTTTTGTCTTTTTTTTCTCTCCCCAGCTGCATTCTACATTGCAACTAATTCCAAGTATGCATATATGAAATAATTACATTGTCTTTCCCTTTTTCCACTTCCTTTGTTGTCTCCCATTTGTCTATTTTTAGGCTGTGAGTCCTCTTTGGCATGCCATGTCTTCTCATGCTATGAAAATTGCCATGCATCATAATATTTAATAATAACACTGATAAACAAAAAAATCTTTTGGCGGATATCTTGGTATCCAATGTGCGTTCTAAGACAATTGAGACATGCTGATTCAGAATATGCAAACTGTTTGTCTCTACCACCCACCGTTCTTGAGATATCAGACATTAACTAATTATAGATGTTTAACATAGTATCACGGCAAACAACTGACAAATAGAAGTTTCAGAAGAGCACTTATTACTTCATGTAGTACTAATGAACACATACTATATAGGTCAATCTAAAAAAAAAGCAGGCCTCCGTCAGTCTTGAAAGACTATGATATTGTGCTCTGCGCTGCATACGCTGCATGCAAAGCACGAAAGCCTGGGTTAGATTGTTATGGAGGATAGGCAGCAGAATTAGTCCAATGGAAAGAAAGAGCCAATATGATTGGATCCAGCTGGTGTCACAGAGCTGGGGCTGTGGGTGGTGCAAGCAATTAAGACGCTGTGCCTGTTAACCAGCAGGCCAGGGTTCGAGACCCGGGTCACCCCCACAAGACAGGGTGAGCTCCTGTCCTTAGCCCAGCTCCGCGATGCCAGCTGGATCCAATCGTATTGGCTCTGCCTTTCCAATTCTGCTGCTTGGGTAACAGCCTATCCTCCATAACAATCTAACCCAGGCTTTCGTGCTTCGCTTGCAGGATATGCAGCGCCGAGCACGATACCATAGTCTTTCAAGACTGACGGAGGCCTGCTTTTTTAGGTTAATCTAGTTGAAGATATAGTACATATATTATATGTATTATATACATATATTATATGTATATGGGATTTGTCTGTCAGATAGCCGCATACACATAGCAAAACAAATCTGGTGAATTTATGCAACCTCTCGACACCTTCTTTTTTCCCTGATAATAAAACATAAACAAATTCAATAACAGTACTGCGGTCTCAAAAATATTTTGATGTATTATGTTAAGTGTAACTGTATTCAAAATCGTCAAAAACACAAATTGAGTTGCATTACAAATAACGAAAACCGACGAAAACATATTTGACGAAAGGTGTTTCATATAAATATGTATTTTCTATATCTTCGAAACCTGACGTGATACAGCAAAATGGTTTTCAGATTTGAAATAAGCATGTAAAACTGCATTATAAAATGTAACCATGATGTCAGATATCTACACCTTGTTGATCAGTGTAATCAATGGGTGAGGACAAATCTGTGCATTCATCTAAGTTCACAAAATAAGAGGCCTGGGCTGAGGTGCCAGATTCTGCTTGGTCTTTAATATGGGATTGATGGTGAAGCTACAGCTCTTTACTCTGCCTATGTCATGACTGATGCAACTGTTTATTTTTTTCCAGCCTAAAGATATGACTGAAGCAATGTTGATCCTCGCAAAGCTCCATTATATCGAGGGCTCCTACAGAGAAGCCATCAGCATGTATTCAAGAGCTGGTCTTGAAGATATCGTGGTTGAAAAGAAGCCTTTGTACACATTGCGTCTGCTAACAGAAGCATTTGTGATAAAAGGTAACGGATGGAATTTTAGCTTGAATTATTTCAAATAATAATTGGTGATAGTGATTTGCAAAACTGGTACTCATTGAATCTAAACTCTGTACACACAATAATTAGAAGAGCATTTTCTCATAGGTATTTTTCTCATGAACTATGCTGACCACGCTATCCTAACTCCTCTTTTGGCTGGCACAAGACCTGGCACAAGTCTCATGCTGGACTTGTTGCAAAAGTGCCATAAGGAGAGTTAGGACAGTGAACAGACATGCACCAGACCTTCACATGCCACCTTGGGCTCAGTTGTGCTGGCATAAATTGATTAAACTGCAAAAATGACATCGGTTTTTGTGTGGCATAGCATTGCATTGCTGGCTCTCCGCTATATCTAATAACTGGCTGGCCACTTCAAAGAATAATTATCTAAAGCAGTGTTTTTTCAAAGTTTGTTTTCCTCTGTACCACTTCACATGGTACACTTTTTGGAGTATGACTGGAAGTAGCTGGCAACGACATTAGTACCAATTATTCCTGGGTTAGGAAGCCAGGTGTAATATAATAGAAATTGGTAGGAGCCCAATCCTATTCATGCCTACTCAGAAGTAGTCTCGTTATAGTCAATGGAGCTTGCTCCCAAGTAAGGGTGGATGGGTAGACTTTTTGTACTGCAGAAAACTATACTTTGGAGCCTCCTACCACTGTTTGTTGTGTGACATTTTTGGTTTCACTTCTGACTGGCAAGTGTCCAATAACTTTGTGAGTATCACCAGGCACCACTTCAAGTTCCACTGGTGATACCTGTACCACTGGTTGAGAAACACTGATCTAAAGCGATGTATTCCTCTTTATAGTAGTTGACAGTTTGTCCCTGCTGTTTTCAGATGTCTTGGAGAAAAAGAATCTGTCTAGTTTATGCAATTTTGGGGGGAGATGAGAGGGCAGAGTAAAGTGGGGCGATCACAGAAGTTCAGCTACATATCAGCATTTTTCTTAGACATTTAAAAAACACTATCCTGTAATTTCATCTTTGGTTTTGCTTTCAATTCTTTCTTTACATGTTACTGTAATATTTGCTTTCTATCTATCCGTCTGTTGTTTTTCTACTTCTTTTCAGCATACCTGCCAACTTGTTAGGTGAATGAGACTCTTTGTCTTTCTCTGTCTCTCTTGATGATCAGATACCTTCAACTGGTATGTAATGACTGAAATCAAAATCCACAAAATACCAAACTATTAACTCACTGATAGGAATCACCTTGTTTTTGATCTGGAATCCATTGTACATCACACATCTGCTGTTTTGCTAACTTTTGGAGGTGTCTTTTCTGTATGTGTCTAGGGAGCATCTGTGATTGCAAGTTTCTGTACTTTTCTGAACATATCTACTTAGAATTTATGCTAATTCTGGCCATCATGCATAGAGAATGAGTTGGTGCTTTATTTTATTTTTTTAAAAAAATTTTTGTCTTGTTTCTGGTCTTCTGCACAAGACAGGGGAGCTGATCAGCATTTTCAGCATGGGTCATAGAGGGCCAAGTGCTAAACTGAAAGGTGGTTTAGTGGCTAAAGGTTGATGCTATTGTATCATTTGAGTAGTATCACATCACACCCCCCTGTGATGAAAAATATATGTTTTCTGATGGTCTTAGGCGACCATCGGGTCGTTCGACCACCAAAGGGGTTGCAACACACAGGTTGAGAACCCCTGCACTAGGGGAACTCGGGCAAGCCACCTTCTCTTAACCTTAACTGCAATATAGTAGTACTCACAGAATTGCAACCCGATAATGCACATGAACTGCTTTGAACAATTGAAAGATTTACATAAATCCTAATTATAATTATAAAGAAAAATTTAAAATGGCTTACAGCCAGAATAAGAAAAACAAATAATAAAAGCACAAAATATAGCTCAAAAAAAACCCCCCAAAAACTGAAAATAGCAAGCAGCAAATAGTCATCTGGATTCCTAAAGAATCACATTTTTATTAGATGGCATAATGAACATAAAGATGGGACCTGGGGAGGGCATTCCACAAAGCAGGAGCTACTACTGAAAAGACACTGAAAAATTGCTTGTTTCAGACTCTTTAGCTCTGTGCAGATTGTGGCCATTAGGACGGGGACACTTAAGAATATGTGATTGTATGGACTTGCTTTCCCAAGTAGGCAAAGAGAAAATTGATTACGATCAGGATGTCTATAGGTCCTTCAGTTATGCATCTGAAAAAGCTGTGTTTGTGTCCCCACAATGCACAGCAAATGTCTGGACACTGGATTTCTTGGCTGGATTTTGGACACTGGATTTCTTGGCTGAATTTTGGACACTGGATTTCTTGGCTGGATTTCTTGGCTTCCCCAGTTAGACCATCTGATACCTAATGGGAGCAGCAAACAGCAGTGGAAAAAATAACTGATCTCTGGAGAGGGACCAGGTGTTAGATGTTGTGGAAGAATCAGTTCCTAAAGCTAACTTAGTTGAGTGAAGTGGCTCAAGCTGTTGTGTTGCTGAAGCACGAGCATGGAAATAGATAAATAGGTACCACTTTGGTGGGAAGGTAACAGCATTCTGTGTGCTTTGGCATTTCATCATGCCAGATTCATGCCAGCCCCATGATCATAAAGGTGTCTTCTGACAACACTGGCTCTTCGGCTTTGTCATACGATGACCACCACTCCCTAGAGTCGGTCATAACTAGCAAAGCAAAATGCAGGGAACACCTTTATTTGAGGAGACGAAGCCTTGGTGCAATATCAAGTCCTCTCTTTTTCTTTCAGATATAGCATGGCTGCTCAAAGGCCTACCTTTGAGGCCTACCAAACACTGCTCAAAGGCTAAGGCTACAATCCTAAAGACACTTTCCTGGGAGTAAGACCCATTGAAAACAGTAGGGCTTACTTTTGAGTAGACATGGTTAGGATTGTGCTCTAAGGCTGCAATCCAGAATTAGGGCAGTGAGGAGTGTCTTAGTTGGGCTGCTTCAACTATTCCGAATCCAGAGCAGAAAGGTATGCTGCATCCAGAGAGTCAGGAATCCTGGGCTGCTCCAGCTGCGCCAGAGCATGCTCAGTAGGCACCACGTCAGTGACACCTGGGGAGGGCTTGCTCCTGAGGAGACCCCCCCTCAGCTCACACTGAAGGAAGAGCTGTGGTGCCTGCCTTATAAGGAGTCCCTGACAACCAGTAACAGCTGCAGCATGAGGTTGCAATACAGTTTACAATGGATTCAAGGGTGTGCGTTCAAGTGGATTCAGGGGAGTGGCCTGCTGTATTCACAGCTTAGTGGGCTGCCATCGTTGTTCCATATCCTGAGGTTGAGAGGCTGGAGTTGCAGATATGCTGGCCAAGAATTGTGGTCAACACTGTCATTCTTACTCTATCTTGTCATGGACCCCTATGGGTCTACTCATTTCTATATCTGCTCCTGTGGTGGTATAACTCTGAGGAGCTGGAAGAGGGAATTTCTGCCTGGGAAACAGGCCGTGGATATTCTAAGCAATGCTGAACATGCCCTTAACATGCCTCTCCTCAACATGCCTGAACATGCCCTCAACTGCCTAGGCTGGTCCAGCTAGGGCAGCCCAGGTCCATCTGTCTTGGAGCACCCTATGTTGCCTTAGGCTGCCCCAAGCCTTTTCTGGCATAACTGGGCTGATAGATAATGCAGCCCAAGTGTACTTCTGGATTGCAGCCATACCCTACAATCTAGAGTAACTACGGGAAGATGTAAGAGGCACTTACTCTGGATTGCTCTATGCATTTCCCATAGGTTTCCCATAGGTGGCACTATAACTATGTTGATGTAAAAGGTCCCGTAGTTACTCTGGATTGTAGCCAGTGAGCACAGTCCTAACCATGTCAACTTAAAAGTAAGCCCCATTATGTTCAATGGGTCTTACTCCCAGGAAAGTATCTTTAGGAATGCAGCCTTAGTCTGAGTTATTTGTAGGCTGTGTCAGCAAAGGGAATAGCATCTTTGTTGCTTTTTCATCCACTCTTCCTCCAAAGACAGAAGTAGTGACCATTAGCCTCTGGCTACCCAGTTAACTTTGTGGCCGAATAAGAATTTGAACCTGTTTCCCTTATCCTAATAAGAAAGACTGTTATCCCAGCTACTCTCAACTCTTTTTTTGTCTTCCCTGAGGAACGCTTCCCAGGTTGCCCATCAAAGAAAAATATATCATTAACAGATAAACCGCCTTGGATGACCTTCAGGGAGAAAGACTCAGTACAAATCTAATAAATAATAAATGAACAAACATGAAATCATTTATTATTTTCAGAATGTGTCCCCTTCAAATCTGCTAGGCTGGTTTCAGGCTTAGTTTCCATACACATCTATCACCTTGATGGATGACTAATACTGAGAGCTGGATGAATGCATCCTTACTGGTCCTCATGGACCTTACATTGGCTTTTTGATGTCATTAGTAATTGGCCAACCATTCTGAGATGGTTGGCCAACTTCGGGATGGTATCATTCTGGGATTGTTGGCCAAGTTCAGGATTTGGGATACCATTCTACAGTACATCCATTTCTTCTTGGCCAATAGATCTCAATGTAGGGTGCTACAGAACTGTCCCTCATGTAAATTTGTATCTTCATGAAATCACTGGGAGTGGTGATTAGGAGTTGAGTACCATCAGTATGCTGATGACACTCAGCTCAATCTCTCCTTGCCACAAGATACCTTTGTGGCTGTTGTGGCCCTGGAACAATGACTAGAGGCATTTAGAGGGATCAGAAGCTGAAGGCTAAGGAGCTGAAATTAAATCAATTCAAGGCAAAGGTTCTCTTGGTGTAGAAATCCATGATGCAGACTTCTGGATTCTTGACCTGCTCTGACCTGCTCTGAACGGTTTTCACTCTTCCCTGAAAAAGCAGATTTGTAGCTTGCAGGTTATCCTGGATTCTTAGTCGCATCTAGGTTTCTAAATGTCAGTTTGTGACCAGTCAGTATGTGCCCATCTTTGACTGGTGCATAAGGTGCAAATGTACTACCTCAGTTTAATCTGGCAGATATCAAGATTAGATTTTTCTAACACCTTCTATGTGAGGCTGCCCTTGAAGATGATTCAGAAGTTGCAGCTGGTGCAGAATGTGGCAGTTCATGTAATTGCTGGGGATAGATGTAGATAGGAGGTTTGAGTTTGTCGAACTGCTGCTTTATCTATCTATCTATCTATCTATCTATCTATCTATCTATCTATCTATCTATCTATCTATCTATCTATCTATTTACTTATTTATGCTTTAATGATTTATTTATTTATTTCCATGCCCAGTTCAAAGGGCTTGTTTGGACATTTAAAGACCTTTTACTTACTTTGATTCACAGCTTGAGACAAGTGTATTTGAGATACCTCCTTCTCCTATACTGTCTGATCCATCCTCTTCGGTCATCTGAAAAAACCCTTTTGGTGGTGGCGCCTATAACTATGCAGGGTGGCTATGTAAAATGGATGACAGAGTTCCTCTACCTTTAACCATTGCATAGAAGAGGGAATTTACACAGGTACTGCTTTTTAAACTCTTCTGTGATGAGCTAAACCTGCCTCAATTCCCTCTTCTCTGCAGTGGTTCAATGTACAAGCACTCTGTCCTCCATTTTATATGGCCACCCTGATACTATGGAATTCCTTCCCCTTGGAACTGAGAACTGTGCCCTCAGTTCTGATGACGTTTATATTCCAAATGCTTTTGGTATCCTGTAGGATGTTAGAATATGAGGATTGATGGATCAAACTTTTTATTAATTTATTTAATATATGAGTGAGTGAGGGAGGGAGTGAGGAAAAATACTCTGAGATGTTTTCGCTCAATGATTACCAAGTCACTACCAGATCTTTGGTGGATTGCAAATCTGACAAGGAAAATACATTGAGCTCTTTGGAAACTGGAAGCAGCAGCAAGAGCGTGTTTACTTATGAATAGACAAACATGTCTTGGCACTTATTAAAAGCCAGGCAAAGAGGAATACAAGTTCACCAGAAGGCCCTGATCTAATCACCACACAGAGCTCAACAAACACTGTAGAAGGTTTCCCTCCACCATAGTAAGAAAGGATAAAAAGAGAAACTTGAGTGGCTGGTAAAGTGAAACTTTTTTAACTCAAAGCTATGCGCATTATTCAGTGGTAACTCGCTTAACAAATGCCTCGCTTAACTAGTGATCCACATAACAAGCAAAAATTTCTCTAGGATTCTGCCTCACATAACAAGCATTGCTTCACTTAATAAGCACACTCATTGGCATTTGGGACAGATGCACTGGCCAGCAGCCCTTTTAAAAAGTGTCAGGGCTGCCTAGTGCACCTGCCCTTAGTGGAAGCAACACTTCCATGCTGTTCCTCCTGTGGCCAGATGTCCGCTGGGCAGAGGGAGAGAAGAGCAGTGGAGAAGAGGGAAGCAGCTCAGGGCTAGCCAGAAGGGAGCAGGGGGGAGAGAGGCTCAGGAGGACGAGAAGGAGAAAGTGGGGAGACACTTGGAAAGTGTCTTTGATTGCAGCCTTCTAACCATGTCTACCCAGAAGTAAGCCCCATTGTGTTAAATGGGGTTTACTCCCACAAAAGTGTCTGTAGGATTGCAGCCTAAGTAGACTTCATAGGATCATGCACATTGAATGCATGTTTTGAATTCAATTCCAGTGTTTTGTCATCATTTTTACATGCAGTTAATATTTTATATGAATTTTTTGGGGTTTTGGAACCAATTGTCTGAATTTCCATTATTTCCTATGGGAAAATCCACTTCACATAAAGAGCATTTCACATAACAAGCATGCTTCTGGAATGAATTAAACTTGTTATGTGAGGCACCACTGTATATGTGGAACCATATGTGTGTGGTAGAGTGCACTTGACTCTCCTTGACTTCCCCTTTTGTTCTTCATTGTATCTTAACCACTTTGAGAGCCCTTGGTCTAAGGGGAGGTGTATGAATAACTTGGATAAAGAAATGTTCCTTCATTTGTTGCCTTTCTGCTAGTTCTGGGGAGGGACAAGAAACCTCTCCCTGTGACCCCTACAAAACCTGTTCATTTGCCTCTTCTTCCTCCTGATATTTCATGAGGCATTGCTCAGGTACTTTGAAACCTTCCTGGCTTGCCTTAAGTTATAGAAAGTTCTTGCTTTTGCCTTTTAAAAAGACAAGGTAAAAAGCTGGGCAGAATATGGCTTCTGCAAAAAGTGTGTATGTGATCACAGAAATGCAATATACACTTTCATAGTTGTGCTCATTAAGGAAGTAGAGGAGACATATCTTGGTATATTATAAATATCTAGGATGAGGAATGGGGGTTGATGGAAATATATATTTTTATTTTATTCCATTCTTGCTCTAAGGAATTCAGGGTAGCGTACATGGTTCCTTCTGTCCTACTGTCTTCAAAACAGCCTCCTGAGAGATAGTTACTGGCCCGTGGTCACTCAGGAAGCTTTAAGGCTGGACAAAGATGTGAACCTTGCTCAGGGTGCAATCCTAAGAAATTTAGGCTGGCTTAACTCAGCTGACCTATCTTTGCGTGATGGTGTGGGGAGGATGGCGTATGCCTTTACATTGGCCTAACCCTTCCAGTAGATGTGCAGAGGTGTCTTACGAAACTTTTGTGACATCCCCAGGTCAGTACAGAACTTATGCCATGGCTTAGGCCAGTCTAACTGGGTAAGTTTGCAGCCTTAGATCAGGAGAACATCCTGCTGGATCAATCCAAGGGTCCTGCTAGTCTAGCTTCTTGTTTGTCTCAGTGGCTCCTCAGATGCCCCAAGGAACCTATAAAACAAAATACTGTACCTGTACCTTTGCATCTGGCATTCAGAGGTTTTGCATCAAAACCTGAAAATCATTCAGGTCTGACACCAGAACTTTAGCACCTTCCTGGCTGTCACCTGGATACAAATCACCTGTCACCTGTATACAAACAAAGGCCTTGTATGGAACCATCTGAAACCCAGAGCTGGGCAAAACTGATGTCTAGAAAGTTCCATGGAGGCTGGAGGTACATGAAATTAAATTTTGTTGCACAATATGATTCATGAAACAGTTTGGCTAATTATTCATTGATGCTTTTCAACTGAATTTTAAGAAGGTGCTATTGCTGTCCTTGTAGGTTTGGCTCTGGAACGGTCTCCCAATTCTGTGGTTTCCCAGACCCGGCTGTCTGAAAGAGAAGAGGAAGTGATGGCTTGTTTTGAAAGAGCATGTGTGATTTCCCAAATCTTCCTACAAGAACTTGAGAAGGTAATTGGAAACTTACATGAAATACCCCATGGCACTTCCAAAGGCTGGGAGAGTGACAGCCTTACGAGGCTGTCATTTATTCAATTCTGATGGAGCCACAGAGCTCCGAGGGAGTTAGGAGTTTAGAAACATAGTCAGAAGGGCTTGGAACAATTTACTAATGAGATATAGGGCTTGCTTACACATCATCAGCCTTATCTTCTGTATTGGTGCTATACCTGGCATCTCATCCCCATCCACCCACTGGCCACATAATGTGGCTTGCAGAATATTTTAGAATTCTTCTGTCTTGTAGGCTTTGGAAAACAAAGCAGTTGAGCCCCTGGTTGACCACCCACTGTGAGCATATGAGAACTGCCACCTTCTTGGTCTATTTAGCTCAATATTGACGGGCACACCAGGGTTTCAGACTGGGACATTTCTCATCCCTACCTGGAAATGCTGCTCAAACCTGGGGCCTACAATACTGAGATGCTTTTAGCCCCCGCCTAAAAGGTGGTTGGTGGAGTTGGCTGCACTCTGTTTGGTGAGCCGAAATTGTGCACATCAGTGCAATATCATATAGACAGATTTATAGAATTTCCCCCTTTTTACATGCTGAGAACAGCACCAAAATAGCCAAGACTATCAGCCAAAAAATAAAATGGACATTTTTTTGTTTATTTGCATCTTTTTGTGACTTTTCATGAGAAAAAGAAATTTTCAACCAAGTGGCTTCTTCCATTTATCTATAGCCAAGACTCTGCAACTTTTCGATCTTTGGATCCCTTTACACTTCTAAACAGAGTCTCAGGAAGCTTGTTGGCAAATGCTTAGAGTATTGGGGAGCCTCAGTGTGCTAACACTTGTGCAAAGTGGCTCAGCACTGAGCTGGTGGTAGCCACTTATGATGTATTAGTTGAGCCCCTGAAAAGATGTCAAGGAGGCATACAGTGCAATCCTAATCATTTCTCCTCAAATGTAAGCCCCATTGTGTTCAGAGGGTCTTACTCCCCGGAAAGTGTCTTTAGGTTTGCAGCCATACTTTGAGAAAAGCTGGTCCATAAAGTTGTGCTTCTGTTTCCTTTCCCTTCTACCAGGGTTTCAGCAACACACATTCAAGAGGCATAAAAGGTGGTCATGCTCCATTGTTGGACTTTGAGCTTCCATACTTCCTGGAGGCAGCCCTGCAGAGTGCATACATCGCTCACTTAAAACGTGGGTAAGTGTGATACTACCTGTCCGCACTTCCAGATGTTTGATGCTGAATGTGGTTTTGCATAATGCAGACCTATTATCTGCTGGGGATTACGAATGCTTGAGAGATTGAGGGTGCAATCCTGATCTATAGTTAGGCCAGCCATAAGCCTTGGCATAAATCCTGTGCTTGCCTAGGGGTGTTACAAAAGTGCTGTAAGGCACTTTTGCTTCACTCTTGGGTGGGGAGTTAGGCCAATGAACAATATGGCAACTGCCCCACATCCAATCACCATGTGAGTTACACCAGGTAAGTTATACCAATTTAAAGGTTAGGATTGCACCCTGAGTGAAAGGACCTTTAAACAGGGATATCTGAGAGGCAGTGTGGTGAGAGGTTCCCATGTGATTATCTTAACTGAACAATTCCAAGCCTCACATGGCTAGACGACTAACCACGAGTTAAGCCTATTGTTGCAACCAATGCTCTGATAGCTGATCATATGTGTGTTTGCTGAGAAGGAAGTCCTCTTGTATGTAGGAAGTCCTCTAGGAAGTCCTCTAGCTCCCAGGTAATCAGGTTTAGGACTGTAATTTTAGTCTCCTTTTAACCACAAGTTTTTATAAATCCTTAGCAGAGTTTCAACCTGATTCTGAATTACACAAAACTTGAGGCATGGTTCGTCTCTTGTTTGTAGCAAATTGTGCAATATCTGTGCAAATATCTGCTTGAATTGGGTCAGCCTGAAAATAAGCCAAGCAATTCCCATTCAAAGTGGGATTTGAACTCACCTTCTCATTCCTGAACACTCAAATCCCCACTCAGTGACCAGTTCCCCAAACTTCCATGTCCCATTTACTGGGATGGTGTTCCAACAGCAATAGGAAGTGGTAGTGAGTGGAATGGAAGGGTTGTATGTCTTCCTTTTTTGGGTATCCATCACAAGATCCAAACTGGAAAATAATCCATGATTCATAATAAGGCAAGCATTGCAAGCCAACCAAGACTCATACTTCTGATCATGGAAATAAAATCCTTGGCAACACCACTGGCTCATACAGTGTTAATTTTCCTTTTTGCAAAATGTGGTTTTCAGTAGAAAGGTATTGTGTAAGAAAATCAATACAGTACATATAGAGTTGGACATGTTTCTTTTTTGCCACAAGAGGGCACAAGTAGAACTTTAAGACGCCATGCAATTAAAATATGAAAGGGTGAAAAACGTGCTCATTATTGTACTGCATGCCAGATTCAGGTTCCTTTATTATTGGCATTGTACTGTATGGCAGGAGAAGTTTTTTTTTTTCTGGAAAGTAAAAGATTTGGAGAGATGCAGTTGTTCTAAGAATTAGGTGGTATTTTTCCAAGCAGCTGTACTGCTAATGTCGAATAAACCTTTGCAGACCAGGATGCAATTTCCAGGTTGTCTGTTGAAATTCTATGTAATTAACTGAACATTTTGTTTTAATTAGCAGTGCTTTGAACATCTGTTCAGGCAAATGAAAGGAAAATAAAATTATTATTGTCCAATAGCTCTGAAGAGACAAATCAATTTTGCGATCATGATGGCTCATGGGCGGCTTTCCTTTGTCAGAGCAAACAGCATTCCACAAAGTGTATCTAAAAGTACCCTGTAATGTATCAATGAGCAGACTGACGTCTGTGATTGGACACATTTGTGGTCCAAATGGATTTTACACTTAAATGAAAAGGATTTGTCTCTTATACTAAGCACAAAAAAGGAGATATAACAAGTGCAGTCCTAACCAACTCCAGGGCAAGGGCAACGCAACTCAGATGTAAGAGAATAAAAATGGAGGAGGCCTTCATGATAGCTCCCCATTGGTGCAGCTGTGCCAGTGCTGAAAAGTTGGTGAGGATTGCACACACAGTCACTTTACAAACCTTTCCAAATATGATCCAGAAAGAGCATCCAAATGTCCCCTGTGGTCGTCAGAGATCTTCTCTCACAGGCTCTTTTCTGGGATCTTTGCATGAGAGTCTGGAACTTTGATGTCCTTGAGATCTCCTTGATGTCCTTCATGACCATCACCCAACTTGAGTGGGCATTCTTCAGTCAGGAATTTCTTTCCTTCCCCCTCAGAGTCTGTGTTCATGATCAGATCTGTCTTGCCTTAACATAGATTGCCTTTCTCTTATCCTTAGCAACATTGTTAAAGGAATAAGAAATCTCCGAGATTTTTTGCGGACTGTGGAAACCAAGACCACTCAGAGCTTCAGAATGGTAAGGGGAGATGATCAGAAGGTACATTAAACTCTCTTTGGAAAGAAATGGTAAGGAAATCCTTGGGGTTCCTTAATGCGCTTCCTTTTGAATGCTTGACAAGGGTTGTGACTACTACGGCATTATTTTCAGAAAGGGAGGAATTAAAAAACAGCCTTTCTTTTTGCATTAGTTAGCTGGTCAAATGGAATTTAAAGGAGGAAAAAAACGGGCTTCTGTGATCTTTGTTTTTCCAATATGATTAGCTAAACCAACATTAGTTGTGCAAATTGAGGAAAACCATGCACATTTGTCTAGTTCAGGGATCTCTAAACATTGTAGCAGGAGCGCCACACCATCTTTCTGATACTGTCAGGGGCTGAAAAAAAGAATTGATTTATATTTCAAATTTGAATAAATTTACATAAATGAATATATTAGTGATGGAACCTGTGAATGGATGAATTCAAATCAGTTTATAAACACTTTGCAACAGACAGAGAGGGTGATCGTCACATTAGTTCATAAGCAATTTCATATACAGAGAGACGAGATGTGTGCAGCCTCCCATCCCTCAAAATTCATTCCCAAAGTTCTTCTCACCTCTGGAGGATTACAGGGCTTGCCCAAGGGCCAGAAAGAAGGAACTTGCTGAGGGCCAGATGGAGGATCCTTGAGGGCCAGGGCTTGGAGACCTCTGGTCTAGTTTATGTGGGTTGCAGAATTCTGCCTGTGAATGAAATGCAGAATGAATACTGCTTATGAAAAAATGAAATTCAGAATTCTTTTTTAGTTCAGTATGTTTAATGCTTTTCACAATATCCGAGAGCCAGCATATATTGACTTCCATTGGAACCACTTCATGGGGATGGAGGAACTTAATTGGCTTTGCAGTGCCAATCCTGATTCATAGAATCATAGAATCCTAGAGTTGGAAGGGACCTAGTAGGTCGTCTAGTCCAATCCCCTGCCTGTAGTAGGAAATCCTCCTAGAGCATCTCTGACAGGTGCTCATCGAGCCTCTGCTTGAAGATCCCCAGTGAGGGAGAGTCCACCACCTCCCTTGGCAATCTGTGAACCGCCCTCACTGTCAGAATTTTTTCCGGATATCCAACTGGAATTTCCTTTCTTGCAGTTTGTACCCATTGGTTCTAGTTCTGCTTTCAGAAGCAGCTATGAACAAATAAGCCCCTTCCTCCATATGACAGCCCTTCAGGTATCTGAAGAGGGCAATTATGTCTCCTCTCAGCCTTCCTTTCTCCAGGCTGAACATCCCAAGTTCCCCCAACCTTTCCTCGTAGGGCTTCCCTTCCATCCCACTGATCATTCTTGTCGCTCTCCTCTGCACTTGCTCCAGTTTGGCTGCATCTTTCTTAAAGTGAGGTGCCCAGAACTGAACACAGGACTCAAGGTGAGGTCTAACCAATGCGGAATAAAGAAGAACCATAACACCTTGAGACGTGGAAGCTACAATCCTCTTAATGCAGCCTAAAATGGCATTTGCCTTCTTCGCAGACACATCACACTGCTGGCTCACGTTCACCTTGTGATCCACTGCAACTCCAAGATCCCGCTCACATGTTGTGCTGCCAAGCCAAATATCCCCCGTTTTAGTGGAGGAAGCTACAAGGAGAGGGGCCATCCTTGACCTGATATTAATAAATCGTGAAAAACTGATTGACCAGGTCAACGTCGCAGGAACTTTAGGAGAAAGCGATAATGAACTGCTAGAATTTAGAATAAAAATAAAAAGATTTCAATAAAAAGATTTCACAGTGAAACCGTTATATTGGGTTTGAGGAAGGTGATTTCAACAAACTTAAAAGAATCATAGGCGGGATCCCATGGGTTGATGAACTAACGGGAAACTGAGCACAAATTAACCATTTGTTTGCATTAAAGCATTGTTTGACTCTTCAGTGCATTAATGCATTTTTGACTCTTCAACCATATTCTTAACTTGTTCAGAGCTGCATCCTATAAATTAAAGGTGTCAAACTCTGGCCTAAGGGCCAGATGAGGCACATGGCATGCCTCGATGTGGCCTGCAGCAAGCCTCTTCCATTCAACCTGTGGGCAACCCCTCCCATCCTTGGCAGCCAGGGAAGCTCTGCTCTCCTCACCTCCATAAGATGTTCTGAGGGCCAGGGAGGCTGCATGTGAAATAATCACTATCCAAAGCTTTCTTTGCTTCTCCATGAGATTCTCAGACAGAAAGTGCCAAAGTCCAAAGCAACTGTTATAGCCTTTTGGGGAGGGGGTCAGGCCAGTGCACAAACACTTGCTTGCCTTCCTACATCACCAAGGGAATGGGAAGACCAATGAGTTGTGCTGGCCTAGGATTGCACTCTTTGAGAGTAACACTTTACTGATTCAGCACAATCCTATCTGTGTCCACTCAGAAGTCCCATCATGTTCAATGGGGCATACTTCCAGTAAAGTGTTTATAGCAGAGGTGCACAAACCTTTGACAGAAAGGCCACATTATCACTCTGACACTGTAAAGAGATGGCAGAAAGAAAAAAATTCAGGGGCCAGAATGACTATATTAGAGATGGAAATGATATGAACGAATGGATGAATGAACAAATTCAAACTAATTCATAAACACTTTCTAACTTAGAGAAAGGGGGTGATCTTTAAACCAATTTATAAACACTTTCATCCTCTGTGTGTGTATGAAACATAGGCTGGCCAAAGACAGATAGACCTGGGCCAGCCTATCTGTGCTAGCCTAGGCAGTTTAGGAGAGGCATGTTAAGGTCATGTTCAGTATGGATTAGAATTGTGCAGTTAGGCTATATCCAGAGCCTGTTTCTTGGAAGAAATGCCCCCTCACAGCTCCTTAGAGTTAGATCACCTAAAGAGCAGGAATAAATCTGAGTAGACCCATTAGGGTCCATGATAAGCAAGAGTAAAATTGGAAGTGATGGCAAAAATTTGAGTTCTAGGCCAGGGATCTCCAACTTTCAGCTTCAGGGCTCCTGGACCTTTAACAATGGTGTAGAGGAGGGAATTTCAGTAGGTCATCTCTTTTCATCTCACAGATCATAAGCTACGCCTGCTGAAATTCCCTCCTCTACACCATTGTTAAAGGTCCAGGAGCCCTGAACTTGAAAGTTTGGAAACCCCTGTCCTAGACTAACCCCTGCCTCTCAACCTTAGGATACAGCACAACCGCACTAACCCACTGAGCATGCTGCCTCCTCAGTATCAGTTTGGGCCAGGCAGAGACCTTCTAATCCTGTGGATTTGGCCTAACTAGTCAGTTCAGGATATGACCTACTTAGGCCAGCTTAGCTGGGCTATTTTTCTATTTTAAAGTTAGGGTTGCATTGCCCAATCTCTAAAGCTCAGTCTGTGCCTGACAAAGATGCTAGCAGAGGCTGGGAATGAATATCCCTGGCCTTGGCTGAGCTTAGACTCCCTTTTGGAGCACCCCTTGTCTCCAGAAGGTGCGTGTAGTGGGATGGAAGAGGGCAAATCCAATCTCCAGATAACTGAATCTGCAAATATGGAGCTCCCTGTATAAAATTTCATGATACCAATATACCTATGTACATCTGGCTGAAGTAATTGTGTATTTTACCTTTTGATATCTTCCTCCTTTTCCCTCTCCTTTCACGGTTGTGGTGAAGGCATTTTATACCTACTGGCATTGACATGCTTTTGAACTGCTAGGTTGGCAGGATCTGGTTCAGAGCCACAGTACTTGGCAGTCTTGAACTCAGATCTTAAACTGCCGACCAGCCAAAACAGTGTTCTAACCACTGAGCCACTGCTGCTGTATTTCATGCAGATTGATGATGTTGTATTATAAACAAATAATTTATTGGGACTATCCAAGAACAGCTGCAGTGATTATTGCTTGGACCTGGGCAATGCATCGCATTTCCAAAAGTTGGTGGAAGAGTTGAGAGGCAAGAGATGAGGGCTATAGATGAAAAACCTGTCTCATTTGTGTTGACTTGGAAAGAGAAGGCAAGTCACTGATGCTGTCCTTGTTTCTGAATTATTGAGCAACCTTGAAGGGCAAAGCTCTGGTTTCTAAGCTTGAATGGCCAATTCTTAAAAACAAATCAAAGTGTGTTGGTTTTGTATCGACAAAGGAGACATTTGGGATAACAGGATTAACATGACAGGGCACTTAATTTAAATTCATTGTGTGTGTATTTGCTGTTAGCAGTGAAGTGTACTCCAAACAGAATAATGCTTCACCCACCTTCCCCCTTTTTTGTGGGGTTTTGTTCCACATTGTTGCATTATAAATAGAAAGATCTGAACTGTTCTTGTTTGTCTGCTTTTCCTACTAATGAAAGCAAAAGTAAGGGTGCACTCCTAACCTAGGTCAGCACAGCTCATGTTTGTGCACTGGCCTAACCCCCCCACCAGGAGTGGGGCAGAAGTGTCTTGTGGCACTTTTGTGACATCCCCAGGTCAGCACAGAACTTAGACCAGGTATGTAATGTATGTAGCAGAAAACATACCTACATATGTGGAATCTCAGAAGGGGACAAATTCTGTTTTATAGACATTTTGGATAGTAATTAGTACCTTATGGAGTTATCAACGGAAACACACCGAAAATTGTAAAATAGTCCTTTACATAAATCCCTTCATGATATTCCATGAGTCCTGCTCAAAATGTTTAAGCTGTTTTCATTCACAAAACAGACTACCTATGTATTTTTGGATTTTTTTGAATTCTAAAATCAAACAAACACAGGTATTGATATACTGCCTTTTAGGTAATTGGATTTCTCCTCTGACTTTATTTCAAGGTGGTTTACATGGGCAGGCTTTCCAACCCTCGAAGAGGGTTTAACAATTGACAGAAGTTCTATCTTTCTATTTTCTGAGGTAGTTCCTTTAACATATGAACTAAGTTCTCTGGCTTCTGTTTTGCCCTGTGGAGCAGACTTAGCTGTGGCTGGCTTTCTTATCTTCAACACTCACGAATACAGTCCAGGATCAAGGTCTCTCCTTGCACAGCTTCCGGTGTTTCAAGCTGCAAACTTCAGATTTTATCTTCCAGCAAAACAGTGGCTCAACCCTATAGATCAGACTTCTTCCCAGACCAGACTCTCACCAAAAATGAGAGTGATACACCAAGGAAGGCTCAGTGTGATTCTGTCCCCAACAGAAAGGCAAGGCAGATGTCAGTTCTAATTTAGTTTTTTAAAAACCAACATAACATGGCCCCATGTGTAGCACTTGCATTGGAGCATGGACAAGGTGACCATATGACTGGATTTTTCCAGATTTGTCCTCTTTTTTTAGCCTTCTATCCAGGTGTCCTCCAAAAGGGCTTCATAGTCCTCCATTTTGGCTTCATTTTTTAACTTTGCAATGGTGTCCAGTACCCCATCATGTCATATGTTGTTGGATTCATATTGAAGAATCCAATGCAAAAATCAGTTTTGAAATATTTCCTTCCTATTGAAAGTTAAGACAAAAAATTAAAAATCAAAAATATGCATTGAGCTCTATGGGAAAGTGAAAGTGCCCAATAGTGTGTCTTTACTCATGAGTAGGCAAATGTGCCATTGTTCACCAGAAAGGCCAGGCTGAGAGGAATCCAAGACCTTGTCCTCCTTTTTAGGTTCAGGCATCTGGTCACCCCAGTCATGGCACAAGGTGGATCTTTATCTTCTTTTGGGATTTTAAAAATTTGCTTTCCTTCTCTCTTTCCAATGTTTTCCAGACAGCTGCCAAACAGCTGGCAGAGCTGCTTCTACACTCATTAAGTGAAGATTGTTACTGGAGTCCCTTATCTGATCCTCTTCCAGAGTTCATGAACAAAGAGGACAATTCTTACATTTGCTCTACTCTGCGTCGAAGACTGCAGCTGCATGCTGGAGACAAGTGTGTACTGTTGCATCCAGGAGTATAAAGTGTGATTAAGACATCTTACATACTGTATGCTGGCAAATCATTATTTTTGCAAGTTCTTTCCCTTCTAACCATTGGCTGAATTGCTGTGATGTCCTAGAATTTGCAGAATGTTCTATTTACTGAAAGGCTCATAGATGTCTGATAATCAAGTGCAACTCCTACAAGGAAAATGGAAGTAGATATGAGGGTGATTCAATAAATAAGGTGAATTTTTCTGTATAAAGACTTCTAATACAGATAGAAGCTTTATTTTTTTATTTTTCAGCATAGTCTCCCAGCACTGTCACACACTTTTCCCATCTGTGCACAAGCTTCCGTATTCCCTCAGCGTAAAAATCTTTAGACTGATGTCTCAGCCAGTCGCTTTTGACTTCATCGTCAACACAAAACTCAACACTTTTGACTTCATCGTCACTTTCAAACCGTACCTCTCGTGAACGCTTTCAAGGGACCAAACAGGGGAAAGTCTGAAGGGGCAAGGTCTGGGCTATAAGGGGGATGAGGAGCAGTTCCCAGCCCAGCTTGTTGATGGTCTGCACCGTCTGAAAAAGAAAGGGACAGAGAGATCCAATAGCCAGATCTCGGAGGCAAGAGGAGGCAGTTGTTGAGCTCAGGGGAAGCTGCTCTAATCCTTTCACTCTGAAAATGCAAAAGGTGCTCTGTCCCTTGAAAGCGTTCACGAGAGGTACGAAGTTTGAAAGTGACGATGAAGTCAAAAGTGTTGTGAGCGACTGGCTGAGACATCAGTCTAAAGATTTTTACACTGAGGGAATACGGAAGCTTGTGCACAGATGGGAAAAGTGTGTGACAGTGCTGGGAGACTACGTTGAAAAATAAAAAAAATAAAGCTTCTATCTGTATTAGAAGTCCTTATACAGAAAAATTCACCTTATTTATTGAATCACCCTCGTATGTTATAAGGGAAGCATTTGGAAAAAGGGGGAAAAACTCATACATGACCCAAACACTAAATTATGTGTAACTTGTAGATCTTTAGCGTTCGGGATGAATTTAGTGTTGGAATTAAAGACGCGGGGGTTGTAAAAAGAGATTGTATTTCATACTAATTCAGAATAGTAGTCAGATCTTTGCCTTGAGGCTATATGATTTTTTTAAAAAAATTTGTTTCCTGCACATTCAGGCAGGAAAAATGCAACTCTGCATCAGAAATATTAGTTCCACCTTGTCAAGAAGAGGAATTTCTTAATGAGAAGCGAAGCCAATTGGCTACGTCCCTTCAGACAGAGCTGAGTTTCCTCCTAAGATACCATAGCCTTTGTAGCTTTTTAGTCATCCCAGTCTGAAGACACTATTATGTAACAAATTAATCATGTATGAGCAGTTTCAAGTTACTAGTCCTTTGGTGGTGTTAACAAGAGTCTCCCTTGAGTGAAGACCTAACATTGCTGATATAAAAAAGTGTGTTTGTCTTTCAGCATCTACAGCCCCCAAGACAACGTTGAAGAGGCTCTCCTCCTCCTCTTGATCAGTGAGTCCATGGTAAGCTACAGATGGCTAAATGTAAAGAATGATAACAATTGAAACAGTAACAATAATTAGACTTATATCTGACATTTGCATGGCAGGACTTACAGCTTCCTTTGGGAGTTGCAAATTGGCTGCATGTACGCACAGACTTGCCTCCACAGAGTTGGAAATACAGTACTTGCCTTTAATGCAAGGGAAGCAGTTCTTTTCTGATGTATCACTGCAGAATTACTGATTAAGCAAACATTCAGCGAACAGTCTAAGAACCTTAATAGAAAACTGTGACTCACCGTTCATGTGGCTTAGGAACAAAACCATGATGATGTGATTTTTTTAAAAAAGTGACATTAATGAGAAAAGAATATTCTTATTTTCCTCTGTGTTTCAGCATTAATTTAAAGATGCTTAGACTATGCTTAAAGTGGATTGGTTTACTAAATGCTAAGCAGTGAGAGACTTTACAGTACTTTACCAAAGAATTTCCCTTCTACTCACTAAAAACAAAACATCAGAATCATGAATGTGAATTATATAGGACTGTTTGGGAGTGATCTTAATTGGCAGATTGACAGATCCATTTGAGATGTATGTGACATTAATGGAGGAACTGGGGTTGCATTTTGTAATGCCTTTTTCTTGCTTACAAGCAGTTGATGGAGGCAGGATTTGGTTCAAGTCTGTGACATTGTGGAAATGGGGTTTAATCTTTTCCCCTTGTTCTCTCCAGGTTTTAAATCACACCCCCTGCATAAGCAACCAAATAGCAACCTTGTGTTTTGTCTCTGCATGCCTAAAACGAATTTGAAGCAGCAGTTTAAGTTGACAAAATAGTAGAGGGAACAACAGTAAATTCCTCCTTCCCCAGTGCCTTGACCCCAAGCCACATCATTTACAGAGGCACTCTGCCGCTGCTTTTAATAAAAGGAAAATATGTCCCTCACTGCATTCAGTTTATCTGTGACACATTTAGCTGACTGAATCTCTACTATAAAGTAAAGGCAATTCCATTTGCAGTTGTCTTACAATTCTCAGCAGAATTCCTTCTGGGGATAAAAATCCAAAACCAGCATTAATTTGGATTTTTAAGTGTGTTTTTGAGAATGCTAAAATGTTTATACATCAGCTACTGAAGGTTACGATTTATTTTTTTAAATCATTTTTTGTTTATATAACACCAAGAGTGATTGACCACTTTAAAACCACAATAAATATAAAAATAGATAAAGGGCACAATCCTAACCAATTTAGGCTGGCATAACTCACCTGGCATATCTATTCATAGAGGTGTGAAGAGGCTGGCACATGTCTGTCCAGTGGCCTAAACAGCCTTCCCCCAGGAGTGGGACAGAAGTGCCTTATGACACTTTTATGACATCCCCAGGCCAGCACAGGACTTATGCCGGGATTTATGCTGGCCTGTCTGCAGGTTAGGATTGCAGTCAAATTCACTTATATAACACAATGAAACCATAATTAAAAAGTCTGATTAGCAGAATCATAGAATCATAGAGTTGGAAGGGACATAGTAGGTCATATAGTCCAACCCCCTGCCTGCAGCAGGAAATCCCCCTAGAGCATCCCCAACAGGTGCTCGTCGAGCCTCTGCTTGAAGATCCCCAGTTTGGGAGAGTCCACCACCTTCCTTGGCAATCTGTTCCACTGCCAAACCGCCCTCATCGTCAGGAATTTTTTCCGGATATCCAACCAGAATCTCCTCTCTTGCAGTTTGTACCCATTGGTTCTAGTTCTGCTTTCAGAAGCAGCTATGAACAAATGAGCCCCTTCCTCCCTATGACAGCCTTTCAGGTATCTGAAGAGGGCAATCATGTCTCCTCTCAGCCTCCTCTTCTCCAGGCTGAACATCCCAAGTTCCCCCAACCTTTCCTCGTAGGGTTTCCCTTCCATCCCACTGATCATTCTTGTCGCTCTCCTCTGGACTTGCTCCAGCTTGGCTGCATCTTTCTTAAAGTGAGGTGCCCAGAACTGAACACAGTACTCAAGATTTCATGCAAGGTCACAACCCAAACAGACAAGCTGTGTTTAGCCATTCTCCTAAGGACAATGATCAAGTAGATTGAATGACTTTGACTTCAAGGGCAATTTGGGCCAATCACTATCTCTTAGCCTCATCTACCTCGCAGGTTTTTGTGAGGATAAAGGGAGGGAAAGCACTATGTATACCACCTTGAGCTTCTTGGAGGAGGAGTTAAATAAAAATTTAAAAAATAAATAAACATCTGGTCACTAATAAGGTGTTCATTGGGTCTTACTCCCAGGAAAGTGTCTTTAAGATTGCAGCCCTAATCACAGTAGTCAGCACTGAACTAGGTGGACCTAGTGGTGTGGCTTCACAAAATGCACCTTCCTTCTTTCAAGTGAAGGACTTCAGACAAAGCCAATTAGTAGATGTGGATCAAAAATTGCAAACTCACTGACCAATTGTATGTTGCTTTCATCATATTTTGTACTCCAGAAAGGTCATGGATTCTAAAATACATCCGTCTTAACCATCAGACTTTGCCCTAGTTCAGCTGCTGTTCCTTTTGCACAGAAGCACTAACTGCCGGCAGAATAAGCCTGTCCTTAAAACATCCCTAAGTCTGTTTTAATCACCTCCCCCTTGAGCGATCTTTGTTCTGCACTTGGTTCTGGAGCTACTTAATATTAGCAAGAGATTTCTTGGAGCAAGGAATGGAACATCTGTCAGTGTCCCCTTTCTGTGTTTATTTTGAAAAGCCTTTGTTTGCATTCAGGAATTCTGTTCCCTTTTTTCAATTTTGGTCGCTCAAAGTACAATTCATGAACCTGCAACTCAGGGCACTGCCTGTATCAGACAGCTTATTATTATTCCAGCAAAGCCTGCCTTCCCATCCATGTGACATCTGCCTGGCATGCAGGGGGATCAGCAAAGCATCCCACAACTGGTGCAGGGTAATTTGGCCAGCCTGGGCTGCCTCATCTCTTCTCAGCTATACTGGGAACACAGCTGCCTATGGCCAAGACTAATAAACACTCTGCCCAGTGTACAGAAGATTAAAAATAATTTATCACAGTCTAATTCTTGAGTCAGGCAGCCAGATGGGATTTAACCTTGAAAAGCCCAAGGAAGAGAAGACTGGAGATGCTAGAAGCTGAATTGGTAATAGCTTCTGATGCACTGAGTCCTATATGCAGTTTCTTTGGCTTTCTTGGCTCTGCTGAATAATTTTATTCAAAAGGCATGTGAATTCTTACTTAAAGAAACTGGTAAAAAGTGTCCTTCTATCAAACAGTGGAAGAGAGTACAATTGGGGACAGTCCGGCATACAAGATGCAAAAGAGAGGAATAAAGTCTTCCCTATCTGGAATCCTTCCGTCTATGAACTTACCTGTGCCCTTCCAACTGGCAATTATATTACAAAGTGAACATCACAATGCCCATTAATTTCAGTGCAGACAGTAATATCACATTATAGATTTTTAAAGGTTGTTTTTCTTCTCCAGAGCTGTGTTCTAAAGTGCACAGATAGATGTTTCTTCTTTAATTGGCTATAAAATTGGAGGCTCTTGAATTGATTTTCTTACAGCATAATTCATCCAGTTGTTTTATTTATTATTAAGCTGTGCAAACAGCATGCCTATAAGATGCTGTGGAACTAATTTTTTTTTTGCAACACTGTGCAGTGTTGAAGAGCACTTAGAGTAAATACAGAGAGCTAAGAGGGCCCTGGTAGAGGACTACTCAAGGAAAGTGTTCATGATCAGGGATTGTATTTTGCAGGTTGAATGAACATCTCACTGACAACACTTGTGCCAAGTGGTTGGTCCATCTAGTTCAGTATCACCTGCTTTGACTAATAGAAGAACTTTCCATGTCCACTATGTATTATCCATTAACAGATGCTGGGAATGACTGTAGGACCTCTTTTATGAACCTGTTCTCTTTCTCATTTATGTAAATGCATGGCCTTTTGGTGGTGTTCAACCTATGCATTGCCTTTCCTGGGGAGATCCATAGGGCTCCTATTTACAGGCATTGTCAGGTCTCAGCTAGGTTCAAAGACAAGCAATGGGACACAGATCAAGTTCTGAAATAGACAGACTAGGATTCAAGGGGCTAGAAGCAGATATGGAAGTCTAATCAGCCAGAAAGTAAGGTCCAGCACATCAAGAGAAACCTAGGGTGAAGATGAGGCTGGCATATGGCAAGAGCCAAGGTGAGGGGACATGCACTTATCATGTGTGCAAGTGCCTGTAATTGTTCAGGATTAGTTAGGACGTAAATGTGTCTTCTAAACTGATGATATCACTGTCTTGTAATGAGCTTAAAAAATATACAAGCATGGTGATATTTTCCACTAGCTGATGCTGGCTGTGGGTGGCGCAAGTGGTTAAGAAAACTGTGCCTGTTAACCAGAAGGCCAAGGTTCGAGACCCAGGTCCCCACAAGACAGGGTGAGCTCCTGTCATTAGCCCAGCTCTGCAATGCAGCTGGAACCAATTGTATCAGCTCTGCTGTTCCATTGGACTATTTCAGTGGCGTGGAGAGGGGGGATTTGCTACTTGGGTAACAGCCTATCCTCCATATTAATTTACCCAGGCCTTCATGCTTCACATATAGTGACGAGGATGATACCATAATCTTTCGAGACTGATGGATGCCAATACAAAAAAGTAAACTGGCTACTTTTATTTTTTTTAAGTTAAGCTTATGTGAATATGTGCCAGTTTGGATAAATATTCTATCTGTGTTCAGGCATCCCTTAAAAAAACCCTACTTTGGCCCACTGACAAAATGCTCAAAATAGCAGACTCTGATGGGAAGCTGATTACCAGCTTTCAGAATATGTGGGGGCTTGTGCAGTGCTGTTATTTTTCACAAGTAAGTGGTGCAGAGGAGTTACTGATGCAGAAACTTTTTAGTGGCGTTCTATGCATCATGGAAAGACACAATAAGGATCATTTGTGCAAATTTTCGCCATAAACTTTTTGAATGCACTTTTAATCTTCCTTCAAATGAAGTCACTGCAAAGCGCTATTGATTATTGAGCACAAAAGAACTGTTTTAAAAAGTTAATTTTGCCTTTTATCCTTTGTTGTATAGGTTCTGTGTTTCTTTTGTTTTAGGAAATAAAAATAAATAATTTTAGCCACATCTCTGAGAATGAGATAGGAATATAGGCTTCCCTTAATTGGCTTTCAATCAATTTTACTTTCTCCTTTTCTGTTTATTGAGAATATATTACAATGTAGAAGGGACTTTGAGAAACATGCACTCAAAATGGTGGACAGCAGAAGATTTGAGTTACTTCTGTGTCCTTTTCCACTGCCTTCAGAGTGTGGTGTGCATAGAGAGAAGGGGTGCAAAGATGCACATATTGTTGGAGAGTTTTGGTCTCCTAATAAGACAGAACATTCCCCTCTTATCACCACCCCACCGTTCTCAAAAAGCAATGGGAAGTGAAGCAAGAATCACTTGTGTTTCTTTGCTTTTTAAAGAACTACTAGGGCAGCCCAAATCTTGTTTTATGTGACTAAACTTCTGAATTTGCAGCTGCTCTGGATCTCAAGGTCATTTAACAAGCTACAGAATTTTTTCCACAACTTCCCATGGAAGTGTGACCATATAGTGGATTAGAATGGAAATCTGTCTGTCGGTCTGCCTGCCTGCTTGCCTGCCTGCCTGCCTGCTTGTCTGTCTGTCTGTCTGTCTATCTATCTATCTATCTATCTATCTATCTATCTATCTATCTATCTATCTATCTATCTCTCTCTCTCTCTCTCTCTCTCTCTCTCTCTCTCTCTCTATCTCTCTCTCTCTCTATCTATCTATCTATCTATCTATCTATCTATCTATCTATCTATCTATCTATCTACAGTAACACTTTTCAACTAAAAAGTTCATGAAGTGGTTTATAAAGAAAAAGAAAAAAATTAATAGCTATGGGTCCCTGTCCCAAAAAGGCTCACAATCTAAAATGTAAAAAGAACACCAGCAGAAGCCACCTGAACATACATTGCTGGGATGTGTAATTAACAGTACTCCAGCCCTACCAGTGGTAATAAAAACACCAACCAAAAGGGAAAAAAGCCTAACCGGCTTAGCAGTTTTAGAAGATAATTCAGGACAGCAAGACTTTATCAGATAGGAATTGGTGCATCGTTTGAGAGTTTCTAGGACTTGATGCATTCTTGTATTTTCCAGTCTCTCTCAGCCTTGATATCAAGCCTGAATGGAAGTAACTGAAAATGAAAATTAGTTTGTAAAAGGCTAAAATATCTATACAACTTGATAAAAGTCTTAAATTGGACAGGAAGCACCACTGGCATAGTTTCCATGGTGTTTGAGTAGCAGGAAATCAAAGCAATGAATTGAGTAGTTCCAGCCCAGGACACACATGAGTACATATGTGCTTCCTATCCCCGGTTAGCAACCTTCTATTGCAGTATATGATGGTAGAAGGGAATAAAGACACTTTGGGACATTTCAATAATCCAGTTTCTAACGGTTTCCAGCTTGTCATTCAAGGACTTATGCAATAGTAGGATTGGCTGAAAGCATTTCGTCCTATTTGTATTTCACTGTTCTATCAGGGAGCTCAGGGCAGCCCATGTGGGGTTATAGCAATGCTATGAAATACTGTAGGTTAGGCTGAAAGAGAGAGAGCAACTCATTTAATCAATGGAGTCTTGTGGGTGAGTGGGAATTCCAGTTCAGATCTTGTCAGTACAAGCGCTTAAGAGTTTTGTGTTTAGTGCTGAGTTGCAGGGCATGACTACCTCTCAACCTTTGTGCTTTTAGACAAGCTGTATGGTTTGGCTGCTGTTGACCAGTAGTGACATTATTGGGACTTGACAGTCAGCAGTAGGATGATCAGTAGATGGGAATCCATACTGGAAGTAGGGAATGGATCAGAAGAGTGGATGGAGCCCACTGCCACTACCCGGAAGGCAAAAACTCAGATAGTTAATGCCTACTGGGAAAGACACATCACTACCCAGTGAGGTTAAGGGCAGGGTGGCCCTGAGGTTTTCTCTGTACCTTCGTTGGCTGAGTCATAGGGTATATAGGAATCTACTGTGCAGCCCAATTTTACAAGAAACTTGCACTGCCAGATCTAGTGTTCCGACAGCACACTGATGGCTGTCAACAAATGATGACCATCAATTTTTAACAACCATTGGTGCCTTTAAATCCCAATGGAGCAGGAGGAAGTTATAGAATTAGGCAGAATGAGATGGGGAGAGGGAGGAATATAGTGAAGACTGGGAGGGATATGGATCAAAGCCAGGAAGAATGTGCTTTTCTGGGTCCACTTAGACTTTTGACAGCTAAATTGATAAACCCAAGTAGACCCAGCAGTGCACAAATGTTCCCTTCCCTGCAGGAGACATCCAGGACTGCCTTCCCATAGGATGCAGTATTTGCACTGCATCATCAGGGGAAGGGGAGAGATTAGAACTAGACTATTAGAGAACTAGTCAGACCATTGGACACTACATAATATAGCCTAGAGAATTACTGTAGTTATCCAAGGTTTACAACGGGTGTCTTTCTCAGTTCTAAATGCAAGGGAGGGCATCAGGTGCAGTTGTATTTTCTCTGAGGCATCTGCTGGGGTCCAGGTGTGGTAGAGGAAGCTGTTCTAGACAGGACCAGCGGGGCTGTTCTTAAGTTTGTAGTGCTAACTGGAGATTCCAGAGATTAACAGCGGAATCCAGAGTAACTACGGGGAGTCCTTGTTCCGGTGTAAGAACAATTTGCTCTGGATTGCAATATGAATTTCCCATAGGTTTTCACTAAGTGGTGCAGTAACTATGGGTACACGTAATGTTTCTTACGTGCTCCCATAGTTACTCTGGATTGTAGGGTAAATCTGAGATTTTGGGCATACAAAGCACCACTGAGTTCCAGCCTTTTCCCTAAACCACTGCTGCGTTCAGGAGTAGGAATATCCTCAGAGAAGAGATCTGGAGATGGACCAGGAGTCCCAAGAGGCATAGAAATGTCTGCCTATGTCATGTACCAATTAAAAAAAAGAATCTTAGGGTCCAATCCAGAGTAACTACAGGGAGTCCTTGCTCCGACGTAAGAACAATTTACTCTGGATTGCAATATGAATTTTCCATAGGTTTTACTAGGTGGTGCTGTAACTATGTCGACATAAATGTCTCTTACAAGCCCCCGTAGTTACTCTGGATTATAGGGTTACTGAACACTTACCTGAAAAAGCAGCACTGCTTCTGTGTCACTGGGAGGGATGGATGCCTGTGATGTCAGCTACCCCCCATTTCCATGGCATTTCATTCCTACATCGTACTTACTGACTCTGTACATGATTCCTACCATTGCTTCTGCCCTTATTAATGCTGCTATGATTTTCTGAAATGGCAAATTCAAGGAAGTCATCTGGTTCATTTTTACACATGTCCTTTTTACACATATGGGCAAGGCTTATGTGGAGGAACTCCTCTAGCTACATTGCAGTGTGCAGTCCTATATTGGATTGCTTTGTACAGTGAAATATAGGATACAGGTGGGATGTAGAGCAGCAGAAAGAAATAATTCTGCTAATTTTGGGATGATGGTTTCCTTGAAAGATAGTTTCAAGAACAGTATCAAATTGCAAAGGGAACATTACAGTTTTTATTGTAAGTTGCATTTGTAGATTACAGGAAACCTGGGAGAGCATTTTAAAAAATAGGATACTGTTGCCATGGTAAAGTTATGGGCAGCTGAAGTAATTGGACACACAATTTAAGTGTGACCCCAGGCCATTGAGAACTTCCAAGCACTAGACCTTTGTCATCCCAATTTTTTTAGGATTTCTTTTTTTTTAGGATTATCTTCCAGAATCTTAGAGTATCCTCCCTACCTTTCTCTAAATGCATTCCTGAATTAGCCTCCAGCAGCTCAATGTGTAGGCTGAAGTGTTGCTTGCCTTGACACCCAGTACGTGGTTGGAGGTCTTTCTCTGTTCATTATTGCTGAACCTGATGTCTTTTTATTCTGTCTTCACTATCAGGCAAACCAGGAAGCAGTAATTAGTCGGGCCCCTGACCAGAAAGATGATCGCGCTGTCAGTCTCCGGGATGCTTCTGCAGTTTATGATCTTCTGAGCATCACACTGGGCAGAAGAGGGCAGTATGCCATGCTTTCCGAGGTATCAAATCCAAGCTTTTCCTTTTCCTTACAAAAATAAAAATACAAAATATAAAATATTTTATATAATAAAATACAAAAGCAGCTCTCTTCAGTCTTTGAAAAATAACCCACGTTGCTTAGAATATTTGTTGAAACATGAAACAATTCAGTTAAAACATTTTTGGGAGTACCAGTTCAGCCTGGAGCCATGTGTAATATCTGTGACTCCTGGGAAATAAGAATTATATGGCTGCAATCCTAACCTCCAGTTAGGCTGGCCTAAGCCCCGGCATAAATCCTGTGCTGACCTGGGGGAAGGCTAGGCGAGTTCACAGACAAGTGCTTGCCTCCCTACATCACCACAGGAACAGGAAGACCGATGAGTTGTGCTGGCCTGGGTTAGGATTGCACCCTAAGTCTACTCTGTTAGGATGGTGGTGTGGAAATGTACTGGTGTGGTTGCTGTACCATTCTGGTGATTTGGGTACCGCTGGTCCATACTGGAGATGCCCATTTTGCAACTTTTTCTTACATCAGTATTGCTGAGCCCATGATGAGTGGCACCTCCCTTCAGGTAAAAGGAATATGTTTACTTCTGATGAAAAATAGCAAACAAGTGATAAAAAATGGCAAATATATGTATAAAAATACAGAAGGCATGGTCTGATGGTTGAGCAGAAGGATGCTGGAAGAATACTAAGCAGGAACAGATGTGAATAAATTTTGGATGGATAAAGCTGTCATGAGACAACAATGCCAGGATGTGTCACCGTTTACAGCCTGATTGACCTCAAACTTCTCCTGTTGGTAGTTCAGAAGGTATGCCATGATGCCAGATACAACAACCATGCCAAGAAGGATTCAATCTGAAGAGGTTCTACAAGTTGCCTGTAGAACAACTTGGTGAAAGGTCTTTGCAAAAGCCCAGCTGGTTTTCTCAATGTCACATCAAAAAAACAAAATCACCTGGTTACACCTGGACCAAGAAATGGTAACCCCAGTCCAGAATAGCAGCCTCCATATGGGATGGTGGATCCCACCATATGAGACAATTGCTGAAGAAGAACATATAAGAAAAAAACCAGATGTATTTAAAATTACATCTGTATTAGAGGGAGGTCAATATTGATTGGAAATTTTTTATTATTAAGCACCACCTGTGTACGATATATTGCACTTTATAAGAATAAGAGGAGAGGTCTCTGCCCTTAGAGGTGCATAATGTAGCAACACAGGCAAGAAAACAGAGGAAGAGGAAGTGTGATGAAGAAAAAAGGGACAGAGGTCAGAACAGGTGTAAACATTTTATTATTATTATTATTATTATTATTATTATTATTATTATTATTATTATTATTATTATTAGCAGATTGGGATTTCTTGGGAAAAGTAATAACTTTCACTTTCCAGTAATAACTTTCACAGTAATAACTTAACATCTTGAATGTTAAGGAGCCCATTCAGAAGGATATAGGGTGCTTTGCTCAGTAGCAGAACTTGAGGGTCACAGGGGTGTAGCAAACCTGCTCCCTTCCAAATAAGCTTAGACTAGATCCTTTTATACCATCCTCCCTCCAAGGAGCTCAGGCTGGGGTACATAGTTTCTTCCTTCCTTTTGTCCACACAACAGCCTATATGGTAGCTGAAGCAGAGAGATAGCAATTGGTCCAATGTCACTCAGGAAACTTCATGGCTATATGGGGACTTGAACCTGTAACAGCAGGCTGATGGGGCACTTTGCTCAAAACCAGTTACATTTTGGGTATCTCAGACCTGAATTGTTTCAAGTAGGTTTTTCTGTTAAGTACTTTTAATTATTTTTAAACTATCAATGACAAGGTTTCTGCACCACCAGTTCTTCATTGTTTAAAGATCCATGTCTCATTCATTCCCCCATATATATCTCTCTCCCATCCAGTGTTTGGAACGAGCAATGAAACTCGCTTTTGGTGAGTTTCACCTGTGGTATCAGTTGGCACTTTCCATGACAGCTTGTGGCAAGGTAAGACCTGATTTTTAAAAATACAATCTTTTCAGTCTTTGATATGCAGGAAGTGATCCCATTATCCATATTCAGGTCTCCAAAGTTGCAGGTAATTTGAATTAATGCCTAGTACATTAATTGTTAAAAAGGCCATAGCCCTTCCTCTTAGATACTCAAGGTGGCTAACAGGATAAAGTTTAAAAACAATAAAAGCATCAAAAATATAATCAAAGAAACAATACATTGTAAGTACAGTGTTATCAATGGTAAGAACTCTTTTTTAAGTTTAACCTCTAGATTAGACTATTGCCTTTGAAGATTTTACTTGTAGTTTGTGCACTAGTGGGCTATCCTAATGGATTTTCCAAAGAATAAGGAAAATGCAACTCTGAGGTAAGGGAACAAACAGTGCCTTACCTTGAGAGGCCTCCATGATTGCCCTCGTACTGCAGGATGCAGCACATACCTCACTGGCACAGCTATGCCAGTGCTGGAAAGATGGTTAGGATTGTGCCTTAAATAGTATGACTTTTGGGAAAACAGCCTACCAATTTTTTTAATAACAGTATTTGCTGCTAGTACTTTTCTGGACATAATTTAGAGTGCTGGTACACTCTTGGAGTCCCAAACAGCAGGGATTACAGATACTTCAAGAACTACCTTCTCCCACTTGAGTCTTCTCAAACCTTGTGCTCATCATCGGAAACCTTCCTAAGATGCTAGGCAAGTGGTGGTGTTGGGGAGTTTCTCAGTTATAATGTTCCATGTATAGGCTGTCGTCCCTTGTTTGATATCAAATTTGATATTTTTCTAGTGGCGGGCAAAGAGTTTCAAAGGTTTCCTTGGCTTTCCATGGAGGAAGGTTTTTAAATGTTGCTATATTTGTTCTGCTGACTTTTATCACTGCCCTGTGCTTTTCTGTTGTATGTTTGTGGAAGCTGTCATGGGATTTTTAAACTGAAGGGGGCATTTTCCACAAATATTTCTTATCTATTTCTTTTCTCATGGGCTTCTTGCCATGTCCTCTTTAAGGCCCTTGTTTCAGTCATGGGGTGGAGATGTGCGAGTTACCGCTTTTAAATGCAGCTGGATGCTGGAGGGTTCAGTGTTATGAAGGTTCTGGATATCAGAGGGTTCAGTGTTGTGGTAGTGGAAGTAATCACAAGAAAACCACAAGGCATCTCTATAGACCACCAAACACACTGAACTTTCCATGGTAAAAGTTACCTGTTCACTTACCGTACCTCTAGATCACAGCCAGTTCCTGACCTCGTTCGAATGTAGATGCCACATCCAAAGTTTTGCTTTCAAACTTCCAGTGCTAGAAATGAAACACCTTTGACAAGTCCTTCTATTAGTCCAGAACTCTTCAGGTTTTTGATAATACTGTCTTTTAAATGTCATCGTAGGAGCTTGTGTTTATCACGTCCTGCGCTTCTGTTCCTGAGATTGCCATCTGCTGTGGTTCATGTGCACTTCGTAAAATGCTGCCCTTCAAATCAAAAGGCACTTAAAAGACAAAATTATACTAATTTCCTCTTGCCAATCAACACGTTTGGACAAAGACAATCAATAGAAGGGTTAATTTGTATCACTAATTAAACAGTAGTAAATGTTTCTTCTTCTCCTGCTTGAATGAAACATCTACTGTATCTTCTAGATCTATGCAATTCCATGGATCAAGATCCAGTCACCTGGCAAAAGAAATCATGCCTAACATTGTTTAGTGCTGACCTAGCAAAGTATTGGTAATGATCACATTTTTGCCCTGCCTTTCTTCCATGATGGAACTCAGGAAAGAACAACTAGAATGAGGTCACCCTTTCAGGCACTGACTAGGCTTAGATCTGCTTAGATCTGTTAGCTAAGGTCCTTTCCAAGTGTCTGTGGGAGAGGGAGGGTGGAGGATTAGAAAGTTGCAGATCCCTTCTCATCCCTGTTCTGCTTTTTTAGCAGCAGGCCTTCTAACAGCTACTGGATCCCTTCAAAGAAGGTCACTTTAATATTCAGATTGTTATATATTTTGGCATAGTTTTTTGGAGGATGCTGTTATCACCAGGCAGGAATGCCATAATGCCAAGCAGCTCCCAGTGACCTACAGTTAAAAGGTTGGAAGGGGGTAAAAGCAGTGGTCTACATATCAAATAGTCCTCCCCTGGGGACAGGGTGACCATATAGAATGGAGGACAAAGTGCCTGTACATTTATTCATTGCAAAGAAGAAGGAGTTTAGGCAGGTGCTGCTTTTAAACTCTTCTATGTTGAGCTAAACTATTATGCGCCTTTATCTGATCTTTTTCAAAATAAAAGAGATCTCACAATCCTGGAAACCGCCCCCCAACTCCTCTAGCTTATAGGATTCTCACATTTGGATAGCTGGATTCAGATTATTGGCAGTGGGCAGACAAGACAGCCGCTCTGCCTCTCCCTTGAAATTTTTTTCTGGGTTGCAGTCAGAGTGAAGGGGGAGGTTGTGGAAATAGCTGCTCTGCTCTCGCCGACACCTTGGTTACTTTGAGCCGCTGCGTGGGCGAGAGAATCAAACGGCTCCCAACTGATGTTTGCTGTGCCAGGGCGAACCTTGAACAGAGGGTGTACAGCGAGGCTTCTCTGCAATCAGGCACCCACCTTGCCTTTCCTTTTCAACCTCTGGCCTTTTAAAAGCCCGTGTTGCACAGCGATGGGTGTTTTGCTGCCATTTCATCATGTGTGTGCTAACTGCAGTGTTATTTGCAATTGGCAAATAAGAGCCAGGCTTTTATTAGTTGGTGCAACTGGTTAAATTTTAAGCTTCTTCCTAGCCATTATGCTGTTGTTAGTGGTGAGAGTATTGAATGGGGACTTATGAGAGCTGGATGTGTATCATTAAGTCCTAGCATAGGGGCTCCAGCCCAAGCTAGATATGGTGTTTTCTTGAATTCACCCTGTTTGTATATAAAAAAGGAAGAGAGTCTTCCTTCAACATTAAAGGAAATCTGGGAGAGGGATACTTAACCTTCTCCCGATCCTGAATGTTATCTTTTGCTTTAACTTCCTTTCTCTGTTTCTGGCTTACTTTAGGTATTGAAGCCAGAAAAGGAGGAAAATGCCTGAATAATCTAGCTGTAGGGAACAATTCAGCACTTTCAAGGGGTCCCAGACTAGGGACTCGGGTGCCTTACTCCCTCATACTGCCAGTTTTTAGCCTTAGGTGGTGCAAGTGGTTACTGTGCCTGTTAACCAGAAGGCCAGGGTTCAAGACCCGGGTTCCCACAAGACAGAGTGAGCTCCTTGTCCTTAGCCCAGGAGCTCTGCGACGCAGCTGGAACCAGTCATATCAGCTCTGCCATTCCATTGGACTATTTCAGTGGCATGGAGAGGAGGGATTTGCTGCTTGGGTAACAGCCTATCCTCCATATCGATTTACCCAGGCCTTCATGCTTCACATACAGCGTTGAGCACAATAGCATAGTCTTTCAAGACTGATGGATGCCAAGTTTTTTTCTCTACTGCACTCAAGCTTTGCCTGTATCATGGCCATAACTGTAATTTTGTAATCCAAGTGACCTGAGAACACTTCTAACACTTGCCTCAAGCTCAGTTACTAGTCTGAGCACCCATCAGTTGACTGAACACCAGCTGCCTACTTGGGTGTGTGAAGAGGTGGACAACCTCAAAACACCAGATGCGGGAGGCGGGGGGCTCCTAGATACTTGTGGCTTGTGTGCTCCTGAGGTATCTGGTGGGCCGCTGTGTGATACAGGAAGCTGGACTAGATGGACCTTTGGCCTGATACACTGGAGGCTCTTCATATGTTCTTACTTTCTGGTCCTTTACTTTTTATCTGATCCATCACACAGCCCCTGGCTATGATGCAGTCTTTTTTTACCCTTATTTGTGAAATCTGCCTTGGAGCCTGGCCAGGTTTTGTTAGCATTCCTCTCCAGGAGGCTTCTTTTAGGGTTAAAGTAAGACCACCACTCCCATTTCTTATGGGAATTCATATGGTTTCTGGCTTAGACCAACATACCTTTCAGGCTTATATCTTTCAGATGTACTTTTCAGGCTTGTCACAATGATGGGGTTGGGATGCAGATATTCTTCTCTGAGCTGTTTCGAAGAGGAGCAGGCTGCAAACTTGACAACCCCCTCCACAAGATATCCAGGTTAGGAGCTCAAACGGTCAAACATTTTCTTAAAAAGGCAAAAACAATCTGGTAATGATGACGACAAGCCTGACCTGGTAAGTTCTCGGCTTGCAGGGGTGGGGGAGGCTTGAGCCTTCCAGAAAGTTATGGTGAGCAATATAAATAGAACTGGTAGTAATTTTACAGCAGCAAGAGGTGGGTTTGATTTGGGATGCTCCTTCTGTTACTTTCCTTGCATAAGCTTAGACCGTGTGTTGCTAAGTAACACACTCTTTTTAAAAAGGCACATTTGTCTTTGCATTGCAGTCAGGAGCCTTGAGAGATGCAAGGCCTGAGATGGCTCCTTAAACAGCACAAGCTGGGAGCGGAAGTTAAAATATTGTGCCTTCATTGGCTTAGGATTCAGTTGTAAAGGTCAGCCAGCTAGAGGACATTCGGCAGCTGGATGTGTTTGGCTGAAGAGGAGGAGGATGAGAGAGAGAGACAGAGAGAGACAGAGATCCCAACAGGGCTCCCCAAGATTCCTGGAAATTCAACAGAACTAGATTGAGATGGCTAGAGGTGTGCCAGGATAATAGCCTATGGCTTAAACAAGAAACGTGGCATGTGGGTACTGGGTTCTGGGAATCCTGGACAGATACTTTAATGTCAAACATCATTATATGCTTGATGATAGTTTCTCTCACCTGCTCCATCCTCAGAGCAACTCCCATGAACCAGATACAGGGATAAATGTATATCCAGAAGTATCTCTTGTTTAAGGGCCTTAAAATATGACGCCGGAATCAAACAATACATCTTAGTATGCAGTGTACAAGTATTTATTTAATTGATAGGTTGGACATGGACAGTGAAAGCGAGATGGAGTTCGGCTGTAGGAAGGGCCCACATGCAGCAGGCCTCCGTCAATTTTGAAAGACTATGGTATCATGCTCTGTGCTGCATACGCTGCATGCGAAACACGAAAGCCTGGGTGAGATTGTTATGGAGGATAGGCTGTTACCCAAGCAGCAAATCCCCCCTCTCCACACCACTGAATTACTCCAATGGAAAGGCAGAGCCGATACAATTGGATCCAGCTGGCATCGCAGAGCTGGGCTAAGGACAGGAGCTCACCCTGTCATGTGGGGCCAACCCAGGTCTTGAACCTTGGCCTGCTGGTTAACAGTCACATGCAGAGGAGAAGGTACCAGTGGGATGAGGGGATGCATCCATACATCTCAGACTCTTTCCCTGTTGTTGGTTGTATAGATCCCCATTTCAACATACTATAACACCATGTATTATTTTTATGTCATATTCCAGCCTTCTTCTAGTGACTCAGTTAAGTGTACAAAGTTATTTACTCCTAACCCATTTTATCACCATGACAACCCTATGAAGTAGTTTTTTCTGAAAAATAGTGACATAATTTTAGATTATGGCTAGTCCGTTCTCCTAACAGAGTCCAGCTCCTAATTTTATAACTACAGGGTTATATTGTGGGGCTAGGTTTGTATTCAACCTTTTCTGCTGCATTCTAAGCCCAGTTAAAGAGGCTGATTTTAACTGGTGCAATCTTATGCTGGAGCAGGCAGGCTGATGTGCCTGTGCTGCATCTAGCACAAGTTTGCATTTGCTGCTATGCTACAACGGTGCAAAGGGAAAATTTTTCCCTTATCCTGGGTAATGCAGCTGCTTCTACTTGGATCTGCACCACTGTGATCGAGCAGCACCAGGACAGGCACAGGCTGGCCAGAATCAAGGCTTGGATCTGGTCCCTCTCACCATTGACTCACAGTCCCACCTACCACCTGTCTTCCCATCCATGAAATGCTTCCTGCAAACCTCCTACATTGCTCTCCTCATGCCCCCTCCCCATACCCCTGCGCGGGCCTAGAAGGATCTGTGGAAACCAACTCTCCACAGTGTCTACAGCAGTTTAGAGGGGGGACAGTGTGCATCTGTGCACTGGCCTGTTCCCCAGTAGGTAGTGTGAATGTGTTTTATGACAGTTTCACAACACTTTTTGGGTGGCACCAGGGACTTGGTGCTTTGATTTGTATCCTTAATTTCTTGCCTGTGTTGGTCTGTTAGGATTGTCTCTCCCTGCATGAATCAAGTCTCTTTGCCTGTTTTTTCTTGAAACTTTAGAAATTCCTCTCAACATATGTTACAGCATCATCTTTATAGGTTTTTTTTCTGAAGGTGCTGTAAGAGTTTCATATTTGATCAAGCCCTTGATTGACATTCCTTCTCGGTTCTTTTCTTCTCTCAGTTAACCCCTGCTAACTGAGCAAGAGGCACTCTTTCAAGTGGGTGCTCCTCTTTTATTTAGCAGGGGGAGAATAACTGGCCCTACACACCCCAGCAATGTCTTTTCTAGTGGCGTCTGCTGCATTAGCTTTTAATTAGTTATTATTATTTTTCCATTTTCTTTGTAAACCGCTTTGTGAACTTTTCAGTTTGAAAAGCGGTATATAAATACTGTAGACAGGCAGATAGATTCTTTTCCTTTTGATTACATGGTGAATTCAACTTCTCACTTGTATTGCTTGGACAATACATCAAGCTTTAGAAAAAAACAATATAGTATAATTTTATTAAAATAAAAATTTAATAAAAGGAACAAAATAATATAACTTTGTTATTCTTCCTGAAGGAAAAAAAAGAAATCAGGTGTAGGACTATAAAAGTGTGGACACTTCCCAAAGAAAGAGAGATGTCATTCACCTCCTTCACAGGCCAATCCTATCTAGCACCTCTATGGCAATAACATTCTATGGCAACAAGTATTCTAGTGGTGTAGTGCACTTCCTGAAGTTGCAAACACCAGAGAGGATTCCATACACAGTTGCAATGAGGAGAAGCCCTCTCAGAGGGGTGGATAGGGAGGAGCATGTATGAAGTGGGAGGAGGTATCACCCATCTTGGGGAAATTATGCCGTAAGCTATCCACTCTGGAGTTTCCTAACATGCCCCCTTTGTTTCCTTGGACACATTCCAGCTCTGGTACGGGTTTGCAGTGGTGTAGCTAATGATCATGTAGCCTGGTGCAAAGCTCAAAATATTGCCCCACAAGTGATATGACAACTGGAAGCGATGTTACCCCAGGTATTTTTAAAAAGAAAATTCGGAAAATCCTGCTTTTCCTCCTCCTCAGCAGTTCACCACCCATTTGCTCTGCTAGTGGCATAGCTAAAGCACATATTTGCTATTTGGAATCAAAGAAGATTTTATGGCTTTCCCTTCTTTGACAACAAAATCAAATTTATTTAAGTAAAAAAATGAAAATAGTGTCACTTATTAGTAAGGGAACCTATGCTGGGGCAAAGAGGAATGGTTTTTCTTTTCCTGCTAAACATGGCTGCCATCCTAAACACACTTACCTGTAAGGCCCATTTTCTTAACTCAAACTTTCCCATGAGACTGAGGCTACAATCCTAAAGACACTTTCCTGGGAATAAGACCCACTGAACACAATGAGGCTTGCTTCTAAGTAGACATAGTTAGGACTGTACTCTATATCATATTAACACCTGATTAGCTCCATACAGTATCAGAATTACATCTCATTGGCTCTCAGAGCAATCAGAGCACAATCCTAACCATGTCTACTCAGTCTGGATTAGAATATGCCCATCTTGGCAGTGAATAGAGATATCCAAATAGGGGATTTGTATCCAGATGTGAAACTATTGGGATTATTCCCTGTTCTAAAGCCACGTCAGTAATAAGTCTAATTATTACTATCTTGCAGTGAATCTTGCAAACAAAGCGTTTGCCACCCACAGCCTGACTGGGGAATACTAACATTTTAATTATCTGATTATTTAGACATTACACAAACAGTGTTGAATCCATTATTACCCTAATATGGCTGCTGTATGATCCTTCTTCCTTTTGCATGCATGCACTACATAGGCTCCTGTACACATATGTTATATATACATCCTCCCTCTCTTTCTCTCCAGTGAGTACAACCACAATTTAGTATGTATAGATATGTCCTGGGCTGCCACTAGAAATCCAATCTGAGAACTGTTGACATTTGTGATGTGGGAACTCCCACGTAGTACCAAAACAGTTTCTATCTTCCTTTGAGCAAGTGACAGAATCAGTCAAGGCTAATTCAAGCTGCTAATGGGAGGAGCTGTTGGAAAGTGGGAAAGCACATGAGTGGCACACCAAAGATCCTCATAAGTAGGGCAGAGAAAACTCACCAGGAAATTTTTTTCACCAGATTGAAATCACCAGGTAGGGCAGAGAAAAATTCCTCAATTGCTACAGAACCCTAAAGAGCTGCTTCCTATCTGTGCTACAAGTGGTGACTGAGGTGGATCAGTGGTCCAAGAAGCTTTTTATACTCCTGATTTTTTAAAAATGCAACATATGTCAAGTCGTACATTTATGTTTTGGTAAATGTAATTAACATGTTAATATTTTAATTGACCAGTAACATAGTTAATGAGCCAGGTGAAGAATGTCAGGAAATTCTGACATCTACTGGCCAATCTCAAGAATCACTAAGTGCTTTCAAATACATCCTTTGTCATCTTTGTCTGCCTATCCCAGTTTCTGACATCCTGTCATGAAGGGAACTTTGAGTGGTACTCAAAGTGGGGGTTGGGACCCCTTAGAGGGTCGCTACCTTAGGTCAGGGTTTGCGAGAGGGTGGGATCCGCCACCTTGAATCTGGCACTGGGCTTCCCTGGGAGTAAATCTCTTTGAACAAAATGGGATTTGCTTCCAAGTAGACATGGAGGAGCTCTGGCATCACAGTGATGTCACATCCCGGTAAGTTTGACACGGGATCCTGGACAGATTTTTAAGTTTGAAAGAGGGTCCCAGTGTACTAAAATGCCTGAGTATCACTGCCTTAGTGTGACATCAAGGAATGACACCAAGGTTGAGAGTGTCTGTGTGGATGAGAGTGCAGCAGGGCTATGGATACAGAGCCAGTTTTCTAGTGGCTTCTGAGAGGCCTATTGGACCAAATAAAGAGAGTACAACCTGGAGAAATAGCTGAGGCAGCAGCCAATTCTCCCCCAGAAAACAGGACCATGAGGGTCAAGGAGTCTTGTTTGCTTCATGTTATCTGGTTCTGGAGCATATTCTTTTTATATTCTCTCTCTCTATAAATGGCTGCCCACTTAAATGTTGAAACGTAGAATGCTATAATTGGTAACAAAGCAGCTGCATAGGTGTGTTGTGGGTTCTCAGCATCCCTGTATCGTACAGGGCCTTCTTCCTTCTCGTACATTTCCCATCAATATGACTTTTGGATTGTTTGTCAACCATGGAAACATCACTAAGGCTGCAATCCTAAAGACACTTTCCTGGGAGTCAGACTCATTGAACACAATGGGGCTTAATTTTGAGTAGACATGGTTAGGATTGTGCTGTAAGTCATGCTGATAAGTCTGAAAACCAATCATTTTGGACATGTGCCAGCAAATATTAAGAATTTCCAGGGGCTTTGTTTTTAGATCTGCTCTTCTCTGCCAATAGGTGAGCTCCATGTAGTAGCGACATAGGTGAGAGGTGAGCTATATCACCATTTCCTATAATATTTGCTGTCTAGAGCAGCGTTTCTCGGGTGTCGCTTAGAGCTTTCCTGGGGGTCGCCTAAAGACCCCTGGTGCAGGTGGCCAAGTCAGGCTTGCCAGACCTCTGGCTGTAGCTGCGCGCGCACTGGGGCTGACTGACAGCCTCAGGGCCCAATCCAATGCATGCCTACTCTGAAATAAATCCCATTATAGTCAGGGGGCCTTTACTCCCATGTAAATGTGGATTGGATTGCAGCCTCAGGGCCCAATCCTATGCATTCCTACTCTGAAATAAATCTCATTGTGTTCAGTTTGTGCATAGAACACGCATTTCATTTGTAACAATGAAAATACATCCTGCATATCGGATATTTTCATTACAATTCATTACAGTAGCAAAATTACAGTTATAAAGTATCAACGAAAATAATTTTATGGTTGGGGGTCCCCACAACATGAGGAACTTATAAAGGGGTCATGGCGTTAGGAAGATTGAGAACCACTAGTCTAGAGGATAAAGTTTGCCTTGTTTTCCACCATTTTACCTTGGAAATCTTTATGGATACAGCTTTGTTTTCAGCTAATTTTTTTCTTCAAAGTTACTAGTTTTGATCTCTTATTTTCTTTTTCTTGCAGTATGTGGCTTAAAGGAAGGCTACATTTTATGTGAAAAAAGCCACAATTCTTTTTCATACTTTTTAAGAAAAACTGAAAGGCAGCATGGGAACCAGGAATTTGCTCAGAGATCTCAATTAACCCTCTTCCCTTGTGGCTCTTTGCCCTATGAGGTGGTAGTAAGAATACTGGATATTTTGATTTGGAGAAAGTCATGCATTGGGAGGGTTAAGTGCTCTCTCTCTCACGTACTACTGCTTACAGTGGATCACAGTGTGTTGTATGGACATCAATTTGAAGTCTCCTGCATAATGTGTAGTTTCACCATTTGCTCATTAAATCTGAATATGTAGTTGCCAACTTTTTATCGACAGAGCACCTGTTGTTATGAGTGAACAACACATTTGTTCACAAGTTACATGAGAATAAAACATTGGTTACATGTTAACTCTCTACCCTGTTAAGTGGGATGATATAATTGCTACAGCCATTTGTTACATGAACACCATGGAATTACTGCTTGGGGAAAGCTTGCAGAATGCTACCTATCATGTCAAGGTAGCTTATTCATAGGCAAGCCCAGTGCGTGACTTGAATTGGAACTTAGTCCCAGGACATAATTGTAATGACAATTACAATGATGTTGCTTGTGAACTTGATTGCTAACTGATTGGACCCCATCTCCCCACAACAGTGCACTGGGTACCTTTTCAACCATCAATTCTGAGGTTTCAGAAGTTGGCCCAGCAGGGTAGGTCTTCTGATAGATGTGGGCTGTTGGTCACTCAGTGGGTCAACGTTTGATTCCTAATGATAACGTTGAAGAATGTTGCTTCTGGTCTGCAGAAGGAGCCAACTGATACGTTTTTTACTTATTTAAAAGATTTATATTTCATTTTTCCAGTGCTCAAAGTGGTATAAAAAGAATTTTCACTCTATATATAAATAGAGAAAAATCATTAATACGAGTAAAAATGCAGTTAATAAAAGCAATTAATAAAAACTTTAAAAATAGGACCATTAAGTATCATTTAAAATTATACAGGAGCATATTAAGATATTAAAACAGCTATAACAAAAATAACAACAGAAGTCAAAAAGGGGTCCCTAGGAGGCTCCTCCTGTCTCAAATATATATGTGTGTTTGTATATATCTTGAAAATATAGCCCTTCAGAGGTCTCTTCTCCAGATGGAAACTTAAAGCCAAATCCTATCTCTCCCTTCCTGCCCCTGCTGGTGAACCATTCTAAAAATGGGTGTGCTGTATTGGGATAGTGATGGGAGGCTTCAGCAAGGGGAAGGAGTTTAAATCCCTTTATCCTAGGTATGTCTCCTCCTCCATAATGGGTCTCTTTGGACCTGTACTAGCAATTTCTTTAGCTCACGTCTGAGGAGAGAAAAAGGATGGTGAGTCTGCAGGAAAGAGGAATAGGATCTGGCACATGCTATTGCTGCACGAGCCACCCCTCCTGCAACCATCCCAATCTTGCCCCTCCCCTTTCCCATTTGGCCCCACCCTCTTCTCTGCCACTGACTTACCTGATGAAAGGGGCATCAGGAGAGCCAATGTTGTATGTGGAAAGTCTTCAGCCTTCCCTTGGGTTCCCTAGTAGCATGCTATGCTGTGTACTGCCTGAAAGTGCTTCACAGAATTTTTACAGGACTTGGTGTCAGCTGAACATGCATTCTGCACAAGGTGACCACATGCCCGAACCTCAAAACCTCAAATCCAAGAACCGAGAAGTTCTTGGATTCCTCTCAGTCCGGCCTTTCCAGCAGACAATGGCACGTTTGCCTACTCACAAGTAAAGCCACGATATTGGGCACTTTCACTTTCCCATAGAGCTCAATGCACATTTTTTATTTTTAGTTTTTTGGCCTTACTTTTAATAGGAAGGAGATATTTTAAAACAGATTTTTGCATTAGATTCTGCTCTTCAGTATGAATCCAACAACATATGATATGATGGGGGTACTGCACACCATTGGAAAGTTTCAAAATGAAGCCCTCTTGGAGGTCACCTGGACAGAAGGCTAAAAAAGAGGACAGATCTGGAAAAATCCAATCATATGGTCACCTTGATTCTGTGGGCAGTGAGGCCCAGCAGGAATGGGTCTCATACCAAGGACAATCCTTGAAAATGGTAGTAGCCATTGAAAATAGGCCATTTTCAATCCTTGAAAATAGGAAGTGGAGAAGCTTTAACTAAATTTCCAATGGAAAATGTCAGTGGGTTGCAATCGCAAAACCAGAAGTGGGTTGCAATAGCAACTTTCACCTCCTCCATAATTTGGGGTGGTCTGTGGTGGCTGGTGCCAGGCTAACCACACCCCTGGGAATCTACTACAAACTGGGCTGAGTGCAGGGATATATCTGCACCCCCCCAGTAGTGATGTCTTCCTCCTTCCCCATCCCTTAGTGGGACAGAGCACAGGGCTCTCTGGCTGGGGTGTAGCATTGTCCCAGTTTGAGAACCATTGGAATATGGAAATAATAATGCCTATAATACCTTTGAGCAGGTACACCTCCTTCTTTGCCTCTCAGTCACAACAGGATACCTTAACAGGTCTGAACCAGGAGGGAGGGAAGGCAGGCAACATGGCTTTTGGGTAGGACTAAGCCTTAAGCAGTAGAGTTACCTGTTCGTTATGTGACTTGGGCTTGGACTTTGTGATGCTTAGATTATTTAATTTTAATTTTACACTGTATTTTTGATTGTGTTTCATGTGATATATTTATTCTTGTATTCTACATTTGGCAAAAAGCAGACTAATACTAATATAAATCATTTATTAATCAGCATTAGGTCCTACAATTTCATAGCTTTGTTTCATAGTTTTGTTATTTCATAGCCATTGATGTCTAACCATCATTTTTTCTCTCCACCCTCTTCTCCCTTCCCCCTTTTCCCCTTGCCCAGTCTGCACATGCTGTCTCTGTGCTCAGAGAATGTGCGAAGCTCCGTCCTGCGGATCCTACTGTCCCTCTCCTGGCCGCCAAGGTCTGCATTGGTCCTCTGCACTGGGTAAGCAAAGCTGGTGCAGTGCTTCTTACATAATGCATTAGGTGCCGCATTGACAGCCCTTGAGTGCAGTTTAAAGAGAGGAGGCGACGGGAGGAGGATGGCAGCAGTGGGGGAGAAACCCTGAACAGCTGCAAATATATAAATCCGCACTGAAACATTGCAAAGAGCCTGTGAAATGCCATGACTTCAGAGCAAGGGAAGGAGTTCCACTGCTGACTCATCACAAATGACAAAAGTAATGCTCTCCTTGTTCAAACTGATTTCCCCAAACAGAATTGGAATAATTGCATGTCCTAATGGCTGTGATAGTGCTGTACAGCCTGATTCTGTTGTATATTTATTTGGAAGTACATAATAGTACTTGCTTCCTAGTAAGATCAAACAGGATTACGGCATAAATGAATCTAACAGCTCATCAGAAAGCTTGTTTTGTTCCCAGCCAAAACTTTGTTTGGTTTCCACTGGTGTGCACTCTCAGACACACATGCACACAAACACAGATGTTGTTCTTGATGTCACAATGGCAGAATTTTTCGCCCCTTAAAAAAATCCCTGTTTCTGTCTTGTTAATGTGTACCCTCCAGTCACAGCAATACCTGATGGGTGGGAGTAACCCTTGCTTGCAAAATGCTGATTAACTTCAACAGGAGATGGACACACTGGTCTTTTAGCTGCTTCATTTTAGTAAATACTTAGGGCAAAAGCCTGCTGCTTGCAGCAACCTCTTCTCCACCAGGTGTCCCTGCAGACGACTGTTGGAAATATCAAGTAAAAACAGAGGAGGCAAACTGCAGGGAAGGAAAATATGTGGCTGCCAAGTACTTGGGCTTGATTAATTGTCTTGCTTTTAATTGATTTGGCTGAATAATTAACAGGTTGAAATAAATATTACAGGATCACAATACTGTTGAAAAAAACTTGATGATACTTATGCATGTCTTGTATTCTCCTGACTTACTTATGGAGACAAATTATTTATTCATCAGATAATAATTTTTAACTGATACTATTAAATATGTAATTTTTCATTCATTGTAATTCTTTTAAGGGTTGGTTTGTTTTAAACTAATGAACTATTATTGAGGAAGGTTTGTTCGGGATATACATAGAGGGACCCAGAGTACAATATAGGCCAGCTCAACTCTCTGTTCCTGTGGAGGTGTATGGAGGCCATATAGCACTTTTGTGACTCCCCAGGCCAGCACAGGACTTAGAAGTTAGCAGGTTATCCTGGCATCTCCTTGCCAGGGTTTCTCTTCTCTGCTCCCAACATAGCAGTGTAGATGTTACTGTGCAAAGTGTGGTATCTAAATGCCACATGGGGGTCCAAACCCACTATTTGGGCAATTTAAATCAGAAGAAAAATACCTTCATTGCAAGGAGGCCACCAATATTAAGTTCCTTTCCCCTGGGTGTGTGTGTATTTGTGTGTGTTCAACCCCAATTAAATTCTACTTTTAAAATCTTGTGATTTATGAATTATTCAGTGTATAGCATTGCTGACTTTGATTAATGAATGCAGCCTTAATTAAGTAAAGAATATGCTTTTGCATCAGAGGAAAAATGATCAGAAGAAGATTTTAATTATTAGACATGTTATGTTCTAGAAATGTCTCTATATTGTAGCTATCGGCAGTGATTTACAGGCCTTCTGTGCCACTGATGTATCCAGTTTTACTGTGTATGAGAGACAGAGAGAGAGAGAGGTTTTTCTCCATCCCTATGGAATTCCCAAACACCTTGGAGAAAAACATGGCTCCTTTGCCTTGGCAGGCATTTCTTTTATTAGCTCCCCATTGCCCAGAATCATTTTTAAAAGTAGCTTTGGAGTGTGTGGCAATAGACAAGATGAATAAATGCCAAAAAATGGGTTTTACATGGAAATAGTTGTGTGGCCACTAAAGTATTGCACCAATGCAATAAACCCTTTTGCATTTTGGGACACTGTAGGCTTAGACTAGGGTTTAAACATAGGGGCTAAATCCTCACTTGCTCTGGCTATACTCCAAGGTACAGATCATTTATCCTGTAGAATAGAATATAATGGTAACCTTTGAATGATAAACTAGTTCCCTCATCTCCATAAACATGTCCCTTAATCCTTATAGGCCAGCTATTTCTTGGTTATACTTGAGTGTGATAGAATGTTGCAAACAAGCTTATGGGCGCAATCCAGAGTAACTACGGGGAGTCCTTGCTCCGGTGTAAGAACAATTTGCTCTGGATTGCAATATGAATTTCCCATAGGTTTTCATTAGGTGATGCAGTAACTACGGGTGCACGTAAAGTCTCTTACGTGCTCCTGTAGTTATTCTGGATTGTAGGGAATATGTCCTAATCCCAGCCTAGGGGTCAGCCACAGCCTGTGGCAAGCCTCAGGGTTAAATTTCTCAGCATTGTTCTGGGTGAGTGTTGATGTCACAGAAGGGTTTCCCCTACAATCCAGAGTAACTACAGGAGCACGTAAGAGACTTTACGTGCACCCGTAGTTACTGCACCACCCAATGAAAACCTATGGGAAATTCATATTGCAATCCAGAGCAAATTGTTCTTACACCGGAGCAAGGACTCCCCGTAGTTACTCAGGATTGCGCCCATACTCTCTCTCCTCAAATTTCACACTTTTAGGTCCAGGGGTTGGGGCACAGCATCCCCTCAGTCAGGAATTCTTCAATGTAAAGTATAGGGAGGAAAACGCTTTGTGCCCCTTTCCACACCTTCCACTTGGAATTTCTGAAAACTGGTTCTTAATGGGTGCCTCCATCTTGGAAGGAAAACCCTCCCCAAATTTCATGCTTCTAGGCCTGGCGGTTTCGGCTGGCCATTGATGAATAAGTGAGTCTGTCAGTGACTTTTCAGTTAGACAAAGAGAGAGAGAGAGAGAGAGAGAGAGAGAGAGAGAGAGAGAGAGATGTGCATTCAAATTGCATGATAATAAAATGAGAATGAGATCATTGTCAGTGAATGTCCAGTGAGATATTTTCTTCAGTATTGGTAGCAGAGTTAATAACCTGATGTAGCCAGGTACTGTATCTGGTGCAGACCCCAACTGGAAAATTAGCAACTGCTCAGTTACAAAATATTAAGCCATTTTCAGGAACCTTGGAAGTGTGACTTATTCTGTATATTTCAAGCAAGCTATAAATATGTTGTTAGTTCTGGAATAAATTTAGAAATGTAATTGCCAGTTAGTGATGGGGAGCAGGGGGAGAGAGTGAAAGCCTCATAAAAATGAAAGAACTCTAGCTCTGTGTTCTTTCACTCATTGATGCATATTTTTAGTGTGGTGTTATAGCCGGTCTAGTATTCCATACCATAGAAGACTCTACTTGAATCTTAATTATCTTTTATATTTCTTCCATTCTGTTTTGTTTTAATAATTATAGCATATTTGGAAAACGGCAGAGCAGCAAGGAAAATTTCTCTGGCTAGTTAATCCAGCCGTTTTGTGCACTGTGTTTTGGAAACCAAAATGAATGTAAATTGAGCACAGCAGAGTGACCTGGTGACGCCAGTATGCCACTGATACAATTGGTAAAATAAACTTTGCTGCAGAGCCAGCTTGCAAGGCCAATGCAGGAGCGTTGCGCTGCACAAATCAATGAAGGGAGGCTTGTTTGCCAAAGGTTGTAGTACTCTGAGCTGTGAGAGGGCAGAACAAGCATGAAAGGATCAGGGGGGACCACCCAGGGTTGCTGCTACAATTTTGAAAGCTTTGGCCAAGAGACATCTGGAGAGGTCCTTCTCCCTCACTTGCTACAGCAGCTACTTCATCTCCAAATGAGGCACTGTGCTTTGCTGGATGAACCCAGCACCACTGTATTATCTCAATGGCCTAAGGGTTGATTTCCCAATAGGAATGGTGCTTGATGACTCTGCAAAGAGCCCATTCACTCTATGATGTCTGTAGTTAGTGATGATCCCCTGTTAGATCCTGAATCTCTAAACTCAACCATGCTAACTTCTGACCTCTCTTGAGAGGTGAGCAAGTTTTCTTGTAGTAGACACCTTTCCCTACCAAAGCAGAGGAGTAGATGCGACAACCAGTTTTGCTGTTTCCTCCCACCCCATAGACCTATGGTGATATGATCATCCAAGTAGGGAGCCCATTATGCATTTTTTCCTCTTCCTTTTAAAACATTTTTATCAAGGAGTAAAGGAACTATTCAGGGAGATAAAAATTGAGGGCCAAGTATTGAGGGTGGACATGGCTACCTATGTAGGGTTGGAAGCCAGGTCCATCCAAGTCCTTTGTGGGGAGCACACCTTTTCTCTCAAAGAGTATGTGGAACCTTCAACTTATCTTGGCATTAAGAGCAAGTACTCTATGCAATCATAAGGTCTCAGATCATGGCTGATCTACATAAAAATCTCCTTGCCATGGCTACTTACCACACTGGTTCTTGCCTTAAGCACCTGTAATGTCACAAGCAATCAGCATATCACAAAAGTTTAATTGTCCCTGCTTCATTATTTCCCTTTCCACTTCTTGAATCTTGAGTGGCACTGATCTCTCCCCTCTGCTCCATGCCTTCAGTTTACTTGTCCCCAACAATGTTAAATTGCTCTTGGCGCAGGCGGTTCTGCTCTTCTTTTAAAATCTAAAGGGTGCCGACTTAATCTGCATGGCTTTGGTCTCCTAAAAAACAGAGAACAAACCTCAGATTTGCCAGCTGAATACCAGCTGGGTGGCAACTTGCCAGGGGATAACACCTGCTGTTCCTGCTCCCTTGTCAGTGTGCCCATGGGCTTGGCTCAAGCGTGCATTCCAAAACCTGCAGTAAAATAACATGGGTAGCTGCAAACAGCCTCCCTCTGTTTGGGAGAAAACTGCTTTCCAGAGTTAGGGCTTTTAACAAAATGCACAGTTCTCAGGAAAGATGATGATGGGGGAAAGCCTTGATTATTGTATTTTTCAGTGGCTGAACACAGCTTGTTGGCATATCTTGCTGAGTTTTATTTGTGTGTGCATTTTTTGACTCAGGAGAGGTTTGACAACTTGTCCTTGCTTTCACAGACAGCTAAGAAAGCCTCGGAGTTGGCAGATTTCTTAAGGTAGTCTGCTGCTTGTTTGTCACCTAGGAATTTTCTTTCTTTCAGTTGGTACCTGATCTTCTGACAGAAGAAGGAACCTCTTCTTCTGTCAGGGATCCGATTCCACCTAGAATCGGATAAAAGTGCCCAAAACCTCTTTGGGGGCATTCATAACAAAGGTGTCTCTTCCCTGCTTGTGCCTGGTGATAACACACATTCTTTGGGGAGGAATGATTAGAGAAAGAGCTGTAGATCAGTGTCAGGGCTCCTGACCCACTCACAGGCAAACGTCCAGTCTCTGGTGTCTGAGTACAGCTGGGAAAGACCTCTGTTTAAAACCCTGGAGAAACATTGTCGATCAGCATAAGTATTACTAAGCCAAACGGACTGTTGATCTCATCTTACAAAAGACAATTTCCTATGCTCTGATCACCTCTAATTTTGGAGAGCATCCCAAGGAGGAGGCCTGGTTAGGAAGAAACCTTTTCCTTGGCAAGAGAGGGTTTTTTGCAAAACAGATTTGGAGGTTTTATTACTGTCATTCACAGAAGCAAACTCCTAACTACCTGCTATAGTCCAGGCCAAAAAAAGCTTTGCTTCCTGCTTCCAGATGGTGGCTTTCCAAAAAATTTTGTACAATTTTCCTTTATTTTCATATTTCTGTCCCATACTTTCTCTAAGGAGCTCACAACAGCTTACGTGGTCCTCTCCCCCACTTGTATCTTTACAAGATTGACATTAGGCTGAGTGGTATCATGTGGTCCGTGGCTTCCCAGTGACTTTCACAACTGAGTGGAGCCTCCCCAGTCTTACCCTACAATCCAGAGTAACAAATGACATAAGAGGCGCCCACTCTGGATTGCTCTATGCATTTCCCATAGGTTTCACATAGGTGGCACAATAACTATGTCAGTGTAAAAGGTCCCATAGTTATTCTGGAGTGTAGCCTCAGTCTAATGCACAAACCACACTCAACGTTTGCACAGTTACGGTATCCATATTAGAGATAGTAAGACAGGCTAGTAGAACAGAATCTTGCCTAAGGCTGCAATCCTAAGCCTGCAATTCTGGGAGCAAGACCCATTGAACACCATGGGGCTTTTAAGTAGACATGGTTAGGATTGTGCTCTAATGCTACTGGATGAGATCATCTGCAGCAGGATATGAATGGGAGATGTCTAACTCACAGTTAACTGCATGTACTCATCTGACAGCGCAATCCTGTGCATGTTGTGGAAGTAAGTCCCATTTAGTACAATGGGGATTACTCCCAGGAAAGTATATCAGGAATTTATATCTGATTGCAAATTAGTGGCACTCAAAATTTCAGGGAGCTTTACTCATCTTTGCCGATGAGAGGCTAGCACAGTGACACAATCCCTAAGATTATGCTGCTGCTTAAGCCTTTCCCCACTCTTTAAAGGGAGTGGAGTCCTTTACACAACCCCTCCCCCAGTTTGAGTAGCACTGCTTTAAGGGTTTTGTAGTTGTCACCAATATGTGTGTATGAGCTGTGTATGAGTTCTTTTCTTCCAGGGGTACTTTTCTGAATTAGACCTTATTACCCAGAATGGGCAATAATTTTTCAAGGATTCAGGAGGAAATCTTTGCCAGTCCTAGAACCTGCAATCTTTTCAGAAGTCACAATGTGGTGATCATTTTCAGTAATCAATGCCATAGAAAGCTTGTGCTCTGCCCCAAACTATATATGAGCAAAAGATGCTGCCTTATACTAGATCAGATTGTTGGACCACAGAGCCCAATCTTGCTTGCTCAGTCTTGCCTACCCAAAGTTTTAAGTGCTGACCTCTTTCTCAGGTTTGATACCAGAAATTCTCTGAAGACCTTCTGCAAGTTACACAGATATACCACTGTGAGTCTTCCTAAAAATATGTGTAGATTTGCATCAATACAAAATTTCCAGTTAGACAGCAGTGTGGTTTTTTTCTCATAGCTTCAATTCTTATTGAACTGAAAGGAAGTTTCTAGTTGGAAGGCAATGCAGGCTCTAAGAAAGGGATTTGGGATTTGACAGTTGTCGCCAAGCAAGTTTTGACTCACCAAAGCCTTCTAATAATTCTCGGTGATGCTGCCTGGCTGATAACCCAGAGCTGACACTTTGGATTACTGCTGACGGAATCTGCAGTCTATCCTGTGAGCTAATGAGGCATGGACTTTTGAGACTCTCAAGCATGTCCTGCATCTTCCATCTGCAGTGCCTCCTCTAACTTTAGAACATGGCACTCCATTCTCAGTTTTTGTCCTTCCTGCTTGTAAGTTAATTCCAAGGACTGTCTCAAAATTCAGACTGAGCAGGGGTGGTGCCAATTTGTTATTTGACTGGTGTTGCTCGTGTACCTTCAACCTCAGCCAGAAATGCAGGAATTTAGCAGGCATGGATCTAAAGCATATCTACATGCCTTATGATCTCCGTGCCATTGCTCCTCTGCAACTGGTTTTCTGGGGCAAACCACTGTAGAATCAAAGGAGAACACTTAGTATGTCCTTGCCTGGAAGTAAATCCCACTGAATTTAATGGAGCACCTTTTGAATAAACTTGCATAGGATTGAGACTATGGGCGCAATCCAGAGTAACTATGGAGAGTCCTTGCTCCGATGTAGGAACAATTTTCTCTGGATTGCAATATGAATTTCCCCTTAGGTTTTCACTAGGTGGTGCTGTAACTATGTTGACATAAACATCTCTGACGTGCTCCCATAGCTACTCTGGATTGTAGGGTACGACTAGGGTACTCTGGATTGTAGGGTACGATAGACCTGTCTTCCATGAATTTGTCAAGTTCCCTTTAAAAGCCTTCCATGTTCATAGCCATCACTACATTATATGGCAACCAATTCACAGACTAATTAAGCTCTTATGTCAGGAATCTCAAAACATTTTGGTCAGTGGGCCACATAAAATCTGGCATGGTGTCCAGGACGAGAAAAAAACAATACTACAGGGGACTTGTTTTATGACCTAATCTTTAGGGGAGAGGAGAGTTGCCTTCAATGGAACAATTGTTGTGGGCCTTTTGTGTCAGCAGATCATCTGCTCATGCAGAAGGCTGGCAACATGGAAGCTTTGGATTGTCCATGATATGCATTCTAGCTAAATGTGACCTTCTTGGTGTTCCATTTCAGCTTCATTTTTACTATCTCACATTTTCAAATGCGTTTGTCTTGAACTACCTTGGCAATATTCCAGTTGCACAGATGTTGAACTAGCACTCTCTCTCTGGCTGGGTCTGGTCATTCAGAATATGTAGAACTTTGAGGAGATAATGGAAGCTTTTCCACCAGGTTAGAAGGCAGATGTGGGGACAGTCTGGATCAGCCTGTGACAGGTCAAACTTCGTTGCTAAGTATCTGGATTGGGAAACCCTGTGCATTCTGTTTTTAAAAATGTGTTAGCATGCCAGGAGCAATGTTGATTTGGGTCACATCAAGTTTAGCCCTTAATGGCAATATTTATTAGTGGTTTAAGAAAAGACTGACAGCATTTCCAGTGTTTTTTCCCTAGCCCACCTTGTGCATTTTTAGATGCTGCCTTACAATCTCTGTAGGTTCTTTCCTTATGATAAATCCCTGACCTGTGATTTAGGGGACACACATTCTTTCTCTTTGTCCTTCTACAAATTCACTGCCCTGGAATTTAGTAACTTGAAAAGAGAGAAGCACAGAAAAGCACTACTTCCCCCGGGCTTTTGTTGGGTTGGCTCAGAAAACAGAGCTGTTTTTTTCAAAACATCAGAAATTTATCAACCAAGTACAGAAGTCACCACTGTCCCTCGAACCAAATTTACCCACCCTACAAGAGTGCCATTCCTCCAAATTCCCTTCCCCCATTAAAGTAAACTTATGGTGTAGGTACTAAAGTAGCAGTCGCATATGCAGAGTGGGTAGGTGTATACAACATTCATGAATAAAAGGTAGGTGGCCTTTATGAGAGGTAGTTTCCATTGCAGTATTTCTCAGAAAGCCACATGTCCCAAGTGCCAGTGGACACAACTAGAAAATAAATCCCAAAACACACATGCCAGGAAGCCCTATGGAGGGCATCGCTGTGCAGAGTTATAGTGGCTCGCTGTGCGGAGCCAATTTCAAGTGCTAGCATTTGACATGGTAGGGTTTGGAGTTTGGAGGGTGCTTAGGGCATCATGCAGAGATATTACACATCTTCCTTTTGCCTGCTTTTGTAAGTGTATGAGAATGAGCAAGGTTGCTGGTGGAAAAATAAGGCAAGAGGTATAGGGACTGCTTCCTACCTTGGAGCCATGGAATATTTAAAGATACAGCTTGATTTCCAAACCAGTTTTTGGTAACCCTAAAAATACATGAAAAACAGTATAGTAAAGTGTGAGTATACATAGAATGTGTTTTGCTCAACATGAAGTGATCACAATTTATCATTACCCATATACTATTGTGTTTTTTAAAAAATACAATTTAGTCCCAGTACCTTTCCGTAGAAATGAAGCCCAGATGCTTTCTTAATATTTTGTTCATCCTACGTAAAATATTCTATTTTAAATGACTGGCAGGCTTTCCAAAGTTTTTTCTCTTGCTTGTTCTTACAGTTGGAGGAAGGAGAGCATTTTGCCAAGATGGTGATCAGCCTAGGAGACGATGCTGGGGAGCTCCTTGCAAAAGGCTACTTGGCCCTGGGTCTGGTGTACAGTCTTCAAGCAACTGACAGTAAGATCTTTGAGAGTTTGATGCTATGGTTACAGCAGCCATTCTGAGATATCAAATTTAAGCAGTAGAAATGTGGAAATTTAAGAACAGATAACTAACAATTTTCTGAAGCAAAATGTGTTTCATTGTTCACAAATCAGGCATAAAGCTGGTGACCTTCTCCTGTTGTTGTGTCTCTCATCTGTAATTCTGAAGAATGCTGCTTCTTAATCAGTGGTGGGCTTCAGCAGGTTTGCACCTTCTCTATAGAACCAGTTGTTAATGAGCGATGGGATATATAAAGTTTAAAAATTGCCATTTAAAAGTGGCTGCCAGATGGGCAAAGAACCGATTGTTAATTTCTTTGAATCCCATCACTGTTCTTAATATGAAGCTATTGTGGCAAGTGGTCATTGATAAGATATTCTGTGAATTGGTATAATCCTTAAAAAAATTAATCTAGAAGCCATCACCACATCTTGGAATAGTGAAGATATTACAAAAAATGTGGGGGTGGTTATTTAAAAGGTAGGCAGTCATGGAGAGTAATGACACTCAGCAGCAGTTCCTTTAACTATCCTCTTGATAGAGGTTATGTTGCAACAATTGAAAACAAGCAGTGTTCTTATTTCTGGTTGCTGTGAGGAGACCACTAGTGAAATCTATTTGTGATGCCACTGTTTGTTTTGAAAATGGAGAACACTTACTGGGAGTGCCTTATCTGAGTCTGACCACTGTTGATGAGTGTCACAATATGTCTGAATATAATTATTCTCTACCATGGCTGCAAATATACTATAACTTTCCAGAGTTATGTGAATAAGGCCGTGGTTAAAGGCAGCTGGAGTTCAGATTAGAATTCTTCACAAAGGGGGCAATCCTAACCCCCTTAGGTTGGTGCAAGTCCCTTATGCTGATGCGTTGCAAAATGTGCCGTAAAACATGTCTGTGCCATGGTCTGACCAATGCCTTCACGGACTGGCAGAAGTGGAGACCTCTGCTGATTTTTCCAGCAGCCTCTGGCTGTTCCTGTCTACCAAGACTGAGGCTACCAAGACTGTCTACGTAATCCAGAGTAGTTGCAGGTCAATTTACGCCAACCTAGTTACAGGGCCACGTATGGAAATGCATAGAGCAATCTAGGGTAAGTGCCACTTAAGTCAACGTAGGGGGGCCTGTAACTACTCTGGATTGTAGCCATAGGATACCTTTAGAAGTGACAGCATAAGAAGAGGGCCATAGAGTGAGTCCTGAAGAAAAATGTTGCAAATCTCTGGGTAAGAGACTGTGTGTGTGTGTGTGTGTGTGTGTAGATAGATAGATAGAGAGAGAGAGAGAGAGAGAGAGAGAGAGAGAGAGAGAGAGAGAGAGAGAGAGAGAGAGAGAGAGAATAATTCAAAATAAATGTATAAACAATTTAAGGAAAATGTCATACATAGAGACAGTACTGAACTCACTGAAATGGTTTGTGTTTCTTTCTGATTCTTTTCCACCTTTTCATGCTCCTTTTCCCTGTGCTGTCATTTGGTATTGCTGCATCTATCACCAGGACTGTCTTCTGGGCTTTGCCTACCACCACAATGTCTGGCTGCTTAGCCAATACCTTCTTATCTGTCTGAATATGGAAGTCCCACAGGACCTTAGCCCTGTTATTCTCCACAACCTTCTGAGAGGTCTCCCATCTGGTCTTGGGAGGGTTTAGTCCACAGGCTGAACAGATGTTCCTATACACAATGCCAGCTACTTGGTTGTGCCATTCAATGTATGCTGTTCCTGCATATATATGTGCCTCTTTTCAATCACATGGGCATTATGGGTAAAAGGGAGATAGGGTAGCATTTTTCTTTCTTCCATGTATTGGTGCAATAGAAAACATGTATTTTCTATTATATAATATGTGAAGTGGTGTTGCAAGGCAGACATTTTGTTAAGATATATAAAAAAGCAGGCCTCCGTCAGTCTTGAAAGACTATGGTATTGTGCTCAGCACTGCATACACTGCACCTGAAGCATGAAAGCCTGGGTTGGATTGTTATGGAGGATAGGCTATTACCCAAGCAGCAAATCCCCCCTCTCCATGCCACTGAATTAGTCCAATGGAAAGGCAGAGCCAATACGATTGGATCCAGCTGGCGTCACAGAGTTGGGCTAAGGACAGGAGCTCACCCTGTCTTGTGGGGCCGACCCGGTTCTCAAACCCTGGCCTGCTGGTTAACAGGCACAGCGTCTTAACCGCTTGCACCACCCATAGCCTATATATGTCTTGCTGAATTTACATCCACCATATGAACTGGTGGCATTTTATAAATTCCATAGAGAGGCTTTATAATTATTATTATTTTCACTTTCCTTCTCAGACCAAGTTCATTTGTTGTCAGAACACAGATTTTTTTCTCTGATTTACATCTTTTCATGGCTAAAGCCTCTTTCCTTGAGGTCCTGCTGAACTGGTCTCAAAGCACATCTTGCCATCTCTGTTTTGTCACTGGCTCTAGTGACAACCCATCTTATCTCATGCATAATTTATACAGGATAAACTAAGGGTTTAAGAGAGTGGAAAGCACTCAGTGTGGCTAAATTCCATAGGGATACATACTTCAAATCTGTGACTACTATTGGTTGAAAAGTGCGTACCTCATCTGTTACTTTTTAGAACTTTTTATTTTTGGCTTTTATTGTTGTTTGCATTGCATAGTACTTAGAACCTGTTAAATTCTTTATAATTTTTTTCCATCCTCTCAACAGCTCTGGAAGGCAGGGTATTAATGTTCTCATTTTGCAGAAGGGCAACTCTTGTTTGATCTAAGTTATCACAGTGGATTTTGCTGTTTCTTTTTCTACACACTTGCTGTCAGTCATAGGTTTATGAAAAGCTCTGGCCAGATTATAGAGTTGCTTCCCAAGAGACAGAGCAGGGCTGTCCTATGGTCATGAGCTCCATCAAATCACTTCTAATATCAATAAACACCAACTTAGCACAAAATAGCATTTTGTTGCAAAGATGTATATAAATATAAATAATAATTTGTGCAGCAACAAAATATTTTAGATGTAAGGTGTGTGTATCATTTTCCCTTAGTTGTGCAGTCTGGTCCTGTGTATTCAGAAGTACATCAGTGAGGTTTACTTCCATGTTACTGCAGCCTATAGCATTAGCTCATATACTTGGTGATAAGTTTTAATTGGCGTGCCTGAGAGCTAGACATCCACTTGTATCTGTGGAGGTAGGCCCTTATCCTCAAGGAGCAAAGGTATGAGTGCACTGATGTCAGATATGTTTGGTTAGAGGCAGTGGTGGGCTCCAGCAGGTTCGCACCTACTCTGTAGAACCGGTTGTTAACGAGAGATAGGACATATAAAGTTTAAAAATAACCATTTAAAAGTGGCTGCCGGATGGGCAGAGAACCGGTTGTTAATTTATTTGAAGCCCATCACTGGTTAGAGGGTACTAGGGTACCTACTCTCTACTAGGGTACATTGTACCTATTCATGGATTATCATGTATTACTACTCTCTACTAGGGTACATTGTATCTATTTTGATAATACCTGGATAATGCTAAGATGACAAAGCCATCTGTAAGTAAGTTTCCTCCCCACTGATGACATCCTTGAGCTGTCTGCAAAGGACCATTAGTTATTCCCTCTTGCACAAGGTGACATAACTGGTTTTCTCATGCTCATCCTTTTAAATGGAAGGGTTCTTTTTAAGGGGAGAGGATTATTCAGTGAAAGCTAGAGGCAGTGAGGCTGGATAGTCAGGCTTTCAGAGGGCAAGAGAAGGTGCTGCTAAGCCATCATCTGTCATTGCTAATTTATGCTCTGGTTGAGAGCCAAAGTGTATCCCAGAAGAGCTTCAGTCGTTCCTCTAGGGCATTTGCACTAGCTGCGCTTCTGGCAAAGTTCTGTCCCATCTTTCCCAAGCCAGCAGGCTCCTGACACGTCCCCTACATCGAAGGGACAGCAGGTGCATCACTGAAGCTTTCTTTTTTAGGCAGTCTTCCAGCAACTTAACACAGATGACCACATTGAACTGCCAGGGTTTCGAAGACAGCTTTTAAAATGTGTATATCTGGAAGAAGTTTCACATAAGTAGACAGAGCTACATAAATATTTCAGATAGGCAAAGGCTGTAATCTGCACCCACTTTGCCTTGAACCCACTGAAGTCCTTTAGTGCTAAGCACCCTGACTGTATGGAACATTTCAGCCAAAAATATGGAAGAAACTGAAAACAGCTGAGGTGCTACACAGTTAGTCAGGTCATGTAAAATTTCAGTTGGTGGATATCAGAGTCATACAGGATTTCAAACAGAGGAATTAAAAGTAAAAAAATAACAAGAGTTAAAGTAAATTTTAAAAAATGGAAAGTAATATTTGTTTGCCTTCCATTTTTAGCTTGCTTTTTCACCCAGAGTCCTCAAGGGAGCATCCTGCAATAACAATTAAATTATAAAAGGAATAATGTCATTTGAAGACAGACAGAATAATAAAGCCACAAAAAGGAGAAAATAATTTGGTTGCAGAAGTCATAGGAAAGAATTGACCCTATGTTCTCAAAGCCCAGTGGTACACAAAAGGAAAAAAGTGGTCTAATTTCTGAAAATCACACAGTCAGCTTCCTGAGAATTCCTCAAAGAAAGTGCCACAGCAGACAAGGCCCTGCTCCTGGTTGAGCAATGTCAATGTAATTTAGGACAAAACCCTGGAATAAACCCCATCTTTCAAAATTCCAGATTCTGGGGAATAAATTCCAGATTTCAAAATCTGGGGAGGTTAAATGGGATAGACCATGCTCTACTTCTCTAATGTTACATTTCTGGACTAGTGTTAACCGAATGTACTCTTTAAAAAAGTGAATAAAAATGTCTTAAGTCTCAGAACTTAAATATTTATACAACCCCAAGTAATATTCTTTTCAACAAGACTGTGGAAAAAGCCTTAAAAATTATCATAAAACCTATAAACACTAATTTTAAGAGCGATTTTGGTTTTCCAGTTTCCATAATACACAATAAGTTCAAGCCTGATGATTTGCACTGGTCATGGAACTGTATATTTCCTTACGTTGCAGCTGCTGTGAAAAGTGCACAAGATGACTTGCACCGAAAAGCACTCGAAACCCTAGAAAGGTAAGAGGAACAGAACTTTTTTTTTGCATTTTGTACTACTCTTCGCTTATCAGTGTTTGTGTATTGAGGATTTTCCGCCCATTTTTGGCGTTAATAGGAGATAAGCAATGTGATATAATGGTTAGATCTGTGTTCATTTATTTCCCACTAAAACTCATTTGAATAACTCAGGGCTTGTCATGCACTTTCTACATTAAGCAACCTCACAAAATAATTGTTGAAGGATGTAATCAGTCTGTGTTGCCCTGGGCTATAAGTGCAGGTAATAAATAATAGTAGGAACATATCTGTGCCTTTATACTCAGCTGAACTGAGCACTTGCACTCCAGGTTGGTATGCGGAGAAGCAATATGGAGGTGTCATTTTGACAGAGCTCCTTCTCAGACCAGGATTTGGCTTGAAGTGGTGCACATTCCTAGACTCAGATGTAACATCTCCGTTACTGCGCTATTTAGATGTAATTGCTGTCCTGTATTACTCTTAAACCACATTTATTTTTAGCCTTTTGACCTTTCCCCACCAGCTGTGGCTTGTTTCTTTGATATCTTCACCAGCTTGGAAGTGGATAGGTGTCTCATCGGACATCACAGATACCCACCTTTGACCTACAGGGGGTGCTACTGCAAGAGTTTGGCTAGAATCCTTGTGTTCCAAATTGATGCTTGAAAAGTTCCAGAATGACTTGCTCGTATTAAAGGAAGTATCTTGGGTAAAAAGCAGTTTAAGGAATTTTGATGATCCTGTCCAAGAGGCATCATTGGGTGGGGATGGCACCATAACTCAGTGGCAGAGCACATACTTTTAAGAAGGGTTTGAATGTCTGGGGAATGTCTGGTTTGAATGTCTGGAGAAGATTTGTTCCTTACAGCAGATGATTGAAAAACCTCTGATTACACAGACTGCTGTACAGTGACAGGTTGTTCCGGATCTCTATTTGTGATTAAACCCCCAGCCTGAGTTCTCTCAAACCTAGTGTGTGCATAGATAGATGTAGATGTAGGCAACCTCAGTATGCCAGATGTAGGGGAGGGCACCTGAATGCAAGTGTCTTGCGTACTCCCTAAGACATCTGGTGGGCTGCTATGTGATACAGAGAGGTAGACTAGATTGGCCTTTGGCCTGATCCAGTGGAAGCTCTTCTTATGTTCTTATCATTTGGGGGTGTCACAAAATTTTCATAAGATACTTCTGTGCCTCTCCTGGGGTCAGGTTAATCTAGTGCAGAGACTTCCATTTGCCTCCCTACATGAGCACGGGAGTGGGAAGACCAATGAGTTGTGCTGGTTTAGGTTAGGATTGCACCCTGTGATATGTAAAGCAGAAAGTAGATGTTACCCTACTAACATTTCTACAGACTGTTGTCTTGCAATGCTGTGTGATAAGTAGCATAATGTTGCATTGTACGAATGTCCCCTGCATTCTTGCTAATTTGTTGAGACTCCAAACATAATGCACGGTGCTAGCACTGACCTATAAATTGCTATGTCTGGAACCCAGTGTGCTTCAGAGTAACAAGTTCCACTGTAATCTCTGAGATCAATCAAAGGGCATACTTCTGGTTGAGACATCTGTGTAGTACATCCGCTCAACAAGGGCTCACACAGAGCTGATCTCAGCAGTTGCTCTGCACCTGCAGAATCTTGAACCTCCAGAGTCCAACAAATGCCTGAGTAAGATGTACTGTAAGATCTTTTTATCTGTATTGCCTTCTTCATGGTCAGGATTTCAGCAGGGAAGGGGAGGAGGGGGAGAAAAGGTGTTGAGTATAATAAGAGGTTTTGCTATTAGAGCACAATCCTAACCATTTTCTACTCAAAAGTAAGCCCCATTGTGTTCAATGGCTCTTACTCCCAGAAAAGTATCTTTAGGATTGCAGCCATAGTTTCCATTTTTAGGGGATGACATTATTTGTACTCTAAGAATGTAGGCTGGGAAAAAACAAACGCCCCTTTCTCCCAACTGTAGGCCTGACACCATACCAACCAGATGGGTACTGGCTCATGCAACATGAACTGTGAATTTTCAAATTTTTGAACATTTCCTATTCCTGCACTGTGCCTCATACATTGCATGGGTAGCTCAGGGGCCCTTATATCCCAGTCTATAATCCTATGGGAACTACTACCTGAATGGTAGTAACTGGTTTTTACCATTGCATTGGGATACATTCCAGAATAACTAACTGATGGGTGGAAACAAATAGCAAATATTTTCTATTTTCTTAATATATTGCATTTATTTAATAGGACCACATCTATTATAAATAAAATACACTTTAATGCAAATTAATTCATCAATCTTGTTATCACTTGAATTGCCAGATGGGATGGAGGGCTTAAACCTACTGAGCTCCCCACTTTGACACAGCTGTTTAATCTGTAGGAGTCCAGCTCTTGTGGGTGTTTCTAGCCATCGTACAATTCTACCGTCAGGTCTTATTCACATCATTGGATTTTTTTCACCAGAGTCCTCCAGGCAAGGAGCAGTATTTTGGTCTAGTGTCAGTAGAAGTGGGTCAATCTGATGATTGCACTCAACTTGCATTGCTCACAGTGATGATACTGAGAACATCCCAGGCCATAGATTTGAAGTTACTGAACTGCACAGCCCCCTTCTTTTTTTAGGGTGCACTCCTAACCAATTTAGGCCAGCCTAACTCAGCTGGCATATATTCCCATGGTGGTATGGGGAGGTTGGTGTATCCCAGTGCCCTGGCCTAAAGCCACCCGCCCCCCAGGAAGGGGAAGAAGTGCCTTGCAGCACTTTTGTGACACCCCCAGGTCAGCAAAGGTCTTAGGCTACAGCTTATGCCAACCTAACTGGAGGTTAGGATTGCAGCCTCAGTCAAATAGCCAAACACCCAGCCATGATTGAGCTGTCACTCAATGTCAGAATGGCACAGGATAAATGGACCAGGTTTTACAGCTGGCCTTATATAGTGTTGAAGGCTGGCATTTTTTTAGGTGCTTGGTATTTGCGGGCCAACCCAGCCTCCTTCTTGCACTCTTTACAGTGTCTTTGCACTTCTTGGAACCAAAGCTGATACAGCAGCTGTTGTTGCTTTGAAGACACATGAAATAACACATAATCACAGTGAGAATTGAAAAGACTCCTCATTGCCTTTTGTGGATTAGGGGAATGGATGCACCCCATTGCCGCTGAAGGTTTTTAAGTAAATACTTATATTAAGGCCAAGGGCAGAGTGGCAGGGGGTATTTCTGTGAGTATTTTTCTTGAGATCCAGAAATGCAAGAAGGAAAAAATATTTCAGATCATGATCTTAGGGTACAATCCAGAGTAAGGGCAATGAGGAGTGCCCTAGCTGGGCTGACTGAACTATTCTGAACCCAGAATAGAAAGTTATGCTGCATCCAGAGAGTCAGGAAACCTGGGCTGCCCTAACTGTTCCAGAGCATGCTAAGTAGGCACCAAATAAGTGACACCTGGGAAGGGCTTGCTCCTGAGGAGACCCTCCCTCAGATCACACTGAACAAGGAACAGCTGTGGTGCCTTCCTTAGAAGGAGTCCCGGATGAGACTGCCAGTACAGTCTACAGTGAATGCAAGGGGCTTCTTGGAGTGGCCTGCTGTATCCCCAGGTTAGTTGTGCCATATACTGAAGTTGAGAGGCAGGGGTTGCAGCTAGGCTATTCAAGAACTCAGATTTTTTTTGTCAACAGTGCCATTCTTACTCTGCCTTATCATGGACCCCTATGGGTCTACTCATTACTATACTTCCTCCTGAGGTGGTATAACTCTGAGGAACTGGAAGAGGGAAACAAGGTCTGTATACAGAGTAACTGCCCTAGGCAATGCTAAATATGCCTTTCATATGCCTCTCCTGAACTGCCTAGGCTGCCCCACCTGTCTTGGGGCAACCTATGTTGCCTTAGGTTGCCCCAAACCTTTTCCAGAGTAACTGGAGTAGCCCATCTTGCAATTGGGTCAGTCCAGTGATAGATCAGGTAAGCCAGTGATAAATCAGGTAACCCAAGTGCACTTCTGGATTGTGCCCTTAATGTTATAATACCACAATTTCTTCAGTAAAGTGTTGTGTTGGTTACAGCTACAGGATTCTAGAAGAGGGACTCGGGTAGCAGCTATGAGAAATGTCATTGCCTCTTTCAGTAGATTGTATTGAGCTTGCTGGACCAATGGCCTGAGTTCAGAGAAGGCAGATTTACCTATTCATGCATTCAGGATACTCTGTGTATGCTGAGCTAAATAGCTTGATCCAACATGGTTTCTTCCTTGTGTTTTTTACATGTATAACAGTCTTGAGAAATAGATTAAGTTGCAAGAGAGAGGCTTGCCCAAGGTCATCTAGGGTGCAATCCTGAAGTGCACTTGGGCCAGCCTATCTAGCACTGGGCCAGTGTGAATTGAGATATACCAGCCTATCTGCACCAGAAAATACCTGGGCTAGCATAAGTCAACTTACGCGGGCACAAGGCAGATGGACCTGGGCCAGCCTAGCAGGGGTAGTCTACGCAGTTCAGCAGATGCGTATTGAGGGTATGTTGAGCATTGGCTAGAACAGTGCAGTTCGGCTGTATCAGAGCCAGTTTTCAGGGCAGAACTGCCCCTTCCCAGCTCCAAAAAGTTAGACCACGAAAGGAGCAGGAATAAATCTGAGTAGACCCATTGAGGTCCATGATAAGCCAGAGTAAGAATGGTAGTGTTGACAAAAAAATCTTAGCTCTTATCCTGCCTGTCTGCAACCCCTGCCTCACAAACTCAGGATATTGCACAACTTCAACAACTCACCGACCTCAGAATACAGCAACAATCCCCTTCACTCCAACAATCCCCAATCACCCTCCACTATAGGTACTTCTATATTGCAGTCTCAAGCTGCAGCTGTTACTGGTTCTCAGGGACTCCTGGGCTTCCTTAGAAGACAGCCACCACAGCTGTTCCTTGTTCAGTGTGATCTGAGGCAGGTTTCCTCAGGAGCAAGCCCTCCCCAGGTGCCACTGACTGTGGATTTGGCCCAACTTTCTGCTCTGAATATACTTACATCTGGGCCATTTTCACTGGCCTCACTGCAGGATCGCTCCCTTAGTGAGTTTAGTAGCAGAGCAATAATCTGACCCTGGTTTTCCCAGGCTAGCACTCTTTCTTTTGTACTATAGAAGCTCTCTAAATCTGAAAGAAAATTACACATAACATTTTTTTTAAAAAGGTTCTAAACATATACCTTCTAGCAATAGTCTCATATCCCTTTTAAGCCTCATTTTATACTCTATGCTTTTATCATTGTGTAGGAGCTCCACTGATTGTTCTGCTTTCTCTGATATAAAGGAAAGTGACCCTCATACAATGAAACAGAACCGTGCTCTATTGTAAACTTTTCTATTAATATTTGTGTTTTTACAGAGCGGAGCGCTTGGCACCGGAAGACCACCAAATTATCTTCTATGTCTCCTTGCAGCTGGCTCTTGTCAGGCAGGTAGGCACAAAGCCTGGTGACTCATTCATTCCATGTTATATTTATAACCCACTTTTTGAACCCAAAGCATTTAGCAATGAAAGCAGTATCAAAACCACCAATGTAAAAAATACAAATAACAATTTGACATATATATAACAATTAGACAACTATCAGAATAGATCTATTAAATTTGCCTTATTAAATATGACAGTTCCAAAATAATTTTCAACAAACCATTAACAATCCAGTAAAAATGGCAGAATTTACCACAAAGTGGACAATATCAATATTTCAAAGCCAAAAAATAAAAATAACAAGCACCACAATAATTCCTACCCAAGTGAACAAATGAGCAGTGATGCCGAAAACATCAGATAAAATCGACAAGTAACACAGCTGTAACATAATAAATAAAAACAACAGCACCAGAAATAACACAGCTTATTTATTTAACTTTTATATATCACCCTTCAATGGAAATATACAACACACAGCCATGTAGCAGTGGAAATTAATGACATATTTTCTTTTTTTATAGATAAATTTTATTGATTTATCAGAAAGAAATGGAACAATAAAATATATAAGAGAGAATATAAAAAAAGCAAAGATAATACAAATACATAAGTGATGTATTTTCCAGAGATCTTCAAGCATTCTCCTTTTTGGGAACTATTTCGTCATTGTTTGTCTGAGAAAGAACTGTCGTGTCTGTGTCACTTTCCCACCATCATTGTAGAGTGGCTCAAATTCTTGCCTGATGGATAGGGCTGAGGAGCTGTCCAGCAGGTCAGGGAACAAAGTGTCCCTCAAGTTATGTAGTGAAGGAGTTATTTGGCACCAGGAGCTTATCCAGATGAGATGTTGCATTAAGGACTACCAGGCACTAAGGAACAGGGGCATCACTGGGGTGGTGTGGTCTGCACCAGGTGACATGCCAGGGGAAGTGACGCACACTGGGGAACCCAAAATTGCAATTTTGTGATGGTGCATCAAAACCCATCATGTCATATACCATTGGATTTGTATTGATGAGCTTAATCTAATGCAACCATCTGTTTTGAAATAGCACCTTCCTATCAAAAGTTATGGCCAAAAAACTAAAACTAAAAATATGCATTAAACCCTATAGAAAGTGAAAGTGACCCATATCACAGATTTACTCATGAATAGGCAAACATGCCATAGTCCACTGGAAAGGACAGGAGTCCAAGGAATCCAAGGATATCAGAATCGAGGAATCCAAGGAATCCAAGGATACCAGAATTGTCCTGATCCAATGAACATATCCCCAACAAATCATTCCAGAATGGGGTCTCTGATGATTGCATTGAAATCTGTCCTCAGCGAGCCTCACTGTGGCCTGCGGCAAGACCCCTTTATCCGGCCCTTGGGCAAGCCTTGTAATCCACTCCAAAACATTTTATATGTAAATGTATGTAAATGTATTCAAATTTGAAATGATAATTAGTTTTCCTACCCCTGACACAGTGTCCTAACCATATCTACTCAAAAGTAAGCCATATTCTGTTCAGTGGGTCTTACAGGAAAGCGTCTTTAGGATTGCAGCCTTAGGCTGGCACAACTCATCAGTCTTCCCATCTCTACATTGATGTAGGGAGGCAAGCCCATGTTTGTGCACTGGCCTAACCCACTCCCCAGGAGTGGTGCAGAAGTGTCTTACAGCACTTTGTTGACACCCCCAGGTCAACAGACTAGATGCCATCACCACATCCTGTGGCAGGGAGTTCCACAGACCAATCACATGCTGGGTAAAAAGTGTTATGTGACTTCTGCCTCCCCCACTCCCTTCTTTGTAAGAACAAGCAAAAGAGAAAACAGTTCAGAGAGGTACGAAGACCCAGAATATATTTCAACACTAGGCCTTGTAAACTTTATTCTGGTACTGATTGGTGTCAGCCTAACTCTTCCGCTGCTGCCCTATTTTCCTCCATTTAACAGGGTATAAATCTTTAACATATGCTTGGAGCGTGTTCCTGATACCTGAGACATATTTATTTTTAGGCCTCTAAAATATCCTGCTCTGCTTCTGCCAGTGCAGCTAATGATAAACATTTTCGTAATGCATTTTTAATATCCTTAATAATTTAAGCTATCTAATGTATTCTCTTTCTGATTAACTGTAGGATAAATGATACTTACTAATGTGTCTCGCAGATTATATTATTGAGTGAGTGCTATGATTAAGGCTTTCACCAGCCTATTTGGTGGCTACTTTCATGGGTGCAAGGTTCCAAAATGAACGGCACTCTACCAGGGTAATGGTTCAATGAATTCCTTGCCTTCGCTTTAAGAGTCCAGATCTAATATCTGTTGCACTTCAGTATCTGGCTGTTATCCATCCTATTTTTGTTGGGCTGTTGTCATTAAGGCTGACAAATTCTGAATTCTTAAAACTCTTTTAAATAACTGGGCATATTCAAAAGGCTTAGCTGATTCAGAAAGACAAACTTTGCTGGATCTCAGCATTCATCCTGATTGTAGCAAAGTGGGATAGGTTGATCTTATGGTTCTCCTGAGTATCTTCTATTTCAGGGCTAATCCATAGCAGACACGGGTTTATGCACTGCCAACATAAAGCACAATGTAGTTTTCAGAACTGAAGCCACCATTGTGGTAGCACTTCTGTAACTTCTCTAGACACTGAATCCCATGAATCATGACAGTACTTGTTGATGATGCCTGCACAATAATAATGTAAGGAAATCCTAATCCATGCATGGCAGTGGCTGTGTTGAGATCTGCCTCTCCTGTCCACCCAACTCACACACCAGTGCAGAAGGAAAGTGTCAAGAAGAACCTGTTGTATATATTTTTATCAGAGGCTGCCTCTTGCCCTCTGGCTAGGAAGAAAGCAACTGATGTCTGCAGGTATAAAGATCCTGAGCTGTCCTGAGACAGGGCAATCCAAACACAGTCAGCAGCAACATCCAAGCAACAACTGTTGTGGGAAAAGAGCACCAATGAGAGAAGGAAGCACTGTGTTTCTTGCACAAGAATCAGCCAAGCTTTCAGCCCTCTGGGGAGCAGGAAATTGAACACAGAATATCCCATACACAGGCAGTAGAATATATAGCAGTACCTTGTTGATGAACTAACTGAACAAGTTCAAGCAAGAGGAATTTTTTGAATTCTGAACCATATATTTTGGACTTTCCATATACTTCCATATATATCCATAAAGTCCATATATCTTGGACTTTCAAAACTATTTCTAAAGTGAATCTAAACTAGTACTAAGAATAGCTTCCAGAAACTAATTGGGAAGCTATTGGGAGCTAAAGGAAGTTACCCAAGGACAATCTGAATGCAGCAGACACTAGTCAAAAATTCTGCTGCCATGTTCTGGTCCAATTATAGTTTCTGAATGAACTTCAAGGGGAGTCCCCAACAGAGCACATTACAGCACAAAAAAACCTTAGTTTGCATAGCATTTGGAAAGTCAGCATTTCCTAACTCTGGCTTCTTTCCATCCAGTACATAGTTGGAAAGGTAGACACAGTTTCCTGTAAGTACAGTTGGAGAATATTTGGATGAACCGATCCAGATTGTTGTAAGGAAACAGAACTGAGCTACTGCTGAGAAAAAGCGTTTAAGTTTTTGTATTTCTGTGCTCAGAAACATCAGGAGAACAAAGCCGCCCAGCTGCATTTGTTCAGAAAACATACCATTTTCAAAGGAAATTGTGCTGCATGAGACAGCATTCTAGATGCTCCATTGAGGCCTTCCTCTCCCCAGGACTATTTCATTGCAGTCTTCTAGCTACTTAGTTCTGATTCATCACTTCATGACAACAACCCTCATATGTGAATGAGCTGTCACAGATGGAACTTTCATAAATATAGGGATATCATATCCCCTATAAATATATTTGGCACCTGCCTTTGCAAGACTGTTTGCATGCTGTCATGCATCCCTTGTTACTTGTTTCACAAATATATCCAGACCACATCACAATCTGAGCAATCTTTACAATAACCTTGCAGGGTAGGACATTGGTTCTCAGTTGTACACATTTTGCACTGGGGTGAAACATCTAGTAATAGTGCTTTGATTTGGGGCTTGTTTGGCAGGGCTTTTGTATCTTTAACAGCTGTGTAATTTTACCCATTAATTTTTTTCATTTTCTTGTAAACCTCTTTGTGAACTTTTTAGTGGAAAAGAAATAGATGGATGGATGGATGGCACCTCAATGCACTTTATTTGCATAATGGGGGGAATCTGATAACTAGAAACTCAGAGCTGTGTGCAGAGTAGTCAACCTACAGAGTAGTCAACAGAGTAGCATAGTCAACCATCAGGGCTGTAAACTGGAGAATCTTCTTGGACAGTGAAGGTTTCCATGCACAGGAGCAGCATTGCCCACCCAGGCTGGCCACCAAGGCTTTCTTAGAAAGGGATATAAAGATTTCCTGCCCAGGCTAGGATTTTGCCTTGGTAATGATGGTCTTCCCTAGGTTTGATCTCTTGCTACTCTTGATAGGTCAGCTCTAACACAGTTCTTATGCCAGATAAGTGCCAAGCAGGTAACGCCTTTAATGTTCTCCCCCCCCCCCCATGTTCTGAAAATGTACCTTTAAACTTGCCTGTTTCTATTTTCAGCTGACATTTTAATGATCCTGTCAAATGATTATGGTCCTTAAGTTCTTTACTTCCTTATTTTGTTAGTCTACTGCTGCTCCCTTGAGAAGGGGAAGGAGCCTGGTGCATGGGGTGATGTGATGACATTCTGATTATCTCTAAATGCAGTAGTTGAAGAAGGAGAAACCCACCCAAAAGCTGGTTTCCTGTTCTTGTTGTCTAAACAAGTCACTGTTGCTTCTCAGTGACATTCCAGACAGTCAGTTGACAGCACAATAAAAATGCAGAAGCCCAAAGCTCTTCTTTCTAAGAAGAAATACTTCTGATTTAGGTGTCTTACATTTTTCCGGCATTCTGGCTCAATATTATTGCTGGGAAGTTGCTGTTCTTTCCCTAATTAGCAGAACTGTTGTGCTGCTTGCAATGTGGTTTTGTGGTTGAATGTCAGCAACTATTGGACACTGGTTCACTGCAGGGACATAATACCACAGGAAGTTCCCTCAAGCAGAGGCTATTCCTCTGCTTTGATACCTGGGAAGTAGTAACTGCTGCAAGGACTACTACATGTTACTGGACCGTAGGATAAAAAAAGGTTAGTCCTAATTTAATGTGCTTGTGTGCATCCCCTAATAGAATTCCTGGGACAGAATTATTACGTAGTTTTATCTTAATTTTAAAATGCATGTGCTACTGTTCACCCTGCAACTCCCAGAGCAGTGAGCAATACAGTACTACAATAAAATACAGTGTTAATAATTAAGGTCCAGTTACCTGTGTGTTTAATTATCCGTCCAGGCCAGATTTTGCATTGGGGTGTTGTAAAGAAGCAAGTGGGGAGTACAAAATGAGATGAAGTCATTAGGTGAGGTTTAGTAGCTTTCTCCATTTTTAGCCCACATAGCTATGCTATTGAACCACATTTTGTTCTTTTTGAAGAAAAACCTTCACTTCACAGTAAAAGTTTCTTTTCTATTTAAAAATATGATGTGGTGGGGACAAAACTGGGCTCAAACAACAATGAGGGCAAACTACGAAAGCCGCCTTTCTACAGTTTTTCCTCCATTTCATCCCACATGTACATGCACCCACATGCTGTTTAAATGTAAAACAAATAATTCAGCATGTTTGGCTTAACCTTAAAACAATTAGACAAAATGAAGAAGCAGCAGAAACAATGAAATGTCCATAAAGCTGGCAGGAAAGCAAAGAAATTGCTGCATGAAACATCCTTTAGAGGCAGCATGCTTGGAGCACCACATGTTACCTAACACCATAATGAACACACATGCATAATACTGGACTCATGTCACTAGTCCCCTTCGTATGCAATCAATTTCCACCATGTTACACGTGCCTCAGACACCCAGTAACACAGATTGCTGGTGGGAAAAACGTCAAGAGAAGCCTTTTAACCTTCATATGTACTTGTCAGCGTCCCAGGAGTATCTGGAAATGTTGTGTTAAATGGACTTGGTCTAATCCAGCATGACAGTTCTAAAGCTCTGTCGTTGTCATTCTGATTGCATATGTGGAAGTACATCCCATTGAAGTCTGTGGAACCTATTTCTGTTAAACCTGTGCAGAATTAAACTCTAAAAGAGTTTGTACCTTCAGACATGTCAAGAAAGAGCCTTGCAACTATAATATCCATGTTTGTAATTGATGTTAGATGTCACCTGTGTATTGAGATGTCATTGAGTTATCTATCTTTGTATGATTACTTACCCGTAATAATTTGCTGTTACTTGTAATAAAACAAAGCAAAAGTTCTCTTTTTCCTAAGTGAAAAGCACATGTGTATGAGGAAAAGGACTTAAACTGTCTCATGTCCTATCTGTATCCAAACTTTTTTCACTTTGATATCTCTTATCTCTACTGCTTTATCTACTCTCTCCCCCTATGCTGCTTTGAGCAAATAATGCTCTTTTTCTACTTCTAGAAGAGGGGTCTCCAAACCTGGCCCTGGTGCCAGATGCAGCCCTCAGTAAGCCTCAAGATCCCTCTGTTCCTCTATCTGGGCAAGCCCTGTAATCCACTCTAATATGTTCTTATATGTAAATTTATTCAAATTTGTGTGATGTGACTCTCCTGCCTTGGAGACCTCTCTTTTAGATCATCTTTAAGGTTCCTCAAGTCACAAGTTTAAGATCTGCTATCAATAACAAAGGCAGAAGATTTCCTCAGAGAATGTCCTTGCTGCAGCAGCAAGATAAAATGTCAGGCCACATAGACTTTGAAGGTGGATTTGAATTCATTACAGATGGTCAAGGCTTCTACCATCTGGAAGCTTGATTTTTAAGACATTCTGCAGCACTGCGTCCATCAGGACTGGTTGTTGCTGCTTCACCTTGCTGTGTAAAGTGTTCTGAATCTCAGTCATACTTTAGCTTGGATTTGATTCTGGCTTATCCTTTGAATGGTCAGGAACTGCCAAGTAGAGTCTTCATGCTACATATGGTCCAAAGGATTTATATTTATACATTGCTCTTCCTTCAAAGAGCTACAAACAGCTCATGTATGGTCATCTTGTAACCAACTCTCCAAATATTGCGCTTCCCTGAATCTCTTTACCTTCAACAGTTGAACTATATCATGTTCTTTCAGGCTATTTTTTGGAGTTGTGGAGCATGGTTTTGAGAACATATGATGCTGTTATGTTATTAAAGCTAAGCAGGTGCCAGCATGGTCTGAAATGCTGCTTTTGTTGCATCTATAAGGCTGCAATCCTAACCTCCAATTAGGCCAGCATAAGCCCTGGCGTAAGTCCTGTGTCTTATGGGTCTAAGGTTACAATCCAGAGTAACTATGGGACCTTTCCCATAGCAATCCGGAGTAAGTGCTTCTTATGTCTTCCCATAGTTACTCTGGATTGCAGGGTAAGGCACTTCTGCCCCAGTCCAGGGGTGGGGAGGTCAGGCCAGTGCACAGACGTATGCCAATCTCCTCAAACCAGCACAAGATATGCCAGGGGAGTTTTGCTGGCCTAAATTGATTAGGATTGCACCCTAAGTTGCTATTCCTCAAGGAATAAAATAATGCTCAAAGAAAGAAGAAACCATGACATTCTCCTATACAAGCATTCCCCAGTGCTGAATAAAACAAGAGGGCAACCTTTGCTAGGCAGGTAATCAAAACTTGAACATTCATAGTGCTAATTCTATGAGTTCATAGCTCTAATAATCAAAACAAGGACATTCATAATTCTAATCAGGCAAGGCAGTGGTACCCTAGTTCAGGATAAAAGACCAGCAGGAAAGTCCTGGGATTTTCTTCATTTCATTCCCTTTGCAGACAGGGAATTCTGTTACCTGCAATTAAAAGTCCCAATTCTACCTATATCCCTCCAAGACAATGTGGTGGCACTGATGTGGAGGACATTCACACCCTTGCTCCAGGATAAGCCCCAGCAGTCACAACAGGCCAACTGGGATCATGTGCAGTAATATTGCTGTTACAAGTCTATGTTGATCTATGCAGGTGGATCAGACCCAGAAGGGGATCAGGGTTTGGCATGTGCTGCCACTGCCAAACCTGCCCACTCTGTCCTCAGCCTTTTTGCTATCTTCTGCCTTGTTTATTCCTCTCTGACCTCCCCAACCCTATTCTGCCCCTACACAGGGTTTGCTACTTCCTTCAGGACCTCTGTTTTTCTTTTCTCTGGCATGTGAGGGAAAGCTCTTGCCCAGTGGTTCTCAATCTTCCTAATGCTGTGACCCCTTTATAAGTTCATCATGTTGTGGGGACCCCCAACCATAAAATTATTTTCGTTGCTACTGCTGCAGTGCTATGCACACTTTCCTGGGAGTAAACCTCACTGAATTCAATGGGAATGACTTCTGAGTACATATGCATAGAATTTGGTGCTAAGGCTGCAATCCTAGCACTTTCCTGGGAGTAAGCCCCATTTACTATCATGGGACTGACTTCTGAGGAGACCTCCATAGGATTGGGATCTCAGGCAGCAGAGCCAGCCACTGTTTCCTGGGAGTAAGTCCCAATCATTATCATGGGACTGATTTCTGAGTAGACATGCATAGAACAGAACTCTAAGGCTGCAATCTTAGCACTTTCCTGGGAGTAAGTCCCATTCATCATGATCAACAACAACATTGAGGGGGCTTACTTTTGAGTAGAGCACAAGGAGCAGGGCACAACAGTAGATGCATAAGCGGGGCCCCCACCAGACAGCCCACCCGCCAGAGCTCTGGCACCAGGCTCACACCACACTCACACCTCAGCGCGCTTCACTCTCAGCCCACAGGCACACTGAGGATCGGGGGGAGGCTGCCGTCTGTGGTGAGTGTGTCGGACACCTCCCTGCCCCCAAGGCTCCACATCGGTCTCAGACCAGCTCAGAGACTCCTTCTGATCCGCTTCTCAGCGGCTTCTTCCAGCCGCAGTGGCTCCAGTGTTTGTGCCAGGTCTTCTCAGCTGGCCCCCTACACCAGTGGTCTAGGCAACCCCCAGGAAAGCTCCAGGCGACTCCCAAAGGGGTCCCGACCCCCACTTTGAGAAACACTGCTCTAGCCATTTGTCTAGTAGTCCATTGCTCCTTGTGCTGTCAGAAAATGCTTTACAATGGTTTTGCAGCAGCCAGCAGTGGCAGAACACATATTCAGCTAGCACTCTTTCGATAGGATAGGACCATAAGTCCCATTAAGCTCAGATGGGCTTGCTCCTGAGTAAACAGGGATGGGATTGTTCTATTAGTTTTTAAATAGTTTTCACGTACAGCAAGCCCTGGAACAGATAGCCCTGCAATTGGAATGAAAGAGAAAGTCCATGGAAATGGCAGAGTTGGGAATAATCTGGATCCTGACACAGGTCTCCCCTTTTCTGAAAGCTCTTGCATAGATCTTGGGCTTTGCACTTTTGTCACAGCCACTGCTTCTCTCCAAGAATTTGGAAGACTTATAAAGAATCCACAAGGAACTCAATTTCCCCTGTGCCTCAATTCATCTGAGAAATCACATGGGACCTTTTAAGCTGCAGCAGATTTCCCAAAAGAAGGGAAAAACTTAACAGTTCAGTAGCTGTATATGTCATGCTCAGTCATGCTCACACCTCTACTGGAACATCTGAATCTACCTTAAATATTTCAGCTGCAATCCTAAAGACACTTTCCTGAGAGTTAGAATCATTGAACATAATGGGGCTTTCTTTTGAGTGGACATGCTTAGGTTTATGCCCTAGGTCCTGATTTCTGCTATCTGCTGTTTGTGGTCCTAATTTCTGCTGTCTGCAGTCCTGATTTCTGCTATCTACAGTAATCAGGACTGCAGACAGCAGAAATTAGGACCACAAATCTATCTCCAGAAACTCCTGAATTATTGAAGACTTAGTTTCCATGACTGATCTCACACAGTCTTTAGCATTATGCTGTTAACAATGTGCAAATATATACAATTTTAAAGCCCAATCATGTGCATGTTAACTTGGAAGTAAGTCTTATTATGTTCAGTGGAACCTACTCCCAGGAACATAAGTGGGACCTATGTTTGGTGAGACCTAATCCCAAGTATATGCAATACATAGTATTGCAGCTGTAACAACTCTTATAATGACTTTTATTTTGTTTTGTTTGAAAAAAAGCAAATTTCTATCATCATGAAGCAATGCTTTTAACATGTGTCTTTTTGTCACACATGTCCTCCTGAGGGACTCTGCTTCCTCTCTTGTGAATAAGTTCTTTTTCCTACACAACATCTTAATTTGGATTGGAAAAGAACCTGTTGCATAGGTGTTGTTACTATCATATCCTGCTTGCATGTTTCCCAGAAGCAATAGCTGGCCATTGTCAGAAACAAACTGCTGTATTAGTTTACCCTTTTCGAGACTGAGGTCGGCCCCACAAGACAGGGTGAGCTCCTGTCCTTAGCCCAGCTCTGCGACGCAGCTGGATCCAATCGTATTGGCTCTGCCTTTCCACTGGACTAATTCAGTGGCATGGAGAGGGGAGATTTGCTGCTTGGGTAACAGCCTATCCTCCATAACAATCCAACCCAGGCTTTTGTGCTTCGCTTGCAGTGTATGCAGCGCTGAGCACAATACCATAGTCTTTCAAGACTGACGGAGGCCTGCTTTTTTTGACCTGATCAGTCCATGCTTTTCTTTAGTCTAATGCAGCAGTTTCCATATTGTTCACCATGATACCTGAGGGTGTTGTGGGATGTCCCCAGTGGTGCACGTTTTCCAGGCTCTTAGGTTGTGCATAATTGTGCATAATCCTAACACTGACCAAACAGTAATCAGCAAAAATTGGAAAAGTTCCTGGTTCGTGAAAACAAAAATATGGTTTGAGTTATGGCCTATTTTGCCAAAGCAATAGCAACGTTTAGAAATTCCTGAACCAGGCTCCATGTGAGTTGAATTATTGGTGCCTGCCATTGAAGGATGTTCAGATCGTGCCTCTCTTTCTACAGATTTGGGACTTGCAGCTTTCACTAAGCACGTGTTACAGACAAGTGTATTTAGCCCAACCTGGATCCTCTGTAAGTGATGCAAACTGTGCTCCAGTCCCATCTAGAGAGTTTTCTAAGGGCAGCAGGGGCCATGTGCAGCTTCCTTGGCTCCAGAAAGTGGAAAGCTTTTGGCCCCAAACTTGGAACTGACAATTTTCAGTTTTCCTGGGGCTTTCTGAAAATATATCTGGAAGCTCTGAAGTGCCAAGACACACAGATTTTATTATAAGGTTTTGGCATCTGTGGAGATTCAGGGAACTGAACCCTTCCCCTGCAGATAGTGATACATTACTGCATATTATGTCTACAAGATGACTTTTATGCATCTGTTTGCAGTTGGGTGATTTTCAGTGCAATCCTAAGCACATGTACTCAAAAGTAAGTCCCATTGTGCTCAATAGTACTTATTTCCAGGAAAGTGTGGTTGGATTGCAGCCTTTATTTCTCAGTGCCTCAGATCTCAATTCGCACCACATTTGTTCTAGGTCTGATATCTGGGGAATGTGATATAACTAATGGTCAAAATCATTAAAAATAAGCAGAACCAAACATTGAATTGTGACAAACCATTTTTATTTTTCCAGATTTGTGATGCAATAGAACACCTCCAAGAAGCACTGAAACTTTGCAAAGATCATATGAATTCACTTCATTTGCTGGCCCTCTTGTTTTCAGCCCAAAAGCACTATCAGGCAGCATTGGATGTTATAAACATGGCCCTTGCAGAATATCCTGACAGCTTCAGGTAAATGTTTTTAAGAATATATTTCACATCTCACAATGTTGAAAGTCTATGTTGTTTATATGTTCAGGGTAAGCAGCTTGTTGTTTTCCTTGGTTCTGAGAACCACTAAAAATAAGGAAATCTATAAACGTACACAACTCCAGGAAAGTTCATACAGGTCATGACTTGTTATCCATTGGGGGTTCTGTTCTGGAAGCCCCAATGGATACCAAGGCTGCAATCCTAAACACACTTTCCTGGGTGTAAGATCCATTGAACACTGTGGGGCTTACTTTTGAGTAGACCTGATTAGGATGGTGCTCCAAATCAGTGGAAAAATAGCTTTAAAGATCTACTCCCAGGTTTCTTGCTTGTCCGCTGCCACCCTAGAATGCATGTGTGTAGACACTATACTGCAGGGTTTCTCAACCCCCGGTCTGGGGACCACTGGTGGTCTTTGGCAGCTGCCTGACTGCAGAGGACTCCTCTAAGCCCATCTTCCCCTCCTCACAGCAGGAGGGATCTGTTGGAGGATTGGAGCATCAAAGACCAATGCTATGCCTGTCTACTCAGTAATAAGTCCCATTATTGTCAGTGGAGCTTACTCCCAGGAAAGTGTGAACAGGATTGCAGCCTCAGAGCCCAATCCTATGCCTGTCTACTCAGAAATAAGTCTCTGGGGCCAAAAAAGTTGAGGACCACTGCTATAATGTATTCAACCACTAGATGGGGAGAATAATGGAATCTGATGTAATAATCTCATTCCACTCTGTTCCATTCGTCATTCCATCTAGAGGCTGAATGTGGTAGAGCATCTATACCACATTTCCCATACCCTGAGGCAACCTCCTACTATGCAACTTTGCCTGTAGAAGGTAGCGTGGCCTGCTGTTGGGGATATTGATAGTATTGGGCTGTTTCTGTGAAGAGTATAAAGCAGCACTGCCACAGAAAACATGGCTGCTCTCCAGAAAACAAGAAAATCAAAGTTGCATGGAAAAAGGAGAGACTAGACCTGGAAGACAGTGGCACACCACAAGAGTAGTGGATGGCTGTGCATGTTAAATAGAATTAATAATTCATAAACCAAATGTCATGAAAAAATCAGAGTTGCCTTGAAATAGAATTACAATGTCTCATGCTGTGAGAATTACAAATGTTTCACGTCTCTTTGTAAGCTAGTCTCAATGTGAGCCTTGTACATTTAGGCACAGCAGAATGAGCATAACCTCAGCATGATGAAGACATTGGGTTTTGTTCAGAGTTCAGAAGATACAGGCCTGGTAAACGAGGTGTCTTCAAGGAATGTCTCATAGGCCACAACTGGCCTACCAACATGTTAAGCCTAGTGGTATATTCTATCTACATGTGATCTGTCCACCACAGATCTTTCCCCTGATTTATGGAGAGACTGTTGGGCTGGGTTCTTCTTGTTGAAAGCTCAGTAGACAAAGAGAGAGAGCAAGAGACCTGAACACTGCAAATATTTTGCATATATTTTTCTCCAGTTTTGCAAATTCATCATATATAAGAGATCTATATTATTTTCTGTAATCTACCCGCTCTGGTCCATTGTAAGAGTAAATGAGTGAAAGTCTGAGATGTCAACTATGGCTTATGGTGGAAGGGGAAACAATGACCTATAAGTAGGTATAAGTATGACATATAAGTAGGGACAAGTATTGTATGTGAAAAATATACTAATATGTGAAAAATACTATAAAAATTACGTGTATGAGAAAAATATAAGGGAGAGGAACATTTCCTCATAAGGGCTTATTCCTATCAATTCATAAAAAATGAATTGACCCTGAGACTCTATCTTAGCCTAGGTAAGAGGAAATAAGATTAGTTGGCTATTGGCCGCATATTACCTCAGAAACCGAGTATAATTTCTAAATGACCATCTTATTGGCTATTGGAGTTTCTTGACCCTTTTATAGAGTGTGATGTCAGCATGCTGGACTGTGTGCTACTCATGCCTGGGCAACCTGAGACATACTCACATGGGAGAAGGAATTACACCCTGCCTTTAATTACACGAGCACCTGCTGCTTCTCAAATATTACAGAATAGCACTTTTCCCTTCAGTCTAACCAGAAATTCATCTCTCTCTCTCTCTCTCTCTCTCTCTCTCTCTCTCTCTCTCTCTCTCTCTCTCTCTCTCTCTCTCTCCGCATACTTTAAAGATTTGACTTTGCAGTTGTGTGATGATCTGTAGAGTGTTAGCTTTACTGTTATGAATTTTTCCTATCATGTTTTCCCATTTTGATGTATTGGATTATTTAAAATATCTGTCTGTGGCTTTTATATTGAAAAAAATGGTTACAAAGTGGATGACAAAATGTCATCCAGTTAAAAGAATAAAAATTCATGCAAATTCATGTTGATAATGAGAGCAGAATATTCTGGTGATAATTAGTGAAAGCATTCAAGACGTATCTCATAAGAAACATTGGTAGAGAAAAAGATCTTGATCTGTAATCTAAACGATAGCAATCTATGAATCTGCTTGAGGAAGATATTCTGTGAAGGGGTACCACCATTCAGAAAACCTTCTCCCCTTCTACCTCATGCCAAGCTTCAATCACTTGATCCAACAAATCTTTTAGTGATTGTCGCCTTTCTGGGAGGTCAGGACCACTCCATTCTGCAATATGCTATATTATGCGTTCTGGGCCTAAATTGGTTACTCATTTACCCTTGCAAATCAGGGTTGGGAACCCACAACCAGGGTTGGCAAGGCCAGCCACACTCAGGGCATCAATACCTGATCCGTGAGCTCCTATCCCTGCAGGTCAAGACACTATTCCTTGGCCGGATGGACTTCACCCTTTAATCCCCAAAGCTCTACCCTCAGCGACAAGAATATTATCTTTCAAGTATCAGCAGGAAGGTCTAGACTGAGGAATAGCAGGCCATGGAGGTTGTTAATGTAATTGACCCCCGTCGTGCCAGGTTACAGTCCAAGATTTGCTAAGGGTGAATGTACCGGTATTTATCAACCCTTATTCTCCCTCATGGCACAGCTGATCTCACTGTTCCAGAATTTTCTGGCCTAAAACACAAACAGAAAAGCAGTGTTGGCATTTCGACTTCATTTCCAGACAAGGATGATGTCCCAAAGCATTGAAAATCAATGGTAATTGAAAGGATCTTCTGTGCATAGAAAACAGATGTTAGCTTTGAGGAGTGCAAATGCAAACATTCTTATTCATGGTCTCTCACAGCTCTATTTGGCCCACTGCCCACACCAGAGAAACTGTGCAAGACCAGACTGCAGTTTAGTCCAACATCCTCTTTCCCACAGTGGTCAGTCAGATGTCTCTTGGGAACCCACAACCAGAAACAATAGCAATACCTTCTCCTACTCTTTTTCCCATGCAATAGAAAACACTGAATACTCACAACAGAGTGTTATTTATGGAGCCTTTCTGATTTATTCTTAGATTTATTTAGTTAGATCTGTGTTCCCATTATCCACAATCTTAATGCAAACCTCTGTGTGTTTGTGCATGTGCTCTTCTGTGTGTGCACGTGGGTGTGTGTGCTTATAACACATAGGTTATGCGTAGACAGAAACAACTTTGTGAAACACCTGTGTTCTTATGTGATGTTTTCAGCTGTAAAGAGAGCTTTGAAAAACAACTTTGTGATGATCTGGAAAACATACTGCAGAAGATTTTCGCATCTTGTCTTGCATAGCCCAACTTCTTTAACCTTACTTGATCTATAGATAATAAGAAATCAAGCACCTGCATGTGAAATAGAGTGGGCTTTGCACTATCCACATTGGAATAATCCTACCATGAAAATATTGTCAACTTGCCAGTAATAACAAGAATTATTTAGACAGTGAATTCAGGCATATCTCTCACAATTTAGAAAGATTTAAAGTGTTGAGCCTAGTTCCTTGACCTGATATTTTTACTGTTGTAAACAGACCTGTGTGTGACAGGTTTACATCATTTTAATTTGTGAGGTTTGTTCCCCGCCTTTCCTCCAACACATTTCATGGCTTCCAATCCTAAATGTTCACAATCTTGTGATGTAAGTGAGGCTGCCAAAACTTGACTGGCCCAAGATCACCCAGTTTGCTCCAATAACACACTTTTTTTAAAAAAGAGCCAGCTGAAGCAATGCAAAGGTCCATCAAATCCAACATTTTTTTTACCCCGCATGGCAAAAAGATGTTGCTTGCTTATTCCTCCTTCCCTTGCAACCTCTTTTGAGGCAGCTACAATCTGTATTGCCAATGATTGACCTCTTTTCCATGAATTTGGGCTATAAAGCCCAATAAGATTCATGGCTCAATAAGTATTTGAGCCCAAGTCTCCCACCTGTGCTTCATCTCACTGTACCATACTAGCTATTAGAAGGGGTGTTGTATGCATAACCATGAATTTTATTAATCACGCCACAAATTTGGGAGAAGTGACAGAGGTGGACTACTCTACAAATATGTATGTATGTATGTATCTATCTATCTATCTATCTATCTATCTATCTATCTATCTATCTATCTATCTATCTATCTATCTATCAATAATAATAATAATAATAATAATAATAATAATAATAATAATAATAATAATAATAATAATAATAATAATAATAAAGTTATGGACTTGTCAACATTAGAAGGGGAATCTTCCAGGGGGACTCATTGTCCCCATTGCTGTTTGTTATCACAATGATCCCTTGTCAGTGATCCTACAGAAAGCAAATCTGGGTTACCAAACTGCCAAAAACTCACAGAAAATTTCACATCTATTGTACATGGATGATTTGAAGCTCTACGGAAAGTCAAAAGCAGAAATCCAGTCACCAATACAGTCCGAGTCTTTAGTACCAACATCAACATGGAGTTTGGCCTGGACAAATGTGCCACAGTGGCACTAAAAAAAGGGAAGATCATGGAAAGTGATGGCATTGAAATGCCGAATGGTCAAACCATTAAATGCCACCAGCCTGAAGCCTACAAATATCTGGGCATACTGCAGCTGGACAATATCAAGCACGTGCATGTAAAAACTGTGGTCAGCAAAGAATACATACAAAGGGTTAGAAAAATTTTGAAGAGCAAATTGAATGGCAGCAACATTATAAAGGCTATAATACATGTTGACAGGCTGTACCTGCCTAGAAGATCAGGGGGCAGAGGACTTTTGCAAGTGAAGCAGTCGGTGGAAGAAGAAAAACATGCCCTAGCAGATTATGTGCGAGAGAGCCAGGAATCTGCTCTGATTGAAGTCAGCAAGAGAAAGTTGTTGAAAGTGCAGCAGACTGACTATGAATATCACAATTGTGCAATTCAGGCTTGGACTGCCAGTTGGCAGAATAAAGTACTGCATGGCCAATTCCTTGCCAAGATGGAAGGAAAGGTTGATCAGGATAAGACCTGGTTGTGGCTCACGAGTGGAACACTGAAGAAGGAGACGGCAGGCCTGATACTTGCTGCCCAAGAACAGGCAATCAGGACAAATGCCATCAAGGTCAGAATTGACCAGCCCAAGACCCAAAATGCCAGCTCTGTAAAGAAGTGGATGAAACCATCGACCACATTCTAAGTGGCTGCAAGAAGATCGTGCAGACTGACTACAAACTGAGGCACAACTCTGTTGCCCAGATGATCCACTGGAATCTATGCCAAAAGTATCATCTGCCAGTGGCAAAAAACTGGTGGGACCACAAGCCTGAAAAAGTGGTTGCAAATGAGCAGGTCAAGCTTCTGTGGGACTTCAGGATACAGACGGACAAGGTCTTGGAACACAATATACCAGATATCACCATCATAGAAAGCAGTAAGGTGTGGCAGAGCAAATTGTTGCAGACAGCAGAATAAGGTGTGGCAGACAGCAGAATTGAGGAGAAACAACTGGAAAAGATTTCCCGCTACCAAGACCTAAGAATCGAATTACAGCGTATCTGGTGTAAGCCAGTGCAGGTGGTTCCAGTGGTAATTGGCACACTCGGTGCAGTGCCCAAAGACCTTGGCGGGCACCTGAAAACTATTGGCATTAACAAAATATCACTCTGCCAACTGCAGAAAGCCGCTCTTCTGGGATCAGCATGAATTATACGCCGCTACATCACACAGTCCTAGACTCTTGGGAAGGGTCTGACTGGTGATGTGAATGAAACCAGCACGAAATTGTTTGCTGTGTATTGATGATGATGATGATGATGATGATGATACAGGCATTTCTATACTGCTTTTCTGGTCTTTTCAGATTGCTCCTCAGACTTTATTCAAAGCAGTTTACATAGGTAGGTGGATCTAAACCCCCAAAGGGATTTTTACAAACACAGAGTGGTTCTATCTTTCAAGAACCGGCTATATTCAAGATGTTATGTTTACAGTCTGATATCTGTCTGTCTGTCTACCTATCTATCTAATTTTATTCCCCATCTTTCCAACGCTAATAAAAATGCCCAAGGTGGCTTACAATGCTTTTATACTTTTTCCTCACAGTAAGTTGAGGCTGAGTGTGAGTGACTGGCCTAAACTCACCCGGGAAGCTTCATGGCTGAACCTGGTTCTTCCAGATTCCAGTCCATCGCCCGAACCGCACCATGCTGGCTCTTAGGATGCCTCTCTCTCAGGATGGCGCTTTTTCAGTCCTTTGCCTCCTACCAGGCCTGAATTCCCAAAACAGACCTTCTCAATTCTGTGCCCAATAAATAGGCTAGTTGGAAGCATAAGGCAGTGTCTGCTAAATACAAAGAGCAGCAGGGAAGCATAAAGTAACATGTTAAGGGAAAATTAATTTACGGTAACTGAAAGCAACATAAAAATATTCAGCATGAGGTGTTAAAACACTAATTGGAAGAGGACCTAATTGGAAAAGACATGGAGTTCCACGGCCTGTGGGGCTGTGATCAGGAAGGCCCTGTTCCATATTACCCCTAACTAAGCCTCTGGAAATGGGGCAGTGTAGAGCACAACCTCTGATGGTGATTGAAAGGAGCTTGCAGATTCATACGGGAGGAGATATTCCCTCAGATAAAATGATCCTGAACAGAATAATTAGAGCTCAATAGTTCAAAATAGTTCACCTTGAATTGAGCCTGCTAGCAAACACGTAGCCAGAGCAGATGGTATACAGTGGGAGTCACATGCTCCCAAATTCAGACCCTAAGCAGAAGCAACATACATATGAAACTGCAGTATACAATCTGACCATCGGTCCACCGATCCAGTATTTTCTGCTCTGAGTTATCAGTTTACCAAAGATGTTTATCTATTCCATGAATTTCTCTTCTTCATGATCCAGCTCAAGATGTAAAGACTAAGCCTGCAATCCTAAAGACACTTTCCTGGGAGTAAGAACCATTGAACACAATGGGGCTTCCTTTTGAGGAGACATGGTTAGGATTGTGCTCTCTGTGGGAACTGGATGCATCTTTACTTTAAACTGCAAATTTACTTTAAACTGGTACTTTGCAAATAAAAGCATGTACATGAAAGCTCACAGCCTGTGATTGGGCAGTGATTCTTGATGTGTATTTTGGGGTGATAGATACTCAAGAGTATGTATCCATATCTTCAATAGTAAAATATCAGAGCAAGAATCTTGCACCCCTTTTAATAGAAAAGCAGAAGTGCCTTTTGACCAAGTCCAAATACCGATTGTCGTTTGACCAATTGTCATTCCTGAAGTTTAAGTCTCTGCAGTTGATGCTACAAGCAGTTTTGGTTTATATATAACAAATACCTCATGCCACTTGTAATGAATGTAGCTATAGCAACAAAACAAAAGTTTCCAGCTAATGAAGGGATATTTCCAATGAGAGCAGCTCCAGTGCCTGAAGGATTCATCCTTATCAATCATGGCTTCTTAAGGAATCTTCTTCTTCTTAAGGAATCTTCCAGCTTCTGAGATGGGTTCTCATCTGCAATTACATTTTTTAGAGATACGGAGTACTAAAATCTCAAAGAGTTTCTTGCACATTTTCTAAATATACCTTGCAACAGCTACTGAAGGCTTCTTGACATGTGGAGTTCTCTGATTCCTGCTCCTTGTCTCATGTATCTGGTTAAAAGCTCATGTTCGTTCCGTTTCTACAAATGATAGTTTTTTGTACCAATAGGAATTATTTCAAGTGTGTCCTTAGAAGGTGAACGTGTGAAGAGGCCCTGAGACGTGGAGGCTTGTCTTGGTTAAGCCACCAGCTTTAGAGCAAAATCCTAAAGACACTTTCCTGAGAGTAAGACAATTGGGCTTACATTTGAGTAGACGTGGTTAGGATTGTGCTCTTATTTATTATACAGCACCTAATAGTTGAGGTATACATTCCCTAATCCAATGGTTGCCAGTGGTTCAGTGCATCTTGACCCTTTTTTGATCTGTTGTGAAACTGGCAGGGCAGTGTATGCTATGGATAAACAAGCTGCTACTGGGGTGGGGGAGCACTATTAAAGCCACACCATGTCATATTTTAATCCCTTCGTTAGGGAAGAAAGGCAGGATATAAATTTAATAAATAAAATAAATAAATAATCAAGCAGTAGCCTCTACAGCAGTGATTTTCAACCAGTGTTCCATGGCACACTGGTGTGCCGCAAATGGTCCACAAGTGTGCTGTGAGATTTTGGTAAATATATTTATTTATTAAATAACTATCATTAATTAAAAGGGTCATTGAGGGATGTAAACCCTCACCAGTGACATGATGTGCTTGCCAATTATCCAAAGATTGACGGTGTGCCTTGACCATTTTAGTACCTGGTCAGTGTGCTATCAAAAAGGTTTAAAATCTCGATTCTACTACCTCTCAAAAGTTTGAGAACCATTACCCTAATCTTTTCGTTAAATTTTATATTCTAGTTCAGAGATGCCAGACATAAGACCCAGGGGCCAGAGGCAGCCTGATGAACCTCTTTATCTGGCCCTTGAGCTGTTGGCTACTAAGCAGTGCTGACGTGGCACTGCTGAAAGGGCGGCCACATGATAATCGGGCTCTTCCATCTCCTGAAATATGATCGTGATTTGCATATTTTCTTTTTTGTCATTTGCAGCTAATGAATTCCTATGATCTTTTCAATGGCAACACTATCTGTCTAATGATATCATCTCTGGCCTTGTGACTGCTATTGTGTGAAACAAGTTTGACACCCCCCATCCTACTTCACAGAATTGTAGGGAATTTCTTATTTCATGCATTCCAAATGAATACAAAACGACAAAGACAAGTATATTGAGGAGCTGCCAAGTAATTAATGTACAGAAAATCCCAGGTTCTTCTACCCCTGACATTCCCTATGAAAAGTTATTTCGTAGCAGTGGTAGGTCTGACCTTTCTGGGAGACCGTGGGGAGCCGTTGTCAATCAGACCTGTCATATGAATGGAAGAGATGTAGCTCAGTTGCAGAGCACATGCTTTGAATGGTCCCAGATTAGCCAAGTCTGAGTTCTGCACATTAGTGCAATGTGCAGAGTGCTGGTCCACAATGGTGCAAACATTTCATAGGGCATATTAGCAGAACTGTCCATCACCAGAGCTAGTCCAGCACAAGCCCATATTGGGCCAGCACCAATGGGAAGTTAGTGGGATGGGAATGCTGGGTGCGGAGAGGAAAGTGAGGGTGCATGGGGAGGCAGGAGAGGAGGCATTCTAGGGCAGAAGGAGGTGGACAAAGATGGAAAGAGGGGGAGAAGGATTGGCTAGAGAAGGAAGTAGAGCAGAACAGCTAGAGTTCAACTCTACCTGATCCTGAGCCTTGTGTCAGGCCGCATGGCCCAACACAGGATTCTCCAGTTCTGTGCCTGCTCCAGAGCTGGGGCAGAATTGAGTAGCCCCATTTGAGGGCTGCTTCCCTTTCTCAGGAGAAGAGAATAAATATTCCTATGCCTTAAGAGGCAGTGGTGGCTGCCTGGAGTGTGCTAAATGTTGCGGCAGCCATTTTAGTGCATGGCAACTCAGGATTGGTCTGTTATTCTTCTTCATCTTCATGGTAGACCTCTGCCTGAAACCCTGATGAGCTGTTGTCAGTTAGTGTAGATAATGCTTATTAAGCTGGACTAATGGTTTTCCTCAGTATAAAGCAACTTTCTAGGTTATTTTTAGAAGATGAAACTTTCAAAAGTGGGGTGCTCCATCTGTACCCTGAGGTGCCACCATCTACAGTGGTACCTTACATAACAAGTGCCCCACATAACAAGTGATTCACATAACAAGCACAAATTTCCATTGGGAATCTGCTCCTCTTAACAAGCCCCAGGCAACTTGAAAGCGACCTGGCCAGGTCATCTGGAGACACAAAAGGCAGGCACATGGATAAACAGGAAACATTGTTTCCTAATGGGTGGCACACTAGGCAGCCCTGATGCTCCATGAGGAGCCTGTTTTAAAGGGCTGCCAGCCAGTGTGCTGTTGCCTCCAACTGCCCCCAAGTGCCCCTCCAGCCTCCAGCAGCAGCCCAGGTAAGCCTCCATCCTCCATGCAGCCTCCTAATCATGTCTACTCAGAAGTAAGCCCCATTGTGTTCAATGAGGCTTACTCCCAGGAAAGTGTCTTTAGGATTGCAGCCTCCCTAGCATGTCTACTCAGAAGTAAGCCCCCTTGTGTTAAATGGGTCTTATTCCCAGGAAAGTGTCTTTAGGAGTGCAGTCTAAGTAGACTTTATAGGATCATGCACATTGATTGCATGTTTTGAATTCAGTTCCAGTGTTTTGTCATTTTTACATACAATTAATATTTTTAAATGAATAGTTTTTGGGTTGTGGAACCAATCGTCTGAGTTTCCATTATTTCCTATGGGAAAATCTGCTTCACATAAAGAGCATTTCACATAACAAGCATAACAAATTAAACTTGTTATGTGAGGCATCACTGTATTCTACATATTTATTCTGCTGCGTATGTATAACCTGGCTATGAGTAGACAATACTGGGTTGATTTGATCAATGGCCCAACTTGGTATGCCTGGAGAAAATTATGTAAGCATGCCAGATTTCATTTATAGCTCTCTGGAAGTTACTACGTTAATTAATTAAACCTGAAAGAAAGGCTATCCCCTTCAGCACAAATAACACTATTTTGCTTGTGTCTGCTCTTTCTGTATCAATTAAACCTTATTAGGAAACCAGCAAATATGGCTGACAACCACAAATCAGGAATTAAAATACCTTTCTGCACCCTTTTGGTTATAACCCCTCAGAGAGACTATTCTTGTCCACATGCTCCTCCCGAATGACTAATGGCAGCAAGGAAATAGAATAAAGATGAGGATTGCAGGGTGTCACATCAGCAGGCGCTGTGGGGTGCAGGATTGCAGGCCAGCTTAATTCCATCTCCCTTTCTGTGAGAAGATTTAGAGCTACTGGCTTTGACCTCAGACACCTTGCAGATCTGCGGCAGGGCTGCAGAGCTGATCAAAACAAAGTTTTCTGCTGGAACGAGGCAACCCTGCAGTGGGCTCTGCAATCTGGAAACAGCTATAACTCTGGGCTAGATTTATTTTTTTCCTTCAGAGAGTCCTGTGTCTGCAGTTTTATTATGCATTTCTTTCCTACCTTAAGGGTCCTGCTGGATCTTATTTCAACAACATTCCTTCCTTCAAACTCTCCTGACTCTGCATCTGCATCAAGAGGATGAAAGAATGATGCATGTTGTTGCATTTGCAGGAATGATTCCAAATACTTGATAATAACTGTTTTGAAGTATCTCACACATCTTTTGTTGTTTCTGTAGAAATTCTGTTCATTTATGTGGGGCGATTATAGAGCCCTTTTATGGTCCAGTCTAATTCAGCACACCTTTCACTGCATCCTATACTGATTTGAAGAAGCCAGAAGTCTCCTTGGGTTAAGGGAACATTGGTCCCCTTATCCTGAGTAAAATGCCAAGTCTACTCAGTAAGGTTTAAGAGTGCAATCCAAAGTAACTACAGGGAGTCATTGCTCCAATGTAAGAACCATTTACTCTGGATTGCATTATAAATTTCCCATAGGTTTTCACTAGGTGGTGCTGTAACTACGTCGACGTAAATGTCTCTTACGTGCTCCTGAAGTTATTCTGGATTGTAGAGTTAGTCTGTGCCGGCTATTTCCTAGGTCAGTTCCCGTCAGCATTCAGGCAGCCTTATAGCGAGCTGTTCGCCTCTTCAATCTTCTTCACAGCAACTGACAGCAGAATTAAGTCCCATTATAATTAATGGAGCTATCTCCCCGGTAAATGGGGATAGGATGAATGCAATACAAGAACAGTGAGCTTTGTTTAAAAAGATTTTTTAAAAAGCACAAAGCTTGGAACAAAACTACAATCCTAAAGACACTTTCCTGGGAGTAAGACCCACTGAACACAATGGGGCTTACATTTGAGTAGACATGATTAGGATTGTGCTCTAAGGCATCTATAACTCTGAAATGTAAGAAAGGAAGGCATTGCTAGTACTGTATTCTCAGAATTCCAAATGGCAACCAGTTTTGATACCAGTTGGAGGGACACGTTTTATGAATATGAAAAAATGCAGCATCCTTCCATTAAAAGTCCCCAAAGTTCTGTTAGTCATTACATCTAAGCCTTCTCAATCAGCTGTTAATTTAGCCAGGGTTAATTAGGTGACAGCCTCCATCACCTTTCCATATACAATGGACATTCATACTGAAGTGACAGAACTTAGCAAATTTAAAATGATGGGATTTCACAGGGGGATTGCAACATATTTTTCAGTCTTGAATTAAAATTGAATACAGTACTTTTTATGCAATTTGTACTGTGTTTTGTAATATGCTTTTGTAATTTTGAATGATGTCCACCAAGAAGGTTTTGAGTGATTAGTATTAGGTACAATTATTTACAGAGGTGATTGTGTTGGGACAAACATGCTGAATGTAGGCATTTTGTGATGTGATGTTCTTTTGATTTATTTTTTCTTTTGTTCTCAACAAACATGGAAGTTGCCTGCTGAACAGCCTCTGCTGAACATTTTCTTTATTGTGAAATCAGTACTATATGCCGAATTGTCATAGAATTTGGCAAAAGTTACTAGATACCATGGTCTATCCATTCATGTACTATGGCTGTAATTTGTTAACTGAGATATAGCACTTTAATTACTGGCCATGCATTTATTCAATAAAATGGAATGATTTCTTACATGACCACCTATTTACAACAGTAGAAAAGCTGTTTTTTAAAACTGTGATTTGCAGTGGCCGTTCACGTTGAACCAAATCTGTGTATAAAAACTGTGTAAAATAAGGTTCAACCTGTATTCATACTTTTGCTTCTGCTACACATACCCCCAAATCCAGAGTAACTATGGGAGCACATAAGAGACTTTACATGCACCCATAGTTACTGCACCACCTAGTGAAAACCTATGGGAAATTCATATTGGAATCTAGAGTAAGTTTTTCTTACACCGGAGCAAGGACTCTCTGTAGTTACTCTGGCTTTTGCAATATAGGTGCAAATATGTATCATATAATAAATATTTTGTTTTAAACAACATTTGTTTTAGGGAGTTTGGAAAACCTTCCATTTTTTAGTCCCAGAATCAAACTACCTTATTCAATGAGGTGCAAATAAAGAAGCAAGAAACCAGGAAGTTGATCTTCAAACATATTTTTCCATATGTGGAATTTTTTATCCACGGGAGGGTCTGGAACAGAACTCTAGTGGATAACGAGGGTCACCTGTATAATGTATCATGTCAAATATTCCTTGTTGTAAACCACACTTTTTCATGTACTATTGGCTAAGCCAGGGCTGTCAAACTCATTTCATGCAGAGGACCATTCATGGCTTGCTGAGGACTGGAAGTGACATCATTCAGCAAATGATGGCCAGAAAACCACACATAGAAACTCAGTAGTTCCAAATTCACCAAAAGATAAAATGTGCAAATCTTATTCATATTTTCAAGATATGAAAGAGCCATTGAGCACAATACAAACCATGTCTGCTCAGAAGTAAGCTCCACTATGTTCAAAGGTTCTTACACCCCAGAAAGTGTCTTTAGGATTGCAGCCTTATTCTCTTGGAGAATTACTGGGAGAGCCCAGTTATAATGGGAGTCACATAAATTGTTTTCAGGGCTACATTTGGGCCATGAGCCTTATGTTTGATAGCCCTGAGTTAAGCTTTCAAATGTTGTATCTTACTGATACAACAGACGATCTATAAGTACTAAATTAAAAGGGGTCCCTGGAAAGTTGTTCTTTCTCAAGTGCCAAACACTAATGCTGTTTATTAGTTCTCTGTGCATAATCCATACCATTGTGGTATATTACGACTTGTTACATTTTTAAATTTTATACATGTATGCTTTACCTGGTTTTGCCTTTTACCCTATCGCTTTGAGACTATATTCCACCTTAAGTGATTTTTTTTCCTTTTTGTTTAAAATATATATGAGGTCACATTTGTCGTGCACCAACACTTGCTTTGTCTTGCCAGTATTCTCCATACCTAGTTATCTAATCTAATTTGGCTGCTTCTAGAACTTACTGCTGCATTTATCTCCGACAAGGCTTTACTGCTGAGATAAATAAGAACCAGCAAGAAACTGTGATCTTCTTTTGACAAAGGGGATAATTGTTCATTGTAAATGGTAGAACTGGAAGAGGCTTCACAGGGGCATTAGCAAGGCAGTAACCATTAATTGATTAAATTGGATCTTCTGCAAACTACTATTCAAATTGCAGATTAAGATTTGGCTGCCAAGAAGTGAATAAGGTTTTTATTAATCCATTTGCAGCATAGTCCTAACCAGCTTTCCAGTGCTGATGCAGCAACAATGGAGCCACGAGGTAAAGGAACTCATGTTCCTTTACCTTGAGAAGGCTTCCTCCCAGAATGCTGCATATGCCTTAGAGGCATGGCTGCATTGGTGCAGGAAAGTTGATTAGGATTGAGCTAATAGTAATCATCTTAAGAAGTGGTTAGTCTTAAGAATCAGTCATCCTTAATTGCTGGCCTTGGTGTTAGCCCCAGTACAGGTTTCTATTCAATGTTCTGGATTATCATCAAAGGAAGGAGATAAGTAACCTTGATATTTTTTTTAGTGAATTACTTGTGGATGTTGCAAGCAATGATTACCATAGGGCTGCCTTAGTTCAATTGTTCAGGCTATACATATAATGAGCAGTTTCTTTTGTGGAATTTTAAAGCAGAACTTATAGTGAAAGGTGTAAATTTGTGTTGCATCATGTATGATATTTAGGTTTAAGACAGCTTGGGACTGCTAGGAAGAGCACCCAAACATCTCTAATTAAGCCCAAATTCCATTCCTGCTTCATCTTTTTGAGACTTCTTGCATGGATGCACCTCCTTCCCAACAGAAATTCCTGTACTGTACTTCTGAAAATTACTGTTGGAACCACACTTATACATAGAGAAGATGAGTTTAAGAGATGTGTTTTCATCTTTAAAATGCACAATGTAGGGCACTCCACCAGCTGACATATTCAAAGTCACCTATCTATGACTATTTTGGGAGTTTATTTTGGTGATTTATAATGGCAAGGGTATCACTTCCCATTAAGCAAATACTACCTTTATTAAAAGTAAAACATCAGCCAAGAAATGCTTAATCTAGTTTCAAAAAGGGGGGAAAGTTAAAAACCTTGTAGTTAGTAGAAGATACAGAGCACAGTCGAAAGCATGTCTACTCAGAGGTAAGCCCAACTGTATTAAATGGAGATAGCTCCCAGGAAAGTGTTTATAGGATTTCAGCCACAGTTTCTATACCAATGATCTCCAAATGTGGTTGGGACCACTTTATAGGTTCATGACCTCCTTCCAATGGATTTGCAAATGCTGAGAGACCACCATCTTGGTTCCCTCTGTGACCATGTGTGCAACCTTGCGGAGCCACTGCAGCCTTGAGGCTATGCAGCACCATTTCAGGCAGCCAAAAAGTCTGTCCTTTTGCTGCAGGAGCAGAAGGTGGAAGGTGGGAGAGGAGTCTGGAGGCTTGGGGTAGTGGGGGAGGGAGTAAAGGTGTGGGGAGTTGGAGACAGCATGACCATATGCCCTTTTCTCCAGGACATGTCTTCTTTTTTAGCACTTGTCCTGGATTGAGGTTAGCAAGTTTGACAGGTCCCCAAGGTTGAATGGGAAGCCAAAATGGCCAAAGATCACTGTTCAATACCTTTAATATTTAATAGCTGTAGAAAATTTCCAGTGGCACATTTTGTATGTTGCATGCCTTACCTCCCACAATTCGTTCTGCTTAGCTGCAGTGGTGGAAGTGAGCTAGTAACAGAAGAAAGGTGGCTGGAACCACAGCCTGAGAAGAGATGAGGCAGGAAATGGCAGGACTCGGGGTGAAACATTGGTGGTCTAAACAGTTACATTGTATTTTCTAAATTTGTTTCTGGCTCAAATGATATATACAGTGGCGCCTCACATAACAAATTTAATTCGATCTGGAGGCATGTTCTTTATGTGAAACATTCTTTATGTGAAGCAGATTTTCCCATAGGAAATAATGGAAACTCAGACGATTGGTTCCACAACCCCCAAAATATTCATATATAAATATTAACTAGATGTAAAAATGATGACAAAACACTGGGATTGAATTCAAAACATGCATTCAATGTGCATGATCTTATGAAGTCTACTTAGGCTGCAGTCCTAAAGACACTTTCCTGGGAGTAAGACCCATTTAACACAATGGGGCTGACTTCTGGGTAGACATGGTTAAGAGGCCGCAATCCAAGACACCTTCAAAGTGTCTCCCCACTTTCCCCTTCTCTCCATCCTGAGCCTCTCTCTCCTTTGCTCCCTTCTGTCTAGCCCTGAGCTGCTTCCCTCTTCTCCACTGCTCTTCTCTCCCTCTGCCCAGCGGACACCCAGCCACAAGAGGAACAGAATGAAAGTGTTGCTTTCACTATGGGCAGGTGCACTAGGCAGCCCTGACACTTTTTAAACAGGCTGCCGGCCAGCGCATCTGCCCCAACTGCCAACGAATGTGTTCTTTACGTGAAGCACTTTCTTTACGTGAAGCAGAATCCTAGAGAAATTTTTGTTTGTTACGTGAAACATACTTTACGTGAGGCATTCTTTACGTGAGGCGCCACTGTAGTTATGTTTTCAGTGTGTTAGGTGTGACATGTAGTTCAGTGATTTGTAAGGGCCTAGTCAGGAAGGGTTTTAGTAGGAAGGGTTCAAGATTTCTCTCCTGGAAGTTCCTTCTATTGTTAACTAGCAGAATAAACCCACTGTTGTGGGAGTAAAATTTCCAGAATATTTGTGGGCTTTGGGCACAGCTGGGTGCTGGTAGGCACTGGTGGGCACCACTACGCACCGGCATCAGATGGTGGGCAGTGGGCACCAGAAGGCGCTGGGCAACAACAGGGACCTGGCACCAGATGGTATCAGAGGGCAGTGGCAGGCAGTCGCAGGTTCCAGCAGGGCGTGGGAATCCATACTGGGCATCATTGGTCAGTGAACACCACTGGACACGGCACCGAACGCGCATCACCAGGCACCAAAGGGCACTGTGAATCCCTACTGAACACTAGGCATCTTTACCAGGCAGGTCAGTGAACACCAGAGAGGACCCCCTGGCACCAGAGGACAGTGGGCATCTCTACTATCCACAGGGCATCCTTACCAGGCACCAGTAGGCAGCAGCAGGCATGACCAGGCACCATTGGACATCATCTGGAATCCCTACTGAGTACCAGGCATCTCTGTCAGGCACCAGCCACCAAGCACAACTGGGCATTTGGCAGCAGTAGACACCACAAAGATCTTGGCACCAGTAGGCAACCCTGGGCAGGAGGTACCACAAGACACTGGCATCACTGGGCACCATATTGCTTCTTGGTGAGTGCTAATGTCACATAAGGAATAAACTCACCAAATTTCATGCTTCTAGGTCCAGGGGTTGGGGTTGGATTGTTGATCAGTCTTCAATGTTAAGTATAGGAAGAAAATGCATTGCACTCCTTTTAACCCTAAGGGGTTAAATTTCTAAAAATAGGTTCTTAGTGGGTTTTTGCATCATGTAAGGAATACCATCCCCAAATTTTATGCTTATAGGTCCAGGGTATTGATCAGTCATCGATTCTTCAATGGTTCTTAGTTGGTGCCTACATCACAAAGGAACACCCTCCCCAAATTTCATGCTTATAGGTCCTGTGGTTTTGGTTGGGCATTGATGAATGAGTGAATGAGTCAGTCAGTGACTCTTCAGTTTTATATAGGGTGTCCCTTCTTACACACTTGGGGTCAGTTCCAGAATCTCCTGTGGATAAAAAAATGACCATTTATAAAGAAAACAATGGAAAAATAGGTTTAAAGACCCATTTCCAGGTTTCTTGCTCCTCTGTTGGGCTTAATTGAATAAGGTAGTGCCTCAATATCTGCAGGGGTTTGATTCTGAGACTGAAAAATGGAATGGTTACTTGCATGATTGTCTCTCTACAACTGTAGAAAAGCAGTTTTTTTAAATGTGATTTGCAGTGGAAATTCATGTTGAGTCAAATCCATGTATAAAAAAATCTGCATATAACAATGTTGGACTTGTATATGAAAGAGTCACAAACCACACTCCACTTGTGGGGAACTCAGTGATGGCCACCCCATCCCACTGATAAACCATTTCCACAACCATCAGTAACATGAGGAGCATGCTCTGGTATAGTGCAAGAATGTGCCTTTGGGGAAGTAGGGGGAAATATGGAGGTAAGGGAGGCTTGGAAAATATGCATTACTAAATATGTGGCGGCTGCTGCTTCCAGCACCTTCTGTAGGACAGGAAAATAATCTACAGTATTTATATATCTACAGTATTTATATACCGCTTTTCAACTAAAAAGTTCACAAAGTGGTTTACAAAGAAAATTGAAAAATAATAATAGCTAATTAAAAGCTAATGGGTTAAAATGGATTAAAAACTAATCCATACTTGCTATCTGTTTTGGTGCTGGCACTTGGCAGTAAGCAAAGCATGTCACTTCCTGGAATCTGAAAGAGGCCACAGCTTGGCTTCTCTCAATGTACCAAAGCAATATGAAAATGAAATAGTTTTTATTTACTGCGAGTAAATAGTTTGTGTTCCCTGTGGCTTTAAGCAAAGGAGGAACTGAATATAAGCCAGGAGGGCAAAGAAGAGTCATGCCAACTTTTTAATGTGTCTAATGAAATTTCAAGGCACTGAAATTCTCTCAGGTACAGCCTGGAAGACAGTTGCTATGTATAGGTCTTCTACTGGAAAATAATGGAAATCAAAGATTTGGTTCATAAAAAGATTCACTGTTCAATTTTATCCTTGAGTTCAGCCCCACTAGTGTAAAAGCCTGTCCACTGACTATTGCCCATGGGTACCAGAACAACACTGCAGCATTGGGACAGGGTGACTGGTTCCTTGGACATCACACTGATGACAGATGTCAACAGATCATGGGCCAACTTTGCAGAAATGTCACATAAATATAATGCAAAAAATGGTCCTTCTTCAAGACATATGAATGTCACACAGATGACACACCAGTATTACAGTGATGTTGATAAAATGCAGATGGTGTGCCGAGATCATGCAGATAATGTGCTGATGTCAGGTTGCTGCTCCATGGGTTGTGTTGGTGTTTCTTTGTATGTTGAGGATGTTGCTGAGAAGAACTGGACCAATGTTGCTGTTCCAGAACAGACCCATGTAGCCTTTGACCCATGTAACATCTCCATCAGATTGATGTTGCAGGATGGGCTTAGATATGATGGATGTTGCACCAATGTGTGCTGTATGCAGGAAATGAAGCCAGTCAACAAGAAGGCCCTGTACCCACAGCAACAACAAGGGCATGTGCTGCATTTAGCACGGAAGCACATCAGCACCAGTAAGAAGGCTGGTAAACAGAGAGGCATATAAATGGTGCAATCTTCAAAGAAGCAGCACACTTCCTGGTCATTGCTTGGGGTGAAGTCTTTCCTGTCGACAAGGACTGATTTCTGTTCTAACACGTTTGGTTCAGTGCTAAAAATGTTGGGAACCATTTCTCCTCACATGTGAGTAGTGAAAGCATCTGAAGGATAGCACAGACACATTACCAATGAGATGCCTGTGAATATGGGAAAGAAAGATTTAAAGTAAAACATATTTTAAAAAGTCAGTAAAGCTGCTCGTTGCTTTGAGAAAGCCTGCTTGAAAGGCCCTCTGCAATGAAATCTATGGTGGTTCTTAACTGCTACTTGGAGGGATCTGTTTCCTATGAACTTTCTGTCTCCTTTATCCAACTTATGCTGTTGAGTGACAATTTCATTATTCCTGTGGATTGATGCTGTCATGGCAAGACATGTGTGGAAAGAGGCAATCTTTCAGGTAACCAAATACAATCTGACAGAGAGCTCTGTGTGTTTCTCAGATATGTTCCATTTTAAGCACAGCCGTGTAGGGGCTTTTAATGGCACTCACAGCTTACTTCATGTTCCTCCTAAACCTCCTGTAGTGAAACTAGGGACTTGCATTGCAATAGTAGTCTGTTTGAGGCTACACTTGCTTTTCAAAAAAAGATAATAAAAATCCATCTTGGTTTCAGTTGGTGCTGCATTGCGATAGCACTAAATCTGCAGGGCCACATCAGTGAACGTGGAAATCAGCTCTGGGCTTTCCACTGGCCATGTGCCAGTAAATAATTGCAGTCATTTCTCCATTTGCAGTCAGTTCCTCCACTAGGAATCCTCTCTACAAGGTCATTACCTTAACAAAATCTGAATTTTTTTTAGATAGGAAATGTCTCTTTCACATATGCAGGGTACATTTCCCTCACGACTGAAATATCAGACAGATGTCATCCCCGAACCCCAATTTCTGGGATCAGATCTACCAAAAGACATAACAGCAACTCTGTACAACTACTGGATATTTTTTCCATGTGCAGAATAATCCACTTGTTTTATTTATCTCACTTATATGTATAAATCAGAATACAAATTGAACCTCATCTGTATTTGATTTCACATTCGATTCCAGGAACCTCCATGGTTACCCACTTTCATGGTCTACAAAAGCAATTGTTTACCATGGTTTCAAGACATGAAGATGAATCAATGATATAATCAAGTTCCCTTTAAAACACCTTCGTTTCAGGTCAGAGACAGAAGCTTCCCCTTGCAAAGCAATTCAGAAGAGATTATCACTTTGTATTGATGTAATAATCACATTGGGAAAGGAGGGGGTCTCCCTTCCAGCTGTCACCCAAACAAAACTTCTTTATGAACCTTTTAGTAGGTTTTAATACATTCCTATGGTAAGCAGGCTGCTTTTAATCCTTTAACTGCTAATTGGGGAATGTTTATTTTTTCAATTTAAAGAGGCAACATCATTCAGGTTGAGAGAAAATTGCTGAAAAATAAAATGTTGATAATTAGGTTGCGCCTGTACGTAAGAGTATGTGCTTGAAAATTATCAAATGGATAGCAAAAAGAGAAAAGTTAACAAAAACACCCTGTTTATATTTATAAAATTGAAGGGTCACTAACTGAGTGACTGACTGACTGACTGACTGACTGATCAACACCCAGACAAAACCACCAGACCTCAAAGCGTGAAATTTGAGGAGGGTATCCTTCCATGATGTAGACGCCCACTAAAAAACTGATTGTTAGAAATTCCAACTCTGGGGCAGGAAAGGAGTACAATGTGTTTTCGTCCCTATGCTTAACATTGAAGACTAATTCACTGACTCATCAGTGTGTCAGTGGTGCGCCAGCCTAAGTTTTTCCCCCAGTGGCACTTTTCCAGCACTTTTGTGACACCACTCGGCCAGTGCAACTGTCTTGCACTGGCTGAAGAGGAGAGTCAGGATTTATTTTGTAGGGCTGAGCACTGAATCCACTTCCTCAAACTTAATGGTTTGTGTGGGTCCTGATTTACCCATGTACCCCTCATTGTTTCCCAACACCCCAACTCCTTTCACTACTAGATATAACTTCTCATGATTAAAGAGTGAATTCTTAGAGTTGCAGTTGCTTGCAGCAAAGAAAATATCTAATGGTCTCCATCCAGGAAACAAGGCGAGGGGGGAGGAATCCAGGGGCATGTTAACACTCATGCTGTTCAGGTTTTGCAGTGTTCCTTCGTGTGTGCGTGTGCGCGTGTGTGTGTATGTATGTATATATACTGTGCTGTATGCCTCTTTGTAATGTGGTTTCTTAACCCAACCCTTGCTCCTTGACAATGAGCACTTCTCTCACACCAATCCAATACCAGCATTCTGCTGCGAGTTCACTTTTAGCCCCTGGTTCCCAAGCGTCACTAAATGTAGGACCAGGGTGATCATATGTCCCAGAAATTCCCGGATTTGTCTTCATTTTTAGCCTTTTGTCTAGGTGTCTTCTGAAAGGGCTTCATTGTCCTCCATTTTGGAATTTTGCGATGGTGCACAATTCCCCATTGTGCTATATGTTGTTGTATGCATATTGAAGAGCAGAATCCAATGCAAAAATCTGTTTTGAAATAGCTAAAATCAAATGTAATGGCAAAAAACAACTTTAAAACAAATATGTGCATAGAGCTCTATGGGAAAGTGAAAATGCTCCATATTGCATCTTTACTCACAAGTAGGCAAACATGCCATAGTTCACTGGAAATGCCAGGCTGAGAGGAATCAAATGACGTGTGAATGATCCTGATCCAATGAACACAGCTTCCAAAATGACCCCAGAAGGAAGTCCCTGTTAATTGCATTGATCTTCATGGGAACTGAAAGGGAGCTATATTACACCTTTACTCACAAGTAGGTGAACTTGCCTTGGATCATTGGAAAGGGCAGGCTGAGAGTAATCTGGTTCTGATCCAATGAATGGTTCCCTATCAGGAACCCTTATGGAAGCATCTCTTCCAGGCTCCACTGCATTACACCCTTTTGAAAGTGAAATTGCACAGCTATTTTTACTCGTGAGTAAGCAAGCATCCCATGGCTGGTGTGGAATGTCAGTCCAGGGGAGTGCAAGGCTTCCAGAATTGTCTTGATCCTGTGCAGCTAGAAGTCAGCAAATGTTCCTCAAGGCAGCCTCTCCCAGCAGAGAAAAGCTGAATATGAATCCTTATATTTTTGGTACTTGTAAATCCAGAAGAAAGTCCAAATTCCTCTTCCCCTTTCCCCCCAGCCTAATTTCCTTTCCTCAGTCCTATGGATTTTTAATGTTTGGGGAGTTAAGGCTGTTTAGATTTTTTTAACAGTCCATCTGAAAAAATGCTGGATTTAAAACTGATTTAATACAAAATCACACTGAACTGGTTTAAATACAGTGTAAGAATTTACATTGAACTGGACCTTGGGAGGAACTAAAAATTTTACTGATTTTTTTTTTTGGGGGGGGGGGTGACATGCTGGCCTTCTGCACCAGGTGATGCAAACACTAATGAAGCCATTGATTGGATCACTTGTGCATGTGCCTTTTTGAATCACTTGAGGATGTGCCTTTTTGCAAAGTCATGTCTGGATGCATTGGATCACTTGAACATGTGGCTTTTTGCAATGTCAGGTCTTGTACAGCGTGACTATTATCTCCCCTTTTTCCCCATGACATGTCCTGGATTTTAGTCTTATGTGTTTTTTTTTTAATCTTCATTGTCCCCCTTTTCCTTGTAAGTAGGCATTGTCCCCCTTTTCCTTTTGTCATCAATAAATAACTCAATAGTTTTAAATTCAATCAATAGTATTGTGTTTAATTATCCACATGAAGGTAATATATAAGAGTGTCTTCAGCTTTTATATTGTCATATCCTACATTTTGCTTTTCCTACATTATGGGGGTGTCTTGTCCTCTTTTTTTGGTTATGGCATATAGGACTATGGGACGCCGACATTCTTTTTCTCTGCTGTAGAATAGCTTAAATTACCTGTGTATTTTATGACAGGATGAATTTATTGTACACATTTTTAAAGTCATGAAAAACCCATGAGAAACAGTTGCATTCATGAATGCTCCTCCTTGCACATGATTCTGTGGGCATAGTGAGGGGATGTGCCTGTCTGCTTTCATGTTGCGCATATGGCATTTCTGCTTGACAAGTTGAACTGGATTCTCGTTTACAGCTGAGAAAGTAAACATTCATGTGGAAACCTGGCTTCTTATGCTTGCACCATTTGATGAATGAGAGTGACATTTTGCTAACATTTAGTTGAGACAAAAAATTCTCTGCAGAGTCTCTGTTCTTATGACATGTACAGTTATGCCACTTACAAGTCAAAGACTTCAGCCCTGTCTCTGTTCCCCCAAAGTCCAATCTTTAGTATTGAAATTTCTGTTCTCCAAATTGCTGTTATACCATCTCGACCTTTAGAATATATGATCAGCACTAACAAATGAATGTGTTAGTGCTTCCACTATTGGCACCATTGTGCTAGTAGACAGTTCAAACAGGGAGTGGGAACGTGCCAAGTTGCATCAAACTCCAGAGCAAGGCATTGATCACTCACACTGCCATCTCTCACACAAAAACAAAGATGGAAGTACAGATCATAAACTTTTTGTCACATCTAGTTTTGCTCTTCTTCCAAAATAAATATTTTGTAGGACATATCGGGCACCAAACCTCATACTGAGGGACAGATCTATTTATTTTGACTCCTGTGGATATTGCAATTCCCTCAGTGCTAATAATTTCTTGTAGCAACAAGTCCTCGTATTAATTAGGCTCTGAATAAAGTGTTTTCTTTTTACTCTTCTCACTCTCAAACTGAGTACAAGCAAGCATGTGTAGTTTCTTTTAGTGGCTAAGAGCACAGTCCTAACCGTGTCTACTCAAAAGAAAGCCCCATTATGTTCAATGGGTCTTACTCCCAGGAAAGTGTCTTTAGGATTGCAACCTAAATGGATTACTCAATAGCACCACAAATCTGGATAATCTCTGGACCTACATGATGGGATATATGAATTGCAAATAAAGAAAAAGAGTCTTTTAAAAATGGGAGATATCTGGGCAAATTTGGATGCTCTGAGTTATTTAAAATTTATGTTTATTTCTTTTGCGATGTTTATTGTCATAGTATTTGATTCCGTATGCCAATGAAAGTGAATTGTTATTTACTGATTATATTTCAGAGTTCTGTAGTAGTATTAAGAATTTTTGAAATATTGCATTTTATCTCATTTTAATTTATTATTTTTTGTTTGTTAAAGCTTACATTAACTGATTGGACACTTGTATTTTCTAAAAAGTGTGCCTCATCACCAAAATATACACAGATCTTTTCATTTAGAAATTGCACTGATGTGTCTCTACCATTTCAATACTAGGCACCCATGTCAATAAAATGTAAAAAGCATTTTACCACCACAAGTTCTGCCTTTTTGTGCCTATTGGTGGATGAAATAAGGTACTATATTGAATCTATAAATGATGCAATAAATTATGTTGATCTCTTGAAGGAGAATTACACTACCTGCATTAATATCTTTTTAACCTTTCCCACGGTCAATGTAAACACATTACTGTTAAAATGAGGGCCAACTCTCATGCATTGCCTTATTTAGAATATAGTCCCTATTCATTGGTTTGAATGGCTCATTGATTTCCATGGCCGAGCAATGTATCTCTAGGCCTCAGTCCAGATAAACTGAGTTGCACATAAGTTTTCTTTTAATCAGCGGGGGGAAAGTTAAAGATGCACAATTTCCAGACATATTGAAGACATGTGACCAACTCAGGAAAAATTTTTTTTGAAAGATGGGCAGAGCAATACACACTTGTGCCGGAACAGGCAGGCTGTTGTGCCTGCACTGTATCTAGCACAAGTTAGAGACGCTGCTGCCACTCTACCCTAGGAAAGGGAGGCTTGTCCACTTCCCCAGTGTAAGGCTGCAGCAGCCTCTATGAGTCTACTCAAAATATATGGGTCTACTCAAAATACCACTCTGGAGGTAGCCTAAGGGCACAATCCAGAGTAACTACAGGGAATCCTTGCTCCGGTGTAAGCACAATTTACTCTGGGTTGCAATATGAATTTCCCATAGGTTTTCACTGTGTGGTGCAGTAACTACAGGTGCGCATAATGTCTCTTACGTGCTCCCATAGTTACTCTGGATTGTAGGGCAAGTCCAAGCAGACTGGAGTGGTGATGCTTTTGAACTATAGGGAGAGAAATGTGAGAGGGGAGGCAATGGTTGAACATGGGTTGGCTTTAAATTGGGTAGCTTCACCCACTTGCACACAAGAGATAAAAATGCTTCCCATTATAAAAGATTTGGTTCAAAAAAACCAAATTGTGATTTTTGTTTTTTATTTTACAGCTTACTCTTTACCAAAGTGAAGTTGGAACTGGTGCATAAAGGTCCAGAAGAAGCTTTGGTGACCTGTAGACACATGTTGCATCAGTGGCAGACTCTGTATAATTTTTCACAGCCCAGGTGAGACTTTCTTGGAGTGCAATTGCATTTCCTTTTCATGGAGGAGTCTGGATTATAGCACTTCAAGCTCTGGTTGCTAGGAGCATGGATGACAGAATACGCCTTCAATTCCAAAAGGTTTCTTGCATATAGAAAAGGTGCTTGTCAGGGAGAAGGATAGGCTTCTCTGCAATATTCCAGTTTCTATATATGTAGTACATTGCACTAGTAAAAAAGCAATACTCAGGAGTGTGGCTGCTGGTCAAAGCAAATCATATTCCTTAGATTGCCACCAGCTGGCTGTTCTTAGTGGTGACAATGGTGATGGTGCTCATTCAGTACCACTGCTGTTATTGGTGCTGCTGTCAGTAGCCATTTTCAACCACTGTGCCATGGCATGTCATGTGTCCAGAGGTGTACCATAAGAAGTCAGGCCAGTGGTGGATATTAGTTCCAATACTGACAACATGGTTGCCTCGTCAGTTGTCAAAAACTTGATGGTGTGCCTTGTCAGTGTGCCATGTAGGGTGACCATATGACTGGAAATTTCCGGATTTGTCCTTTAGTCTCCTGTCCGGGTGCCCTCCAAAAGGACTTCACTGTCCTCCATTTTGGAACTAGGCAATAGTGTGCAGTAACCCATCATGTTATATGTCAATTAATTCATATTGAAGAGCAGAATTCAATGCAAAAATTGGTTTTGAAATACCTACTTCCTATCGAAAGTTATGGCCAAAAAACTAAAAATAAAAAATATGCATTGAGTTCTATGGGAATATGAAAGTGCCCAATATCGCAGCTTTACTCGTGAGTAGGCAAACATGCCATTGCCTGCTGGAAAGGCCAGGCTGAGAAGAATCCAAGACCTTGTCCTCCTTTTATGTTTGGGTCACCCTGGTGCCATAGGATGAAAATGTTAGTAAATCACTACCCTAGAGACTGCTGCCTGATTAATAAATGTCAATGGTTGTGGATATTCCAGTGATTGGGCTGCAATGCTCCTTCTGAAGTAGCAGCTTGTTTAACGTTTGATGCACATAGTCTAATATATCCTGTTAATTTTGCAAACCACCAAAAATTGTCACAACCCAGTACTAATGGGGATTCCAAACCTGCAGATTGAGAACCCCTGACCTAGACCATTTGCTGCTGTAAAGAGGACCAACAGTGCAATGGCAGTACAATAGAGAAAGGAATAAATGATGTTCCCCTGACCAGCAAATCCCAGTCTTTAATAGCCATACACAGCCATTATTAGGGTGGGTCTTAGCATAGAATCAGAGCTTGCAACTGCACCTGCTTCCTTTGTGATTTTAAAGCATCTCCTCCTCCCCCCACACACCCTCCCCCCACAAATCCATCCTGATGCAGTATGTTTAGGATATCTGGCTACTGAACATGCTTGTAACTTATGCTGAAATCCTAACCACACTTTCCTGCAAGAAAGTATTATTGAATACAATGGGACTTCTGAATAGACATGTGTAGGATTGCACTGTTAGTAACTTTTGTGAACTCAGTTTGCCAGGCTTTCTGAACAAGTGTGTTATTTTGATGTTAGATGTCATCTCTGTCCATTTATTTGGATAGTATTTTTTTAAGAATGTAGCAAAAGTTAGATTTAAATTTTGTGTGCATTTAAATTCTTGTAAATCCTAAAGAGGTCAGTAGGATTTACAAGTGTGTAAGTGGGTCCAGGATCCTTGCCTAAATCTATATTTAGGAGCCTGTGTAAGAGTTCTGAGATTTGCAGAAACCACGAAGCATCCAGTACATACAGCAATGTTACTTTATACAAGTTGGAAACAAGGAGGCAGTGTCAAATAACCAGCCAACTTCAGAAGAGCCAAGAGCCTGAAATCTTGCTTCCTGCCATCAAGTTACATTGGAGAATGGCATACCTTGGAGAACCTTGGAGCTAAAAAAGCAATCAAGCTTCCTGTTAGGGGGTGGGACTGGAATTCCACCCATAGCTCATTCCATAATCTGTGTATTGCATCAGGCATAGTTATTGTTAAGACTTGGCAGAATTGCAGTTAAATGTTACCATATAGTTTGCAATTAATATGAAGCCATCCCTAGATAGGTCTTTAGGGATACATAGACTGCAGCCTGTTCTATGTTCTTAGGCTACTTGAAATACACCAAGTGGAGTGGCTGAACTACATCTAGTAAATGTCATAGCGTAAGCAGGGACATTAATCCAACACTTGATTCACCAATTTAAGGTGCTTGTGATAAAAGGAAATGTCTCTTATTTGAATAAACACATATCCTGGATACTCAAGATTTCAGCATGTGTTGAGGTTAGCTTGACATCCATGACAAATACAGCTTTTTCTGTTGCAACTTTATGTCCTTGGAATACACTCCCATAGAATGTTAACCATTTCTTTTTCACTGTGCCTTCAGCAGTTGAGTTTTTATGGATAATATTTTTGTTGTTTTTAAATGTATGGGATTTTGATAAATTAGGAAGTTATGAATTATATTTCTAAAAAAATGTGTCTTTTTTCCTTCTTAGAATCAGAAATTCCCAATGGGAAAGCTGTTGGCTGGGCCAGCCAAACTTAAAGCCTCTTTTATATATGTAAACAACCTTGAAAATTATTATAGAAAAGCAGGATATAATTTATTTCATTAATGTATAATATTTTCCATTTCTAAATGATTCCATGTAAAAAAAGGAGATGGTTGCACTTGTGCCACAAAGAAAGGAGTGAACCAGATTTTCAATTATGTTAAACATGCTTTACTAAGTTGTGCCCAATTGCTCTGAACACATTCATCACCACCATCACCCATGCCGTACCAGTTTGCTTTGTCGAAATGGCTTTTAGGGTGGCTAGTGACACAAGCGATTCTTATCTCGTTGACAGAAATTCCCTCCCACCCAGCATATTTTGACAGCCGTTATCTCATACACACAGATGTTTCTGCTTTCAGAGTTGGTGGCAATTAGGTCGGGTGGATGCTCATTTTGTAGGCCTAATACCATGCGCTTTCCATAAACAGCCATCTATCACATTGTTGTTCCTGTCATTGTGTTGCAGTGATTCTGAGAAAGCAAGCAGTGTGAATGAGGCAGTGCCAGTCAAGAAGCATAACAGCATGTATCTCACGCTCCCTGATGTCCATGATGCAGACTCTGGTAAGAAAAATAGGTGGTTTCTTGCACCTCTCAAGTGTCTCAAGCAGGGAGAAGTCTTGTTCTCTCAAGTGCTCTCTGAGATATCTTTTGGGCCACAGTAGATACTGGAAGTGGACTAGATGGGCCTTTGGCCTGATCCAGCAGAACTCTTCTTATGTTCTTATATTTTTTTCTCAGCACCTATAACTTAAAAAACTTTAACTAGAGGTGCCAGAAACTAAATTTGTATGCAAAGCATATGTTTCTCTCTGGACTAGGGAGTCCCAACTTTACTTTTAAATACAAACATTTTTCCCATTCTTATCATGAATAGATGTCTAAAAGTGTGGGGGCAACGACTGCTGCTATCTCAGAATCCAGAGGAACAACTATTCAATGTTTCTTGTAGTCAGGGAGGAGCATAATTCCTTGCTCTCCCTCCTGACTAGGAAAAATGAGAATATAGTAAATTATACTAAATTGTTTCAAAATTGGGAGAAAACATGGCTAGCTTGAGAAATTATACTTTCTTTGGACAGTGGTTCTCAATCTGTGGAATAGGATTCACTGGTGGCTTGCGATCTGATTTTTGCTGGGTTATCAAAGGGCGATGCAATGATCAGATAACTAATTGCCTAAAGCCGTGAGGCTATATTGAAAAATCAAACACTGTAGCTGCTCACTACTGTAGGTTCTTGTCTATAATACAATACATTTTTAGCAATAAATCAAATGTAAATCATCTCTATCTCTGGGTCATTCAAAGATCAGGGCTGTTCAGGAAGCAAGAAGATAATGCTGAGATAATTAAAGGACTCTTAGTTTCCATGGCTATGAGGCTTCACAACTGCAGCCAAAATTAACCTTTCGACTCCTGGGAGTTGTCCGCAACCCAAGAAAGGCGGGATACAAATTTACTAAATAAAATAAATTAAAAAGCAAGCCCACGGTTCTACACCTCCATATGAACCAACTAGCCTCTTTCTCTTGGGAGGTTCACATTTAACCCTCCTGCAGCCTCCTTTCATTTTTCAAATGTTTGGCAGAAGAAGCGTGAGGGTGGGAAGATGGGGAACAGAAGCATGCAAGAGAAATGGGAGGGAAGTGGGACATGCAATCCTTGCACCAAGGCTCTTTTTCTACACCAACTTGAGAGCCCACAGGTAGTCCTGAAGCAGCAGGCAGCTCAGGACTGGGCTGTGAGTTACTTCAATTTGTAAAAAAAATATAGAGATATATACCGGTAGTTTGAGAGTCTTTTCTGTTTATTTTTCCGATTACTATGATTTATAAATTAAATGATTATTTCTTTCTAGACCTCTTTTTTAAGTTTGGTAAACCTAGGTGGGTCCTGATAAAGTGTCTTTTTGAAAAGTGGGTTATGGTACTAAAACACTTTTGAGCTACTGATGTAGAAAATTGCATAATACATAGAAGTCACAGTATCTAAGTTTTCTTGGTGCAAAATTTAGATGGCCTGGATACAGAGTTTCAGTTTTTTTAAACACAAACACAGCTCTCATTGTATGTACATTTTTGAAATGGTGCACAAGCCATTCCAATTCTCATTGTTGATTCACAGTTTTCTGTTGCCAAAAGGAGAATCATTTGATTAAAGTGCTGTCTGTGTATATATTTCAGGCTCCCAACGAGCCTCTTCCATCGCTGCATCACGATTGGAGCAGGCTATATCTGAAGTAACCATGCACAGTACTACCATGAAGCAAGGGCCCATGCAGCTATGGACAACTCTTGAGCAAATTTGGTTGCAGGCTGGTAAGTCTGTCATTTATTTCTTTAAAATAAAGAATTACATGCCTCCAATTACCTCTTTCTATTGCTCCATGCAAATGATATAAAGTCAGTGACATTGTTAGCCCACCTTGCACCTGCAGCTGGCCTCCCACCCCTGCACTCTCCGCATTTTCATTCCCCGGCTGCCCCCCAAGAGGATGCCGTCACTACCCCTCCCTACCACCAATCCAGGTCCTGGATGGCGCAACCAGGTGGCATGCTCTCTGGGCCAGGGAGGAGGGTCCCATGCAGCTCTGGCCTCATGGGTTGTCCTGCAAGCACCTCCTCTGTTCCTCCCTTCCAGATGGGCAGGGGGAAGAGGTGCTGAGGGGAATATCCTCTGTGCCTTGTTCCAGCCGAAAGAGACTTTGGTACCTTTAATAGACTTCTGCCCCCCTTCTGACCTTTATATTCCCCAGCCAGTTTTCAGTACATTGTCTGTGTCACAGTCATTTGAAAGGGGAAGTGAAAAGGGTGATTAGGACCAGGTCAAAAGGACAGCAGATGCTGGAGCACCCTTCACCAATAATTAAGAACACCAGAAGGTGGCAAGAAGGCCAGTTATAATATCTGAGGAACGAATTCCCCAAAAGCCCTCTTACAAAGATCGCAGAAGCACTGTCCTATTGCAGAAATGCATCTTGGGGTTGACTGTTGCATTTTTGTCTACAGAATGCACACTGATTGGTAGGCTTTCTTACAAACTTCATCAAACCTTCCTCTTGCATTCAATCTTTGTATGATGTAGATCCTAGCCTTCTGAGCAAGTAAAACTTTCATTCAAAATCATTTCATTCACTCAAAAGAAAAAAAAATTCATCAGAATTGTTTTCAGTCTTCCCCTCCTCCCCACAATTTTCAATGCTTTCATTTGGGAAAATAGAAAATTGTGTTGAGGAGGCCATCTTATTTATTATCCATTTTTTGTTTTCTATCAGGCCTTGAGATCTATAGTGTCACTGCAGAGAATGCAGTCTCACACATCACTACTGAGTGCATCTTGATGGTGGGACATGCATGAATCCATTCTCAGTTTTTCTCTGGGGCAGGCAGTTTCATACTGGGGAGGAATTGAGAGCAATTTCTCAGGTACTCTGGTCCCAAGCCATTTAGCATAGTTATAAAGGAAGGAGCAGTCAGTCCTGGAGAGACTGAGCATGGAGCTCTTCCCCTTTGCAGCCACTCCAGGCAGGGGGAGTCGTACAGGTCTGTTTTGTTTCCCCTGTGTCAAATGGCTCTGTAGAGGAGGGACCCCATGCACCAGGATGACCATATGTCCCCTTTTTCCAATCTTGTGTCCAGGAAAAATTCTTCTTTGTCATCCTGTACCTTGTGGTCAGGCAGCATATATAAGTGTTTTTAGCTTTTTTGCCAGTCCTACGTTTTTCTTGGGTGTTCTACATTTCAAAGGGGTCTTGTCCTCTTTTGTGTTCATGACATATGGTCACCCTGCCTTGCACACTCCCTTCAAGACTAACTGTTCCACCATCTCTAGCTACGCCACTGCCATTTATGACTCTGAAGTACAAAATTAACACCTTGAATTACACATGGAATGAGATCAGCAACCAATGCAAGTGGTAAAAGCTGAGATATGTGCTTCCCACATCTCCTGCCAGTTCATAGTTGTAAAGCATCATTCTGCACTTACCCAAGTTTTCCAGTGGTCTTCAAGGTCAGCCTCATGTAAAGCAAACAACAGTAGTCTCTGTGTGATGTAACCAGTGAATGGATAGTTAAACTGGTTAAACTAAGAAAGGATGCTGGGCAGAAGTACAGCCATCACCAGGGTATCTAGGTGAAAGATGGTGTCTATGAGCACCCCTAAACTGTGAAATACCCATAAGAACCAACTTAATTAGGCAAAGCCAGGGTTGTAGGTCACCCAAGCAATACTGTCTCTTTTCTGCAGCTTGAATTTCAGCTTGCCATCATCTATAGCCTGTTACCAAATGCAGACTATCATTAGGATCTCTACAGCCACTTTAGAAGTACAATATGGAGAGATAGAGTTTAATATTTACATAGTATTTTATGGGTGTACAAAGTGCTTCACGTGTGTTACGTTGATGTAATTCTTACAATAAGAACCCTGTGAGTAGTATTACTCAGTTATTGTTATCTGCTAAGGTTAGGTTCCTGGAAACCTAGTAAATACTCAATTAAGAGATATTGAATCTGTGCCTATTATAAAAAATTAATTTTTAACCTCCATAAATTTTATAAATCTAAATCTTACCTTGAAGTCTAAGGGGCTGGGTGATAGTGAGGGTCCATCAACATCTCAGAGCAACCCTCAGGTAGACTTCCAGAGACATCTTATAATCAGCCTCTCATCACCACCAGGGTTGTGGCAGTTCAGTTGGAGTCCCCAAGATGATGGGGCAAGTCTGCAAGTTGACACAAACAAGTCCAATACCAATGCCCAATTGATGCAAAAAAATTGGCCCAATACAGACAACTTTCTAAAAAAAACAAGGAATATAATTGACTGGATGCTACTACACTATCTCTTATTCACCAACACCAGTATCCTAGCTGCGCCAAATTCCCCAACCTAGAGTATCTACATAGTATTTGTAGATAATAACAGAATCTTTGGTAACGCAAGTTAGGTGGCAATTCTGCCCCTCGCTAATTAGATAATTTACAGATAGTTAATTTGTATTTAAGCAAAGTCAGTGTCAATGGGGAAGACTGAGGTCAAGAGTGATTAGCTGGCCATAGGTCATCTAATGAGTTCATGAAAGAGGTAAAATTCAAAATAGAGAAGTTTTGATTTGCAGTTAAGTCTTTTGGGCTGCAGTCCTGTGCACACCTTCCTGGGAGTAAGCCCCATTGAACACAATGGAACTTACTTCTGAGAAGACATGTATAGAATTGTGCGGTTAGCCACTCTTTTACACCAGCTGAAGCACTGTACATTAACTGAATTTTAACCAGTTATCTTTTAAAAGCAAAAATAAAAAATAGGGACTTACCGGGGACAAATGCCATAAATAGAAACTATCCAAATAAATAGTTATAGTTGGAAAGTATAAAGTATTTAGCACTGATTCTATGCAAAGTTTCATTAGCTGTTAATTGCTAATCTGTCACATGAAACCTCTTCTATTCCACAAGTCTTGTTTCATAAGCTGGCATCTATTCCTCCAGCCAGCAGTGCGGTATTATTTTAAGACTTTTTGTTTTGACGGCGATGCCCCACTCAGCTTGCCATTGCTGGTACTCTTCACCAACCCCATGCTTTACCAAATATGGCTACTCAACAGAAAAGTTTGTCTGGTAATTTGATCTTGTATTGGCTGGATGCCCTCCGCATGAAGCCTACAAACCTAACCAGGTAGACTATTAAATTATGCTCTGCCCATGAGAAGAGCTGGCAAATATATTCGGCCTCTCCTTATTGTTTCTCCAAACATTCAGCAAAATTCTGACAGTCATTTTTGTCCCCCTTGGGGCAAGTGCAACATTTACCCTTCGGGAAATAATGGAATGAACGTGCCATCAATGTGCAACAGAATCAAGGACAGTATAACACAGTGAGCTAATGGAAAACATCTGTTCTCTCATGTTGAGTTTGTACAGTAATATCATCTATCCATTGAGTTGCATTTATTGTGGTGGCTGAGCAAATTCCTGGGAAACCAGATTTTAAATTAGAAGAAGGTGGAGTGGGGATTTAGAGACAATTTTAAAATACTTTATAGGGTCAGTGGCTGGAATCGGTCAATGGCTGGAATCTGTGACATTAGCTTGCTGGGTTCGGCATAGCTATGTTTGTGGAATCTGCTTCTTCTCTGGGGAATACTGATCACAGAGTAAGTGACTCCTGAGCCACCATTCCCCTTACAGATATTCATGCTGCTCTTCAACCTGCCAAATACTTTCACTTGTGACTGCAATTCTCTTTTCCTTATTAAGGTTTCTGTACAGGCTTTTGGTGAGGCCCAGGAAACCAGTTTGGTATGTCATAAACAACCAAGCCCTGAGCACTTTGTTCTACTTCAAGGAAGGACTGTGTACAGGGAGAGACAGCTTGGCAGTGAAATGGATGGTCTGACCGCAGCTCACAAGTGTCAGAGGTACAAGTCTCTCTGGAGGAAAAAGCAATGTCTTGGAAAGGCCCTCTTGATCTTTGTGTCAAGTTCAGAAAATAAGGGCATACTGAGAAGCTTTCTCAGTGAACAGCTAGGCAGCAGAAACAAACTTTCATGATTTGTTAGCTTTGAAAGAAGCAAGCTATTTTCAAGCTACTACTCCCAGTTATGGGGAAAAATAAACCAATCGACTTGAACCTCCAGAGGCTCAGGGTGGAAGTGGCCTCTGGTCCTTGCCATCATCAAGAAGATGCAGGCATTTTCTGTGGAAATTCTGCCTTTTCTTCCAACATTAGCTATTGGAGGTGTGAGATATTGATTTTGGATGGTTTGTGCTTCAGAAATCCACTTTAAAAACCCATTTGACTTTGGGGACAGAAATCCAATTGTTCCTGCCTCCGTAGTGATCGAAAGAATGATTCTTGACATCACTTTGGAATGCATCCAAAGCTGCAGATCAGTCAGCATTTATCACAAGCCAGTGCTAAGCTGTGCTCTTTTTCATTGTTCATCTGTTGGGATGTAACTTGTCCAGAGACAAAAGACTGTCTGAATTAATACATGTCAAGCAATAAGCTTGCATGTGTTCTGCAGAGGGCTGGCAGCCCATCGAATGCTTGTTACTCTTCCTGGGAAATGGAGGTCAAGCAGTAACAAAGATCCTGTTGTATGTTTATATACATATCTGGCCCCAGGATTCATCTTATAGTTTGGAAAGCAACGGAAAAGTGGCACTTCATATGTGAATATTCCTTTTGCCCAGATACTATTCTAGTTTAAACAGGTAGCTTTCATAGTTCTTCCAGATCAGAGATGTAACCTGGGTGAATGTGAGTCTCTCAAAGTAAAGCTGTACTGTCTGGAACAGTGTTTCCAAACTGTGGGTAAAGGGCCTGCCATGAACAGGAAGCTGCAGAGTATAATGCATATGACTGAGACATTATTTCCATGTTGTGCCTGCACATGATGTGCTTCATTGGTAATGTTGTACCATTTCCTGGTCCAAAAATTAGATAGCAACCCTCTGATAGGACACCATACACAATTTAACAACTTGGTTGTGCACCATTTTATTTTGCAATTTCCTGACCTTGGCATGTCCCCTGGATGACATAATGGGTTGCCAAGGTAAGAGGTTTGGGAATCACTGGTCTAATGGATGTCTAATGGATGTATCTCTGGTATAGCTGTAATAGCTTTTGCTATCTCAACTGGAAGGCACACATTGGAAGGGGACAGGAACAAAACCAGTAGAACTCACAGTGCTCCTATTGCAGCTGTGCAGATGGATGCTTGGATGCCTTCACTACTATTGGGTGGAGGACACATGCATTTTTGTACTGCCACTTGTATGCAGTGACTTAGGAGCATCTGGCTGGTGCAAAGCAGAGGTCCCTCTAATCAATGAAGAGCACAATCCTAACCACGTCTACCCAAAAGTTAGCCCCACTGTGTTCAATGGGTCTAACTTCCAGGAAAGTGTCTTTAGGATTGCAGCTGAAGTCATTCATTTATACCGGCAGAGGCTGCAAAGTTTGCAACTGTGATATGGGAAGTTCCAAACAGATCTTTCCCTCTCAGATGGCATTTGGTGGTGGTTGATATAGACATTCACTTGTCTACCTCTTCAGCTATCACTCAGCCATATTGTCTTGCATTAACATAGGAACGTAAGAAGAGCCCCATAATTACCTCATGGGCCATCACTAATAAGACAGGTGTAAGTGTAGATCAAGTTTTCCTGAAAAAGTCAGGGACGGGCCTGGGCAACAAACTAAAGATATCAACGATGGGAATTAAAGGAGATCCTATTATTGCCAAAGTTGTCTAAGTCCCAGAGCTTGAAAGTGTGGAAAAGTTGCAACTGTAAACGGGAGAGTCAAATGAAAAGGAAGATCAAAAACATAGAAGTAAGGCTACAAAATACAGTGTTCTTGAGGTCACTATTGCATCCAGCTTTGTAGAGCAGGTTCATAGCTTCTCACCTTTCCATACATATCATAGCCCACGTATATCAGGTTAAAGCCATGAGGGGCATGTGTAGATGTGGACAACCTCAAATTGCCAGATGTAGGAGAGGGCACCTGGATACAGGTGTACTAAGTGCTCCCTGAGGCATCTGGTGGGCCACTGTATGGATACAGGAAGCTGGGCTAGATGGGCCTTTGGAGGCTCTTATGTTCTTAACTAAGGGCATAGTCCCAGCCAACGTTCCAGTACATGTGTATTCATGCTAATGGAAAGTATACTACGTTCTGTGAAGAGGAGGCAGACATGGAGGCAAGTCACTATTTTTCCCCTACCTTGGGGCTACATTGCTGCTGCATTTGTACTGGAAAGCTGGACACGATTGGACCCTACCTTATTTGTGGCATCTGGATGGCCTTAACTGCAGAGAAAATCAGCCCTTTTAACTAATTGATGCAAGTTGCAGTTGATGCAGTTGCCTTGTGTTTTGTTTTGTTTTTTAAACTCTCCTTAGGTCACCTAGTCTGATTCAAACTGTTCCTCATTTTGCCAGCCTGTTTTCTGCTAAGGCTTCGATAAACTAGTTTCATAGATTCAATGCAAACAGTAATCAGAATGGATGACTAGTAAGAACATAAAATTGTATTTCTTGGGAGCATATTTGTTGTAAGCCTAAATAATCTCCTTTTGTCATACCGTTTTTCTTCTTTGTTGGCTAACATATACTTCCTTGTTTGTTTTTTTACCCCCCATCAGCTTTTTTCCCCTTCTTCTTCTGTCTGGAAGATTTTTATATACCTCAATAAGGTGTAGAACTGCTTTTAAACATTGTTTTTTCATTTTATTTTGTGCAAATTAAGGCACCCACACAATCTTATTGATTATCACAGCAGTTGTAGATAAATGGGCTAAGGTTTAAATAAGTACCACTGCCACAAATATACTCATTGTTCTCATTTAGATCCAATCTTTTTACACTTCTGGTTTTAGTATTTTTTGTATTTAAATGTTTTAACTGGAGAGAATTTATGGGCCCACACAAATTCACAGTACTTGAAAGACTTCAAGGTGCACTTCAGTGCTTGGATACTGGAAGTGCGCATATCTCCATCCCACTTGTTCACCTCCTCCCCTTGGTTTTTTGGGGGGAGAGGGTTTTTTTTGGCAAGTGGAATTATTGTTGGTTGCTAACAGACTGTTGAATATGGTAATACACTTATGCAATATTCCTCCTGTTTCCCTCATTTAGCTCCCAAATCTGCAAGATATTTTAGTGTGTGTCTGCCTAATTTTCATGCATGCCGATTCCATGCTTCAAGTTTCCCAGACATATGTCCTCTTTTTCCAGGACTTCTTTTTTAGCCTTGTGTCTTGGAAAAAAATCTCCATTGTCCTGCTTTTCTTTGTGAGCAGGCAGCATGTAGCATTCTTGTAATTAATAAATTATATATCATAAAATCAAGAATGTATAATAGTTTTAAATTTATTTCTGCTCACCCTACTGAACGTGTCCCTGCAGTCCAGCAACTTCAAGCAAGTCTCAAGTGAACTTGAGTCTCTGCCTTTCACCCAAGCTTGAGGCTTGAGAGCTGGGCTAGGATTACCCTGGCAGTTTGCAGGGGTTGCTACCTCCTGCTTGAAGGCTGAGCACTCTTTATTCACATAACCCTCTGATGGCACATGGATATGGTTAAAGTCGGCAAGTGGTGGGCTCCAGCAGGTTTGCACCTACTCTGTAGAACCAGTTGTTAATGAGAGATAGGACATATAAAGTTTAAAAATAGCCATTTAAAAGTGGCTGCCAGAAAGGCATAAAACCGGTTGTTAATTTGTTTGAATCCCATCTCTGAAGCAGGCCACTCTAAGTGTGTTACCATGTGAATATATCTTAGGAGAAATAACTGCCAAGAAAGTTTACCCTGACAAAAGACTTCAGTGAGGTTCTTCCAGGCCTGGATATACAATCTGCAGATATTGGACTGACTTAATGTTCCTCTTTGTTTGCAGAATTAGCCCCTGGCTTGATTTCTGTCTCCGAAAAAAACAAAAGATTAGATGTAGTAACATTACAAAGAACTGATATCAAGATTAGGTTTTTTTAAAATGAGGTCAGATGACTGCACATTTTTGGTGGTCAGGCATTCAGCATCTTCTCAGCAAGGCACTGATTATCCCAGCCATCAATGGATATTTGGTTGGCTTTCACTAGCCAGGACAATCCAGCTGGTTTATCCAGTACAACTTACTGCTCTGAGGGAACTCACTTGCTCCTTGTTCCAGTGGTGATGTTTGTCTGTGAACTGGCCTCACTTCCCCAGGAGTGGCGCAGCCTTATACACTTTTCTGACACCCCCAGGCTGGCAGGGGACTTGTGCTGGGACTTATGCTGACATAACTGGTGGTTAGGATTGCAGCCTCATTTTCACAAGTACTTCCTGTCTATCAGCAGATGACACCAAGTGAAAGCATGTGGTGACTTTTCTGCATCACAGTGATTTTAGCCTCCTGATTGGATCAACAATACATCAGGCATTGTTCTTCCTGAGAAGAAGCCGTGATAATTACGCTATTTACATAAAATATTTTTGAATTCGAGATTCAACCCTTGTGTTGATTCAACCCTTGTGTTTCAAAAGAAACATAGCTTGATGGGTTTTTAAATATACCACAAGGTATTTGTATTTTCCCAGATCCTGAGGAAAAAGAGCAAGGGAGCTGAGATTTAGGGCTTTAATAAAAATCTCTGCCAGTAGTGATTGTCATGATGTGCATTTCGTATAAATTCTTCTGGCATTCTTTGACAGTAGTTAATAACGCTCAGGAGGCTGATTGGCTTAGACTACAGTGCTGGAAAGGGGCAAGGGGTTTGGAATGAGAATGAGTTGTCAATGGAAGCAGAAAAGGCAAATTGCCATTGTGAGGATTTCAAAGCCTTTCCAGTCACCTCACCAGAAAATCAGCTTCTGATGAAGAGAGTAAATATTACTTCATGACCCACCTCTCAGCATTTTTTAACCACAGCCTGCTGGAGCTCTCCATAGAGTTCTCCTCTTCTTCAGAAGTTGAGAGACTAAAACAAAAGAGATTAAAAGGTTTTAGAATTCAGACTGTCAACTCACTGAAGAGGTTTCAGCTGGTTTATCATTTCCCTTTAAACAGATTAATTCGTTAAATTGAAATGAAAAGGCATATTAGCAAAATGTCAGCGCCATTTCTTTTTTGAAGATCTTAAAATAAAACAGCCTGCAGTTGAAAAAACAAGGGTTGCCACCCATTATGCCAGGAGCATCTTCAACTCAAAAGAAGACTCTGCAGATTTGGAAATTGAGGCTCTTTGTACTGAGGCTACATTCCCCAAGCATGATTTCACACAAGACGGGGTAAATGCTTACATTTTTGAGCAGAAGTAGTAATGAAATTGGCAAAAGTGCTGGCTGTTGTTGCCCATCCACCCACCTGCATTGGAGAATCTAACCTGATTTCATCCAGCCCATATGTTGCTCTGCCATGGATCCAGCAAGAGGAGTGGGATTACCTTGTACCTCTGGCCCCTGGTTTTGCAGTTTCTGGCAGATCCTGATGGCTACCCATACCTCAGTTTTGACATTGTAAGGAAAAGCTATAGTATTAATATTTTCTTAAAATAATTTTAGTCCCATACAGTTAATACTCTAGCTCAAGAACCACTGCAAGAAAAGTCCAGTATTTTCTTGATTTAGACCCACATCTGCAGCGATCCATACAGAAACACCCTTGGAAAAACTGGCACTTAGGAATGTCTAACTTTTTTCCATCCAGGCTCTTATTATGTATACGGTGGCAGTATTTATTGAAGTTGATTCTTACATCAATATTCTCTGTAGCTGCTAACCAGAGGTGAATTTACCAAGCAACATAATAATAATAATGAATTTTAAGGATTTTTTCCTCATCACTGTGAATAAGAATTACCACATTTCTTTCAGTGACAGATATTTCAATTTTAGAGCCAGAGTTCAATAAAACAAAATGTATTGTTCTATGAGGTTTTTTGAAGACTTAATAACAGTTGCATGTATGGTATAATAAATCTTAATGTTTACATTAACACAAATTGATTGATACTGTCAGTCTGTTGCATTAGTATTCATGTTCAATATTTCTCATTGTAAATGGCAATAGGACAATTACTTCTTGTTGGGCAAAGTAAATACTAGAGCAAACTCATTTTTACTAGTCAATTTTTTCTTTAAAAAATTCATCTACAGCTACCTGTTACACATTGTGTGTATATACAATAATACTCAAACATGATGAATTCTGCTAATGCTTTTAATATAAATATCGCCATTTCCAAAATCCTGCTTTTCTGAATAGTTAAAAATGTCATTAAATACTAGAAAAAGTACACTGACTTGAAACTGAGTTTTACATAGTATTCAAACCAAGTGGGAGAATAAGATTCCCATTTTTATGTGATGGTTCCTCTTGTAGTGAGACACTCAAAGCTGTGCAATGGTAGAAGAATGGCAATAGTGATACTGCTTTATCTCTTATGTTACCACGATTGCTTACAAGTGAAGGAATCTCTACTTCAACATCACCACTGCCAATGGTTAGAGGGCACTAACCTCGGCATCCGTGTGGTTTCATTCCAGGAACTTCTGTGTTTACCAATTTTTGTGTTATACAAAAGCAATTATTTATCATGGTCACTAATGCACCAATTTCCCTCTCCCAGGTTTAAAACAGCTTCAGCTGGGAAGGCAGACGCTTCTAAATGAGTTGGAACTTGGAAGCTATTGGGGGGGGGGGTGATTACCTGTTTGTACTCATGATAATCACATTGGGGAAAGGAAGGTGTTTGCCTCCCAGCTGAAACCCAAACTGAATCTAAAGCTTTTTTAATGCCTGTCTCCAGCAAGATTAATTGCCTGTTGCGTTATCATTGCAAGCAGGTTGATTTTAAGTCAGTAACTACTGCTGAAATGATGTTTATCTTTTAATTTAATTCAACAACTTTATTTGTGTTGAGTCAAAATTGCTGATAAAAAACGTTGATAATTAGGATATACCTGTACTAGTGCATCAAGGGTCAGGTGATATGAGATGCTAATAGCACTTCACCTGATGCTATGAAACCTCTGTTTTGAACTTAAGAGCCAGTCCTATCCAACTTTCCCGCACCAACATAGTCTCAAGGTAAGAGATCAAACTTTTCCTTATTTTGAGGAGGCTTCCGTTATTGCTCTCTCACTTCAGGATGTAAGGAGCATCCCATGGTATTCTATGGCATAACTTCATCAATGCTGGAAACTTGGGTAGGATTGGACCTTTAGGTCCACTAAGTCCTGTGCTAGCATGTGCCAGTCCTGTGCCATCCTGTGGCGGAGTCACAAACGTGCAGTAAGACACTTCTGCTCCTCTCCTGGGGAAAGTTAGGCCAGTGCACAGACTATGTAGGAGCAGAAGACCGATGAGTTGTGCTGGCCTAGGTTAGGATTGTATTCTTAGTCATTAAGAACAGCTTTTGTACAGTAAGAACAGCTTTTGACTTCACAGCTACCCTGTGAGGAGTAATTTCACTTTGGCTTTGCATTTAAGAAGCTTTGTTACTGTGTCTGTACTGTAGTGTTTGAAGTCCCTATACTACAGCAAGGGAAGGGTCAATAGCTGTTTTGTATTTGCACTGTAGGCAGTAAAGGTAAAGGTCCCTGGCAGGTGGCCCTCCCAGCCATGATTGGCTGCAGGTTGCCCTGCTGCCTATACAGGCACCAGCCACAGCTGTTGGGTGCAGCACTCATCCCCAATTGAAACCATGAGCCTGTACTATCCAAAGACACCTCCATGATTATGTGGCCAGTTTGGCTGCATGGAACCCTGTTTATCTTCCCACTATAAGAAAAAGAAAGAAAAATAATCCAGGGGTGGGGAAAAACAAGTTTATTAAAGTTTTCCTATAAACCTAATTTTCTTCCACCATTTTTGCTTATTTTACATAGATCAAACAAGGCATTCATTATATAGCCATCAAGAAAGCCACTGTTATGTAGCCCTTAAAATATACAATTCATAACAGCTCAGCAAGCACATTTTCAAATGTATATGTCACAAACAGGTTCTTTTTTCCTGTCATACAACATCTCATGCTTAGATTGCTAACATTCTTGACATTTCCAAGTCGGGCTTTCCGGAATAAAGATGAGGAACACACATTTCACTAAATTGCCTTCTTTTTGTGTGTTGTTGTGCAGCTGAACTCTTCATGGAACAACATCATCTCAAAGAAGCGGGCTTCTGTATCCAGGAGGCAGCCAGCCTCTTTCCCACATCTCATACTGTGCTGTACATGCGTGGGAGGCTTGCCGAGATGAACGGCAGCTTGGAGGAGGCTAAGCAATTGTATGATGAAGCACAAACAGTGAATCCAAATGGAGTGGAAATCAAGAACTGCCTGGTGAGTGTGTGCAAGGGCTCTACCACAAGTTTTCATCCTTGTCATTCCACAAGGGGTGCTCTTTTCTTCTGGAAGAGGAGGGATGGCAGACACATTTCAGACAGATTTGTTCTGAAATACAAGTCTGTGGACTGAAAATGGACCTTCTTTTCCCTTGGAAGTCGCAGTTACCTGGACAGCATTGGATCTTTCTGGGTATTTATGCCTTGTGAATGTTGTGATCCAAGGTAGTTGGTTACAATAACAAACACTGATAGGTGATAGGTGACTAAACGAAGGTTTCCCCTGCAGGTTGCCCTGCTAGTTGCGACCAGCTCTAGGGAGTTGTGCTCATCCCTGTTTCTTAAGCCATAAAGCCAGCATTGTCTGAAGTCACCTGCATGGATATGTGGCCCCCATGTGCACAGAACGCTGTTATCTTCCCACCAAGGTGGTACCTATTTATCCACTTGCATTTGCATGCTTCAAACTGCTAGGAGCTGGGCAAGGGACGGGAACTCACTCTGTCTTGCAGTACTCAAGTCTCAAACAGCTGACCTCTGATAGGTGAATATCATGGCCCCAAATCCCCCTTTAATATTGGATACTGGGAACTTTTCAAAATGCAGTGGCCTCACCCATTTTCAAGTGGGTTAACATATATCAACCCAAGGAGGTTAATAACTACAACACTTGAGTTCACACAAGCTGGAGTAAATGGTTGTGAGTTAGGGATTCCAGAGATCAAATGTGGCCTCTATCGTAGCCTCACTAGATATCCTTAGGCAACCCTCTGTCTCATCTATGCAGTATCAGAAAATGAAACTGACTTACTATTTATGGATGTTGTGAGGATTACTGAGATTAATATATGTAACAATTACTCCATTAATAAATGTAAGAGCTGTACCAGATCAGATTGAAAGTTCATCTAATCTAAAATCCTGTTTCCCACAATCGGAGCCAGCCCAGCTGTGAGGCCCAGCAAGGCAGCTGCTTTGGGCAGTGGGATGGCGGGGAATTGGTGGCCCTGTCAGCTGCTTCTCTTGGCCTGCTGTCCATCCAGCCAGTTCACTGTGGCCCTCTTCTTGCTCGCTGAGAGAGTCAGAAAAGAGCAGTAGTAATTCAACTGCTTTATTGCTGCTGCCACAAGCAAGTCACAGCAGTGATTGAGCTGGAGAAGAATGCAGAGGGTTTCAGAAGAGGCTCTATCTATCTACAGTATTTATATACTGCTTTTCAACTAAAAAGTTCACAAAGCGGTTTACAAAGAAAATGGAAAAATAATAATAGCTAATTAAAAGCTAATGGGTCCCTGTCCCAAAAGGACTCACAATCTAAAATGCAAAAAAGAACACCAGCAGAAGCCATGAGAACAGACATTGCTGGGACGTGTAGGGCCAGTTACTCTCCCCCTACTAAATAAAAGAGGAGCACCCACTTGAAAGAGTGCCTCTTGCTCAGTTAGCAGGGGCTCGTGCTTCAGGCTGGATGCTTGCCTTGGCTGGGCCCAGCTTAGTAGAGTGAGGTAACCACTGGGTCTGGATACTCCCACTTCCCTGAAAGAAGCATGTGAAGTAAAGAGAAGGACTAGCATAGAGCATGTTTCCAGGGAGATGCTCTAGACTAGCATAGTACTCTCCATAGACATATTCTTTAGTTCTCTTCCTGGGATTTGCAACCTGAGAGGTGGGAAAGGAGAACAAAGAAAGAAGGAGGTATATATGTGTGTGCATTTTTGAGAGGGCAGAATTTGGTTTTCTGCAAGGTGTGTGCTTTTCTTGGGCTGGACTTTTCCCCAGGGCCAGCCAGATGAATCCCACAAGCAGTGGATAAAAGCAGTCAGAGTTGTTCCTTTGTTATGGCAGTTGAGGTGGTCATACTGGGACTTGTTCTTCCATGACCAGTATATAAATATGGCCATAATAGAGGACCCCTGCACTAATTGAGATATCTGGGCCCACACCTTTCTAGGGATGGCTCTGAAGTTTATTGTCTTCTTCTGTATTGACCCAATATGCTGTTTGCCTACAAAGCTGGAGGTTCCATTGGTCATCTTGACTAACAGAACTCTGACTCATCATGAATTTCTCTAAGCCTTCTAAGCTGGTGGCCATCACCAAATCCTACAGCAGCAAATTTCATGTATTAGTTACATACTGTGTAAAGAACAACTTTCTTCTGTCTACCCTGAACCTACTGTCAATTTCCTGGAACGACTGTAGCCTATCTTTATGCTTTCAGACTCTGCAGTTTTCCCTGCCATGGAATAATTGAAAGCATAGGGGGTGGGGAATAGAAAGACTTTTCTCCACCTGTTCCTTGGTGCATGTACCATGTGCCTCTATGAATTCAATAGTCTGTACAAAAGTGATCACTCTGCAACTCTTCCTAGGGTTCCCAATTACACAGAGATGTGAATCTTTGTATACATATAGGCGTAATGCAGCTGTTTGCAACACAATGCAATGCACACAGACTCTGTCTCATATGTGTTCTGCTTCGAGTGAGAAAGGAAACGCTCTGCATGGTCTCTGGATCTTGAATGTTGATCTTGAAAAGTTCGTTGCAACTTCACGAATCCAGTCAGCTTCCCCAGCAAACTCCCCTTGTGGGCAGGGCTGTTTCTCTCTAGTGTATCAGGACTTATTAGTACAGGACTTATTCGTCTCCCTGAAGGCTGTCAGATTTTTATTTATTAACTAGCAAAAAGCGTACCCGCGTTGCAGGAGTAACTTCCCCATACAACATCCCCCACGGCGCATCAACAACCCATGCGCAACCTACCCCATGTACAACATTCCCCTGTGCGCAACTTCTCCCCACGTGCAACTTCCCCCGTGTGCAACTTCCCCCCGTGCGCAACTTCCCCTGTGCACAACTTCCCTCCATGTGCAACTTCCCCCATGCGCAACTTTCCTACATGCACACCATCCCCACGCGCAACTTCCCCCCATATGCAACTTCCCCCCATGCGCAACTTCCCCCCATGCGCAACTTTCCTACATGCGCAACTTCCCCCATGCGCAACTTTCCTACATGCGCATCATTTCCCCATGCGCAACTTCCCCCATGCGCAACTTCCCTCCATGCGCAACTTCCCCCATGTGCAGCATTCTCCCCAGTGCAACCTCTTCCTCCGAACAACATCCCCCAGTGCACCAGGATCTGAGCACCAAACTGGCTGGATGTTATTCAGTCTCCCATGTTAAGTATAGGACAAAAACACGTTGCCCCCTTTTCAGCCCCTGAAGGGTTAAATTTCTCCACATGGATCTTGGTGGGTGTTCAGGTGACAGAAGGATCCCTCCCAGAATTCCATGCTTCAGGCCCAGCAGTTGGGGCGGAATTTTGCTGAGTAAGCAATTCTCAATGCAAAGTATAGGGAGGAAAACGCGTTACGCCCCTTTTCACCCCCTTCCCGTTGGAATTTCCAAAAACCGGTTCTTAGTGCATCCCTCAGTCACGGAAGGAACACCCGCCCCAAATTTCACACTTCTAGGCCCAGCGGTTTTGGCAGGGCGGTGATGAGTCAGTCAGTGAGTGACTTTTCTCTTTTATATATATAGAAAAAAGCAACTTTAAAACATTTGGCTGATTTTAAGCAAGTGCAGAAATCTAGCAAACAAATAAATCCATTGATTGATTCCTTTGTTCTTTGTTTTAAGAAGAGTGAAAACAAAAGAGTTCTGAACAAATGCATTCTCTACAATCGCCTCTTAGTTCCTCTCCGAACTGAAGGGCTCCTATGATCCCCAAAGCAGTCCTTGGTTTGTATATTTGTTCCTTTCCTGTCGTTACTGGGTGGGGATATTAGTTCCAAGGGCAGGTCCTCCCTCACTGTTCAGAATGGGTCAAAGCTCTGATTCAAGGGATCTGTAACACGAAACTGCCCTGCCCTGCCCTGCCAGCAACAAGGCACACTTCAGGCTTCCCTGTCTGTTGTAACCACACAATATTATTCATTAATTTTGAACTTAGAAAGCACCTACATTAATTGCTTAGTCACACATGCATTTATACTGTACCAGAATTTGTGTTGCATTGCTCTACAAAACTAAAAATCATTCTGTGTTTCAGAGGACCAAGATTCTCTCTGTTTTCAAAAAAATATACAGGCAGTTAATGCAAGTACATATTTTAAGTTCAAAATTAATAAATAATAAATTTATTAATAAATTAAAATTAATAAATAATAAATTAATAAATGAAAATTATGTTGTTGCCACAAGCCAGGATGCACTTTGCTGTTGTCTTTCCTATGTTTCAAAGTTTTCTTGCATATTTGCCATTGTCTTGCAACCCCCATGTTCCAAAGCTAGAATTTGCAGTTGTTTTTCCTTGGTTATGTTTGCACAGTTGTGCAAATTCAAAGGCAAAAAGATCAAGCTGATTTCTCTGATCACTCCACTTATTGTCACAGTTTTGCTTCTTAAGGCCAGTTTTTAAATTGCAGGAGTCCTGTACTTCAGTCTCTCTGCCCACACAGCTTAAATACAAATTAAAATTATAGATCACATAGCTGTGCTGATACCATGAGGATCCAGGATCATGATACCATGATCCTCTCAGGAGGATCAGTGTTAACATGGCAAGTTAGAGCACAATCCTAACATGTCTACTCAAAAGTAAACCCCATTGTGTTTAATGTGTCTTACTCTCAGGAAAGTGTTTTTAGGATTGCAGACTTACCCTACAATCCAGAGTAACTACGGGAGCACGTAAGAGACATTACGTGCACCCGTAGTTACTGCACCTCCTAATGAAAACCTATGGGAAATTTATATTGCAATCCAGAGCAAATTGTTCTTACACCGGAGCAAGGACTTCCCATAGTTACTCTGGATTGCGCCCATAGACTATAATTGGATCCAAGAAGCAGGATGAGAAGGGACCCACTAAGTCATGTAGTACAACTTCATGCCTGTAGCAGGAATCCTCTTAGAATTGTTGTTCCCAAACTGGTGGGTCACAACTCACCAGAGGAACCTGAAAATAAGACCATTTCCATTAAGGGAAGTGGCCCAGGAATGGGTGCTTCTGTAACACTGCAGCAGTTGTAGCACATGCAAAGAGCCATTTAGACACACATTCTTGTGGAAGAAAGCAAGGCTATGGGATCTAGATGGGGATATCAGCATGAAACATTACAGAGAATTAGGTGAGAGGATTAACCCAAATAGAAAGACTATATTCATGATTTGTTGTACTGTCTAGTTATGTAACTCAAAGCGATCAGTAAGAAATTTATCTCAAATAATAGATGAATATTACAGAGCTTCTATGCATGTGCCTACTAAACATGAATGTGCCTACAAAGCTTCCTATTGTTCCTGGTCCACTCCATGAGCCCATAAAGGCTCACAGCATTGCATTACCTTGCAAATTAGAGAATAACTTCTTGAGCCAATTTCACTCCATTCGGCATACATCTGAACATTACTTGCTGGACATCATGCTGTCCAAAACAAAGTAATTATGAAACTTCAGCAGCATTACTAATTAAGATGTGCTTTGCATGGACTTAGAATGCTGTCTTCTGGGAAGTGGCTACAGACAGCCCCATAACTATACTTCTTATCCAGTCAGGCAAGGCCTTGTAAGGATGTAGTTCAAACACTTAACACAATAAGTCTAAAAGAATTAATTGAATAATGTGTGTAATTAAGTAACTAATGCCTTGATTGCAATCAAAACAGTGCCTGTGACTAATTGTCTCCGGGCACACGTACATGACCATTATCCATTTGTCTCAGCTGCTGTTTAGTACAGAGATGACAGAGATTGGAAGAGGTTCTGTCTCTTCCAGGCATCACAGAGCCAAGGAAGGAGGCCAAGATGGTGCCATGCCATCTTGGCTGTGCTTTTTGGAGGCAGTCTGAACGATCAGCTGATGAAACCAATGAAATAACAAAGATATAATGATGGGATTGGGAAGTAAACCTGGGGAGAGAGCTGACACAGTGTAATAGCTAAGGGTGTGAGCTGTGGCCTGGGAAATCCTGCATCACCACAATTATAAGGTCAGTATGTGGTGTTATACAAGACTCTCAGTCTTACCTGTCCTCATGTCCCCGTGACCTGCCTTGCAGGAATACTGTACATTTTACTAAGTATTACTAAGACTATATGTCCTATTTTCCTGGGCATGTCCTCTTTTTTAGGCTTGCTTCCTGGAAAAAGTCTTCATTGTCCCTCTTTTTCCTTGTGAGTAGGCAGCATGAAGCCTTCTTGTAATTAATAAATTACACATAATTAATTATATGTAATAATTTTAAATGTAATAATAAGTAATTTAGTGTTTAAATTAACCATATGAAAGCAATATATATAATGATTTTAGCTTTTATGTTGTCGTGTCCTATATTTTTCTTCTGTGTTCTAAATTGCGGGGTGGGGGGCATTGTCCTCTTTTCTGGTTATGACATCTGGGCTTCCTCTATTGAGAACATGTGCATGAAGTGCTTTTATCACAAAATTAACTTAATGTTAATTATTGTTAAAGGATATTTGGCTGCCCAACAGTATTTGCAAAAAGGACACTTGAGGGTCTCTTAGAGGTTGTTCCATGCTTGACTGCATTTTATCCAGACTGGATCCAGAACCCAATCTAAGGCATGTCTATTCGGAAGCCAGTCCCATTTTAGTCAATGGGGCTAACTCCCAGGAAAGTGTGGATAGTATTGATGCCTATGGGCCTAATCCTATCCAGTTTTCCAGGGCTGGTGCAGTTGTGGCTGCATCTTGTACTGCAAGATGCAGTATGTACTGCAGTATTACTGCATCTTGTAGTGGAAGGACAGTCCCTGGGGCTTTCTCAACCTTATGGAAACATAACCTTGCCCTGGGATTGCATTGTGAGTACACTGGAGCTGGAACATTGGATAGGATTGGGCCTTCAGATACTTAAGATAAACAACACCCTACTATTAAAATGGAACTGAAAAAAAAAATATGAGTCCTTGCTTAGTCCTTAATTTGATGAAATAGAGCAGAAGATTCTGGAAGAGAGGCTGTGTAGGCGGGGGAAGAATTTTGGGTCTTGTGGAAAGTGAATTGAAGTTAGCTTGGAAATAAGTTACTTTTAGGGAAGGGAGCTCACCCACATGGGAATCATCACTCGCTGGTTTCTGTTTTGAGCTGCATTCCACATTGCTGCTCATTCACCCTTGTTTTCAAATACATGACTTCCCAGAATTAAAGTAAGGATTGTTTTAATTTTTTAAAACCTCCCAACATCTGTTTCCTTGAAGATTCATTCCAGAGTGGCCTGGAGAAAAACACAGAAAGGCATGTCACAGTTATGTGGAACTAACATTGATTAAATGCCCATTTACCTGGAAACTGAGAAAGGTGCAATTCTGTACTCTTTTCATGTGCCACTAAAAAGCCAGTGTTGCTTCACTGGGAGCTGGGAGCCGGCATTCATTGGGAACTCAATCTTAGCCATATCTACTCAGAAGTAAGTCCCAGTGGGGTTTATTCCCAGGTAAGTGTGGATAGGATTGTAGCCACTGTTCTTTTCTAGTACTTTTCATAAATGCTGGCAAGTTTAATTTTGTTCTTCAAAATTATGGGTTTCCATTTAGCACTATTTGCATATTAGAATAAGCAGAAGAAAAGCAGATGCACCTGAGATTTCTTTCATGTCATCTTACCCATAAAGGGAACTGGGCATACGCTCAGGTTTTGCAGTGGGGATGAGCAGCACAAGCAAGATTTCAGTGAAGAAGGCATGAGTCACAGCCAAGTTCATACAATTGAATTATATGTAGGATGAGTTAGCAAAAGAAAGCAATGTATTTTAGGAACTTTGTTGCAGTCCTTTTTAGTTTTTGAAATACCTGTAATCTCTAGAAATATAGGTCCTGTTGAGAAATAATCACATATGTCTGAAATAACAGGGCTACTTGTGGTGTCCACTTGCCCCTCCTTTCTTCTATCTTGAAGACACAACAGCAAGCAAAAGGCAAGAATACAAACATTTGCTTTTCTTCTTTTTTCTTCCTTTCTTTTCTTGTGGAACGGAGAGAATACACTTACCTTCCTTCGTTGTTCTTTTTGGTTCATTCTTTATTTTCTTACTGTCCACTTAAGGTTCATGTTTAAATTTCTTTTTTTATTATGTAACATTACAACAAAGCAAAGAAAAATAGTAGAAATATATCAGTTAGCAGAAATATATCAAATATTACTGCTTAACACAGGACTATTCTTAATTTTGTTTTGTGTTTTCTCAAGGTAAATACCGGTACCTTTAATCCCCCATTCATATCCATGCTTTTCTGAGAGTCAGAAAATTATTTTCCATGGGTAAAATCCAAGATAACATTTCTACTGATGGGAGCTACTGCTGAACATAGCGGAAAGATAGCATTTGACTTGTACAAGGGGTCCGTGCACAAAAAGATGCGCCTTCTCTTTTTGATCCACTCAAACTATGTGTCAGGACCCAATTCTAGATGGGTCCCCAGTCATTTCCATATTTTATTTTTAACATCCAGTGGCACCTCATGTAAGAAATTTAATTCGTTCTGGAGGCATGTGTGTTACATGAAACATTCTTTACGTGAAGCGGATTTTCCAACAGCAAATAATGGAAACTCAGACTATTGGTTCCAGAACCCAAAAAATATTCATATAAAAATATTAACTGGATGTAAAAATGATGACAAAACACTGGAATTGAATTCAAAAGATTCATGCATTCAATGTGCATGATCCTATGAATACTTGGCTGCAATCCTAAAGATACTTTCCTGGGAGTAAGACCTATTAGACACAATGGGGCTTACATCTGAGTAGTCATGGTTAAGATTGTGCTCTTTCACTATCACTAATGGAGTCACTGCTATCCACTGGCTAAAAGGAATCTTTTTGTGCAAATTTAACATTCCCAAGCTGCTGAGGGAAAGCAGCCTTAGAACATTGATAAGGCACACCTTTCACGCTGCCACACACAGATCCCACATACAAACCTGGCTCAGGCTGCTCCCCACCCCCGACCCCACATAAGTTCCCTGGCCATGGAAGCCTATTTAAAACTTTGCCCAGAGCCCCGATGTAGCTCAAGCTATTCCCCTTGTCCCCGCTCATCCCTTCACCCCCCTGTGGGTTCCCCTGCCATGAAAACCTGTTCCAAACATCCTCAGAAGTGTTCTTTACCCAAGACAGTGTTCTTTATGCAAGTAAAAGTTTCTGAGAAAATTTTGTTCTTTACCCAAAAGTCCTTTACCCAAGTTGTTCTTTACCCAAGGTACCACTGTATTTGGCTTTGTTCTGTGGTGGTATGTGACTGCATTTGTTACAGATTTATATGTTTAACAAGCAAATATGTATATACTTTAACAATGGCAGCCAAGGATTGTTAAAAAATATTGTGCTTTATTTCCTTCTTTGATCTCCTTCCTTGGAAATCACTTCTGGGGGGTCCCAACAGATTGCCATTTTCAAAAGTGGGCCCCAGTGCAAAAACATTTGATACTATAGCTGTTTTAGACAGTAGCTCTTCTTTCCCAATCTTTTTGAAAATGTTCTCCAATGATTCTCAGCACCTGATATTAGTCTAGATGAGGGGAAATCTAGCTCATCTAGCTCATCTAGGCTGGGGGCCAGATGCAGCCCTCGGTGATCCCCAATATGGCCCCTTTAAGACCCTTCTATGTGGCCCTTGGACAAGTCTTGTAATCCACTCCAATACATTCTTATATGTAAATTTATTCAAATTTGAAATGTAAATGTAAATTAGTTTTCCGGCCCCCCAACACAGTGTCAGAGAGATGATGTGGCCCTCCTGCCAAAAGGTTTGACCCCTGATCTAGACCTATGCTTTGACTATAGTTTTTCGTCTGTATATCTTCACAATAAAGATGCCAACATATTCAGTTAAAATCATGAGACGAATATATTCATAAGAACATTAGAGAGTGCTTTTTTGTGCTTCTGTAAACTGGATTGGCTTAGCGATTAAAAATGCTATGCCTGCCAATCTGAAGATCGGCAGGTCAACAGTTCAAGACCCAATTACTGCAAGATGGGATGCGAGTAGTGCCAGACAGAGTGAACTCCTGTCAGTGCCCAGCTCCTGCCAACCTAGAAGTTCAAAAGCCTGCACATGCAAGTAGATAAATAATTCACCTTGGTGGGAAGGTAACGGCGTTCCATGCATCTCGACATACAGTCACGCTGGTCACATGACCATGGAGACCTCTTATGACAATGGCTTGTAATGGCATCTTACAAACCCTACTGTCAGTCACGACTAGCAGTACAACCTACAGGGGACACCTTTACCTTTATACTGTTGGTAATATGCCGCTCACTAGAATCATTCTGTGATAGTAACAATTTCCTTTGCTGTTTTAGCACACTGGTTAACGTTTGGGAAAGCAGATCATTTCACAAAATAATTCCAGCTTACCTTACCTAATGATAGGCTACTAGAACAGTAAAGGCAGCAACTATGCAATGACAGTCTCTGTAATGAGAAGGCTATGGAGAGACATGGTATCATTACTTGCCATACCATTACTGTCTGCACTTAGGGAAAGGTGGTGTGGGCAGAGGTCATGTCATAAGTCCTTTTTATGTGGTCCACCATGGCCTTTGGAAAGTATGGTCAAAACCAACTCAGCACCCAAGCTGAAAGGAAAAAAGATTTATCAGGAAAATGTAATCTCTGTTGTGATTACAACAGTAAAAAATTTCCAGAGATTCAGACAGAGGGGGACTCTCTCAGCCCTACTTGGGACTGAAAAAAATGTGACTTGATCTGTCAACATGAGAGTACTCCGTTCTATGTATGTATGGTAGCCTGCCTTTGCCTACAGTTTCAAACCAGTGGCAGGTGGGTTGCATTCAAGCAGGAGGACCACACATTTGATAGGTGTTCTGTAAGACTAGACCCACACTTGAATTTTCTTTTTCTGCTTCTCATGTTATGATTGATCTGTCTGTGAAATAGAAGAAAAGAACAGTGGAGTAGGTCTGCGGTCAAAAACAGCCGCACATGAATTTCTTCCTCAATGAGAATTTTTTTCTATAGCAATCTGCACTGGCTCGACTGCAGTGTCCTGTCTGCCTTCCAGCCATCCATCATACTGATAAATTGTCTCTGCAGTACTGTGAGGAAAAGGGAAAACAGCAGCAGATGTAAATTCATCTCAGGCATTTACAGCAGCACTACTTTATTCTAGGTAATAGGGTACAATAAGATGAGGAATTTTTTTTCTTCCTTGCAGATCATGAAGGGTAGGATTGACTTCACTTGAAGTTGGCATTGAGTTTCTGCCTCTTGGCATAAGTGAAGCAAACAATTTTTCTTGCAACATGAAAGGACAATATTGTCGCATCTAGGAAAATAATATTGTATCTGCGGTTGCCCAATTAAATGTGTTATCTTTAAATATGAGTCTTTCCAATACACAGATCTAAAATAGTGAGAGGGGTACAGAGCAATTTAAAGGGTTAGCAGATGAAGGCTGCAATCCAGAGCAAATTCAGCCTGCTCTGACCTAACTGCACTCTCCTAACTATTCTGTATCCAGAGCAGAAAGTTATGCTGAATCCAGAGAGTCAGGAAGCCTGGGCTGCCCTAACTGCTCCAGAGCATACTAAGTAATTGACACAAGGGGAAGACTTGCTCCTGAGGAGACACCCATCAGATCACACTGAACAAGGAACAGCTGTGGTGCCTACAGTGGTGACATGACTCTGCACATCACCTGGTGCGGAAGTCTGTGCGTCATCCCTGGGATGCGCGCCCCCCCACCTGGAGTGCACAGTCACCAAAGTTGGCGCCTGCGCAGTTGTTTCTGAAGCCAACTGGCTTCAGAAAGAGTACTACGCAGGCACCATCTCTGACACCTGCACAGTACTTTTCTGAAGCCTTTTGGCTTCGGGGGAGACTGTGCAGGCGTCAGAGTTGGTGCCTGTGCAGTACTCTTTCTGAAGCCATTCGGCTGCCGCTCCGCCTCCTGAGTGAGGCCGAATGGTTGTGCAGAGGCGCGGACTTTCTCTGCTCTAAGGAAGTCTCCTCTGAAGCTGTTCGGCATGCTCAGTGTGTTTCTGCGCAGTGCATCTCAGATGGCCGTTCAGGCCAGCTCCTCAGACAAGTGTCAGCTTCTGGCTGATTCTCCGCCTTGGAGCAGGCCTGAATGGGGGTGCTGACGCCTGGGGCCTGCCAAAGGACAGTCAAACTTCTCCAGCACATCACCCCATACGGAGCACATCACCCAATGCAGCCCACACCAGCCGCACCAGTCTGGTGACACCACTGGGTGCCTGCCTTATAAGGAGTCCCTGATGAGATGCCAGTACATTCTACAGTGAATACAAGGGGCTTCTTGGAGTGGCCTGCTGTATCCTGAGGTTTGTGGGCAGCCGTAGTTTGTTCCATATCCTGAGGTTGAGAGGAAGGGGTTGCAGCTAGGCTGGCCAAGAACTCAGATTTTTGGTCAGCACTGCCATTCTTACTCGGGCCTTATCATGGACCCCTATGGGTCTACTCATTACTATACCTGCTCCTGAGGTGGTATAACTCTGAGGGCTGGAAGAGGGCATTTCTGCCTTGGAAACAGGCTTTGGATTCAGAGTAACTACTCTGCCCCAGGCAATGCTAAACATGCCCTCAACTTGCCTCTCCTGAGCTGCTTAGGCTGCCCCAGTTAGGGCAGAGCAGGTCCACCTCTCTTAGGGCACCCTATCTTGCCTTGCTCTGCCCTAAGCCTCCTTCAGAGTAACTGGGCTGGAGCATCTTGCAGTTGCTCCAACCTAGTGTTAGACAGGGCAACCTAAGGGCTCTTATGTGGACAGATTAGTTGCTCTGGATTGGGCTGGAATTCATGTGAGGATCAGTCACCCCATGATGGATCTTCTATGCAGTGGATGAGGCAACACCCTGGGTGGTGGCAAGGTGACACATCATCACCCCCTTGTTGGGTTTTTGGCTATATGTTTTGATAGATATATTTCAACACAGTTTGTTTCATTGCATTATGAAATTACACATTGAATGATTTATAACATGATGGTAATATTAGAAAATAAGTGAAGACAGAAAGACAAGTAAAGATATTGCCCTGTGCATTTCACCTAGTGCTGCCCATACCCACTGCACTCCCCTAGTGATGTCACTGTTTGCACCCATGTATCTAAGTTTTCCTATGAAAGATGATCTGTGCTAGGTATCAGACGTTAAGCAATTACATGATGGTTACCATTATAGCATGACAGATATTCTGTGAATGAGCCTTAGGAACCAGTAATTAATGATCTAGTAAGCAATCTAACAATTTAATGATTCAGTTTCTTCCAAGTAGCTAAGCAGTTTTTTTCCACTTAATTTAAACCACCAACTAATTTTAGGTTCTCCTTAACATTGTCAAACATTCAGGCAATATGCAAAATAACATTACCTGAGAATTATATTTGCTTTTCATAGCCTTCCTTTTTATGACATTTCCAGGTGATTTATTGACTTGGGTTCCAATCCAAATTGGGGTCATTAATAAAATGTTGACTTAGTTTATTGGCCAGGATTTGACAAAACACAATGCTGCTTGTAACTTTTTAGTGACAAATTATCTGTGGTGGGAATTACTTTAATTTTGAATCACAACATAGAGAAATAGAGTCAAAAGATAGCATTCATCCTAGCTTCTAAGTCTTATTGGCAGTAAACATCAAGCCAGTATAAATTTGATTTTGTTTTCAATTAATTGCAAAGAAAACAGTGTGAACTTCCTGTCCATATGAGAAATTTTAAAAAAACCCTTGAATGTTAATTTACCCTTTGAAAGGGACTAGAAGACAAATGAAATGTCTGAGTGACTCTAATGAAAGGAAGATAGTAAAAACTAAAACTAAGTGGAAAGTATTTGTTTTGTGATCATTTTTGTGTCAGAAAGACATTGTAAAACTATTCTTATTTGGATCATTATCCTTCTTCTTTACTCTCACTGTTCTTAAATCTGAATGGCTGTAGCACCCTATGAAATTTTGTTTACAGCATCCAGGATGCCATATTAGATGTTGCAGTGAAATATTTTCAGAATCTCAGGGGCCTCCACAATCAATTGGATTAAACCATATTGTGACCAAATGAGGCAATGTCTTCAACATTTGTTTCAAGGCAGTTTATAGCACCTTTATGGTAGCGGGGCTGGATGAACATGTGTTCTGTCAGAGATGTATTTCAGTAGGATCTGGCCATCAATGTCTCTTCTTTCCCTCTCCATTATATTTCAAATAATATTGCAACTTTTGCAGAGGGATATAAATTACAAAAGAGAGGCTGGCAATAAATTTCCAAGGGGCAACAATGATAAAAAAATGTGCCCACTTTTAAACTCCATACTATATCAAAAATCTGGCACAGTGTCAAAGGCTGGAAAAAAATTTAAATCTAAAATTTCAATAAATACATAAGAGATGGAACTTAGGCTGCAATCCTAAAGACACTTTTCTGGGAATAAAGCCCACTGAACACAATGGGGCTTACTTTTGAATAGATATGATTAGGATTGTGCTTTTAGATTAATGAATAAATGGGCTCAAATTTCCAGGATTTCTGCAAGCAACAACTTAACAGTACAGAAATAAAGCACACACTTGAATGGATTCCCATCCTCCACCCCACCATCACAGCTCGTCATGTTTGGGTCAACTGGACCAGAATCTCTTAGGAGACCAGAGGCTGGCTGCAGGCAGGTTAGAGGCTGACCACAGGCCACATCTGGCCCTGAGGCCAGGGTTTGGAGACCCCTGCATTAGACAAAGCACAGGGTGATGAAAGAGTTAACAGTTTTGGTTTCTGGTAAGATTTTTCCTCTTATTTCTAATGTCTGAGGTGCTTCAGATTTGAAAGGGAGCAGCCTGTTGAAGAGGCAGGAGGAAAGTCTCTAGGTCAGAGTAAAACACTTCTGATGCAGGCTCCAGACTAGTCAGGATAGGGGGAGCCTGTCTTATGAGCTGAGGGAGAGTTGCTGGGGAAAAGAGAAAGTACCAAAGTGAGATAGAGCCATTAGGGTTTGTTCAAAGGCTGGGAGCTCTGAGTGGCCTCATTTCAGAGTGGGGATCCAGGCTCTGCTTAGTCTCAGCCTGCACAGCCAGCCCCATTTGGGGACATTTATTTGTTTCCAAAAAATCCACAAAAGGAAACTTCTTCAGCCTTTTGTCCCATCTAGTGATGGGGTCCGCTTGTTCTGAATTGGTGTCATCCGAACTGTGATTGATGTGACATGGGGAAACCTGACCAACCTTGTCACAGTGACCTTGTGCCAGGACATGACCTTCCCACTCATGTGGTAACAATTTATCTACTTCCATTCCCATGGTTTCAAACTGCTAGGTTGGCAGGATCTGGGCAAAGAACAAGAGCTCACGCTGTCTTGTAGCACTCGTATCTTGAACCCCAGCCTGCCAATTGACAGATATGTTATCTTAACCACTGAGCCACTACAGCCCTTTTGTTTCTGAAACCCAACCCTATTTAATTTGTTTTTCCTCACATGTAAATAAAGCCTTTTGTTCAAAACCTCTATCTGTTCTGGATCAGTGGATTGGTCAGCCTCCCCACCGGTATTCCTGGCAGAGTGAGAACATTTTGATAATCTTACATAGACTTCTTGGGGTTCAAACTTTTTAAGGCTCATGGTTTTGCCATGGAACCTCTCTGGGAACCAGATCTATTGGGAAGGTGGCAGCGGATTAGATCTACGAGGTCTGGTCCCATCAAGCTGCAGGGTAAAGCAATTCGAAGAATGGAGGCTAGGATGGGAGTGAGTGTGTGACACAAGGCGTCACCACCCTGGCGTGACAGGTAGTCACTGAAAGTCTTCCCTCCTTTTCATGACAACTGGATAAAAAAGAGATATCTTAAATGACATGCCTAAACTGAAGGTAACAGGATAGCCTTGTGGGGTGAAACCCACTCCCTGAAATAGCTTCACTTGATTCTAGGGGGCTGTACCAAATGCTAATCAAAACAAGATTTTAAAAAATGTTTATACTTATTTTGTTTGGAATGGAAAAGAAACAGCATGTATCCTGATAACTTTCATATGCATTGCATTATATTGTTTCACTAAAAAGGCAGGTCCACTGTCTTGCTTCTTGAGATATCTTGCAGGAAGCACATTTATTCCCAAGTCCCCCAAAGCAATAACCTCCTACCATCCAAATCTATATGTTCCATAAATGGGAACCCCAACTGGTAGGTGATGCCAATCCTATTATACCCTAATCAACTGTGAGGAAGTCCTGGTGTTTCAGCCCTCGGCATGCTCTCTGGAGTGGCCAGCTCTATTTAAAGGATAAATAGAAAAGAAAGAAAGCCACACTGGGTTTTTTCCTCAGGAAATGAATCGGTGTTTGTGCAAAAGGGCAGAAAAGCAGGACAGGAAAGGGATTAGTTAGCCCTTGAATGAATGCATTGAGGGAGAGAACACCTGAGTAAAGAACGTGCAGCATGGCACAGTCCGCATAGATGTTCCTAGTGCCTATAAGCACATGTCATTACAATTTCAGCCTGTGCATCTTTATTCCTTGGAGGCATGAGCCTTGGGACCACTGACCCCATTGTGCAAAGAACTAGACAGGAACAATAGCTTCACAGGAATTATGCACCATTTCCACAAGAACTGATTCAGCGGCTCAGGTGCATCATGTGCCCAGAAATCTGCTTCTTTTTGTTTACCTTTTCGTTCAGAAATCCAGCTTTCTCCCACAGCCAGTGATAGATACAGCTGGGGTTCATTCATAAAGCACATAACTAGAGTATGACATTCTGGTCAGGGATGTGTGTCTAAAATGTTTGGGGGGAGCATTACATGACGCACGTTCTGGGCAGAACACCACAGAGCAAATCGCAACTCCCGTGCATGCTGTTGAAAATTGTAGCTGTGTTCAAAGGAATTTTTTCACCTTTGTCCTTTACAAACAATAAGTTGAAATCGCCATGTTAGAAATTTAGCTGGCGTAGTTATAGTGTTTTATTCTTGTATGGGAAGTAAGCAAATTTGGTTTTAGCTCTTTTTCTTCTTTTCTCTTTTGCAGTCGCATTTAGATTAATGTAAGTTCCTTTTTTAAGTGAATATCCCCAGATATTCTAAATTATCAGATATTATCCCCAGATCTGTTCTAAATTAGGAATTGTTTCTGTACCTGAGGTGGGGATGGGGTGCAGAAAGATTGCTTTGCATGTTTATCCCTTAGATGCCCATCTAAAAATAGCCCAATTTGCATAAATTTGCATTTCCGGACTCTGGATCCGGATGGGCATCTAAGGGTTAGAGGTCTTTGGCTTGATCCTTGGTGTCTCTAAGTAAGGAATCTCAGAAGTGACAACCTCTGCATATAACCATGGAGAATAGTTGCCAGCAGCTAGAGTTGACAAAGCTAACAAATGCAGTATAATGCAGCTCCAGAGGCTATATAAGTTGTGAAAGTTGTTGTTATCTTGTATATCACATTTGCCAGTTCTTTAGCCAGACAATGTTGATTGCTAGTCATCAGAGTGACCAGATGACCAGAAAAACCCAGATTTGTCTGGATTTTTAGCCTCCTGTTCGGGTGTCCTACATTTTGGCATCATTGTCCTACATTTTGGCTTCATTTTGAAACTTCGCGATAGTGCACAGTACCCCAATGTGCCATATGTCGTTGGAATTATATTGAAGAGCAGAATCCAGTGCAAAAATCAGTTTGGAGATATCTCCTTCCTATTAAAAGTTATGGTCAAAAAACCAAAAAACAAAAACAAAAAAATACATTTTTTGGCAATTTTTTTCAGCAGGTAGGAATTTTGGCCTGGGATTAGGAATTTTGGCTTTGGGGTTCAGGAATTTTGGGTTTGGCATCTGGTCACCCTGGTCAGACCCCACCCAGGCACCTAGGATATCATAATATATTTGCAAATACTGTGTGCTGAACCTAGCAGAATGGTTTTGTTGAATTTGTCTAATAATCATTGTGTCAATGTTCCAATGTTTTAAATGTAATTTCAGCATTTGGGATCTGCACATCATGTGCCAATTATCACTGGAATGGGCACTACTGGTTTGCACCATAATCTTTGGATTTTAATTTTTAGAGCCAATATTTAGTGATTGTTCTTTTTCATCAGTCTTACTATTGTCAGGTACAGTGGTGCCTCACATAACAAGTTTAATTCATTCCAGAAGCATGCTTGTTTTGTGAAACACTCTTTATGTGAAGCGGATTTTCCCATAGGAAATAATGGAAACTTGGGTTCCACAACCCAAAAAATCTTCATATAAAAATATTATTTGCATATACAAATGATGACAAAACACTCAACGTTCAAAACATTCAGAACATTCAATCCTATGAAGTCTACTTAGGCTGCAATCCTAAAGACACTTTCCTGGAAGTAAGACCCATTTAATACAATCTGGGTAGACATGGTTAGGAGGCTGCAATCAAAGACACTTTCCTGGGCTGGCCTAACTCCCTTGGCCTATTTTTCAGTGATGGTGTGGGGAGTTCAGTATATGCCTCTGCATTGGCCTAATTCCCTCCCCCCCCCCCCAGGAGTGGGGCAAAAGTGCCTTACTGCACTTTTGTGACATCCCCAGATCAGCACATGACTAATACCAGGACTAAGGCTGGCCTAAGTGGAAGTTAGGATCGTAGCTTTTATGATTTTGTATTCAAAAACCAAACAAGAGCTTCACTTTCTCATGTTTTCTATCATTTTTTTCTGATTTATGCTCCCACCAACTATTAACTGTTTTGATTTTGTAGTTTCTGCGTAAATTCCAAAGGTACGTAATTATTAACTTAATAATTAAGCAGCAAATAGGTATAATTTCAAAAAAGGACAGCTGATATGACTCAAGAATTGCTAAGTAGAGGCAGGATCCCCAGTTTCAGATGAACCTGAATGTTTTTTTCCAAAGAATCAGCACTGGTAGAAAGACTATATACAGCCTGCAAACAATACCAAATAAGGACAGTATTGTACCATTTTGAGCAACAGTATGGGACAATCCAAAAAAATACAACAAGAATGCAGCTTGGCTAAAACAGGTGGAAAAGAAAATAGAAAGGAAAAGAGAAAAAGCTGAAATAGATACCGCCTTCTGATAATTTGCTCATCTGTTATCGTCATATGACAATTTGTCATCATTTGCCATGTGTCAGAAGGAACCCTAACTGCCATGATTTAAAAGTGTGAAATATCCTGGAATTCCATGTTTGTTAACAGAAGCCGTCTTCTCACCGTTATGACTTAGCTATAATAAACTATTGGCAGATTTGACAGCACAGTCCTGACTTGCTCTAGAGCAGTCAGGCTGACATGCTTGTGCTGCATCCAGCGCAAATTAAGGGCACAATCCAGAGTAACTACGGGAGCACGTAAGAGACATTAGGTGCACCAGTAGTTACTGCACCACCTAGTGAAAACCTATGGGAAATTCATATTGCAATCCAGAGTAACTTGTTCTTACTCCGGAGCAAGGACTCCCTGTAGTTACTCTGGATTTCACCTTGAGAGACTGTTGCCACACTGCTGTTGGGAGGAGGTGATTACCAGAGCAGCCATGAGCCAATTTTGTCTGCTCAGGAAATACTCAGGATCCAACATAAACATCCATTCCTGACTTCGCTCCCGCTCGCCTCCCTCTGCCCACCTCCCACTTGCATGACAGCCTCTCTACAACTGTAAGAAAAGTAGTTTTTAAATTGATTTTAAAGGAATGCAATTTTTCCCTTCTCCAGGGATCAGCATATTCCTTCTCATTTGAAGTGCCCATGCTGAGTCAAATCGGTGTACAAAAAAAATCAGTATATAATAAGGTTGCACCTGTCTTTTAAAACTCTCTCAGTTTTTGTAAAAGAGTTCTGGGTTCTTTTGTTTTTTTCAACATGGGGAGAGGGAATAATGATCTCTGAAATACACTAGATTCAAGTGTATTTCACTCGTTTGAAAATATTGTTATTTTAATTTGCTGCAAAAACACTAAGCAATATTCTGGTCTGTGCCATACAAGCTCTACAACAGTTGCTCTTGCAGGTAGTTCACATTACATTCACAGAGGATGTATGCAACCCAAAGATGTTCATCTACAAGTCCACTTGTCAGAGAACTGTGTTTGTTTGTGGCTCATTGTAAACCTTTGGCAACCTCTGCGTGATGTGTGAAATTTCCATTAATCTCCATTAACTGTTTGGGAAAATTCTAAGGCAGTGAAGGTGACCAGTAAAAAGGCACAGATGAGTGGTGAGGCTTCAAAGTAAGAATCTAAAACCTTAAAATGGGATGTTTCCTACTCACAATGAGAGAGTAACAGTGTAATCTGAAACATGTCTACTCAGCAATAATCCCCACTGAGGTAATATAATTTTCTCTCATGTAAGTGTATATAGGATTGCAGTCTATGTATCATAAAAATGGCCCAGTAACCTTTTTAACCTTAGCCAATTCAAATGTGCAGGCCAGTCATAATGCAGCCTTCTTATGAGTCTGTACCATTCCAGAATCCACAAAGTAAGGTAAATAGTATGAAAGTTCATTTACTTTGAAAATCTATAAATGAAAAGATGTTAGGTATGGGAGAAATGTATATTATCCTTCATTGCTGAGGAAGTTGTTGACATGGGGACATTGAATGCAGCCTTGTTTGACAGAACAGCAGGCTTTCAATCTAATTCAGTTTTCCAGCTGTGATGCAGCTGTGCCAAAGGAGTATGCGCTGAATTCTGTGGTCAGGGGACAGTTAAGGAGCACTCCTCATCCATTATTTTGTGGCTGCATCAGTGCTAAGCATTGGCCCCCAACTTACCTGTCCTGCAGAACATTCAGTTTTAAAGGAATGATATGCAGCCCAGACTTTGGAAAATAATCTCTGTTCTTGAATCACCTCTGTAGAACTAGAGATGATGGAAGTGTCACAAGCAATTACATAGTGTCTGTATCTTCACAGGTCAGAAAGCAGATGGGTAGGAAAGTTCCTCTCGTCTCACCACCCTGTTTTTCTTGTTTTTGTCTTCAGATATGGTTGCAAAGGGGGAAAATGTCTTTTGTGTCAAGGAGCACAAGACAAAAATAAATGAAACCTGTTGCGAAACACTAGCCTTTTAAAGGCCCTTTGCAGTATTGAGGCTTAGAGAAACTTGCTCACATAGGTAATAGGCTCTCCCCTCCCAGAAGGCTCCAGCTCACTTTGATGCTTTGTGGAGGATTTTCTTGCCCTCACTGTCAAGCAGCTTTGAGAATACAGTACTATTTCACCTTCCTCCCTCTGAAAGAGCAATAGGACAACAAATACTCCAGACATTGACCTTATCATGTAAATACTAATGATCTACTAATTATTGTACTAATCATCATCTACTAATGTTCTTACTAATCAGCTACTTATGCCAGACAAAAATGTGTCCATTTCCTTTTTTTTGAGGATTAAAAATCCTCTTCATCTAAATTTCTCCCTGAATTTTGAAGTTTTGAATTATCGGGGCATTTTTCTCAGTTGGTTTAGGAATCTTCACCTGTACAGAGCAGTGTGTATATACTTAAACTTTCAGTTCTTTCACGTTTTCTTCTTTAGAATAAAACCCATCTTCATTAGCAAAGTGCAGGTTTACACTGATACATTTGTGTACATAATTGTATCAAATTCTTTTTGAGTGGTGTTTTATCACTGCATTGGAGCACATATGCAGAGCAACAAAGCACTGTTCAAGAATAATCTTGATGCAGTCATAAATATGATTTTTTTCAGTGTTTTGTCAATGCTCACTGTACATTGATGACTACAGAGGACAAAAATGCAAATGAACTGAAGGAACTCAGTTAAGGCAATCTACTGTATACAGACTTAAGGTGAGGAATTAATTTTAGCACGTCTAATCATACTGGAAATCAAGAGAAATGGAATGTAGAGCATAGCAAACCAGTCATTTGACACTACAGTCATTTCATTGTAGCTCTGAGATTGACTGCAGTGCTAAGCATGTCTACTCAGAAGAAAGTCCCACTGTGTTCAATAGTACTTACTCCCAATAAAGTGTGGTTAGGATTTCAGCCGAGGTCTGCTCCTCTAGAAGACTGGTATCAACACCGCTGCAGATATTCAGTGATAGAGTGAAAACCTAGCAATCTTGCTTCTGTTAATGATAAAACTAATTGAGATGTCCTGATGAATGGATCAATACAGCTCTCAGCACCCCATCCCTGACAAGTTCCCTGCAGTTCCCTGCAGTTGCAGTACTGGAAGTAACAAAATAAATTAATCAAAGTCTTCACTAAATAGCAGTGGCTTACAGTATCTCTCAGGGATTATCACATGTAGACTGGAGGGGGAGATGTTCCTTACTGAGACCAGCTTGTCAACAGTTTTGATGAAAAGCAGGTAGCAAATTGAAAGTAGTGTTCCTTAGTAGAGTTCTTTAGTAGCTCTGGAATCAGTTTGACTATGATCCATGTAATCTTTTGAGGAATCCAGCAGAATGAACATATTCCTGAAAATCTCTGTTTTATGTGTTATAATTCATTTTATTTTAATTAAAAACTTTATGTAATTAATTTTCTTTAGATGGTACATGTCTATCATGTAGTTTAATAATATTTTTTCTTCTTAATTATCTACAACCCCTTTAAACAACTTTAGTAGCTTACAATAAAAATGCAAATGTCCATGCACCATTGTGTACCTGCCTCCCCACACCACCCCACAACTCAGTGGGAACAGTGTGGCCAGTGTAGAGGGTCTGGGACACTTGCAGGCTAGTGTAGCAGTCTGAGAAGGACAGGGAAAGGAAGTACATGAGATTCCATTCAGATTCTAACTAGAACTGATTAGTTTCACCATGATCACTGTATCATTGTACATGGACTACTAGTCTATGTCCTCGGACTACTTGGAAGCAACAAAACTCGGAGGCAGCTATTTTTTGAGGGGGTGGAGGAAGCAGTTTTCAAGGACAGAGGAATGAAAACTTCCCAATGCTCGTCTAGGCTGGTGGCAGGTATTCCTACCCCCTTTAAAAAAACTCCTCTGAGCAACATTAACACAGCATCTTTTTAAGTCATTCCGGAGAAACTAAAATAATGACTACCAGGAAGTGCCAGGGGTAACTTCACAGCTGAAATGTGAGGGGATACCATATCCCCCTTTCGTCCACCAAAGTCCTCCCCCCAATTGGTCCTAGACTTAATTTGATCACGTTATGTCAATGCTGCAATGCAATCAGTTGCATTGTTCCCAGGATCCAAGATGCTGAACTGTTCGTTTGCAGATGCCTTTGTGTTGTGCATTTGCCCACTCTTGCTATCAGGAACCAATGATATGGAGTGAAAATGGGAGAATGCACAATCAGGACAATTGTAATTTACAGCCTGTTAAAGGCAGGGATAGCTGAACACAAAGCTGCCATTGTTGGCAGCAGACCTATGTTTACTGAAACATATTAATCTACCCTAAAAGAAATAGGAACACCCCATATGTATTTTTACCTTTCCTGTTGTGAGCACAACAGAGTAATTAGTGTTAAGGAAGAAGTAATCTTGAACATGCACACTAAATTAAAAAGCAAATTCCTTGCAAGATCTTTAATCAGGAAAATTCCTACAAAGCTTATCATCAAGCATGGGGGAGAGTCGTAAAGTGTGGGAGGAGAGTCACAGTCCCCTAATTTTTCATGGATCCTTTCCCAACTCATTTGCACATTATCCATTGGCTGCAGAGTATTCCCAGAGTATGTTCATTTCAGCAGTCAAGTTTCTCCCCTGAGTCACTGTGCCATCTGACTATCCTTCCCGGCTGAATTTTCAGTATTTCACCTGTGTCTTGCTTTTCCACTGCAGGCTCACAATCTATGTAAGAGCAGAAATCATCAGGGCACTGAGAGAGGCCAGGGATTAGAGACTCGGAGCCCAGTTCTATTCAACTTTCCAGCTGTGGTGGAGTAGGGTTGCCATATGTCCTGAAAAACAGGGCTGATCCTGATTTTGGGGGCTTGCATTCATGTACTGGCAAATGGGAAAGTGGGTCCTTTCTATTTAACCTTGAGCAAAGCTATCTCACAGCTTCACCTATTTCACAGAGTTGCTGTGAGGAAGAAGGAAGGGAAGAAACCATATACACCACACGTAGGAAGGGTGGTATGAGAATGTGGAAAAATAAAAGGGCCCAATCCTAACTTGCGCTGGAACAGGCGGACCAGTGTGCCTGCACTTTATTCAATACAAAGTTGGGGCAGCCATTGGCCCACCCTGAGGCAAGGGGAAACTTTCCCTTACCCCAGGGAGAGCCACTGCAGTAGGATTGCCATATGTCCCGGAAAACAGGAACAATCCTGATTTTGGGGGATTGTGTTCACATACTAGCAAGTTAGACAAGAGATCCTTTCCTGGTTTTGTGGAAGAGAGTTATGGCAACCCTTCACTGCAGTAGCTCTCAAATCTATGGAATCTGAGGGAGCACAGATCTGAGCAAACTAAGATTGCCCTGGACAGCCCAGGAATGGGATTAAGATCAATGGCACAAGTGCTGGATTCTGGCTTCCACTCCCCACCTGCTTGTTCTCAGTCCTGCCCCACCTGCTCTCCCCCATCCCAAAATGCATCCCTCCTCACATCCCCACCCTGACCACTGTGTTGGCTAAGCTTGGCCAGTGCAAACTCATCTTTCCTGGATTCTGAAGTGCCACAAGGACAGGCTTGCAGCCATGCCTTCTTTCCTTATGTCAGCACAAAAGTGCTTCATGGCACTCTGTGATAATAATGGGCCAGTGCAAGGGACTTGTGCCAGCCCATGTGCTTTTTAAGGTTGACCCTAGATCAGCACGTCTTCAAAGGATAATGGTGTGAAAATTTAGAGTGCTGTGGCTTAGACACTGGCAACTTCTCATCCACTCATGGCTCTGCAAACCTTCTCAAAGGCCTGGTCCTGGTGAGATTCAACTCACAGACCTGGTCTAGAATCTCAAGAATGTCCCTGTTATTCCAATATCTGCAAATAGGGCTACAAACCTAAACTCCCCTTAGGCCGGCATAAGCCCCAGTATAAGTTCTGTGCTGTCCCAGGAATGTCACAAAAGTGCTAGAAGGCACTTCTGTACCTCTTATTGGGGAGGGTTAGGCCAATCCACAAACATGTGCTTGCCTCCTTACATCACTGTGAGAATGGGAAGACCAAAGAGTTGCACCAGCCAAGGTTAGGATTGCACCATAAGACTAGTAAAAATAAAAGTCTCATGGGAAACAGTAAACTTTTAAATAAATTCTGAACAGAATCCAAATGTGAATAATAAACTGAGGGCAGAGGAAAGGAAAACTCATCCTTTTATAAGGCTTTTAGGTCATTTGGCTTCAGCAATCCGTGGTGAATCCTGGATGCACACAGCAACAACTAAAAGCAAACTACAGGTTGTAACTGGACTCTAGGTTTTTTAATGCTTTCTCCTGAAGAAAAAGACACTGTACATATTAAAGTGTGCCAGTCCACCCACCCCTTTTAGCCTGAATTTGCATAGTCCATGTGATTCTGCTGATCATGAAGCACCCAATATTTTGTGCATTTGGAGTACTTATTGTGCATAGAGCATGTGCCCTGAAGTGTGTGTGTGTGTGTGTGTCATGGTCAACTCATATTTTATTAACTCATATTTTGCATTTCTTACAGTAGACCTGGATAATGCGGCTTTTCTTCCAAGCAGGTTTTGCTTGTTCTTATCTTCAGTTATGGGCCATTAGACCATGTTAACACAAATAAAATTCAGCAAATGTTCAGCATAAGGCAGCATGATTGTGACAGGCTCCACACCTTCAAAATTGCACATTCTTAGCTAAAGGTGTGCAGTCTTGTGCAAATAAACCTATACATTCATAAATTTCTTACAGGCAGTTGTATACAGTCAGGGCTCACTGCCCACCTTCAGCTGACTGTTTGAATGCTGGGAGCAGAGCCTACTGTACCTCTGCTCTCCCACTTCACTCAGCACTCCTTTTATCATCTTTGCCCATATTCAGAGCACATGCTAAAACCCCTTAAGTGATCATAAATTCATGGCCCAATCCTGTTTACAGCTGATACAAATATGACTACCAACAAGCATAGCCCAGCCACAAAACAGCTGACTCTGTGGGACAGTGGACACCTAACACCATCAATAAGCTCATGCAGGAGTAGATCAGGAGGTGGGAAAAAGCAAATCAGGCCTGGATGGAAGTTGGTTCAGCAGCAGCGGCCAAATCTCTGGGCTTGAGGCACCTTCACTGGTCAATATAAAATTGGCCTAGGTCCAAGTTGATCTACTGCTGCTGGGACTTACCCCCCAGGGGAAGAGAACAAATATTCCCTTCCCCCAACAAAATTTCAACGTTGTAAAACTCACCAACAGGATACAACTAAGCTACATTGTGCATCCATGTCTTCAAACTGAGTGTTACATGGAACTGGGTTACCCAAAGACTGGGTGGGATCTACTGCTTCTCCTGACTGCACGCGAATGGATTTGCATGCATTAGGATATTAATTATTCATTAAATCAAATAGTATTTATATATCGCTTTTTAACAAGTTTGCAAAGAGGTTTACAGAAAAAATACAGAAAAAGTTTCATAGACCAATGAGCAGGCATTGCCAACTTTTGGGTACACTGAGCAAGCCACACAAAAGTACCAGGCACAAATGAGTTAATCTGCACCACTGAGTTCCACTGTCAAATACAGGGTAGCACTCTAATATCAGTATATTGTGGGCAGGTGAACCTCAATTTCATCAAGGTATATGTAATATTTATAGGAAGGTTTTAATTCTTTATCTTCACTTTGAGTTCTCTCTCTCTCTCTCTCTCTCTCTCTCTCTCTCTCTCTCTCTCTCTCTCTCTCTCTCTCTCTCATTTAACCATGTAATAGAAAATACAGAGCTATATATAATTCAGTAATGTCTCTTGATGCAGAAAGGCTTATAATTTATGAAACATTTCAGGTTAAGGAAAGATAAAAAAAAGTGTTCCCAGAAGGTTTGGAAACAGCACAACCAACAGCCTGAAGGTCTGAGACATCCCTGCTTACATCTCTTTGCCTTTTCTAGTAGTTGCTGGAGCAGAATATCTGTTGATGATTTGAGGGACTATAAATTATAATGAGGATGCCATTAATAATATGTAGTTAGGAGCATAGAACTGGAAGTAAAATAAACAGATTCCTACCCCGTCTAGTTTACTTTGATCAAGCAACATCTCTGCAGTCAGTCATTAGCCAAAAAAGGTCCCTATAACTTAAGTTGCTTTCTCACACAGCTGCAGTAGTGCCATCCCCATTGTGCACTATATTTTCACTATGGGCTGCATGTAAATACTCGTGTAGATAGGTCCTATCAACCACATACTGCTGATCCATATCTGGACACAATACCAGAGTACTCTTGCTGCTGAGTTTATCCACTGATAAGTGGATTAAGTTTATCACCACCATGATAAGATCAGCCAGATACCACTTTGTTGATCTCCAACCTTCCCAACCTGGGAGTCAGATATGGATGCCACAGTCATTCTATGAACAGATTATGGTGCAAGGGCAGAGTGTAATCTTGCCATTGTTAAGTCTGACAACATTTAGTTGAGTCTGTCAAGTCTTGCTTGTTTAGTCAAGATTCTGTAGACTGCTTCTGAGACATACCTGGATATATTGCTACTAGTTGATTCATATGCTGTGAACTACATCTATTTTCTACATCTACATCTATTTTTTTATTTTTCACTTTGCAAAATAATTCATTTTTTCTTCATGGACTTGCATTGCCCTGGGCTGGTTCAGCCCACATTAGACTGCCCTTTTCAGAGTGCGAAAGCAAGCTAAGCTGAAGAGGACAAAAAATTCTGAGAGCTCTTAAAGGGAAAGGGCTTGTTGAGACAACTGGGGAAGAAAAGGCAAATCACAGTGTGGAATTTTTTGAGAGTGCAAGACATGCTATGTGACACTCGGTTAGGCATTAACTGTGTGATGACATTGCGCCACGGGAAGCTTGTCCTTAACTATGGGACTGGAGACACTGATATGAAATACTGCTGTAATTTTAAGATAGGCAAGGTATGCAATCACTGCTGTTGTCTCAGCACCACTAGAAAAAGGTTGGCAAATACCCCCTTTCTCTCTTCCCCCAAAAGGGTGGTTGCTAGCCTCTATTGTTACTCCTGCAGCACCTAGAAATGTGCAGCCACACACATCATGAAGGGCCCAGGGCAGAGCTTTTGCCAAAGGACCAGTCCCAACCACAGGTGGGCTGAAGCCGGTTCTCACCGGTTCTGTAGAACCGGTTGTTAATTGGGGGAGGACGTTAGCAAACCGGTTGTTAAGAGGGGGCCGTCATCTTTGAATTGCATGCAAGTGTGTTTGAATTTCTCTTAAAGGGTCTCTGGGTCTGTCTTCCCAGAGGTGAAGCTCCACTCCCTCCTCCTTCCTCCCCTTCTGAACCTCCCTCCCCTTCTGAGGGGGGCTGTCTCTCTTCCCCCTCCTTCCCCTCTCTAAGGTTATTTTTTTTATTTTAAAATACAAATAGTCTGTTCCCATTACCATCATTCAGACAAGGCATTGCAATCATTCCACTGACTATAATGGGACTTACTTCTGAGGAGATTGGCAGAGGCTTGGATCCCTCCCTCCAGCCCTGTTCCTCCAGCCCTATCTACTTTCCTGAGAGTAAGCTCACTGACTATAATGGGACTTACTTCTGAGGAGATTGGCAGAGGCTTGGATCCCTCCCTCCAGCCCTGTACCTCCAGCCCTATATACTTTCCTGAGAGTAAGCCCACTGACTATAATGGGACTTACTTCTGAGGAGATTGGCAGAGGCTTGGATTTCTCCCTCCAGCCCTGTTCCTCCAGCCCTGTCTACTTTCCTGAGAGTAAGCCCACTGTCTATAATGGGACTTTCTTCTGAGTAAACATGGTTAGGACTGGGCTCTGTGGCTGCAATCCTATCCACACTTATCTGGGAGTAAGCCCCACTGACTAGAATGAGACTTACTTCTAAGTAAGCCTGCAGTGGATTGGACTCTAAGGCTAAAATCCTGACCACACACTCCTGGGAGTAAGTCCCATTGACTTGAATGGTACTTACTTTTGAGTAGACACGGTTAGGATTGGGCGCAGGCTGCAATCCTATCCACACTGTAGTCCTTTTGCCCCCCCCCCAGATCTCCCCACCTCATCCTGCCCCTCTGAGAAATCTCTCCACCTGAGATTGTGGAGAGGCAGTATGGGGGGCACCTGAAGAAATAGCCCTATTAAATCCTATTAAAGTCAGTAGGTTTTACTCCCCTGTGAGGATAGGAGTGTAGCCTCAAAGCCCAATCATCTGTCTACTCAGAAGTAAGTTCCATTATAATAGTGAAGCTTACTCCCTGGAAAGAAGCTGGTTTCTTAGAGCTTGTAATCCTAAACCTGACTACTCAGAAGTTAATCCCACTTCAATTTATGAAGCTTACTCCCAGGAAAGTGTGCAGAGTGCAGCATTAGAGCCCAATCCTATTCTTGGCTACTGAGGCAGCTGGTGGGCTGCTGTGTGATTCAGAAAGCTGGACTAGATGGGTCTTTGGTGTGATCCAGTGGAGGCATCCCTGGACACATTCCCCCTGAGAGCACAACAAAGCATCATGCATAGGAATAAATTACACTGAACTCAGGGGCTTAATCCTGATTGATGCAGTCACAGGTGATACAATTTTTTTGTAAACTAGGGGTTAAAATGGTCATTAGAACATAGAGAAGCTGTTGTTAAAATATTTGAAGCCCACCATGGCCGTGCAGGACTGGGTTCTGAGGCTGCTGCAACCCTATCCACACTTTCCTGGGAGTAAGCCCCATTGGCTATAATAGGGCTTACTTCTGAGTAGACCTGCACAAGACTGGGCTCTGAGGCTGCTACAACCCTATCCACACTTTCCTGGGAGTAAACCCATTGACTATAATAGAGCTTACTTCTGAGTAGACCTGCACAGGACTGGGCTAAGTCACTCCCAGTATTCAGCCCAGCTGAATACTCCCCAGCCCTGCCCCCTGACCCCAGCCCCGCCCCCCTGACCCCACCCTGGCCACACACACTTCTAGGGAACTGGTTGTTGGGCCAGGGTGGGCCCACCTCTGGTCCCAACCCGAGCCTAGTAGGATGCTGTTCTTTTGTCTTATAGGAAGGTTATGGGACAAGGGGAAAGGAGGTAGAAGGAAATAGGGAAGTTGCTTGGATGACGCATGAATTAAGGGGACAAGTTTCCCTGTTGCAGAGTGAGAGAGAGTGAGAGAGAATGCAAACATTTAGAGAGAGATGTTGACATATTGCTTGCCTGCCTGCCTTCCAGCGAGCCCTCTGGGAGTATGTTTATTCTCAACCACCCCAAAACCACAAGGCCATGTGGAATCCCACTGGCCTCACTGAATATGTATGAGGTTGGTTTGCCTGTGCATAAAGAAGCAGGGAATGATGCAGGGTGTCGGTCTGGGAGGGAGGCTGTTATTTGTGCCATGTACAGCCGTTGCTGCAGTCCTTGGCAGAGCTACACTATGGCAACATCATCTACTTCAGAGTTCTGGCCCTTGAGAACGCCAGCCTTACCCTGGGAGAAAAAACAACAAATAGACCGTTGTGCTTGTGTCTATTTTCGATGCAGGGACAAGGCATCCTATTCCGTTCTGCTGCTCGTCACTGCCTTTCCATTTAGGTTGTAGTGAAAGCCGGATTGTCTGCAAAACCTTCTGCACACTACCCACTCCCTGCTTGTTTTGAGCAGATTCAGCGGGGCAGAAAAAAACATCTCCCTCTTTTTATTCCTCCCCTCACTCCTTTACAAGCTTTTTCTGCTCTCAAGCTTGTCTGAGGTTCCCTGGGAAGAGATCAGAGCTCCTGGTTCTCAAAGGCTGCCTAAGGGCCTCCCTTTTATGTCAATAAATGTTTTATCATATTTAAGCTTCAAACACCATAGCAATAAGGCTGTTAACATTTGGTGAAATGAAAGAGCAGGGGGAAGCCAGAATGGACGAACTGTGGGTTTTCTTCCACTGCCTTTGTGCCATAAATAGGCAGCTTCCTTTGAATCTCAGGATGAGTCCTGGGTTTTTATTCCTTAGATGCTAACTAGGGAAATGTCAGAGAAAATAGGTTTCTGGGAAGAAAGTAACATTTTTTGTTAAGTGTTTGAATTATGTAAGAGAATCAAAAGATCCTTAATGAAAGCTCTTCCTTTCTTCCTCAAATTAAATCATCCCCATAGCCTTTTGAAAGTAATAAGAGACAATATTGTGCATTGGTTAGAGCTGGCTTGTCCAACACGTGGCCTGGGGGCCGCACACAGCCCAGGATGCAAATTAATGTGGCCCTCCTGCAAATGCTGGCCGCCACCAGAAAGCTTTCTGGCGGCTTTGCGGCGGCTGCCAAATTCAAATTTTGCACGCTGCTGTGTGCGCTGCTTTTTCCTGGGTCTGGGCATGGGCGGGATAAGAGTGAGGCAGGAGAGAAGGAAGCTCCTCCCCCTCCCCACTTCGCAGCCACTCAGAACTCTCCCAGGCATCCTAGAAGCAACAGCCTTCAGGAGCACACTCCTCATGGGCCGCCTGTCCATGCAACCCATGGACCTCACAGTGCCAGCTGCCTGCCTGCTGTAGGTCCCACAAGCCGCCTGTCACCCACAAAGCCTTCCACCCACAGCCTCCCTGAACTCTCCTCCACTGACCTCCAGGTAAAAAGGAGCAGGAGGAGGAGTAAAACTAAGGAATGTTGTCTGAGAGCCCAATCATATGCATGGCTACTCAGAAGAAAACCCCATTATAATCAATGAGGCTTACTCCAAGGTTAAGCTTGGAGAGGATCACAGCCCACCCTATGCATCATGCCTACTCAGAGGTAAGCTCCATTAAAGTTAATGGGGCTTACTCCCAAGTAAAGGTGGCTATGGTTGCAGTCTGAGAAGCCAATCCTATGCATGCCTATGTTTTCTATGGTTTTTTGGATGATCATCTATCATTATATCACATATCGTATGTGCGGCCCAAACCAACTCATCTTCTTCCAATGTGCCCCAGGGAAGCTAAAAGGTTGGATACCCCTGGGTTAGAGTATCTGAGTACAAGCAGAAAAAGGCCTGGGTTAAAATCCTACTCAGCCCTAAAACTCACTAGGTAATCTTGGGCCATTGCTCCATTTAACCTATCGCAGAGTTCTTCTGAGGATAAAACATGAGTGTGTGGGAAGAAAGTAATGTCTTCCTCTCTAAGTTCCTTAGAAGAAAAATGATCTAAGAATGTAAGTAAATAGCATACACAAAACCGATCATGGGGGGGGGGGGGGGGAATAAGCAAACCTCTTGTATTTAGTCAAGATTCTGTTTGCAAAAGGGCAGTGTATGCTCAAGGCAGTAGTTGGGATCCCTTTGTCACATCTCTTTATATATATATATATATATATATATTAAACTTTATTCAAGACCACTCACCGTTTGAATATGTCCTGAAGGTTTAAACTCAATCCTGAGAGCCCTTTAAGTGTGGAAGCATGTTCTCCCCCCTCCTTTGACAGGGTTTTTTTCTGCTGCTTCTTGTTACTATAGCTTAATTGAGGTTGCCTGAGAGTTTATCATAGTTGCAGCATTTGCTTTTAATATTGTAGTGCCTTTGGCTAAAAAGACAATATATAGATGCTCTAATAAAAGCAAACCAGAGCAAGGTTACAGATTACTCTCAGTACAACCACTAGTAGTAGTACTACTACAAGTAGTAGTAGTACTACTACAAGTAGTAGTAGTAGTAGTAGTAGTAGTAGTAGTAGTAGTAGTAGTAGTAGTGCATATTTGCCATTAGCCCTCTGCATATTTGCTATTAGCCTATTGTGGCAATGGAATCTTCTTTTCCACATCTAATACTAGTTTTTGGGATGCACATTTTGTCAAGACTGATTCAGCAGAAATTGGCTAAATAATTACATGCCGCTGATACCTGACGTTACACCACCATCACTCTGGCAGGTGTTATTTAACTTAAAAAGAATAAAACTAGGCACAACCAAATTATGGGTTCAGTGTAATGTGTAACATAGCCCTGAGCTGGCCAAAATAGAAGTAACCCAAAGTCCCATCTGGTCCATCTCCTCCACTAATGGAGTGGTCCATGTCCTCCACTAGTCCATCTCCTCCACTAGTGGTCATGCAAATCCCTCAAAGAAGGCCACTCCTTCTGATTGATATCCCCCTAACAGACCTGGAAAGCTATATCTGACCTGTAAGTTCCAAATAGCTGTCAAAATAAAGAGCCCTTCAGGCCTTTTCTCAATCTAACCCTCACTGAAAGCCATCTAATCTAATAGCCACCTCACAGGGCAGGCCCATTCATGAGGCTCTGGACATCCAAACTTCAGCAAAAATCGAAGTGCCTGCTAAAAAAATCTCCAGCTTGTATTCTCAGACACAGGGAAGGCACATGCAGCTTTCCTATGACTCAGAAGACCTTTGGTCGCATTTGGGAAGTCCTCAGTTGCTCTTTCAGCCACAGGTTTGGAACCCACAGGATCCAAATTTGTGGATAGTGGGGACACACTGTATGTTCATCAGGGATTTAGAAATCTTCCTGAAAATAGCCCCAGCCTCATAATTAGGACTCTCTGAAAAGAAGGTGGGGTTCAGAGCAGAAGTGTGGCAGAGAGGAGAGTGTTGAGCTACAGGTAGAAAGAATGATGTACAGTGTCCTGCAAAACTTGAAAGAAAAGTGAGATATAACTCTAATAAATAAATAATGCCTAGAGCGGGCTCTCAGCTGCCATGTCTTATCTTCCATAACACAAGTGTAGGCAGGCAAATTTCTTGAGACAGCTCTGAATAATGAAGACTACCATCCAGACTCGGCTCCTACATTAAGTCATGTGCTGCCTGATTCATTGCACTTGGCAGGTACCCACCGAGTACCACGTCAGGCAGTCCGCATTATGTTTTATTGTTCCATGTATTTTTTATAATAGGCCTTCAAAGACTGTAGATCTAGCATGTCACATGACATGCCCTGAATCAAGAAGAGAACGCAATATTCAATGACTGACATCTTGCTAGTTGCTGTGGGCTGCGGGGATATCCAAAAGGTTCCTATTTCCTCCACCTGCTCCAAAATCCTCATATTATCACATTTCCGTTTCTAGGGGGGGAAGACAGCAACTGATTGAAAAACACAATCAAATACAGAAGTCACCCCATTCATTTTGGCTGATGGTTCTAATTTCACCAGCTTTCCAGGGGACCTTGAACTGCTATTGTTTACAGGTGCTCTTTTCCAAGAAAGCAGCTCTTGTAACATATCCTGAGTTATGACTCTGCTTACACCTTGTTTGGATTATTGAACAATTAAAAGTGTGCATTTTTCTCACTGAAAACACAATCTGCACCCAGATGCCCAGCTCAGAAAATATTTCTTTATTTTGCCCCCATCGGGTTCTCAATCAAGGTCCCAATCATGCTGTCAGTGCTCTTAAAAGGCTGGTGTTGGGGATACCCCATGTGTCTGCTGACCCTGCTCACCCAGCCCTCACTGCCAGAACCTGAATGTGTTGCCCTTCCCACCACCGCTGCTATGGTGACTTCCAGTCTGTTGATTTGGATGGAGCTGGCCCAGATCCATCCCACTTGCCAGCTGCTTTGGCCATGTTGAGTTCTGACCCTCAAGGTAGAACTACATATTGCAAAAAAAAACATAGAGTTTCCAACCCTATGTTTGTCTGAAAACATGCTTGAAGAAGACATTTGTCGGCAAGAATTGGAAGCCAAGAGGGAAGTCCTTCTCTGCTTCCACTTATCTTCTACAAATATTGTTCCCCATGCAATTCTTTTGTTTCCCTCAACATGACTCTTGAGACCAACTTGCAATAAATAGTGGAAGGGTTCCCATTCCTCCCTAACTTTGCATTCCCATTCATATCCAGGCACATGTTTGAAAAATGTATTTGCTGGTATGACCTACATGTCTTCAGGCATTACACAATATCAGGCACTACACAATATTTCTCAGAAGCCAAACCCAAGGAAAATAGGGTTATTAGCCACTCTATGCAGAGCAAAACCTAGGACATAAAAGGACTGAAATCCATAAGAGCCTGAGGAATAGTTGGTGTTTGGAACTCCCTGCCACAGGATATGGTGATGGCTTCTAGCCTCTAGTTGGACAAATTCCTAGAGGAAAGGACCATCACAGGTTACAAGCCACGAGAGTTGTGTGTAGATATGGACAACCTCAAAATGCTAGATGTGGGGGGGCACCTGGATGCAGGTATCTCATTTGCTCCCTGAGGCATCTGGTGGGCTGCTGTGTAATACAGGAAGCTGAACTAGATGGGCCTTTGGCTTAATCCAGTGGCAGCTCTTCTTATGTTCTTATGAGTATTCATAAGGATAGATCTGTTGCTATATCTTCCAGCAACTTGTGTAATGATAATGGCAGAAAATAAATAAAACTCCAACATAGCAGAAAGGCAATTCCACTTTGGCTAGAATAACAGAAGGGTGATACCATTAATTATTTTCTTTTTTCAAAAGTATACTAATTGCTAATCTTCCTTGGATCTCTCTGGTTTTATGAAATTATTCATGCACCTCAACAAGAGGAGTTTCTATGGAAACTGAGAAACTGAACTTTCATTAGGAAAACTACCAAAAAAAATGCCCAGCTAAAAATGTAAATTGCCCTTTTGCGGGAGGATAACGAATAGATCTCTTCTTTCTCCCTTCCCCCTTCCATTCTGCATCGTGGGCAGATCCCAGCTGGACTCGACATGACAACACAACATGAAGGCATTGTTTACTGCTTGCCAGACTCTGTGGGGATAGATAAAATTCTGCCAACAAGCTCTCCAGGGTGGATTCTTCAGGGAAACAAAGCGTTTGGCGCTATATGTCGTGCCAGCTTCAGGGAGTCAAAAATACATTGCTGTGAAAAAGACTTCCTGAGGCTGTAATTCTTTCCACCCGATCCAGAGATGCATTGGGGGTTATTCACAATCTTGTGTTGCCATCTAAATCCCTCCAGCACCACAATCTGCTGAATAAATGAATGAAAGGAAGAAGGTATCTACCCTGGCATCACCACCCCTGCCCAACAATAAAGGAGGAAGGAGTCCATAGTGCAGCTGACACCACTTAAAGTTTTCCAAATTGGGCCCAGCAGATTGTGTAGATTGTGCCCAGCAGACTGTGTAGACTGGAGGATTCACTTCCTCCTTAGACATCTCAGCAGCATCTTCTGTATGTGGTGGGGGCAGGAATAAACAGCACTCAGAAATCTATTTTCATTAAATGGATCAGCTTTCATTGGAACCGGGCTCTTGTTTTGCACACCCCATTGGCCATGGCAAACAATCTGTTCTTCAGTAGTGTCATTGCCCCCTTTGGTACCTGGGGCTGTAACTCTCGATATCACTATCCCAAAGTGCCTGTAGTTGTATGATTGTAGTTGCATGATAACGACACTAATCACTTCTAGTTTGTGGGCACCCAGCGTGGTTGCATACCATGAGTGGTCAGCCGCTTTTTCCATGGGGGGCAAAAAGTGAAGAAGGTGAAAAAAAATTGTCAGCCAGTCAGAGTGGCTTGTAACCACTTCTAGTTTTTATAACCCCCAAGGCATAGACTCTAAGGATGTGCTCCCAGGTCTCCACTTAGCATTGCCACTATTTTTATTTATCTGTTAAGTCAGGCCATTGCTCCAACTAGAGCAGTAGCAGGTGCTTATCACTGAGTTACGGATGGGTCCGGTGGATTACCTTCATTTTACACTGTAGTGTTTACCCTTAATAAATATCCACAAAGAAGTAACATGTGAGAGAAGCAGATCCATCTCTTTGAATGCAGGTCTGCCCTATCTATGCATGTTTCAACTCGGGAGTCCATTTTTAAAAACCAAAAGAGGCATGCAGGCTGGGGCTGAGTTGCCAGATCAAGAGCCCCATGTGGAGCCCCATGGCCCAACATAAGACTTCTTGATTCTGTGCCAGCTAAATAACTTACACAGAGTTGAGGAGTCTCCCATTGCAGGGCTGCTTCCCTTATCCAGACAACCGTCACTAACTGTCCAGAGTGCTCAGGATGCTGCTGCATTAATTTTAACACTGCAGTAATTTTAACGCAGTAATTTTAAGCCCTGAATTGGGTTGTCAGTGTCTTGATCGTGTTATAAGGTCTGATTGGCTACATGGTGCTGTGACATTATCATTCTTCTTTTGCAAATGTCTTTCCCCTCAACCCCACAATGGTCCCAGAGAGGCAGCAAGGTAAGACATTATTGTATAGCCTTGCTGCCTCTATGGGACCATTGAGAAGTTGTTATTTGGCTCATCCTTATATTGATATGTTTTAAATAGTTTTTATCAGAAAACCAATATATAGGGTACTAGTGAAATGTACCCGCATTGTGGGAGTAAAATTCCCCCATACGCCACTCCCCCATGCACAACATCCCCCATGCGCATCAGCCCCCTATGCGCAACATATCCCATGCACAACATACCCCATGTGCAAAATCCCCCCATGCGCAACATCCCCCCATGTGCAACATCCCCCCATGCGCAACATCCCCCATACACATTATTCCCCCATGCGCATCAGTCCTCCATGTGCAACATCCCCCCATGCGCACCAACCCTCATGCGCATTTTCCCATGCACCACCCCCATGCGCAGCATCCTCCCCAGTGCAACCTCTTCCTCCGAACAACATCCCTCCAGTGCACCAGGCACCGAGCACCAAATCTGTTGGATGTTGGTCAGTCTTCCATGTTAAGTATAGGACAAAAACATGTTGCACCTCTTTTCAGCCCTTAAGGGTTAAATTTCTCCACATCAGTTCTTGATGGGTGTTCATGTCACAGAAGGAACAACCTCCCTGAATTTCATGCTTCTAGGTCCGGGGGTTGGGGCGGAATGTTGATGAGTCATCAATTCTTCAATGCAAAGTATAGGGAAGAAAACGCGTTGCGCCCCTTTTCACCCCCTTCCTGTTGGAATTTCCAAAAACAGGTTCTTAGTGCACCCCTCGTCACGGAAGGAACACCCACCCCAAATTTCACGCTTCTAGGCCCAGCAGTTTCGGCAGGGTGTTGATGAGTGAGTGAATGAGTGAGTGATTTTTTTTATATATAGAGAGAAGATTATATACATTAGCACAGCTCACCCCTTCCTCATCAGTCTCCAGCATCTACTGTGCATTAATTACTCAAGCAGAATAGGCCCTGCATGGGAAAATGAATAAAATAGCAAATATCCTAAAGCTGTTATATAAATCTATGGTATAATCTATATTTAGAATACTGTGTGCAATTAGTTCCCTTCCCAAGATAGATTGTTGTAGAGCTGGAGAAAATACAGACAACTATCAGTGTTGGTGCATCTTAACTTCTGGCCGCATAATCATGGCAGATGAAAGTGGCCTTCAAAGAATTCATGGAATTCTCTGCCACTTGATGTGATAGTCCTCTAGCTTAAATGAAATAAGATTAGATACATTTATGAATTTTATTCCAATTGTTTTTGTATAATGCAAAAATAAGTAACCACGAAGGTTTCTAGAACCAAATGTGATGGACAGCGAGGTTCAACCTGTATTTACAAATTGTAAGTAGTCATATTAGCTACAAATGGTTATTCCATATGTACCAGCAGTATACCACTAAGTGAGACGCTGTTGCTATTGATGAACTCTGGTCTGATCCAGCAAAGCAGTTCCAGTGTTCTTACAGTTTTTTAATTAAACTAGGGGACATCCACTAAAACTGAATGTTGGAAGGGTTAGGACAGTCAAAAGAAAATATTTCTTTACCCAGAGTGTAGTTGGTCTGTGGAACTCCCTGCCACAGGATATGATCTAGCCTCAATGCCTTTAAAAAGGGATTGGACAAAGTCCTAGAGGAAAGGACCATCACAAGTTATAAGCCATGGTGTGTGCAGATTGTCTTGTATCCTGTCCCTTTTCATTGTATCATTGTGTATAGCCAAGGACAACCTCCAAATGCCAGATACGGGGGGGAGGGGGCACCTGGATGCAGGTGTCATGTGTACACCCTGAAGCATCTGGTGGGCCTCTGTGTGATACTGGAAGCTGGACTAGATGGGCCTTTGGCCTGATCCAATGGAGGCTCTTCTTATATTCTTATTTAAAGTAAGAACAAGCAGAAACCACTGGAGAATAGTTCAGTGTTCCTAGACATTTCATCACTGACCTCTGGTCTGTTGTAAAGGGACAATTGGAATGAAAAGCTGGGGATTTGAAGCCCATTAAGAGATATTAGGATATCTTTTCCAGTTTTAAGTTGGTGGACAAATTGTTCATTGCTTCCTGAACTAATACGTATTGAATAGCCCTGCAAATAAGATGTTGTCTCTGTTTGGTTCCACTGTCCAGGAATACTACTGAAAAACTTCACTTGATTGTGTGTCCTTTTCTTGGCAGGGGCTGGTACTGAACAGGCTTGGGCGAAGGGATTTGGCCCAGAAGGTTCTGCAGGATGCAGTCCAGGTCCAGAGCACCAACCATAAAGCCTGGAACAGTCTTGGAGAAGTACTTCATGCTCAGGGCAAAAATGAAGCTGCTGTCGAATGCTTCCTGACTGCTTTGGACCTTGAATCCAGCAGCCCTGTCATCTCATTTACAGTTATTCCCAGGGAACTCTGAAGAAGACTTGGCAGCATGTGCATGCATTCTATGGAGTATGTTCTGATAACACACCCAGCTGACAGGCAATATGTTTACAGTGCAATGAAGATGTCGAGAATTGCTTATTCATAGAATTGCTTATTCATTGTTTTTCAAATCAATAAGAATTGCTTATTCATGGTTTTCTCAAGGAAATGCCCCTGTATCAGGGATGTCACATTGTCCCAGCACTCAAACCACAATATGCAATTGCAACTGGGAAAATGCAATTCCTTTTGTATCTCTGAAACTAGTGCAATTTGTAGTTCTGGCCTGCACAAGGTATAATACCGAACTCATGTCACCAAACATATATGGCAGCTCAGGAAGGGATCATTTGATCTCTTTTGCTGCCGACCTTGGACTACAAAAACAGTCAATTGGATAAGAGCAAAAAACATGCCTTATGGTCATAGTCCAATGGATGAGTCACAGGTTGTATGGGTTTGGTTTAGGCTATGGTTGTATACAGTATACAGCAGGGTGACTATATAGAATGGAGGACGGAGTTCCTCCCATTGCATAAAAGAGGGAATTTAGCAGATTTAGCTCATCCTAGAAGGGTTTAAAAAGCAGCCCCTGCCTAAATTCCCTCTTCTGTGCGGTGGTTAAAAGTAGAGACACTCTGTCCTCCACTCTATTTGGTCACCCTGTTATACAGTTACTTGCACCTATTGGATAGTGCCTGTGGATGATTAATGACACATCAGTTTTCTAACTGAGCTAACCTACAACATGACATTTTTGTGCCTAAAATGCAAAGAGAGGACTTGCATAGATTCACATTTACACTTGACAAGCACCCCCCATCTTTGCCTTGACACTTCAGCTGGGCTCACCGCCAGAGATCACTTTAATCTGATACTTAGACTGACATGACAGTCATTATGAACAACTATATTCTGCTTTTCAATTTTCCTCACAAAACCCTATGAGCAGCTTTTGAGGTCATTGAAGCCTCTTCTTCTCTGCACTATAACTTTGACACATAATGGTTAATTCTTTACCACTGTGCCTTTACCAGCACCAGACATGCAGAAATTTAATGGGAAAGCTTTCCCCAGCTTGATGTTTCCATGACCTGAAAAAACATCATCTTAATTTCTACAAGTCAAGCTGCTGTTATGTGCCCTAGGCTACAATCCTAACCACACTTTCTTGGGAGTAAATACCATTGAACACAATGGGACTTACTTACTTCTGAGTAGAGATACTTAGGATTGCATTGCTGAGGAGAGATACTTAGGATTGCATTGCTAGACTCATGTTAGAATTATGCTCCAATGTTATAATTGTCTCTAAGTTTATTCTATATTCATAGGATTGCCATAATTTTCTTCCACAAAACCAGGACAGTACAAAACTGCTGCAGACCCATGGGGGGCATAATCCTGTGCATGTCTACTCAAAAGTAAGTCCCATTATTGTGAATGAACACTTCCTAGAGGGAAGTGAAGGCTGGGTATCGCATCTAGGAAATGTCTGCCCTGCCCCCACCTCTCCTTGCTCTCCTCCTCTCTCTCCCAGGTCCAAACCCAAGATTTGGACCTAGCCAGACAGGATGTGATCCCCAAATTTGGGAACGTCCCAGGCATATGCAAGCCCTACATATTCATCATGACCAACCCAATCACGAAGGGCCATAACTCAGTGATAGAGCATAAGCAGAAGATCAACAGAGATCTCAGGTTAGCCCACTTTCTCCCCATCGCTGCCTGGATATTGCCCAGTTTTTACAGTGCTGTGTCTGGCCATTACTTTCACAGGAGACCAGTTTGTGCCTGCCATATAGCCATCCCTCATCACTGCTGTACACTCATGGGGCAGGTGATAGATTGTTCTCCAGCATTTTAGTAACAGAGGTTTCAGACTTTATGCAGTTTCATAAGAATATGAAAGAAAATACTACAGTCTATCTTAATCACAAGCCACAGTCCATGCACTCAGGAAAATTCACATTTTCCCCAGCAGAGGCTCAGTGCCCCTGAGCCATGATGTAGGTCTTGCCATGGGCACCATCTGGGGATGGGAGTCAAGGTATTCACCCCCACTGGGGGCCAATGTATGCACCCCCTCTAACCAGGTGAACTTGACTGGCTGCTAGTTGGGTGAGTTCGTCTGACGGGCTGCCAAGCAGGTGCATTCACTCTGCTTCAAGTTGGAGTGCTTGTGTCCTCTCAGCACCCAGTTGGTTTAATTTGGCCAACCGACTGCTGAGTAGGCACACTCAAATTGCTTCTCCATGGAGTTGAAGCACATGTGTCCTGTCAGCAACCACTTGGGCGAAATCTCTGGGCCAGCTGCGAGCCATGCACTTGTGCTCCAACTGCTTTCCCTTTGAGAAATTCCCACTGGGAAGCAATTGGAGTATGAAAGCATTGATGACATCATGACACTGCAAAGCTTCATGACATCAGGTGTTGCAATGGGTTCCAGAAGCTATTGTTATGCCTCAGTTTCCCATTTAAAATCCATTTTTGATATTTATTGCAAGGAAAAATCAACTAATGTAAATGGGCAAAGTGTTTTAGTGATTATACTTTAAATAACATTTAAAAAGGTGGACGGACAGCATTGCCTGAGTTTTGTTTTGATGGTGTACATTTCATAGGACTCTTTTGGTTCATCTTTATACAGGGCTCAGTCTAGCCAATGTTTGGTACATTGAAATTTCATTGATTTTTGGAAGTGGAAGAGTAAGCATGTGGTTTCATCTCTTCCAATGAAATCAAGTCTCTAAGGGCACAATCCAGAGTAACTTCGGGAGCCCGTAAGAGACATTACATGTGCCCGTAGTTAGTGCACCACCTAAAGAAAACCTATGGGAAATTCATATTGCAATCCAGAGTAACTTATTCTTACTCTGGAGCAAGGACTCCATGTAGTTACTCTGGATTTCACCCTAAGTTTGCATGGATTGTACGCATATTTGGTGTGATTTTATGAGCACAGTGTAATAAGTTTACACATGGAAAATGCTGAATAAGGTTATCATTTGTATTGTATTTCTCCTAGTACAGCATGGAAAAACGTGTAACAAGATCAAGAGGCCTGGCCAGAATACCACAGTAATTAGGCATGGCAGTTCAGCTTGAAAAAAGCAGCAGACCTTTCATATAGCCCACTGCATATTGCAAGAGATAGAACCATGAGGATCATCTTTTGCAATGCCTGATTCTTCCCTAAGAAGATTTCACATTCAACCGGTTAGAGGCAAGCAGAGGTGAATGAACACCACTTAGGAATCACGCAAATGCTCTGTCTTACCCTCTCAGTTTTGGAGGACTATAAGCAATAGGTCTGTGAGATGAGATGGTGAGACATACCAAGGGCACAATGAAATGTCCTCTGCAACCTTGATGAGCTAAATATTATTTGATGAGTTAAATAAATAGTTAAATGCCTTCAGCCCATTGCAAAAATGTTAAAATAGTTCCTAGGTCAAGTCTGGCTTGATAGATAAAGCTGCCCAAATGACATTGTGTTAAATGAAGTATCATCGTACCTTGGTTTATGAGCATAATCCATTCCTGAATCATGCTTGTAATCCAAAATGCTTGTATATCACAGAAAATTTTCCCATAAAAATAATGGAAATTCCAGGGATTCATTCCACAACCCAAGAATATTCATATAAAATGATTACAGTACTGTAATATAATACAAAATAATAAAGAAAATACAGAATATAAAGAAAAATAAAAACAAATTAATGTGCACTAGGTCTCTCAGACTGCAGTCCGTCTCACTTACACAGGACTGAGCCCCACTGATTATAATAAGGCTTACTTTAGAGTAGACATTCAAGACTAGGGGCAAAAACCAGAGCAGTTATGGGTCCATGCAGTTACATCACCCTCTAGTGTTATCTTATGGAAAGACACCTTAAATGCTCTGGAGCAAAGGGCTTAATTTGACTTTAGGGTATGGGCCTAGGTCTCTCAGGCTCCTTTCCGTTGCTCCCCCTTACATAGGTATGAGCCCCATTGACTGTAATTGGCTTACTTCAGAGTAGATATGCATAGGCTGGTCTCAAGAGATACTGAGTAGGTGTTGGCGGAGCGCAAAAACTTGCCATATCCTGGACTATTTTTTTTCACTTGTATTGCAAGACAAAATTTATAAGAAATGTTTGCTTGTATTGAGAAATGCTCTCAATCCACCGTTTTACTGTATAGGATTGAAGTTTAGGCACCTTTGTACATATACCTGGGAGATGTTATCTTCCTAGACCCTTGTCTTTCCAGTGAGTGATGAACAGTCCTTTTCCTAAATATTCTTTTTGTAATAGGTTTGTACTAAGGGATCCCCAATCTAGGGTTGTAAATGTTATAGAACCTTTAAAATGCCAAGTCCATCCTGTTGCTCTTTGCACTTTTTCCAGGATGTAGCATGGATGAGGACAAGGCTTTATTTCATGTAAAATGTTCCTTTGCCTAGTAAGCTGGTTCGTTCCAGATCAGATATCAGAAAGATTTCAGGGATCTTCTATGCTGACATCTCATTAGTGCGATTCTTCTTTGGTTTCTTCTCTTGTGACCATTCCAGTGGACACCGATCAACCTCAGTAAGTGCAGAGAAGAAGTCAGTATGTTCCCCAAAAGAACACTCAGCAATAACTAGACCAAATAATGAAAGTGAATATTTGCACTTTTAAGTCTTGTATTATGCTTCAGCCTTGCAAATCCCTTAAAATTGTTTTATTTAATTTTAAAAGGAGCTAATCTTGCCTCTCCCTTTCTCTGGGACTGGGACAGGGAGAAGCCTTTGCAATGGTAAAACATTGCTTCAGCCATTTCCAGCTTCAACCTCCAGGATTTTCAGGTAGGGCACAGTTGCTACCAGTCAGGGTTGACAAGACAAGCTAGATGGATCAAGCGCCTGACTCAACATAAAGCAGGTTCCTATGTTCCTGTAGCTTCACACCTCCAATTGGATCTTTGCAGCTCATGTATAAGGCACTGGGCTATCCCAATTTCTATTTGATGTTTATAATAACCTTAATGGTGATTGTATGATAGCTTCCTTAGTGAAGCCATGGCTCTAAGGTAAAACACATGTTGTGCATGTAGAAAAGTCCCAGGTCCAGTCCCTGGTATCTCCCCATTTAATGTTAAAAAATATGGAGTTGGAAAACATCTCTGTCTGAAAACCAGTTAGGTGGAATAGACATATATCTAGCTGAGGCCAATTTCTATTGTGATAAATCAGCATGATTTATGTACATTTCTTTGCTGCCCAAGTTTTTATGCTGCTTAATGTTTCATGATCTGTTCCAAAAGGTCATGTTGTTGGCACTATTTGTGTTCCTGTTGTCGTAACCTTCCAATAATTCATTCCAAAGCAATAAATTGACACAATTCTGTAGACCTCTCTCAGATATAAGTCCCGTTCATTCATTCCCCCAAATGTTCCAGTGGGCCTTAACATTGCTGCTGTAAGCTTTCTCGGACTAACAAGCAATTCTTTAGAACAGGGCTTGGGAAATGGCACCCTTGGAAAGAGACAGGCCAAAAAACAGGGTATAGGATCTGTCATGTATGTTTGCCAGATCCTTCCTCTTCTCTTCTGGCTCATTACAGAGCCTTCCAGAGCCAGCTGTCACATCTTTTGCTGTTTGCAGTAGTGGCCTAACATCACACAACAGCAGCCTGGTTTTTGCACTGCTGTAAAGGACCCTATGCTGCCACTATACTTCTTCTGGCAGCAAAATGCCTCAACAGAATCAGGGCCTTAGTTTCCCTTCTACAGAAACTTTACTCAGAGAGCACAATCCAGCAAAATCTAATTGTGACTAAGCTCTGTTGAGAACACTGAAATGGGATAGGCCCTACAATCCAGAGTAACTACAGGAGCACGTAAGAGACATTACGTGTACCCATAGTTACTGCACTACCTAGTGAAAACCTATGGGAAATTCATATTGCAATCCAGAGCAAATTGTTCTTACACCGGAGCAAGGACTCCACGTAGTTACTCTGGATTGTGCCCTTAGTTTATTTAGATGGGATTTTGCTGCAATTTGGGATTTGCTTTGTGGGGGGGGGGGGGGAGTGGTGGTGGTGATTTCAACAGTGACTGACATAAAATTCAAATAAAATTAACAAGAAGATTAATTTAACAGACTTTGACTGTTGTTCACCAGTTGTTTTGAGAGCCATCATTTCTTAGATTCCAGAGCAACATCAAAACAACCTGGACTAATTTAACATTTGCATCCATGATTCTAAAATGAAGCATTTTGAAATAAATCTCATGTTTTAATTTATGTCATTTACAAACTAGTTTGCAATGCTGTTGAGGGTTGATTCTTTTCATATGAAATAAAACAACTTTGAGTTTCAAATTATTTTCACTAGATGAATAAACAAATTCCATGGAGGAAGACATGTTTCTTATGTGCTATCAGTGTCTGCTGCTTTGTATTCATAATGTGTTCTTCATAATGGAAATACATGTGTTGGAACATAATGGGAAATAGTTGCTTTCTGCACAGCATTGATTGGCTAGTCCCTTGTATCAGTCATTCAGACACATTTCCCCAGAAAAGGTGCACATGATGGCACACTCGTCAGGCACACATAAATTGTCACCACCTTGAAGCAATTTTAAAGTGTAAACTAGTGGTTCCCAAACTTTTTGGACTAGCAGTTTCTTTGACCTGCTGGATCAATGGCCACAGCTCCCCATTAGTACAATCCTATAGGTGGTAGAGTTTTTTTGGCAAGGTTTCCACAGATCCCCTGGCTATTTCTATGGCTCCTGGTTTGGTATACACCAAACAAATAACACTGTACAACAAAAAAAATTTTGTTTGTTTTCTGGAATGTTTTCTGGAACTGATTTTGGGTATATTGGACATACTGATTCCAAATATGTAAACAGTTTTTCTCTATTAGCTATACTTTTTGAGATACAGCACTAATGAGTGTCTGTGCGTCTGTCAATCAAGTCTAATTTGCTATAGGGTGCCATGATGTTTATATCTCAAAAACTAGAGCTAACAGGCAAAAATTTTTAAATCAGCACACCAGATATACATAGAATCAGCTCACAAAACCTCAGAAACAAAACCACTGTTGGGCAATGTATCAGACTTTAAAATACAGTATCTCAATATATAATATATGCTTAGCTCTGCCAACCTCGCAATTTGAAAACATGGAAATGAAGTAGATAAATAGGGACCACCTCAGTGGGAAGGTAACAGCATTTTATGTGCATCAGGCCACATGTCTATGGAGGTCTCTTCAGACAATGCTATCTTTGTGGCTTAAGAAACGGGGATGAGCACCACTCCCTCAAGCAGTGGTTCTCAATCTTCCTAATGCCGTGACCCCTTTATAAGTTCCTCATGTTGTGGGGACCCCCAAACATAAAATTATTTTCGTTGCTACTGCTGCAGTACTATGCACACTTTCCTGGGAGTAAATCTTGCTGAACTCAATGGGAATGACTTCTGAGTACACATGCATAGAATTGGGCTCTAAGGCTGCAATCCTAGCACTTTCCTGGGAGTAAGCCCCATTTACTATCATGGGACTGACTTCTGAGGAGACCTCTATAGGTTTGGGATCTCAGGCAGCAGAGCCACCCACTGTTTCCTGGGAGTAAGTCCCATTCACTATCATGGGACTGATTTCTGAGTAGACATGCATAGGTCTGGGCTCTAAGGCTGCAATCCTAGCACTTTCCTGGGAGAATGTCCCACTCACTTATCATGAACAATAACAACATTGAGGGGACTTACTTTTGAGTAGAGCACAAGGAGCAGGGCACAACGGTTGGTGCATAAGCGGGGCCCCCACCAGACAGCCCACCCGCCAGAGCTCTGGCGCCATGCTCACACCACGCTCACACCTCAGCGCGCTTCACTCTCAGCCCACAGGCGCACTGAGGATCTGTGGAAAGGGGGAGGAGGCTGCCGTCTGTGGTGAGTGTGTCAGGCGCCTCCCCACCCCCAAGGCTCCACATCGGTCTCACACCTGCTCAGAGGCTCCTTCTGAGCCACTTCTCAGCGGCTTCTTCCAGCCGCAGTTGCTCCAGCATTTCTGCCAGGTCTTCCCAGCTGGCCCCCTGCACTAAGGTCTTTAGGCGACCCCCAGGAAAGCTCCAGGCGACCCCCAAAGGGGTCCTGACCCCCACTTTGAGAAATGCTGCCCTAGAGTCAGTCATGAGTACCAGGGCAAACTGTGGGGGACACGTTTACTTTTACCAGTACCATTAGGGTTGCCATATGTCCCATAAAAGAGGGACAGTCCCAATTTTGGGAGATTGTGTTCACTTACTGGCAAGCATAATCAGATAGAAGGAGACCAGTCCATATTCAACTTAAATCCAAACCTGCCTGCACTTTTTCAGTGACATTCAAAGGACAAGCTTGCCATAATCGGAAGCACCTGGAAGCTGATGTGTTTATAAATTAGTCAGTAATAAGAAAGTTCCCGCAGTGGTTAAGTCATGCGAGGGGCAAATTGCGGCTGTGTTCACAATGATGTGTACTATTTCAGGAAAATATGAGTTCATGGGGGTTAAGGACAGCCTGGCCATTGTAACTTAAAGGTGAGGGTGATCAGCCAGTCATTGTCTGGCAGAGTCAATTAGCAAATGAATGGTGCCTTGCAAGAGGAACCCAGGCTGCAAATCCCCTTGTCCTGCCCTGAGTACAGAAAGATGGCCTCTGATTACCAGCTTGAGTTTCCAGAGAGCAAACCTGCTCAAAGCAGACAGCCTGGCATTCATCCATGGGAAAGGATAGAACCGTCTACTCTGATACTTTGCTTCAAGGAAGAGGGAAAGATTTGTGAAAATGACACCTGCTTCACCATACAACTTGTTCAACTAGCTATGGGAAAGCCAAAGTGTAATGAGAAATGGGTGAACCAAGTCAGGTTGGGTTCAGACCTAAATACCAGGGTATTTGGGGGGAACGACTACTGGATATCCAGATTTTTATTCCAGAGTTGAAATGGGTTCTAGCTGGCCCATCATGCATGCCCACCGGTCCAGGGAGTCTCAGGCTGAAGCAATGAGTCCTACCCCTCCAATTTCATGAGCCTACCGCAAAATTGCTGCCGTATTCCTGGAATTTCACAAATGGACTATAAATTGTGCAGTGACCAGAAATTTAAAAAGCCTACCCCAGTCCTTCGAAGCTAGATCAACCCTCTCTGCCAAGCATCCCCATGGATGAGAGCAGCAGCTGACTTGAAGGCACTGACTTTGATAACCATATCTTCCCAGCAATAATTGTAACAACAAGTGCAGAGTTCTTTTCATATGTACAAATAACCACCAAGAAGTGGCATCTGGGCACCATCAGGCTTCACTGGACAGTGGGCATCACTAGACACCACTAGGAACTGGCATCACAAGACAGCAGCCACTACCAGGCAGCAGGCAACAACAGGCAATACCGGGCATCAGGCAACACTGGGTACCTTTGGGCACCACATTGGTTCTTAGTGATTCCTCACAGAAAGAATATGTTTCCCTGAGGCATCTATTGAGCTGATGTGAGATACAGGAAGCTGAACTAGATGGGCCTTTGGCCTGATCCAGTGTAGGCTTATCTTATATTCTTAGAGGCACAATTCTCTGCTTCTGTTCTTCCCATAATGCTACAGATTGAAGCAACAAGAAGCCAACAAAGCCAAGGTTTTTTCATGCAGCTACCATGTGCCAAGGGGTGGATCATGTGAGTGGACTCTCACTACTGATGCATCTCAGCTTTCACTATTGTCCCAAAACACCATCAGTCATGCTGTCTTTAATTTTCTTTAGCCAAAACACCCCCTAGAGTGTGCTGTGACGTTCCAGATACAATAAGAGCCCCTGATCCCATTTGTCTTTGCAAATTACCTCTGCTGGGATGGGGATTTTTCTAACTGTACATATCAGCAGTTCAACCCACTTTACATTGCTCCTGAGAAATCTCACAATCTAACCTACTTTGGAGGGTTAACCTACTTTGACCTCCAGCAATGAGCAAAATGTTTGCAGTACCTGGAGCGGACTAGACTCAGTTGATCCAGAAATGCTGCCCTACCTGGAGGGGAAAGGTTTTCCCTTGCCCTATGGTAGCAGTGCAACAGCCCCAAATTTGTACTTGATGCTGCGTAGGCATGTTGATTTACCAGCTCCTGCGCAAGTTAGGATCGTGCTGCCCGTTATCCCAAGAAAGAAAGTACATTGGTTGCTAGCAGAGCTTTGTAGAGAAGACTGATTTAACAAACTAATTTGTTTTGCATCTTCATCCAATAACATTATTGGTTTTCTCTATGAAGGTTTCATTTTTGAAGAGAAATATTTTCTGACAATAAAAACTATCCACTTTTCAAAGATATTGCAGACAAACTTTCCAAAATATGAAGCTTTTGTCATTATTATGAATGAACGTCAACACTGTAGTCACATTGGATTCTATGGTGTCAACAAAATGTCACTGACACGTATAAGTGTCTATAAGGGAGGGGTATCAACCCTATTTCAGATAGCGGGCTATATAGCATTCCTGACCCCTGCTGAAAGCAATATCATAAAGCAGGAAGTGACACCATTTAGTAGATGGCCAGAACATATGTTCTAACATAGAAATGCATTAGCTACACAAAAGAAAAAATGCACAAATCTTGTTCGTTATTTCAAGATATGGGGGAGTAATTAACACACTATAATGGGGGCCATAGAAGTTCCTACGGGGTCCTGCCACTGTTAAGAGCTGCTACGTGTTCCTTGGTGTCTGGTCAGCTTCCCTTACAGCTTGAGTCCTAGAAGCTTATAGCCATTCCTTCACTTCTTTTAGTAATCAGATACCAAATTCTCTATCCTTAAACAGCGCTAGCAAAGCCTAATGTCTGAGGCAGGGAATGAAGTCATGGACGGATGCTAATTTAAGGAAGCAGCAACCATAACAGTGTTGCTCTCTGCTAAATAATCTGCTTTTCTGCTAAATAATTTTATTTATTAGTTTACAGTGAGCACTTAGGCTAGCCATCTTCAGTGCCACAAAGAATTAGAATTCCAGTCTATGGTATGCCTTTAGTAAGTCTTGTAAGTTTTAGCCTGCAGTATTCCAGCTGCTGTTTTAATATTCTGTTAGCGCCTGATGATTCATAGCTGCATTAGCGTTAACGGTTTCTCTTATTTTCACATTTGTGATTTCTCTTGAGGTATTTTAGCATTAATTAAAACCTGTCCAAAATCACTGTGAAGCAAATACTTTCCTTCTGCCAATCAGTATTGTTGATGACTACACACAACTGTGTTTTTCAGTGTTTCATAAATTTTCTAAATTGTATTCACAAAATTTGCAGTCCATCCAAGTTTTTTATGCTAAGTTTTTTGGTGTCCAATGTAGGCACCAGATTTTAGGCTTTCGACAAAGTCCTGTGCTTGGCCCATCAAAGTGCAAAAGGTGCGCACATACAGTCAGTCTCCTTCACACTGTGCCATTTTAACGTTTCCCCAAAGCAGTTTGTATGCTCCTTTCTGATGGCCCAATCCTATTGCCATCTATTCTGGCAGAAATGTAGCAGCCTGGTCTGCATGAAGACATATGCCAAACACCTGATGAACCAAGTAAAGTGGGACAAGGTTGAAAGGGAGATCAGACAGTGGGGCACTGAACAGGGAGGAGGGCAAATCAGGCCAGAGAAGGGGCAAGTTTGCAGCAGTTGTGGCCACCAAATCCTAATCCCCCTCCTGGACCTTCCTGGACCTGGACCAATCCACCTTCACAAGTAAATGAGGACTGACATGAATTCTATAACTGATGTCGGTTCAAAGTTGACCCTCTCCAGGGCAGGGGTACAAATATTCATTTACCCCAAGGAGCCCTCAACTAGCCGCCTACTCCATCCCCTCAAATGACACAGTGGAACCTACATTCCCTGCATAGCTACACAGGGTTTGAGCAGAAAAACACAACAATCCACCTCCCTTTTACATCCCCAAATATAGGCATCCCCCAATTTTTGGATGGGTTAGGCACCAGAACACTGTCCAAAAATGAAAACTGTTGAAAAGTGGAACTTAGTCCTTTTCAGCTTGCAACTGCAAAAAGATCACCAAATAATATGTAAATATCACTTGCAAGAGCCTAAATAACACATGCCAAAATACATAGCAAATTACAGTAAAATGAACAAAGGCATGTGTGGGCAATGAATATCTTATGTATTTAAATGAAGATTCTTAACTAAGGAAAGTCCTAAGGAAATGCCAAAAACAGTTTGATCACCATACCATATGCAAATAAACATCAGGGAAGACAATTTTAGCTTTTAGACCAGGAGAGAGAGAGAGAGGTTGAAAGAGTGGAGTATGTATTGAATAAATGAGTTCTGGGTATAATTGAAAGGAGTTGAAAGAGTGGCACCATCAGAAAGTGGAAGACACCTGCAGCCAGAAAAAGCACAGGGGGTGCCCAGTTGCACCCCTTTGTGCTCTAGCAACTAGGCAGCCCTCTATTTTCCCCAAACAACTTTGTTGACCTCCTTGGGTTGTTGAGAGAGAAACAGCCACTCAGAGCAATGTGTTGATGTGTATGAGCTGAAGAACAGAGTGAGTCACACTGATGATGACAGAGTGAATCATTCTGTCGTAATGTCTCCTATCCTTCTTGGGTTTCCAGCATTGACTGAAACTGTTTCTGGAGGGTTTTTTCAAATGTGATGACAGCCCAATCCAATGCAGGATTGGGTTGTCACACTGAAGTGTTTGCAAAAGTGAAATGGAGTTCTTCGGTCACAAAATGATCACCGAGTGTGTGTAGGGTGCTCCATCTGTGGCCATTTGGGGATTGGTGCTGCAAGAGGCATTAGTGTTCTGCTCCCATTGATGAACTCCTGCCCCTCCTGCCTTATCAGAGGGGCATCAAAGAGAAATAAAGGCAACAATTCAAGTTGCTCAGTGTTGTGATCCATGGTGCTGTGGCTTGCTGGCATTCTGGCCTATAAGAGTCAGCTGAATGGGACTGTGGGAGCCTGACAGAGCTCTTCCTCAAGCATGTCAGGAATTGAGACACTGCTTGACACTGCTTGTGAGCAATCAATTCCATGCTTGGAGTTTGCATGCCAAATTTTTTCAATAAATGAAGGGGAGCCCAATCAAAAAATGGGATGGTAGAAGGAAGAGACATTAATCCTTGTCCAAGATACAGTTCTGATTTGGAGCCCCCTTCTCACCATGGCTTCAGGAGAAGAGTTTCCATCTGCTCCTACTTTGTTCCTGATGTAAATAGCTAAGGAAGCCCAGTTCAGATAGGGACCATATTGAGGGCAAAAGGTTACCATGATCCCAATTTGTATCACACACTGTGCCAATGCTTTGCATATTAGAAAAATTAAAAACACAGGTCTCAATTACACATTTGACTTACTGTGATGAAAGGCAATAACTGATGTCTGAACACTCTCATTTAATGTTTCTTGCTGTTTCACTTCAGTCAATTATAATAATTGTGCTCTAGGAGACTTTTTCAACAAAGAGTAAGAACGTTTTTCAACCACCACTTTGCTCAGTCAAGGACATTTGCTGGCGTTAATCTATCATAATGCATGCTGATGATACTCCTTAGATAGTATTCCCTTTTACTAATAGTATGATTAATATTCTGGGACAATCACCAAGTCATGTGTTATGTGAACTCTCATACCTGCTGTGTGCACTGAAATAGCATCTACTCATTACTTCAAAACTACTATACCTCTGGGTAAAAAAGATCCAAAACAGATTTTGATGAGAAGTATATATTCCACTGCAAAGTTAGACAGAACTGTGCTGTAGCTCATAAATCTTTTAAATTATGTATTCTTTGCAAATAATTTGATCAGCTCCTCTCAAACCTAGATAGATGTCTAAAGACTTGACCTCAAAAACAATTTCAGTATGTCTCTGATCAGATATGTGAGAGGAGATAATCAGCAAATCGATAACATTTGAGCCCAAATTCCCAACAGTTGCATTTCTTTCTTTCTTTCTTTCTTTCTTTCTTTCTTTCTTTCTTTCTTTCTTTCTTTCTTTCTTTCATCAGTGCAGCAGCAATGTTGCCCTGAAGGAAACACATGCTTCCTTACCTTGAAAATCCCTCTGTGGTTGTCTTCCCACCGCAGGATGGAGTGTATGTCCCATTGGAATATTAGCACTAGCACTGGAAAATTGGTTAGGATTTGGCCAGTGTACCCCACCTTCCACATGCCAGAGCAAATGCCCAAGGCAGCTTACAAAGCTTTAGTTCCTCCCCTCCTCACAACAATCCTGTGAGGTAGGTGAGGCTGAGACTGAGAGATTTGTCCAAGGTCATCCAGGAAGCTTCATGGCCAAGGAGAGATTTGAACGTGGATCTCAGTCCCAACTCCCACTACACCATCCTATCTCTCGTGCAGCATATTGAAAAGCATGTGGAGCAAGAAAACCATCATGTTGCCATGAAACCATGTTGTTATCCAGCAGTAAATGACATGGGCCAGCGATGATAAAATGCAGAATGGAATAGTTTGAGTTAACTGTTATCAGTGATTACAGCAAGGGAAGCGAGAATTTGACACTGTTATGCAATAACTCCGCATCATTCATAAAAAGATTAAAAAGACATTATGTTTCTCAAAGACCACAGGAATCCTGACTTTTCTCCCTTCCTGCCCATATGTCTGAAATTCCTCCTTGATCACCTGAGGAATGTCTCCATGTGCTTCTTTCAAACCCTTCCTCAAAGCCCACCTTTTCCAGATAGCCTTTGGCACAACCTTAATCCTTCTACATCACCACAACTTAGGGCAAAATCCAGAGTATCTACAGGGAGTCCTTGCTCCAGTGTAAGAACAACTTACTGGTACTCTGGATTCCAATATGAATTTCCCATAGGTTTTCACTAGGTTGTGCAGTAACTACAGGTGCATGTAAAGTCTCTTATGTGCTCCCGTAGTTACTCTGGATTTGGGGGATTGCCTAAGTTCCTGTGCATGAAACGTACCTTTCCCCATCTTGCTTGCGACCATTTCCCTCTCCTTCCTTTTGTGACCACCTTGTAGCTATTTTAGATTGTGAACCCTTGGAGAAGGAACCAATCTTCTATAAAAAAAACTATGCACTTTACCCTTAGGATCCCATGATTTTTTTTTACCACATAAGACCGCACGGGTCCATTAGACCCATACCCATAGTTAAGTATATATAATGTACATATAATTAATAAATGTTGTATCAAATTTTAGTATAATTATTTTTATTGTGAAATAATGATGTTTTAGTAAAATTTTAGTAAAATTTTAGCTTAGACTACTGGGATGTTCTTTATCACCTAAGACCACACGGGTCCATTAGATCCAGATTTTTTTTATCACCTACCTAACACCGCACGGATCTGTTAGACCTGTAAGACCCTTGAAAACAAAATAGGTCCAATAGACCCGACCTCCGGTACTGAAAAACTGTAAATTCAAAAGTGTCATGCTTTTGGATTTGTAACTGTCTAACTATCAGTAAAAAAGTCAGAAAGTCTTGTCAAGTAATAATAATAAATTCCAGTAAAAACACAACACACAAACTTCCTGGTGTGTCTAATAGACCCGGTTGGGATCTTAAGGGTTCCAAGATAGACACTGCAATACTAAGAAGCGCAGGAACAGGCTGCCTGACATTGCCTGCACTGCACCCAGAGCAGTACTGGGGCTGCTGTTGCTACCATGGAGAAAGGGAAAATTTTTCGGTTTACCCCAGTATCGTAGCAGCAGCCCCAGTGGGTCTACTCAGTTCTCAACTATTTCTGAAAATGGTGCAGAAATGAGCAGACGCAATGCATTAAGGGGCTGCTCTGAACTGCCCAGGAAACAGGATTGGGATCCGATATAAGTGCTGGGTCCCAGTTCTGCCTCCCACTCCTGACCCACTTGCCCCCTTGCCTCCTGACCCACTTGTCCCCTGACCCACTTGCCCACCCAGTTCACACACCCCATGAGCACAGGGCTCCTTACACACATGGATTGCTTTGCTGGATGGATTGGAGTGAACTGTACATTAAGAGAACTTGCTGAATTTGGTAATTGATGCATTGATGCATCCACTGGTAATCATCCCCCCCCCACACACACACACAAACTTACACTTTTATAAACCAAACAGGTTTTTGCTCCAGTTTCCTATATAGTATAGGAATCCATATATGCATTAAATCTGAAACACCTGGCAGGATTTGCCGTACACTGCCTAAGCAGTGGCGCCCCAATGTTCACCCTGATTCAAAGCAATTACCAGCCATTTGCTGCATGTACCGGTCAAAGCCAATGAAATGCTCCTTTTCATTGTTCACTGCCTGCCACCACGTTGAACCAGTCCCCTTGCCTTGTGTGTGTTTTCAGTGTAACCAAAATAGATTTCGGTGTGTAAACAGCCACTCTATCTGCTTCATTCATATTTGATGGATACGTCTGTGCAGCGGATACTTGGATCCTCTCGGTAAGTGATAAGAAACCAGATACAATAGTGTCACAGGTCCTTCTCGGTTACATGGCAGGGGTGGCAGCTGTTATTCTAGGCAGCTTCCAGTGTAATGGGTGATGGAGAGATAGGAAAATTAATTAGAGGTATATATTGCGGAAATCACCTTTTCCATGTCCCAGCTGAGTACCATTTTTAATAGAGGGAAGGCGTGTGCAGGATCGTCAAGGTCATGTAAAGTTCCTTCTCCACCTAGCTCAGGGGTCATCTTAACTTTTTTTTACAATTAAAGATCTCCAATAGATTGCCTAATATCTCCCATATACCCTTCAACCATACTGTCAAATACATAATAATCACCAGTCCTATTAGGTACCAGTATGACTTAAAGCTTGGTTTTACTTTACATATGGATAGTTATGAACAGAATGTCTCATTCTGTTGATAATTGTATTGATAATGGTAATAGTTAAAAACCAACTCTAATATATAAATAGTTTTTAATTGTCCAGAGATCAAATCCCATGTCACGGTTTTCACCTCCAGGTAGGCAGGGTCTCAAGGGGTTGCAGGGTTCCATCAGGGTCAGCGCAGCAACTTCACAGTACACAAGTACAACTTTTCTCTTCTAGTTGTTCTCATCTTTCTCTCAGATTAAAAGCTCAATATTATCAAGATGCAACAAGGGCAATGACAAAAGCTTTGCAGTAGTGGCAATGTTGCCCTTCCTCCTACCATGTGGTACAGCCAAGTCCAGTGGCTGGGGCAGGTACCATGCCTCAGCTGATACCATGCCTCAGCACCCTTTGGCAAATCTTTTTACCTTCCCACCCTTCCTCTCTTCTTTCCCCTTCCCTTGCCTCTTTTATTGGGGTCTTCCAAGGCAGCACAAAGGTGGTGAAGTCCCTGGGCAGGAATATCAGGTCCATAGGTTAGAGTCCTAAACAGTCTGGTCAACCTCCAAGTGTGACTGGGACTTGCTCGGGTTACCACCTCTGCATCAGCCTCCTGACTAGTAACTTCACCTCTCTTTTCCTCCTTGACCTCCCCACGCCTGATGGTCTTTCCTTGTCTCTCACTTTTCCTCTGTCCCCAAAGATGTGAATGGAAAGGGATCTGGGTAGGGATCTCTCCAGGTGGGATCTCTCCAGGTGGCTGGTCTCTTCCATACCCTAAGTGGAAATTTATACACAGTGACATACACAATGATACATAATATTTTCTAATTTAAAAAAATGTAATATCTGAATTCCCACTCATTGATTGAGCTCCTGATTGAGCTCCTGTGTTGTCACAGAATATTCATGTGAGGCATTTTAGAGCCTCCAAAATAGCAAAAGCATGGCAGAGGAGCTTATTAGCACAAGAAGCAGAAAAAGTTGGCTTCCTTTGTGTAAGAAGTAAGAAGCAGAAGTCCTGGGGAATGTGGCCTTGAAGATGAGGCCTCTGCCTGTCACAGATAGGTAACTTATGAGATGGCAGTTGGCCAGGTGTGAACCAACTAACTAAAAGAAAACATAAAGTCCAGAGCTGCACATGTGCCTTATACTATAACAGAATGTACATCCTGCCCATTGTGGATGTTCAAATACCAGTCCAGTTAACATCTGGGAATTAAGCTACCCATAAAATTCTACCACTTACAGCTAAATTTGAAAATGGTGTGTCCTCTGCTTTCTGTTTCAGCTTTCCCCATCATATAAAAACATACATATTATTTATGCAGAATATTTTTTATGAAAAGCTTATAGAAGCAAGTAGGAGTTGGAGAGTCAAGAGAATTTTTTTCCTATTCTTACTAAGCATTATGTATCATTTACACATCTTTCAGTATCACTGATTGTCACTTGGGTGTTTTGACGCTCCCAAAATAGTGCTGTTTGTTACAACAACCCTTGTCATAATATCTGTTACAAAAAAAAAATCATAATCCAAACTGAATGTTATTCAAAATGTAAAGAATGGATAAGGAAAAAACCCATACTTGGAAAATAAAACCACCTATGCCTTGAATCAGAGATATTCAGCTCAATTTTCATCAACTAACTTAAGACCAAGGAGGGGAAAAGTGTGCATATATGTGCTATGCCTATGGTTACAAACATGGCCTGTATAAGACCAAGGAGGGGAAAAGTGTGCATATATGTGCTATGCCTATGGTTACAAACATGGCCTGTATAAGAGCCCCGCTAGATCAAGACCAAGATCCCTCTAAGCCAGAATCCTGCATCCTGCAATAGCCAGCCAGCCAGACTAAAGCCCCAAAGAATTGCATAGAATTGTGGAGGCAAAAATGGTGATGCATTACAACTGGGCCATCATTGTTCCCCTCCTAGCTATGCACAAACTATAGCAAGGGATAAACACATTCTCATGGCAATGCATAAGGGTAACTCTAGATGAGCCTCTTGAAGTTTCTGCATGCTTTCCATATCACCTGCACACCTGCAAAAACATTAGGTGATCAGTGAGTTCAGACCTGGTACTATCAAGGACAGAATCAAAGCCCTATAGAGAGCACAGGCCCCCCTGCCAGTTTTTGATGGTCTGGCCTTAGTACTGTAGCATTGATGTGGCTTCATGTGTGTGATATCCATTTCTTAGAAGATGGGCATTTTCTGGGATCTCAGGCATTCCAATTTCAAGTCATGGGTTTGTTTTTAGCTGTTTGATTGATTGACAGAGTTAAAGACTACAATGAGAGAGAGAGAGAGAGAGAGAGAGAGGAGTTGATGGGATGAATAGCTTTTTCACTGTCCTTATCCAGCCCATGAGACTTTCTGCACAATGTATCTTGCCACCTATTGATAATTGATAATAAGAGAGAAAAGAATTTACTATCCAAGACAGATAGGGTTGTATTATGTTAATGCATTATAATAGGCACAGCAGTAACTTAATTTGCAGCATTGCTGGCTGAGGCAGACCCAGCATAATTTCCAAACTTCAGAGATGATGGACAGAAAATTGCATTTTGGGCTTAGGAAGACAGTGTGAAGAGCAGTTTAAATGCCAAACAAGATCATTGCAAGGACTACCTCACTGATATAAAAAATAGCCCCTGCTTATGGATTTAAGACAAACTTTCAGGCTCAAACATGGATCAGGCTCAAGCTATGCATGACTTTGGAGCACCACAACCAAACACCCAGCAGTTTTCTTCTTGTGAATGCAGCTGGGGTTGTGGAGCCCTGAATTGGACTAGCACTATGGCACGGTGGAATTAACCACAAATCAGTTCCCTGATTTTAATCACACACAACTGAAAGCCTGTTACCCACAGAAGGGAAAAACTGATGCATTAGAAGGGAGCTAGCTGTGTTTGCTTTCTGAACTAGAATGTCAAGCTCTGAGCACCAAAAAGGCCAAAAACCTTCCTTCCCAGAGGTATCTAGTTGACATGTCATCAAACCGCTGGTGCTTACAGAAAAATGTATGCCGGCATTCTCTGCAAAGGGACAACTGGCATTAATCTTAGTGTCTGCTACCAAACAGAGCCCCTCTTTCCTCACCTGTCAGTTGAACTCATTAAAGGGCAGGCTGGAAAAGCAGCTCTAGCATGCTGCATGTCAACCTGAACAGATAGTTCTCCTAGCAGATAACATGTAGTCTTCTTGTAATTAATATATTATATGTAAAATTATATCTAATAGTTTTAAATTTAATAATAAATAATTTGGGGCACAATCCGAACAAATTTAGGCTAGCCTAACGCAGGGGGCACATCTTCCTCTGGTGGTGTGGGGAGGTTGGCATGTGCCTGTGCACTGATCACAATTTGATTCTGTATTTTTATCCTATTTTGCAAAACTCTCAGTAATTTTCTGGTTTGGGCAACTCCAGAAAATGTTTTAATGAACCAAGAAACTACTGAATCAAAGTGTGAGAAAGTTGGGAGGGAGAATGTGGATGTGTGACTCATTTTCAGTTGCACTGCTCTTTTTGAACTGGTCTATTTTTTCTCTGCAAGACTAAGCACACACTTTCCTGCTCTGGATAACTTTTTTAAAAGTTTTGTGAAGAATGTGAAACTTTTTCCTCTCTCTTTTTTTAGCCAGCTGGTCTTCTGCAAATTCCCAAGAGAGTCCAGTCATTGCTTGGGCATGTTTGCACATGCTGTACATTCATACAAAATAGCATTGCTGGATCTTACAAGAATAACAAATAACAAGTTGTCATAAGATTAGGTTTTCAATCAGTAAATTGCTTTTCCACAATATTCTTATGAAGAAAATTCACTGGCAATCCAGACTGTGTTATCCCATACTTATTTTAAAAGAATATCATTCTTAGTTTTTATAGGAATGGTCATATCACAAATACAAAAGTTTGATATGAAGACAGAGCCTTTTTAAAAATGATACCAAGGATGATGGGATACTAATTCTGGGAAGATCCTTCAGGCTCTGCTTCTGCTTGCATTCAGATAGCCAGTTAAGATCATGTGGTCCAACTGAAGAAGAATAGGAAAGAGGTGTGTGTGAATCATTGATCCTATCTGTGTTAGGGCATTTTAATGGGATTGTTCATTTTAATGTTAATGTTCTACAATTGGTTATTTCAATCAGGACATTAGTTGGTGTCTTATGTCTTATGGAAAAGGAGGATATAAATATTTTGAAATAAATAAAAATAGTTGTGCTACTTAGAGCCAGAGGCTATAGGCCTCTGATTCTGCACTCCTATGCATATCTACCTGAGAATAAGTTACATTGGACTCAGTGAGGCCTCCTTGTGAGTAGCTGTGCATAAGACTGGACTGCAGTAATCTCACCAGCAAGGTATGATGACTATAGCCATCACATATTTGTCTCCTGTTTATAATAAGTGGAAAGTATACTGGCTCTAGACATAGAAGATGATATGGATCATGTCATCATGCCACCATGGCTAAATTTGTCACACATGACTTCTATCTATTAGTGTTTAGGAAGTCTATGGGCATTGTTTACACAGGGCCTAATAACTGTTCTATGAGCAGGAAGGTTCAAATACACAAGGGGACATAAGGCTACAAAACAAGGGGGCAAATAGGGAAGATCTGTTTAAAATTTGTTTTGAATTAACCAGCCAACAGTGCACTGCATGCTACATGTTTATTTAAATGCATGTCCCATTGAGTTCAGTGGTACTTATTCTCAGGTAAGTGTGTGTGGGATCACAGATGGCATTAGGGAAGTTGCAGTAACTTGCAGCCCAGCAACCCATCAACCTGGTCTGATGAGTTTGCAGCTGATCTTCCAACACTCTCTTCTGGAAAGAAGCAAGTCCTGAGGAACTTGTATTCCTTATCTCAAATGACTCCTTTGTAAGTAACTTTTAATCAGGGGCATCCATTCTACTACCACACCTCCAGGGTCAATGGAAAGTCATACTTTGTCACTTTTTGACAGCTGACGACAGTGTTTGCATGCAGTTTGCAATTGAAAATGGACAGATGGGTTAAGTGCTGGGCAAGGCAGAGCTGCAAAGAACCCTGGTGATCTCAAATCAAGCATTGCTTTTGAGTGTTTTCCATTGTACACACAATAGAGAAAAACAAACACTGTAAACCACCATAATAGTGAAGTTTTCAAGCTGGCAAAGCATGAGATTTGGATAAGCGGTTGCTAGATATGAATGAATCAAGTGAATACTGCATGTGTCATGCCCGTTTCCAAATATTTACACACTTGCAGAGTACACAGGTGAAGAATCCTGACATGCTTTCAACAAAGGCTCCAGATCTCTCTCACAAATACCATTCAATCTGTGTAATCATTTACTCAAGTGGTTATAAAGTGCCATAGAAAACCAGTTTATTTCTCATGATCTTATCATCGAGCTGGGCTGTGCCTGGCAACCCATGCTTATAATAAATAAAGATCTAGTTACTACTTCAGACCTGGCTCACAGTTTCTTTCCAATGTGTCATATGGGTCTCCATGTTGCAGGGCTTGAGCATGGAAGCAACTTTGTTCTGCATTTGATCAGCAAAGATTTGAACACTTGCATTGTTTGAAAAGGTTTGCAATTGTGATAGTTTCTTAGAACCCAGTCATGTGCATATCTATTCATAAGTAAGTCCCATTAAAGTAAATGGGGTTTACTTTCAAGTAAGTGTGCATAGGATCATGGCCTCAGATGTCTCTCAAAGTACAACCTATTTATGTTTTCTCAGATGTAATCTCCATGAGTTAAGCAGATCTTATTCCTACCCAGGTAACTGTGTGGAGGATGACAGCTTGAGTTCCCAAATTTCGGTATGTCTGCACAGATGTAAGTCCCACTAAGGTATTGTTCAGATTGTGACCTTAAATCAGTGATTTTCAACCTTTTCATCTCAAGGCACACTAACAAGGCACTGAAATTGTTAAGGCACATCATCAATGTTTTTACCATTGACAAGGCACACCAGGCTGTTCAACTCCCCCAGTTTTCGCATTAATAAATGATGTTTCCCAAAATCCCGCTTGCACCGGATGAGCCATGGCAAACCAGTGTACAACAGCACACTGGTTGAAAATCACTGCTTTAGATTTTAGATTGTTTAGCCTACTTCTCTTTGACAAGGGATCCACACAATTTTTTTTAAATCGACAAAGGAAACAACAAAACACCAGCAGAATTCCATTTGACTGAATCATCCATTAGAGGGGTCTCCAAATCCAGGACCTGGGGGCGAATGAGGTCCTTGGCAAGCATCAATGTGGCCCTCAGCAAGACCCCTCTATCCACAGACAAGTCTTGTAATGTCTCTAATACAATCCTATATGTATATTTATGTAAATTTATTCAAATTTGAAATGTAAATCATTTTTCCTGCCCCGGCACAGTGTCAGAGAGATGATGTGGCCCTCCTGCCAAAACACTTGGAGACCCCTGCATTAGACCATAGCTAAGGTAAATCATGTGCCTACCATAATGGTGAGAGAGTGAGGTGCTATCCTTTGTGTTGCCCTGAGATGAAAACTGAATTATTGTTGTTGAACAGAAAGCAAGCAAGCTGTGATTTTCTGGCTTGCATACTTCCCACTTTCTTTTGTGTTACATCTCCCTACACAGCGTACCCTGTGGCAGACGGAGAAAAAGATGATGGGCATACTATTCATTTGAGGTATGAACATAAATGAAGGAATTCTTGTCAAATATACACGTTGGCACAAGACTAATATCAAAAGCTTTCTTATACAGGAAGAACAGAGGTGGCTGATGCCTGTTATTTTTGGCAGCCATTTTACTTCTCAGCCTGAGGTAGCCTTTGCATTGGTGAATTAAGGAGTTGTTGGATTCATTAGCCTCAGAAGCTTCAGAACTGTAGCCATTCACCCTCTGGTGTGGCATCTTGCACCGAAAACCTGTATCCATAGATAAACCATTCAATACGCCAAGTCAGGTGTTCAACTTATCTCAGTGCCTTGAGAGAGGAAAAAAATGAAGAAAGTGAACTGGAAATAAAATATTATTGAGCTTGAAGAAATGTTTCACCCACGTTCTACACTGTGCATAAACAAGATAGGAATGTGAGAATTATGGAACTGAATGTTCCAGAATTTTCTTTAGCCTAATATTTCAGTGCTTGAATTATGTGAGGAAAGATCCAAAAACTCCACCCTGATTTCTTCTAATTTTATCCATTTCATGGTCTTTATGTAGCCTCTTAAAAACAGCTGTTAAAGAGACCGGGGAACAGGGCAAAGTCTGTAATTAAAGAGCAAAATAGCTCTGGCAACAGTAATTTTTGTCCAAATAACTCTCCTTAAACTAAAGTGAGGTAAAATGAGTTGAACATCATAACTTGGACAAATGTAGTCTTTCGAGGACACTGACTCTGACCACCTGCTGTGTTGACAAAGCAGTATTTCTTTTTTTTAGAATATTCTGCCTTGTCTCAGAGCTGAGCATTCATTTTTTTCCCTCAGCCTGGAAAATATGACCACATTTGGAGGGTATGCAAGAAGTTCACCTCAGTGTCAGGAAATATCATTTTGACTCCCTGTTTGCTTGGGTCACATCTGTGCAGCCCGTCATTCTCTACAGCACTAGTTGTCTGACAGGAGTGCAGCAAAGCAATCAGAGAACAATGTGGGACTCAGCGGTTCTGCATGACCCGCCTGACTTGGCATAAACTGACATTCCACTGCACCACTGACTGCCCAACATCTTCCCTCAGAGGACCACAAAGCTCTCTAAAACTGTTGCGGGCTGTATAAAGGAAAGAACCACCAAAACCAATGGAGTTTTGTAATCTGTAAGGCTAGTATTGCATCCTGGTTACCTACTTCTGGCATTTTCTTTTCTGACTTGCACCTATTTGGTGTGGTATGAAGTTGTCTGCCTAAACTGAGGTAAGACACCATCTCTCCTGAAAAAAATAATAATAATTGTAGCATTTAAGATGTAACAGGCATGATAAGCCAAGCATTCTAGCTCTTTTCAGAAGTTCTTCCATCACTGAACACCTGGGTGGTTTTTACACCTGCTGGCCAATGTGAATGCATCTGAAAGTGGTGTCTATGTGAGAAGAAGATAATCTCAGTTCAGTAGCTTCATGCAGCCTCAGGAATCCCACACTCACTTGACATATTAGGGACCGAAGGAGCATTGAAAAGTGGAAATGGTTTATAGTTTACAAATGTTGCTTCCAATTCTTTTTTTAACTTGCAAACTACAAACGCCTTTTTATCTTGCAAATTCCTTCTGTCACACAAATATTTTTGCAAATAGGCTCTTACTAATCACTTCTGGAATGGGAACAAAGTGAAAGAAGTTGACACATTCTCTCTCTCACTCTCTCTCTCTCTCTCACTCTCTCTCTCTCTCTCTCTCACACACACACACACACACACACACACACACACACGTCATGTCATTTGCAAATCAACCCAGGGAGGGCAATTTTAGCCTTTAGCACAGTGGACAGGCAGAGCATGTGTTGAATCAATGAATTTGTCAAGTATTTCTCAAAAATAATTGACAGAGGCTCTGTAAGTACACCTGCAAGTTCCTGATGAAGTTCATCAGGGAAGATATTAGAACAAATAAAACACACAATTTATGCACATCCACTCAAGAACTCAGTGATCAGAAGAACCCAGCATGGATTTGTCAAAAATAAATCCTGCCAGACAGATCTGATCTCCTTTTTCAACCAGGTTATGATCTTACTGAACAGTAAGATCAGTAAGTAACAGCTGTGGATGTACCGTAATTTATCGTAATTAACAGTAAGTAACAGCTGTGGATGTACCGTAATTTATCTTAACTTCAACAAAGCATTTGACAGGGTCCCACATGATAAAACAGGGGCTAGATGATATAATTGTTACATGGATCTGCAACTGGTTGGATGGCCACACTCACAGGGTATTTGTAAATGACTCTGTGTCAACCTGGAGGTCAGTTTTGAGTGGCTGTCATATGGAAGAAGAGATGTATTTATTTTTAACAGCCTCTGAAAATGGAATGAGAACCAATGGGTACAAACTGCAAGAAAGGAGATTCTGTTTGGATATAAGGAAAAATTCCTGGTGGTGAGGGCAGTTCTGCAGTGGATTACCAAGGAAAGTGGTGGATTCTTCTTCACTTGGGATCTTCAAGTAGAGGCATGACAATCATCTGTCAGAGATGCTCAAAGTGGATCTCCTACAATAGGCAGAGGGTTGGACTAGATAACCTATTAGGTACCATCCAACTCTATGATTCGATAATTTATTTTACTTGTCAGCTCCACTCGAAATATTTAGAATTGCTCCCCTGCAGGAGTCTGAACTGCACCCTCCTAGTAGCACAGAGAAACAGCAGTTGTATACTTGTTAATAAATGATGCATTTCTTCACCCTTCTTCCTCCTTCTTTGTACATCACCTCTGCCTTTTTCCATGGTTAGAAAACTAGCAGACGCTCTCCTCTTCACCCTGCTTTTCCATTTCAGACACAGCTACTCCTTGTCGCCTTCTAGTCCCCCAAGAAGAAAATTAAGACCTATTCAGATTAGCCATGAGCATGGTATTGATGTTTCATGTCTTGCAGCCTCTCATTTATTTTTCATTGTGCCTTTCCAGGTTTTCAGTCATCTACACAGTTCTTGTCCCCACTGCCTCCTTTATTGGGCTTGCTTTTCAGGGCTCTTGCTGCCACAGCAGATCCACTGCAGTTTCTTCTTGGCCTCTCTACAGGCATGTCACCTTCAAGAATACCTTGCTTTTGCCAGAGCCTGTTACCAGGTGTTTGGAGAATACACGTAACATCTGCACAGGGGGGAAATCCACTGCATGAACTGGGACTGTGTATTGTTGCCAATGGCACAACACAAAGTTTCTGTGGGGAGGCAAGGGTAGGTGAGGGTGGTGGAAAAAATTGAAATCTAAGGGCAGAAGAAGGGGAAGGAAGGGGAGAAAAGGCAGAGAAACTAAATTTATTGTCAATTTGATAATCTGCAGAAAAAAGAAAAGAGAGGGTACAATATGTGTCAATGACAAGGCTGTACCATGCTTACTTATCCGTTTCTGCTGACTCATGTGTAAAGTGTTGCAGGAATTGCAAAGAAAGATTGCTGATAGCAACTGATCCCGTGGATTGGAAGCACGGAGCAGAGGGTGAAAAGGGCTAAAAAGGCAAACATAAAGGCTAGGCTGTAACCATAGCTGATTATAATGAAGCCAAAACCCTCACAATGTGACCCTGTGAGAAGGGGCACATTGAGGGGGTACCCATGAAAGAATAGCCACCCAGCACACCCTTGCACAGCAGCTTTTTATTCCGCTCTGGAAAAGGAAGCTAGAAAAGGGACTGGAAAGAGAAGGAAGAGTCCATTTCCAGTCCTGGGTTCTGGGTTGGCATTAAGGTTCCAGATAGTGACTGGAATATGAGTGTTTTACGCAGCTCCACTGGCTCATCAAACAACAAAACCAGCAGCAAGGCCATGAAGTTTGAATGTGAGGTCCTGTGCCTCAACCATTTATGTCTTTTTTCCAGCTTTATACTAGGAGAGAAGTGCATGGATTTTCTCACTTCTGCCATTTAAGAGACCCTGCTTGAGCGCTGATCTAATTAGAAGACTGCTGCATCTAGTTTTTTTTAAACATGGCAGGGTATTATGATGCCACCAGCAGTTTTGTAAGTAGCCAGTTAGCAACATCCTGAACCCCTCTGGCACACATACATTATCACTTGACATTAACACCACAGAAATGCTAGTGAGCTCAACCAGCAGTGACTTGCTGAACTTTGATGCTTGCTTTCAAGTTAATGAAATTTAACAACACTTCTGGTAACAACAGTGCAGTTGAGATTAAGTAGATGGGTCATAAAATAGTAATAAGGAGTAGTAAATGACTGACCTTTTTTAAAAAGGTCTGTTCCCAAGGTTCTCTTTGATAATGATCAGTTTTCCTGGGATACATTGAGTTCATTTGTCATTTAGTTATTTGCTTTCTGCTGAATTTATCAGACATGGTTTCCTGCTAGTACAACATAGCTGGACAGAAATTAGTTTTCACTAGGTTGAATACTAAGTTTGTTCCACAGTTGTTTCTTGTTGTGCACACTGTTCTACAACTGAGTTCTGCTGAGGAGCCAGTGTGTGCTGAAATGAAGTGGGCACTTGCTAGCGCAGAGCATTCTCTTTGTGATGGTCCAAATATTCTGAACCAATGTCCTCCTTGAGGCCTGGTTGGTCACCACCTTGTTCTCTTTTTGGAAGATTATTTCACAAGATTTTGGGACCACAGTGAAAACTATGGGTGTATATTTATTAAGTCACAGTCTATGGAAAAAACATATAGATAATTATATACTGTACTTGGAGATGTATCGTGCTAGGAAAAGGAGGATAGGATCTTCATACGCGCCACTGCCACTGAGATCCATCCACTCCCTCCTGCCACACCATGACCTTCCTACCCCAATCAGTGCACAATTCCACCAACAGTACTCCCCCAAACCATCCTTGCTATCACTTTATCTGCCAAAGACCCACTAAGTCCAGCTTCCTTTATCCCACAGAAGCTGCCCAGATGCCTCAGGGAGCACATGAAACAGAAAGATACTTGTATCCTGTTGTTACTCCCTTGTATCTGGAATTAAGAGATATCCTACTTCTCATGGCTAACCTGTGATGCACCCATAAATCCACCTGATCCTTTTTAAGGCATCTAATCAGACCCACTAGGCTGTGGGTGGCGTAAGCGGTTAAGATGCTGTGCCTGTTAACCAGCAGGCCAGGGTTCAAGACCCAGGTTGGCCCCACAAGACAGGGTGAGCTCCTGTCCTTAGCCCAGCTCTGCGACACCAGCTGGATCCAATTGTATCAGCTCTGCCTTTCCATTGGACTAATTCAGTGGCGTGGAGAGGGGGGATTTGCTGCTTGGGTAACAGCCTATCCTCCATAACAATCCAACCCAGGCTTTCGTGCTTTGCATGCAGCATATGCAGCGCCGAGCACGATACCATAGTCTTTCAAGACTGACGGAGGCCTGCTAGTCAGACTCAATCACCACATCCTGTGTGAAGGAGTTCCACAGAGTTAAAACTGTTTTGTCTTTTCTAACTATCCTCCAGACACTCAATTTGAGTGGATGTCCCCTTATTCTAGTTCTGTGTGAAAAAAGAACAGTCCACTATCCACCCCTGCAATTTTCAACTTGTGTGCCATGGCACATTGGTATGATGCAAGTAATCTCAGGTGTGCCACAGGAATTTGGGAGATAATCATTTACTAGGAGGACAATTGGGGGATATCATCTTTGGCTGGTAATGTGGTGTGCCTTGTCAGCTGTCAAAAACTGAAGGTACACCTGGAAAATTTAAGTGTTTTGTTAATGTGGCATGAGATGAAATTTATTTATTTACTCAATTTATACCCCGCCTTTCCTCCCCCATAAGGGGGAGCCCAAGGCGGCTAACGTTGAAGAATAAAACATCATTAAAATTGCTAATAAATACAAATTAAAACATCATTAAAATACAATTAAAAAACAATTAGAATTATAAAGACTAGGAACAATTAAAAACAAGCTAAAAACATTTGTTAAAACAATAAAATAAAACACTAATGCACTGCCCCCCACCCTCTGCCCCGTTTAAAACACTTTTTTAAAATAAAAGGTTTTAAGGCTCCGCCTGAAGCTCTATACTGAGGGAGCTTTCCTAAGTTCTATGGGGAGGGAGTTCCAAAGCCGGGGTGCCACCACCGAGAAGGCCCTATCTCTGGCCGCCACACCTCTCACATCTTTTAGTGGCGGCACAGTCAGTAGGGCCCCCTCAGATGACCTTAGGTGACGGGTCGGATTGTACAGAAGAAGGCGGTCCCTCAGGTACCCTGGACCCGAGCCGTTTAGGGCTTTAAAGGTCAGGACCAGCACTTTGAATTCAGCCCGGAAACGAATGGGCAGCCAGTGTAGTCGCTGAAGCAGTGGCCCGACAGAGTCGAACCGATGAGCCCCAGCAACCACACGGGCCGCCGCATTCTGGACTAATTGCAGCTTCCGGACCATCTTCAGAGGCAGCCCCACGTAGAGCGCGTTGCAATAATCTAGTCTCGATGTCACTAGGGCATGGGTTACCGTGGCCAGATCTGAACGACTCAGGTATGGTTGCAGCTGGCGGATCAGCTGAAGCTGAGCAAAGGCTCCCCTGGCCACAGCCGCCACCTGGGACTCCAGGAGCAGCTGCAGATCCAGGAGAACCCTCAAGCTGCGAACCTGCTCCTTCAGAGGGAGTGCAACCCCTTCCAGAACAGGATGATATTCCAATACCCGAGTTGAGGGCTTCCGGACTAGGAGAACCTCTGTCTTATCAGGATTTAATCTCAGCTTGTTCACCCTCATCCAGTCCCCCACTGCCTCCAGACAACGATTCAGGACTTCAACTGCCTCCTTGGACTCAGGAGGAAAGGAGAGACAGAGCTGGGTGTCATCAGCGTACTGATGACACCTCACTCCAAACCTCCGGATGACCTCTCCCAGCAGCTTCATGTAGATGTTGAATAGCATGGGGGATAGAATGGAACCTTGTGGCACCCCACACCGAAGAGGCTAGGGTGCCAAGCAAGCATCCCCCAGCACCACCTTCTGGGACCGGTCAGCCAGAAAGGCGCGGAACCACTGCAAAACAGTGCCTCCAATCCCCAACCCGGACAACCGACCCAGAAGGACACCATGGTCGATGGTGTCGAAGGCTGCTGAGAGGTCCAGCAGGACCAACAGGGACGCACTCCCCCTGTCCATTCCCTGGCGTAGGTCATCCACCAAGGCTACCAAGGTAGTCTCTGTCCCAAACCCCGGCCTGAAGCCAGATTGGAAGGGATCCAGATAATCAGCTTCATCCAGGACCCTCTGAAGCTGGGACGCCACCACCCGCTCGACCACTTTGCCCAGAAATGGGATGTTTGAGACTGGCCGATAGTTGTTTAGGTTTTTAGGGTCCAGGGAGGGTTTCTTCAGGAGGGGGCGAACCACCGCCTGCTTTAATGCAGGTGGCAACACCCCCTCCCTCAGAGAGGCATTCACCACCCTCCCTGTCCATTCGGCCAGTCCATCCCGGGCCAGTCTGATTAGCCAGGCTGGGCAAGGATCCAGCGGGCAAGCAGATGGTCTCAAACTACAGAGAATCCTGTCCACATCCTCAGGTTCTACAAGCTGAAAAGAATCCCAAAAGATGGACAAGACAGGTGCCCCAGGGACATCGTTGGATGTTGTTAAAGTGGCGTCCAAGTCATGCCGGATCTGATTGACCTTGTCTGCGAAATGTTGGGCGAACTCACCACAGCGAGCCTCCGTGTGCTGTACCACATCAGTATGGGGGGCCAGATGGAGTAGGCCCCAGACCACACGGAAGAGCTCTGCTGGGCGGTTCTCTGCGGATGCGATGGTGGTAGCAAAATACATCTTTTTAGCCGCCGCCACCGCCGCAGAGTAGGCTCGCCAGTGAGCCCTGGCCTCTGCCCGATCAGAAACAACATGAGTCGATCAGAAACGACATGAAAAAGGTTGAAAATTGCTGATCCACTCTATCCCTATGCATTTATATCTCAGGCTGCAATCCTATCCACACTTACCTGGGAGTAGGATTCATTGACTAAAATGGAATTTACTTCTCAGTCATCTCAATTTACTTCTCAATCATAATCATACTTCTCAATCAATGGGTTGTCAATCCAGTGGCATCACTAGGGTAGTGTGAGTGGTATGGTCCACACCCGTAGGGGGGGTGACGCGCACTGTGGGACGTAAAAACTTTCAAACGCACATACCTTTGTTATGGTGCATACAACCCCATCAAGTCATATACTGTTGGATTCATATTGAAGAGCAGAATCCAATGCAAAAATCTGTTTTGAAATAGCACCTTCCTATTAAAGAATATTTCAAAAAACTAAAAAAACTAAAATATGCATTGATCTCTATGGAAAGTGAAAGTGACCCATAGAGAAAGCCATGAGTAAAGCCTACTCGTGGCTTTACTCATGAGTAGGCAAACTTGCCTTAGTTCATTGGAAAGGGCAGGCTGAGAATCATAGAATCATAGAGTTGGAAGGGACCTAGTAGGTCATCTAATATCACCCTGCCTGCAGCAGGAATTCCCCCTAGAGCATCTCCGACAGGTGCTCATCGAGGACACCAGAATCAAAGGACACCAGAATTGTCCTGATCCAATGAACACAGCCCCCTCAAATGATCCAATGAACACAGCCCCCACAGCCCCCACAAATCACCCCAGAAGGAGGTCCCTGATGATTGCATTGAAATTCATTGAAAATGGATGTGAACTGCACAGCTGTGTTTACTGGCGAGTAAGCAAGCATGCCTTGGCTGGGGTGAAAGGTCAGTCCAGAACAGGACAAGACTTCCAAACTGGTCCCAATCAGGGATGTTACTAGGGCATTAGAAAGGGGTGGCAACCCTTCTGACCTAAATTGTAAAATCATGGTTTGTAAAAATAATCCCATCACGTTATACATCTTTGAATGTGTCATTTACAGCAGAATGCAGTGAAACCACTTTGAAATATCTTTATTCTATTAAAATGTCTGGCTACAAAACCAGTGGAGGTGGGACACTGGCACATAACCATGCCCACCATTCATATTGTTGCCCCGCCCAATGTATGGGGGTGACGTGCTGGCCTCCCACACCAGGTGACGCAAACTGTAGTGATGCCCCTATGTCAATCATATTCCCCCCTCAGACTCCTTATGAGACACCTTATGTATTTCTAGACTGAAGTTGTGTTTGTTTTTCAGCTTCCAGCACAAAGTGCTAGAAAGCTATTTTGTTTTGTTTTTTAAATCCACCTACCACCCTCAGTTTGTCTTTCAGGTTTTAGCATGTTCTCCCCATTAGCAATCTTCAAAGCAGAGGCTAGAAAATATGGCCACCTCCATTGTAATATTTCTGTACAGGATACAGGTTGGTGCCACTGCATATCTATGCTAAAATAATAAACCATATAGTTTTGAATTCAAAACCCCATATCCTTTCTAATTCAACATCATTTTCTGTGTCATGTGTCATTGTTTTATACTGAGCTAGAAGCAGTTGGCTTAGTGATTAAAGATGCAATGCCAGTCAATCTGAAGATCAGGTCAGCAGTTTGAGACCTGAGTACTGTAAGACAGAGTGAGCTCCCATCCTAAGCCCAGCTTCTGCCAACCTAGCAGTTCAAAAGTAAGCAAATGTAAGTAGATAAATAGGTACCACTTTGGTGGGAAGGTAACAGTGTTCTGTGCATATGCAGGCCACATGTCCATGGAGGCGTCTTTGGACAATGCTGGCTTTATGGTTCTAGAAACAGGATGAGCACCGCACCCGTTGGTCACAAGTAGCAGGGCAACCCTCAGGGGACACCTTTATTTTTAAAAGCATGCTAGACATCACTTCTTGCTATGCTTCCCTCATAAATGAGGGTTCTCTGCCCACTAAATATTTTGGACCCTCTTTTCTGCACCTTCTACAGTGCAGTGAGGGTTGGAGAAGAAGCATAGCAAGCATGTCAGGGGCTTTAGGACTTTTTATTTAAGTAATTTTTATCCCGCCTTCCTTCCCCCACAGGGGGGAACTCAAGGCGGCCAAACAATTAAAAAACAATAAAACACCACTAAAATTACATATGATAATAAATAGAGATAAAAACACATTAAAATGTAATTAAAATACAATTAGATTAAAATTGCTCTTGCCTGTATTGCTTTAAAACAGAAAAAAATGGGAAAATCCAATGGAAGTGTGATTTTCTATTCTGTTCTTGCTCACTCAGAAGGAAGCTAGAAGGCAGTGGTGGTGATGGTTGCCATGATCATTGCTGGAACTCCTCTTCCAAAATGAAGTGGAATAAGGGGGCAACTTTATTTTTACCCACTTCCTTCCTAATGAAAGTGACAGTAGTGGATAGTTCAGGAACTTTTCTCTTCTTTGGCCGGGTAGGTATGGTGCCTTATCTAATATTGAAAACATTATATTGTAGAACAATTGCCTTTAAATTAAAAAAATCCAATTTTCCCTTATTTGAATATACCATATACTGTCAAGTTTCAATCTTTGCTAGAAACCATACCCTCTGAAACCATTCTGAAATTGTCAGAATAAGATTAATTTTCCATCTTAAAGCAATTAATGTACAAGCTGCTAGTAGCAGCTATTATGGCTCTTATAAGTTTCTGACAGATCACCAGGTAACATTGCTGTAGTTATACCTGGTGATTTGTATACCTGGTGATTTGTAATTACTTTGAATATCCTCCAGTATGCTTTTATAACATGTTAAGACCACTGGGACAATTTTGGAATTGCAAATAAAATGAGTTTGGTAAACTTTTATATATATTTGCAAGCACTTTTCAGTTAAATGCTCTTGATGGAGAATTTCATATAAATTCATAATACTTATACATGAAGATGCCCCTTCAAGTAGAGCCAAATGCTATTTTCAATTGACCATTTATTAGTACTTATTAATCCTTTCCTTTTCACATTAAACTGATTACATTCATTTTAATCCATAAGGAATAAAATTTTATATGCATAAGAACATGAAATGTACAGATTTCAAGACAAAATATTTCAAAGGGTAGCAGGGGTAAACCTAATTGCCCCAGATTCTAATAAAGATTTGAAACTCGAGCGGAACAGGTACTTTCAGTCTCTTCAGAGTCAACATCTGATAAACTGGACTGTGGTCTACAAAAGTGTATGTTGACAAGCATACAGCTCAATCCTGTCCATTCCCTCCACAGTCCACCAGGTTGCTGCAGTGGGGCCAAAATGATGACCATTGGATCCTAAGATGGGAGGCAGTTGCAAATTATCCTTCTGGGTAAGGAAGATTTGTTCCCTTGCCTGGTGGTAAGCATCCATAGGTTGTGTATGGATGTCTATGTGGATCTGAGACAAGTTAATATAGAAGAGCATCAAGGGGTTCAAGCTAGGACAAGGGAGTGTTGCAAATAGAGCCTGGTGTGTGCCACTGCCAGCAAGAGCCACCTTCTCCTGCTCCCAAATTATCCCCGCTCCTTCCCAGTCAGATCCTCCCCAATGACCAATCTGTGCCACCACTTTACTTGCACTGGCAAAGCCTGGGTGGGCAAGTGGCAGGTGTGCAGAATCTATGGCTGTTTGTACTGGTGACTCTGAAGCATGCAGTGATGGTGCACATTTATCATTGGTGTATCAGGACTTAATGGTAGAGATCTGCTGCCTTGAGCCTTTTGATGGATTTGGCCATAGTTCACATTCCTTGCTAATGTGCTAATTAGTAAATTAAGTGGTAGGCAAACACAGTCCACCATAGATAATTACAGGAGCAAATGATCCAAGATACAGTACCTGAGTATGTCTAGAAATGAAACTGAGGACCCAATCCTATCCAACTTTGTGGCACCAATACAGCCATGCCCATTAGGTGCATGCAGTTCATCCTGTAGGATGGTGGGGAGTCACAGAGGCCTTCTCAAGGTAAGCAAGCATTTATTACATTGCTGCTGCATTGTGCTTCAAAGTTGGATAGTATTGGATTGTGAGATTCAGTAGGGAAGTCATAACACATGTAAGTCTATAGAAATAAAAGCAGAACAATAAGCCTTAGTGGAAAATTTTAACCTATTTATTTATTTATTTGAACATGACTCCATGTTTTGACTCCCCCAAAAAGGGCCCCAAAGATGGTTCATAATTCAAATCATAAAACAATATCAACTGACATCAGATACAAAGACATCAATGTTTAAACCAAAACACTATGAAGAACAAAGATTAAAAGGCAGGCAACTCAACAGTTCCAGTGGGGTAATAAACTCAATAGAAGAAGAGCTGCAAAGAGGGACAGGCAGACAGAAGTATAGAACAGGTGCAAATACTGAATTGAGGAAAGAGTGAAGATGAAGACATGCTCCTTTCAAAATTATCGACCCTTGAATTAAGGCCCTGCAACACTCTGACTTTTAAATCTCAGGGACATTGCTGAAGAAGATGGTGTGTTCGCGTCCCAGGCTGGAGATGGTTCGAGGTTGTTTTGGAGACTGCCTTGTAGGCCAGTAACTTCCTGGACCAGGTACTTTCTGTCCAGAGCAAGAAAGAAATAACCAGATAATTTTTTTAATGAAGACTTCCATATAACATAATGGTAAAATCAGGCTGTACAACTCAAACAACCCTAGGATTGAGCCGTAAGTTACCAGTAAGAAATCCAGAGCCAAAATACAAATAAGTATTTTTAAATCTATTTCAACTTTATAATATAAGATGATTAATTAATTAATGCTGGAATTAACACCACAATGTTATATTCCATTTCCATCCAATGTGTAATTTTTTGCAAAGTGAAATATATATAGCCTTAAAATATCTATTCTATCAAAAGGTTTGGCCAAAAAACTAGTGGAAGCAGCATGATGATACAGCAACACTCCCACCACCCAGATTTTTGCCCCTCCCACTGCATAGGAGGAAGTCCACCATGGGGCGACACACTAGCCTTTCACATTGTCACAAACCCTAGTGACACCACTGAATGAAGTGCCTCTATAAAATGCTTTTTCCAAACCACTCAGACAGTTGCTTCCCACCCATAGCTACCGTTTCAGGAGCATAGCTATGATTCCAGAACTGTTTCAAAGAGCTCTGCTTTGAAGGCAAATGTCAGCATGATACATTCCCCTCACCGTCTGCACCAGACTTCATTGTGACATACACAGCATCAAACACTCTGTTGTGTATCTGTCCATTGTAAGCTTGTAAGGGAACCTGAGATGCATCTCTCAGCACATCCTGCTGCCATGCACTTGCTTGACATAGACTCCAGCCTGCTTCTCAGCCCAGACCCTCCTTCAGCTTACCAAGCAGCCACTATTAGAAGCTGTATGTGATGACTTAAAAACTTTGAAGTGCGTATAAGACAACCCATGTTTTTGGGGTCAATTTTAATGCATAAGTTTTTTATTTTCATATAAGCATAAATTTTATTTAATTAAAAAAGCCTAATTTGCATAAATTATAATTGCCGGTCAGTGAATCCGGTTGGTCACCTAAGGGTTACATGCCTTCATATTAATCCCCCAAAATGTAGTTTTATAATATTGACAAGAACGTTTTCTAGTCCTTCATCACTAGGACTTGGCCCTCATTGGCCAGAACACTGGAAAAGCAGAAGCCAGTTAGCAGCTTATTAAACAACCAGGGAAAATGTCACTTCAAGTTTTCATTATCATGAATTATAAGTAAAAAGGTGAAGTAATTAGGGTGCAATCCTAACCGAGGCCAGCACAACTCATTGGCCTTCCCGTTCCTATTCCTGTGGTGTTGTAGGTAGGCAAGCCTACATTTGTGCACTGGCCTAACCCTCCCTCAAGAGTGGTGCAGAAGTGCCTTCCAGCACTTTTGTGACATCTCCAGGCCAGTACAGGCACCAGCCTAACTGGGTTTAGGACTGTAGCATTAATCTCTTTCATGAAAGCTAAAAATACAGGTAAGGAACTTGGAATATTTTGTAGGGAGTAGGGAGGCTCTGCTGGGTAAGGCACTGTCTTGTAAATGCAAGCACTTGAGACAGACATACAAATCTATACATTGGCTCATATTCCAAATCATACTCACAGTATAGGCTGTTTGTTGGCGTGGAACCTTTGACAGGAAGCAGGATCGGAGAGGTACCGGTGAAGGTTCCCTAATTTCATATTCCCCTGGTCCTGGTCCTTCTTTCTATAAGATAATAAAGTATTATGAGAGTGTATGAGAGTGAGATTTTGTTCCTAAGCAGCCATTTTCCAGGAAACTTGTCATTAAATTCCCCGCAGTTTGTAACAGTGACTTCATGGTGTTAAAGCCTGTGGAGAATAGACACAAACTAAATGGAAGTTATAAAAATAAATGAAATAATGAATGAATGTGATTTTCTGCAATGCGTAATGTTCTTAATGGTAAAAAAATGAGTTGTAAAGGAGCTGAAAAGCATTTTCTTGCCTGTAGCTTAAGAATGAGAACATTAGCAACATAATATTAACAAAATGGTATATATTCCCAAAAACAGAGTGGGGAAAAAGTGACAGTGATTTTCCAGGTATTCTTCTTGGTTCATGGAAAGAGTTAAAACAGGGATCCTCAACCCCCTGTCCACATCCCAGTGCCAGTCCACAACACGCTGGGCTGTGCATGTGCAGTTTGGACTGGAGCCCAAACTGGGGATGTGCAGCCCAGCCAGTCTATGGGAAATTTTTTCCCATTATCCCAGGCCATGGTCCTCAAGAAGTTGAGGACATTTAACAAGGAGTTAAAACATTTGCCTTATCAATTTTCTCATTGAAAAGTCCAGCTAAGTCCAAGGATTCTCTAGGACAGCGTTTCTCAAAGTGGGGGTCGGGACCCCTTTGGGGGTCGCCTAGAGCTTTCCTGGGGGTCGCCTAAAGACCACTGGTGCAGGGGGCCAGGTCAGGCTTGCCAGACCTCCAGCTGTAGCTGCACACACACTGGGACTGACTGACAGCCTCAGGCCCCAATCCTATGCATACCTACTCTGAAATAAATCCCACTATAGTCAGGGGGCCTTTACTCCCATGTAAATGTGGATAAGATTGCAGCCTCAGGCCCCAATCCTATGCATGCCTACTCTGAAATCCCATTATAGTCAGGGGACCTTTACTCTCATGTAAATGTGGATAGGATTGCATGCCTACTCTGAAATAAATCCCATTGTGTTCAATGTGTGCATAGAACACACATTTCATTTGTAACAATGAAAATACATCCTGCATATTGGATACTTACATTACGATTCATAACAGTAGCAGAATTACAGTTATAAAGTAGCAACGAAAATAATTTTATGGTTGGAGGTCCCCACAACATGAGGAACTTATAAAGGGGTCACAGCATTAGGAAGATTGAGAACCACTGCTCTAGGACACAATGTGAAAACCACTGATATAGCAAAGTGACCAGATAACCAGAAAAACCCGGATTTGTCCAGATTTTTAGCCTCCTGTCCAGGTGTCCTGCATTTTGGCTTCATTGTTGTACATTTTGGCTTCATTTTGAAACTTTGTGATAGTGCACAGTACCCCATCATGCCATATGCCGTTGGATTCGTATTGAAGAGCAGAATCCAATGCAAAAATCAGTTTTCAGATATCTCCTTCCTATCAAAAAGTTATGGTCAAATCTGTTTGTTTCAAACAGAAACAAAAAAATACATTTTTGGGCTATTTTTTTCAGCGGTAGGAATTTTGGCCTTGGGTTTCAGGAATTTTGGGTTTGGCATCTGGTCACCCTGAATGTGTCCCATCAATAATATTTCTTAAAGCCCCAGAAGATCTGAGTCAAACTGATTGACACTGTCAGGTTTGCGTGCCTCTGAAATAATTATGGGATATCAGTATTTTCTGGCATCCAGAAACAACCCTTCCCCTTTTAATATATGAGCAACTGACACATATTATGCACCATCTCATTGCTTTGTAGCAAAATCATTTACACCAGTCCATCTATTTTCAGTTGCTCTCAGCTACAAGTGGCAGCAACTTGTCAAACAACACAATTACATTATGATTATGAAGCTAAGAAAAAAATCTATTTATATACCATAGATAGGTTAACGTCTGTCTATTTTTTCATGTTCATGTGTTAGCATCTGTCATGTTCCTTCAAGCATAATAATGATGCTTTTTAACACAGTTGAAATTGTGACATCTCTTGTTTGGGATTTTTCTTTCCCCAAGGCAATTCAGTTCTGCACTGTCTAGAGAAGACTGAGTAGTTTAGGAGTTTTGGACCTTTCTGTACTGGTCTCACAAATTTGACTAACATAGCAAACTTAACTGTGTTGGTACATCCCAGCCACAATGGCTTGCACTGCATCCAGTGTAGTTTATGAGTTGGCTGGAGGTAATCTCATGGGAAGAGGATTTTTTTCCCTTTTCCCCTTATGACATTTTAGCCTGCCCTATGGAGCTACTCAGATCTGTGCCAGCTATTTAACTGGCACACATCCTATAAGCTAGTATAGGGCTCCCAGGCCAGGGAGTATGGGTTAGGATACAGCATGCACTGGCACTGTGCATCCTCCCTCCTTGGCCAAGAAGTACCTCCCCTAACCCTCTACACCACCAAGAATAGTCATACAGTTCTGGCCTGGCTGCACAGAAACTGGATCAGGTGCTGGCAGGCCTGTATGTATCATTGTACCAGTGTAGCCAGTTCTTAAATTGGTGCAAATGTTCTTTACAGCATGCATCTAGGAGTTGGCACAAGTGGAATGCTATATTAGTATTTAGCTGCTTGCTATCAAAAGCTGTTTGTGTAAGGTAAGATAAGATTACAACCTAAGAGTGCAGTCTACCCTGTCTACTAAGATGTAAGCCCCATTATAGTCAATAGACTATAATTAGATTTGGACTGTAGACTATGGCTACAATCCAGAGTAACTATGGGACCTTTTACACTGATGTAGTTATGGTGCCACCTATTGGAAACCTATTAGAAATGCATAGAGCAATCCAGAGTAAGTGTCTCTTATGTCTTCCCATAGTTACTCTGGATTGTAGGATCTGTCTTGCTGAATATAATAGGCTTGCAAGCTTTAGGAGCTGGAAAATAGTCATTAAATTTTAAATTATGTATGTTGTTCTTTATATTGAGGTGTGGGGGAGTAGATTACAATTTTGCAAGTTGTTGCCCTGGCTTGGGTATAGACAGGGAACTGTAAAGTAAGGCAAAATATAATGTGGGCCAGGCCAGAGAGGCCTGATAGAACAACAGTGATCAACAGCAGATTGCCAAGACCAAAATTGCAGGACAACAGAGAGCTCCAAGCCCAGCAACATGCTCTCAAAGTGGTTCTCAAAGTGGGGATGGGGATGAGTTCATTTCGGGCTGCTCTTGAAAAGCTGGGCATCACCACCTTGGAATCTGGCATTGAGAGCTGCCATCTTGGAATGGGACCCTCAGGATGCAATCCATACTTTCCTATGAGTAAGTCTCATTAAACACAATGGGACTGATTTCTGAGTAATCATGGAGAAATTCTGGCATCACAGTGATGTCACTTCCTGTTTGATGTCACTTATGGCCATGACATCACTTCTGGGGTATCCCGGACAGACTGTCATTCTCAGAAGGGGGACCCGACAGAAACTACTGCTCTACAGCCAAATTGAGCTCTACATACTCTCCATGTCTGTTCAGAAACAAGTCCCATTGTGTCCCAAGAAAGCCCTAATTAAGCTGTGCCTTAAAAGATAAACCGTAGCTAAGGAGTATATTCTTGAAGGGAATCAGAGTTTATGCTCAAAGCCTGCAGTAATATAGCGCTTGGAGGCTTTATGGTGGGCTTTCTGGGGCTTCAGTTCTGGTGATCCCGGTCTCTGCAAATGGTATTCAGATTGCTCTGGTGTGAGATGTGGGCTGGTGACTGGATCTTGACTTTTCTCTCCCTGATTTTTTTGACAGCACCATGCAGATCTACTGCCATCTTCACCCTATCAGGAACTGGGTCGGCATTCAGATCTAGACAACATTGAAAAGAAGGTACTCTTCATGTCTTATTTTGACTCACTGAGCGAGGCCTTTTTCCCTTTTCCATAGAAGGGAAAAACCCAAACTGGAATATGCAGACTGTCCCCAGGGAAATGTCACTTGTCTTACAGAAAGCTGTTTGGTTTCCCTTGAAAATTCTTAGGTGTTTCTCCTTGGAAGGAGGAACTGAAATTTGCATTAAATGTCATTTTTTCAAAGTTTCCATGTCAACCCTATTGCAGTGACAGCCAGCCTCCATCTTTTTCAGCTAGAAAACATCCAGTTTTTAGGTTGCTGCTGCTGCTCTGAAGTAGGCAAATGCTAAGATGTCAGTTACAGCTCATTTGTTGCAAAATATTGGATGGCAGCTGTATCAATAACTCATTTGAGGGACGGTTGTTTACATGGAACATCTCTTCTATCACAGAAGGCCACCTGGCATGGGGACATTAATGAGATCCTTGAGGATTTTCAAATAAAAGGTTAACATCTATTTAAAAGCCAAAGAACATCCCAGGAGAATTCATGCTACACACAATCCTTTGCTATTCTTTCAAAATAAATGCTGATCAAAGACTGCATGGATTTCTTCCTGTTTTCCATTCCACCATCCTCCATTGTAGGATTTCAAAAGTAATAACCTGATCAGGTTTGGAGGATTTGGAAGCAGGGAGGAAACATACACTTAATTCAACGTGTTCTACTCCTCTATGTTTCTTCAAGGTTGACGTCTGAAAATTAGCAGTTTGGAGGGACGACAAGCATCACAGTCCAAAACAAAGAAAAAGCACCTTGGAATTTACTGTTTTTTTAACTACGATGACATACACCTTTGAGACGCTATAGGGTAGAAGGATATGGAATCCAAGTTTGCCATGTTTATAGTGCAATCCTATGCCTGCCAATTCAGTAGTGCATCTTCTTGAATCCAATGGGACTTACTTTAGGAATGTGTGTGCAGGATTGCAGCCTTACTCACCCACAAACTTGACAGTCTTACTGCTAAATGTTCACCAAGTCATTTATGAACAAGTTGAAAAGCATTAGATCTTTTGGGAAAGCTACATTTCATCTTTCTCCATTGTGAAAACTGCCCATTGACAACCCACTCTCTCTTTCCTGGTCTTTGACATGTTCCTAATCCATAAGAGGACTTGTTCTCTAATTTCTGGATTGTGGTGTCTTCTCAGAAGCCTGTAGCAAAGGACTATTTTAGAAATCAGTTCTGACATTGCTTCTCATTATGACTTGTCTTTTTGATGTTTCCAAAAGCCTGCTAAGATTCTCACCAACAGGCCAACTCTTCAAATTGGTGGTTAATTTGAGCAATATACAGTTTTTCTGTTTGGCCTGTGCAAGTCACACATGAATCACCATTGTAAGCTGTCATCTCTGTTCACTAACACGAGTGAAGTGCCCTGAAATTATGACACTCTCTCCACCACCACCACCTCAGTCTCTTGTATTCATAGTACAGTATGTTCCACTTTGTGAAACATGTCTACAGAAAAAATAGGAATGGGTGACAATGTAACAGAAAAAGGCATCTCCTAGTTCTAATTTAGGGAGTATCTCATGAACAGGTTGAAGGCCATTCTAAACACTGCAGTCTTGTAGTGATGTGTCTTTCTGGACCTTTGATTTAAACCCTCTCCTATTAATCTGGCAACTTGGACATTGCATGGGGTCCATTTTAGGAAGCATTTGGGGTATTGCTAGCCAGGATGACAGATTCTCTCTCAGCAATCAGGTTCCATGCTACATGCCCATCCACAATAAAATCTAAAGGCACTTTCTGATGCTGCTGCCAGGAACAGTAAAAGGAGAACGGTCACCCAAACAGAAAGTATTGCTTTAAAGAGATACTTCCTCTTGGGAAGACTTGAGTTGCTATTGCTATTTAGGCCAAAAAATATCTCCCATCCTATCCTATGCCAATCCACATCTTCTATGTGAAATAGTCTAGTTCAGGACAAGAATCTCCACTTTCCTCTGCCAAACATGTGGCTTACCATTTACTTGCAGGCTGAATTCACACTATGGATTTGTCATAGTGTACAGCTAGTGGTATCTAGAAGGGATCTCAGTATGTTTAGCTGTCATGCCATACTATTCTTCCTTTCCCCTGTTACAAACTTCAAATTATAAGTGAGTTGGAACAGGGAGCTAGTAAGCTTCCTGGTTTTTTTCTTATATGGGAAAGAAATGTGTATATTTTCTTATATGTGTGTACTGACAATTATATCTGAAATGTAATTACAATGTGGAAATACATGTGTTTCAGACTAGGCTTTTGGCCCTGCCTCTTCTGACCCCATACCTACAATATCTCCAAATTCCTTTTCATTTTCTCAAATCTGAGAATTCTGCAATTCTATGCTTATACAGATTCTTCCTTATTTTTTCCATTTTGTAAATCTCTGAACAAAGAAGCAAAAACATTTTCTGAGTTCCTTAGAAACTGGAATTGGCAGACTGGATAAAATTAGGCAGATATTTACAGACCTGATTCTATGCAAATTAATCAGGTTAACTGAGTTAACAAAAGTTAACTCAGCAAATGTGTATGGGTGTGTGAGTGAGTGAATGATACATCTGGTAGGTGTTCAAGGTTTTCTGAGTAATTCTGACTGTGTGAAACTGACAGTTTTGGGGACATGACTGATTTGTCTTTTGGGGAAATTCATATGGTCTATGAGCTCTTTTCAGTGCATTCAAGATCAAGCTATTTATCAAGATTATGAGAGGGGTGACTCATAAGCTCTCCAGCTGATACACTGATCTTGATACTTCTTCATAGTCTCTGCTCCTGAATCCTGGGTATTATTAACTGGAGGCACAGAAGCATCAATTATGTCAGCAGGCTTGCTTTTCCTGTCCGTATCTGGATAATCACAATCAACACATCAATCAAGTATGAGAGCTGTGACCCTATGTATCTTGTAACAAGAATTCTCAAGCTCTTACGAAAACCAGAGCAGCTGATCTGGATTCTCTGACTTAAGTACTCTACTCTCATCAGAACAGTCTTCTGATATATACATTTTGTACTACCCATTTGATGCTTGCTGACATAGAACCCAATGATTCTGAGCAGACCAACATTGAGAGGCCCATACTGGAGCTACTTTGAGTGCCCCGTATTGGAGCAGAAAAGCAACATGTTTGTTCCCTTACCTTGGGGCTGCATTACAGTATTGGAAAAAGTTTTTTTTATGATTGCACCCAAAAAGAAGTACAATGGTGCCTCACATAAAGAGCTTAATTTGTTCCAGAGGCATGCTCTTTAAGTGAAACGCTCTTTATGTGAAGCAGATTTTCCCATAGGAAATAATGGAAACTCAGACGATTGGTTCCACAACCCCCAAAATATTCATATAAAAATATTAACTGGATGTAAAAATGATGACAAAACACTGGAATTGAATTCAAAACATGCATTCAATGCGCGTGATCCTATGAAGTCTGCTTAGGCTGCAATCCTAAAGACACTTTCCTGGGAGTAAGCCCCATTTAACACAGTGAGACTTACTTCTGGGTAGACATGGTTAGGAGGCTGCAATCAAAGACACTTTCTTGGGAGGCTTACCTGGGCTGCTGCTGGAGGTTCGAGGTGGTTGGTGGAGGCACTTGGGGGCAGTTAGAGGCAGCTGCTTCTGGCACCCCCAGGCAACTGCCCCCAAGTTGGGGTCAGTTAGAGGCAGCAGTGCTGGCCAGCAGCCCTTTTAAAGAGCCTCCTTGTGGAGCGTCAGGACTGTATAGAACACATAAGTAAGCATAGCATAGCACGCTTGCTTGTTAAGTGAAGCAGAACTTGTTATGTGGAGCAAGATTTCTTGGAAATTTTTGCTTGTTATGTGAAACGCTTGTTAAGCGAAGCACTTTTTAAGTGAGGTACCACTGTAGTAGTAGTAGTAGTAGTAGTAGCAGCAGCAGCAGCAGCAGCAGCAGCAGTAGCAGTAGTAGTAGAAGAAGAAGAAGAAGAAGAAGAAGGCTGCAATCCTAAAGACACTTTCATGGGAATAAAACCCATTGAACACAATGGGGCTTTATTTTGAGTAGACATGGTTAGAATTGTGTTTGAAATACGATATGAGAGCTCTTTTTGTTTCTTTGGGACATTTACATCCTAATTTACATTTCTTAGGAAGATACTTACTGGACCAAATGTTGGGAACCTCTGAACTGCCGATCGAAACATATAATTCCTAAAATTTAGAGCAAAAGAAAAAGAAATATAACAAATGTCATATAGCAATGTTATATATGTGAAGTTTGCAAAACACTTCATATGTATAATCATGACATAGCCCTTACAACAACCCTTCAAAGACAAGGAAAATGATTTTCTTGTGTGTAGATGGGAACATTGAGAGTAAGAGTGCCAACCTAGCAGTTCAAAAGCATGCATCAGTGGTGGGCTCCAGCAGGTTCGCACCTACTCTATAGAACCGGTTGTTAACATGAGATAGGACGTATAAAGTTTAAAAATAGCCATTTAAAAGTGGCTACCAGATGGGCATAGAACCAGTTGGTAATTTCTTTGAATCCCATCACTGATGCAAATGCAAGTAAATAAATAGGTACCACCTCGGTGGGAAGGTAAAACTGCATTCCATGTACCTTTAGCAGTCATGCCAGCCCGACATTCCACGTACCTTTAGCAGCCAGACAACGGAAGTTTCTTTGTACAACAATACAAAAAGACTTAAAAATGGGGATGAGCACCACACCCTACAGTCAGTCACAACCAGCAGTATAACTTGCAGGGGACTACCTTTATTTATGAGCTACATACCGGGGACATTGAACACACGGGGCAGTTTAAATGAAGTGGTTTCTTAAGCAGGAATAGACTTTGAATGCAAGGCTGCTTATTGAAATCAATAGGCATGTAGCTCAACTTTTCCCTTCTTTTTTCAGTATAGAATTTGTTTGTAATAAGGCAAAATGAAAATTCTACACCAGGAATAAACCAGATTAGATGCACTTACTTGGTAGGAAAAGTGGGAACTGGAGGAGGAAAAAGATCATACTTCGCAGGGTCGGTGCTTATATTCTGCAGGAAAACAAACCAGCACAAGACTGCTATAAATATATCATGTTCTCCCTTCTGCTATGTAGATGCTAAGGCACTATGTGGAACCCTGTGAGTGGATTCTTGCAGATTTAAAAAAACTACTTTACTGAGACTTCCTTGAGATACCTGTAATTGCAAGCCAGGGCACAGACAATGGAAATTAAGCAAGGATTTTGTCAGGACTCAAGATTTACTCCTTAAATTGGAGATTGTAGAGGAGTAGAGGTGCTTTACTCACAAGACTCAGAGACACACTTTATAACATTGCATTATATTCAGAAAACACCACACTGCTCAATTAGGCCAACAAAGATAATTTGTGTTGGCCCAAAGTTGCAAACATGCCATAAAACACTCCTGTGACACCCAAAGAATGGTACAGGGCATCACAGGGAGTTGTGATGGCCTCCCTGACGGGGAAGCATGGGAAGTGCAGAGCAGGGTGACCATATTATCAGAAAAACCCAGATTTGTCCAGATTTTTAGCATCCTGTCCAGATGTCCTACATTTTGGCTTCATTGTCCTACATTTTGGCTTTGTTTTGAAACTTCGTGTTAGTAAACAGTACCCCATCATGCCATATGTCATTGGATTCGTATTAAAGAGCAGAATCCAATGCAAAAATCAGTTTTGAGATATCTCCTTCCTTTCAAAAGTTATGGTAAAAAAAAACAACAAAAAATATACTTTTGGGCAATTTTTTAAAGCGGGTAGGAATTTTGGCCTGGGATTAGGAATTTTGGCCCTGGAGTTCAGGAATTTTGGCTTTGTGGTTCAGGAATAATCTGGTCATCCTTGCATGGAAGAGGTGAGAAGGAGGTACTTCGGGGTGGGGTTAGGGTGGCTGGAGGGTGCTCCTCAGCTTGGGCAGGAAGCAGGCGGGGGGCCAGGATCTGGCACTTGCGTCAGACCCATCCCCATTTCCCAAACAGCACAAAGTCTGGTCTGCTTGGATCTGGGTCAATTTTTTGGATGCTGCTATATTAATCTGGGGTGAGGAGTAAACTTTATCCTTCCTTGGCAGTAGTGCAGCAACAGTCCTACTGCTACAGCATTTTTAGGGCTCTTCAGTCTAGGAAAGAGGTGCCTGAGGGGGGACATGATTGAGACATACAAAATAATACAAGGGATGGATAGAGTGGATAAAGGGAGGCTCACTAGAAATGGGACCTCCACTAAATCTGACGGTTGAGAGAGTTAGTACAGACCAAATAAAATACGGTATTTCTTTACACACCGGGTAATTAGTCTGTGGGACTCTTTGCCACAGGATGTAGTAATGACATCTAGCCTAGATGCCTTTAAGACGGAATTGGACAAATTTCTAGAGGAAAAGTCCATTATAGGATACAATCAGTGGTGAGCTTCTATAGAACCCTTTACTAATGAGCACCTAGTGCTGAGAACTGTTTACTAATGGGACATAGAACCTGTTGTTAATTTAGGTTATTAGGATATAGAACCTGTTGGTAATTTATTTGAATTCCACCACTGGATACAATCCATGAAAGGTATGTGCCGCCTCTGTATTTTAGATGTAGACCACCTCAGAATACCATGTGCCAAGGAAATTATACCAGGATGCAGGTTTCATGTTGTGTTGTATTGCTCCCTGAGCACCTGGTGCATAACTGAGATATTGGACGGGAATAAATGGGCTTTTGGCTTGATCCAGTCGGGCTCTTCTTATTTCTTATGTTATTTAGTAAGTATGACCTATACTTATTTACTTTATTTAATAAGTATGACCTGTATTTAAAATTGGTATATTCCATTGTACCATCTCATTGTTCTTTAAGTGTATTCTTGACCATGAAAACACAACAGGAGCTGGTAACCTGTGTTGGCTAATACTGGTATACTCTGAGATGCTCAGTCTGCACAATATTAAAGAGTTTTGTTATGAAGGTTATTAATGTCAGTGTCTGTCATTTGCTCTTATCTCTTACCTTATCTTTATAGACTAAAGTGGTAGGACTTTGCCTTGGAGTATTCTTGAAAGAGTATGTAGCCGTCCTTTTCTCTGCCAGTTCCACAAATGAAGGAGGACAATAAGCATTCGTGTCTGGTAGTGTCCGATCAGTAATTTGTTGGAAAATGGACATCCTTTTCCGGCCTTCGCCTTTGAAATTATATGTTTGTTTTACTGGGTTGAGCTGGGCATCTTCAATAAAATCCCGGACTGGATAAGCCCCTGGGATTGGTGTTGCCTAATAGAAAGAAACATATGACCTCAACTTGACTTTTTGCATAAATATATCAGTTTTGTTCCCATTATAAAAAAGAGCACAATCTCTAGGAAGAAATCCCAGGATTGTCCTCCATTCTAGGATGAAATTTAAAAGATACAAAGGGCCCAATCCTATCCAACTCGCCAACACTGATGCAACCACAGGTGGGCTGAGGCAGGTTCGCACCGGTTCTGTAGAACCTGTTGTTAATTAGGGGCTGACGTTAGCGAACCGGTTGTTAATTGGGGGCCATCATCTTTCAATTGCATGCAAGTGAGTTTGCATTTCTCTTAAAGAGCCTCTGGGTCTGTCTTCTCCCTCCCCTTCTGAAGTTCTACTCCCTCCCCTTCTGAGCAGGGCTCTCTCCCACCTCCCCTTCTGAGCCTCCCTCCCTAAGGTTATCTTTTAATTTTAAAATACAAACAGTCTGTTCCCATTACCCTCATTCAGACAAAGCATTGCAGTCATTCCAAAGCATATCAGACACTCACAGCTGAGATGGGAGGGGTCTGGATCACTTTATAAATCTCTTTAACTTTAATATTTTCAAGTCAGGGTTAAGAAATTCTTCATGCCCCAAACCTTTGTCTGATGCTATTCAGGAATCCTGTCTTTGCTAAACATCTTATTTTGATTAAAAACCTTATTTTTAGCAAGTTTTCAGAAGTTATTTCCTTCTGCAGTTTGCAAAGCATCATGGGTTTCTCATATGCAAATGAGGCAGCCTGGGATCAGGCACTGTGATTGACAGCTCAACAAAGGGCTCCTTGGGCGGGAATACAGAAGCCACATACAGCTGCTAAGAAAGCTCTGGGACGGAGCCTGTAGGAGGAGCATCAGAGTGTTGTTAGGATGAGTTCCTCCAGGGCTTTTGTTCCCTGTTACTCCAGCCCTGTCTACTTTCCTGAGAGTAAGCCCACTGTCTATAATGGGACTTTCTTCTGCGTAGACATGGTTAGGACTGGGCTCTGAGACTGCAATCCTATCCACACTTTCCTGGGGGTAAGCCCCATTGGCTATAATAGGGCTTACTTCTGAGTAGACCATGTTTACTCAGCCCAGTGCTGTGCTGCTGCTGCTTCTGCTGCTAGTGATGCTGCCAATGACTGCCTTCAGTGCAGGGACAGAATGCACTCTTACAGCAGGTACCGATGATACACCTACCCCTGGCTGGCTGGCTGGCTGATCAATCTCCTGTGGCAGGGAGTACCATAGACCCTCCATTGCAGGCTCTTGTGTGTTTGAGGGGACAAAATTATCTTTCTCCACCTGCAAGTGTCTCCCCATCTCCTGTGGCAGGGAGTTCCATAGACCCTCCATTGCAGGCTCTGGTGTGTTTGAGGGGAAAACGTCTCTTTTTCCACCTGCAAGTGTCTCCCCATCTCCTGTGGCAGGGAGTTCCATAGACCCTCCATTGCAGGCTCTGGTGTGTTTGAGGGGAAAACGTCTCTTTTTCCACCTGCAAGTGTCTCCCCATCTCCTGTGGCAGGGAGTTCCATAGACCCTCCATTGCAGGCTCTGGTGTGTTTGAGGGGAAAAAAGTTCTCTTTCTCCACCTGCAAGTGTCTCCCCATCTCCTGTGGCAGGGAGTTCCATAGACCCTCCATTGCAGGCTCTGGTGTGTTTGAGGGGAAAGAGTTCTCTTTCTCCGCCTGCAACCTGTCTTCCCATCTCCTGTGGCAGGGAGTTCCATAGACCTTTTATTGCAGGGGCTGAGCCTGGCTCTGGAAACCTGCTGACACCCGATCCACCCTTTCCTTGGAGTAAGCCCTATTGGCTATAATAGGGCTTACTTCTGAGTAGACCTGCACAGGACTTGGCTCTGAGGATGCTGCAACCCTTTCCCAGGAAAGTGGCTGGAACTGCAGCCTGAGAGCCCAACCTGACTACTCAGAGGTAAGTCCCATGCTGGTCAATGGGGCTTACTCCCAGAGCGGAGTGGAAAGGACTGCAGCTTCAGAGCCTCATCCTATGCAGGTCTACTCAGAAGTAAGCCGCATGCTTAATTTTTAAAAAATTTTTAAATTAAAAAATTCCCCTTTAAATTCTCCCGGCCCCGCCCCGGCCTTGGCCCCGCCCCCTGACCCAGCCTGGGCCCGCCCCCTGACCCAGCCTGGGCCCGCCCACTTCCGGAGAACCGGTTGTTAGGGGAAGCTGTGCCCATCACTGGATGCAACCATTATGCAGCTCTGAAGTAAGGAATCCAATATAGGCATGACTGCATGACTGCAGGAAATTAGGTGAGGAGGGGGCCATAAATAAGTACAGACTAATGAAAACAAGATGATTTCAGTTTATTTTAAAAGTATGCCCTATCTCCACAGTTTGGTTGTTATATTCCACATCTGTTTATGTCTCTACATTGGTGACATTAAAAATAATCATGTCAAAGCTCAGCAAGTCTCAGACACCAGGAACAAGCTGTGTCAACTGAGGAAAATATTCTGGGGCTTTCATAAAATTTAGTGCAGGTATGGTTGTCAACTGACCATGTTCCAGCAAACCTCTACAGCCGGAAACTACACAGTTCAAACTACACTTTACTAGTGAACCAAAGAGCTATAGTCCAGGAAATCAGCCATTGTCACCTGGCTACTAGGAGCCTCGATTCAAGACCCCCTCTGACATCTTGCCATTTCAATCTTATACATACCCTCAGGGATTCTTTCCACCATGCATCTCTTACACTTGCATCAAACTGTATTTTCTCCTGTTCAAGTGTCTGCAAAGGAATGGAAACAAATAATCCACAGATGTTATGAATCCTTCTCCATGTTGTCTTCCCTGTGCTCAGTCACTCCAGGCATTTTACTTCCATCCTAGGTCTCTTCCAGGATCAGAGGTGGATCAAGAAACAAGTATAATACCTGAAGTGATGGAGCTATTTTTTTCTATTACAGTGATGTCCGGTATGTTGTCCACCAATACATTATCAGTTTGGATACAAAAATCCCACAAGATTTTTATTTTAGCATTTTCTATCTCTCAGGTTTATGCTCCCATCAGTTATTGACTGGTTTGATGTTCTAATTTTCACATAAGTTCCAATGGAGAATTTGAGCCACTGTATAGATGATGATGATGATGATGATGATGAACTATGTCACAGTCGCCAGGTGTTTGACTGGAATTGGCCCTATTGTGATTTGGTTTCTATTACTAATAGTATTACACCCTAGCAGACAAAAGGTTCAGTTTGAGTGGTTTGCTGAAGGCCATCTGGCAAGTATATGAGCAGAGCAAGATTCGAACCAGAGACTTTTTGATTTGTAGTTCAGGCTCTTTGAGACCATACTACACCAACTCTCATGAAAATTCAAACTGTCCCGATGCTGTGCAAATGGGGGTGCGGGATCATTGACTGATGCGGGGATGTGCTTGCATCCCCTAAGAGGTAATGAAAACATGGATGGTGCAGAACAGCAGATTAAGATTGACAAAGAACTGGTTCAAAACCACTTAACTGGCCTAAATGAATTCAAGTCATTTGGACCAGATGAGCTGCATCCTCGAGTTCTTAAGGAACTCGTAGATGTCCTTGCAGAGCCTCTGTCGATCATCTTTGAGAAATCCTTGAGGAGTGGAGAAGTGCCACTGGACTGGAAGAGGGCAAATGTAGTCCCAATCCTTAAGAAGGGGAAAAAAGAAGACCCGGTATATTATAGACCAGTCAGTTTGACTTCAATCCCGGGGAAGATATTAGAACAAATCATAAAACACACAATTTGTGCACATCTAGACAAGTACTCTGTGATCAAAACAACCCAGCATGGATTTACCAAGAATAAATCTTGCCAGACAAATCTGATCTCCTATTTTGATCGGGTTACAAGTTTACTGGACAATGGCAATGCTGTGGATGTCATTTATCTTGACTTCAGCAAAGCATTTGACAAAGTCCCACATGACATTTTAATTAGGAAGTTGGAAAAATATGGGCTAGACGGGGCAATTGTTAGGTGGATCTGCAACTGGCTCGATGGCCGCACTCAAAGGGTTTTAGTAAATGGGTCTGCATCAACCTGGAGATCGGTTTCAAGTGGGGTACCCCAAGGCTGTGTCTTGGGCCCAGTCCTCTTTAATATTTTTATCAGTGACTTGGAGGAAGGGGTATGGGGGAGCCTGATCAAATTTGCGGATGACACCAAGCTGGGAGGAGTAGCAAACACATCAGGAGACAGGAGAAAACTCCTGGAGGATGTGGATAAACTAGAATTCTGAGCTGTAACAAATAGAATGAATTTCAACAGGGAGAAGTGCAAGGTTCTGCACTTAGGCAATAAAAACCAAAAACATAGGTATAAAATGGGGGATACTTGGCTTGGCAGCACAACTTGTGAGCGGGATCTTGGAGTCGCCGTGGATCACAAGCTGAACATGAGTCAGCAGTGTGATGTGTGTGCAAAGAAAGCAAATGCCATTTTATGCTGCATTAAGAGGACTGAAGCTTCCAAGTCTCAAGAAGTTCTAGTTCCTCTTTATTCAGCATTGGTCAGACCTCACCTTGAGTATTGTGTTCAGTTCTGAGCAGCTCACTTTAAGAAAGATGCAGCCAAGCTGGAGCAAGTCCAGAGGAGAGCGACAAGAATGATCAGTGGGATGGAAGGGAAACCCTACGAGGAAAGGTTGGGGGAACTTGGGATATTCAGCCTGGAGAAGAGGAGGCTGAGAGGAGACATGATTGCCCTCTTCAGATACCTGAAGGGCTGTCATAGGAGGAAGGGGCTCGTTTGTTCATAGCTGCTTCTGAAAGCAGAACTAGAACCAATGGGTACAAACTGCAAGAGAGGAGATTCCGGATGGATATCCGGAAAAAATTCCTGACGGTGAGGGTGGTTCAGCAGTGGAACAGATTGCCAAGGGAGGTGGTGGACTCTCCCACACTAGGGATCTTCAAGCAGAGGCTCGATGAGCACCTGTCGGGGATGCTCTAGGGGGATTTCCTGCTGCAGGCAGGGGGTTGGACTAGATGACCTTCTAGGTCCCTTCCAACTCTATGATTCTATGATTCTATGATTAACAGATTTAAGTTTAGAATTAGCTTGTTTTACATTTAGACTTATCAAATTATATATAATTGTTTACCTCAGGCCGTTTGCAGGATCTGATCGTTGTACCAGCACTTTTCACCATTTTCTCTTTTAAAGAATCTGACTGCACTTCAAAGATTGCTACCGAGCTACACTTGCATGTGTGACATCACAATCCATATTCTAGTTGTTCTTATATGAGCATGAAGCATGACTAAGACTGCAATCCTAAAGACACTTTCCTGGGAGTAAGACACACTTAACACAATGGAGCTTACTTTTGAGTAGACATGTTTAGGATTGTGTTCTAATCCTGATCTGCGCAGGGAAGAGGGGATCCTGCCCAGTCACCTCTGATACATGAAATGGAGGCAGGAATTTCTAGGCACGGAATTGGTGCCTGTCTTCTTGGGTGGACAGCGGTGGACATTTTGTCAATATTTAAGGCACAACACTCCAGTGCAGTGGTTCTCAAACCTTGAGCACAGAGACCCAGTTTTAGAATGTGACTCTGTCAGGAGCCACCAGATGTGATGACTTAAAGTGACCATCAACCAGGAAAATGGTTAACAATCTTACCCTACAATCCAGAGTAACTACGGGAACACGTAAGAGACATTTACGTTGACATAGTTACGGCACCACCAAGTGAAAACCTATGGAAAATTCATATTGCAATCCACAGTAAATTGTTCTTATGTTGGAGCAAGGACTCCCCGTAGTTATTCTGGATTGCGCCCTTAGTCTGCAATCCAATCCATATTTATCTAGGAATAAGTCTCCATTTACTATCTATGTATGTACCTGTCCACAGTATTAATATACCTCTTTTCAACTAAAAAGTTCACAAAGCGGTGAAATGAAAATGAAAGAAAATGAAAAAAATTAATAGCTAATGGAACCCTGTCCCAACAGGGCCCACAATCTAAAATGCAAAAGAACACCAGCAGAAGCCACTAGAACAGACATTGCTGGAGTGTGGAGGGCCAGTTACTCTCCCCCTGCTAAATAAAGGAGGAACACCCACTTGAAAGAGTGTCTCTTGTCCTGTTTGCAGGGGACTATCATTGTTAAGCATATACCATACATAGTAGCTTGCTAAAAGTGCAGATCTACAGGGTTGAAAAGTAACTCCCTATTTAAAAATACTTATAAATTACAATATAGGGAGTTACTTTTCAAACACACTATATATTTCCCCAGAACAGTCGCATAAAATGGCAATATCAATTTAAAATATTGAAACGAATGGGGACCCACCAGAAATATGCTCGCTGCTCGCCTGGTGGGTCACTTTGATTCTCCCTTTTTTGCAGTTTGAGATAGCTGCTTGCGTTTGGAGATTGATGGTTTCCTGCTGTCTTTTTGACTGGCCTTTGCATTTTTTTTCATCTAGCCCACACTGCTTAATTTGAATTTGGTAGAGGTTTTTTGTTAGCTTTTGCTTTAGCCATTCTGGTCACTTTGTGTTCATTTTTATTCATATGGCAAAATAATGTACATGAATTCACATATGAGCAATCACTTGGTAGCTGGATCTGTGGTCAAATATCTAAGTCATTTAACCATAGGACAGCAATGCTCTCAAGTTGGTGTAATTCTTGCAGGGAGCCAGAGTACTTTCTAAGGGGGCATTCATTTGCAATATGATGTAATGCTTGTAGGACATTCCCAGTCAGTCACAACCAGTCCCTACTTGCATTTCCAATATTGGCATCTGCCATGGTTATGTGAATCCGGTTGAGTGCAGGCCAACCCCTCCTGGGAAGATCAAAGCCATGGGGATGCTGTACTGGATCAGGCACTAGATTAAACAGGTCACTTCACGTGGGCCAGGGAGACAGTAGAGATTTCAATGTGGACCCTTAGTGTCACAAAGCTGGTCTTCCCCCTCCCCATCTGTTAGCTATAGTACCACAGTAGGAATGGGAAATGATACTTGAAATGTGGGGATTTCTATCATGTAACAAGCAGAGAGGTCTTTTTGCAATGAGTGGGGATACTTTGAACAATGGGGATTCCCTCATGTAACATACAACATTCTGAAATACTTGAGTCTTTCCTGTAACATTTGGTGGGATCAAATTGTGAACTTGAAGTTAGCCAAAGAGAAGAATAAAATTCTCAAATCAGGCATCAGGAGCAATGAAGCCTGGGAACTGGAAAGGAGTGAATCAAGGATGGTCCTGAAGAAAAAGTTATAATAGTAAGATAGCCCTCCAAGGTGGTATTAATTTGAAATGGTATCCCTTTACTGAGCTACATGCCTGACAGTGGTCAGTAGGTTCAGCAGATTTTTGGAATGATGAAGTCAACAGATGAGACCCACATAGGGTTTTGAGTGTCTTGATCTATATAACCAGGGATTCTAGAGTTGTGCTACTTGAACCCAGTGGCTATAAAACATTCTCTCTGACCAGCCATCTGGAACTGGGACTTATCCAACATGAAGTTATATCCGGCTATTTTTAATATATTCTCTTCCTATGAGTATATGCCCATCCCACCTGTCATAAGCTGCTTGGAATGAAGTGGGTGATTCTGTAACTTACTAGCATGATTTAACTCAAGACTCGCTAAACTTTTTGGCGAAAGGGCCACATCAAATTTTTTGGTGAAAGGACACAGTGTCAGGGGTAGGAAAAAATTAAATATTTAAACTATAAATATTTTTGAATATACCAACACACAGCACAGAAATTAGCTGGAACTTAGATTAATAAATGGGCTCAATTTTTTAGGATTTCTGAAAATAAACAGAAATTAAGCACACACTTAAATGGATCCTCAAAGACTTTTTAGCTTGGGAGAGGCAGTGCAGTCCAGTAGTCTCAAGACTTTGACGTTGGCATGGAAAAACTTGGACCATCTTTTTATGGATCATTAACTTTGAATCAGGATGGAAATGCCCATGATAGACTGTTATTTGCTGGCTGCTCTACCGGTAGGTGCTTGCACCAAAAAGGGTTGTGAGGTTTGGCCCACTTCAGGTTGCATATTTCAACTGGCTTTCAGCAAAGCAACCTATTTTTCATGCCAAGCATCTGTCTCGAGCATTTACTGGGTCATGTACAAGCAATAAGGCCTGAAAACAGATGAATCAGAGAATCAGAAGAAGACAGGTTGAATCAGAGAATTTAAAGAATTGGTTCTTCCGATAGAGATCTAATCCCACTTTGCATCTGGTAAAACGTTTTGCAGGTTTTTGTGTGGTTTCAACACTTGAAAAATCTTTTTGGACAAGGGTAACAAACAAGTCCCTTCTCTAGCCAAATGTTAATGACAGACTAGTACATAACATTGCAATGCCCCAAAAGAGTACCACCAGCTTTTTCTTGGCCAGTTCACAAAGGAAGAAGCAAATGTGAAAGCACAGGTTGAACCTCCCCATACACGTGATTAACTATTTTCATATACAAAGGCAGTTAGTTACCATAAGAAGGCAGGTAATGAATGAAGATTAATCAAGTTCCCTTTCAATTGGCTGCTAACTGCCCTGAAAGGAACTGAGCTCTTGCAATTTGTAAGCAGTTTCAGCACAAAGCAATTCACAAGTTATTATCAGTTTAGGGAAGGGAGAGGCTCTGCATTCCAGTTGAACAGAAATGAAACAAAGGCTGCAATCCTAATCACACTTTCCTAGGAGTAAATACTACTGAACTCAATGGGACTTATGCTTAGGATTGCACTGTAAAGGTTCACAAACTTTAAGACAAGCTTAACTGCCTGCCACATTGCCATGCAGGCTGCCTTTAAACCATTAACTGAAACTTAAGGGATGCTTGTTTTTCAATTAAAAGAGCTATTCTCATTCACTTTGAAATGAAATTGCATATAAATCAATCACATATAATTAGGTTACAACTTTTACTTAGAAGTGTAACATCAGACATCTGATGAAATCTGCATGCAATCTTTTATACATGCAGCCAGGAATAAATAGGACTTTATTGTACTATCTATTTAGGTGATTGAATTCATCCTAACGTTGAAGTGTTTTAATCTTGATATTCTTGTCTCTGATGTCCACACACCTTCATCTAAGCTAATCAGTTCAGTCATCAGAGAACACTGTCATCGCTACAATTGAAACAAAAGGTGTAATACCTGTTCTAGTTGTTCTTGTTCTTCTAGCACATCAGAGTCAATAACTCTTAGAACTCTGGATCCAGGTCGGCGGCCAATCATGTTTAGTTTGTACTGAGCCACTTATGGTTGGCTCTTATGCTGTGCAGTTGGAAGTAGTGTGTGATGGGTCTGTCCTGGGCTCTTTCTTAATGTACAGGTATACCTTTGCTTTCCTTCCAGCACCTACAAGAGTAGTTCATCTCCTCCATCCCTAAGATGGGTGACTCCCAGAAAGCTCTCAAGACCCAAGGAACAATATCCCTGTCCTAACTGCCACCATTTTTCTACTGATATGTAGTAGCTGCTAGCATCATCACACTGCATCATAATGTCAATTATACCAGCACACTATCACATCTCAGACACAACAGTATTTGAAAACCAACTTTCTATTTCCAAAGCTTTTCTTCTGGGACACATTGATGTATCTTTATCATTTAAACCAGCAGCCCCCACAACCTTTTTGGTTCCAGGGACTGTCACAGGTGATGGTAATCAGCCAGTAGCATGGTGTGGGTGGGCAAAGAGCACCACATGTACCCAAAATGGGAGGTTAAAAGCTGTCCAAAATGGGAGGTTAAAAGCTGTCCCTAGCTCCCTCCCCAAATATCAGCCATGCTGCTCCTGCAGCCCTGCTCCCTTTAAGGGGAAGTGGAGAAGCAGAAATGCAGTTCCCTAGCATTGCACCCCTGGAGGGGAATGAAGGGCTATTTTTAACCTTACCAGAAGTCCTACCAGGGTCTGGAGGTAGTCCTGCAAAGCACCTGCCGCATTCCTCAAAGTTTGAAAAGAGTGAAAGTTACTGATCTGAATTTGTATCAAAGGGTATATAGTGAAACAGAGGATCACAAAATCACAAATATTTCAAGTATCATTAAAAGACAAATGGTTCCATGGAGCATAAAAAATATTTGCTGTCTGAAGAGACTAAAAGACTGATGAAACCCAGATGCATAAAAAAGTGGTGTAGTAGTTAAGAATGTCCAACTATGACTAAGAAGCTCAAGTGCAGTTCCTATTTGGCTCTCAATGTTAGCTGGTGAACTTTGGATCTAGTGATTTCAGCTTAATTTAACTTACAGGGTTGTGAAATAATGGGACTGTAACAATATATGCTACCTTGAGTTTCTTAGTGGAAGGTGTGAATACAAGTGAAAATAAATAAAAGTGAAAATAAATAAAACAGAAACAATATGGGTTTAATTGTAATTTTTTATTGGAAAACAAATATACAACTTGGAATGGATTTGAGGCAAGTTGTGCCATAAGCAGATTGTTCTGAAAATAAGTGGCTGAACAAAAGTTTTAAAAGCATAGTAACCATAGAAGAAAATGTCTTCTGGTACAAGACCAGTAGTACAAAAGAAATAGTGTACGAGTACCTGGATAATACACCCGTTTTGCAATAGTGCAAACTTTTTAAAGTTCCATATTGTTGACTGTCCATAGTCCACACAGAGTTAAGACTACATTTCAACAACATGCTAAGTTTTCTAAAAGAACTAATTTTAAACAGGCATAACCTAGATGTTCCCTCATTTAACCAACACCATCTAGCTTTAGAAGTGCTGAAGGGCTTTAAATATCCAGAGTAAGCCACATGCAAACATTAGTTACTTTGATCATTTTCCCAAAATATCAGGATGACAAAGGGGAAAACATGGAGGAATGAGTTTGTTACTATACATGCATATTCTCTTGACAGTAGGGGAAAACCTTTTACAGATAAGTTACAAACAGAGAAAAAAGGCAAATAAACAATTTGTACAAGAAATTTAACACATTCTGTACAGTGTCTTCACTTTGCTGTCATCATTTGTACAAACTCTGTAAGAGAAAAAAAGTAAAACTTTACTTAAAATTTTTTGCAGCATGTGCATATTTAGAACTAGATAGACATTCCACATATCTAAGATTCAGTGGAAGCAACCACCTCAACTACTCAATAGAACATGCAATGCCATAGCTATTTAGAAATATACTAGCTGAACTTACTGGTTGGTTGTTGCAGGAGTAAAATTTAAAGTATATTTTTGGCAACAGGCACTGCTGAGCTCAGAAACCAGGCACCAGCAGCCACCATTGGGTGGTGGGCATCGATAGGCACCAACAGCCACCAGTGCCAGAAGGCACCAGCAGGCATTGAGAATTGGCAATAGGCACCTACCGGGCATCAGATACTACTGGGCACCACCAGGCAGCAAATAAGCTCTTAGTGGGTGCTTACATCACAGAAGGAATATACTTCCCAAATTTCATGCTTCTAGATCCAGGGGTTTGGGCTGGTTATTGATTAGTCACATCAGTCTTCAATATTAAGTATAGGGACAAAAAATGTTGCACCCTTTTTCACCCCCTTTCCAGTGTGAATTTCCAAAAATCAGTTCTTATTGGGTGCCTACATCATGGAAGGAATACCGTCCCCAAATTTCATGGAAGGAATACCCTCCCCAAATTTCACTCTTCTAGATCTGGTATTTTGGGCTGGCATTGGTTACTGATTTGAGTCTTCAATTTTATATACAGAATAGGGACAAATTCTTTACAGGCAAGCTTCTGACTTTCCTTTTTACTTCTAAAATTCATTCTAGCCATTTGTTCAAATACAATAAAAAGGAATAATGACAACCACGTTTGTTATGGCAAGCACTTTCTAACATTATGATATATCACATTAATATATAATGTTCAATTGAATTAGGACTTAATATAAATCACCTACATGAAGAATTGCTATAAATCATCTACTATGAGACCAGCTATCAACCATCCCAGAGATCCAGACACAAATAAAGTGTTGGAGATTTTGAAACATTTCTACTAAGAGCCCATCATTCTAAGTTAGAGGTCCGATCTGTTACACTTATGTGGGAAGCTAGATTACATTGTTGCAGCATCCCCAACAAGAAGTATAATTTTTTCAATAAAATGTGCTTTCCTGAAATTTACTGTATAGTTAGCCTTTGTCATCTGTGTGTTCTGCTCCTGCAGATTTGACTTGCCGAAGGTACAAATGTACCCTGCAACTGAACGGCTTCAGAAAGCCTCCTGGAGAAGCTGGAAAGATACTTCCAGTTATATCCACAGGTAGTTTGCAGATTTTTCCACAGATCCCAGTATCTGCAGAAATAAGTTTCCATGCAAGGTTTTAGATGATCTCCCATGAATACCAAGAGCCCACCACATATCAGTTCAAGAACTCCTATCATCTTCAGCACTGCCAATAGTAGAACAGGAAAAGCTGAAGCCAATTTGGGTTGCACAACTTATTTGAATTAGGAATAAGCAGCATTTCAAAATTTTGCACTTTTACTTCAATATGCTAAATTTAATAAATCCAAAATCTTGAATTTGTAAATTCTGAACAACTGCTAGGATCTAAAGAACTGCCAGCATCTTCTGGGGAAAGTTGCAATGGAAAGAATAAGCCAGCAAGATACAATAAGTCTGGAAACTAGTTAGGTTTGTACTCAAGGCAGTATGTTCAAGTAGTTGTGCATGTTGCCCAATTAGAGAACACTGCAAGTTTACCTTCATAGTTTACTTGACCATCTCCGTCAATATCTGCTTCTCTAATCATCTCATCAACTTCTTCATCTGTTAACTTTTCTCCGAGATTTGTCATCACATGACGAAGTTCTGCAGCACTAATATAACCATTTCCATCCTGGAAAATAAATATGCTTATAAATTACTCTGGTTTCAACCTTTAAGCAAAATCATGTGTCAAGGAAGGGGATGAGGGGAGAATGCGCACACCAAAATTACTACTTGAAGCTCTGGGTATATAGATTCCCTTGTCTATTTCACCCTGCCTAGAGCGTTCAAGATCATGGAACCAGACCTTTTATACTATAAGTGGTGTAGGTAAAGTCATCTTAAGGGTGAAATCCAGAGTAACTACGGGGAGTCCTTGCTCCAGAGTAAGAACAAGTTACTCTGGATTGCAATATGAATTTCCCACAGGTTTTCACTAGGTGGTGCAGTATGGGTGCACATGTCTCTTATATGCTCCCATAGTTACTCTGGATTGTGCCCTTAGTCTCTTGTTGGGTTTAATAAGCACAGAATTTTGCCACTGTTTAAGCACTATCTTAGAAGGTACTTAAAATTTCAAACAGTAATTTCACGCAGCTGTTAGGCAACAAGCAACATGTTTACATCTCTAGATTCAACCATGAAATCAAGGGCAATAGACTCAACATTAAAGTCAAACAGGAAATCATGGGCTATAAGCATGAAAAATGAAATCAAAAACCTAAACAGGAACTAATTCTGTTATGAAATTCTGTCGGTAAGAATGTGGGGTTTTTTTTGGTGGATTTTGATATTTTTCAAGGTTTGAAGTACAGAAATTGGTTTTTAGTTCAAGGTGCATGTTAAAAATTGAGAATTCTAACAGTTCTAAAGCATCATCTTGCCAACAAGGATCTGTCTAGTTTAAGCTATGGTTTTTTCTATGGTAATGTAAGGCTGTGAGAGCTGGACCATAAAGTAGGATGACCATCAAAGAACAGACGTCTTTGAATTACGGTGCCAGAGAAGACTTTTGAGAGTTCCTTTTACTGCACATCAAATCAGTCCATCCTCCAGGAAATCAACCCTCTCATTTCACTGAAAAATCAAATACTGAAGCTGAAGCTCAAATATTTTGGCCACATCATGTGAAGGGAGGAGCCTAATGCTGGGAAAGAACTAATGGCAAAGGCAAAAGACAAATGGCAGCATAGAATGAGACAGTTAGATACTGTCACTGAGGCAATGAACATCAATTTTGATGGACTTCAGAAGCTGGTGAAGGATAGGTGGCCTGGCATGCTGCAGTCTATGGGATCACGAAGAGTTGGACATCACTGAAAACAATAGTTTTAAAAGCATACTGGATTGTTGATGAGCCACATGCACATAGAAGTTTCTAGCAAAGAATGGTTTTATTTTTCACAGATTTCAGGTTTTTGTTACAAAAATGAGAAGTTCAGAAAGCTGTGTTGTGTTTTTATTTCATTATGACAAAAAAATTCTTTAGAAAGATTTTAAGTCCAACTTCAGTTCTGGTATTTCCATGGGTTTTTGCAGAGTGCTTCATGTCACCTTCTTTCACTTTCTAACCAAGAAACAGTTCCACCATGAGGATTTTAATGTTGAGTGCCAACATCAAGTACAACACATCAGATGAGTTGGATAGTCTAGAGCTCCTGGTCATGTATATTTGATACACCAGCATGTTCTTGAGTCCTTATACCCATGTATTTGATAACAGAAGTACAAAGCAACAAGAAATAGTTCACCGATTCCTGGTGTTCTATGTCTTTATGTGGCTCATGTCCTCATTTTTAGCATAAGCCAACAGATTCCAACCAGCAGAGAATTCCCCTCCAAAAAACATATTAAAGATTTCAGTTTCAAAACTCATATTTTTGAGCCCATATGCTGTACTCCTTCCTACCCCCACTATCTACTGCCATGCAGCTGTGTTCAAGGCACATGCAGCATGCAATGGTGTGTATGAAGGAAGGGAATCAGATCAACCAAAAGTATGTACATTTTTAACTCTTTCCAGTAGACCACATGATCACCAATGAATCTCCTCATATCTATACCAGCTGTTTGGCTGACAAATCTGAGAATCGGACAGGTCTGGGAAAAGGATCCAGTGCAGGATCTACCCCTTCCCTCTCCTGCTTTATTCCTCAAAATGCCACCACCTTACCTGTTCTTATGCAGCCCAACTGGAACACTAGTGAGTGCTAGGAGCCTCCAGTTGTTTACATCAGCAGCCCAAGGGCTCCTTTCGTGCCCTTGATAACTGAACTTACAGCAGCAGACCATGAGTTCAATTGCTGCTAGTGGGCACAGACTGGGTCACTAGTTTAAGCAGACTAACTTTTCAATGTGGAATTCCCTTTGTTTACTAAAAGCAGCTACAATGTATGTATTATTGAATACCTTGTCAAATACACGGAATGCTTCTCTAATTTCCTCTTCACTGTCTGTATCCTTCATTTTTCTTGCCATCATTGTCAAAAATTCTGGAAAGTCAATTGTTCCATTGCCTGCAAAGTAGTTTTGGTCATTAACAGAAATCCCAGATATGTCGAGCTTTAATTACTAAACTGCTTTCGATAGAAGCTTACCATCAGCATCTACTTCATTTATCATGTCCTGTAATTCAGCTTCTGTCGGATTTTGCCCAAGTGATCTCATCACTGTACCCAGTTCTTTTGTTGTTATAGTACCATCTCCATCCTTGTCAAATAGCGAAAAGGCTTCCTTGAATTCTGTGGAGAGAAAGGTCAAACAGATCAAATTATTGTCCAATTTACTTAAGACTGCTTTCATTCAAGCTCATAAGCAGTTGAGACGGGCTTGTGAAATACTGTACACAATATTAATAAGTACACCTAAGGGCAAAATCCAGAGTAACTACAGGGAGTCCTTGCTCTGGTGTAAGGACAACTTACTCTGGATTCCAATATGAATTTCCCATAGGCTTTCACTAGGTGGTGCAGTAACTACTGGTGCATGTAAAGTCTCTTACATGCTAAGAGACTAGTTACTCTGGATTTGGGGTAAGTCTGACGTTTCTATTCATCAGAACCAGTTGTACCCAAGTTCTCTGAACAAGTCCTCTATAATCTATAGGATTTTAACTTAAGCCAAACTATTGTGGCCAGAACAGGCAGTATTCACCAATTCCTTGCTCCTTACCCCCAGGATTCAGCTCTAACTTATTTAATTATTTTGTATAAGAAATTATAAAGTCTTGTCAAAACCATAACAGCACAGCTTGACAGGTCACCTATTCGAGCATATCATTTTCAAGTACAATCACTCAGATGTCACTGTAATAAGACATGAAATGACTAGCCATTTCCAACTGCTAACTCCCAGGCATCTGATATCCAGATGGGTAATTCCTTCATCTACAAAGGTTCTCTGCAGCTGTCATGGCCAACTAGCATTTATAGATCCAGCACCCATGAATTGTCCAATCTTCTCATATAAGCCAGTGGCAGCCATTATTTTCCATAAATTACACACTGAAATGAAACCATTAATCCTTCTGTCCATGATCTGTACAATTTTATTGGCTGATCCCAACATTAGTGCAGAGCATGCTAGTTTCCTTGTATTACATACCATTCACACATTTATTTCCCCCTTCAAATTCTCCCTTTCAAGTTTCCAAGTCAATATTTTTATCTTTTTAAAGCAAGGTGCTTTTTGACCTCTTGATCATAATTTGAAAGCTTTTTCCATATTTTTACAAGCATCACATTTTAATGGTATCGAACAATTGGAAAGGGATTGTAGCAGAGATAGAGAACCTGCTTTGCATATAGAACGCTTCAAGTTCAATCCCTGACCTCTCCAGATAAGGAAAATGCCATGTTCCAAAAATTCTGGGAGAACACCTACTAATCAGTGGCAATGGGGGGATGCGCCAGGGAACCATTCCTCTGTGAGAGCCAGTGCCACCTTCCTCTAACGCTCACGACCCTACTATAAAGTTGAGCTAAATCATTTCCTTCCCTTTACTATAAAAACTACAACAGATCTTTGCTTTTAAGATGGACTGTATTCTCTGTGGCAAAAGAAAGCTTACTATACAATAGGTTATTCACTATGACTATATAATGCATTTGTTTTCTGGCCAACAGAACCTCATGAGTAAATAACTGACTGAACACATTGGTGACTTGGCAAACAGTAGTTTTTAACATCATGGCTTCAGGGAAGGATTGACACAAAGGAAACATTCATTTTGTTGCAGAGTGATTTACAGAATCACACCTAAAATGACAGGCACTTAAAATCACTTTTTAGAGAGGGAATAGCTTGGCTCTGAGTAACTTGGAATAAGTTAACAAAAACAATTACAATATTGTCTCTAAAACACTGACCATCATAAAGTTGAGATCCACTGAAGTCATATACCACTCCCTGTTCTTAATTTACTCAACAAACTATCATTTCAGGAGTATGAAACTTAAAACCATTTAGTTCAGAACTGATAGTGTTTTAAAATCCAAATGTCTATCCTACCTGTGTCTTCTGAAAGAGAACTTTTTACTTAAGTTTTGTTATGCTACTTAATCATATTACAGTTGAACTTCCCCATTCACGACATTTGGTTCCCAGAGCCAGCGTGATTAGACAAAGGTAACAAGGCAACAAGTTCATTGTGAAGTGGCTGCTAACAGCTAATTGCTTAACAGGGAGATGAGCTCTTGCAAGCTTATCTGCAAACAGTTACAGTGCAGAACAATTCACTTGAGGAGAAGAAAGGGCTCTGCAAAGAAAGAAACAGAAGGAAACTAAAAGGTCACAAACTTTTAAGATAAGCTGAATTGCCTGCCACATTGCAGGCTGTCAGGAGAGTCGCTAAGGGGTGTGGTCTGCACCAGGTGATGCACCTATAGGATGTGATGGGCAAAGTCCAAAGGATGGACTTTGGATGGGCAAAGTCCAAAAATGCAACTTTGCAATGGTGCAGAAAATCCAATCCTTTAATATACCTTTGGATTTATATTGAAGAGCAGAATCCAAAGCAACAATCCATTTTTAAATAGCACCTTCATATTAAAAGTTGTGGCCAACAAACAAAAAAATGCATTTAACGCCATAGAAAGAGAAATTGACCCATTTTGTAACTTTACTCGTGAGTAGCCAAATGAGCCATAGTTCATTGAAAAGGGCAGGCTGAGAGGAATCCAATGATTCCAGAATTGTCCTGATCCAATGAACACAGCCCCCACAAATCACCTCAGATGGAGGTCCCTGATGATTGCATTGAAATTCATTGAAAATGAAAGTGAACTGCACACCTGTGTTTACTAGTGAGCAAGCAAGCTTTGGCTGATGTGGAGGGTCAGTCCAGGAGAGTACAAGGCTTCCAAAATGGTCCCGATGAGGGATATCACTAGGTTTTTAGAAAGGGAGCACCCTTGAGGGGGTTGCACCCCTAGTGACCAAAATGGCTACAATCATGGTTTGAAGAAATAATCCCATCAAGTTATATAACACTGTATGCATAATTTGCAACAGAATGTGAAAAAACCAATGTGAAATATCTTTATTCTATTAAAATGTGTGGCACATAACCATACCCACTGCATGGGGCTGACGCGCTGCCCTGCCACATTGGATTACAAGAACCCTAGTGACACCCCTGCAGGCTCTGAGGGAAACTTATCTTTCAATTTAAAGAGCCAAATTCAGTTGCTGTGAGACAAAACAGCATATAAATATTCGCATATAATTAGACTACACCTGTATATGATAGTATACAAATAAGTAGCGGTTATAGTTGTGGTTAAGACCAATTCAAAATATATAGTAGTGGTTCTCAAGCAATTCAGTTTGAGACAGTCTTCTGAGAATGACAATCTGTCTGGGAATCCCGAGAAGTGATGTCATGGCGAGAAGTGACATTGTGATGTCAAGAGCTCCATGTTTAATCGGAAGTAATTCCCATTATGTTCAATTGAGACTTAGGGCAAAATCCGAACTACAGGGAGTCCTTGCTCTGGTATAAGAACTTACTCTGGATTCCAATATGAATTTCCCGTAGGTTTTCACTAGGTGGTGCAGTAACTACGGGTGCACGTAAAATCTCTTACGTGCTCCTGTAGTTACTCTGGATTTGGGGGCTATTCTACTGTCAGGAAAGTATGGATTGCAGCTTTGACTGCCACATTCCAAGATGGCAACGCCTACTGCCAGATTCCAAGTTAGTGGCATCCAGTTTTTTACATGAAATCAAGTCCCTCCCTGGTACCCTATTTTGAGAACCACTGAGATACAGGTGTTTGTCTTGTTAGTGTTTTTTAAACAGGTTCACAGCTTCAAGTAAATTTGATCAACCTCTTTGAGAAACATCTTCCTTTGAACTAATCATAGGTTGAATACAAAAATGTGATAGGATTGTAGTCATTGCAGCCCACATAATTCAACAACATTCATATTCTGCTATGATCTAAGCCACAGCTCATGTACCTTACTGTTAGGTTATTAATCATTTTAAAGCAAAGTTTATCTAGAAATTTGTTATGCTCCATTTGAACTGTTACTTGCTAGAAGACCATTTTGAGTCACCACAAGGAACCAAGACTGACTCTTAACATTGCAAAGTATTCCTTGGCTTTGGGAACGAGCACTCTACCTACTATGGCACAAGAGGAAGGGGTTCAACTTCCAGATTTGATAGAAGTCATTATCAGGCAAGACATCCTAACAACCTTAGATATTCACCTAAAAGTTGATTTCATGGCTAAGATAAGGCCAGGTTCTGAGCCAAAATCCACGGAATTTTCTATGACCCTTGGATAAGTCAGGTGGTGTCTGACTACATTTTTTCTGATTTTACCCAAAACCAGATCTACCAGCAACTTTCAGTCCAATTTATAAAAAAATATAGTAAAATATCACGTTACATTTTTATTTATTAGCTTTTAAATTCTGGTTGTTTTCATAAACACTATCAGAGTTAAGTGCCTGGTGAACTAAGCCAGAAGCTCAATATATAACACACAACTGGTTTACTGCTGTTTGGTTGTTTTTTATATTGTTTTTAATTGTATTTTATTATTTTAGCTCTATTTTATTGTTAGTCGCCTTTGGGAAGAAAGGTGTAATACAAATTTAATAAACAAACTTATAACACATAACTAGGAGTTTAATTCAATGCACAACAGACACAAGCAACAAGGAACGAGCACAGTAGCAACCTGTGCTTATATAAGTACAAATTTGGCTTTATATGGCTGATTCTTATAGTCTTAATACACTGTCATTTAAAAAAAACCAGACCTCTGCAAAACATTTGCAAAAGGTGTGATCCTGTCAAAGAGAAGGAGGCTTGCTTGATTCAAAGAGAAGCCTTGAGCCCTGGCTTACCTTTTCCTCCTGAACAGTGAAAAGGCTAAATCTGGCTGCACCTTTGCAGCCAAGTTGCCAGGAAAACTAATAGCCCTGTCTTTGCCTCTTGTTGCCTGAACAATCCAAGTTCTAATCCAAGTGAGCCGCAGGTAAGATGATTTACACTTAATTTACTAGCAAAAAATCCTCATAGGCAAATATCTACAGCAGGGGTGTCCAGAAGAATTGACAAAAGGCCACATCATAACTCTGACACTGCACTGGGGGCTGGAAAAATAATTTACATTTCAAATTTTACTTGGCATCCATCAGTCTCGAAAGACTATGGTATCGTGCTTGAAGAGGCATGCGAAGCATGAAGGCCTGGGTAAATTGATATGGAGGATATGCTGTTACCCAAGCAGCAAATCCCCCCTCTCCATGCCACTGAAATAGTCCAATGGAACAGCAGAGTCGATACGATTGGTTCCAGCTGCATCGCAGAGCTGGGTAAGGACAGAAACTCACTCTGTCTTGTCAAGACCCAGAAGCTCACTGGGTCTTGAACCCTGGCCTGCTGGTTTACAGGCACACTGTCTTAACCAACTGCGCCACCCACAGCCCTTACAAATTTTAATAAATTTACATAAGTTTACATATAAGAACGTATTAGATTTGGAAGATTACAAGGCTTGTCTTCGGGCTATATGAGGAGTCTTGCTGTGGACTGTATTGAGGCTTGCTATGGGCCAAATCTAGCCCCCATGCCAGGGTTTTAACACCCTTAATCATGGCTTATTCAAGCCAAAACTTTCAAATAAATTAAGACGGACCTATATTCTATTTAGAATAAATAAAATCAAGCAAGTTACAACACGGAGCAATTCTATTTTGGTATAGAATTTTACATGGAAGGTAGATAACACACGGCCAAAATTAAGGAACATCAGGATTCAATCCTACCTTCATGCAACATCTGAAACAGGCCATAAATGTCATCCTGATACTTACTATAACCTTTTGAATGCTTACTTCTCTTCATTTCAAGGTTACTAGAATTCTGGTTAAGAAAACAGCAAAATAGTCCTAGTAGTATCCTGTCTAGTAGTATCTAGAATCTATTGATTCTACAACTATGTTCTTCCTAAAGCTTCTAGTTTTCTGTGGTATGTGCTGCGGGGGTTCCAAACGTTTCAGCCAGAGGGCCACATCCAATACCTGGTATGGTGATGAAAGCAAAAAAATCCTACCATACAACATCAAATTTAAATAAATACTTTAGAAATGGGACCTTGATTAATGAATAATGGGCTAAAATTTCCAGGATTTCTCCAAGCACCAACATCACAGAAATAAAGCACGTACAGTACTCAGATGAACCTCCATTCCCCAACTTCCCAAGCACCTTCTAAGGCCTTCAGTTACTTCTAGATTTTTTAGAAACCAGGAAGTGGTTTTTGAAGCCCTCGGAACACCTTCCAGACATTGTCAGAGCACAGCTCTTGTTATATTCATCAAGTGGGCCAAAAGCTTGCACAGTTCCACAAGCTAGCCACAGGCCAGATAGAGGCTTGCTGCAAGCCACATCTGGCTGAGGGCTGAGGTATGTAGACCCCTGCACTGGAGAACACTGGGTGCCACAGTGCTACAAACACTACCCATTTTTCTATAATTTGTGCAGAAAGGTTTAGCATTAAGAATTTTGCCATCACATTATGCCACCAGAAGAGGATTCAAAACAGCAAAAACCCTTAATGATGTTTTGTATTTAGTGACAACTCTCACCAACAACATCCAACCATAAACATTTTCTTTTCAAATAGACTTAAAACTTGTTATATCCCTTAATTTTATTATGCTTTGCACTTAAATTGGGTCTTTCTCTTGGCATGCTCAATTATTCATCAACCCCATCTCAATTTTGAGAGCAAACCACATCTACATTGGTCCCTTTTGACTTCTCAGCGAGGGAGTACAGACATCAACTATTAAATCTACTCTTAAGCATCAGTAATCTATGTTCTTTAACTTTCGGAATGATGCTCTGGAACAGCCTCTACCTTCAATGAAGAGCAACATCCACTAATTAAATGATGATGGGGCTGAAAAATAATTTGGCCAAGACAAAGTAACATTTGCTTTAGAAAATTTTATTCTATATATCTTTGACTGCCAAATGCAAGGGAGAGGCAATAAGGTAGAGATGGCTAGACTAAATGGGCCCTTGGACTGCCCCAGCAGTGTTCTCTTATAAGTTCATTTATATGGCATGTTTGCATCTCACTCAATACACTAAAACTCTGCATTCTCAGACTTCTTTAAAAACATCTTAACTTCTCCAGTAGCAAGGATGTGAACCTTTTTATTATCCTAATTGCCATTTTATCTTGAGTTACACATCCTAAAACTGGACAGTTACTCTGGACATGTGCAACATGCACACCTGACTAAAGGCCATACAACCCAGAAGCAAAACTTTAACTCAGTACAGTAGTATCTTGAATAAAGAGCAACTTGAATAAAGACCGTTTTGTATAAAGAGCAAAATTTTCTCAGAAATTTTGACTTGCATAAAGAGCACTGTCTTGGGCAAAGAGCACTTCTGAGGAAGTCTGGAACAGGTTTCCATGGCAAGGGAACTCACAGGCAGGACAAGGGAACTAGCTTGAGCTACAGTGGGGCCCTGGGCAAAGTTTGGAATAGGCTTCCATGGCCAGGGAACTCATGAGGGGTCCAGGGGAGCAGCCTGAGCCAGGTTTGTATGTGGGATCTGTGTGTGGCAGTGTGGAAAGTGTGCTTTATCAATGTTCTAGTACTGCTTCCCATCAGCAGCTTGGGAACATTAAATTTGCAACATTCGTTGTAAATATACAACCCATCATATTTAAGGTTTGTCAGATTTTTCAGCCACAAGAAATTGAAAACTGATTTTTAATGTTTGTTAATATGTAGAACCTAATTTATACAAATAGTGACAAATGAGATTTTCAGTAACTTTAAGCATATGATTTTTTGTTAGCATTAAAAAACCCAAAGGCTAAGTTTGCCTGGCTCTTAGATCAATGCCAAGAAATTTGCTAACTTGGCTCTATAGCCAAAGTTCGAACACATTTTGACCTGAAAACCCAACATGAGGTTTTTTTTATTCCAACCTGTTCTGATCCAGAGAAACTTTAGCTTTACTTGAGAAAAAGAGAAAGCCAGCTGCCAGTTTTAACTATAGGTATCTTCCTACTTAGAGAGAACAACATTTATTAGAAATTCAAGAATTAAGTAGTCTTGCATTGTTATGTAATGAAGTTCCCATTCAGTAAAATACGATATGAATAGTTCATCAGCATCTAGGAATCAGAATGGAGCTATACCAGATTGGTTCATTTCAAATATTGGTTCATTTCAAATACACATTCCACTGGCTTGTCTAAAGAGTTATGTTTCAAAACTTATCAAACTTTCCTTGAACTTCAATAATGAATGCCTGCTCCTAAATCATGCCCATGATTTATACAATCATAAATCATAAAGCCCAATACAGAAAATACAGAAATACTGCACTACTGGTATCAACATGGGAATACCAGAAGGAAATGCAATTCTCTAAGATTCATGCTACAGTTATTCCATAGCAACAATACATTCTTATGCCTCAACAGCAACACAAGTAAACCAATGATCTATTTCTTTCCCTTAATAAGAGAAAATTAACTTGATATAATCAAATCAAGCACTCATTCATCTTTAGTATGCTAGCTTCACATACCTTTTCTCCCAAACTGCCAATTCTGGAAAACATCCTTCCACTGGACAGTGACATCTGATTTACCATATAAGTCATACCATGCAATACGCTAAATAAATGTTCCAAAATACCAAATATAGGTGAACATCACTTACCAATATTCCACTCAGCAACATGCAATGGCCACCTCTCGAGGCAAATGGAGCTCAACTTACCTTGGCTTTGGAGGCTGGGAAAGGGAGGAGGACAGGGTCAAAAGGTAGCCTTTGCATATGTGGCTGTTGCCGATTGGAATATTGCTCTTCTGAGCCCTGTAAAGGCAATACCCAGACATGTGCTACTTCGCAGACATTTGCTACTTCCGCAAGGCACAGAATGGCTGAAACAGCTGAAAAGATAGCTTCTGGTTTCCTTGTGAAATTGGAAGTGATGTGTTTTTCACCTTATAAGGCATTCTGGAGGCTTGGAGAACCAGAATTCTTTGGACACACTGTCTATGCAGGACTTCAATGGAGGCATAAGAAGCACAGCTCCCTCAGCTTCCTTTACCATCAAGCCTTGCTTGATACCTTATGGGGGGCAGTAGTCCACAACCCTGTGGCTCAGAAGTGATGCCAAGTCTTTTGAAATTAGGGCCCCATAAATTTTGACACCCCATACGACAGAATTACTTAAATCAATAATACAAAATATTAATGTTTTCATGTTCTATAGCACCCTTCCTTGAAGAAACTCAGTGTGGTGCACATGGTTTCTCCCTAACTTTTGCCCTCACAGGACCCCTGTGTGGTAGGTAAGGCTAAGAAATAGTAAATCATACCTAGAAAATAAATGCAGGAAATATGGTATTTCCCCCACACAAAGTAATGGATGAAAATCACTGCCCTGCCATGCTATCACTCCTGTGTAGTAACCAATAGATTATTATGGTCCACCATGAATGTTTAGAAACCAGATCAATCTAACCAGACAATAGGCACTCTTTTTAAGAGGGTGTTCCTTTTATTTAGCAAAGGAAAAGCAATTGGCCCTCCTCACCTCAGTAACATCTTTTGTAGTGCTTTCTTGCATCTTTTTATGTTGTGACCCCTTTTGGGATAGAGGGCCATTAGCCATTACATTTTCTCTATAAACCACTTTGTGAACTTCCATTGAAAAGCAGTATATAAATACTGTTGATTGACTGATTTTTCCAGTTTTTTTTAACCCAATGATTTTTAATCCATAGGAGGTTCTGAAATGGAACCCAAATGAACAATAAGAAACACCTCTAATTATATATTTAAATGAGATTTTCAAGAACAGTCCAAATCATCACCAGACCACAAAATGCTCAACAAACAAAAGGTGGGGCCTCCATAACTGGCTCAACACTGGTTTCCTGCACCCACATGGAGGCAGACTTGGCACATCCTGAACTTTCTGGAGGAAACCAGAAGGTGCCCAGGCCTCAGAATACCTTATATTTCATTAAAACATCACTTCTAGAGGATTCAGTCCCCTTCAGAGACTAAGGGCGCAATCCTGAGTAACTATGGGGAGTCCTTGCTCCGGTGTAAGAACAATTTGCTCTGGATTGCAATATGAATTTTCCATAGGTTTTCACTAGGTGGTGCAGTAACTACGGGTGCACGTAAAGTCTCTCACGTGCTCCCATAGTTACTCTGGATTGTAGGGTAAAGGAGCCAACTGCAGATTTGATAACCAATGAATTTCAGCATCTGCAGTGAGTATAAAAACCAATTCCTGCAGATATAAAGGCTTCACTGTTCAAAAGCAATGAGTTGCATTGCTATCATTAAATTTTTTTATTTCAATGAAAACTATTTAAAGCTAGTATTTATACTAATAAGAATTACAATATATAACACCCGTACAATGTAACTGGATGTTGAAGTAAAACCATGACATTTGTATACAAATGCTAAACAAAATGCACTGAAATATAGCTGCAACCTAGGTAGATTTGTTACTGTAACATAATTTACAGTCATGCAGTATGATGTAGTATATAACTGAATTGTAGTCAATTTAATTTACAGTTTGCTACAAGATATGCTTCATGAATACAAGTGTTAATGCTTTTACTCTTTCAAATCTTAGTGTAACAAGCAACACTTATCAAAGTAGCTGTGCTGTCATAACACAAAGTGTATACTCCAGTTCAACCAGGCAAGACAATGATAAGAGGTATTATAATGACTACCAATACTTTTCTAAGTATTGTATTTTTCCTATAGTTGTATTTTTAATAGCAGTTTGATCTGCAACAATTAGCACGTAATTAAGAGTTTTTTGGAGGGGGGGAAAGAGGCAGAAACAGAGGTCTGTGATTTCTATAGAAGTGATGAGTCATCAGTGGGAGCACTCAAGTGTAGTCTTGGAAACTTTTTTAAAGGACATCAGAGGTAGTAATATTTGCAGACCCCACACCTAATAATAATAATTCCCACCTAGGCAGATCCCATATCTGAAATTCACAAATTTCCAATCCTGTCACATTTATTCACTTTGTTAGTGAATGCTTTGCAAAAAGGAGCTTTTTCTTCCTTTTGTCTGGGAGCAATCTGAGAAAGAAAGGAAACATTGAGAACCTGGACTCATGGTTGCTGGAAGAGGCACCAGTGAGAACACTTAACATGAAGCAGTTTAGTATTCTTGCTCTCCCCTTCTGTTTCAATTAGTCATCATGTTCACCTCCTGTAGAACTCACTTCTCTAGCAGCTATAATTCTCAAGTTCTTGATGTCTACTTCCTAGTTCCAAAGCAAAAGAAAAATTTTCCTTCCTGCAAATACAAAGCATTGGCAACCAAAGAGGCAAGGAAAGCATGACAGGAGAATCTAGGCAAGGTTCACTGCTATCTGTGGGTTCTGGTATCAGAGGAATCTACCCCACACCTATGGGAAGGAGAATGGGAGAATGGGACACACCTGTGCAGCCAAAAAACAAACCTTTAGAATAAAACTAGCCAATCCTATAGTAGTACCTGAAACCACATAAAGTGTGACTCAACAAAACTGTAAGTACAAGCATCCCCCACTTATTGGATTGGTTAGGAACCAGAACACCATCCAAAAGTGAAAACTGTTGAAAGTGGAACCCAATCTTTTTTTAGTTTATAAATGTTGCTTTCAATGCTTTTTAGCTAACAAATTGCAAATGCTTCTTTTATCTTGAAAATTCCTGTCACCACCGAAAGATTTCTGCAAAAAGATTCTCGTAAACTCCTTTGGAAATGGGATTAGACCAGGACCTACATCATGGGGGTGGGCAATTTTGGCCTTTAGATCAGCAGAAAGTGATTGAAAAGAGCAGAACGTATTGAATGAATGTGTTCTGGGTATAAAGCAAGGGATACCTATACTACAATTCTCAGTTGTAGTTTCTAAAGTATGTCACAGCACAACTGTTTTTATGTTACCCCCTCTATTAGCCCAAGTTGAGACTCACCAGCAATCTGCTCTTCTGTCAGTTGATCAGCCTAAAAAGAGAGAAAAATAAAGTTAGTTCCTTGAAAAAAATAAGCCAATTACAAATGTGTTATTAAAAATATCCCTTTATTTCTATAACACTTCCCTGAACTGTATATAAACCAAAGCCCTGTCCCATCAAGCTTATGCTATAAACATTTAGAAAATCAAAGAGTTGAAGGGAAAATAAAAGTAGGCAGAAGACTAAGGTGATCTTTCTCAGGAGAGGTGCAACATCCCAGTAAGCCTTTGGTCCCAAAGGGCCAGACCATTGAGTCTATAGACCATTTTCCCAAGTAACCTTTCCAGAAAAATTCTTTTTGGGATAGAGACAGAAATACACTGCTTGTAGCTGAATACACTCTTGAAATACACTCCTTATAGCTGGGACAGGCTGTACTTTAATAAAATCCTTTTTTGTGACTACTTTTTTCTTTCCCACTTATTGCTACTTATTTTCTTTTCCACTTATTGGGAAAGAATAATAAACACCTTGTTCTAGAACAGATTTAAGGAAATACAATATAACTATTGAATTTCCCAACAATATAATGTTGGGCAGATTAAGATTAGCCACAACAGAAAGCTGAAAGGGTTGTCGGACATGAGATATTGTTACTTGTCCATTTCACAATTCTGTAAATATCTCTCTGGCCCAGCAATATACCAAAAACTGAAGCCAACATTGCAAAAAAGAAGATTCACGGTGCAGTACAGAGTAACTACAGGGAGCCCTTGCTCCAGTGTTAAGAACAATTTACTCTGGATTGCAATATGAATTTCCCATAGGTTTTCACTAGGTGGTGCAGTAACTATGGATTGTAGGGTCAGTAAGAGATTATAATCCAGTGTTTTGCAAAGTATTAGTCACAATTTGGTTGTTGGTGAGTTGTGAAACTGACATGATAGCTGACAAGGAAAGTGTATTGAACGCTATGGAAAGTGAGATAGAGCTGCATGTGCACATTTACTTGTGAGTAAGCAAATAAGACTCAGCCCACATCAAATTACAAGCAAAGCTGAACACAATGCCACCAGAATGGTAGTAATTTCAATGAACTGCTCAAGTACGGTAATCTGTCTCAATATAACTATATAGTACTGAGCCCTATGAAAAGCAAAACTATTGTCAATATGCATGTTTGATCATTTGAGTAAGCAAATATGCCTTGTCTCCTATGGAAGGCCAAGCAAAGCGGAACACAAGGCCACTAGAATGGTCCAATCAGATGGACATGTAGCTTCTTTGAGAATAAGTCTCATTGAATTAGAACCCACCACTTACCATAGAACCTACCACCAAGTAAATATGAATAGGCTTTTAGGGTTAAATTTTATGGCCTTCAGTTAAAATTCAGCTATATGTTACTAAAGCATATGGCATATGTATTCTCTTAACACACCTTCCAGCTATCCTGAAATTACACGTGAAACTACACATGCAAAGTTGCCTTTTTATGGCAAACCTAACTTTAAGCATTACCTAAGTTTCTTTACTTGCATTTGATTTTGTCTGGTAGAAAAGATTGTGTGCAAAGTTCATTAAACCTTCATTATATTAATTAAATCTCTTCTAGCAGCCATGAGTGCAAAATTAATTAAATCCTTTTTGAAATGTAATCATTACGTAACCCTTAGATGCCCATCTGGATCCAGAGTCCGGAAATGCAAATTTATGCAAATTGAGCTATTTTTAGATGGGCATCTAAGTTAAAATAACTAATGTTCCCAATTTTTTTTTTCATTTGCATACCCTTTGGCAGCCATTTTTCCATAAATTGTACCATCATATTAGCAAAATATACTCTTATTGCTCTTATTTCAAAGTTGCTCTTGTTTCAAAGTTTTCGGTTTTCAACTACCGATCCATATTTTAAAATATGGTGGTACCTCATGCAAGGAATGCCTTGAATAATGATCTACATAACGAGTTAAAAATCTGTGTGGGATTTTGCCTCACATAACAAGCATGATTCGCATAATGAGTGCCCATTGGCTGGACTCCCTCTCCTCCTGTCTGTATTGGCTGGGCTATAGCAATGAGGCAGGACTTTCTCCTCCTGCCTGCAGTTCATGAAGAGGCCAGCAGAGGGAGCTCAGGAGCCTCTTCAGTAGAGCAACAAAGATGGCTGCTCCTGCAGCCAGCAAACATGTGGACAGCCCAGCCTCTACAGTCTCCACCAGGTAGGAGGGAAGACTCCTACCTCAAAAAAGCCCCCCTCAAACAAACCCCTTCCCCCCAAAGAAGCCCCCCCAACTGGACCCCACTACAACCACCCTCTTCCCTCCCACCACCTTCTCTGCTTGCAGTTTTCCTTTCCTGTGAGCAAGCCCCAGTGGATTAAATGGGGCTTGATTATGAGTAGACAGCATAGGATCTGGCACCTTTGCTGTTGCAGACTGCCTATCTAGTTTGCATAGATAGATCTCACACATAGAGAGGTTCCTTGTTAAAGATGCTCCAAAAGATACCAGTGACTCTTTTAGTGAAAATTAGTCATCCTTGGCCATAAAGGTTTTTCTTTTCATTTTTACTGAACAGAATATAACAGTGTTTTATTACAGTAATTGTGGTCTGTATTATAGTGTTTTGAATTCAATTCCTGTGTTTTGTCATCATTTTTACATAGTTAATATTTTTATATGAATATTTAGTGGGTTTGGGAATATTTTTGGGGAAACTCGTCTGAGTTTCCACTGTTTCCTATGGGAACATCCACTTCACTTAAAGAGCATGCCTCCGGAACGTATTAAGCTCTCTATGTGAGGCACCACTGTATATAAATTGATGACCAGGCACTAGTAGTTGTTAGGGCTTCTGCTATCGGCTAGCTATCTTCTTTCCTGCTAGTCAGTCTAATACAGAATTTCTATTTCAATTATTTTTCAAAAACAGGTCCAACCTTGATTACACTGATTTGACTCAATACGAATGGCCACTGCAAAATCAGTTTTAAAAACTGCTTTTCTACTGTTGTAGAGAGGCAGCTGTTTTCTATTGTTGTAGAGAGGCAGCCATTCTTCAGCTGAGCTAGGCAAAGGCATTTCTATTGCTGACTGTAAGACAAAGTAAGAAAAGCTGTTTTAAAAGAATTGTAAAGGGACTTTTTATTTTTAATTGCATTTATTTAACACATTTTTTGTATCAGCAGGGAGTCCCAGAACCAAACCCTGAAACACTGAGGGACAACCTCATTCCATTAGAAGCAATTGGGGTGCTGGAAGTTGATCTATAAATCTATTTCCCTCCTTTTTAAAATCCAGATTTTTTTTTAATCCACAGGTCTGAATATGCCCTATGCCCTGTATGCCCAAAGATCCTGGCAAGTACTCCTGAAGGTACAGGTACTCCAGACTGAGAACCACTGCTCTATATCAGAACTTTTCAAATTCCTACAAAGGAATCTGGGACCATTATAAGTTATTGTAGTGCAATGCAAGCCCTACAATCATGCTGTTGCTGGGGATAAGAAGGTTTTTTCCCCCACTGACTCGCATCCAGTGTTGGGAGTCCTGGGGCATCCAGGGAGACCTCCTTGCAGGGCTTTCTGTGCCTTCAAAGTCTTTAAAGAAGAACAGACATTTCTGGTTTTTATAATCAAACTGATCTGCACATTGTTTTTTTTTTAGATTTGAAGGCATAGGAACACTTAAACCTGGAACACTTTCACGACTGGCTGCAGGTAAGTGAAATCCTCCCACCCCATTTACGGCATAAGCATGGTCCTAAGGATCATGTTGCTGCTTTCCTCCTCTCCACCCCACAAGGGGACCAGGATAAGTGCTATCCTGGCTGGTGGGCTGTAACCCATCAGCTGCGCAATCATGGCTCTTTATTTGAATACATGTAAGTGATTTCAGTGAATAAAGCTTCAGGACACCAATGTAGATCCCACAGAAAATGACAGCAGCAATTGAAGACATCTTCATTGCTTCCTGATTTGTTAATAAAAGCAAAATGTGACCTGCAAGAATCTCAAGTTTCAGGAATGACCTTAGTGCTGGAAGTTGGTATAGTTCTGCATATTCACACTACATAGATCTTGGAAACCAATAGAGTAGTGGGTTGGCTGTAGAATTATTTACTGAAGACTAGTTTTTATTAGGCTAGTTTTAAAACAATGTCATCAACATACCTCATCTCAATATAATGTAAAAACTATTTACATTACACCAGCTTACTCATATTACTTAAAACATCCTTCCAAATTAACCTTCAAAATGCCAAAGAAAGAACCTTTGACAATTCTGCAGTTCCAACATTTCTGAAGCATAGGACAACTTCCCTGTGAAATATATATGAACACAAAAGAAAAGCATACATTTGAACTAGAAAAAAGGATGCAATCAGAGCCCTTAAGCAGCCTACTAGTAACAGTATTCTACATTCATTAACTATCAGATTCAGACTCTAAGGCCTTGCTAATTGACACTTTACTATTAGCGTCTCCTAGATTGTCTTAAATTTTCATTTAAATATTTATCAGCTTGATCTCTTCTCAGTAGCCAATGCGCCAGCTTAAACCAAGCTTCCCATCAAATTAGATACTAAAGAACTTGAATTTCACACATAGAACTGTGTTATATGCTGAACACAGTGTAACTTTGTTTCAAACATGTACGACAGTGATTTTCAACTTTTTCATCTCACAGCACACTGACAAGGCACTCCCTCAGTTTTTTAACCATTGACAAGGCACACCATGCTCAAATTCCCTAATAATAAATGACCCTCTTCAAATTCCCACAGCACACATGAAAATCAGTGGCATACCAGTGTGCCATGGGCCAGTAGTTGAAAACTGATTGCTTGTTACACTTATGGAACAAGTCAATAAGTCTCAACCTTCCTTGTCTATACTTCTACACTTTGAAGTTTGCTTCAAACAGAAGGGTCAACCAATTTTGAAGCAAAAAGCTTGACAGTTGAGCCACTTTTAAAGCATCTGACCTACCAAGCAGAATCTATACCACTCTTCTGATCCTTCTCCAAGACTTTTGCCAAACTCATACTTACACAATCTTGATTATATGCACTGATACTGGAAAACCAGGAAAGCTTTTTATTCTGCTATACTCCATGTCATTGTTCAGAGAAGCAATTCTCAATATGACTATCCTACTGGGCAACAGTAAGTCTGAGAGGGGCCTCTCAAATTTATCTGCCTGGCATATGATAAATTTGTCATAATAATTCCATCTCCATGCTAATTTCAGCAGCATAAATCTTGACAATTATTGTGGTTTTCATTGATGTGTACTGTGAAGATAAACTGTAGTCTAATAAGTGAAGTTTGCGCTTCACTTGAAGTTTGCACATATGCACTTGAAAGCATCTGTAATGTTGAAAACAGTTGCAAAACCTGGCAACTCTAATGCATTCAAGTGATACAAGTTGTTAACCTGCTTCTCCTTTCAAACTGGAGCATCCCATGTGTATCTGATTACTTTTTCCCCTCACACAAGGTATGACTTGAATAGTGCCATCGTTTATTCCCCAGCATTGTTTTATTGTTTAAGCTTATAATCAAAAGCTTTTAACTGCCTTGATATTAGAAGAGGTGCTTTTTATTCATCTCTAATAAAAAATAGCAGCCTAATATTGAAAAAATATGCAAGTTCATCAGTCACAAGGATCACAGAGTGTGCCCATCAAAATATTTTCATTAGTGAGTCCTATGTTGTTACTATACGTAGTGACTTTTAAAAGTTCTTTATATTAAAAAAATAAAATAGTACTTTCTAAAACAAACAGTGCAGATAGGAAGATTATTTTTTCAAACAGAAAAAGGGGGAAGCAGGGATGAGAATCACGTTAGTTCCATAAGCACTAACAGTTGTAAAACCCTAAAGTAGAGCACAGTAAGCTAGTTCATTCCTTTATTTTTCCATTGAGTTCCATTGATACAAGAGCAGTTTTCTGCAACAGGCATTTAATGTCATGTTTTCAGAAAAGGAGATTAAAATGTGCTGAGATTTTAAAATATTTTGTCCTACTCTGTGATTACTCACTGGTTCAAGACTTGTATTCTACACATGAACATCACATTTTTCAGTTCTGAGACATGATGAAGTGACAAGGAATTATCTAACATTGCCAAAAGATAGGTCATCTTATACCAAATAAATTTCCATTGTGTATATTGTGTATATCAATTATATAAAAACATTCATGTTTGATTTACTATATAAAAAGTTATTTGATATAAAGCATTTGTGCTACACAGAAGCACAAGCCTGAAATATCTGATCATGTAGCTTAGGCATACATTTGTAGCAAAGAAGCGGATCAGAGAGAAGTGAAGCAAGTCTAGAAAACATGATTGAGAATCAGTTCTAAAGTGTCCTTAGAACTGCTAAGTTTATAGTGAATACACCAGATAATATAAAATGTGTAGAATGTGAACACAGCACTGAAACTGGTATGGAAAAGAGGGGAATCAGGCAACTAAGAACTTGTGCGAATGAAGTATATAAATGCATGCTTTAGGACTCAGTATTATCATTAAATGGTGGTCAAGTTCAAAAGAGTTGAATCACTGTATTAGAAGACAGTTGCTTCCAGAAATAGTGTAACTGAAAACATTGCTTTTAACTTAATAGTATTCTATTTGCTATTCTATCCAAGTATTTTATTTGCTATTCTACTCATCACTATTGCTGCTACTGAGCAATAGTCTTTAATTCATATGATAAGGATTGCTCAGGTACTGCTGTTAAGACTCCTAAACCCACTTCTGAACTTTTCCCCATTACACATCTTGTCAGTTAACATCTTTAATTCCTAATGCTGGGAAGAAGTATTGATACCCTAAAGAGCAGCTGCTTTTTCAAACTGCAATTACTTCTAACTCTTAGAAATACTGTAGTCACATGACTTCAAGCAACAGAGAGCCCAGTATCCAGAGTAGAAAAGCAGTTGATCTAGTGCTCTCATTCATCAAAAAATTGCCTGTACAGAGGACAAGGGAAATAGGCAGAAGAGTATTACGGAGAAAGGAATTCAAGGGTTGCAGAGGTGGAAAGAGTATGCCAAAGCAACTTGCTGGAGGTTGGAAAAAAGAAAATCGAAGTGAAAGGACTTTACATAAATGTTGCAAAAGATCCAAATCCTCACCAGTAGGATGTACATACAAAGTAATATTGTTGCAATCAATTTTATGACACAATTGAAAGACAAGGGATCCTGAAGGAAAAGACAGAATTGATTTTTGTCTGCCTCAGATAATGTAGAACTGATTAAAAGTTTCTCTGCATATTTTCCCAAAAAACACCCTTATTTAACTGAGGGTGCAATACTAACCAACTTTTGAGCACTGGCACAGCTGTGCCAGTACAGCATATGCTACATGCTGCAGTTTGGAGGAAGTCATAGAGGCCTCCTCAAGGTAAGGCAATGTTTATTTCCTTATCTCACTGTTGCATTGTCCTTATGTCAATGCTGGAAAGTTGGTTATGATTGCACCCTCAGTATTACTAGCAAATTCAATTCAACTGTTTACAAATTATTTCAAAAAAATTACCTAATTAATTATATGCATGTATCTGAAACATGAATGTTAAGGATGATCAAAGATCTGGCCACTATCATACTGCCTTGTTTGACATTCTTAAGAACTGCCTAATTTTTTTCTTTCACATCACTATTTTTGTCAACAGCAAAGCATCTTCACAACATATTCAAGGTATATATGCAACACACCAAGCAGCTTAAAGAGGGTCACTTTAAGGTGGAGCTCATCAATGCCAGCTTGATTATCACAGTATAAAAACACCCTAAAGGTAGAAAGATACTCAGTAAACTTGTGCTTGTCATTTACAGGAAAAGTATTAAAACTAAACTTTTGAAAGAAGCAATGAATTCCTTAAGTTGGTCTTTCATTATGTAAATCTCTATGGCCACAAATGCTGTAGTTCACATTTCTTGATAGATATACCTTTACTAAAGGTTCCCTGCAGGTTATACTGCTAGCCATGACTGACTGAAGGGTGTGGTGCTCATCCCCATTTCTAAGCAGAAGAGTCAGTGTTATCCAAGGATGCTTCTGTGGTAATGTGGCCAGCTTGACTTTATATCTTCCCACGTCGGTGGTACCTTTTTCAAACTGCTCAGATGGCAGGAGCTGGGCAAGGGGCAGGAGCTGATGCCATCTGATTCTCATGCCCTGGCCTGCTGGTTGACAGGCACAGCATCTTTACCGCTGAGCCATTACACCCTTTACATCAACACAAATTACTCAACCCTACTTGAATAAAAAGGAATTAGCCAAGTTCCTCCAAGCAATTTAGTAGGAAGAGGAAACTCATTATGAAAGTTGAAGACGAAACCATGGTTGCCAAATTAAGAGATCCAGTCATCTCCGTTAACATGCAGCACAACCTCTCATCATGATTTTGTAACAGAACTGAGATTAGGAGTATCAAGTGTCTTGTTCTTGCTCAGCTTCCTCAACGTGTGGGGGGATCTCATTTCAAGTTACTCTTGCCATGTTTAGGAAAGATGCTTTTCCCTTTTTAAAAACCTGAATGCAGGATGCACCTCCTTGAGCCAAGAGACATCATTAGCCAGCTGCTAGTTTATTAGTCATGTTTCCGACTAAGGGGGGGGGGAACTTTTCATTCATCAGGTAGACTTCACTGGACTACAAAATGCACCCTTCCACCTAGTACCTTCCAGGTACTCAATGACGTTTACATCTCCTTAGTACTCCTCAGAAGGGAAGCTCTAACCACTCCCTAGACAAGGCTAACTGGTCCTTTCATCCCAGGCTAACGACTCTTGAGGCCCCAAAGGCGACTCCTTCCCTGATAAGGCACCATCCGCCTCCTTCGACACTCAAGCGCCTCTCCGGCTGCGGCTTAACCCACCGCTCTCCGCCCCCCCCCAACGAAGGCGGTCTCAGCCGCCCCTTCACCCCACCCTCTCTGCTCGATGCCATCAGCGAAGCCGCCCGTCTCCGAGGACCATCTAGGCGCGTTTGGCGGGGTGGGGCACCCGCTCCCCGGGGTAGGGCGGGGAGGCTCTCGGCGGTTCTCCGGGGCCGGAGTCAGGCCTCCCGGGTGGCCGCCGCACCCTCGCGCCCACCAGACCGCAGCTGCAGCGGAGGAAGGGGGCGCGCGCCCTGGGTTGCAAAAGCAACGCTTCAGCCTTCCCACACACAGACAGGACCGATCGCCCAACCCCACAGGGTCTCCACACACCTCCGCCCCCGCCCCGCAGAGCGCTTCGAACGTTCGCTGTTCGAACGCGCGCGAGGAACGTTGGCGCCAACGGTCGCTCCCGCAGCCGTTAACGGCTCCGCTCCACCCTCACCCTCCCAGCGCTGCCCTCCCCCGTCCATCCTCCGCTAACCATGGCGGCTCGAGCCGGGCCCGGTGGTTGAGGTTAAGGCGGGAGTGGCGGCGCACCGACGAGACGGTCTCAGGCGCTCTCGCTCCTCAGACAAACCAATCAACCGTCCGCTCCGCTCGGCAACCTGCCTCGCACTGAGCGCAACGCGCCTGCCAACGGCTCCTCATACGCCGACTCACCTCCCTCCGAGATCCCTCCGCCGACTCCCCCGCCCCTCCCTGAAGCGATAGAAAGCGAGCGAGCGAGCGCGCAGAAAACGAGATCCGGCTCTCCCTTCAGCTGCCTTACCAACCGTCCGCCACACCCGCCTCCTCCGCGATCCTCGTCCACCAAGCCCTGAGGGTGAGAACCCTGGAAGGGAACAGCCCTGAAAGAAACATAACGGCCTCGGTGTGCGTGGTTTAATTTGAATATGCGGGACTATTTTCTTTGGCGGATGAAGACCGAGGCAGGGAAACGTGTGAGTGAGTAGTCACCAACGGCCTCCGCTGATTGGCGGCTTCGTACCTGCAATGCGTCACTCGGGCATGCACAGTCTGAGTTTGGAGCCAGGCGCCCCCTGCTGGGCAGCCGGACTGTGGGAGTCAGGGAGGAGCAGCATCCTGAGTGGAAGGCGGAGCGCTGCTCCCTCCTCCCTGCCCGTGGAAAGTTCCTGAGCTGCATTGGGGAGGAGAGGAACAGGAAGAGCCCAGAAGGCCTATGTGGAAGAGGGAGACGAGGGGGACCCAGTCATACACTGTGGGGTGGAGGAAGGAGCAAGACTCCCAAGCATAAGGCTACACCTTCCTGGGAGTAAGCCCTACTGACTATAGTGGGACTTACTTCTGAGGAGACATGCATAGGATTGGGTTCTTAGGCTGCACACCTACCCACTCCTTCCTGGGAGTAAGCTCCACTAACTATAGTGAGACTTACTTCTGAGGAGACATGCATAGGATTGGGTTCTTAGGCTGCACACCTACCCACTCTTTCCTGGGAATAAGCTCCACTAACTATAGTGAGACTTACTTCTGAGGAGACATGCATAGGATTTGGTTCTTAGGCTGCACACCTACCCACTCCTTCCTCGGAGTAAGCCCCACTGATCATAGTGGGACTTACTTCTGAGGAGATATGCATAGGATTGGGCTGTAAGGCTAAATCCTATCTGCATTTACCTGGGATTAATCCCCACTGATTATAATGGGGCTTACTTCTGAGGAGAAATGCATAGGATTCGGTTCTTAGGTTGCCGTCCTACCCACATTTACTTGGGTGTAAGCCCACTGACTATAATGAGATTTCTGTGGAAACCTGCGTAAGGTTGGGCTTTGGTCTGCAATTCTCTCCACACTTAGTTTGGAGTAAGGTACAAAGGGACTTCTGGGTAGGCAGGTAAAGGCTTAGGTTCTCAGGTGGCAATCCTACCCACACGTCCCTGGGAAGGGAGCCACATTGGCTATAATGGGACTTATGAGTAAATATGCAAATGCTTGGGCAGTGCTTAAGCAGTGGCTGGGGTTCAATTGTAAACCTTATAAACACGCTTGCTCAAACTGGCTTTGGAGTTAGTATGCCTGGACCTCATTTGAGCACAGACAACATGGGGAGACATTTCTCCCATTAGGAATGTGAACCTATAAATGCTTTCCAGAGAAATGAGAGACCAATCCTATGCATATCTACTCAGAACTAGCCCTACTATCCAGAGTAACTACAGGAAGACATAGGAGGCACTTACTCTGAATTGCTCTATGCATTTCCGATAGGTTTCCCATAGGTGGCACCGTAACTAGCAGGCCTCCGTCAGTCTTGAAAGACTATGGTATCATGCTCAGCGCTGCATACACTGCATGTGAAGCACGAAAGCCTGGGTTAGATTGTTATGGAAGATAGGCTGTTACCCACGCAGCAAATCCCCCCTCTCCACGCCACTGAATGGAAAGGCAGAGCCGAAACGATTGGATCCAGCTGGGGTCGCAGAGCTGGGCTAAGGATAGGCGCTCACCCTGTCTTGTGGGGCCGACCTGGGTCTCGAACCCTGGCCTGCTGGTTAACAGGCACAGCGTCTTAACTGCTTGCACCACCCACAGCCCAACGGCACCATAACTACATCGGTATAAAAATATGTAAAAAAATTTGGCACTGTAATTACATCGGTGTAAAAAGTCCTATAGTTGGATTGTAGCCTAAGTCCCATTATAGTTAGTGGTACCACCAGGTACCGTAAATATGGATAGAATTGTAGCCTATGACTCTGTGGAATGTGCAATACTGTAATTCCAAAAATAAGGATTGGTAATGGGTCTGAAAGGTGGGTTCTTAGGAAATGCAGAGTTCAGGGAATAAGATCACCACTGCTGGACCATTGATTGTTAAACCAAGGTGGGAGGAGTAGCAAACACAACAGAAGACAGGAGAAACCTTCAGGAGGATCTGGATAAACTGGAATATTGAGCTGTAACAAATAGAATGGAGTAATGGGCTCATTTGTTCATAGCTGCTTCTGAAGGCAGAACTAGAACCAATGGGTACAAACTGCAAGAGAGGAGATTCCGGTTGGATATCTGGAAAAAATTCCTGACAGTGAGGGTGGTTTGGCAGTGGAACAAATTGCCAAGGGAGGTGGTGGACTCTCCCTCACTGGGAATCTTCAAGCAGAGGCTCAACAAGCACCTGTCGGGGATGCGCTAGAGGATTTCTTGCTGCAGGCAGGGGTTTGGAATAGATGACCTTCTAGGTCCCTTCCAACTCTATGATTCTATGAAATGACCCAGATTGTTAAATACACATAATTCTTTCTGCAGTCAGGAAAAAGTGGTGGTGGGAACTCCTTTTTGAATTACCAAGTTCTGTTGCTGTATAGAGAGACAGAAAATAGGAATCTGCTATCTTATTTGAAACATCTAATTATACCAAGGTCAAGACCCCTAGTAACATCATTTAACAGAAATGCTGATGTCCTTTTAGACTTTTTTTAAATGTTTAGAATCCCTTTGATGTGGATGTTGAGTAGTTAATTGGACATGTTCAGAGATATGAAGCCAGTCGACGTTCTGTAAACTGAATTAATTCTCATGAGATACATTCAGTCAGATGCATTTGCAGGTGTAACCTATAATGTATGACAGCATAAGCTGAAATAAATTAAGGGGTTACCAAACTGTTAGTGTTGTGATATGCTCTACAAAGGACAAAATATGATATCTGCGGTCAAGCCACTTAAGTGTGTTGTCAAAGTTACTCATCCTCAGCTGCAATTTTGACCATTGGCCCTTGGTGAGCTGACAATAAGGATAATCAATACAAATGTAAAAAGAGTTTACTTAAGTTGAAGCAGACCACAGGCAAAACACATTCACACACAAGTAAGTAAACATTGCTGATGCAAGACATAACCGTTCCTCCCTTCAAACCTTTCTTCCAAATCTGAGCTGTTTTCTAACATAGCCTCAGAGGTCAAGAAGAAGTCATTCACCAGGGAAAACATAGGCAAAAGCTGCCGCTGATGGTCGGACTGGCTCCTCTGATGGAAGAAGCTTAGAACCTCAGGTCACTAGCTGAATCCCACTGACCAGGAAAACCTGAGAGCCGTGTGCAGTTTATAGCCAGGTTTGCTCAATGGGGCCCCTGGTTCTGCACACAGCACACTAAGGACTGTCAGTGCAATCCTAATGATGTCAAATATGAAGTAAGTCCCATTGTGTTCAATAGTACATACTCCCAGGAAAGTTTGGTTAGGATTGCAGCCTGTGTTGAGGAGGACCTGAAGAGAGTTTTCAATAAGGTCCCTTTCCCTCTTCTTTTGCTTCCTAAAATAGCAATGGTTTAAGCCAGGAGGATCCAAAATTTTTGGCAGGAGGGCCACATCATCTCTCTGACATTGTGTCCGGGGCTGGAAAAATTATTTACACTTCAAATATGAATAAAATTACATAACTTTATGTATGTATTAGTGTATTAGAAACAGATCCAGAGAAATAGTGTATTAGAAACAGTGTATTAGAAACAGATCCAGAGAATTACATGGCTTGACTCAGGGCCCGATAGAAGGTCCTTGTTTCAGGATGCAGCACCACATCTGGCCCTTGGGCCAGGGTTTGAACACCCCTGGTTTAAGTTGAAAGAAGATCAACCAAACAGGAGCTTCATTTATAATAAGCCTTACAAGTAACATTTAACCAGTCAGGAGCTTGGATGAACTCAAGGCTTGGTAAATAACAAAACAAGGGTAAATCTATACAGTATACTGTAAATAAAACTGAAAAGTCTCACTCCCTCACTCACTGGCCAGCCATCAATGGCCAGCCATCAATGGCCAGCCAAAACCACTGGACCTAGAAGTGTGAAATTTGGGGACAGTTTTCCTTCTGTGTTGGAGGCACCCACTAAAAACCAGTTTTTGGAAATTCCAACGGGAAGGGGGTGAAAAGGGGCGCAACGCATTTTCCTCCCTATACTTTGCATTGAGAATTGCTGACTCAGCAAAATTCCACCCCAACTGCTGGGCCTTAAGCATGGAATTCTGGGAGTTCCTTCTGTCACCTGAACTCCCACCAAGAACCATCTGGAGACATTTAACAATTCAGGGGCTGAAAAGGGGGCAACGTGTTTCTGTCCTATACTTACCATGGGAGACTAAACAACATCCAGCCAATTTGGTGCTCAGATCCTGGTGCACTGGGGGATGTTGTTCGGAGGAAGAGGTTGCGCTGGCGAGGATGCTGCGCATGAGGGGAAATTGCGCATGAGGGGAAATTGTGCATGGGGGAAGTTGCGCATGCAGGAAAGTTGTGCAGGGGGGAAATTGCACATGGGAGGAAGTTGCGCATGGAGGGAAGTTGCGCATGGAGGAAAGTTGCGCATGGGGGGAAAATTGCGCACGGGGGGAAAGTTGCGCACGAGGGGGAAGTTGCGCACGAGGGGGAAGTTGTGCACGAGGGGGAAGTTGCGCATGGGGGGATGATGCACATGGAGGAAAGTTGCGCATGGGGGGATGATTCACCGGAGGAAGTTGCGCACGGGGGAAGTTGCGCACGGGGGGAAGTTGCGCACGGGGGGAAGTTGCGCACGGGGGGAAGTTGCGCACGGGGTTTGATGCATATGGGGAAGTTGCGCATGGGGGGTTGATGCGCATGGGGGAAGTTGTGCATGGGGGGTTGATGCGCATGGGGGAAGTTGCGCATGGGGTAACTTGTGCATGCTGGGTTGATGCGCATGGGTGAAGTTGCGCTTGGGGGGGTTGATGTGTATGGGGAAGTTGCGCATGGGGGGTTGTTACGCCTGGGGGAAAGTTATCCACGGGGGGTTGATGATTATGGGGGAATGGCATACGGGGGAATTTTACTCCCGCAACACGGGTACGCCTTTCACTAGTTTCTAATATAAGAAGAGGCCTTCCAAAAAAAATTCCAGTTTTCATTTGCCAATGATATTTGAAGAAATTTAGGACTTCTTGGGGGTTCTGAACCCAAAAATGGAATTAATTTTACCCAATTGACTAGTTTGGGGGTATGGTAAAGCCACCCTTTAAGCTGGTTCAATAAGCCATGGCTTCCTTATGAGGAAACTGAATCTGCATATAAGGCAGGGTGACTGCCTTCAAAGCATTGATTGTTCCCACAGTGCAATCCTGTATATGTTTACTCAGAAGCAAATCTCATTATGTTCAGTCCAGCTTACTCCTAAGTAAGTGTTTCAGCCTTAGGCTGCAATCCTACACACACTTTCCTGGAAGTAAACCCCATTTAACACAATGTGCTTTACTTCTGAGAAGATGTAAATAAATAAATAGTAGATTTGATTGCACTGTAAGTATCCTAATAAATTTCAGTCTCATAATTTTTGCCCTACACAAAATTTATAACCTATATAACCTATATAGTATAGTGTTTTTTAAATTTATAACCTATATAACCTATATAGTATAGTGTTTTTTATCAACCATATCTTTTAATTCTAATGTGCTATGAGCATATAAACAGAGATATATAAATCTTTTAAGTAGAGGAAATGACATATGGATTTAGTAGCATATTGAGTAGCTCTCCTGCAGCTCACCGGGAACTACTTGTTACAACCTGGCTGGAAAGTCTAGGTGCTTGGATTAGAATGGTACAACTTAATTACATATGTCTAACTTCAGCTTAGGATGACAGTAGCAGCTTGAAAGCTACATGGGTACAGAATTACACACAGCACTACAAGACTTCTGTAAAACTGCTTGTAGTAATGGCATTGGGCCAGAAATAATACTGTTACTGTAAGAAGCCCCTAGATCTAACAGGCTGCATGACCAGAGGCTTTGAATAATTCATCTATATAAAGAATCTATTTAGTTGCAAATGTGCATTTTAATTATTCTAAGCAACCAATTGGTATGCAAGCTTGTGTGATAAAACCAGAGTTTAGTTTTGGATCAGTCCATCCTGTGTGAAAGAGCCTTTGTGTTTAATAGAATGTTAGGGTTTCTTTAAGGAAATGGAAAACACAATTAAAATGAGGGGGTTAAGAACCTACCTATCCACTTTGATCTACACTGGAAGCCTCGTTCTCTATCTATCATTGGCGTGGTGAATGGGCAGACAGGACATGTCCCTCTTTTAATTTTGAAATTCTTCCTTCCATAGGGCTTTTCAATAAGGCTGCAGTGACTCAGCTGGTTAAGACACCATGCCTGTCATCCAGCAGGCCAGCTTTCAAGGACTTGGGTGCTGCAAGATGAAGTGAGCTCCCTTCCGTAGCCCAACAGCTATGGCTGCTGCCTGTATAGGCATTAGGGCAACTTACAGCCAATCATGGCTGGAAGGACGATCTGCCAGGAGCTGCCAGAGCTTTTCAAAGTTTACCTCTCAGTGAGCAACAAGTCTTCAGGGCTTCAGTGATTTAGAAACTTGTGTGATACAAATTGACTGCAGTGACTGCTAGTGTTGTGAGGTGTACTATTTGATATTTCTTAAGTAAATCTATATACTATTAAATATAACTGAAAAGTCACTGACTGACTGATATACCCACTCATCAACACCCAGCCAAAATTGTCAGGCCTAGAAGTGTGAATTTTGGGAGGTGTTCTTCCATGATGGAGGCACCCACTAAGAACCAGTTTTCAGAAATTCCAACCGGAAGGGGCGCAACACATTTTCCTCCCTATACTTTACATTGAAGAAACCTCGACTGATCAAGGCCCTGACCCAACCACTGGAACTAGAAGTATGAAATTTGGGGAGGTTGTTCCTTATTTGTAATCAACACCCACCAAGAAATGATGTTGAGAAATTAAATTCTTAAGGGGGTGAAAAGGGGTACAATGTGTTTCTGTCCTATACTTAACAATGAAGATGGACTGATCAACACGTAGCCCAGGGGCATCAGTAGGATTTCTGTCACCTGGTGTGGGAGGCCAGCGCATCAACCCATACATAATTGCCCCATGCATTGGGGGGAGAATAATATGAATGGTGGACGTGGTTATGTGCCATTGCCTCACCTCCACTGATTTTAGTCACACATTTTAATAAAATAAAGATATTTCAAAGTGGTTTGTTTCACTGCATTCTGTAAATTACACATTCAAAGGTGTATAACATGATGGGATTATTTTTACAAACCATTATTTTAGTCATTTAGGTCACAAGGGTTGCCACCCTCTTCAAGGGTGCCCTCTTTCTTACATTCTAGTAGTGTCCCTGGTTGGGACCATTTTGGAAGTCTTGTACTTTCCTGGACTGACCTTCCACTCCAGCCAAGGCATGCTTGCTTACTCGCCAGTAAACACAGCTATGCAGTTTACATCATTTTCAGTGAATTCAGTGCAATCATCAGGGACCTCCTTCTGGGGTAATTTGTGGGGGCTGTGTTCATTGGATCAGGATAGAAAGGTGCTATTTCAAAACTGACTTTTGCGTTAGAACCTGCTCTTCAATACAAATCCAACAGTATATGACATAATGGGGTTTGACACACCATCACAAAGTTGCAATTTTTAGGTCCCACCATCACACCCCGTGGGCATGTCACACCCTAGTGATGCCACTGATCCAGCCAATTTGGTGCCTGGGGTCTGATGCACTGGGAGGACATGCATGGGGGGATAAAGCACATGATCGGTTGAAGCGAATGGGATGGATGCACATGGCGGGATGATGTGCATGGCAGGTTGATGCGCATGGACAATGTACATGGGGGAATGATGCACATGGATGGATGATGCGCATGATGGAATGATGCACATGGTGGGATGTTGCGCATGGGGGGTTGGTGCGCATGGAGAATAATGTGCATGGGGGAGATGTTGCGCATGGGGTTGATGGGTTGATGTGCAATGGGATGATAAGATGGGATGGCACACAGGGTGGATAATGCCTGGGGAGGGTACTTTACTCCTGCAACGCAGGTACATTTCACTAGTGTTATAATTTCTTTTTGGAAATATTGCATTAAATTTGATTAACAAATGTTGAGGATAACCAATCCACAGTAAAAAAAAATCTTTACTATAAGTTAGGATAAAAACTTCAGAAAGTCTCATTTTCTAGTGTGCTAAACATTAATGCAATGCTGAGCCAAACAAGTAGTAAGAGGATTGCCCATAATTCTCATTTAGACCCCAAGAAATTCAGTCAGATTTACTCATTAATTCTGTCTTTTAAGCTTCTCATATCAGCTATCATTTTTAAAAAATAAAAAAGCATTTTATCTGAGAACATGCTCAGTATTTAATAAGAGGCATTGCAGCTCATTTATTTTACATTTCATTTATTTTACACTGTCATTTATTTTACACAAGCAAAACCCGCCTTGCGGGAATAAAATACCCTCCCAACACCTCCCATTGCATAGCAATATTCCCTTGAGCATCAACCGTTCCATGAACATCATTCCTGCATTCACAACATCCCCCATGCGCCTCAACCCCCCATGCACCTCAACCCTGCAGGTGCAAGATCCCCCCATGTGCATCAACCCCCCATGCGCAACAACCCCCCTTGGCACCATCCCCCCCTCTCTCACAGTGAATCAGGCACTGTGCACCAAATTGGCTGGATGTTGATCAGTCAGTCTTCAATGTTAGGTATAGGACAAAAACACATTGTGCCCCTTCCCCCCACCCCCTTTAAGGTTTAAATTTCTCAACATTGGTTCTTGGTGGGTGTTGATGTAACCGAAGGAGCACTCTCCCCAAATTTCATGCTTCTCAGTCCAGGGGTTGGGGCAGGTTGATCAGTATGGGATTTTTAAATGGAAAGTACAGTGGGTGCCTTGTAAGACAAACATAATTTGTTCCAGAAGCATGTTTGTCTTATAAAGCGTTCTTTATACAAAGCGGATTTTCCCATAGGAAATAATGGAAACTCAGACAATTGGTTCCACAACCCAAAAGTATTCATATAAATATATTAACTGTATGTAAAAATGACGACAAAGTACTGTAACTGAATTCAAAACACTGTAATATAATACAGAACACAATTACTGTATTATTAAATTAAAAACACTGTAATATACTGTAATTAAAAACACTGTAATATACTGTACAGTAAAACAGAAAAGAAAAACCTTTATGGCCAAGGATTACTAAAAGAGTCACTGGTGTCTTTTTGAGCAACTTTGATAAGGAACCTATCAATGTGACATTGCCTGTTATTAAACAGATTCATTGCTTGTAGTGCTACAGCCTTATTTGGGTGGTGCTTTTCTGCAAAAATGCTGTGTCAATGCAAGAGGGCTATACTACTAGCCATCCTACAACTGATATTGGATCTATGATGAGTTGATTTGATTCCATGTTTCCTCTGAATCGGTGCTGGGCAACAGCAAAGAGAGGTGCAAAACAAAATTGAATTGTTGAATTTCACAAACCAGTCATGTTGTTTCTTCTGAGCTCAAGGGAAAGAAATAGAACCAATTGTGAAAGAGAGCTTGTTGATAAGCATCAAATCTAATTTCCTCACTTTCCTGCCATCTTTTCTGTCCCCCAATATGCCTATCTCTTGCCAAGGAGGGCGTTTAGAGGTCTTGGATACTAGATCTGATGATATAGGCATTCAGGAATTGGAAAAGAATTTTTAAAGCCCTTTTACTTAATCAGAATAGTTAAATGTCTCTAGTCTTAAAAGTGCCCTTGGAAATGGAGTCATGCTGGCACAAATTATAGAACAATGGGTAGGACAATCTATCTTTTGTCTTTAATCTGTAGACTTAATATTTCAGAATCCCCATCTATAGCACACATAGATCTGTATTCATCTACTGATCTTTGAGGGTAACAACAGAGAACTTTTAGTGATGACAATATTTGTATCTGTAGAACTGTTCTGTAAGGGACCTCCTATATGCAAATTAACAAATTCAACAAATTCAGGGAGAGCTTAGAACCCTGCAGAGAGAATCCTTGCAACTTTCAAAACATCTGTTCTTCTGTCCAATAATCATCTCCTAATTTATTTATTTAAAGGATTTATACCCCACCTTTCCCATGCTAACATAAATTTCCAAGGTGGCTTACAAAGCTTTAGTTCCTCTCCTCCTGCTACCCAGCAAGGTCGGTGAGGATGAAAGTGAATAACTAGCCCAAGGTCACTAGGAAGCTCCATAACCAAGGAAGGATTTGAATCTGGATCTTCCAGGTCTCAGTCCAACTCCCTAACCACTACACTATCCTGGCTCCTAAATTTACAAATCTAGTACCTAGTACTGTGTTGGCCACAATTACATGTAGACAAAAGATGCTGTGTGCCCCAGTATGGTACCTCTGGGCAAGAAAGACTTTGATATATGCACAAAATGGTATATAATAAAATGATATAAGCATGAGGGCCAAGTAAATAGTAATCAAATACAAGCAGTATAGTATGTCCGTACAAGCCAAAGCAGGTCTACTCAGAAGTAAGATCCATTAAGCTCAATGGAATTTATTCCCAAGTAAGTGGGTGTAGAATTGCAAGTCTTTGGCATTATTCTTTTGGCAAAGCCTAAATATATACAAGATGTGGTTGGTGACCACTCACCTATGATGGCTGCTGGGAATGGACACTGAAACCTCACTAACAGTTGTAAATATTTGTTTTCAATCTTTAGACTAGAAGTTAAGCAACAACCAAAACAAAGTATTCCTTAAAATGGTGCAACAGTGCATGTTATGGAGTTATGCAGCCTGAATTATATTATAATTTTCTAGATGCAAAATGGATCTAAGACAAAACTATATGACTGGATTTGACAAACTATATTTGTCCGGATTTTTAGCCTCCTGTCTGGGTGTCCTACATTTTGGCTTAATTGTCCTACATTTTGGTTTCATTTTTTAACTTCGCGATGGTGTGCAATACCCCATCATAGCACATGTCGTTGGATTCATATTGAAGAGCAGAATCCAAAGCAAAAATCAGTTTTGAGATATCTTCTTCCTATCAAAAGTTATGGCCAAAAACCAAAAAACAAAAATATAAAAACAAAAAATTACATTTTTTGGCAATTTTTTTAAGCGGGTAGGAATTTTGGCTTTGGGGGGTAGGAATTTTGGCCTTGGGGTTCAGGAATTTTGGGTTTGGCATCCTGAGCTCTGGAACACCCTCTTTTGGAGGTTATGTGCCCCTCTTTGTGCCTTGCTTTCCACCATAGAAGACCTTGTTCATACAGGCATTTGCCTATAGATTGCAGTTCTCTCTTGATTCTGGCTACTGCTGTATATCTCATATTTTAATCTGTTTTTGTTTTATATCTTGATGTTGTTTTAACTAACTTGCTAATTTGTTTTTGCTTTTCTGTTGCACACCGTGTTGAGGGCAGCATATAAATTAACTAAATAAAACTTCACTAAATTCTAGGGCATGATGTCTTTAAAAATACAAAACACAGAGTTACAGTGTTCTGTCTTTTGCTAAAAAGAAATACATGACTCACTCCTTGTAAGGAGTGACAGTAAGATAATTAGGGAAGTAGCAGCAAAGCTGGGGTTCAGTTTTAGGTGGTAAACCAGGTTAAGAGTCAGTAAAAGTCAAATTGGGAAGCATCGGATTGGAAACAGAGATCATGCTATCTCCCCCATAAACAAAATCCTGTAATTGTAAGGTAGGGCTGTGGGTGGCGCAAGCAGTTAAGACACTGTGCCTGTTAACCAGCAGGGCAGGGTCTGAGACCCAGGTCGGCCTCACAAGACAGGGTGAGCTCCTGTCCTTAGCTCAGCTCTGCAACTCCAGCTGGATCCAATCGTATTGGCTCTGCCTTTCCATTGGACTAATTCAGTGGCGTAGAGAAGGGGGATTTGCTGCTTGGGTAACAGTATATCCTCCATAAAAATCCAACCCAGGCTTTCGTGCTTCGCATGCAGCGTATGCAGCGCTGAGCACGATACCATAGTCTTCCAAGACTGATGGAGGCCTGCTTTTTTTTTAAGGTAGAAGTCTATCTTCCCCTACTTAGAATCATAGAATCATAGAATCATAGAGTTGGAAGGGACTAGTAGGTCATCTAGTCCAACCCCCTGCCTGCAGCAGGAATTCCCCCTAGAGCATCTCCAACAGGTGCTCAACAGCTGCTTGAAGATCCCTAGTGAGGGAGAGTCCACCACCTCCCTTGGCAATCTGTTCCACTGCCGAACCGCCCTCACCGTCAGGAATTTTTTCTGGATTTCCAGCCGGAATCTCCTTTCTTGCAGTTTGTACCCATTGGTTCTAGTTCTGCTTTCAGAAGCAGCTATGAACAAATTGGCCCCTTCCTCCCTATGACAGCCCTTCAGGTATCTGAAGAGGGCAATCATGTCTCCCCTCAGCCTCCTCTTCTCCAGGCTGAACATCCCAAGTTCCCCCAACCTTTCCTCGTAGGGCTTCCCTTCCATCCCACTGATCATTCTTGTCGCTCTCCTCTGGACTTGCTCCAGCTTGGCTGCACCTTTCTTCAAGTGAGGTGCCCAGAACTGAACACAGTGCTCAAGGTGAGGTCTGACCAATGCTGAATAAAGAGGAACTAGAACTTCTCGTGACTTGGAAGCTACAATCCTCTTAATGCAACCTAAAATGGCATTTGCCTTCTTTGCAGACACATCACACTGCTGACTCATGTTCAGCTTGTTATCCACGGCGACTCCAAGATCCCGCTCACATGTTGTGCTGCCAAGCCAAGTATCCCCCATTTTATACCTATGTTTTTGGTTTTTATTGCCTAAGTGCAGAACCTTGCACTTCTCCCTGTTGAAATTCATTCTGTTTGTTACAGCCCAGTATTCTAGTTTATCCAGATCCTCCTGGAGGTTTCTCCTATCTTCTGATGTGTTTGCTACTCCTCCCAGTTTGGTGTCATCTGCAAATTTGATCAGGCTCCCCCGTATCCCTTCCTCCAAGTCATTGATGAAAATGTTAAAGAGAACTGGTCCCAAGACAGAGCCTTGGGGGACCCCACTAGAAACTGACCTCCAGGTTGACACAGAACCATTTACTAAAACCCTTTGAGTGCGGCCATCGAGCCAGTTGCAGATCCACCTAACAATTGCCCTGTCTAGCCCATATTTTTCCAACTTCCTAATTAAAATGTCATGTGGGACTTTGTCAAATGCTTTGCTGAAGTCAAGATAAATGACATCCACAGCATTGCCATTGTCCAGTAAGCTCGTAACCCGATCAAAAAAGGAGATCAGATTTGTCTGGCAAGATTTATTCTTGGTAAATCCATGCTGGGTTGTTTTGATCACCGAGTACTTGTCTAGATGTGCACAAATTGTGTGTTTTATGATTTGCTCTAATATCTTGCCCGGGATTGAAGTCAAACTGACTGGTCTATAATTTCCCGGGTCTTCTTTTTTCCCCTTCTTAAAAATTGGGACTACATTTGCCCTCTTCCAGTCCAGTGGCACTTCTCCACTCCTCAAGGATTTCACAAAGATGAACGACAGAGGCTCTGCAAGGACATCTGCGAGTTCCTTCAGAACTCGAGGATGCAGCTCATCCGGTCCAAATGACTTGAATTCATTTAGGCCAGTTAAGTGGTTTTGAACCAGTTCTCTGTCAATCTTAATCTGTTCTTCTGCACCATCCATGTTTTCATTACCTCTTAGGGGATGTAAACACATCCCCGAATCAGTCAATGATCCCGCACCCCCATCTGCACAGCCCTCCTTCTGTGAATAGACGGATGCAAAGTAGGAGTTGAGCAGCTCCGCCTTCTGCTGGTTTCCAGACACCTGTTGTCCATCCTTGTCCAAGAGCAGCCCCACCCCCTCGTCTCTCCTCCTGTTCCTTTGGGCATATCTGAAGAAGCTCTTTTTGTTATCTTTGACTCCCCTGGCCAGCCTCAGCTCATACTGAGCTTTAGCATCCCTGACCCCCTCCCTACAGGACTGGGCTACCTGCCTGTACTCCTCTCTGGTGATCTTTCCAGTCTTCCACTCCCTATACTTCTCTTTCTTTAACTTCAGCTGATCCCCAAGTTGCCTGTGGAGCCAACCTGGTTTTTTCAGCATTTTCCCCCCTTTCTTTTTTATTGGAATTGTTTCTGACTGTGCTTGTAGAAGCTGCCTCTTAAGGAGCTCCCACCCATCTTGGGCCCCTTTCCCCATTAGATCATCAACCCATGGGATCCCACCTATGACTCCTCTAAGCCTGTTGAAATCAGCTTTCCTGAAATCCAACATATACGTTTCACTCTGCACTCTTTTTATTTCCCACCTTATTCTAAATTCCAGCAGCTCATGATCACTTTCCCCTAAAGTTCCCACTGTGTTGACCTGATCAACCAGTTCTTCACGATTTGTTAAGATCAGGTCAAGGATGGCCCCTCCCCTTGTCGTTTCCTCCACCTTCTGGACCATAAAGTTATCTTCCAGGCCCATCAGGAATCTACTGGAGCTTCCATGTTTGGCTGAGTTTGTCTCCCAGCAAATGTCTGGGTAGTTAAAGTCCCCCATTACTACTACCTCATATTTCCTTGCAATGCCTGCCAGTTGTTCCAAGAAGACATCGTCTACTCCTTCTCCTTGGCCTGGCGGTCTATAGTAGACGCCCACCACAATGTTTTGTTTCTTATTTTCCCCCCTTACTTTTACCCAAACACACTCCACAGGGATATCCGGACCACTCTCCTGGATTTCAGAACAAGTATATATGTTCTTGACATATAATGCTACTCCACCTCCCCTTTTGCCACTTCTGTTCCTCCGGAACAGCTGATAGCCTTCCAATTGTGTGTTCCAGTCATGGGAGTCGTCCCACCAAGTTTCAGTTATTCCTATCAAATCAAATTTCCCTTCACTTGCTAAAAGCTCCAGCTAATCTTGTTTATTTCCCAGGCTCTGTGCATTTGTGTAAATGCAACTTAAGCCCTGGAGGTTGCAACTCAATGCATTTCCCTCCTTTTTTGTAAGGCCAGGCCCCTCTAAAGATTTTTGAGTTACAGCTGTGCCCTGGCAATTTCCATCCAGAGCATTTTCCTTATTCCTAGGTTCCCTTTGGACGTAACCCACCCCCTTCTTATTTAGTTTAAAGCCCTCCTGATAAGGTTGGCCATCTCCTGTCTGAAGACACTCTTCCCCCAACCCATAAGATGTAGTCCATCCTTTGCTAGGAGTCCTTCCTCAAGGAAGTTCATCCTGTGATCCCAGAATCCAAATAACTTCCCGATGACACCATTTTCGAAGCCAGCTATTGACCTGAAAAATCTTGCTATCTCTCTGAGGACCTTTGCCAATTACTGGGAGGATGGATGAGAATACCACCTGGGTATCCCCCAGGTCCTTAATCTTCCTCCCCAGAGCTTCATAATCCCCAACTATCTTTTGGAAAGTTTCCCGAGCTGTATCGTTTGTTCCTACATGGATGAGTAAGAACAGGTGACGATCAGCAGGTGTGATCATCCTCGGTAGCCTCTCCGTGATATCCCGTATCCTAGCACCAGGGAGGCAGCACACCTCACGGGAAAACGGGTCTGGTCGGCATACAGCTTCCATGCCCCTCAGGAGAGAATCTCCAATCACCACCACCCTCCTCCGTGTGCTCCTTCTGTGTCTAGCTTCCCCCACACTAACTGGTTGTGGCTGCTGTCTATGAGGGGGATCTGTAGGCATGCCAGTATGGGCAATGCCAGGATCCGGTGTAGGTGTGCTAGCAAGAGGAACTTCTGCCAGCATGGTGGAATCTGAGAGACTCTGGAAACGGTTGTATAGCTCCAGTGGTTCTCGACTGCTTCTGCCCCTTTTTCTCCTGACTGTCACATGTCTCCATGAAGAGACATCATTGCTGGAGTCCCCACTGGTGTCATCCCTCTGGAGAAGTTCCGTGTGTGTTGTATCAAGGAACTTCAGATGCCTTAATTTGACGAAGGGTGGAAACTTCACCCTCCAATGCTGCCACCTTCTCCTCCAACAGTGCAACCAGTTTGCACTTGCAGCATCGATAATCCCCGGGGTCCTTGGGCAAGAAGACAAACATGGCACACGTGGTGCATGTCACGACTGCGCCCTTCCCTTCCATCTCCTGTCAACTTCACAAGTCCTCCTTGCTCACAGGCTCCAGTCCACAGGATCGCACCTCAGGCCCTAATAAAGCCCTTGAAAGCTCCTCCCACCAGGCAACCAGCCAATGGACACCTAGCAGCAATTAAGCACTCAGCTAAGCAGCCCCCCTCCTCCACTCACCTGGGACTCTGTGTTCCCTCTCACCTCTCCTCTGAAAAGGAGGCTGAACCAGGAACAGGCCCTAATAAAGCCCTACAAAGCACCTCCCACCAGGCAACCAGCCAATGAACACCTAGCAGCAATTAAGCACTCAGCTAAGCAGCCCCCCTCCTCCACTCACCTGGGACTCTGTGTTCCTTCTCACCTCTCCTCTTCTTCTTGGTTCTACTTCTTGGGTTCTCAGTTTTTGTTGACCCTAATAAAGTATTAAAGGTGAAGGTGTCCCCCACATGTTGTACTTCTAGTCATGACTGACTGTAGGGTGCAGTGCTTATCCCCATTTCTAAGCTGAAGAGCCAGAGCTCCAAAGACATCTCCGTGGTTATGTGGCCAGCATGTCTATACACTAAGGTGCATGGAGCACTGTTACTTTCCCACTGAAGTGGTACCTCTTTATCTATTTGCATTTCCTTGCTTTCAAACTGCTAGGTTGGCAGGAGCTGGGAAAGGGATAGGAGCTCACTCTATCTTGTAGCACCCAGGACTCAAACTCTAACCTACTAGTTGACAGGCATGGCATCTTAACCACTGAGTCACCACAGCCCTAGTAATAAAGTTTTTCCTTACTATTATTTTTCTGTTTGCAATTTTTATAGGAAGATTACAATTTTTTCATCTTTTTTCAAAGCTTATAGAAATAAGGGAAGGCACATATCATAAAGCATGTTTATGATGCTAAAAGCAACCTAGTCCTAGCCAACCCAAAAGCAACCTAGTCCGAGCCAATCTGAATGATAGAAAAGCTAAGAGAAAAATATGTTTCTGGTAATATTATACGTGTAACAGAGCCATACTGTGAGAAAAAAACTTTATTTAAACTGATTTGCATGAATAACTGTTTAATACTTTATTTCAGTTCAGAGCATATGCAAATGAACTTCTCATTTCCACACCTGGACAGGTAGTAGGCAGCAGCCATATTACTATCCATGTTTCAAAGGAATTCAGGACCTTCAGCTTTTTGCATAATTTTTTAAAAACCTGAATAAAAATGTCACAAATGCTCTAGAATGACAACAAAGCTCAATTAATTACAAGTAATTAGGCTTGCCAGATGTCCCACATTTCCCTACAATGAATGTCCACTGGCCAAAGATTACTTTAAGGCTAGCTAGCACCACCTGGCCATTTTACCAATAATGTCGTCTCCCTGCCAATATGTGGTCCAATTTTTCCAAAGCAATCTGTCACTCTGACACACACAGAAATACTGGCATACTGTTAGCGGGGCATAGAGCAGAAACTGAAAGCTGTTTTCCTTGTTGCTTCCTGGAGATAGCAGAGTTAACCTAGTAAATGCGGTTCACTAAGAAAAATACTATAATAGACCAATAGGACAAATAAGGATTGCAAGCTCATCCAAACTTGACTGGCAGTAAGTAGGACTATAATGAGTATATTGGTATACTAACCATAGTGGAATTACTTCTGAGTGGACATGCATATGCTTGATCTCTAAGACTGGGTGGGATGAATTAAAATAAGCCGCTGTGTTGCCGTTGAATCTTGTCTTGTGAATTCAGGGTTCGTACAAATACTACAGCTTTCTGGCAGTTCCCTTAATACGGATCTGCAACAGGTTTTGAGGTTGGGGGAGGGAAGCGAGAGAGACTGATTCTGCTTTAAAATACAATGAGTAGTTACTTCTACTATAACTATATTTAAATACATTTACCTGAATCATGATGGCTTATGCTTTCCATGCCTCAGTTTTCCTCCTCTTCTTCATTGCTTCCTTTGTGTCTCAATCATAAGCCCACAGAGTAGATATGTCTTCTCAATCTGTGTAAACGCTACATAAGTCGAGTAATAAAATAATAGGAAATTGAACCATGACATATTTCAGTTTACATATGGTTTACTTTAGACAATGATTTTAAAAAATAGTTCAGCACCCAGGTCAGAAACGCTAATTTGGTTTACATTCATTTCATGAAGAATTATGTAAAACAATATTATTTGCAATATCACTGTAAAATGAATCCAAAGATAATTAACGTGAGGGAAATATTCTTAATTTTTTATTTTTTAAAGGGTTTTAACACACAACATAGTTTTGATAGGATACAAACCAGGAAAATAAATACTGTCTTAGAGCACAATCCTAACCATGTCTACTCAAAAGTAAGCCCCATTGTGTTCAATGAATCTTACTCGCAGGAAAGTGTCTTTAGGATTGCAGCCAAAATCATACAACTTGGGGCATCACTAAGTTTCACCTTACCTGGTGCTGGAGGCCAGCCATCACCCCCATACATTGGGCAGGGCAACAATATGAATGATGGGTGTGGTTATGTGCCATTGCCCCACCTCCACTGGTTTTTTTAGCCACATATTTTAATAGAATAAAGACATTTCAAATTGGTTTGTTTCACTACATTCTGCTGATCAGGACCATTTTGGAAGTCTTATATTCTCCTGGACTGACCTTCCACACCAGCCAAGGCATGCTTGCTTACTCGCCAGTAAACAAAGCTATGCAGTTCACATCCATTTTCAATGAATCTCAATGCAATCATCAGGGACCTGCTTCTGGGGTGATTTGTGGGGGGTGCATTCATTGGATTAGGACAATTCTGGTGTCCTTATATTCCTCTCAGCCTGCCCTTTCCATTGAACTATAGCACATTTGTCTACTCGTGAGTAAAGCCATGATATGGGTCGCTACGATATGGGTCACTTTCATTTTCCATAGAGTTCAATGTATATTTTAGTTTTTTAGGTTATGGGCCATAACATTTGATAGGAAGGTGCTGTTTCAAAACGGACTTTTGACACACATCACAAAGTTGCCATTTTTAGGTCCCCCGGTGCACATCACCCCCCTTGGGCACATCACCTGGTGCGGATCGCATCACCCTAGTGACACCACTGCATACAACTGAAAGCTGAGTATCTGATTTTTGAACCATGTTTTTAGAACATTGTCACTTCTTGTTTATTTAGGGGTGAGGTCCCAGAGGCAACCAAGATACCACCTAATGAAAAATTAATTGTTTAAATTTTAAGGCTACATTCATCAAATCTAGGTCATGACCCCACTATCATGTATTGTTAACAAGTTCTCTGAATGTTGGTTGAATGCTGCAATGTTGCTCTCAAGGTTCTATATTGCTTCTATATGAAGCTTGACTTTCTGGAACTACATTTGAGATGTCGTCTATATGGAGATATTTTCTCCCTACATTGTACAGATTACGTGACAGCTGTGTTTGCATTTAATGATTTGATTCTTCAGTAGTGAATCAATGCTTTATATTTCACAAATCCCCTAAAGATTTTCAATGCAACATTGCTACTGTACCAGTTAAGCATAAAATGCCTTGACCCAACAGAGGACACCTTCCCATCAGAGGAATCCTCCCACATGTTTAGTTCACATTGGTAGGTCAGCAGCCAGTGAAATGAGATGATGATGATGATGAAGGAAGGAAAGGTGGATGGCATGGAGATGGGCAGACCAGGTCTGAGAAGGGAGTGGATTTGGTGGTAGTGATGGCTTCTTTACCCTAATGCACTTTCTGGACCTGATCCCATAGTATATAAGGTCTTCGCTTTTTAGAGGAGGTTCAAGTAGAACCCCCCCCTCCCCAGCACCTTGGAAGTTTGCCTAAGGGCACAATCCAGACTAACTACAGTATCTTTTGCGTCAATGCAAAAAAAATTTAAATCTGGATTGCAATACGAATTTTCCATAGGTTTGCACTAGATGGCGCTGTAACTCTGTCAACGCAAATGGACATTACATCAACCGATCTCTTTATATAAGTGGTCTGGATTGTGCCTTTAGATAAGGGAATGGTTATTCCTTTAGATCACTGGATGAGTCACAATCCAATTTCAGATGGATCTACATTTGTTCAAAATTTTATTTTTAGAATATTAGATTTGATGCTGTGTGACTGAATTTGGGGAAATGCTACAAATCTGCACTTTAACAGTCAGGCCTAGGGTTGTTAAAAATTTCCCTGCTTGATAATGTCACTTCTGGTCATGATATCACTTCCAGGGGGTCCCGACAGATTCATATTCTAAAAAGTGGGTCCCTGTGCTAAACATTTGAGAATTTGAGAATTACTTCCTTAAGAGATCTCTGCAACTGCCCCCCCTCCAATCCCTGCAGTTATTTTAGAAGTGATTTGGGGTCTAAATGTATTTTTTTCCTAAAGACGTATGGATTTTGATGAAGCTAATGTTAAAATAAGCATGATTAGGATTGCAGCCTTCTTTTGATTTCCACTTTGATTCAAATACGAAGAGCTTGCCTTCTCCTGGCATCACAGATGCTTTTATTTCTCCTTTTACCCAGCATTTTCCTTCAAGCCGAGGTGCTAATGCAATCTAGCATTCACAGCCAGCTGTCATGGTGTATTGGCTCACTTGAAATCACTTGTATGCATCTCAATCCCCTATTTTTACATGCTTGCATTTTTCTGCACAATCCAGGCCAAGTTCTATTTTTCTGCTACTGGCAATCCTCCATTTTCAGCTCCAAGGCTCTTGTTCAATTAATTATAGAGTTTCTGTCAGCACAGTGTGCTTGTGCCTTTGGTCCTTCATGAGACTCGTCAGTGGTCATCATTTTCCCCTCACATCATTTCCACAGACTTAGGGAGGCAGCAGAAGACAGGGCTAGATCCAAAGTCCTTCAAAAATTCAGAGCCCAAAGGATTTCATTTGGAGACGAACCAACATATTTGGATTTCCTCCAGAGGATCTCATGCTTTTTGAGGCTGCAAACCCACCAAACTTCTCCCTCTTTGAAATCAGTCTTATTTATGGCATTCTGACCCATTGGTTTCCATTGGGTTGCCTATATAATGTTATTTGGCAACCTGATTAACTGATTAACCTGATTAACTGATTTTCCTAGAGCTAGTTTTGACAGATGAAAGCAAGATGACTCTCATCTCTTTAGAAAAGCTGTTACAAAGAGAGCTGCCACATCAATTCATGTAAACCCTCCCTGACCATCAGTGACAACTTGAGCCATGGGCAGCTGTTGGATGGAAGATGGGAACCAGGAGCTGAGGGCTCAAGCCACGGTTTGAGCCAGAGCTATCACTGCCCATGTCCCAGACTCAATGGAAAAGCTTTTTGTCTTGGTTTGTCTGGCTTTCCCACTAAGCAACAAGGGGGGAAACAAAATCAGGGAAGGCACATGCGCAGATTGTAGCTGGGACCCCTGTTGCCACCATGATGAAACCTAGGTGCTGGGTTGAATACTGACTCCCAAACTCCTGGCCAAGTTCAAGGCATGGTTAAGGCAGTCTTAGTTGCCTGACACTGCTTCCCAGCCACATGAGGTGCCTTTTCGACGTCTGCAGCATCAGGAGCTGGGAAGCACAAGATTGGACAGCCCATCCCTCACTGAAACACGATATTTGTTAATGTAATATATGTTGACTTTGGATCTGCTGATTGTACAGTAAATTCAAAGTGGTCATCTCCTGATAGTCTCTAGGATGACCATCTTAGATGGAAGAAAGTAGATCATCTATCTTGACATAGGCTACAATCCTAAAGACACATTCCTGGGAGTAAGACCCAATGAACACAGTGGGGCTTACTTTTGAGTAGACCTGGTTTGAATTGTGCTCATAGTTCATTGGCATGATTCAGTCTTGAAAGACTATGGTATCGTGCTCTGAGTGTCTTCTCCAGAACACAATGACCTGGGTAGATTAATATGGAGGATAGACTGTTACCTAAGCAGCAAATCCCCCCCTCTCCTTGTCACCGAAATAGTCCAATGGAATGACAGAGCCAATACGATTGGTTCCAGCTGCGTCGCAGGAGTTACCAGAACATGATTATACACAGTCACGAACTGCTTCTGGGACTCCAGCTCTGGATTTTGCCTCGAGGTTGATTCCTGAAGCCTTTCCCATAGATGGGTATAGCCACAAGGCAGTGGAGGTTTGAGGTGGGAGTTTTCCTTCTCCAGACAACCCACATTCAGTGGAATTTTGGACAGGTTTAGTCTGGCTCCTCAACAAAGGCCTGTCTGGCATGGCAGTCCCTGCCAGTAGCTATGCTATCACCAGCATACTCCTTTGTATCACTGGAGCACACAATCCCACCACAAAAAGGTACTGTCCATTGGTGGGGCTCATAGTTCTATCTATCTACAGTATGGGATTTAATATACTCATTACCAGTTTGATCAGAGTCTAGGAAGATAAAATAATAGATTACAATATTGCTTTCTGCAATGAGTATTGGTTCTGATGCAACCTTATGCAAATTTTTATACTATAGTAGAATGAAGAATGAAGAAACTACAGGACAATGTATGGTATTTTATTTTATTTTTATTGTTCTGTTTTTTAATTTGACTGCTATCCCTTTTCATTTTTAATGATTCTATTTTGATTATTGCCTTTTTTATCATGTTTTGTAAGCTGCCTTTGGTGTTATTTTAATAATGGCAAAGTGGAATGTTAATGTCTAAAACTAACAAGCAAAGACATGATTAAATAACAACCTATGGTTCATGGAAAGCAATTTAAGCAATACGTAGGAAAGTACAGATTTTTGGGGGGGTAAGATTGCAAATATACAGTTTATGCTTCGAATATCTTGATGTATCTGAATTCATATTTATATCAATGCACAGTATAAAATATTTAAAACTGCACTTATTATGCACTAGCAAAAAGCGTACCCGCGTTGCAGGAGTAACATTTCCCCATACGACATCCCCCCACGGCACATCAACACCCCATGCTTAACTTCCCCCCATCTGAAACTTCCCCCATGCGCATCCTCCCTCCATGCGCATAACCCCCCATGCGCATCATCCCCCATGCGCATCATCCCCCATGCGCATCATCTCCCATGTGCATGATCCCCCCATGCGCATGATCCCCCCATGCACAACTTTTCCTATGCGCAACTTCCCCCCCATGGGCAACTCCCCCCATGCACATCATCCCCCATGTGCACCATCCCCCCATGCGCAACTTCTCCCCATGCGCACCATCCCCCCATGCGCATCAGTCCCTCCATGCGCATCAGTCCCCCCTGCGCATCAATCCCCCGTGTGCAACTTCCCCCCATGCGCAGCATCCTCGCCAGTGCAACCTCTTCCTCCGAACAACATTTCCACTGCACTGGGCACCAAGCACCAAATTGGCTGGATGTTATTCAGTCTCCCATGCTAAGTATAGGACAAAACACATTGCCCCCTTTTCAGCCCCTGAAGGGTTAAATTTCTCCAGATGGGTTCTTGGTGGGTGTTCATGCGGCAGAAGAAACTCCCTCCCAGAATTCCATGCTTCAGGCTCAGCAGTTGGGGCGGAATGTTGAGGAGCCAGCAATTCTCAATGCAAAGTATAGGGAGGAAAACGCATTGCGCCCCTTTTCACCCCCTTCTGGTTGGAATTTCCAAAAACCGGTTCTTAGTGCACCCCTCTGTCACGGAAGGAACACCCACCCCAAATTTCATGCTTCTAGGCCTAGCGGTTTTGGCAGGGCGGTGATGAGTCAGTGAGTGAGTCAGTCAGTGACTTTTCTTTTATATATATATAGATTATAATAGTAAATAATATGCCATAATTAATTTTTTTTAATAACTGCAATTTTAAAAAAAACCTGCAGTTTAGGTAGCACAGTTCTATCCCATTCATGAAATGCTAGTTTTATGCTTTCATGTTTCTTTTTAATATACAGGAGAATGAAAACATGTGATCCACCTACAATCTGAAATGGTACAGTTCACTGTACCACCTCACAACTAATTCTGCAATACCAGCTCATGAGAAACAGTGCAGCGAACACAATTTGGGTCAGTGAGACTCATTAAGCCTATTCCCAAAGGCAATAAAGCATTACCATATGTAACACAGCCTTATGATTATAATTGAAAATAATGCATGATAGCTGATGCAGAGAGAGGAGATAGACCCTTTCCTTAAAAGAGATAGTTGAGAAAGGAGTAGGAAATGCATGTAGGAAAAAGGTGGTGGAAGAATAGATGCACCCTTTTCATTTGTACAAAGCAGAATCATTCATCATATTAAAATCAGGAACCCTCAATGCACTTCTACAACACCTTTGGTACCGGGAATACTAATAGCATCTAAGTACTAATAGCATCATTGCAGAGGCAACCATCTCTGTTTTGTTCAGCTTCTGACCCATTTTCTTGGATTGCCAAAATATGGAGAGGATAATTAGGACCAGGTGTGAGTGGCAGCTTGAGGAGCAAATGCATTCAGCATGTTGGTGATGAGGTACTGAAAAATCAGGCCAAACTTGGCACTATAATTGAAAAGCAATGGCTTGCAAAAATTGGATTTATACTATCTACATAAGCACACACAAGTTCCAAGGTGCTCATCCTAGAGACACTCTAGGAGAATTTCCTGCTACTGGCAGGGGGTTGGACTAGATGACCTACTAGGTCCCTTCCAGCTCTAGGATTCTATGACTCTATGATTCTATTTGCTCTCACTTATCATGATTCTCTATAGCTGTACCGAAATTAGTGGGGGACCACAGAATTAGATTCTGTTATAGATTGATAGAGCCAAAAACAAAACAGGCAGCTGATCTTCTAAGGGCCTACCTTACATATTGGGGAATATCACTGTCACTTCTTTTAATGCAATATGTAGTCAATAGCTATTAAAAAGCAGATGCTTAACCTCTACTTTTGATATTTCTCCCTTGTATCTTGATTCTGGCCCTTAATTCCTAGCAATCTTTGTGGAAACTCTGATTTTATATTTACATTTTACCTGCGATTTGGAGATTAACAAGAAGTCTACAAAAGTGGACTCTGATCTCACAATGGCAAAAGACTCACAGTATTTAATTTGAAAATATTGTAGCCCACCATTTTCTGCTCAATGGCTGGGTGATCTTTCACACTTATAAGTTTTCAAGAGAACAGCTTATAGAAGAAATATGGATAAATTTTAAAATATCTGCTGGCCATTCTTCAGCAAAGCATCTAAAACTGTATAACGCACATACACACACAAAACACACACACATCCTTAATACCCTGTAGCAGCTACTTCTGTGTACATTGCTTCCTAGAAGGGCAGGGCACAAACTAGCCAAAGATAAATATGTCTGGATCCCACTGATTTCGGTGAGAGTGTGACACATTTACATACAGGCATACCTTTTTATGTGACAGGTTAGGGACTGGAGCTGTCGTGAAAAGTGGAAATGGTTGAAAAGTGGAACCTGATCTTTTTGGGGGCTTGCATATGTTGCTTCTGATGCTTTTTTTGCTCGCAAATTACAAATGCCTTTTTTATCTTGCAGATTCACAAATCAACATGGGGGAGGGAAATTTTAGTCTTTGAAACAGCAGAGAGATGTTGAAAGAGTTGTATGCCCAGTCTGACTAGATGCTGAACTCAAAATTCCCCACAAGTTCCCCAAAATTCCTGTCCTCCAAGCCAAAATTCCGAACTGGTTAAAAAATGTAGGACACCCCAAAAATGTAGGACAAACGTAGGACATGTAAAATAAAGCTAAAAATACTCATATTGCATTCTTGTACTTACCATAATTTTGCACAAATCTCATTGCAATAGTCCAAACACCAACAAAAAGGCACATGTTAAGTGCCTTAAGGCATGCACAGGCTTGGTCTTTCAGCCTCCTTTCCTTTGCCCCTTTACATAATATAAGTTCCACTGACTATAATGCTTTTGAGTGGTCACAACTGAACGCTTATGTGGCGTAAAACTTATGAAGTTTGAGAGCAGCTCCACTTGCAAGACGGCCTCCTTCCTCTGCTCTTCTCTCCAGCAGCCTCAGCTGAACTCCCTTCTTCCTTCCTTTGCACAGTAAGCAGAGTTTCCTCCCCTAGATCTTTTTCTTTGCAGGGACTGGGAGCCTCTGTCAGGCACAGCCATTTAGAAATGGCTACTTAGAGGCCCATTTAGAGGCCTACTTGGGCCTCTCTGGGAAGCAGGTTGCAAAATAAGAATCTGGTGAGATACATGCTGGGAGATGTAGTTCTTCCACTGACTGCTTGGGAAGGAGCTTTAGCATGGGGAGGAGGGGAAAGACTACAGTTCCTCTCCCTCCTTCCCTTCTCCTTTAACCAGCAACCTCAGTGGGCCTAAAATGGCCAAAAACAGGCCTAAAAGCCCAGGAAATGGCTGGAAAGGCCCCAAAAGGCCGTCAGATTCCGGACAGAGCTCCCAATTCCTGACTTCCAGTTCCAGGGCCCCATTTCCAGTTCTGACAGGGAAATTCCTGTCATCTGGTCACCCTGAACATGCCTTGAATGAATGACTTCTGGTCATAACTGAAAGGTGTTGAAAGAATGGATTGGCAGAAAATGAACCATCAGTAAGTCAGGGATACATGTAAATCTTTCCCACTGAAGTCAGTTGGGTGTGTGTTTGAGATTACCTGTACTTTTCTCTCCATAAGACATCCCCGAAGGGGGTGGAAATGTCTTATGTCTTATGGAGTGAAGGGGTCAATCCTGGAGCACCTTCTGCAGCTGTCCTTCGCCCCCCTGGGCAGGGCAAGCCTATAGGAAGGCAAGGGCGAACTGGGGAGGAGGGACAGAGGCTTCCTCACAGGCTCCTCCCCTAAAGAAATGAACAGAGCCCAGAGGATGGAGAGGAATAGGAGAGCGTGGAGGCAGGCAGGCAAAAACAAGGGGGCACTAGAGGAAAGAGGGGAGGAGGAAGAGGAAAGAGGGGAGGAGGAAGAGGAAGCAGCCTAGGAGAGAGATGTCTCTGCTGCTGCAATCCTATGCAACAGTGATGGGCTTCAAAGAAATTAACAACCTGTTCTATGCCCATCTGGCAACCACTTTTAAATGGCTATTTTTAAACTTTATATGTCCTATCTCTCGTTAACAGCCAGTTCTATAGAGTAGATGCGAACCAGCTGGAGCCCACCACTGCTATGCATCCTTTCCAGGGGTGGGGGAGGCTTCCTCCTGAGCACAGGTTCTGGTCCCTAGTGCTGCAATCCTATGCAACCCTACTTGGATTCCTCCCCACTTACCTGCCTTCCTGGATCCCCCCAGCCCCCGAAAGAAACACCCCCACACTTCCCCATCTACCTAGATCCCCTCACACTTCCCTACTTACCTGGATTCACCCAACCCCAAAAGAAACTCCCTCCCCAAATTTACTTGCCTTCCTGGACCATTTGCAATGAGATTTATGCAAAAGTCTTGGCGTCTGGTCATGTGCAAAGAGATTTGTGCAAAAGTCACAAATCACTGACACCAGTGCTGATGAGTTTTTGGGGTTTCCTGAAAGTTAGAAGAGTGCTTCAGTCTTAATCTCTTTCCTCATTTGTTAGTGATGATGGTTCTTAATACCACTATTGGTTTAAATATTATTCTGCTATATTTTATTAAATATATTAGTACACCATTTGGTTGAGAATATTTTTTCTTGTTTTCCTCCTCTAAACTTTGGTGCATCTTATGGTTAGGTGTGCTTTATGGAGCAAAAAAATATGGTACTTAACTTTGGCTCTATTTTCCATATCCCAGTATTTGCTCTATTAAACAATCCGGCAACTATAGTCAATTCATATTTCAGATTTCAGCTCTCTGTTGTTCACTGAGGATCTCCAAGCCAAGGAGGGTTGTTCTCTGAAATTATGTGGTGAATAATGAATACATTGAGAACATGATGAGCTGTTCATGTATAATTTAGGTATATAATTCACAGAACAGAATATTTCACCAATATTATGGGGAAAGGTTTTTAAGCACACAAAAATGTAGTGACTAGAAATTGGTTTGAATTACCAAAATCTACATGCCGAGACTCTCTGCGTTGTTTGGTTCCAATCCTTATATTTAGCTGTTGATTCCAGGCATTGAATGTATATACTGTATTTATTTATACAGAAGTATATCCCACTTCTTATTCTAGCTAGGACTGAAGTTGGCTGGTGAAGTTTATTTCAAAAAACAATAAAAACATTGTATCAAAAATTCACTAAAGTCTAGCAACATATAAAATCTGAAAAGCCTTAGCAATAGCAATATTGTCTCAGCAGCTTAAATGAGAAAAGCCTGTTTGAATAAAAATATTTTATATGAACTGCTTCCCAAAGGAACATAATTTAGGTCATGCTTTAGCAAGCAACCTGAAAAGGAAATCCCTTAGAAGAGGCCCTACTATCATCTACCCTTGCAGGAAATTCTAGGGCTGGGGAATAATTTGCCACTGTGATTGTTACTAATATCTGAGACTTCCCTCCTGTACAGAGCCATTCAAGAGGAATCCACAAATACTTGCCAAATGCCTTGCTGTGGCATCACCAATTTATTTACTTCTAATATCTATTACCATAGCTCTGCAAGAGTAAGCAAGACAGCTTACAATTTAAATTAATGCTTGGAAACTAAGAGACATGATACCAAAAAACAGGGAACAGAGAGGAATAGAAAAACCTGAAAGTACAGGGATCGTGGCTCTGGAAGGGAAGGAAATGAAATAATGGTTGGTTGGTCCTAGCCAGGTTACCTGCTGAAATTTGTCCCTCATATCAGGTAGAAATGATGAAGTGTAGTCCTTTGAGCCACTTTGGGTCTGTAGAGAGAAAAGCAGGATATAAATACAGCAAGTAAGTATTCTAACAGAGGCATCAATGCTCCATCAGCCTTTGAGAAGACTCAGAGAAGTTCTGATATGCCCTGTTTCTCCAGGTCATGTACTGGATTTTAGCTTTGTGTCCTGGGAAAAATTTTTCATTGTCCTTCTTTTCCTTGTATGCAGGCAGCATGTAGCCTTCTTATAATTAATAAATTATGGGCAATAACTGAAGGCTGCAATCCTGAAGTGCACTTTGGCTAGCCTATGTATCACTGGGCTGGCCCAAGACAGACGGACTTGAGCCGCCCTAGCTGTGCCAGTTGTATCCAGAGCCTGTTTCCAGGGCAGATATGACCCCTCACAGCTTCTCAGAGTTAGTCTACCTAAGGAGCAGAAATAAATCTGAGGAGACCCATAGGAGTCCATGATAAGCTAAAGTGCACAAAAGTGGGTTTAATAATCTAGGCACAAGTGTTAATAGCATAGGAATGATTCTAGGCTACTGTATGAAGGCTCTTTTCCTTAATTCATTGAATGTGTTCATATATTTAGGGTTGCAAGACTTATGGCCCAATCCTATTCTGGGCCTACAGCAGTGGATCTTATTATTCATTGCTCTAAGTTCAGTTATAGTGGCATGAAAAGAGCACCACCATCTGATGCTCCAGATCTGCTGGCACAAACGGAGTTTCCACGCACTTGGCCCAACCACACAGTACTGGAACAGGTGGAGTGGCAACAGAGGTGTATCATAGGGAGTTGGGGTTGAATTGGAACTATTTAGGGGGACTGAACCAGGGGTAGCTTAGGGGTGATGGATCCTGGTGGTCACAGCAGACGCCAGAACCTGGACCCACCTTCTTACTCTTCTTGGACATATGCCAGAAAAAGAGCTGATGTGAATTTGGTGAGACCCGTTGGTGACCATTCAGAGAGCTAAATCTAAAATATTTTTACTTAACTCTCCTAAGGATATCTAGTCACAACATACTCTTCATGTTGCTACAAACTATGACCCCACAGGAGAAAGAATTGGGCTGTCAAATTCTAACAACTTTCCAGCACTGATACATATAGCTCTTCCAATAGGGCATGTGTTGCAATAGGGTATGTGTTGCATACCTTACAATCTAGAGTAACTACAGGAGCATGTTAGAGACATTACGTGCACCCGTAGTTACTGCACCACCTAGTGAAAACCTATGGGAAATTCATATTGCAATCCAGAGTAAGTTGTTCTTACACCGGAGCAAGGACTCTCTGTAGTTACTCTGGATTGTGCCCTAAGGATGCAATCCTAAGCTCCAGTTAGGCCATCATAAGCCCTGTGCTGCCCTGGGGGTGTCACAAAGGTATCATAAAGCACTTCTGCCCCATACTTGGGGCAGTTAGACCCCCAAGTGTTAGGTAGGCATACACCTGCCTAACCACACTACCATGGAAAGATATGCCATGTGAGTTAGGCCTGCCTAAATTTAGTGGGACTGCACCCTAAGTTAGCAAGCAGCCATGGAGGAGTCCTCAAGGTAAAGAAATATTTATTTCAGAGCTTCGTTGCCCTTACATCCATACTGAGGAGTAGGATTGTGCCCTTATACTACAATCCAATGCACACTTGCCCAAGTTCCATAAAACATAATGGGACTTACTTCTGAGTAGACGTGCTTAGGATTGCACTCTAAGAGCACAAAACTAAGCATGTCTACTCAAAAGTAAGCCCCTTTTTGTTCAGTGGGTCTTAGTCCCAGGAAAGTGTCTTTAGGATTGCAGGCTTAGTCTCATTCATGGTTCCAATCCTATAATCCTTCTTAAGAAGCAAGTCCCACTGAACTCAGTGAACATGCTTCCATGTAAGCATGCTTTCAATTACATTTTAAATCTGTGCCCAGTTCAACCCAGCTTTACTATACTGGCCACCTCTGCCATGGTGAGACAGTAACGCAGGCAGGCAGTTCAAGAACTTTTAATGAAGGCAGCAGGCCTCCATCAGTCTTGAGAGACTATGGTATCGTGCTCGGCGCTGCATACGCTGCATGCGAAGCACAAAAGCCTGGGTTGGATTGTTATGGAGGATAGGCTGTTACCCAAGCAGCAAATCCCCCCTCTCCACGCCACTGAATTAGTCCAATGGAAAGGCAGAGCCAATACAATTGGATCCAGCTGGCGTCGTAGAGCTGGGCTAAGGACAGGAGCTCACCCTGTCTTGTGGGGCCGACCCGGGTCTCAAACCCTGGCCTTCTGGTTAACAGGCACAGCGTCTTAACTGCTTGCGCCACCCACAGCCCACAATGAAGGCAGAGCAGACTGTCATTTAGGTCCATGACTGAGGGATGTGTTTGTGTGTGGGGGTGTGCGCATGCGTGCGTGTGTTCATGCTGCTTTCAATTCACAGTTGTATTACAAATAAGGCAAGATCACCAAAAATTATTATCTGACTTCTCCTGACAAAAATGGTGTGTGTGTTATATATATATATAATGAGATTTGTTGCTTCCAAAGCCATAAGAACCCTGGGAGGTGGTAAGGGGATGGGGGGGGAAGAGAAAGAGCTTCTGCTATTGCAGTGTATTTAAGCCTAATTGCTGGAGAGGAAAAAGACAAGCAGATCTGAGAGGTGGTTTAGTAGAGCATTCTGATGAGGGTGATGTCTTCACTAACTCAGTGGTGCAATGCAGTAAGCTGGGTGGGAAAGGCACTCTTTCTGGATTTCAGCCGCAAAAAGGGAAGGCTGTCGGATATAGATGCATGCAAATGCAAAGAAAGGGGGGTGACAAGAAGAGGGAGACCAGCAGAGGAAACTTTGCCGTTAGCAAATAGCTTTTTCCCCTGGGTAATTCTTGATATTGCAGTTCAATCCATTGTTGCCTTTCATTGTCATAATATTTCAATTTCATTTTCCCTCCCCCTCAGACGGCTTCTTAAATAACGCGGACAAATGCAACTCATGCTTTTTCTTTTAATTCCAACATTGATGCTGTGAATTATTCTTTTTGATTAAGAGAGAGAGAGAGAGAAAGAGAGAGAGAGAGTTGTTTTCAGGTTCCAGAACTCACAGCACTATGTAGCTCAAAAGGAAATACTGGGAGGGGGGGCCTGCTTTGTGCTAAGGATCCCAAGGTGTGGCTTCTCTAATGGCTGGAACTGCACTTTTGACGGCATGACATCATTGTGCTAATGAGAAATAGTGGTATCAGCACAAAGAGAACACGTTTTGTATATGCCCTAATTTTGTGGTTGAATAAAATTCCATTTTTTGCCTGTAGAAATATAACTCTTTTTTCATTTACTAGCATTTTTTAACATTATGAGTAGGAGGAAAATGCTCAGAAATAGAATAGTTTTAACTGCTCAAAATATTGCATAAAGAGTCACTCATCATCACAGGTTTGTGGTTCTGGCAAGAGTACTTCACCAGCAGAGCAACTTGGATAAAAACATAAAGGACATGCTGAAACTTTGTGGAAGAACCCAGTAGGTACAAGTTGGGGTTTCCATCTTTCATTGGGTGTGTCTTCAGGATATGGTGACTATATGTCCTCTTTTTCTGGGACATGTCCTCTTTTTTGCCTTCTGTCCTGGAATAAAATCTTGATTGTGTTCCTTTTCCTTGTGAGCAGACTACTGTAATACCTCCATGTAATAACCAGATAAGAAAGACAACACTTTATTTGCCTCACCTGCTTTTGAGACACTGCAGTGCTGTGAGAAGAATCAATAGGGAACTGAGAACCTACAGCTGCCCATAGCTGTGTCTTACCCTACAATCCAGAGTAACTACAGGAGCACATAAGAAACATTACTTGCACCTGTAGTTACTGCACCACCTAGTGAAAACCTATGGGAAATTCATATTGCAATCCAGAGTAAATTGTTCTTACACCAGAGCAAGGACTCCCCGTAGTTACTCTGGATTGTGCCCTTAATATGCAGTAGAGAAAGATGCCTTTTCCTCCCCATCAGAAGTGATGTTCTCCCTATGACGTCCTCCTTTCAAATGCCTGAATGGCACTCCCTTGTGCAAATGCACAACTTGCACAACTGTACAGGACATTCTTTGTGGAGCTCACACCACTAATAGGAAGTGAAAACAAGGCATCAAGCCATGGCTTATGTGAAATGATATTAGAATTGTGGTCCTCTGATGGTCCTAGACTGTTGCTTCAAGAAAACTTAGTAAGAGGGAGAATTTCCACACGATTGCTTACAGAAGAAACAAGAGGCTGTAGATGGTAGATGTGTTGGCAAGAAAAAGGCTTCTTTGCTTGGAGACTTGAGTGACTAAGACCTCTTCATTAGGAAGGTGCTTGATTTGTTCTCCTTTGAATCCTTTCTTGGCAAGGCTTTCAACACAACAGGCTTCTCAAATAAGTTCTCCCACCTCAAGGTCACTCTTCAAGACATCTGGGGTATCTTAAGATGGTGTCGCTGCACACAATGCCTCTGCAATACAGAACAAAAAAGGGTACAGTACTTTTAATGCTGTGGGGAATTTCCAAAAATTTTGGTTTGTTTTCACTAAGGGCCAAACTGCCAAGGCGTGATCCAGATTGGGACCATGGCAGGGGATAAGCGCTCAAGCCTCCCTTCCACATCATAGTTCCAGTTCAGATGCCTCTCCCAGTTCATTACAAGAGAGGAAATGTGCTTCAACCATGTGTTTAAAGAATGTGTAGTTTGGCCCAACTTATAAAGAAATTTAATCCCATAAAACCTACAACTATGAAGTTATGACATGTTGGGCAATTGAAGGGCTACAGAATTGTAGGGACAGCAGAAATGGAAAGGATAAACCAGAAAGAGAAGAGGGAACCACAAGAGAAAAGAAGGCAGAAAAGAGGATAAAGGTGAAAATGAACCAACAAATTAATATATTGAAAGATTTTTATGACAAGGACAGACTGCTATTCAATTAGTGACAGATAACTGACACCATTGTCACACACATTAAAAGTTGTCTGAGCTGGATTTGTTTGGGGTTTTGTTTCTCATCTTTCACCTTTCAGAAATATGGCAGGTAGTACAACCAACAAAGAGATTTATCTGTTCTGTCAAAAAACATTATGGAACTGCAATAAGGGAGATAAGAAAGTGCTAAAAGAAAATGTGGGCATGCAAACGCTGTATCTGAACTGAATTTTCATGGATCTTTGGAATTTTAAAGAAAATGTGTTCCTGAACATTCACCTTTAACTTTTTATTTTAATGCCAGCTACGATAACAAGAACTTAATAGACAACATAACCACATAAGAGCAGCAAAATATGATTACAATGCAAAGTTTAATCAAATAAGGTATTGTAGTATGAAAATTGAAAACAAAATTAAGTTAGAAATAGGAGGGCAACAAACTACTGAGCAGTTCTTCTTCCTATGGCCAGTGGGAGAAACAAGCATTTGTCTTGTTTCTGTGGTCCTAAGGTAACTACTACTAGCTATCGGAGCAGAGTTTACTCTGGCAAAAAAGGGGGACATCAAAATCCTATAGCTCCTCAATAGACAGCATCAGTTTTTCTCCTTGCCACACTTGGAGTCAGGGGATGCAAGTTCACAGTGGCTCAAGACCAAAGTAGAGTTTGGAGGCCAAAGCATGAGTCTGGAGGCCTATGAGGCATGAGGGACCTGCAATGTGACATGTTTAGTGGAAGCCCAGTTGTCAAGCCAACTCCTTCAACCTGGATTCTGTGTGTCTTGACTGGTGATGCTGAAAAAGCAGGCTGCAATTGATTGAAGGTCATCCTGACAAGGAAGAGCACAGCTGTTCATAGCCCACATCATTAATATTGCTCATAGGCTTTTTGGAACATTGCCCTGCCTAGGGAAATTGGAGAGACCTGCATCAGGACCAAGGGCAGAACCTAGAGGACAAATACTATTCCAGAAGAAACCTCTTACTCTCGAGTCTCAGCCATCAGTTTTAAGCAGCATTCCTTTAACACAATTTGTTCACAGAAAAGCAACACTTGTCCCAAGGCAATGCAAATCTCCCTTTCATCAGTCAATTGAATTTTTTTTTAAAGTATGGACCTTCTCCCAAAAATAGGTTTGTAAGGTGGAGAAAAAAGATTACTGGATAGTGCAATGTCACAAATTGCCAGTTAGAGCTCTGTGATCAAGCACATACAGTATTTTGTATTAAAAAAGGTTCCTGGTTTGGTTTCTGGCATCTCCAGAGGTTGAAAGGAACTCAATCATCAAGAATAGAAAGGGCATCTATCTAAGAATTTGGAGTGTCTATGAATCAATATTGGCCTGTAGTAGGATAGAACCAATGGCTTGACTCGGAGCCACATTTGATAGGAAGCGGACATGTATCTGTCTCTTATATGTAAATGTATGTATATTTAGTCAACTTTGAAATGTAAATCATTTTCCAGCCCCCAACACAGTGTTATAGAGATGATGTGGCCTTTCTGCCAACACATTTGGACATCCCTGGGCTAGAGTATCAAGGAATGTATCTATTCTTTTTTCCTCTCCTCCACAAGTCCTTTTCAAGTCCATCCAACCCTTCCTTTTCCAATCCAGGTGGAGTAGAGGTTGCCAAATCACTAGGTTAAAGGTAATAATATTCAGCAAGTCACCTTGATTGATGGGATGTGTTGGGTTAGTCCTGACTAGTATTGACTGTGAAGAAGAAAACTTACATGCACAGCATTTACTTTTGCCATAGTTATTTTTTTAGGCTGGATTTACTCCCTGCTTTTCTTATACCTGCCAGATGTGATTTTATTTATTTATTTTCCCATCCAATCTTCCCTTTTTAATTTACTGGAGGAATAAATTATTGCACTGTCATCAGCATTTATTAAAGTCAGCCACTTGGACATTTGAAACTGCCTTAAACAATTAGTGCCTCTAGGCCAGCATTGTCAGCAATCTCAGCCAGGGCTCTTTTACTTCTTAGAGCTCTGCTGCACTGGGTGCTTTTAGCTGGAGGTGCCAGGGACCTGAGCCAGGACCATGGGTCCTTGCACAGAAGCAAGATGTCTAGAAGGTGGAACACATCTGTGAATGTCTCCTCTTTCTTAAAACTTCCTATCCTTCATCTCTTATTGTGTTGACCCTTCTTGGCACTATCCCATTTTCTCTTCCTTGGACTCAATCCTACCCAAATTTACAGTGCTGATTCAGCCATACCAACAGAGTGTACTCTGCATCCTGCAGTGGAGAAATGCAGTCAAGGAGGCCTCCACAAGGTCAGAGAACATCTGTTCCTGTACCTTATGGGTGCACTGCAGCTGCATCAGTGCTGGAAAGTTGAATAGGACTGGGCTCATTTTAAGGTGATATTTGCGCATATGCATTAGTAATTCAAACATGATGCTCATGTTTTGCTATGTATCGCAATGCAGAGTGCAATGATGGCATCTGTACCATGTTGTACTAATTTTCCCTATCTGAATCCCGCTGCATCCCATTAATCCCATTAAAAGTTTGGCATTGTGTCTGTGCAATAGCAAAAAGAGTTTGCATGAGGTTATTCCATTCCAATAGGTAATTATTTCTCAAAGTGATTAGACCAGTGATTTTTTATCCAGTGTGCCATGGCACACTGGTGTGTTGCGGATAGTCCTCAGGTGTGCTGTGGGAATTTGGGGTTTGACATCCATTAATGGGAAAATTGGGGTATTTGAACAGTCTGGTGTGCCTTGTCAATGGTAAAAATAATTGATGGTGAGCCTTGACAATTTCAGTGCCTTGTTAAGTGTGCCGTCAGATGAAAAATGTTGAAAATCACTGGATTAGACCATCAACGAACACATGTTTGGAGTTGCAGTCATGGACTAGAAACCTACCCTTTTACAGTAGCTATTTTGATGCATCATCCAAAAAAGGAGGATGTAATCTTTTGCCTGCACATCAATTCCCATGCCAAGAATACAGAATATTATTTCAGGCTAGTATCATTTTGTAATGTACAGATTAGTTTACCACTGCAAAATATTCTGGTGGCTGCAGGTAAGCAGCTTTCTGTGATGGTCGTAATAATTTCAGCATTGCTCTGTTTGATCAGTGTTCCTTATGGGCAGAGCAGCATGACATACATAACCAAATTTCCAGCCCTGACCAAATTTCCAGCTGGTAACTTTCCATTACCAAAATTCCAATCCTTCCTAGAGCCACCTTGAGTGTAAGGAGAGCAGAAAGTCTGTGCATCCATTTGCCTGGGAAAGAAGCCTGATGCCCTTTTGACATTGACATCTTGCATTACTCAGATCTGATGCTTGAAAGAACATTTCTTGATGGGAGCTATTTCTGCCAAGACAGTGCAAGCAGGTTGTCCTGAAGAGTGTGACTCTAGAGGGGGTTGACCCTTTAGAGGAGTCTCTTTGAAAGATGAAACAAGAGCAAAGACCTTATTCTCAAGTCTTACTGGGGAGTGGAGATAAAAGATATGTAATGTATATAGTTTTACATGGATAGAAGTACGTTAGAAGTGAGTTTTGCTTCCAGTTTTGAGAGAGAGTTCTTGTTGTTCAGTTGTGCCCATAAACCACATCATGGCAGGTTCTTCTGTCTTCCTCTAACTTCTGAAATTTGTCCAAATTCATGTTCGTTGCTTCACAACGCCTGTGTGCCGACTGTGGCCCGCCTTGCCATTTCAAGTGGCCCCCAAGAACTTCTCCACACTTTCCTGGGAGCATGCCCCATTGACTATAATGGGACTTACTTCTGAGTAGACATGCATAAGATTGGACTCTGACCTTCAGGAAACACCATTAATGCTAACTCTGTATAAAATGTGTTTGATACCCCTGAATTAGCATGCATTAGAATCCAGTGCATGCTAGTGCTGCTGAGATCCTTCCCTTCCCTTCCCTTTCTTTTTGCACCTCCTGCCCACCCTTTGCCCTCCCAGAAACTCCCCCATTCTTTATACCCCTTTCCTCCCACCCCTACTTTTCTCCTCCCCAACATCCACCTTGCGTTCACTGCCAGAGATAGCATGAAGAAAGACTTCTGGCTCTGCCATTATTTGCAGCAATGGACTCAAAATGTTCATTGGCCACACACCGCAGGCACCACCGTATGGCCTTTTGAGATCTATATTCCACTGTCTCACAGGGTAGTCCATCCCTAGTTAGAATTGGATTGTCAGATGATTGCGTATCAATTGATCTTGCCGTTGTCATCTCAGACAAGGCTGAGAGCTCTTTGACCCTATGCCAGTCCTACAGTTTTTATCACAGGATCTGTTTGGGAAGAGAAACCAGATACGGTAATCTGATTACACGACCATCCCACCCTGTTCTGTTTAAATATTTGGTCTTGAAGAGTTGGTCTTATTTGACCGGGAAAAGACACAAGCCTGCATGAGCTGGCCAGACAAGCTCTGCATTTTGTAAGGAAATGGAAATAGATCGGGAAAGGTCACGTAAAAAGCAGATGATGAGTTGTGGCTGCAGTGACACAGACAAAAGAGGCTATTATGAAGCCAGGTGCAGAGGTACAACTGAATAGAGCAGCCAAGGTTGGATATGATGACCATACGAGAAGCTGCTGCCAGTTCTAATTCCTTCATGTTTATTTTATCCATACAATTCACATGTTGTGTTCACCCTTAAAAAGGCATAACGGCATAAACCGCTTGAACTGAAAAGCTTCAGCCAAGCAGGAGCACCATCACCAAAGCAGGAGTCCCTTGAAAATTGTGATACAATAGTGTGGTTGCTAAAGCCAAACATCATTTTTAAATGATTTATTTAAAAATTTATTCATTAATTCATTTTTGACTCTCCTATAGCCGTAAAAATATATAGCAGGTCAAGAGATGCAAATAACGGCAATGGCAGGTAGTTCTCTTTGAAAGCTGCTTTAAACAGAAGACTCTTTATTTGAGATTCGGAAGGGCTCCACTGCTCTGGAAAAAGTCCGAAATGGAGCAAGGCCCCTCTGCAGCACTATGAAGTGAAGCAAAGCCATCTGAAGCTACTTCAAATGGCCTGCTGCTTTGTTTGAATTTTGTCCCCGTTTCTTTGGCTATCTATGTGGCTGGTGGCTTCCAAACAATTTAAAGAAGGTTAGGCAAAGGATCTTGCAACTGCTAGTTCTGAGTTGTCAGTGAGACACATAATAAGTGCTTCTTTCTCTCCCAGTCAGTGTGATTCTTGTGAAAAAATTGCAAACATGTGAAAAATATATATACATAGCACCTGAGGTGCTCTGCCCTGTATGAGTTCTCTCTTGAAGTATTTCCAGGAACTTTTTGGTGAGTTCTTCCAAAGTTTAATTCCCTTTCCATTTCACTGAGCCTAAATTATCTATTCCTTCCCATTACGTTTTTTTTCTTGTGGGTATGTCTCATTTATATTTTTCTGTGTTGCTCTGGATCCTGGGAACAAGCTCATCTCTATGTAGCTTCCTCAGCCTAGCCATCCAAGACTATTTCCCATCTCTATGCCTGCATTGGTTTTGCACTGACACAATGCTTCAACCACAAAACATGGAAGTATAGATGTGCCCCAGTATCCCCGGGATTCCATTCCAGAACCCACTGTGGTTAACTGAAAGAGTAGTGTTCTTCTCCCCTTGCCTCCAGACGTTCTTTGAGCCCAGAAGTTAAAAAAAGAGAATTATTTCCAGTTTCTCTTGAAACCAGAAATTTTTAATGCCTGATTAGGGGGATAGGGAGGTAGGGCTATCGCACATAATCCAACAATGAGTCAGTGGATATGGGATCCCTGCTTATTTGGAGGAGAGCTGAATTACATTTTCTTGGGAACTCCTGCATCTATCTTTCTGAATTTTTCAGGGAATTTTAATTCTCCACTTTCTGTTTTTTTGGTGCAATCCAGGCACAAAATTGAACAATTATAAGCTCAAATCTCTGAGGCTGCAATGCTAAACCCCAGTTAGGCTGGCATAAATTCTAGCATATTTCCTATGTTGGTCTGGAGTGTTACAAAAGTGCCATAAGGCACTTCTGCACCAGTCCTGGGAGAGGCATAGGATGGTGCACAGACATTACACTGGGGAATTTGGGAAGGGGGTGAGTTATGCCAGCCTAAATTGGTTAGGATTGCACTCAATGTCTTCATTTTGGATAACTCTTGGACCTAACCACTTATCTTTAAACATATAAATGGAATCATGTCTAGGGACAGTTTTCCATCACCTGTTAGTTTCCACAGAAGACATATGCAGGACAGATAGAAATTTAAATAAATTTCTATTAGAAGGAAAAGCTCAGCACCTCTTTGGATGAAATCCAGCTGGCTTTGTCTGCTGTGGAAAGTTTTCCTCCCTGTAAGGTCATCCAATTCTGAAAAATAAAAAAAATTGCAGTGAATTGTATTTTGACCATCAAAATCAGAAATTAAAAGATGAATGATTCCTTGTGAGTGAAGAATTGATCAAAATAGAAACAAAGTATCCATCCAAGTTAGGAAAAAGTTGCACAACTTGTGGAAAGGAACTAACAAAATGAGTCATGCCACGAGATGGCCATACTGAAAAAGACGTTTCTCCAATATCTTAGGCCCACTCCATTTTGGGCTTTAAAAGGTTAATCTAGTGCAGAGGCCCTTAAGAACAGGAGCATGGATAACATGCTAGCAAACTCCAGTGCCTAGTTTGAGAAAGACTGGATTGCCAGGAAGAGGTAGCTGCTGTTGACCTCTCATAGCCATCTTCAACGATGAGGTCAGTATCATGATTTCCAGTTTGTCTTCATTTCCTACCACTCATTTGTTTTCCATTTTTCACACGGAAGGTTCAGTGGTGGGATTCAAATAAATTAACAACAGGTTCTATGTCCTAATAACCTAAATTAACAATAGGTTCTATGTCCCATTAGTAACTGGTTCTCGGAACCAGGCGCTCATTAGCAAAGGGTTCTATAGAACCTGTGAGAACCCCCTGAAGCCTTGGGAAACATTCCAAGTATGGTCATTGGGTTTACCATCTCACCATTATGATCACTGGGTTTTCTTGCTATGTTGGGAAATGCTACATAGCTGCTTTTTCCTGGCTTACTAACAAAAGAAAATGGTGACCTCAAATATGGATAACACATGAGACACTTCCTAAAGCACAGACAAATTGACATGTAGCCAGAAAATATATCAGTGGGCCTACTATGCCCATCCAGAGGTGAAAAGAATTAAAATGGCAAAGGAGGCATAGGATGAAGTAATTGTGTCCTGGGAAAAAACTTCAGTGTCCTCCTTTTCATTGTAAGCGGGCATAAGGTTGCCATAATTCTCTTCTACAAAATTGTGACAGGACCCTCTTTCTCATTTGCCGGAATGTGAATACAATCTCCCAAAATCGGGATTGTCCCTGATTTTTGGGACATTCAACCAATCCGTGGTCCTTCTGACTCACCTTACACGGAAGCAATGACTTTGTGGCTCAGTCTACTGAATAGGTTGTGACACTACAGCAAGAAATAAGTGAACTCCTTTCCCCCTGCAAACTACCACCTCGTGACCACCTTTTTACAAATCTCCCAAAATATAAATATAAATCTTCAAAAATTAGAAATAATTTGAATATGAGAAGTGATCACCATTATCTAGACCTGTTATGCAACATTACTTATTTTTACCTCATTCTGATTAACAAATGAGATTTATTAATGAACTCTAGCTCATCAGTGCTTCTGAGTAATCATCTTTTGAATCAGTTCTGTTTAAATATAGCGGCCATAAAGTGAGTGACCGAGAGCTAAGAAAAGGAGATCATAAAACTCAAACATAGCTTTCTATTCTAAATTTTTACCCTTACATTTATTGGATATGCACAAACATAACTGCACACCACATCTAAAGCTGCTTTAGATCCCTTCAGGGAGAAAAGCAAGGTAGAAATGCTGTAAATAAATAAACATAACACCTCCAACATTGTCTATTTCTTATAACTCACTGAAAATGCCCTGCACACAAAACTAAGATTGACAGCAGGGAAGGAGGGGAAGTTCAATTTATCTATGGAACTGTTTCTAGTTTTACTTTGTGCTTAAGGTTGTTTAGATTACATAAGAGATTATGCAGACCATCCACATAGGCCTTTACGTCAAAAACCAGAAATTTTCCCCCAATTTTCTCACATAGCTTTTCTCATCCTGATACTTTTTGGATCTGTCTTTCTCTTAAACAGCCCATGCCCATTCAAATTCAGATATATAAAATTCTATAATATAAACCTGTACATTAAATAAAATAAATTAAATATCTTCCCATGGTGACCTGAGGATGTCAGCAAATGGCCTAACCCCTCCAGGAGTGGGTCAGAAGTACCTTATAGCACTTTTGTGACACCCCCATGTCAGCACAGGACTTATGCCAGGGCTTAGACAGGCCTAAGCGGAGGTTAGGATTGCAGCCTAAGTGAGCCAGTGACAAGAAAGTTGTCTCTTTCTGAAACCCTGGATAGTGGTTTCTAGTTAGGGTACTGTAGATACTAGAGTAGATACTAGTCAGAGTAGATATCAATAGATTTCTGATGCTACAGGGCAGCTTCATGTTTTGGTGGTCCTTGGACACAGCTGCAGAACTTTTTTCCATACTGCAAAACAATCTTGTTATTCTTTTCTGAACAAGGCCCAGACAAGATGATGAGCAAGAGTTCTTGAGATGCAATTATTTTTGCTGTTTTTCAGGCTGACTGAGAGGAGACGCCAAGCGCTCAGGATGGCACTTGCTTTTCTGACTCAAGTTGTGGAAGCTTCTCTGTATGATTTGACCTTGGATCACTAGCACTTACTGTCAGGCAGGAGACCTTGAAACCAATGGGCCAAATGCACCATTCCTGTAAATTCACTGAGGGAAAAACAGAATGATACTGAGGATACTTGTCCTTCTGGCTGCTCCTTCTTTACATCTACTTTTGCCTCAAAGTGCAGAAGAGCAAATTAGCTGTCACCGAGTTACTAAATTTAAAGTGTTTGCTTCAGCTTTGAGGGTTATTCTCTGCGCCTGCGTTTCTTTTACTTGGTAATTCTGCCTTTTTAATCACATTGTGTGATAAGATGAAAATTACAGGCAGAGATTCAGGACCGCTGAGTGCTCTGACTCACCCTGAAATTATTACAGCTTTAGGGCTGCTGGCCTTAATCCTCCTTCTTAATTTTAAGATTCTTGCTTATACAGGGAATAATAATAAAACTGACATTATAGAGGTGCGACAATACCATTACAGTTAAGGTTGAGACTGTTTTTATTTAACTCGTCTTTGTGTGAGTGTGTGTGAAATGAAATACATTGAGGATGATTGCGGGGGGCAAAACTAGGTTATTAAAAAAAATCCACAATTGAGAGTCCCCATTGCCTGAATGTCAGGAATAATTGCCAACTTTTTCACTGATTCCTGCTCTTGTGCCTTAAACCATGTTTACTTATGGGTGATAACCACCACCTATCCTGTGAAAAGAGCTGTTTGCTAGTATTTGCACATAATACTACTGTTAAAGGCAGAAGGAGAAAAAACACCATTGGATTTATCATAATGGGGTGTGTTTTTGTTTTCCACACACCTAACCTCAGGATTGGTTCACATATCAGCAAATAGGAAGCAACACAGTTCTTTACCACAATGTGTATTAAGACAAATGTGCATTAAGTTTACCCAAAATGATCTGGTTCCTTCAGATATTTTCTCCTAAGTCAGTTGGGCAAGGTTAATCTCAGGCCCCTGAGCTTCTGCTGTTCAGCCCTTTCATTTCTTGGCTCCTTCTTGGTACCAGATTTCATTTTACTATATTGTATTATTCAAGTGTTGAGTCTTGTGACATCTCCAGGACTTGCATCAGAAATCTCAGGGTTTGAAACTAACCTAACATGGTTGACCGGGTGTTTGTTTTATACAGTAGATATGCCAGCATTCAACAACCTCACCAGCAGTTGGAGGACATTTTATCAGCTCATCTGCTGTTGTGTTGACCAGGCCAGAAATGATAGATTGTTGGAATTTATAAGTAGCCCATTTCATTGTTTCTCCAACATTTCCACCTACTTCAGTTGACTCTTCCACTAGCCATTTGGATAATGAAGGTCACCCATTTCAGCAAGGCTTTCTCCTATATTGTTTCTAAAGCTAAAAGCTTTCTATTTTCCCTTATAACTGCTTTCCCACCCTTAAGGCATATGCAGTACTCTGCAAATCTGTACTCAGTCAGTTGCACCACAGTTGCTATTAAGCTGCTGAGTGACACAGCGATCAATCATATGGAAGTGGAATTTGTTACATCATCACCTGCTCTAAATACACAAAACTCTCTCTTGTACACTCTACTGATAAACACGTGTTTGGGGTTTGTAGGAGAATACTAAATAAATGTCTAGGGAAAACTGAAGCACTGATAGTTGCCCAGAGGGCAGAAAGGATATAATTCATATTATGAAATGCCCATTTGGAGGGACAAAAAAATTACCTATTTTGCCAATTTGACATTAACTGCCAGTGCAAGTCTAGTGAAAACCAGATCCTCACAGGTAGCAAAGGGCAAGACAATCTAGTCTCGCAGACTTGACACCTAGCTTGATAAAGCCAGGCTACCCATGAATACATTGGTTTGTCTCAAGGTTTGATGGGGATCGGGACAAAGTGCCTGTTGATGAGCCCACTCTTATGTCAGTTGGTGGGCACTGGCAGACTTATTAGGCATAGTGACACAATGAGGAACTGTAGCTGCATTCCCCTCAATGCCTTGAATGGGTGCTAACAGACAAATGAGGAGAAAGACCCTGCTCCACCCTATGGCTGAGGACACCTCCTTGACTGAAGCCACAATTGAGATCCTATTTCTGGAAGACTACAGAGCTGGCCTGCAGACCACTTGTGCTGTACCCTCCGGCAGGAAGCAAAATTGGTGGTTGAATATCTATGTGAATCACAGATTGTGCATGTCTGCTGTATGGGTTAAGAGTACCACTGGAAACTTAACAAGGACAAAAAATCTCATGACGTTCTCACAGAGGAAGCTCCTTTTGAACAGAGCAAATCTGAAATCACATAGAACAAACACAGCCCATCTTAGCAACCCCACATGACAAGGCAAGACCTATTTATGAAGCTCCCCATGTCTATTTTCAGGGAACTGGAAGTGCAGACTATATGATTTCGTTAACCTTACATGTAGGTCTCACCCATGCAACAAGCCCTCCCGTCACAGTCATTCCAAAGAAGAGCATGTAAACGCAGAGACATTGTTAATTTTAAAATGGCTCCATTTCCTCCTAATATGTAGATGGTCTCATTTGCAGGGCCGCAGCTGCCAGCAATGATCTATCCTGCTCAGGAGATGAGTAGCCATCCAGATAATGAGATCCTCTCTGTTGAAATGAACTCTCGGCTATTCAATTTGTCCAGCTTTTGACTCATGAATTCGGCACAGCCTCTTTGAGAGATGAAGGCAACAGAGCACTGCTGGGGCTATGTTGCTAATGAGCAAAATTATTTTATTGTGCTTTATTTTATTGTATTAAACCAAGAACCTTGGAAAGATCTATGCATCAGAACAACTGTTTTGAAATGTGTGTGTTTCTTGCCTGGTTCATGTACCTTCAGTAGCCATAGATGTTTGGGAAGCAGTAGCAAATAGCTTTTAATAACACAAAGATAGAGCTGGTGAAGCTTCTACCTGGTGTGGAGCAGAATGGAAAAGGTTCAACTGCTCAGTGTTTTAGGCCAGGCTGGAGTCAGAGGCACAGAAGGAGGATGAGGTTATCAGTGTTAGTGCTGGAAGATCTCAGAACTAAAAAGGAAGTCCACTCTCAAAAGTCCAGCTTCATGTTTCAGGACCACTTCTTGCCTGCATGAAGCCAAGTGCTGTTGCACCATTCATAAAAAGCTATGGTCAAAGTGCTGGTTTTAGGGGCCAGGAACAAGTCCTCCTGCTACTGGCTCTGTTTCTTCATTCCCTTTGTGTGTTGAAACTATAGCCCAGCCCTGAATTTGTCAGCTCTGATGGGTGCTGAGGCACCAAATGGCTATTGCTGCATTCAGTGGACTTACCAAGGCCACTTGAGTTTTCCTTGGAGGAAGCCCCTAAGTAAGGAAGTCATGCAGGATATGGTCCTGCAGGGGTGGAAGTGGGTCTCCTGAACGAGGAGACCAAAATGGAGCATGGGATCTATCTCCCTCCATTCCAGTTTCTCCCCTGCCCTGGTATGAGTCCCCTGAAACCCTGCATCACCACCCAGCAGGTGCCTCTTCACACTGGCCTTTGGACATGTATTCCACCCAATGCCATGTGGTGCACATGTAAGAACTTGGGGGATGAACATTCAATTAATGCCTCAAATTCCAAATCCAGAGAAAGAGAAGGTTCTTCCATATAAGGCTATTCTTCTGTGAGATAATCAAAGCATGGATACTCCAGATTTGACTTCAAATACCAGCATGGAAAACTCAGGTGGGAACTATGTCCTGTTATAAATGAAGCCATCATCATCTGAAACATAGTTCACATTTTGCTTGTGCCCACACGCTTGTACTTCCAAAGCATTGCAATTAATTCAAGGGCTGGCCCAAATGTGAGGCCAATGGAGATGGTCATCACAGGCAACAGGTATGCAGGAGATGCCCGCTGTTGCCTTCCCATTCATCTCCACTGCTCCTCTTTCTTCTCCTGCTCTCCTGACTGGAAAAGGAAGCAGGATTGGGTGGAAGTCCTTTATAAAGTAGGAGGGGAAGAAGGTGGCACATCACCAGGTAAATGAGAACACACATTACTTCATGTGATGGTGGTGATGAGATGGTGGTGCAGACCTGACCTTCCATCTTCCTATTGCATGCTTAGCATACATGTGGTTGTGCTGAGGCTTTTCATTCTGAGCAGGTTAGCATGATATTAAATGCTTCTCTCACAGGATACCAGGGCCCCAATCCAGCTCAAGGTATGGGCTATTTGTTTTCCTTTGCATCAGTGATGCATGGAGAAGACAACCTTTACTAAATGGCTCTCCCTCACCAGATCACAGTATATCAATACAATACACTCATTAATTTCCTTTAGGACATTCAAAGAAAACAAATGCAACAAGACTTCTAATTAAGATGCCTGTCAGGAACTCTTGTGGCAGAGACATGTTTCTGCTGAGCACCTAAGCAGACAGTCTCAGGCACTGGGGAAGCTGCCCGACCCTTCCTCGTGTGTCCATTTTCAGCCTGTCTTCAGCCTGCCTTTTGAGGTATCATCCTGTTAAAAATATTCTCCCTGAGGTATCATCGCCACACGGCCACAGATGTCACTGACTTAGCACTTTTGGAAGGATCTATTAAAAGTAGCGCCGTTAATTACTTAACTTGTCATCACAGGCTTCTTTTCCAGAGGTTTCAAATGGCTTATTATTTGCAGGCCAAGATGCACAGCCTTCTGGACAAAATGTGGGGGAGCGATGGAGACTCTTCAGCAGCTATTTAGGACTTTTCTGGACCACTTTGATATCCACAGAGTAGTCCTGAGAATGCTGTTAGACTATGGGCAAAATCCAGAGTAACTATGGGGAGTCTTTGCTCCAGTGTAAGAACAACTTACTCTGGATTGCAATATGAATTTCCTATAGGTTTTCACTAGGTGGTACAATAACTACGGGTGCACGTAAAGTCTCTTACGTGCTCCTGTAGTTAGTCTGGATTTGGGGCTACATGTTTTAACCAGTTTCAAATTCCTATTTAGCCACAAAGCTTGCTGGATACAAGGATTATCGCTGTTTCTGAGCCTGACCTATGTTGATCTACAGTTATTTAGCTTTTTTTGTATTCTTTTAAAGGTTTTAGGCTTTGACAAGTGGCCTAAGGGGAATCAGGGGAGGGCTTCCTATTGACACATCAGCCAATTTATGTTGTTCACAGGTCAACTCTATAAACAAAAATTCAGGGTAGGGAGAGTGCCTTGAGACAGAAGCAAAAGCTTCCCTCATGGAGTTCGTCTTACTTCCGGAAGGACACACATGAAGGGGGCCCATGGTCCCAATCCATGGATAAATGAATTCTTAAATACGGGGTTCACAGATATGCCCACGCCACATATATGGAAGAAATTTTTTGTTTGTTATCATTCCATCATGGACATCTGTTTGTATCAGCCATGGTAATCAAATGGAAGAGCTAAATTATGCTCAGAAGTTGGAACGAACCAGATGTTAGAAACAAATTAGCTTAGGTTTTATTGTTTATCATTCCTCTGTTCAGCATCTGAGGCTATGCAGACTATTTCACCATCTCCATCAAAGGTTCCCCAGCAAGATACAAACCATGAAGATGGATACCTGCTTGTCTGTTATACCATTAGCAGCAGTTCTCCAGTATAGCTGATGAGGGTCTTGGTCAACCTACTTGGAGAGTCCAAGGATTAATTGGGATTCGGTCCATAGGGCACTTCTCTGCCAGTGAGCCATCTTATGTTGGGTCAGATGATTAATCTTTCTATCTTAATACTGTGTACACTGATGGGCAGCAGCTCTCCAGGGTTCAGAAAGGGGTCTTTCTATGAAATGACAGGGACTGGATCTGCAACCTATGTGTACATGTTGTTACACACACACATTCAACACCAAGAAAAGTGAAATTTTGCTTCTTACAGCATCATGTGATGCAAATTCCACACTTTGGCCACAATCTGTCTTGGTTTGCATAACTGATTTTGCAGTTTGAATTCTGCTGCTGATGTCTCAGTCTATGGTTGTTCTGCACTTCCCCAGAACTATAGAAAAAGCACAAAACTGCTCTTTTGGTTTTAGATTGTTGAGTTTGTATTCTTTGTCACTTCCAGCCTGTCACACTGAGAGATCTTGGAAAGGTGATTCATCAACATAAAAATAAAGAACACATTTTCAAAAGGTTTGCACACATAAAAACAGAGGAGGCAGGGATTTATTATTAGCAAAGTAGATATACGACAGCTGTTGCATAACTTCTGAGAGTTGGCTCATTTGGATTTGCATTTGGTTAGTTTTTATTTTTTAAACAAAAGGTTTGAAGGCTCCACTTGAAGCTCTGTATTGAGGGAGCTTTCCTCAGTTGTAAGGGGAGGGAGTTCCAAAGCCGGGGTGCCATTACCGAGAAGGCCCTATCTCAGGCCACCACACCTCTCACATCTCTTAGAATCATAGAATCATACAGTTGGAAGGGACCTAGTAGGTCATCTAGTCCAACCCCCTGCCTGCAGCAGGAATTCCCCCTAGAGCATCCCCGACAGGTGCTCGTCGAGCCTCTGCTTGAAGATCCCCAGTGAGGGAGAGTCCACCACCTCCCTTGGCAATCTGTTCCACTGCTGAACCGCCCTCGCTCTCAGGAATTTTTTCCGGATATCCAACCGGAATCTCCTCTCTTACAGTTTGTACCCATTGGTTCTAGTCCTGCTTTTAGTAGCAGCTATGAACAAATGAGCTCCTTTCTCCCTGTGACAGCCCTTCAGGTATCTGAAGACGGCAATCATGTCTCCTCTCAGCCTCATCTTCTCCAGGCTGAACATGCCAAGTTCCCCCAACCTTTCCTCGTAGGGCTTCCCTTCCATCTCACTGATCATTCTTGTCGCTCTCCTCTGGACTTGCTCCAGTTTGGCTGCATCTTTCTTAAAGTGAGGTGCCCAGAACTGAACACAGTACTCAAGGTGAGGTCTGACCAATGCTGAATAAAGAGGAACTATAACTTCTCGTGACTTGGAAGCTACAGTCCTCTTAATGCAGCCTAAAATGGCATTTGCCTTCTTTGCAGACACATCACACTGCTGACTCATGTTCATCTTATGATCCACGGCGACTCCAAGATCCCGCTCACATGTTGTGCTGCCAAGCCAAGTATCCCCCATTTTATACCTGTATTTTTGGTTTTTATTGCCTAAGTGCAGAACCTTCCACTTCTCCCTGTTGAAATTCATTCTGTTTGTTACAGCCCAGGATTCCAGTTTATCCAGATCCTCCTGGAGGTTTCTCCTGTCTTCTGTTGTGTTTGCTACTCCTCCCAGCTTGGTGTCATCTGCAAATTTGATCAGGTTCCCCAGTATCCCTTCCTCTAATTCATTAATGAAAATGTTAAAGAGAACCGGTCCCAAGACAGAGCGTTGGGGTACCCCACTTGAAACCAACCTCCAGGTTGACACAGAACCATTTACTAAAACCCTTTGTGTGCAGTCGTTGAGCCAGTTGAGGATCCACCTAACGATTGCCTCGTCTAGCCCATATTTTTCCAACTCCCTAATTAAAATGTCATGTGGGACTTTGTCAAATGCTTTGCTGAAGTCAAGATAAATGACATCCTCAGCACTGCCACTGTCCAGTAAGCTCGTAACCCGATCAAAAAAGGAGATCAGATTTGTCTGGCATGATTTATTCTTGGTAAATCCATGCTGGGTTGCTTTGATCACCGAGTACTTGTCTAGATGTGCACAAATTGTGTGTTTTATTATCTGTTCTAATATCTTGCCCGGGATTGAAGTCAAACTGACTGGTCTATAATTTCCTGGGTCTTCTTTTTTCCCCTTCTTAAAGATTGGGACTACATTTGCCCTCTTCCAGTCCAGTGGCACTTCTCCACTCCTCAAAGATTTCTCAAAGATGATTGACAGAGGCTCTGCAAGGACATCTGCAAGTTCCTTAAGAACTCGAGGATGCAGCTCATTTGGTCCAAATGACTTGAATTCATTTAGGCCAGTTAAGTGGTTTTGAACCAGTTCTTTGTCAATCTTAATCTGTTCTTCTGCACCATCCATGTTTTCATTACCACTTTGGGGATGCAAGCACATCCCTGCATCAGCCAATGATCCTGCACCCCCATTTGCAAAGCCCTCTTTCCAAGAATAGACAGACGCAAAGTAGGAGTTGAGCAGCTCTGCCTTCTCCTGGTTTCCAGACACCTTGTCCAGGACCAGCCCCACCCCCTCGTCTCTCCTCCTGTTCCTTTGGGCATATCTAAAGAAGCTCTTTTTGTTATCTTTGACTCCCCTGGCCAGCCTCAGCTCATACTGAGCTTTAGCATCCCTGACCCCCTCCCTACAGGACTGGGCTACCTGCCTGTACTCCTCTCTGGTGATCTTTCCAGTCTTCCACTCCCTATACTTCTCTTTCTTTAACTTCAGCTGATCCCCAAGTTGCTTGTGCAGCCAACCTGGTTTTTTCAGGTTTTTTCCCCCTTTCTTTTTCATGGGAATTGTTTCTGACTGTGCTTGTAGGAGCTGCCTCTTAAGGAGCTCCCACCCATCTTGGGCCCCTTTCCCCATTAGATCATCAACCCATGGGTTCCCACCTATGACTCCTCTAAGCCTGTTGAAATCAGCTTTCCTGAAATCCAATGTATAAGTTTCACTCTGCACTCTTTTTATTTCCCACATTATTCTAAATTCCAGCAGCTCATGATCGCTTTCCCCTAAAGTTCCCGCTATGTTGACCTGATCAACCAGTTCTTCACGATTTGTTAAGATCAGGTCAAGGATGGCCCCTCCCCTTGTCATTTCCTCCACCTTCTGGACCATGAAGTTATCTTCCAGGCCCATCAGGAATCTACTGGAGCTTCCATGTTTGGCTGAGTTTGTCTCCCAGCAAATGTCTGGATAGTTAAAGTCCCCCATTACTACTACCTCATATTTCCTTGCAACGCCTGCCAGTTGCTCCAAGAAGACATCGTCTACTCCCTCTCCTTGGTCTTGCGGTCTATAGTAGACACCCACCACAATGTTTTGTTTCTTTTTTTCCCCCTAACCTTACCCAAACACACTCCACAGGGATATCCGGGGTTTGATTTAAAATGTTTTGATAGACTCTCTCCCTTCCCCAAAAACCCTGCACCAGACTGGCTTTTTGATTTCTTAAAATATTTTCTATCAATCCAGCAACAGATTTTTAAATATATATTATCTATGTATAAAATTGAAAAGTCACTGATTGACAGACTCACTCACTCACTTACTCATCAATGCCCAGCCAAAACCGCTGGACCTAGAAGTGTGAAATTTGGGGACGGTGTTCCTTTTGTGATGGAGGCACACACTAAGAACTGGTTTTTGGAAATTCCAACCAGAAGAAGGTGAAAAGGGGCACAAAGCATTTTGTCTTCATACTTACATCGAAGACTTGCTGACTGATCAACACCCAATCCCAAACCCTGGACCCAGAAGCATGAAATTTGGGGAGGGTATTCCTTATGTGACATAAGCATCCACTAAGAACTGATTTTTAGAAATTTAACCCCTAAGGGAGCGAGAAGGGCTGCAATGTATGTTTGTCCCTATACTTAACATAACCCATATATATACTTAACACTTGAAGGTCCAGCCCCAGCCCTGGACCTAGAAGCATGAAATTTGGAAAGCATACTCCTTCTGTGATGTAAGGATCCACCAAGAAACTACTTAGTGCCTGGTGCGTGGGGGAAGGGTGCATGGGGAAGGGTGCACAGGGGAAATAGTGCATGGGTTTTATTCTTGAAATTTTACTCCTGCAACTGTGGGTAAATTTCACTAGTTTTTAATAAAAATATTGCTAAAAACTGGAGAAAGCAAGGGCCATCTTAGAAGAGTTATTGCTTTTCATGTCACACACAAGAGAGGAAATGCCTTTTCTAAAAGGATTCCTGATACCAAATGCAGGAATTATCCAAATTGGGCTTGAGCCTCCTGCTGCTTCCCCTCTCCCTTTCTCTTTTTGGACTTGAGCTAACAAAATCAGTAGCACGTCTGAGGAGACCTATTGTAGAGTGATGTGCGTACAAAGGTGTAAAGGGGTTTAAATTCCCTTTCACTTTTGAAGCGTCTTCATCTTTTCTACCTTCACTGAATATAGTATAACTCTTTTGCTCCAATGCAGGAGGACAACATTGGACTCGGTCTCTAACCACTGTACTACACTGCTGTGTAACTGCTCAGTGCACACTTTTTTTCTTTCCTACTCATTTGAAACAAATTCCCTGTTATTCAAATGTATTTTATATTTTCCAGAGGCAATCAGAGAAATGAAATCCATTCTCTTAAGGACAAGACAAAATCAAATCGCTCTACATTAACGTATCAAGAAAAATCTGAGTAGGCGGCTGGAGGTTTTTGTATTTAGATTTGGCACTGAGAGTGCCTGGCACGCAGACTCCAGTCCTTGCAATTTGCTGACAGTCATTATTATTTACTGTTTGTTATTACTGCAGCATCGAAAGGCTATGAGCAGCCATTTATCTGTGATTGGGTGTCAGCTTCAATGTGAATATGTAGCTGGAGAAGCAGGCAATAACAGAAGCATTTTTGTGCTGTCTGAAAAGTAAATGCATTGCAGTTTTCCCACAATCTGGAGGATACATGACTCTGTTTCTGCGGCTACTCCTGGAAATGTTTATGAGGACCAAAATGCACCCTAACTTCATGACAACTGTTCACGGAAAAAGTGTCCATCTGAAGCTAACCTGCCCCACACTGACAGAGAAGGCTGCCCTTGATCTGAAGCGTGTGCTGACCAGTTTGCATTCCAGTCTATATCATAGATCTGGAACTAGTAGGTTGTGACTCACTGCAGTATCAACCTCCATTAGGGGCAGCCCAAAATAGCAGCACACCAAATGCTGCCCCTTACCCAATATGCCAACCTTTGCTCCTTCCACTCTTCAGTGCCCCACTCTCCACTGATCTAGCTCAACATTAGCACTCCTTAGTGTCCTCCCTTTTCCAAGGAGCGGAAAACAAAGTAGAAGCAAGTAGGCAGACAGTCCCCCATCTTCCAATCTTCAGCCTGCAATCACCTACAGTGGTATACCTAAGGGGTTGTAGGGGGTAGCAGACCTTAGGGGGCAACAAGCTGGGCTTCACCCTAGTAACTGAAATTGTGAACGATATAACTGAGGAACAATACCATCATGTTATGGCACATCCATAACTGGGAAACCCACTATGTCTTTCTTTTTCCCCCCAAAAACAGTTGGGGGTTGATTTAGACTGGGACCACAGCACATGGGAGCTTGCCTCTTTCCTTCCACCCCATACCACTTGTCTCCTTAGAAAAACTTATAAACATAATTGTGCCCAAAGTTTCTGCTCCACATCTAATTGCAGCTTTGGGGTATGTGTTATTTAAATTGTGGGGACTAAGGATGATCAGCGGGCTGAAATACAAGCACTCTGAGGAAAGGTGAAGAAGAACAGGCTGAGAAGGTCTATGATTGCACCCTTCAAATACATCAAGGGCTGTCATATGGGAAAGGGTCACATTTTTTTCAACTCCCTCTGAAAGTAGAACTAGAATCAACAGGTACAAAATGCAAGAGAAGAAATTTCAACTGAATATCAGGGAAAAAAATCCTGACGGCGAGGGCAGTTTGGCAGTGAACAGATTGCCAAGGAAGGTGGTGGGCTCTCCCTCATTGCAGATCGTCAAACATAGGCTCAATAAGCACTTGTTGGAAATGCACTGAGAAGATTTCCTGCTATGTTTTGGGGTCACACTAGATCTATTTGGTCCCTTCCAATTCTATGGTTGATTTTATGTTTCTAAGAGATCATGTAACACCATCATCTGCCAGTGCACCTATGCTTGCTTATCTATCTATCTATCTATCTATCTATCTATCTATCTATCTATCTATCTATCTATCTATCTATCTATCTGTCTGTCTGTCTGTCTGTCTGTCTGTCTGTCTGTCTGCGAGTATCCATCCATCTATCTATCATATGACAAATACTGTACATGGACTTACGTTAAATCAGATATTAATGTTACGAACATTGCCATGTATTTTGAGAACCAGGAATTCCACAGTGAATTCTGGCTGCTTCTGGGGGGAAAAATGAACACCACAAACATCAGTTGTTCAAATCTCAGGGATGCACTAGCTCATCTCTTTCCTCTCTACCTCTTGCACTCTCCATTCTATTTCCAGGCTAGGATGTGGAAAGAGAAGCAGGAGAGGTTCATGGACAGAGGAGGAATCTCTCCCTGACAATTCTGCTGCTGGAGGCAACTTCCTCAGTCAGCCTTATTGAGAACTCAGACCTGCATGTTGAGGTGGAGGGTTGAGAGACCTCAAGAGAGGTGATTGAAATACATGCAGAGGAGAGAAATTCATGGAATTGAATTGAGACAATATGCATTTTAAGTCTTCAGACTGAACATTAACAGTATCTTCCTTTTTTTAAAAAGTGCCCTAATGTTCCATGCCTGAAGTGAATGATAATCAGTTAATGGATATTGCACTGGGAAAATCTGCCTGTATGAGAGGATTAAGAGGCTAGTGTGACCACCAGAGCATTATCCTTGGTAGGGCCTCCCACATCATGTCTCTCTTGCTTAACAGCATTAGTACTTTACAGTTTGCTTGAATCACAGAACAGCATTGCCCTCTAAGTGTACTTTCTGGCTAAATACAGCCCTAAGTTTTTCACTTTGTGAATGACTAGCACTAAACGTGCAGTGATGCTGGAAATATCCTGCCACCCAAGTTTAAAATCCAGCAGCAGAACAGGCTAAAAAAATGGGTCCCTATATCATCTGGATCTATGCTTAGTTCAGATCCTATAAATTGTTTGATGATAATGATGATGGTGATGATGATAATAATAATGATGTATATCACACTTGCTAGTTGTTTGACTGGAATTGGCTCTATTGTAACTCGGTTCCTATCCAAGGAACTAGGAATCACAAAGGTATCGTCTCAATATGTGTGAAGTTTCCAGAAGCACTGCTTTTTGTAACTGGGCAGTTGTTATCTTCTGGAGGCCCATTAAGTTTAGGTGCTTCTGGAGGCTTGATGGAATTGCTCCAAGAACACCTATTATTATTATTATTATTATTATTATTATTATTATTATTATTATTATTATTATTATTATTATTGGAATCACAGTGGCCTTCTTCTCCCAGATTCTTTGAATATCTATTTGTAAGTCCTTATATCACATGATCTTCTCATGATCTTCAGGCCAACAATTTCTGGGTATTGCAATGTCAATTATCCAGGTGCCATGCCTGTCAACTGGCAGGCCAGGACTCGAGACACAGGTGCAAGTGAGATGAGTTCAAGAAGGAGTGAGTCCCTGTCACTTGCATGTCCCTATCCCTTTGAAAAGCATGGAAATGAAAGTAGATAAATAGCTACCACCTTGAAGGGAAGGTAACAGCATTCCATGTGTTTTGGCGTTTAGTCATGCAGGCCACATGAACATGGAGACATCTTTGGACAATGCTGGCTGTATGTCTTAAAAAATGGGGATGAGCACTGCTCCCTGGAGTTGGTCACAACTAGCAGGGTAAACTGCAGGGGACACCTTTATCTTTACCTTTAATTATTTTTGGATCAGCAGTGTTTCCTTCTGAAACAAGCAGATAATGGCATGTAGGTAGGGTTTGGTTATTCAAATGTAGTTACTTACTGCCCTCAGCTGTTCAGTGTTGGTAAAGCATGCATGAAAGCAGTTGTTAAAGCAGCCTGACAAACTGCACTGCTTTTTAATTACAGTGAAGGCTCTAATTGAGAATATAACACAAGAGTCTGCACAATTACAAGTTTTGGTTTGCTCTTCCAGCTAATGCATAGCTACAATGCTTTGTGCAAGGTCTCTGATGTTTACAAATACACAAATAACTGTTACTAGACTAATTTTATGACGCAGAGCAAGTAGACTGTGAGCACAATCCTAAGCATGTCTACTCAGAAGTAAGCACCATTGTGTTTAATGGATCTTACTCCCAGGAAAGTGTCTTTAGGATTGCAGCATAAGAAAAAAAAAACTCTTCTGTGATGCTCCACTTGTGGTTCTCCATTAGATATCTTTGCAGACTTTGTATAAAGGAGTAGCATCAGGATGTAGGGGTCATCTTGGCTTGTGTGGTATCTGGTGGGCCACTGTAAGATACAGGGATTAGATGGTCCATTGGCCTGATCCAGCTTCTTATGTTCCAGTTTCTTGCATCTTCATATGTTCTTAATGTTTGTGGTCCAGTGTGGCCATGGACATTAACAATTTTGTTATAGATTCAAAATGCCTTGATCTGGAAATAAGTAAGGTAAACTTACCTATCCTCTGCAGGTTGTCCTGCTAGTCATGACTGACTCTAGAAATTGATGCTCCTCATTACAAGGCTGAAAAGCCAGCATTGTCCAAAGCATGTCCGTGGTCATGAGGCCAGCATGATTAAACACCAAAGCACACAGAATACTGTTACCTTTTCAACAAAGTGGTACATATTTATCTACTTGCACACATAACCAGGTTGTGGGTGGCGCAAGTGGCTAAGATGCTGTGCCTGTTAACCAGCAGGCCAGGGTTTGAGACCCAGGTCGGCCCCACAAGACAGGGTGAGCTCCTGTCCTTAGCCCAGCTCTGCAACGCCAGCTGGATCCAATCATATTGGCTCTGCCTTTCCATTGGACTAATTCAGTGGCGTGGAGAGGGGGGATTTGCTGCTTGGGTAACAGCCTATCCTCCATAACAATCCAACCCCGGCTTTCGTGCTTCGCATGCAGTGTATGCAGCGCAGAGCATGATACCATAGTCTTTCAAGACTGACGGAGGCCTGCTTTACCTACATCCAGCCTGGCTTGAGTGTGTGCATCACCCGGTGTGGAGTGTGGGCATGTCACCTTCCAATTGTGCATGCATAATTTGCTCATGTGCATTGGATATTTGAAAAAAAACACTGGATGTTTGAAATCTGTATACATGAACGACAGCTGTGCAATGGCCATGCAGGTGCATGGGGCTTGCCCAGCCCAGGACCAGGCAAGTCAGTTTGGCACTGAGCTGGGGAGGTGGTGCATTGGGAGGGAGGTGATGCACCAGAGTGTGACCAGATGCCTGAACCAAAAAAAAGAGGACAGGGTCCCCTAAAAGTCCTGACATCCAAGAAAAATTCCTGACATTAAAAAAATGTAGGACACCAAAAAAATGTAGGGCATGTTTAAATAAAAGTTAAAAACACTTGTTTTACTTTCCTGTACTTAATTTCAACACTATATTACTTATTGTTAAATTGAAAACTGACATGCATGTATTGTTTCAGGGCACTGTTTCAGCAAGGCGCATGTATGAACAAGGTCCCACCTCTAGTCCCTGGTTGCCATACCACAAATAGCAGCATGAAATTAAAAAATTTTTAAGTGCAAAAGTGCTATAAATTCTGGATGTCCTGTGTAAAGCCCCATTTCTGGTAAAGTCTGTGCATTTCTGGCTTTCTGGGAACCCTGGGTGAGACACGTGTGTTGAACCTTTTGGTTGCTGATTCTCATCTTGGCTGTGTTGCGGTGCCAAGGGTGCTTCTCAGCTGCACCATGTGAGGGGCACTTGGCAGGCTGCATTACCTCCTCGGAGGTCACAGTTGGCAGGTCAACACGCTGCCAGATGTGGTTTGGGCGGAACCAGACCCTTGGGCACATTCCAGTCCAGGAACATTTTTGGGGTGGGTGGCAAGGGGGGTGACATTGTGACATCAGCCACACATGCCAAGATTTCAAAATGACTGCCCTCAGCATTCTGCAATAAAACCCATGTTCAGAACCACTACTCTAATATGCCCAAATCCACACCTGCACAAATCTGCAAGCCCAACAGTGTTCAGCAAGGCCTACTCGGAAGTAAGCCCTGCTGTGTTGAGTGAGACTTCTTGTCAGGAAAGCAGCCTGAGTAGGCCATGTCAAGATGATGGCGCCCTGGAGGGTCGCGACCCCCCCCTTACTAACCAGCCCCAATTGCATTGAGCCCTATAGAAAGTGGAACTGAGCTACACAGCCACATTTACTCATGAGTAAGGAAAGGTGCCTTGGATCGTGTTCAAATCAGGCACAGAGGAATGCAAGGCCACCAGAATGGTCCCAATCCACAGAAAGTGGAGCTCAACAAGTGCTCCAGAAAGCAACCTCACCCCCCCACCCCAAAAAATATAACAGGTTTAATTGGTAAGTTGATTTTTAAATATGAAAATATCTAATTAATTGTATTAATTAATATTGATAATAATTACAGTGATGCCTCACATAAAGAGCTTAATTCGTTCCAGATGCATGCGCTTTAAGTGAAACGCTCTTTAAGTGAAGTGGATTTTTCCATAGGAAATAATGGAAACTCAGACAATTGGTTCCACAACCCAAAAATATTCATATAAAAATATTAACTGTATGTAAAAATGATGACAGAATGCTGTAATTGAATTTAAAACATGCATTTGGTATGCATGGTCCTATGAAGTCTATTTAGGCTGCAATCCTAAACACACTTTCCTGGGAGTAAGCCCTATTTAACACAATGGAGCTTACTTCTGAGTAGACATGGTTAGGAGGCTGCAGTCAAAGACACTTTCTTGGGAAGCTTCCCTGGGCTGCTGCTGGAGGTTCAAAGTGGCCGGTGGGAGCACTTGGGGGCAGTTAGGGGCAGCTGTCTCTGGCACTTCAGGCAACTTGGGGGCAGTTAGAGGCAGCAGTACTGGCTGGCAGCCCTTTTAAAGAGCCTCCATGCGGAGCATGAGGGCTGCATAGCATGCGTGCCCTTAGAGCACTTGTTTCTTAAGTGAATCGGAACTTGTTATGTGAAGCAAGATTTCTTGGAAATTTATAGTTGTTATGTGAAACACTTGTTATGTGAAGTGCTTGTTATGAGAGGTACTACAGTAATCGAATAATTTTGACATATGGGAGTGACAAAAAAACTTGTGGGCCCCCGGTGCCAAATGACCTAGGTACACCACTGTGATGATTAACATGGTCCTTGACAAGTTATGTGTGTCTCAATGGTAGTTGACAAGTTATGTGTGTCTGCCTGGACAACCCCAGTAACAGAGTTTCAGTGGAATAGTGTGTTTACTGTAAATGTAATGTAATGTAAATGTAATGATGTAATCACATCAGCCCACTGTGTCATGTCAAGATAGGCTTTGGAGATTCTCCTGGGGTCAATCTGGTGGGCCCTCAATCAAGATCTATTCTAATTGATGACCTCAGTTATGTATAAAGGACCTCTGATGTTGTCACCTATATCCCCAAGTTTGGGATGCCTGAGCCAAGGTCCTGTTCCCTCTTTTTTATTCTTCTAAAATGTTTTGGTCCTCTTTAAATCATTTGGAAATTGTATTAATAGGCACTGGCTTCTCTTGATGTACTTTCAGTGCTTGATGAAAGGAGGAAATATTCATCTCACATCACAAAAAGGTTAGTTTTATCATAATTGTCTTGACATTCATTCTTGGTTTAATTTTAAAAAAGGAACTACATCTCCAGTGTTGTTGGAAATGACTTTCTTTAAATAATCTGTGCAATCAAATTAACTTTTATTGACTGATATATGGTTCAATCCTAATAGTATTGGTATAACAAGGGATTGAAATACTGTAGAATGACAGTCCATATACTACATAAACAAACAAATGAGGCCTGCTTCAAATTGAGGCAGTCATAAAATGTTGATTCCTCCTCCTTTTCTTGAATGATTTCCCTGAGTAAATATCCAGCAGAAGCATTTTCTACTGGAAGAGAGAGTACGACAGACATAGGGCAAGGTCTAGTTCCACAGTTTATGGTTTAACCAAAGGTCATAATATCATTCTATGATTAAAATAAAATAAGATCCAAGACTGAAAAGGAAATTCAATTGTCATTCTATATGGTTCAATAAAGGAACTGTTGTATCAGTCTCTGGCCCTACAATCCAGAGTAACTACGGGAGCACGCAAGAGACATTACGTGTACCTGTAGTTACTGCACCATCTAATGAAAACCTATGGGAAATTCATACTGCAATCCACAGCAAATTGTTCTTACACCGGAGCAAGGACTCCCCGTAGTTACTCTGGATTGTGCCCCTAGACAGTTAACCATATATTCTTCTTTACAAAAGAGTGGTGAGCAAGCTATTTATCAGGGTGTCTGCCTGCTACCTGGTAGAGCCTATAATTGTATATGTACTTCTGCTGTACAGTATTTGAAAGGAGCCATTGAAAGGCCTCTTTGGACAGGTGCAAGTTCCTTGTGCCAGCCGAAGAGTGACCCAAAAGTGCCATCAAGCACCTTCAAGGGGAGTCAGAGTGCTGCAGGCCCCAGGAAGCGGTCAAGTTGAGTTGGCCAAGTTTGACCAGCACAATGGTGGGGAGCATGGGGAGGGTGGGGATGAGTCAGGAAGAAGGTGGGCAGCAAGTACTCTTGGGGGCAGCTGGGCAGGCATGAAGCCAGGAAGCAGGGCCTTGATCTGGCACTAATTCTGGATCCTAAATCCATTCCTAGGCAGCCATGGCTGCTTGGATTTGCACCACCAATTGAAGAAGAGCAGGTCCACTGGGACTGCAGTTAAATTTTTCTTCCCAGTATAATATTACCCAATAATATTTTTTACTCAGTGTGTAATTAGTCTGTGGAACTCCTTGCCACAGAATGTGGTGCTAGCATCTAGCCGCAATGCCGTTGGACAAATTTCTAGACTTCAGGGGTTTCCAAACCTCAGCCTTGGGGCCAGATACAGCCCTCAGAAATCCTCCACCTGACCCTCAGATGAGGGTCGCCTTGGGCTCCCTCTTGTAGGGGAGGAAAGGCGGGGTATAAATTAGGAAAATAAATAAAAATAAAATGAGCCCTGTAATCTTCCAGAAGTTGGGAGAGCTCTGAGGCCTGGGGATGCTGCACATACCTCCTCTTTCAGTGTATGGAAGTGCTTATGAACTGGTTTAAAGATCATACACTCCCTATGTTTTGGAAATTGTTTATGAACTGATTTGAATTCATTCATTCAGAAGTTCCATCAGTAATATATTCATTTATGTAAACTTAGGGCACAATCCAGAGTAACTACAGGGAGTCCTTGCTCCGATGTAAGAACAATTTGCTCTGGATTGCAATGTGAATTTCCCATAGGTTTTCACTAGGTGGTGCAGTAACTACGGGTACACGTAATGTCTCTTATGTGCTCCCGTAGTTACTCTGGATTGTAGGGTTAGTCAAATTTGAAATGTAAATTAATTGTTTTTCTTTCCTTCTGCCCCCGACAGACAGACAGATGCAACCTCAACATGCCAGATGCAGGGAAGGGCACCTGAATACAGGTGAGACATTATAACTCCAATCCTAAACTCCAATTTGGACAGCATAAGCCCTGGCATAAGTCTTGTCCTGACCTGGGGGTGTCACAAAAGTGATATAACCCAGTCTGACCTATTCTTTGGTTAGGGGGGTTAAGCCTGTGCAAGGGCATATGCCAACCTTGTCACACCACCACAGGAAGATACCGTATGTCAGGTGAGTTAGGCTGGCCTAAATTGGTTAGGATTGTGCCCTGGGTTTCCTAAAACTTGTGCTGAGTATAGAACAAGGCAACCTGCCTGTTCCAGCCAGCGCAAGTTAAGATTGCACTATTAGGTGTTTGCCATAATGATGAATGAAATTTAATGTGCCTGTGTATTCCCTGCATCAGAAATCCAAACATTTCCTGTTAGGAAATAAATTAATGCTATGCTTTTCTTTTTGTGAAGGTGCACACCAGACACCAGTCAGGGAATGCTTTTGACTGTCCATTGCTTATAATTTTCCAATGCTGCTGATGGAGCATTAATTGCTTATGTGGCAAACACTTTCTCCAGAAAACGGTGATCTCAACTCTATGCTAAAAAATGAAACTGAATGAGATTGCAGCTGGTCTCTTTTATTGTCAGATAAGATTTAAGTTGCTTTCAGTTGTATGTATATGGCTATCAGCCCCCAATCCACGCCCCCTTATCATTAGCCATCTAAGCCACACATTAGTAGATCACTTCGGTAACGAATGCAGAGGCATGACTTCCAGAGCACCTCCAAGTGTCTGCTTCTTCCTTTCTGAGCTGCAATGAAAGACCAGAGTAATGATGAGTGACCGTGAAAACCTAGTTGAGAAAATTTAACTGTGAGTGGATTCCCAGAGAGTTCCCCACAAACGGTGATGTTTGATCATCCGTGGGGAAGACTATATGAAACTTCCTTCTGACCCACAGCAACCTGACACCGGCTGAGATGGTTTTGTGGCTGTCTTGCATTGTGACAAGGCTACAAACGGTTTGGGCTCTCAACGCTCACCTTAGTTTTTCAACATCCTCTATGGTTTCTGGCAGCTGGACGTTTAGTGTCTCTGAGAGGAAGAAGGCCGCCGATCCACACAGCACTGCCATGACAGAGTATGTAACTTGTGGCAGAGGTTTCCACACACTATCCAGAAGGAAGATGAGGGGAGCTACAGACCCCCCCAAACGTGCCATGAAGGCACAGTATCCCAGCCCGTTCTGCCTAAAAAGAAAGCACAGATGCTTTGAAAGGATACAATTTAATTTGTGTACAAGTAACAATAATACTAAAACACAGGCCGGCTTGGAGTGTCTTTTTGGTAAATTAAAGATGGAGCTAAACATTATCTGAGTTCACCTTGAAGTACAATTCCTGGTGAGCTTGTAATGCTCAGCTTACATCATGATGCCTGGCATACTCCTATAGATATAAAACTGTCATGTAAACTATCTGTATGCTAGATACGAGCACAGCTGGTGCTGACTTGTAGTCACTGATATTTTTTATTAATTAGATATTGTTTTATGTCCAATGGTTTTTATTGCTGCAGTTTGCCACTGGCTGGCTTTTAATATGGTGTTTGAATGTATTACCTTTTCTTTATTTTAATGCATAGTGTATGTTTCTAACTACATAAATGCCTTAATCTGTGTGTGATGGTATCCACATATTCTGGACAACATTTTGTGATAATCAAACAGGCTGAGGAGAGGGAACTGTCAACATGCCAACTGGCAATATTCCAGCTACCACTGAAAATATGGGAAGATGAAATGCTAGAGAAGGGGATGGTTTTTTACTGATGATTGTTGTTATATTGTACCTCCCCAAGTGGTGGCTGCAGGCTGTTACTAGTTCTTAATATAATAAGAGCCAGTGGTGGGAATCAAATAAATTAACAACAAGTTCTATGTCCTAATAACCTAAATTAACAACAGGTTCTATGTCCCATTAGTAACCGGTTCTCAGAACCAGAACCATTAGCAAAGGGTTCTATAGAACATGTGAGAACTCCCTGAAGCCCACCACTGATAAGAGCTGTCTTTGATGCCCTTCAAGGGAAAGGCAAGATATAAATCAAGTAAGTAAAAAACAACAACAAAGAAATAATTGACAAGTGTACAGCAGACAGCATTTTATAAGAGATTGTAGTAATGGGCAATCCAAAACAAACCAGCATTTGAGCCACCAGAGTGATCCCTGCACTTGCTCTGTGTGTTGCAAATGTGCTATAAGGAACAAACAGATTTGGGATTTACACAGGCTAGAATCCAGAAGGACAGAAAGGAGTCCATACATAAAGCCCTGTTGATTCACCTCCTGTATTCTACATCCTGCCTCCCACTGTGGCCAACCACTGCTTTACCATCAGGCGAGTTATTTCAGAGTTCGTTGGGGTCTCCTCTTACCTGAGGACAGTAGGATAGAGTTCTGATGTATACAAGAAGACTGTAGTGAAAGCAGCTTCAGAGAATCCTTTGCCTGTGATGGCAACCACAGAGCGCCAGATCCCTAGCGCTGGAGGGGAAAAAAAGGGCACCATTGGGAAAGTGAAAGCAGCTCCTACAAGGAAGCTCCTCTTGGTCCACAGATCCCCTCACCCAGAAATCCCCTACTGAATATCTTCATGTGCAGAAGCCATAACCAGTGTTGATAAAGAATAAATTAAAAGGACTGACTTACATGTTGGGATTACAATGTTGGCTCCTATGCAAACCCCAGTGAGGATGAGTGTCCACGCCTGGCTCTGCTTCCGCCCAAGTCGATTCACCGCAACATAGATAATGAACTTGGCAGGGATCTCAATGGTTCCAAAGACAAACTGGGTCATGTACATGCCCAAGCCAAAGCCTGTAATGTTCATGCTCATGCCATAGTAGGAAAAGGCCACCCCAAACCTGACATCAGAGGAGATAAAAGGAATGTGCAAAGGAACCCAGATTCAGGTCCAGAAATACATAAATCCCTATGTGAAAAAGAGAAGCCTCACCACACAGCCCCCATGCAAAATGAGGTTTTTCTCAACACTGGTGTTCGGAACAGGCTGATGTAGGAGTAATTCTCACTTGTCTTCTGTGCTGCTGCAATCTTGCTCAGGATCTGAGGAATTGAAGCTCAGTTGAAATGCAGCCATTGTCGTGCATAGCAAGGACATCCCCACATAATTTCCATGTTGCAGTGTAGAAGCTGGAAAGCTGAGGTCACAAGACCTGCATGCTACATCTGGTATCTCAATCTCTGAGTCCTTTGCTAGGGAGCTGACTAGTTACTGGTTCAGGACGTCCAGTTGATATCTTTTCATGGAGGCTCTTTGCTGGAAGGTGGTCTCCTAATAGCTGATCTTTCTCATCTTTCAAAGGAGATAGCCATTACCTTGGAGAAGGTGACCCTTTCTGCCTTCCATCTTAGAAGAGGTAGGAAGGGTTGGGTGTGTAGATGAGTGAGAGAGAGCTGTGAATTGGTCAGAACCAACTTTGGTGTTCATGGCTTCAATGTGGGACAGCAAACCTGATGCTTGGTAGAGTTACCTATTGCTTGCCACTATTGATGCTCACCTGGTCTATCTGTAAACAGAACAGCCTTAACAAAAGGTAGGAAGAAGCATAAATCTTCAGTGCTGCTTCATCCTGAAAAAGCCAAGCCATTGAGTACCATCTCACCACTTGGGGAAATGGGGAGCACGTATGTTACTGTGTAAATATGTTATATGATATGGAGGAAGTATTCAGATTCTGCATACATGTTATATTCTTTTATCTACAGACCTGGAATAGTTTTGTTACCGTGCTTGTCATTTTGAACTAGGTTTGAAGAAGTGGGCTAAGGTTGGGGAAATTGTTACCGAAGCAGAGCTCTCATCCATATCATAAATTCCACTGGTATTTGCAATATCCACAAGATGGCAATGGCAACCCAATACCCCACCACTGTTCACTGTAGCCATCACTGACATTTTCATGGAAAGAGCAAAATGAGGTTGGTCAGAACAGGCCTATTTCTCTGTCCTGGTGCCCTGAGGTCTTGACTCACCTCAAGATTGATTTTGGCAGCAAACTCCTTTCTTTTGTTTATTTTGGCACACTTATGCAAATATCTGTGAGCTTGCTTTATCTTCCCTTTGGTCAGTAACCACCTGGCCGACTCCGGGACCCACCTATTAAAGGGCAAAAAAAATTTGGGCATCTCATACATTGCCTCTGTGCTCCTGTTTTGTTTCAAAATCCACATAGCCACTTGCCGTCTGTTTAACAGAAAGCCGCATGTGCAAAATATGAATGTATCTGTCTGTGCTGAAAACAACAGCATGGTTTGCAAGTCCAAGTTGGTGTCAGTGGATAGCTACCAATTCCCTCCTTTAGCCACTGTCCTAGGCTGCAATCCTAAGCACAGCTCTATAGAACACAGTGGCACTTACTTCTGAGTAGACACCTTTAGGATTGTGTCCCATGAAAATCAGCAAAGCAGGCTGCAATGAGTGCCAGCAATAGGTTCTGCTCTCCTTGGTCAGTGTCCAGCTTCCACAATTACTTTTTATAGACAAGAGAAATGTACTTCCAGATTCTCGGTCAACCAGCCACATAGGTCTGGTAAAGGAACAACTTGATGATCCATTGGGGTATATCATTTATTAAAAATGCCAGTTGGATGACTGTTGGGTTGCTTAATGTAATTTTATATTAGATGGGTTGGACACAGATTAACACCTTTCTCTTAATGTGTACTGGATTTCCCAGCCTTCTCCAACAGCAGAAGAGGTTACCTTGGGTGAGACCCCTTGGCTTCCACTGTTCATACCGTTGTGTAATATGGTTCATGGAAAAGCCTTCATTCCTTGATCTTTGTCCTAGTGTATTGAAAATCAAGGATGTAAATGAGTCCTCTGTTTCCTTGTAAATTAGGCTATGTAGGGATAACTGCAAGACAGACCTTAAAAACACAAAGTGCTGCTGGACCAGGTCAAAGACCCATCTAGTTAAGCATTCTATGCCCTACACTGCCTTTGGGAAGCCATACTTATCTCCTGCTTTGGCTCCATTTCAAAGTGAACCTTTGCAAAGAGAACCTCCCTTACTGTCTTTGCACCCTAGCACTCAAAAGCATATTTGCAACTAAGGGTGCAATCCAGAGTAACTACGGGGAGTCCTTGCTCTGGTGTAAGAACAATTTGCTCTGGATTGCAACATGAATTTCCCATAGGTTTTCACTAGGTGGTGCAGTAACTACGGGTACACGTAATGTCTCTTACGTGCTCCCGTAGTTACTCTGGATTGTAGGGTTAGACTCTTCACCTGGACCATAGTGAATATTGGGACGGAGAAGGTTGTCACTGCTTACACAGATCAGAGACCTCTGATACCAACCTTTCATTGCTCAATCAACAACTATCATCCACCTGTTTCAACTTAACTGAACCACTACCCAGAAAAAAGTCTGCTTGTGTAAAGTGACTTTATAGAAGTGTGTGTGTGGAATATGGAAACATTGGCTGGAATGGCCCCCACTTTCCTTCTTCTACAATTCCAGAGTTGTTTGGGAGGCAGATCCCAGAGAAAAGGGTTGGTGATGTGACCCTGATCCCATGTTGCTAGAACCTTTTAAAGATGTATTTGTAAATGGATTTGAGGTGAAAGTAGGAAGAAGCACAAATTCACAGGTTAATTTAGTTCTTCTTAGGGCTACCCAGGAAAACACTACAAAGTTATAAAATAATCCCCCCATCCGTTTCACAGGACAGCCAGGCCTCATACCCTTAGAGGGATTAAGAATTTCTGTTATCTAGGCAACAATGTTGCACCTCCTTGCAGCATCAAACATCTTGACCTCAGGTGGTGCCTGCCCTATTCCCAGGGCAATCACATCACACATTCAGGCACACTATTTTTCCCCCAGTAGCTGGAAAATGTCCTGCTTTGTCCACTTTATTTATTGGATTCAACTGGTGTGTTGTAGTGGGTCCCAAGCATCTGTATACACTCTCAGATCCTTCCGAATCATAGAGATGGAAGGGATCTGACAGCAGTCAGCCTAAATTGATTATTTTCCCCAAAGTTATGTAAAGAAGAGGACCTAGCTAAACCAAGCAAGAGTTAAATGCCACTCACCACATAGAAATGATGCCAATTACACAAGGCAGAGTGACAGTAAAGAGCAGCCAGCGCCAATCCCGCACGAAATAAGCAACAAGAGCAAGAAGCATATTGCCCAGACTCCAAAAGACGCTGGTTAGGATCCCAGACATGGTACGGTGCTCTATGTCTACCCATTCCATTGCTGAAAGACCAAAAAAGAGCTTAGCAAGCCTAATTATATGCAATTTATATGCAATTTTGGCTCAAAGCAAATGAGGTTGGCTCTTTAACTTGAAAGATAACCATCCCTTAAGTCATAGTTAATGGCTTAAAGGCAGCCTGCTTACCATGGTAAGGTGGCAGGCAATTAAGCTTGTCTTAAAGTTCATGGACTTTTAGTTTCATTTCTGTTCATCTGGGAGGCACAGCCTTTCCCTTACCCAAACGATAATCACTTGTGAATTGCTCAGAAACTGCTTGCATATTGCAGGAGCTCAACTCCTTGCAGGATAGTTAGCAGCCACTTGAAAAGGAACTTGATGCATCTTGATTCATTGCCTTTCTTGTTAACATGGTAATTAATTGCCTCTGTATAATGCAAAAATAGTTAATCACGGAGGTTCTTGGAACCAAATGCCACAAATGGGAAGGTTCAACCTGTATTGCTACAAGCACAAGAAACAGCAGCGTTATATTCCTGTTCAGCACTCATGGGTTTTCTCAGTTTGTCATAGGTTATCCATATATTTCCAGACCCCATGGACTGGAAGGTGTCCTACATTTTTGAAGAAAAAAAGCCAACTATACATTCAATGCCCAGTTCCTCAATAGGTTCACCCTTGTTATACACAGATTTTTTTATATACAGATTTGACTCAACAAAAATGGCCACTGCAAATCAGAGTTTAAGAAACTGCTTTTCTTCTGTTGTAGATAGGAGCAATCAATCATTCAATTTTTCAGTCCCAGAAGCAAACCCTGCAGATCCTGAGGTACTACCTTATTCCATTAGGTGCAGTAGAAAAGCAAGAAACCTGGAAATGGATCTTTAAACCTATTTTTCCAATGTTTATACACTGATTTTTTTTAATCCATTGAAGGTTCCAAAATGGAACCGTACTGGATAACAAAAAAGCAGGCCTCCGTCAGTCTTGAAAGACTATGGTATCGTGCTCTGTGCTGCATACGCTGCATGCGAAGCACGAAAGCCTGGGTTGGATTGTTATGGAGGATAGGCTGTTGCCCAAGCAGCAAATCCTCCCTCTCCACGCCACTGAAATAGTCCAATGGAAAGGCAGAGCCAATACAATTGGATCCAGCTGGCGTCGCAGAGCTGGGCTAAGGACAGGAGCTCACCCTGTCTTGTGGGGCCGACCCGGGTCTCAAACCCTGGCCTGCTGGTTAACAGGCATAGCACCTTAACCGCTTGCACCACCCACAGCTCATAACAAGGGACAACAAGGATAACAAGGGACACCTGTATTACAGTTTCTAACAACCTGCACAGTGAAATAATAGACAGGTGGACTAGAACTTGTTCCTGACACTTATTATTTTGCATAAGTTTCTGTCTGTGCAGTACAACTTCCCAAATTGTCTATCTTGAAACTCTGTTGTGCTTACCCAGAGGAAGTACGATGAGGGAGAGTCCACAAATAGCCATTCCTGTCAGGGTCCGTGTGATTGCCAGCATAGTGTATGTCATTGAGGCAGAACTTAACATCCCAAAGATAAGTGTGCACACATAAGACACCAGGAGCATGGTCTTCCGGCCAAATCTATCACACCACAGAGAAAATATGTTGTCTGCATCATGTGGCAAGAGATACTGTTGCAAGATAGAACAAGCTATGGCCCAAGAAGTCAAAAGCAGGCAGGAAAAAAACCTACAGCTAGGGCCAGCCCAAGACCTCCTGATGCTTGAGTCTGCATGACATATACAGGAGTAGAACCAATGGAGGCAAGTAGATGGAAATAGAAGGGATCTCCAATCTGATGGGTATATGGGTTCAACCACTTATCTGATGCCTGACACAACTACTTCATTTGGCTTTATGGATGAGCCTTCATATCATATGATGATGTGGGGAAGGTAGCTCTTAGTCAGCAATCCATATATAGGGAGGCCTTTGAAGAATTCCTTTATTTTCCTCTATGAAATGATGAAGGGTTTGCTGAAGTCATTCTGACTTGGAAAAATTCAATGTCTCCTCTTTTATCAACCATCAATAGCCAGGGATGGGAAATTTGGGTGAGTGCAGACTCAAGTTGAGCATAGAGTCACTGGATCTCTACAATTCAACTCAAGTCGAGTGATTCTGGGGTGACACTATGAGTCCTGAGTCAGGCATTTTCAAGTTAAAAGCATGTTTCTCAAGTCACGGACCACCAAACACAGTAAGAAAGGAACACCCCCCCCACTGCCACCCAGAGACAGGAGATTTGGTGACTCAAGTTGGGAAAGATTCAAGTCTGGGGTTCTGACTTGAGTGTTTTAGATTTTTCAAACTTTTCACGACTCTAGAGTCTTCGACTGCCTTGATAAATTGAATTTTTGCAGCTTAGGTCAAAGTCTTTTGACTCAAGTTCCCATCTCTGCCAATAGCATTGGTAAAATACTGACACTGTTTGCTGCACAATATGGGAATTCTATGTGATATCAGAAATAATTGGATGTGAGAAAAGAATCTGTCATGCCATGATAGTACAGACACTAAAGATTAAAGTAGGAGCAGAACAGAAAAAAAGAAATTTACCTGTCCGACAGATAGCCAAAGATCACAGCCCCCAAGGTGACACCGATGAAGAAGAAGGTAGCGGTTGCTTGGTTTAGGCTTCTTTGCTCACAAACTAGGTCCCACTGAAACAGAAGAGCCAGAGCAACATCTGAAATCCTCTCCTGTTCTCAAGATGCTTCAAGCAGGCTAATTCTAGCTATCATTCACTCATGTGTCCTCCTTGGTTCCCAACACTGGTTGCCATATATCTTTTAGAAATGTTTTTGGGACTTTGGTGGCTACCTGACAGCAAAGAGCAATAAGTGGAGTTTCTCCCATTGTCGTAACCAGTCCATCCATGGCATAAATGATGTGATTCACATCAGTTGCAGAAAGATGTGCACCACCTTCCTCTAGTTGCACCACCTTCCTCTAGTTCAGTGATTCTCAATCTTCCTAACGCCATGATCCCTTTATAAGTTCCTCATGTTGTGGGGACCCCCAACCATAAAATTATTTTCGTTGCTACTTTATAACTGTAATTTTGCTACTGTTACGAATCGTAATGTAAATATCTGATATGCAGGATGTATTTTCATTGTTACAAATGAAATGTGTGTTCTATGCACACATTGAACACAATGGGATTTATTTCAGAGTAGGCATGCATAGGATTGGGCCCTGAGGCTGCATCCTATCCACATTTACATGGGAGTAAAAGTCCCCCTGACTAAAATGGGATTTATTTCAGAGTAGGCATGCATAGGATTTGGCCCTGAGGCTGCAATCCTATCCACATTTACATGGGATTAAAGGTCTCCTGACTATAATGGGATTTATTTCAGAGTAGGCATGCATAGGATTGGGCTCTGAGGCTGTCGGTCAGCCCCAGCGCAGGCGCAGCTACAGCCGGAGGTCTGGCAAGCCTGACCTGGCCCCCTGCACCAGGGGTCTTTAGGCGACCCCCAGGAAAGCTCTAGATGACCCCCAAAGGGGTCCCGACCCCCACATTGAGAAACGCTGCTCTAGGCTATCTAGTTCTTCTAGTCAAGTGCCAGGATGGTGAAGTGTTATGGAGATGGACTGAAAGCTGGAAGATGCAGGTTCAAATCCCACCTTGGCCATGAAGCTTCCTGAGTGATCTTGGGCTAGTCACTCAATTTCAGCCTTGTCTACCTCACAGGGTTGTTGTTAGGACAGCAGGAGGGGAGGAACTAAACTAAAGTTTTGTAAGCTGCTTTGACATGGGAAAGGCATTTAAAAAGGGCATGATGGTTATACAAAACAACAGCCATGTGACATACCTATGATCACAGCTATAAGTCAATATGTCAGTATTTATTGACAGGTATAGCTGCACAGTTCCCAGTTCAGGAACCAGCGTTAGGCTGTAAAACAGAATTTTCCTTTTCTAATATTAATGATTTTTTTTAACGGAACAGTGGTGTGTGCTTTCATTCTGAAATGAATGAAAAAATAAATTGGCTGGATCATTTGGTTCATTTTTCATTCATTCTGAAACAAATCACCAGAACGTTGAACGAATACTAATTATATTGCTCATTGTAACCCATTCATTATTCATTCATAATTCATTCAGATTGAAGAGGCTTCCTCCCTAAAAGATGAAGAGGGGAAAATTCCATTCCACACTGGAACCCGGAGCAAGAAAATACCAAGTTGCGGTGGGTTTCAGTGGAGGGGGGCAGCGTCGGGAACAGCATTAAGGGCAATATCATTTGGCGCAATGGCCTCAGATGACCTCAGGTGCTAGGAGGTCTTCAGCCAGTCTGCACCAGAGACAGTGATCAGAGGAACAGGTTTCAGATCATCATGACAGGAATAGCTACACCTCCATGCCAGGAAAAGGATCATCTACTTTTCACATTGTGGTCAAGCAGCACAGTTAGAGACCAGACAGGAAAGGTGGCATCCCTACAAAAACACAGTTAATTTTCCACTCCTTATAACTTCAGTTAAAATGTAGAGTTTATAATCAACCATGGTGACTTCTAGTACTGAAACAAACAGAAAATAAAAATGTCATTGAGGACGCAATCCTAACCAATTTAGATCAGCACATCTCACCCATCTCCCCAGTCTCACAGTGGTGTGGGGAGGCCAGCGCATGCCTGTGCACTGACTTCCCCTCTCCCTACCAGGAATGGTGAAGAAGTGCCTTATGAAACTTTTATGACACCTCATGCCAGGACAGAACTTGTGCCAGGCCTTGTGCAGGCCTAACTAGAGGTACTAAGGCTGGCCCAAGATCCTGATACCCAGGGCAAGCCTAACCATGTCTATTCAAAAGTAAGCCCCATTGTGTTCAATTGGTCTTACTCCCAGGAAAGTGTCTTTAGGATTGCAGCCATAATTTGTGAGTGATATAATTTGTAAATGGTACAGGAGAATTCCAGATTCCTGGACCTCAAGGGGTAAATTGTCACATTTTGGAATGATGGATAGGAACAATAAGAGTTCCCAGAGTGGCTTTAGCAAGCTGCTCGCTTTAAATCACATTCCAGTACTGTAGTTTAGTTTGTCATATAAAACTCTGCTATTCACTTCATAACAGGAAGGTCAAAACACAGAATGTAAATAACAATAATATAGCCATTGAAGCAGGATGACGTCAGCAGGAACAATCCCTAGATTTTGTTAATTGGTTTCCTGCATTGCTCCCAGAGCTGCAGTCAGACAAGACTGCCAGGAAATAAGCATGATGTAGGTAACAGAATACCATCAACTTGCAGAGAGCTCCAGGAGGTTGAATGATGCATCTGAGCCTGGGGTGACGCGGCGCTAAGTTAATGGGCTGAAAAGTGTGGATATTGATAATGATTGATAGGTCGATGTACAGATGACCACTTCATTAGACATTAGACAGCTTCAGCAGGGGATTCGAAAGATTCATTGAAGAGAAAATGATCAGTGGCAACAGTGCAAATGAAGTTATTTTATTCAGAATGCAGTCCTAGCCACACTTTCCTGGGAGTAAGCCCCATTGACTGTAATGGGACTTACACCTGAATAGACATGCATAGGAATGGGCTCACACAGTGCAATCATAACCTCTGGTTAGGCTGGCATATGTCCTGTGCTGGCCTGAGGGTATCGCAAAAGTTGGAGATTGCTGGAGATTACAGTATAAGTAAGAGTATAAACCAATTGCTATGTGAAGCAGGTGGGTTCAACTGTTGGGGCTAAGGGCAAACCTAGAAGGAATATCAGTTTCATGGACAGATCATCGAGGAATAGATTACTGGCTCTACCTGCAAAATGGCCCAGGTTCTATCCATTTCCAGAAAAACCTAGAAAAGACGTCCCTATTTGAAACCTAAAGAGCCACTGACAGTATGTGACAACATGTTCAGCTTGAGGAACCAATAGCCCCAGTTCTGTATGAGTAGGGTTGCCATAATTCTCTACCACAAAGTTGGGACAGGACCCCCTGTTCTATTTGCCAGTATGTGAACACAATCCCCCCAAATTGGGATTGTCCCTATTTTTCTGGGCATATGGCAACCCTATGTATGAGGCAACTGTCAGCATGTCAGAAGAAGAAAGGAGTATAGGTTTAATACAGGATGGAGTATAGGTTTAATACTCTGCCTTGCTAGGTCATTGGGAAAGGTCATAGGGAAAGCTCTACCAGATACCAGGGCTTGAAATCTCTTCAGTATGCAATGCTTTAGTCCATCTCCAATAAGGAAGTACTTTATTTGTCTCTCTGCTCAGTTCCATCAAAATTTTGCTTTGCTTTGTTACATTTTCAGGTAGTTCCAAAATAGAAGGGAAAGTTTACCTGGGTGGCTATAGTGGAAGTGAACTGTGACTGGTCATAAACCCATCCGTGGTGGCAGCTCTGGACAGACGTGGCGTTGGCTGGCACTTGGGTGGAGTTAGGCAATAGATGGAACTGAGGCTCAGTGAACATCTTGCAGGAACTGAACGCATCTTCAGAATCCCTGGGGATGTTGATGAGCCGAAGCTCTTCCTCGGTGAGGTTGGCAAACTGTTCCTGATGCAGGATGGCACAGCGGTGGGGTGGAATAGCAGCCAGGAAATTGTGCAGCAGGAAATGCATGGGGAGGATCAGCCTCGGGAGACACAGCAGCAGCAATGTGAAGATCTGGAATTTGCCAAAGCTTCCAACCTCCTCCAGAACATCTTCAAAGTTCATTTTTGCCAAAATGTTTCTTTGCTCATCAGGGTAGAGACTCTGGAGGAAGGAGCCCGGGAAGATTGTTTGATCAAGGAAAGCAGAGTGCCATCACTTCTCACAATGTCTTTTCGTTGGACTTTGAAGTGTTGGCTGGGTGTCTGCTCCTTACCAAGCAGGCGGATGTAGAAAGGAGGAGAGTTGTCCAGGAGAAATAGACAAATGGACAATAGGGCAGTTTTCAAAAGGCCGGAGAATGTTTAACACAATGTGTGCTGTCAGTTGACTGATAACTTTAGACACAGCATCAAACTGGCAGTAAAATGTATGACAGCAATATTGCAGTTCTTAGCCCCAATGTTACCACTACCTTAACTGACTGACTTACTACAATAATAAAAATGTAGGTACCACATACATCCCACAAATCTTCTCCTGCTACCCTTTAGCAAGGCTCCCCTGGAATTTCTACCTCACAGGAAGGTCACTTAAGAGTACTGGAAGAGCCCAACAGCTTTGAGGGGACACGCTTGGTATGTTGATTAACATTATATAGACCACAATGGGGCTCCTATAGATGGGGTCTTCATTCTGAAAAAGTGAGGTCTTTGTCAACAAATGAAAAACCCAAGGTATCATAAGACTAAATATGCAATCCTAAAGACACTTTCCTGGGAGTAAGACCCATTGAACACAAAGGAGCTTACTTTTGAGGAGATGTGGTTAGTAGACTCCCAGGAAAGTGTCTTTAAGATTGCAGCCATAAGTCTAAGACCCAGGAAGTCTCAGTCGCCATATAGGAAAATGGCCTTGAATCCAGGGACTATAGAGTCTCTTTTTCCAGGAACTATCCTCTTTTTTTAGCCTGGAAAATAAATCTTCATTGTCCTCTATTTCCTTGTGAGCAAACAACATGTAGTCTTCTTGTCATTAATAAATTATATGTAAGTTTTAAATTTAATAATAAGTAATAGTGTTTAAATTAATCATATGAAAGAAATATATGAGTTTTTTTAGATTTTATTCTATCATATCTTACATTCTGATTGGGTTTCTTACATTTAGGTGGGGGAGTAACCTTTTTTGCACATCTGGTCGTCCTGCTTGAATCCTACCCCTAGTGCTATAGAGGCAAACTACATCTAGGTCTGGGGTTTGGGGCAGGTCCTTGATCAGTCAGGGATTCCTCAATGTATAAGGAGGAAAACACATTGTACCCCATCATGGAAGGAATATCCTCCCCAAATTTCACGCTTCTAGGTCTAGCTGTTTTGGCAGGGCATTGATAGTCAGTGGGTGAATCAGTCAGTGACTTTTCAATTTTATAAATACAGATAATAACAATAATAATATTTGATTATTCACAGCAACACCAAAAACAATAACAATAATACAACCAATAATATTCCTCATATATTGTGAAATGTTGAGAGAAAATTATCTCCAGCTCTGTCAATAGTATTATTGGTTAAATTTACATTTGCTTTCAATTTGTTCATTTCAGTGTTATATATCCTATGTGTCCATCAATTGGTAGTTTATATACAGGGTAGCTTATATACACATTCATTTATTATGTTCGGATTTCAAATTCAAACCCGGCAATTTAAATCAGTTAAACTGAAGCTGAATGACAGACAAAACCAAAATAGGTCAGACCACGAGGAGTACACAGCAAAACAAAGGCTGCAATCCTATCCACATTTTCCTGGGAGTAAGACCCACTGAACACAATAGGGCTTATTTTTGAGTAGACATGGTTAGGACTGTGCTCTTACTCCCATGTAAGTGTGTTTAGGATTATAGCTTTAGGATTTTACAATGGATCAAGATCAGCACTTTGCACTGCACCCAGAAACAAACTGTGAATTCCTTTTAATATTGACACATATCATCTGAATCACAAAAAGTAATTCAAGATCAAAAGCAAGATAAAAAAGCTAAAGCTAGAAAGGTGGGTACAGGGAAGACTTAGAAGTCCCCAACTCTTGGGACAACCATCACTCCTTTGATACACACTACCAAGCATGGTAGCAAAAAGTAAGATCACTCTTAACCACTTTTTAGTGTGTGGAGGAAAGATAAATTGTCATATGGTAGCATTTAACTTCGCAACAACATTAATCTGACCTTGAAAGTCAGGCATGCTCTGGTTTTGTTGTTACATATTTCACTGATGTTAACTTCCTGAAGTGTCCATTGCATCAGGTAATAATGTGTGATTCTGATTTTGCTTCCTATCACAATAACTGTTGACTTCCTTTTGCTGAGAGAGAGGGTTATCCACGCTGTTTTGGTTCATCAGTTGAAGAGGCATTTCTCCATCCATGTTTTCTTCAGATACTTGACTCCTCAAAATCATCCTGCTTCTGAAGAGAAAGAGAAGGGAACCTGGTGTGGCCACCTAATGATCAGAAGGGGCTCCATCCCACCCACCCCTGTCATCCTCCCAAGCCTGCGTGCTATCGTGCCTTACTATGTCAGCTCCGCAGAGCTCAGGATGGCCTCAACTGGTTGCACAAAAGATCCTTATGGCCCAGCAATTCCTTTGTGCTGTCCCAAGGACTGGTCTGGACTGCACCCTTAGGCTGCAGTCCTAACCACACTATTCCTGGGAGTAAGTACTACTGAACACAATGGGACTTACTTTTGAGTAGACATGCTTAGTATTGCACTCTTAGGGCATGATCCAGAGTAGTTACAGGGAGTCCTTGCTCCAGTGTAAGAACAAATTGCTCTGGACTGCAATATGAATTTCCCATAGGTTTTCACTAGGTGGTACAGTAACTACAGGTACACGTAATATCTCTTACGTGCTCCTGTAGTTACTTTGGATTGTAGGGTTCATTCTACTGTTTTCCATGATTACTTGGCAGTTCCTCAGTGGCTGAGAATCCCCACCAGTTATTAAAGACAATACTGACCTACTGTAGATGTAGGCCAGTCGTTTGACTCAATATAAAGCATTTTCATATATGTAAACTTTTGGAAGATCACAATCTCTGTATAGTGCCAAAATATGAAAAATATTCTCCTGGAAAACTGCTATTCGAAATTAATCATGAATAAATAAGAGAGGTAAGTTTTATGCAAATGTTTGTAATAGGTGCACAGTCATGAATGGAGTTGTGCTGGCCTGCCTTGACCCCAACTGATTTTTGTCCAATGGGTTTCATGTTTTCATAGAAGTGTACACGTACAGGATGCCATGCTGTAGGCCTGATCTATGTGTGAGTGACCTGTTTCCTTTGACTACAGATAGGATTGGAGAGAGTTAAAAACAACATTTTTTCTGAGTTTATTTTGAATCAGTTATTTGAACTGAATCAGTTTATTATTTCTGGGTTTATTTTGAATCAGAATATCAGCAGGGAAGAATCTGACCACTTCACTTCTAGCAAAACAATCCTGAGTTTCTTCTCCAAGAGCATCTAGCTCCATCACTCACCTGTCATCTTCCACGTCTTCAATGGTTTCTGGCAATCGGACATTGGTTGTTTCAGGCAGCAGAAAGGCCACCAGCCCAGACAATGTTGCTACCACACTAAATATCAGGGATGGAAGATATTTCCAAGTGTCATCCAGTAACATGATCAGAGGAGCCAAGGAGCTGGCAGTTCGTGCCACAAATGAGCAACAGCCAAGGCCATTTTGCCTGCAATGATGGTAGGAATGAAACATCTCCAAATCAGAGAGGAGAAGGATAGTTACTCCAAAGAACCAAAATTGGTCTGTAACCAGAGTCTTACCATCAGCCTGCTTTAAGATTACATAAGACTTGTCTGGATTTCTGTGGGATTTCCTGTGTCCCCTATCCCAGGTCAGAATGCACCCACCACCATCACACCACCGTACTCACAGAACCCATGTGTTGGTGCTGATCCCATGTGGGATCAAATTACTTCATTGCTGCAGACATACCGGTAGATGTCTGCTTTGTATCCTGTTACTTCAGTCTTTTCAGCATTGGCTGAACCATTGAGACTGCAGCCCACCTCATGGACATGTTGCATGTGTGACTCTGCCCCTTCCAACTCAGAACCCGCTGTGCTATGCTGTTGTTGTCAAAGCAATACAGAGGGGGGATTAGAGGGCTTATAAAAGGTAATCCATCACAATCTTGCCAGGATCGGACTGCAGCTTGTTCGGTGGCTATGCTGTTGACGGCAGCAGTCTTAGAGGCTGTGAGTCGGTGGTGGCTTTGTCAGATGTAGGCCACTTGACCATCAAGGTGACTATGGTGGTCAGCTTGCCAGCCATGAATGAAACTGTCTCTGGTAGACTCTCTGGAGGGTTTGGCAAGTGAGCAGGCACTGCTGTTCTCTCAGACATATTCATGTTCCCTTCATGTACCCAGGACCGTGTGTACATATACACATGTATGATGGGCCACACTGGTCAGCTACTCCTATTGCCATTAATACTAAATTAGTTTGATCAATGGAAGGGTCACGTTATGGGCACAATCCTAACCAATTTAGGCCAGTACAACTCACCAATCAACCTGTTCCCCCAATGGTATAGGGAGGCCGGTGCATGTCTACGCATCAGTCTAACCCACCCAGGAGTGGCGCAGAAATGTTTTACAGTACTTTTGCAACCCCTTCCCCCACCACAGACCAGCAGGGGACTTGTGTCAGGATTTGGGCTGGCCTAACCAGTGCCAGGCCTGACTTGTGCCAGGACATGTGCAGTGTATATGAGATTGCCTTTTTCTTATTTGCAAACATATGCAGATTTAATAAATCAACTAATGCATTTGAATCCAGAGATGCGATGTTGGATTATGGAGGAATAATTAGGAATATATGAGGCAGTTTTAGCCTCATATAAAACACTTCCTCCAAGTAAAAGAGAAAAATTCTAGCATATTGGGGGGGAAAGGTCTAGTTGTCCATAGTACAATGATACAATTTTTTTAAGGGAGTTTTTAAGGGAGGCATTAAAAAATGTGATTCCTTCACTCCAGTCTAGTGGTTCAGTTTACTCTCTACACTACAACCTCACAACTCTGGTAAACCAAATCAGAAGTGACTTTCATTGGGTGTCACAACCATAATCATAATGAATTTTTATACTCTCACAGACATTGGCAGGACTGCTCTGCTCGGCAAAATACTGAAAAATGTAGCCTAAGAACAGAGGTGTAAAGTTGTGTAATTGGGAGGATTGACTTGGTTCACTTCCAGCTCCATATGCTCAGAAAGAACAGAACGTGATATGTTGGTTGGATTGTACATGGACACTTGTACATTGGACATGGACATGGACACTTACCTGACAACTGTGGGATAAAGTTCAGCTGTGTATAGGAAGACTGTTGTGAAAGAAGCTTCAGAGCAACCTTTTCCCAAGATGGCCACAACAGATCGGATATGCTCATGCTCTTACAAAGGAAGAAATAGGACACATGAATCACAATGTAATGATGGCAGATATGTGTCAAGCAGAAAAAAGTCACCAGGTCAAGGAGACGTCACTTCTAGCCCCTTGGCTAATGAAGCAAATAATCTTCAATTGAAATCATTGCTGTATTGTTATATGGTTGCTGATTGTATATGTGACACTGCATACTTAGTATCGGCAATGGCATCACTAGGGGAACACAGGACTCCTCAAGTGATGCTCAGGGGTGTGACACCACTACTCGCCAAACCATTTAAAATCTTGATATTTTTGGATAATATAATCATGTTATACATCAGTGGTCTTCAAGGTCCCCCCTTGGTGGGTTCAGAACTTCATTTCAGAAGGGGGAAATGAATCAAATGAATGATGTATTTGATGAATAGATAATTAATATATAATTTTATCTCCTTTTACCTCCTTGTTGAAAATGTATTTTCATATAACTAAGGCAGTATAACTAAGATCTTAACTCTTCTAAGATAGAAGAGACATATTATTCTAAGATATGATATGATATATATGATTTTATAGAAGAGCAAAAAAAATACAAATTTTGAATGTGCTCTTTCTTTTAAAATAAAAATTATTTAAACAGAAAAAAATAAAAATGGCATGAACATGCTTAATAGAGCTATAGAACTGGCAAGATTAGTTTCCCACCTGGAGGGATGGCTGCATTCAGTGCAACCAGGGATCCAGTTAGAATCAAAGTCCATGCTTGACAATGTCTGCGGCCAATATAATCAAGGACAAAATAGATACACAGTTTGGCAGGGATCTCAATGGCCCCAAAGAGAAAATGTGTCACATATGGATCCAAGCCAAAACCACTGATATTTAGACTGATCCCATAATAAGTAAATGCTGTGCCAAACCTGCAAGGCAAACAAGAGACCACTTATACATTTGTAGCAACAATCAATTATATTGTAATGATTAAATGATTATATTGCAAAGATGCTGGAAGTTTTTTTAAAAAAAAACAATGATTCACCACTTGAAAAAATGGGAAGACAACAGGAAAATCAGTACTTTGCTTACCCCTCTGGTTTTAAAAATTATGCTAACCTGTCTTTTATAGTTGTTCTGGACTGATATTAAAGAACTGTGGCTGTTTCCATCATCCTTTGCTTGGCCCTTTGCCAAGCACTAATATAAAGGTAAGCCTTTTTGGGGGGAGGGGGTATTTCATGGGCATTTTAATTCCAATTGCAACCAAATGCAGTGGCTGGTCTTCCTTCTTTTGAAAATCCTGGGAACAAGTATAGTAGTTCAGATATCTGGAGAAACAGCCATACCATACAATGGTGGAACAAAGTGTGATCTTCCTCATTTTGGGAGTCTTCACCAAGTGCCAGTAGAAATAGTTCCTGGAATCTTCTATGGTCACTGTTTTCTGAAGGACCTAGACTTGCAAGCAAATAGAGTAGAAGAGAAAGAGAAAATGCCTCTCAAAACTTTGTGACTCCATCATGAAAAGATACTGGCAGTTTCTTGAACTTAGGCTACAATCCAGAGTAACGACAGGACCTTTTACACTGATGTAGTTACGGTGCCACCTATGGGAAAGGCATAGAGTAATCCAGAGTAAGTGCCTCTTACATCTTCCCGTCATTACTCTGGATTGTAGGGTAAGTGGTAAGCATGAGTCAGGCATTTGAGGGAAACACCTGATATGAGTTAAGAAATGGAAGTCCGTAAACATCTGCATGAATCGCAACCCCCATTCATGTATTATGTAAACCACTTTATGATTTACTGTTTGATGAAAAGACGTATACAGTTTCAGGGATGAGCCATGACTTGGATGACTGACCCTACAATCCAGAGTAACTACGGGAAGACGTAAGAAGCACTTACTCTGGATTGTAGCCTCAGACTTGAGTTACAAAAATAAGTGACTTGTGTTTTTCATGACTTACACTCAAATCACACATTTCAAAAACTTGGGTAATGACAAAGGGATTTAACCGTAAGGATGAAAGGACTGGAATAGATTTGAGTCAAGACTCACTTTTGTATGCGCTTGTGACTCTTTTGTGTGAGTTTGCTTGCTTTTTTCCCCAAATGGTGACTTGACTTGTTTTGTGAAAGGCTCACTCAAATCATAATGACTTGTTAAAAGGCTCTGGATAAATTTAAACAGCCACCATTATGTCTCTTGGAGGACTAGAGTCAAGGAGTTGAGACTCAAGACACTTGGCTGCAACCTTATAAGTATTCTTGTCCTCTATCCCTGTACTCTATAAGTATTCCTAAAAGCCTTATCCCATTTCCCAGAACAGGGATTCTGCCACCAGCAGAGATACCAGGAACCTAGTATGCACCATGTAACATTACTAAATTTGCTGGTGCCATCAGTGAAAGCAGTGGTGCCCCCAGCACTGTTTGCCAGTGTCAACTAAACTGGCAATTGGGGAATGACAGGGCGCGTATGGAATTGGGGACATTTCTGGGCAGGGTAGGGTGAAGAGGAAGGAGGAGATGGTGGACTTCTATGTAGGACAGACACCAGATCTTCTAGTATTGCACTCACTTCTGGGGTTATCTTGGAGCCAAAATCTTTCTTGCCATTGACTTTGGCACATCTGGAAAGGTAGCCATGTGCTGCCTTCACATCCTTCTTGGTCAGAAGCCACCGAGCTGATTCTGGGGTCCACCTGGGTAAGGAGCAGAGAAGAGACACCAAAGATCAAGAGGGAATAATCACAGCTTCAGAAAGAAAAGAAAAACTTCAATTCCTCTCGCATCTATGAATATAGATCAAAAGAGATTCATTAAAGAATCTGGTTTTCCTTCTTGAGCTCTTCCAGTCCTCCTTTCCATTGAAATATTGCTAGTTGTGTGTTATTCATGCTAACCCTAGCAAGCAATATCATTTTGTTATCACAGGAATGGAGAGGAACACTCTTGTGGGGAAGAGAATGGGGCAAGACCATCTTTCTTACCAGAAAAATAGCCTCTATGTGTATTACAAGGAATATCAAAATTCACATGTTGATACTCTTAGATATTACTTTTATGGCTGTCTGAAAATTCCGAAGGTACCCTTGGGGTAACAGATCCTCATATCCATCTGGGACTGCTGGGTTTTATGCAGATGCTCACCAAATTTCAGTTATTGTCTGTAATACAGAGATAACATTCCAGTTCTGCAGGAATACATCCATGGCTTCCAAAAGAACATTTTGGAAAACCTGAAGAAAAGTACAAAATGGGGAAAGGGTTGTAAAGTGGCATGGGAATGACAGCATGGATTCCATTTGCCTGACGTTCAAAAGAAAAACCAGCAGCTCTACAGCATACCAGAACTGGGTCATCAGCAATTCTGCAGAAATATGGGGATTTGACTAATTTAACCTATTGATGGATTTTTCACCATGATTTTGTCTCAGCATGAATAAGGTTGGTCCATTAAATTAAGAGATAAACATCCCTTTTATGTTCAAAAATAGCCTGCTAGCATGGTTATGCGGCAGGCAGGCAATAAATCAACCTCCCTCTTTCTCACTCCAAGACTTAGAAAATCTTGGGAAACAGATCCCTCCCTTCCACTGCTTGGAGCAGCACAACAAAATGCAAAGCAATTGGGAAGTTATCATTTTGATTTTTTTGCTTTTTTGATTTTTTTTCATTTTGATTTTTTTTATCATTTTGATTTTAATTGCTCCTAATTGCATACAGGAGAAAGGAGGGATCTTCCTCTCAGCTGAAGATTTTCTAAGCCAGGAAGGTTGATTTATTGCATGCCTGCCACATTATGATGGCTTGCAGGCTCTTTAAAGAGGCTGCCTAATCTTTTAATTGCTTTTGTTTAACATCTACAGAGGTTCCTGTAACAAAACTTTCACAGAGCCTGAGATTTAACTGTCATCTGTTGTTGACAATTGATTTTTAGGTCTATTGAAAAAGAATATTTCAATAAAGAGATCAAAAGGAAGAAAAGAAATAGCCACCGCTGCTGCTATATACCAAGAGGTGTGTATAGAAAACTCTTTTAATGTTCATAGTGAATATGAGGATTTGTTTTGGAAACATTCCACCATCACTCACCACCAAACCACAATGCCAATAAGACAGGGGGAAGTCGCAGCAAGAAGGAGCCATCGCCAGCTTCGAATGAGATATGCCACAAGTGCCAACAACATATACCCCATCGACCAGGAAATGCCACTGATGGTGCCACAGAAAGTGCGATGTTCTATGTCCGTCCATTCCACAACTAAAAGTGAAATCATAACTCCTTTTACATTCAACTCACCCACTATACGGCACATCGAAGTAACAGCCAGTCATATAACTCAGGCTGCAATCCTAGTCCACAGTTAGGCCTGCATAAGTCCCAGCATAAGTCCTGCGCTTGTCTGAGAGTGTCACAAAAATGCCATAAGGCACTTCTGCCCCACTTGTAGCAGGGTTAGGCCAGTGCACAGGCACGTACTGGCCTTCCTACAAACCATAGGAAATTATGCTAGGTGAGTTATGCTGGCCTAAATTGGTTAGGATTGTGCCTACATGCTCCTAATTGCCACCAGTGACAGATACTGACATGTCTGTCAAAGCCACATCCTATGCTCAAGTGGGGCAGAGCCATTTGGTTTTGTTCCAATCTGATCAAAACACTTTCCTCTCAGTGTGTGCCTGAATTGACTTTAGCTGTTGAGCAACACTTCTGCAATTCATTTTTCAATTAAAGATATCCTGTTCACAACTAACAGATAGATTTGGGGCACCTTGTGAATGTTCCTTGGATAGTTTGCTTGGTTAGTGTATCGTTACTGTGATTTAATCTATTTCTGTATTTTTTAACTTAGCTTTAGCAATTTCAAGGGAAGAGAGGTAGGGCAAAAATGTTAGGAGAGTGTTTCTCAACCAATGGTGCTTGTACCACTGATGGTGCTTGACCTTCAGACCCTCACCACCTGCCAGCAACACCAGCACTCCAACATGACAAGCAGAAGATGGAGACTCAGCATGGAAAGTAGAGCTCCACTATGCACTTTTCATGTGCTTGAATAAGCCCCCTGACCCCTCTGAGCCTCTTACTGATGTTTGGCACATCTCACCTAATATGAAGGAGATAATGGACAAGCCTGTCAGCCTAACCCCACAGAGTGACCGCATAATGATGAGTGTCAGGTAGGATCCTGAAAACACTGCCATGGTCCCACAGAAAGTAAGCTCCACTATGCACTTTTCATGTGCTTGATTAAGCCCCCCCTGACTCTTTTGAGCCTCTTATTGATGTTTGGAACATCTCACCTAATACGAAGGAGATGATGGACAAGCCAGTCAGTCCAACCCCACAGAGTGATCTCATAACGATGAATGTCAGGTAGGATTCTGAAAATGCTGCCATGGTCCCAAAGAATGTTGTAATAACAAAAGCAAGCAGAAGCATCCTCCTTCGGCCAAACCTGGGGAGAGGGTGGTTAAAAGAAGAACATAGGTACTGGTTTCTTTCCAGAAAGTACACTATACAACTGACCTCTGTCTTGCTCTATTAGATGCACAGTTGTCTTCTTTCCAGCATCATTCACTCTCATTACCTAGGTTTGCCTTTGCTTAAGTCAGGCGTCTCCAAACCAGATGCAGCCCTCATCAAGCCTCTATCCTGCCCATGGCCAGCTCTGGACCTCTGCAAGCTATTGACCCGCTTGATTGAATACTACTGGAGCTGTATACTGGTTAGGTCTGGATGGTGCTATGAGAGCCAAAAAAAATCATTTCCTCATTTTCCCTAAAACCAGAAGTAAATTCTTGTATCCCATGAAGGCCTTAAAAAGGCCTCCTGTGGGAGGTTGAGGAATGGGGTCCATTTGAATATGTGGTTTATTTCTCTGATTTGTGTTTGTGCTTGGAGAAATCTTGGAAATTTTAGCTTATTAACTATCCAATTTATTCATTCATCCACATTTTATCCCTAAAATTTAAATTTTATACTGTATTTAAATTTATTTTTTGGACACTGCACCAGGTATTTAACGCAGCCCTCTGGCTGAACAGTTTAGAGACTCCTGGCCTAAGTGATTGGAAAATGGATTCTTTCAGCCTAAGGGGCAGGCTATAGTTCAGTGGTAGAGCACATCCTTTGAATGCAGAGAATCCCAGATTAGATCCCTGGTATCCCCAGGTAGGGAAGAGAATACTGTGGGGAAAGAACGCTGCTTCCATTGGTGATTTTCAGGAGAAATACAACTCACAGAGAAATACTTTGCTTTCTTGGGAACCATGGTCCTTTTCAAAATAAGGATCCAACATGCGGTGGCAGTAAGCGGCCACCATACCACTAGCTCAATCCTAAAGACTAGTGAAAGCCTGAAGGTGAAGACACACTGAAGAACAGCAGGAGATCTAGAGCAATGGTTGTCAAGCATTTCAGCCCAGGACCCCCTTCAAGAATGACAATCTCTGTGATTCCCCCCAGAAGTGATGCCATCAACTTACAAATGATGTAACGGGCAGAAGTGACATCAAACAGGATGTGACATTACTGTGATGTCAGAGCTCCTCCATGTCTACTCAGATGCAATTCCCATTGTTTTCAATGAGACTTATCCTACAATCCAGAGTAACTACGGGAGCATGTAAGAAACATTACATGTACCCGTAGTTACTGCACCACCTAATGAAAAACCTATGGGAAATTCATATTGCAATCCAGAGTAAATTGTTCTTACACCGGAGCAAGGACTCCCTGTAGTTACTCTGGATTGCACCCATCCTCTCAGAAAAGTATGGATTATAGCCTGAGTGTCCCTTTCCAAGATGGTAATGCCCAGTGCCAGATTACAGGAGTGCCTAGCACAAGCTTTCCACAACCCCCTGAAATGAAGTCACGACCCCCACTTTGACAACCACTGTTCTAAAGGGTTGCAATTCTCATCACAACATGGAGACTATTAGAAAGCAGTGGCCTTGCAGTCACAACAGGTGCTGCCAGTGCACTGTAGCCTCTGCAGCTACCTCTGAAATCCATCCTGCTGCAATTTCCAAAAGCAATAAAGTTTCCACTGGCTGGGGAAAGAATTTTATTTTCCTAGCATCAATATATTGCAGTCTGAGCAGTGAAAAAAGTGGGATGCAATTTCCCAAGAAATGCTTCTTCTGAGTGTAGACATCAAGATCTTTGGCAATCAAATACACACTAATGCATATTTGTTTTGCAGTGAAAGATCCTGAGTATACGTGAGGGATTTCCGGCTGTCTTGTGGGAACAGAAGGGTGGCAGAGTATTTCCTTGCTTTAGTTCACCATTAATATTGAGCACATCTTATCCATCTGATTGTGAGCCAACAGTGACTTCTTGTGGACAAAGAAATTCATCACAAATCATCAGAAGTTGCTGTTACCACAAGAACACAGCGCATTTCATTTAGGCCATAAAGCTCATTTTTTTGACCCAAAGATACTTTCATTTCAGAAACAGTTATACTTACACAGAATGATCAGTAATCATGTGGTCCAACCTAGCATAGAAGGTAATAAATTTGTATTTTACGTTACAGTACTATATGTGACTGATGCTCCTTGACAAAATATTCATCACATTGTGTCCAAGTGTCCATCAAGACCTTACATTGGCCTAGTGTCTGATGTTTTCAATATAGACCACTCTGTTCTTGAATGGACAAGTGGACTGGACGTTAACATCTGATTTACCATAAGTCCATATATGAGCTATACACTAAGTAAATAAACATTTTAAAAATAGTTGATCTATCCATTTGTCAGTAAAGTAGTCTCATAGCTAACAGTAAGTTTGGCTAGGAATGTAAGTATATTCTGACCTGTCAGACAAGTAGCCAAAAATAACAGAACCAAAGGTAACACCAATGAAGAAGAAGGTGGCAATTGCTTGGTTGAGGCTCTTCTTCTCACACACAAGGTCCCACTGGAATAAAAGAACCAACAAAGTAAGGAAGAAGGAGAAAATTTCCTAAAGGTCAGGCCTATTTAGCTTCTGTGTTCCCAACAGCCATCTGTCCTGCCCTTTTGTGTGAAGTGGAGTGCAGCATACCTGTGTGGAGTGTGTACATGCTGGGTAGCACATAGGACTGAGTGGAATCACCTGTGAGTGATGGTAGAGTGTCGGTGATTGGAGGGCAGTCGAGCTAGCTGGGATATAAGCCAGCTGAATGTACCACGCAAGTGTGGGGTAGGAGAGGTAGAGTCGCTGGAAGCTCTGTTGGTTAGTAAGTCATTTGCTGCCTTGTACTTGGACTGCTGTATCATGTATTGACCTTGGACTGCTTTATGACCTGATTGTGCATGTTCCCTATATTCTCAAAATATATATACAGTGGCGCCTCATGTAAAGCATGTTTCATGGAACAAACAACAATTTCTCTAGGATTCTGCTTCACGTAAAGAACATGCTTCATGTAAGGAAAACATTCGTTGGCAGTTGAGGCAGATGCGCTGGCTGGCAGCCTGTTTAAAAAGCGTCATGGCTGCCTAGCACACCTGCCCATAGTGAAAGCAACACTTCCATGCTGTTCCTCCTGTGGCTCGGCATCCACTCGGCAGAGGGAGAGAAGAGCAGTGGAGGAGAGGGAAGCAGCTCAGGGCTAGCCAGAAGGGAGCAGGGGGAAGAGAGGCTCAGGATGGAGAGAAGGAGAAAGTGGGGAGACACTCTGAAGGTGTCTTAGATTGCAGCCTCCTAACCATGTCTACCCAGAAGTAAGCCCCATTGTGTTAAATGGGGCTTACTCCCAGGAAAGAGTCTTTAGGACTGCAGCCTAAGTAGACTTCATAAGATCATGTACATTGAATGCATGTTTTGAATTCAATCCCAGTGTTCTGTCATCATTTTTACATCCAGTTAATATTTTTATATGAATATTTTAGGGGTTGTGGAACCAATCGTCTGAGTTTCCATTATTTCCTATGGGAAAAACCGCTTCACGTAAAGAATGTTTCATGTAAAGAACATGCCTCCGAAACGAATTAAATTTGTTACGTGAGGCGCCACTGTACCCTGCTGTGCTCCTGTGTTGTCTTGGGGCATGTAGTGGTGGGCATAGTTGACCAGTTGCCACCAGTTTCTCAACAATGCAGGCTCTTTGTATAGGCCTGCAACAGGATATGTTTTCTCTCTCACCCAAGGGAAGCAACTGAGGAAGGGTTGTAAGGTGGCAATGCACCTTATTTCTTTGTGCCTGAATTATTTATGCCCCTTTTAGTGGTTAAAAGGTCCTGTGCCTGTCAAGCTGAATACCAACAGGTCAGTGGTTCCAGACCCAAGTACTGCAAGACAGGGTGAACTCCTGTCCTTACCCCAGCTTCTGCCAATCTAGCAGTTCAAAAGCATGTAAATGCAAGTAAATACATAGGTATCACCTCGGTGGAAAGGTAATAGTGTTCTGTGCACCTCAGCTTATAGTCACCTCAGCACCTCAGCAGGCCACATGACCACATAACTCTGCACCCTAGAGTTGGTCCCAACTAGCAGGGCAACCTGTGGGGGAAACCTTTACCTTTACCAGTATGGGTTTTTCAAATTTTTATGACCACTTGCTGTCCTGGCTTTGTAAGTTACATTTTAGATATGACATGATTGGCCATATCACTGGAAATTCATGGATTTTTCCTTTTTTTTAAGCATTTTGTTTCGGTCTAGACTAAATTTAATTTAATTTTTTTAAATATCTGTATTGTAAAAATATTATAAAAAATAAAATTTATATGCTGTAAGTATTGTAAGCTGCAGTGAGCATTTGGAAATGTGGGATATAACTGTTTTAAACAAACAAATACAGTCCATGAAGATAACAGCAATAGCTTACAAAAGCAAAGGAAACAAAGGTTTCAAGATGGGGGGAGAGCAGGAGGTTTCTCTGCCCCACAAATATTCCCAGCTGAATTCTGTTCTGCAACAAAAGACAGAAAGGAATGGAGAGATAGCTGACTAATTACTCTCTTCTGTGCTGTTTAGTTGCTGCACTTGGCTGGGATTTGTATTATCTAATCTGGATGAAACCATTCGATCACACCCATTGACATTTCTCCTGGGCAGCTGCTCTTTGGAACATTAAATTATGAGGGATTAGAAAGATGATGGTTTTTGGACATGGAGATGAATAGGGGGCAAAGCAGGACACTGAGGACACAATCCTAACCAATTTAGGCCAGCACAGCTCACCTACTCCCTGTGGTTATGTGGGGAGGCGAGCATGTCTATGCACTGGCCTAACCTCCCCCAGGAGTGGTGCAGAATTTTTGTGACAACCCCAGACCAGCACTGAATTTGTAATGGGACAGGATGGCCATATCACTGGAAATTCATGGATTTTTCCTTTTTTTTAAGCATTTTGTTTCGGTCTAGACTAAAGGACCTCATTCTCCTCCATTTTTGCTCCAGTTTGGAATGTTCTTATTAGAAAGTACCTCCATCTTATTAGCAGCCCCCATCACATCGTATGTCATTGTACGTGTACTAAAGGGCAAAATCAAATGCAAAAATCTGTTTTGGAGAAGGTCCTTTCTATCAAAGGTTATAGCCAAAAAACTAAAAATCAAAAATAAGCATTGAGCTCTATGGGAAAGTGAATGAGTCCCATATCACAGCTTTACTTTCAAGTAGGCAAATGTGCCATAGTCCACCGCAACAATGACTAGACATAGAATGATATTTTGTCTTCTAGAGAAATATAAAGGCAGTATTACTGCAGTCAATGTGTGAACCACAGATTTACTTATCACATCTCCACACCATTGTTGAGTAAACACAATGTCTTACAACAGAGGTACACTGAATGCTTACCTCGGTGGCTGTGGTTGATACATACTGTGAGTGATCATAGATCCATCCCACTTGGCAGTTCTGGACAGATGAAATGTTGCTCAGCTCCCACGAAGAGTTTCCAAGCAGATGAAATTGTGGTCTAGAAAACATCTTACATGAACTTGGCGTCCCATCAAGCTCTCTTGGGAGACTGATATGGAAAGCTTCATCTTGAGTGACATTTGAAACACCAGCCAGGATTGAGACTGCGCAGTGGTGAGGTGGAGAAGCAGACATAAAATTATGCAACAAAAAATGCATAGGCATAACCACTCTTGGGATGCTGCCCATGAGAACAATCAGTATCTGGTATTTCCCAAAACCACCTACTGTCCGGAGGAGCTCCTCGAATTTCATTGTTTAATTAAAATGTGATACCAACAAGATGCAGGAGCTTGATTAGAATCCTTGAAAGATGTCGGGCAATTTAATGATTAAGAATCTTGATCATGTTTAACATGGTATTTTCACAGTGAACAAGGAGCCTTACAGACCTAGCGCACACCAAGTCATGCGATTCGGAAATGACAGTTTCTCTAGGGAAAGCTCACAAGAGCAGTATTGTGCTCTCTTTGGCTACTCTGCAAAGTGAAGAGACTATTAAAGTCATAAGTTTGAAAGGATGCTCAAGAGAGAAATGCGCAGTTTGATCCATTGATCTGATAAGTAATTCAGGACATAACTGGATCTAATTTGCGTGGTCTGTGGGGGGAATAGAGGAAAAATCAGCCTCACCATAAACATGCATGCAGGGGTGCAATAGGAAAGGAAAACTTCTGGATGAAGGAAAATTTAACATCAGTTCTCTGATTCCATTTCTGAAAGGCCTTTTCAAATCATAAGCAGTCCAAGCCTCCATAATTTTAATTTTAATTATCCAGTGTAACATGATAGGGGTTTCAAGGCAGGGACTCTGGCAACATGGCTCAGACACGTTATTAGCAGTCCTTCTTTAAAACGTGTAACATGAGCACACATTGGGAAACAACTTTATATGTAGGTAGTGCTCATGCATCACAGCTACAGCAATCGGGCGGCATGTTTACAGGGAACTACCATATACAATGTACATATTCCATGATCATTTGGCTCCACAATTCCAAACTGACCAAAAATTCCTCCCTCTACTGAATATTAGGAATTCTGCTTAAAGGAAAACAAAGTCTTTGAAAATACAGGTTTGCAGCACAAGAATTTATCTTCCCTCTTGGCTTTTCAGTGAGAGCTCAAAACATTTTGATTTCTTTAACCATTTCAATGATGTGCATATAGATGCACTGGTGGTTGCCTCTTCTGATGTACTGCTAGCTGCTTTTCCCCTACATATTTTTGGGAGGAGGAGACAGACCCCCAATTGTTTTTATTAATTGTTTTATTTGTATTTATTCTTTTATTTATTCTGAGCTCCCATTTTTTAAATTAAAATCATAACCTGCCTTGGGCATTTGCCTAGGAAGAGGAAAGGCAAGATATCTATTTATCTATAGTATTTATATACCACTTTTCAACTGAAAAGTTCACAAAGCGGTTTACAAGAAAATGAAAAAATTAATAGCTAATTAATCACTAATTATTCAGAAGATATAATCTTCTGAATAAATAAATGTCTATCCTTTTAAAAACAGGCAACCTCCCCAGTTCATATGTAGCTGCCTTTCAAGAACTATTATTCCAGTTTGCCCAGGAAGAGGCTGGCCCAGATTGCCCATCTGAGGGTAACAGCATGCAGGTGTCTTGTTTTGCGTGCTTCCTGAAGGACTTGGTGGGCCACTGGGAGATACAGGAAGCTGGACTAGATGGATCTTTGGTCCAATCAAGTAGGACGTTCTTATGCACAGGAACAAGGATGGCTGTCTTGATGAAGCAGCATCTAGTGATGTGCCAGTTTCTCATCTTTGGATTGGAAAAGGAAGAGTGGAAATGAAACAGGAGGGGAGAGAGGTGGGCTCGAACATTAGATTCAGTAATGTTTATTTGGAACGCAGGTTGCAGCACTGAACTCACATCTCCACTGAAGTCGCCACTGTGACTGCTTTTTAAAAAAGTTTGAAGGGGGCTTTGTGCAAGGACTCTGCATGTGAATAGTTGTTTCAAGCCAAGCTGTGGTTCCCAGTGCTTCCCGGGGTGGTGATAAAGTTAGATATTATTGCATTTGTGTACCTCCTTAGAAGACCCCAGCATCTGTGAAGTTCTCCTTGGGGAGATACCAAGACGACCTTTCTGGTCTCTAAGAATTGACTTCTAGACACCCTGAGTATATGTGATTGAAGCATAGTGGGAGGTTAATAGAGGTTAATAGGAAAATAGCTGGTTAATTAAGGATTAGCCAAGAGAATTGACTGTCCCAGCACCAGCAGTGGGTGTCAGAAACATGTCACAAGGCATAAACTGTGCTGGTGAAGAAGCCTGCAACTCCGTAAATGTGACAGTCAGAGCCCCGGCTGCATGGAAAGGGTGGTAGGAGAACATGGGGGGCATTCCTGAGTACAGAGAGAGTGGAACAGGGGGATGGGCCTAGGAGGAGGATAGGATCATTGGAGGCCTCCTCCGCCAAAATCCAATTCAGTGTGTTGGGCTTCTGGAGTCTCCACAAGAAATATATCTGGTGCAAAGAAGTCTCCTGGAGCAGGCTGGAGCTTTATTTGGGGTAAGGTGAAAAATGTGATGGATGTGATTGTGTTGTAAGGTCTTTCTCTTCAGGGGTCCACATTGAGTAATGACCTCCAGTTCTCTTTTCTGTTCCTTCTCAATATGTAGAGCCCCTTCCCTGGATCCCTTGCCCACCTACCTGGTCCTCAAAATCAGCTCATTGCAAAGGCCATTGACTTGATGAATTTCACTAAAGAGATGATCTATGAAACACACAGTGTTGTTTTGTGGTGCTATCCACTTTAGGGAAACTTACAGAGTGATATGGATATTAGATTAACCATACAATCCAGAGTAACTATGGGGGCACATTTATGTCAGAGACATTTATGTCAACGTAGTTATGGCACCACCTAGTGAAAACCTATGGGAAATTCATATTGAAATCCAGAGTAAGTTGTTCTTATGTCGGAGCAAGGACTACCCATAGTTACTCTGGATTACACCCTATGTCTTGTCCCAAGAGTTTACAACTGAAAACCCTAAATAACATTGTTTCCCATTCTGCCTCCCTTTTGTACTTGGATCATTAATTTATGCTGCCCTTTTGGATTGGGAAACACTTCTTCAGCCTCCATTGGGACCTTCTCGTCTGACATATACTCTGTGCAGATGCATTCTTGCTGCCCTGTGGTGTGCTGAAACATGGACTTTCTCTTTCATCAAATATAATTATTCACATGGGAAAATATCCTTTCACTTGTTTGGCCCATTAATGGAATGGAGTTAATCTGAAAACCGGAAAGGATGGAGTTTCTTTGATTTAGACAGCAGCATTCAGAAGACTTCTCCCAAGAGGTCACTTTCTAAGAGAACTTTCCAACGTTCTCCTTAAAATTCAGGCAGCATTGCATTGTTCCAGCTTTTCATATTGAATACTGCTGTATTAAATCAATATCAAAGGCTTCAATAGCTCCTCTAGCTGAGACAGTTTCCTACCCTCAGTTCGCTAGCTGTAAAACAGAAACTGAAGTCCTTCCTTCAGGAATTGCTGTGGTGAGCAGGCTTGAATTAATTACTAAAAATGCATTGCAATACAGAATTCTAATAAATTAAATTACAATAATTTAAAGGCTTATCTTGAAACTGTTCAGATCCTGATTTCACTACTAAAAACAGTTACTGTAGAGGAGCAAGAAGATAATCTAGGAGTAGGTGCAATGTGCATGTACTGTATTTCACCAACATTAATGACTATAACCTCTACTCATTGGTCAAGGATCCAGGGAACCCCAACACTTCACATTTTTGAAGTATTGAATAATTGCAAGTACTCAGCAGGATCATTTGCTACATCCTAAGAATTACGGCAATTTCCCCTTTTAAAAATGAAGTACAGTGGTGCCTCACATAAAGAGCTTAATTTGTTCCGGAGGCATGCTCTTTAAGTGAAACGCTCTTTAAGTGAAGCAGATTTTTCCATAGGAAATAATGGAAACTCAGATGATTGGTTCCACAACCCCAAAATATGCATTCAATGTGCATGATCCTATGAAGTCTATTAGGCTGCAATCCTAAAGACACTTTCCTGGGAGTAAGCCCCATTTAACACATTTTTATGGTGGGTGATACAAGTCTGTAAACTGTCCTTATATTGAATAGTGCCTGCTTCCCGTGGAGCCTGAACCAAAGCATGTTTACTCAGAAGTAAACTCTACTAAGTTCCATGGGATCTGATCACAAGCCAATATGCATTTGTCTGCAAATTTAGGCTGGTGATTTAGTTAAAGCTACAATCCTAAAGACTCTTTCCTGGACGTAAGACCCACTGAACACAATGGGGCTCACATTTCAAATTGACATCCAAACTATTTTGTCCAACGTTCATCTCTCTTGTAAACATGTATTTCCTGATGGCAAAGAACCAATTGGTCTGCTGTTAGATGCTTCAGTTCTGCTCAATTTTTGGCAGTTTTCCCTACTAAATCTAGGCTTGTGACCTTCCACTTTTGCCATAAAAAAAACTCAAAATAGTTTCATGAGGCGCATCTTTCCTGAAGCCTGGAGATACAGTAAATGTGAAATTCCACACTGTCATGTAAGTCTGGGGTACCTTTTTCAGTCTGAAGGACACATGATTCCAACATGTGCTGCTGAAAGAGCAATCTTGGCAAGATTTAGTATTGCCTCAAGAGCTTCTGAATAATACACTCATTCTGTCTCATTTCAGTTTTCAATAGAGGATGCTCAATGACACAGAATGTGCTTTAGATTCAGCAAGCTCCAGATTCAGTCTCTGGCATCTCAAGGTAGAGCTTAGCAATATGTTTCCGTGAAAGTGTGAATAGTCTTGGCCAGTCATTGCAAATAATATGTAACAACAATCATGCATGTGCTCTACCTGCCCATCTCATAGCCAGATCTAGCTGGGACAGCAGGCAGAAGAGAGATGATTCCTAGATTAATATGTTATGGAGCAATCTACCAGTATATTATCTCCCACTACCCAAGTTTCTCTTCTGAAATGTGGAAAGAAAGCCTTACTCCGACTTCTGCAAGGGGTTCCAGGTCCTTAGACCCTTTTCTGATCTGGCAGCTCCTTTCTGTGAAGCCCTGCACCCTTCAGTTGGAATTCACTCTCTTCTTCCTTGCTTTCTCTCCTTGTCCCTTCAGTGTACAAAAGAAAACTCACTATGTTAGTGCAAACTACATGGCAAAGGATGTGAAGATGCCATTAAGAGCAGAACATCTCATTGTCTTAGCATTGTTAAATTCTGTATTCAAGAGATCCCATCCCACTTTGCTGGTTAGTACATTTGTGGGCATGGAGAAACACTGAGTGTGATGGTGTAATTTCATGTCTTCTTTTCCCAATGTTGTGGAGGAGAAGATGCAAGGTTGTAGCAGCTGAAGATCCCACATAACACCTCATTTGCTCTTAGTCAAGAGTTTGAGAATTATACCATTAGAATCAGCTGGAGTTTGAGCATAATCCTAACTATGTTACTCAATAGTAAGCCCCATTGTGTTCAAAGGGTCTTACTCCCAGGAAACTGTCTTTAGGATTGCAGCCTTTGTCTACAATTCTAAGTTTTCAACTGCATTTAGGAACAAGCTTCAAGTGAAATATTTCATTCCTTACCTTCTGAAGAGGCTCTGCGTAGAGCTCCAGCCTGGGGGCCATTTGCAGCCCAATTCAATCCACAAATTCCAATGAGCCTCTGGCCTGTTGGAGCCCACAGTGACCTGCAGGCACTAACCCCCATTGCCTCTGTACATCATCAACAATTTATGTCTCTATGTGTTTTGGACTGGGATGTATGTTATTACTGGGCAAGAGGTGTGTGGTAAAGAGTTCATAGTTCTCATGTTGTTCTACATCCCTATATTGTAGTTTTCCTGTGTATTATTTAAAAAGAACTCAGTAAAATTATTTCATTCATATACTGGTAAGTTCTGTCTCTAATGTATTCATTCATGTAAATTTATGTAAATTTATTCAAGTTTGAAATGTAAATTAATTTTCTGGACACTGACTCAGTCAGAGAGATGATGTGGTCCTCCTGCCAAAATGTTTTCCCACCCAGATCCCCAGGTAGTCTCCAAATTCAGGAGCATCGGAACTGCTTAATACGTTCTAACCAAACTATGAACCCTAAAAGTCAACATCAGAAAGTACATCCTAACTAACTTTCAAGTGCTGCTGAAGCTATGTCAATTGGGCATACCATGAAAGGGCATTCACGGTGGCCTCCTCAGCAGAAGAGAGCATTGGTTTCCTTACTTTGGAAATGTATTGTGGCTGGATTGTTTCTGGAAAGCTGATTAGGATTGGGCTGTCCGTCCTAGAATGTGGTTTGTTCCCCCCACAAAGAGTCAGAGGCCTTAAACTGAGCTCAGCTTCCGAGCTTTATGCTGCACCTTGAAACATCTTAAAATAATTTATTTAAGACACTGTGCCTGTTAACCAGCAGGCCAGGGTTCGAGACCTGGGTTGGCCCCACGAGACAGGGTGAGCTCCTGTCCTTAGCCCAGCTCTGCGACACCAGCTGGATCCAATCCTATCGGCTCTGCCTTTCCATTTGACTAATTCAGTGGCATGGAGAGGGGGGATTTGCTGCTTGGGTAACAGCCTATCCTCCATAACAATCCAACCCGGGCTACCGGGCATACGCATGTAGCATATGCAGTGCCGAGCACAAAACCTACCAAGTCTTCCAAGACTGAAGGAGGCCTGCCTTAAATAATTGGAAAAAGAAACATTGGCGAAAAGGTAGGCGAGCTTTTTAATGGCATGATCAAGAATTTCCTTTGAATAACAAATCTAATAATGACTGCTGCTTCTCATACAAACAAGAAACGACATCCTCTTTTTTGATGTTAAAGTTCATAGTCTGGAGATAGGAAAATGCCAGGTGGATCTGTACACAGACAGCTTCTCTGTGATGCATGCCAGACTTTTGTGGCTGAGAAATTTGCCATGCATTTTAAACCAGATTTTTTAAAATTTCCTTGTTTGCAATTGTACATTCTAGTTGCAATGTGTAAAACATTCTAGAGCTGCTTTCCTAAAGAATGCAAAGAAACATTGAATTTACCTTGGAGCCTGATAAGGTGAACTTTTGGGATACGCTATCAGACAAGAGAAGTCCTGTCTTCCAGTCAGGATTCTATGCTCAATGGAGTGTGAGACAATCTTGACAATAAATGCTCCTTGGTGGAACATTTACAATTTCAAGAGCAAGTCCTATCATTGAATACCAATGCAAATAGATAGCTCCATTCCACTTCTAAATTGAGTCCAAAGCAACAGCCACACAGGTTAGGTGGCACACCACAGTGCCTTTCACAAGGTACATCGTCACATCCTGTTCATGCCGTCTTTCACTTTTTTGATTGACAATTCATGGAGTGTCTTGCAGCCACATTACAGCTCAGCCTAGCCTGAGTAACAACGGTACACACATGCTCTTAATTTGCATTTGCCCCCACGTGACCCAAAGGGTGAGAATATCCTACAAGAAAACCAGGCCCTCAGAATCATTGTCTCCATGGCAAAAACGCACCAAGCGCTTGAGGTTCTTCCAGCTGGATTGGCAAATGCTTTCCTGCTCTGGCTACAAGCACAAAACCACCGAAGTGGAGTGGGGAGCTGTGATCTCCTGCTTGAAAGGTGCATTTCCCACAGTGCGTAGCTGAATCACAGATACAGCAACATCAGTGTAAGCACGACGATGAGCTTGCCTCGCATTGATTCAAACTCACTTTCTCATATTTACAGCTTCCTCTCTATAATACAGGAATCCATACACTGCCCATTTCAGAGGGTCAAATAAGACATGGAAACTTCTGCCATCAAAACCAGCATCTAACTCCCAACTTTTTCTTTGCCAATTATACTAGAAACTGACCATATGTTGTGATATGTTAATGTTTTGCATTTCCCTATATCAATGCTCTCCATAGAAAGGAAATGGAACATGAGATGTTAAAGCAGGAGGGAGGAATGGGATGTGGTGGTCACGTCTGGAAGCATCTGTGCATGTACTGTTCTTTCATTCAATCCATGGGTGTCTTTCTCAGTAAGTCTGTACCTCCCGGAAAAACATCAACTACAAAGTCAGCTTAATGGTAAAGAAGAAAATCAAGAAGGACATACTGTTAGAAACAATCCCAAACCTCATCTGTCTTTCAGATCCATCCAAAAGTGTACCTTTCTTGCTAGAAACCACTAGGAGCCCTGAAATCTTAAACAGTTCATGAAAGGTGGTTTCAGAAAAGACATCAATCTGATTCTCTGAGAAGCTACTAGATATGAACACTGTATTGTATAAGATGGTGCTTTGATGAATTTTTAAGTGGGCGTCATACTTGCCTCTTCTCAATCAAGCTGCTTTCCATCCCTTACATTTTATGTGCATTTCCCACTTTTTTATTCCATGTCACTTGGGTTGCAATCCTAAGAGCACTTTCCTAGGAGGAAGCCCCATTGAACTTAATGGAATTTACTCCTTTGTAGACATGAATAGGATTGCAGTATTTATTATCCTGCTAAGCTCCCTGCTTCCCATGTGCCGCGTCATCTTTGGTCTCTCCATACACTTGGAACCATCTGCTGCTTAGTACCATGTCCGATCATGACCTTTTTAGGGGTATAAATAGGTATACAGGGGGAATACACAGGCTGCTCCAGTGACAAAGGGGAAAGCAGGCTTCACTATTTTCTAAAGGCTGGCGTTACAATCAAAATCCCCCCCCCCCATGTACATTCCAATCTACTGAGAAAAAATAAAGGCACACATGACATTTGAATTACAAAAAAGGCCAGTAGGGTAAAGATTAAGTAGCATTGCTGTAAATGAATTCCTATTTTCTGCTAATTTGGACAGGGCTTGTATAGTTTTGGGAAGGGGAGAGGAAGAATTTTCAGCAAGAACTCAAGGACCTTCCAAGAAGATGTGTTTTTAAGGAATATTTGTGGGTAGTTATTTTTACAACTTTGACCATAGTTGCTAACATTACTATAATTATTAGCAGTCACTTGTAACAACATCCCTAATTGGTAGACCAAATACTTATAACAACAAATAGAGACAGGAAACTTCACCTCAGATTAATTTAGAAATCATCTCATAAAATAATAAAGGTGGAAGGGACCTAATAGGTCACCTAGTCCAACCCCCTGCCTATTACAGGAAATCCTCCTAGAGAAGGCTGTCCAACCTTTCAACTTGAGGGCTCCTGGACCTTTAACAAGTGTGAGGAGGAGAAGGAGATTGCAGCAGGTGCAGCTTGTGATCTATGAGATGAAAAACTTCACCTGTTGAAATTTTCTCCTTTGCACAATTGTTAAAGGTCCTGGAGACCTCAAGTTGAAAGGTTGGACAGCCATGTCCTAGAGCATCTCCAACAGATGCTTGTCAAGCTTCTGCTTGTAGACCCCAGTGAGGAAGAGTCCACCATCATCCTTGGCAATCTATTCCACTGCTGAACTGCCCTGGCCATCAGGAATCCTGCCCTGAGATATTCCACTTTTTTTTTAAAAAAAAAGTTCATTTTTAGAACCAACTTTGCAACACAGTGGAGTTAAGTTGTTCAACACCATGGACCTAAGTTGTTCCAATACCTTTAAGCAATTTTTGCCCAACATTGCATACATGCAAACAAATGTATACACCTGTGGGCCAGACAGAAATGGGTAGAATTCAGATGCACCAGGGGCAAATAATAGGAGGGGGACCCAATCATCCATGAAAGACTGGCAGATGGTTGACTTTCTTGATTTTTGCTTCTGCAGAATCTGAATTCAGCCCCTATTCATTATACAGTTGGCCTTCAGTATCCTGGACCCCCCGCATATACGGATATCTGCAGATAATGAAATCCGTGGGGAGGGCCTTAAGGATCTCCTGGAAGCAACCATATGTGCCATTTGGATATCTCCAGGAGGGCTGAGGCCCTCCAGACATAGGAACAGCACCCGTGTTAAGTCATATTCACAGGTGCTGAACCAGGAGATAAGGATGGCCAACTGTAATGGAGTTGTGGTGCTCCAATACACTGAATAAGGGGCAAGGCAATCCAGTGATTTTTCTCCAACTCAGATTTTAATTTTGAAACAAACTTTAATGAATCCCAATAGTATTGGAGAACTTCACTTATATGTCTAATATATGGAGTGTGTTTTGGGTATGTAATCTTACTATTTTGCAGAGCTGTTGCAGCGGCCAGAAATATAGATGGTCTGGCAGAATAATTTCCTGTGGTCTATAAGAGGGGTTTCTAAACTCAGGTCCAGGGACCAAATGTGGTCTGTGGTGAGCCACTACACTAGCTCTGCAGGAAAAGGATAGCAAGACTGAGCATACCATGTACCATTCTGCTAAGAGGCCAATTGGATCATGGCGATCTGGGCAAAGGCCTCATATCAGGGGTGTTCAAAAAATCATAGGCAAAATATCCCAAAGGGGGAGAACAAGGAAACTAAGACTTGCTGAGAACACATCACAGTGCACAAACCTCAGGCTATGGAATGTTTCCAATCCATCTTTCCTCTTAAAAAAGTCTTAACAATGTGCTCTTTGACTTTGCATTTATGCCTCATTTTTCAACATTGTCACATCTAGCATCCAAGACACAGCACATTTGCCACAGAACTTTGGAAATCTTTCACAGATGAACTATATAAAGCCCTGGAACAAATCACGCTGTATGACATGCTCCAAAGAAAGCTGATCTTTTTCTTTGCTATTACCCAGTACTAATTAATTATAAGTGAAAACACCACATTGCTTCCACTTCAAGGGAACTCATAATCAGTAATGATTAGTGACCATTACATCCTGGACAACTGTTTCCTAATCAAATGTGTTCTTGTATTAGACATTTGTGTCTATTCTTTTTATGTGCCGGACACTTTTGCTAATAGATGCATATTTATATTGTATGTATGTTAAAACACACGCACACATAAAGATAAACTTAGAGTTGGGGGTAAAGGCTCAGGATGTTTAACATTAGGTTTGTTGCCCATTTGGATAATGCCCAATGGTAGGCATTGCCCAAGATGCAAATAATCTAGTTCCCTCACCATTTGCGCAGTCCGTTATTCAGCTAATTAAGAATCCTGTTCCTTAATGCCCATCCTTTGAGAATGTCAGCGCAATCCTAACCCCTGGTTAAGCTGGCATAAGTCCTGTGCACCACTCTTGCGGGGGTTAGGGCACTGCACAGACCTGAGCCAGCCTCCTCATGGAAGTGTCAGAACAGAGAGATGGGAGAGTTGTGCTGGCCTAAATCTAGGATTGTGTCCTGTGTTGATTTTCTTTTTACACAGGGTTGCAAACTCTGAAACTATTCCTATACATTTTAACCCCTCATTACATTACATCATTAAGCCTTTTTAAAATCTTCAGGATTTTAAACTTGGAGACATGCCAAATCCTGCAGACTTCAGGTAAATCCCAAAGGATCGATAGCACTTTTGTAAGTATAATAAAGAGATCAAATGCCATGCATCAATACATACACTCTCTATTACCGTACCATGTACTATATTTCTTTCATTTTTGTACTAATGTATCACATTTGCATCAATACTGATTATATTCAGATAGATGAATAAAAGCTTTGTTTTCTTTCTTTGCAAATATATATACAGGACAGTGGTACCTTGGTTTACAAGCATAATTAATTCTGGAAACATGCTTGTAATCCAAAACACTTGTATATCAAAGCGAATTTTCCCATAAAAATAATGGAAATTCAGACAATTCATTTTACAACCCAAAAATATGTATATAAAAATGATTACAATACTGCTGATGGGGAGCAGCATTGTACAGTATAATTGATAAGGCACACTTTCCACATTCTCACATACAGATGTCACAAACACACACCCCACATACACACCTTTTACACTCTTACACAGAGATCTGACACATGCATACACCCCACACACAGGAAGCAGGGCAGTGCTGGTGCTTCCTGGAGAGTGAGCTGAGGCCTGAGGAAGTGCGTGCCCTGCTCATATTGCAAGACATAGCTCATTAACAAAGACAGAATTTCTTAGAAATTTTTGTTCATCTTGCAAAACACAATCCAGGTTACTCGTAAACCAAGGTATCACTGAACTTATTGACATTCTTAAAATACTAGAACTTAGAAGCTAGATTTGTATCACACTAGAACTATTTATAGATATCTGATCTGACATTACCACGTAAAGTAATATAATGTATAACTTCTTTCTGGCAGTATATATTCAAAAATTGTGTGGCTTTTATCTGAAACAAATTGTGTGGTGAGCAAACGTGGTCCATGATTTCAAAAAAAGGGGGGGATGATCCAGAACGAAGGAAGGTGATTGTCACAGAATAAGGATTTTTTCAATCTGGAGCAGCTCCAGAGGAAAAGTAACTAGAATGGTGCATAGGCAGAAGATCATGAACAATGAAGATAGGTTGTTTCATTTGGAGAAAAGCTGTCATATCTATAAATGTCTGAGAGCTTGATATGTGGAAGATGAAGTGGATTTGTGTTCATTTGTTCCAGAGGGCGAGACCAGGTCAAATAGGTTTAAATTACGCCTCTGGTAATGCAAGTGGTTAAGACACTATGTGCCTGTTAACCAGCAGGCCAGGTTTCAAGACCCGGGTCCCCAGATGAGGCTCTCCTGCTACAGGTAGGGGGTTGGACTAGATGATCCACTGGGTCCCTTCCAACTCTATGATTCTATAGCAAGACATTTTAATTAAATGATTAGGAAGAACTTCTTGACAGTCCAAACCATTCAGGAATGGAACAGCCTGCCTTGGAAAGCAGTAGGTCCTCTTTTAAAGGAGGTCCTTAAGTAGAACTGCAATAGCCGTCTGTTGTAGTTGTGAGCAGCTTGCATTGGTGGATTCAGTGATCTTGAAGGTCACTTTTAACTCTGATTTCTCTTGTTCTCTACCATGGGATCAAAGCCTAGGTGTAGCTGAGAAACTTTTAAACGGGGAAAAGCCCCTCTCAAAAACAAAATATGGCAAGAGATTTGTCTTTAATCGCAAAGGAATAAAAAGGAAAACAAAACTGAAATAGTCTGCACCTGTTTCCTGACTGTATTAAGTGCCCTCTACCTTAAAATATTGGGGGAGAATTATAATCTCACTCACTACTGAATCCCCAGCTCTTTGTGCCATAGGAAGGGCCAATGGGTTCTATACTACAGGGCACACACCCTTGAAGAATAATCCAGTTCTGGCTTTAATATATATATCTTAGAATTGCAACAGCAAAATGGAAAGATGGAAAATGCAAATGTGGGGAACTGCAGAGCCCTGAACATTTATTGACATGCTGTAACTTCAATGGTCCATGCATGATGGCGGATTTGTTCCAGGCAGGGTGACCAGATGCCAAACCCAAAATTCCTGAACGCTAAGGCCAAAATTCTTACCCTCAGGCCAAAATTCCTACCCACTTAAAAAAATGCCAAAAGTGTATTTTTTTGTTTTTATAATTTTTGGTTTTTTGGCTATAATGTTTGATAGGAAGGCAATATCTCAAAACTGATTTTTGCACTGACTTCTGCTCTTCAATACGAATTCAACAACATACGACGCGTTGGGGTACTGTGCATCATCGCAAAGCTCAAAAATCAAGCCAAAATGTAGGACAAAATGAAACCAAAATGTAGGACAGCCGGACAGGAGGCTAAAAATCCGGACAAATCCTGGTTCCAGGCCAATGGTCACCCTGGTTCCATGCCAAAAGAAAAAGACATTTAGGTTGCTATTTTCTCAAAGGGAATTTAAGTGTTTCTGTGTGAAATCCAAACTTCTTATAGTCTTGAAATGTATTGTTTAGATTTCACTTCAATCTTTAATTTCTAATTTCTAATTTTTTAATTAATCTTTTAAAATTTTCTATATAAGATGTTCTGGACTTGGTAAATAAACAAACACCAAAATTTGGAGTGATTGTCTTTATGGAAATGCCTGCTCAGTGATTCCAGGTACATTATCACTATGAGTTGATTTTGGAGATATGAAAGCATCTAGAAATCAAATTTCCTGAAAGCACACAAAGTGGAGGTTTTAGGTTCTATACTCATGTCTAAAATAAAAAAGGGAAAAGTCAAGAGAAAACTTGGTCCTATTGAGACCTATGCCCCGACTTCCACATTTCCATGGGTATTTCCCAATCTCTGTCTCATTGCCTTCCTAACACCATCTAGGCCTTATGCCAGCCTCCTACATTTTTATTTATGTTCTGATCCAATTCTACTTGCTGTTCAGCATCCAACACTCATGCACTGTGCTGACACCGGCCAAGAGACTGTTCTCATCATGTGATTCTGTAAACTCTGTGCATGTACAGTTCCAAACTTACCTATCAGCGATTCACATCTCAGTTGTGTGGACAGTAATGGCCTGAAGTTACCTAGAATGCCTATTAGAATATGCTATATTTTGACATCTGAACTTTTGGTAAATGCTTCCAATAAGGCAGAAAAGACATAGTGTGAGTCTCAAGAAGGGTCAATCAGGAAAGACAGTGGAGAAAGGATACAAAGAATAGAATGTGGCATGTTCATGACAGCTGATGAGGAAAATGAGCGGGGAGGACAGATATGGGGGAAACATCTGGCCAATGGCAAGAAGATAAAGACTTTGTGTCAAGCTGTCCAGTGGGGGCACAGAATGGAAAATCCCTTAGGGGCTATATAAGGAGGAAGAGGAATACAGACGGAGAAAAATACAGATGGAGAAAAAAACCTAAATTTAAGAAAAAGGGACTGAAGAACAAAGTGCTCCAAATATTAAAAAGAATGAAAGATAAAGAACCTGCACAAAAAAGATCATAGAATCTCAAATGCCTCTACCCACTCAACTAGTAATAACCAATACAATTATAAACTAATGTCCCTTTAAAAATGGAGGACCCAATCTTATCCAACTTTCTAGTGTGGATGTAGCCATGCCAACAGTATGAACTATATCCTGTTGGGGAGAAATCAGAGTCATCACCAGTTACTTCCAGATTGGAAGGCCAGAGATGATACAACAAACATCAGTAAGATGCTCAAGGCAAATGGGAGTGCCTTGTCAAAAATCACATGTTGGGGCTCTGCCTGCCAAGCTTCCTACCACTGCATGTTTCATTGTGCTGTAGGTCTCGCTGCCGGATATCAGGGACTGGAGGTTAAGTGCTTGCCACCAGACATCAAGCACCACCACTGATTGAGAAACACTGCTCTACATTAATTGGTCCACAATAGACCAATTCACACAATCATTAGTTGATATGGAGCCTATACAAGGAAGTCACTTTGAGTTTATATTTGTTAGCATGGTGACCGATCTTACTGTGAATCCTCTGAAACACACTGAGTTTGCAACTCCATGGCTAAACCCAGACTGAGAACAGATTCTAGCTGATGTGTGGTGAGTCGCCATCTTAGCACATGGAACAGTCGAAAGTTTGCCCGCTATACCAAAATAGCTATGTGAACCATTGTGATAGAAATTTATGAACAAGTGGGGGAAGGGAGAAGACTCATTAGCATACCAATAGAAGGATGGAAACAAATGGTGACAGTGTGGGGAGGGTTGGTATTAAAGGTGATGTGTGGAGCTTGTCAGTATTTCAGCTGGCCTCTGAAAATTGTGCCGCAAATGTGTGTGCCTGCAAAGCACAGCTAGTTGGTCTTAGGGGCTTGATGCAGTCTGTAACATCAAGGGGGACCTCATTCAGACCACTAAGAGATTCCTGGAATCCCAGAGCTAGTGCAGTACAAGTAGAGTGCAAGAAGATATGGAAGAAAAATACTGTGAGAACATGAGGCATTTGCATTCAAAATTTCACTGCTAATCCATCTCTCTTAGAAACATGCAGCAGTTCCAACTGCACAAAACCAGCCAGGGCTTTTGCTGGGATCACCCATATCTGATATAAAGCAAATAGGTTTGCTTGTTGTGGCTCCTTATCATGGAATTTAGGGAATTCTAGATAATAGTTAGCCTTCTTGGATGAATTCCCTTGGTTCATTGGGTGGCAACCCTGATAAAAACATATAACTATGACATCAGGATATACTCTGAGTTTCCTTCTCCTGGACAAAGGATAATAGTGCTTCATATGTGAACAAATACCATAGCCTAATACAGTTAGAAAGAAAGCCACCATATCTTCAGAGGTTTGGAAATGCATAAGCAACCTTGGGCTTTAAGCACCTACTGACAAATAGCAACTACAAGATTCTCCTTTACAGCTAGGTCCTTGATTCCCACCAGGCAGAGGAGTAACTGAGATGTGCCCTCTTCCAGAGGAGTAGGTATACCATAAGGAATCATCTTCCTTCTGCTAAATAAACAGATAGTAAGCTCCAAGTATATGGTTAACAACCAGAATAAATCTGCCTAGGTAGTAGCAGACCTGCGTGTTAAGGAGCTCTGGGGCAAAGGTCCATGATACTGTCCCCTATGCCTCACTGCCCCCATGCTTACTATGAAACAGAGCCTCGCTGATTCCAGGGACTGACAGAGAAAGCATTTTGAGGTTTCCCTGCAATCTTATACAGTACTTCCAAAAAACTGGTGGCCAGAAAACTGGAAATACTGATCCAAACCACATTGGGAACCTCAAACAGCTTCCTGTGTGGTCCTGAAGTTGTGTGGACTCAGCACCCAGGGCATTTGCCCCATTTTCCCAGAGCTAGGTCTACCACTAGGTCTGCCTAGATAGGTGAGATTCATTTTCCTCTTCATATTACCTTCCTTATTAGGAAAGGATATCCAAGGAGAGGGACCCAAAAACTAACTGATTCTGCTAGTCTCTGTCACACTGAAGTCTGTAGAATCAGACAAGATGTAACACATCTGGAAAGGTCTCTTTTCTGTTTTCGCTATCATGTGCTCTTTAAAGATTGGCCCCTACATACAAGAATTTATATAATTCCCTTTCCTGACTTTGCCAGCAAGGCAATGGCTTCAATTTCACAGGCAAGGAGGAGGGGGAAGTATAGGAAGGAGGATATTTGAGACCAGCCAGTAAACTGGTCAGTGTCAATAGCCACCTCAAAGCTCACCATTTGCCACCAAGTGCCACCCAGCAACCTGATTCTGCAGGAGACAGTAATAACACCCCATTCTCTAGTAACTTAGAATTTTCTCTCTGCTGTGCTTCAGAAACAAACAGATGTCACCATCCCAAGGCATTTGGACAAAGAAAGCCTTATCAAATTCCCCTTTGGCCACTTGCATGTCCAACACAACACTGCTAGGAGAGAGACCCAGAATGATTGGACATCATGGCACCTTGCATATGGATTCAGAGGAAATCCTACATGACTGAATTACGTTGCCCCTGCAGATCATACTTTGAGATGAAAAGATCATTTTGGCACCTTGTTGCTATTTTTGCCAATAAGGAGACAACTTTAAAAGGGTCCCTAGGAAGCCATTCCTGCTGTGGCCTTTGGACAAAAGACCAGCTCTTAATGACTTCACTTCACTTACAGGTTTATCACTGAGCAAGCAGAATTAATGTCCCTCCACTTCAGAATACATTAGCACAAGTTACATGCTTGTAGGGAAGTAAACCCCCTTCCCACCAGGTACATGTCTCCCCATAACACATTCCTCGGCACCAGAGATGACAGCTCCTCTCCTTGTGGGCTACAGATATAGTCACACATTCTCCTTGATCAATATTGATGGAAGGGCGGCCCGTGAGGAGTGTGGTTGTGTTCTGTCACTGTTCTAGTTGAAAACACAAGAGGCAGGTGGACAGGCAGCACTTCCAGAGGGTGGGATGGGGGAATGATGGCATCAGGTTGTCCAGTCAATCTAGAATTTCACACTCAGGCTCTTCTCTTTTGGGTAAATGCAGCCCTTTTAATTTCTCCATTGCTTTTGGCTGATGCTTTATAAAAAGCCATCTCCCCTACCAAACTGTTGGGTCTCAAAAGGAGACTGGTATTGCTAACTGAGAAATGAAAGAGACGGCAGGAGAGAAAAGGAGGGTCAGGCACTGACAGGCTGCCTGAGTTGCTGCTTAGTGGTTGGCAACAGCAAGCAAGCATGAGCTGGCCAGGAAGATCTCAGCCAGGTAGCAGCTGGATTGAGACAGCGTGGGCAGGTGGGCAAGTGAAGCACAGAAGTACAGCTAGCTGCTATATGCTTTCGTTTCCAATGCGTATGGCTGTGCTGCAGCATCTTGAGTGTAGACTATAGCGCAGAGGCTCCTCCAGCCTGGCAAGATGGTCAGTTGGTAGGTCAAAGGGTTGGCAGCAGCAAATCATTATCTTGCAGTGGCCTTGCCTTCCTGGGACACTTGTCTTCCTTTGGTTGCTGGGGCTGGAATTTGAGCTTTGCCTCTTTGTCCTTTTCTGATCCCAGCTGGAGACACAGGGGTCTCTCCTGACAGCCCACCTGCCTGCATTCTGGAGGAAACTCTGGAAGAATGTGGAGCCCGTGGTGGAAGTGTGACCCCTGGCCGATGCTGTCGGGAAGGAGATGGACTTTCCTTTCTGGACAGTGACTGGCTTTTAGGGGAAGCACTGAGGTTTCTTGGAGGGAGAACTGGACTCCTAGGCAGAGTCTTCCTCAGACTGCTCCGCAAGGGAGTCACAGCAGAAGTTGGTGGTTGTTTTATTCGGGAATCACCAGATACATTCCCAGATGGCCTTTGTTCCTGAAGCCTACAAAAAGCAAACAATGTGTAAGTGGAGATGAAAAGAAAGAGATGCCAGTGGAAAGCAACTGATCTGAACTCCCAAACTCTCAATAAACCAAATGAGGCAGAACAGAGCAGTGGCTGATGACACATAGCAACTTACCAATATTCACTCATAGCCAGAATCTCCATCACCTGAAGTAAGGGGCAGGTAGGAACTCTATAGACACAGACAATGTGAAATGCCCTGTTCAAATGTTGGGGGACAATCAGAGCCTCTCTCCAATGGCAGAGGAGTAGACTGGCCTAATTTGGGCACTGCATACAAACCCCTGAAGTATGGCTGGCTTGCATGCCCCTTCCTCCTCAAAAAGGGGACCACTGTGTGATGACGAAGCATTTTAATATGGTTGTTAATAGTAAACCTCCACACTTAGCATTTGAGTAAAACTTACAAGTTAAGCTGAAAGTATCATATCGTACTTGAATCTTAACTCTCACCTTTTCTAGCCAAATTTAGTCTCCAAAATCAGGGTGTGCATGAGATTGGATGGCACATTACATTTGAGTAAATGTGGTATTTTGATTATAAGTACAGAACAGTATTTAGTTTATCAGTATTATAGTTTAATTATATTATAAAAAATAAAATAAACTCATTGTTGTATAAAATAAACCCATTGTTGTATAAAGTAGTTCAATTAGGTAAAAATCATTACATAAACCCATTCTTGAATTATTATTATCAAATTACTAATTGTTGTATGCACTAAAATTAAAATTTGCTCTGATTTGCAGATCAATCATTACATTACATTCGTGCATTACAATCGCCAGTAAACATTCCTCACCACTACCACCCACTTGCCCAAGGGCTTGGCAGCTCTGGCAATCACCTGCATGTCCTGCTTTTCTCTGACAATGGGCTGCTACTTTCAAAAGCCCATTCTACTAACCACATAGCCATTGGTCTTTCCAAACAGCAGCTGTTATCGTGGTTCTTAATAGAGAAAGAAGGTTGAACATCAGAAAATATTAGAGGCAAAAGGCACAATAAAACCAGAGTTCTGGAATTAAAAGAGGCCGCTTGTGCAGACTGCAAGTCCTTATTAGCACCACATCCTATTCACAAATCTTAGGCCAGTGATCTATGGCACATGGAATTCTAAAACATCCCACCAGTAATACTGCAAACCTTGCCATAACATGGTAGGGAGTGGGAATGACAATGGGATTCCAGGAACCCTTGGATTATTTAGTATTTTTTTTAAGTATAGGCAGTATGGGACACAGAGCTTGGTACCCAGAAGTAGTTGGTGCTAATATTATCACCAATTACTACCAATGTCACCAACTGCTGGACAATACAGGGATCCTGAAAACAGCAGCAAAAAGCTCAACCCCAGTTTTGGGGCTGGGATTTTCAGGTGCTGAAAACTGCTAGCTAAACCAAGCCTCTGCTCATGTCTTTGGCATCATGATGCAGCTGAGTATTGCATCAGCATCCCTCAGTGCCCCTGGGTTTAGCCACAAAGCCCCAGAGAGCCACAATGCACACTGGAAACAGTCTAATGAGAGGTGAGATTTAGGGTCTTCAGTGTAGTCAAAAGTCAAGATGAACTGCTCAATCCTATGCATGTCTGCTCAGTCTCATTATCGTTAATGGGCCTAACTCCCACGTAAGTTTGATAGGACTGCAGAATGAATTCCCATTTGAACTGCTCAGTCATGAGCAGTTCTGAAATCACATATGAGGATTTATGATGATATCTCCAGTTGCACATTGTAGATATTACTAATGTGTCAGAAATAACATCCACTCCTCAAGGAACATCAAATGTATTCCAGTTCCATCTAAAACATCTCTAGTGAGGGCAGGATAGAAAAAAATTGGATCGATACTATGTATGCTTTGGACTGGCCTAAGATGTCCTAAGATGTTCTAAAATGCTAAGATGTTCTTGTTTTAAATGAATTTCTAGTAGGTTTGTAGACATTTAAACATTTTAGACATTTAGAGGAGGGGGAGAGAAGTTTATTGTATTTGCCTACAAAAGGGATTTTTTTTCCCTAATGTGATTTGTTACCTGTTGAGATGGGTGGTGGAAGTTAGAGTATTTGACTACCACAAGCCTAACTGGCTTCACAGATCAGGAATACAGTGGACTGTTTCAGTTCCTGATAGCAACCAAACTGAGTTCTGTTTTAAGAACAGTCCTGCAGATGGGGTGACTGGAAATGTAAAAAAGAGCCACCAAGGAGACTGAGAAGCTGCCCCCAAAAGTTTGCACTCTGTTACAAATCAAACAATAGCATCATTCACAGACCTACCTGCTTGTTATAGCTATATCACTTGAACTGCTAGCTGGTGCTGGTAGAGGAAGAGTGGAGGTGCTCCCAGATTGCAGGTCGATCATAGGTGGCTTAACAGGCACAATGGGACGAGGGATTCTACTCCTGGTATTTAAACTCTTGTCTTCCCTCTTAGCCAGGGGAAGCTTCTCCTGATTTCCCATCTTCCTTGGGATAGAATCATCTGAGTCATGGGTGTCCTCCTCAGAACCAGTAGCAGACAGGGTTTCTGAAGCTCGCCGCCTCTCATCGCTGGAAGAAGCTGAAGATGATGTTCCTGAAGCCAACCTGAGCAGGCGGTTTTGCCTTTTCTCCATCACTAGGCGGGCCAAGTCCTGCTGCTTCAGCCTCTTGTACAGCTTCTCTTTGCCAGAATGAGAGGCTGAAAGCTCTGAACCAGTGTCCTCTTCTGAGAGCAAGATGGGAATCCGACTTCTATACTTGAAGTCCAGAGGCTTTCTGAGACTACCCTTAGAAATAACTGGAACCCGTTGTATTTGCTTACACGGTTCTTCCACAAGAATGTTCTTTTCCAGGCCAGGCTCTTCTGAAACCAGCTTGTCAGCTTCATCCAAATCCAATTCAGGGGCAACTTTACACTCCAGTTCTTCCTCTTCTACACTAGCGACACCATTGAGAAGCACTGCCTGTTCCCCTCCCACTTCAGAGGAAGCTTCAGCATGATTCACTGAGAGAGCACAGCTTTCCATCTCTCCCCCTTCCAGAGCTGAATTGATGCTTCCATTTTCAACTAGCACCTGATTTTCCTCCAGCTCCTCCTCCATTATTATTTCTTCAAACTGGCCTACAGGACAATACTCCTCATGTCTCAACAGTTGCCCACCAGAAGACATAATGTTTAAATGGGTCTTTTCAGCAATATGAACAAATGTGCGTTCCACTTTGGTAAAAGGGGAAGAGGTTGTGGCCACAGCAACAGGAGGCTTTGGTTCTGACTTTAGGATGGAGGACAACGTTCCTGGCTCAGAGACATCGAGCTGACTCCCCATGGGCTGGGGTCTCTCACTCTGAGGTGTCAAGGCAGCAAGAGTCCCCAAGTCAACATCAGGAGCCAAGTCTGTGTTCACTGGAGACTTCTTGATGTCTCCTGGTGAAAAGAGAACTAACGTTTTGGAGCCTTCCTCAAGTTCCAAGTCACCTTCTGCTGCTGACATTCGGCCCTTGGACTCCTTTTGGTCATCAGCCAAGAGAGTGGATGGAGCACCTTCCTGACTGCGCTCGGTACTTTTCTGGCTCACATCACTAGTCGACTCACTTTGCATATCAAGTTCTTCTCCTAATTCACCAACTTCCTCACCATCCTCTTCTTCTTCTTCTTCTTCCTCCTCTTCCTCATACCTGCCATTTGCCATTTCCAGGTGAGCTGCAGATGATTTGCAGGGGGCAGTTAAGACAACATTTGAGAAGTCCACCTTCTTGACACGCTGCAGAATTCTAGCTCTTTCTCTGTTTTCTGACACATCCTTCTTGAAGTCTTGATAAGGCAAACTTAAAGGCACCACCTTAGGGAGACCATTCATTTCGAAAGGCTTCAGAGTGAACACCTGGAGAGATAAGAGAAAGACACAAAAAACAGAACTGGTCACTCACAAGAACATTAACACTAACATCTCACTGGAGGAATAAAGCAGAATTGGAAAAGAATGTAGACAGAACATGAGAACATGAAACCTCTGGGTATGTGAAGATTTTACATGGGGATAGATCCAAAAAAGATGAAGGTGTACTGGAGATATATTACCACACATGGCATGAAACTCTGGAGTTTAACAAGTAAAGAGTACCTGGTGGGATGTCTGTAAAGTAGTTCACTCTCCTGGGCCCACTCATGCTTTTTCAGGGCTTCCTCCTGAATACCCAGAAATAATCATAATAGTAGGAGGTAATGAGAGGCAGCTGCCTCTCTGTAATCTAGTCCATGCTGCTAAAGTGAAGTGAGAGGCAGCAGCTCTCTTGCTTGTGTGATGTGTAATAAACACAACTCAGAGGTAACAATGCAAAAGCTTATTATTCAGTAACAGCACCAGCCAATCTCATGGGCCCTAATGGAGGCAACCACTATACACACACCCCTGGAAAGGGTACAAGATGGGGGGGGAGAGAGAGGTACAGCAATAATATCCTCATATGTAGAGAGAATAAATAGAATGGTATTATGACATATCATATGGTCATGTGGCTCACAGTAGCTTGAAAAAGCATGAAAAGGGGCTATAATAAGTAAAATATGGAGGAGGATGTAGAACAAATTGTTCTATAGGCCAACAATTCTTTTAGAGCTAGAATATGCAGAAATAAGACAGAGGCATGAGATTCTTGTGACCAGGAAAGTTTTTTGTTTGTTTAGCATTCTCTCAAAATTCAAGAGCTGATGACCACTTCAAGAAACATAAGAGACAAGCTTAATGTTGACAACAGGAAATATTTTGTCATGATGGTCATATGGAAGCTGTAAATTCAGAGTTAGTACTGCCATTGAATATGTGAAGTCTGCTTGTGTCCAAGCAGAATATGTCCAAGTCTGCTTCTGGGCTTTCCAGAGGCAGTGAGTTGGTAAGAAGCCAGCATGATGGAGGACTATTGGACACTGGTCTGTTTCAACAGAGTTTATCTTCTCCTCTATGCAATGGGAAGAATTGGGCAGGTTAATGGCAGTGAAAATAGTTGGCAAGTGAAAGACTGGATGATTACACCAATGGCATATAATCATAATTTAAGAACATAAGAAGAGGGCTGCTGGATCAGGCCAAAGGCCTGATACAGGGTCCTGTATCTCAGAGACGATAAATGCCACAGGGAGCACACAAGACATCTGAAAGGAAGTGGCAACAGAATGCATTTGGCATTCTGAGGTAACCTACTAAAAACCAGAATGTTGCACATACCCATCATGATTTGTAACCTTTCATGGACTTTTCAACTATAAATCTATCTAATCCCTCTTTTAAAGGCATCTAGGCCAGACACTATCATGTGGCAAGGAGTTCCCCAAATTAATAACACACTGGATAAAGACATTTTCTTTTGTTTGTTCTTGCTCTCCTGACGCACAATTTTAGTGAATCCACCCAAGTTTGCATGGTGATAACTGACTCTTTTAAGCATTCAGTAACTGAACAAGGAGATGCATGGCTCCAGCCATGGACAGAGTGAGTCTGTTCAATTTAAAATGCTTACTTAATGCACAATCCTAACCATGTCTACTCAAAAGTAAGCCCCATTGTGTTCAGTGGGTCTTACTCCCAGGAAAGTGTCTTTAGGATTGCAGCCTTAGGCTCTGTAGGAGAGCCACCCTCAGGTTTCAGAGGACCCTTGTCAAACTATCTTCTATGGACTTCTTCCTATAGGTCTGGCCCTTCCATGGCACAAAATATGACTCACATTAAGTGGCAGGAACCCCTTCACCTGACTTAATACCACCTACCTTCAGTCTGCCAGAGAGAGCCGATTCAATCCTCCTGCCTACCCACTCACCTCTCTCCATTGGTCTCATTACGAGTTTGGTCTCATTACGAGTTTTGCTGCCACTGTAGACCAAAGAGTATTTTAATATGTATATTTATATCCTGCTTTTGAAGGCACACACACACGTGTGTGTGTGTGTGTGTGTGTGTGTGTGTGAGTGTGTGTGCATTATATATATGTGTGCATTAGCTGAGCCACTTTGGGGGCTGTCCAGGGAATAAGCTTCCTGCTCTTTCGGCTAATGCAGCAAAGGAAATAAAACAGAATGAGGGTCAATTCACTACATCATGTGAAATGGTAATGAACCAGTGATGATCAGCTCCACAAATGTCCTGATATGTTTCCACGTTTAGAATGGTTGAATGAATGAGCCCAAGTCCCAACAAAAACTACACCAAAGGGGAATGAATTTGAACAGAGGTAGAAAAGTTATTTATTTTTCACATTTTATACCACCTTTCCCCCAAGGGGTGTAGGGTGGTGTACATAGTTTCTCCCCTCCTTTTGTCCTATGAAGCAAGTAAGTCACTGAGTAGCTTCATTGCTAAGTGGGGATTTAAAACTGGATCATCCAGGTCTAACTCCTGTAGTTTGGTCAATAATTTCATTTCATTTCTTTATTTATATATGGCCTTGTCAATGCAAATGCCCAAGGTGCCTTACAAAGCTTTAATTCCTTCTCTCTGTCATTTGAGGTAGTGAGACTGAGAGTGGGTGACTGACCCACAGTCACTCAGAAAGCTTAATGGTCAAGGAGGGATTTTTTGAATGTGGATCTTACAGGTTTCAATCCAACTCTCCAACCACTACTCCATCCTGGCCTATTTCAGTAATCATGGCCTCACAGCAATCAAAAACAGTGGGAGAAAGAGGTATGACTCCATTCCAGTGAACACAGTTTGCATATGAAGTTTATTGAAGATACGTCTATCCCACCTTTCCAGCCAGAAGGGCTGATTAAAAGCAACATATAACATAAAACGATATACATAATCAAGATGTAATTAAAATTTTTGAAAAATCTACACAAATATTTGGCTCTGAGCCTGAGGCAGCAAGCCAAAAGCTGCCCTTACCTGATGGTGTGCCAATCATTCACCTCCTAATCCTGAACTGGAAAAGGAAGACAGACACTCACATCCACTACATTCTTCTCCTCCAAAATTTGTTTTCTGTTTCATGTTCCTCTTCCCTTTCTAGTGAGAGAGGAGTACGGGAGAGAAGTGGGTGGATGGAAGTGCCCTCCGAACAGTCTGTTACCCGAAGAAAGTATCTTGGCATCATGGAGAGGTTACTGGTGCACCTAGTAGTGGTATCACATTCATCTCTTATTTCCACTATCACTTATAGCTAGAAAGCTGCCAAGTGACTGCAGCAGAAGCCCTCCTGTCTTGGAGAAATGGGTTGGAGGGGATGGAGGAGAAATAGCAAGGAAAAGAAGAAACTGAAGAGGGGTGGCAGGTAGGGTTGGAGAAAAAAGGAGATGGGAGTGCAGTAAGAAAGACAGGGATGGTTATTGGAAATGGGGAGTTCAGACTACAGTAGAAGACTGAGAGATCAGATACTGGTTCACTGACCAACCAGGTCCACTGGCTGGAGGGTGCAGTTCCACATAGCTGTGCAATTATTCATGCTCCTGCCTGCCTGGAAAGGCAGATGACCCTATCTATGGTCCCATCCAGTTTTAGCCAGCCAAGATACTAGTCAAGTCCACTACTGGCCCCAAATGCTGAATAGGAAGAAAATGTGATCATGCAGAGAGAGTGAACCAGAAGACACAAAAAGGAAATTGGCAATTGGAATTAAAGAAAACAATAATTTAAAAATATCGTTCATCTGTTTGTGTAATGGAGTCACTCCCTTCAACGAGTAAGAATGTAGAAGTGGCTCTCAAAGCTCTTAAATTGTATATCATGGCACTGTGCCCATGCCTCCCCCATGCTGACTCACTGCAGCAGCTATACTAACACTACAAATACTGCTGGCTGCATTAAGCAGCATACACCATAAAAAGAGGTGCAGCCATAACATTCTTCGCATCGTACCCCATTTTCATTTACATGGGAAAGGCTTTTAAGCTGTGGGTATCTTTGACCAGTTAGAGAAACACCTCTAAAGGATGCAATACTGGCTGGATTCCTGCTATTCCTGTACTCTTCTCAAGCATTCTTCCCTATCTGAGGTCACAATAAATGCCTCAATGAAGGGACATCTCCCTTAGTGGATCCAGCACATGTTGCCCAGTGCCCTTGGATAGAAAGGCCCAGGAGAGGCAATGCCTGCTCATAGTTCTGGAGGCTCTGAAAGAACATGATGGATCCCTTTGGAAGAATGAATGAAGGAGAAGCACATATGAAGTGAGCTCATTTATGAAGTGAGCAGTCTCAAGCATAGTTCTTGACCTGAGACACGTGCAATGCAATCCTAAGCATGTCTACTCAGAAGTATGTCCCATTGTGTTTAATAGTACTTACTCCCAGAAAAGTGTGGTTAGGATTGCAGCCCATCTCTTGCACTTGAGGAGGTATTTACATTTATTCAATAAAAAGAGGCTTCTTTCTTCCCCATCTCTTACCATTACACAAAACTCTTTCTACTTTGTGAACGCAATGAAATTGCAGATGTTTACTTCTCTCGTGACCAATTCTTTGAAAACCATCACAGAAACATCTTTGGGAAAGGGAAGGTAGAAATGTTTTGAGGAACACTGAAGCCCTGTGCCACATTGAGTCAGCTGTGCCCTTGACAAGCACAAACAACGTCCCCTGAGGACTGTTCCAAGTTGGAAGGCACAATGGATCTTACTGCTATTATTGTTCTGCACATGCTGAATGTTGAAGTTTGCTGCTACCATGCTCTATAACACGGAGCACTGCTGGAGCCCTCCCATTCCCTCCAAAAATGAGAGAAAAAGGTAGATCCAGCCATTACACAGAGCTCTCATTGCCTGCTGTGTCCTGAGTGCATCTCTCTATGAGGCATTTAGCTGCACTGTATGTTTTTAGAGCAATGATGACTCTCTTTCCCTGTGCCGGTCACCTGGGGTCTTCTAGGGAAGCCACAAAAAGAGCCAAAAAAGTGGAGAGGGACAAAAATCACACCATGAATTTCTAAAGGAAAACTATTTGTCCTGCCAAAATTACAGGACCAGTCTGGGAATAGAGGAAAAGTTTTATTCCTGGTGATGTCAGAAGATAACCCTGTCTTCTGCCAGCATCAAATGCAATCCCAGAACTAAGAATATGCGTTCTGCCACCTATTCTCTCTCCAGTTGTGCTAAGGTACATATTGTGTGATAGCCAGGTTCTTCTGAATAACAAAACAAAACAAATCTTCATTGGAAGGAAGGTGAAACTGAAAAGAAAACCACCGTCACAAAGTTCTGCCTTTGATTCTTTAATAAGATTTTGGTAGTATACAAGCTTTTTTCCCCGATTGTCTGGATTAACATACATGGATTTAAAAAAGGCACAAAATCCATTGCACAGCTTCGGTTTTAGTTTTTGTTTCTTTTCATTTTTTAAAAGATGAAGTTGCTTGCTAGGTGTGATTTCAAGTGTAGGATCTTACAGTACTCTGCAGCATTTACAGCGTGTTCTACATACAGGTAAATCAGTGCATGCTTTATACAGGAGACAGAATTTAAATTCTCTCTCAGTGTTAGTCTCTCTATATACATAAATAATACAATGCTTTTATTCTGAAAAAGCATTTTTCTTCTTCTCACATGCTCTGTTGCGCCCAGAATAGTGCAAGCATATTATACAATGTTATTGCAGTACAAAAGGGTTGGGATGTTACCTTATGTTCTAAGGGGGATTCAAAACAGAAAGAATAAAAAGGCTCAAGGAAAACAAACTTTTGAACCCCTTCAGACAACTTGGTCCTTCCAGGCCCTTTCCTGTTCTCCCTCCATTACCACAGCTAACAACTCTCTCAGAATAAAGGACCCCCAAGCCATCCTCACTCTTGATGACACGGCAAGCACTCTTTCCAAATAGATTAATGTTCTTTGGCAGTAATTCCAAGAACACTCTAATTCTTGAGATTTTCGCTAGAAGAGACTTAAAAAAAAAGTTAGAAAATCAGTTACCTGTGCAAAATCCAAGACTTAAGCTGACTTTTCAAAAAGCAAATTAAAATATACCACCACCAAAAGATGCATAGCAAGTTAAAAGCTGATGAGGCATGAGGTTAGTGAATGGATAATGTAGATGATCTCTTAACGGGAAGTTTCCGCATACCCTCCAAACTGAATGTCCTCCTCCTGCTTAATTGTAAATAAGGGATATATATCTGCAGTTCTCACCCTGGTTAAGCAAGGACTCTTTCTAGTCCTAACCACTGCTAAGACCAGATCCAACATTTATTTTAACCATGATTGAGGCAGCTGTATTACATGGGGTGAGTAGCAGGAAGGAGTGCATGATCCCACTGTGTGCTCTCCATAGGTCTCTTAATTACAGCAAGAGAGCAACTCGTTTGGGGTTGGAAATGTGAGTCACTGAAGTAAATTTGGACACTTCTCCAAATATACATATCCTGTCTGCAACAGAAACAGAGAGCCAACTCTGCAGCCCTTTAAAGTCTTACTGCAGTTGCTGAAATCATACTTAATCCAGCAAAGCAACTACATAACAACAGCAGCGAGCTCGCAGCTTTGGGATATAAGGCAAAAGAAGGATATGCTGATCCCTGAGGATATTTTTTGTGTCTCTGTGTGTGGAAGCTGAAAGCCTGAGAAAGAGAAAAATAGTTATCAAAGTGACTTCAGGCATCAAAAAATGGAAGAGGCCTTAGTCCTGAGGAATGCAGCTGGCCAGCCAACAATTAAGACTCCAGCTTTCTTTAGAACATATTTTTATTGGATACTGTCAGGGGCTTAGCATATCCTGGAAGCGACATGATCTTCTGCTGGCACAATAAGATGTTTAGAAAAAGATAGATTTGGCAAACCCTGGATTGGGACATTCTAAAAACCACGGACCTTGTATGACAGCTGCTGCACAAAAATAAAGGCACAAGTGCCCTCCAAAAAGCAACTGCTGGATGCTGTTGCTGTAGTTTCCACAATGGCAATATTCTAAATATTAATACAGCCAGCTTTTATAATGACATTCTCAACTATCAGAAGATAGCCATCCCTGTATTGACCGTTGAGGATTGAGGAGGGGGTGTCCAGATGTGCACTTCCTGTGCATATTAATGCATAATGAGAAATATCACAAGCACATCCAGAAAAAAAGACACTCCCTGTTGAAGATACCTTTATGCTCACAATGGGAATGGATCTACAGATGATACAGGCCTCTGCTAGAAAATCAATCCATCAGGATTACACTGAAACACTGAAACTGATCCCCACTGACTATGCCCTACAGGATTATACATCTCACTTCAACAGCCAAACTTCATAGGTTGTTATATTGTCACCCACCAAAGATCTGAAAGAAAAAGCAAAATGAAAGGAGGAGGCAAACAATCCAGGAACAATTCTGTCTCTATCTAGAAAGGCGGCTTGAAATCAGCAAAAAGTACAATAGGCTGAAAATATGAAGATCTTCCCAATATGGTTAGAATGCCTAGTACAAAACCAATCCAGTTTTTCCTCAGGAAGGACCAAAGTGAAGGGGTAAGTCAGTGTCTCGTGAGCAACCTTCTTATTCCACTGGTAACAAGGAGCAGCATTTGCAATGCATATGTATTTCATGTTGGTGGATCACCTGTTTGCACTTGCAATGAAGTGTTGAGAAGGAAGCTCTGTGATTTCTTATAAAGAAGATATACGTAATCAAGCCTGGTGCATTGAGGTGACAGAACCCAACAGAAAACTCACGGTGTAGTAAAAAAATAAAACAGACCATTTTTTAAAATCTGAATGTTAAATTGCATGCAAGTGAATGCAAAATGGAGATCAACTTTTTCAACCCCCAGGTTACATGGTTTAGCAGCTTATTTTAAAAAAAGTACATTCATTAGAAGATCATTTCCTCAATGGTTTGAATAGTACAAAGAAGGACCTTCAGTACATCAAATGGAGAGTTAGAAATACTTCCTATAAATGTCATCTTTGTGCTCTCTTGTGGAACTGCTAATGCAGATCTATGTTTTACAGTGACCCAGAAAGAGATTAGATGGTAGAAGATATCTTAACAAAAAAAGGAGCTAGAACACTGACCAATCACTTATACACACAAGAACACTCTACCAGATTCATACTATTTGTGGGGAAAAACAACATCCAATAAATCACAAGTCACAGTGCCACACAGCTTCATCCAAGCACTCTTGTACAGTAGAACAGCAGATAGAGCACTGGGTACAAGTGATACAGAAAAGTGCAAAAGCAAACTACAATGACCGAAGTCTCTGAAACTATTGGCTCTGATCCGCAGGCACAAGACTGGGTATGCTTGACTTTAAGCCCAACCCTTCAGGAAGCTACATAGCAACAGTCAAGAGGATCTGCCTTGAGATTTTCAGCCCCAAAGGAAGAGCAAACCAGCACCTTCTTGCTGTTGCCACAATAACATGCTTATAGCATCAGGAAACCAGCAGTCAGTCCACTGCTTATCCCCTGGTCACAGGGTAGGCAACCAGCAGGAGCAGAGCCAGCAAAAAAATTGTATACAACATCCTCTTCTTTTCTAGCATCCCAACCATCAGCAACAGTCTGTGTGTGTGTGTGTGTGTGTGTGTGTGTGTAAAGGGTTATTCTGAAGACATGCTTTTGACATATGTGCCATTCCTACAGTATCACTATGATTCTCAAACTTCCAGCAACAGGACGTAAAATGAGACTCATGGCAGCCTGTTAAAAGTGCATATCTGTAATATTTCCCCAAATGCAGTCACATACCATGGTAGCATAAAATCTAATATATTAAAAATAAAATATTGAAATGAATTAGAACCTATCTAAAATTGGCTTGGGACCCACAGTTTGAGAAACACAGATGATTCTACAAAACTACTGAAGGGCTTTTTTGATCTATTTGTCTGAGCTTTTCACAATGATAAAACAGAGCTTCATGTTCAAAGACACTGTCTTCATGACAGAAGACCTTCAGTATGTCACTTTCAGAAAGCCCACTTTTGACAACCACTTTTCATGGTCCTCAGACACTACATGCACTCATCATATCAAGAAGCAGAGTATATAGCAACAGCGAAAAAAACCACCCTTGCATTAATATCCAGCTTTAAGTGGATAGTTGTTTCCATAACCTACCAGAGCAAAGGAAAAGCAGGTTAAATGAAATGCAATCAAATTTTGGATGGAGGAAGATTTCTCCATGTTCTCAAGCAAATGGAATCTTCTGTTGTCATTCCTTTCATTTCACTTAATTCCTGACCAATTTCTATGCTGCTCTTTCACATTTGCAATATGCAGATATGCACAGAAAGATCAGGAGAGGAACTAAAGGCAAGCAACGGGAGGCTTAGGGTCAAGCCCTGCACTGGGACTCCAACGCAGGATCCCCATCTGACAGGGCACTTCTATTAGTATTAAAAGTCTAGTGGTTGGCCTGATCAAGTGGAATCTCTGATGGATGATGTCCTTCAGTCAATGCCTACCTCTAGTGCCACCAATGCACAATGGACAAAGTAAAATTTGCCAGCAAAATATCCTTGTAGATAAAGAGTTTGTCATTCAAACATCAGTTTGTCATTCAAAATGAGAGAATGGCATGCCTGTTAACACTTACAAGGCATGTGAAGGGGAGGAGTCTGGGTACACCTGTGTACACCTGTGTTGTGTCCTTCTTGAGTGTTCTTGTATGTGTTTAAAATTCATGTGAATTTATCACAAATAGAGATGGGAAATTAAAAAAATTGACATACTATGGGGAGCTGACACTAATGGTACAATCCAGAGTAACTACAGGAACATGTAAGAGACATTACGTGTACCCGTAGTTACTGCACCATCTAATGAAAACCTATGGGAAATTCATACTGCAATCCACAGCAAATTATTCTTACACCAGAGCAAGGACTCCCCGTAGTTACTCTGGATTGTGCCGTAAGTTTGTAGACTACACATCATTAGTGTCAGAAAAAGAATTCAAGTTGTGTTCTTTCAAGCAACTAAACAACCAACTCGAATGAACAACTGAAATTCTTATTCAAATATACAAGAACTCAAGAGCTAGAACAATAATGGCACATGGAAGAAATACCACTTAAAGGTAGGGATATAGGAATGAAGTAGCATTGGACTATGATGGCAAATTCAGACCTTGCTCCAAAGGTGTGTTATGGGGAAGCTCCAACTATTCCACATCAAAATAGTACATACAAAACCAGTTTCTTATCTCATTAACTTGTTTCGCAGAATCGTTCTACTGGGTTCACAGTAGTGGATCTGTGGTGCAGTTTCTATAGACATAAAACAGAGATCCCAACATTCTTTGGACATTAACGAACCCAAATGCTTTTTCTACCCGGTCAGAATAGCATCCTCAGGGTTCTACATACAGTCTGAACTTACATATTACTTGCACTCTTTCTTACATCCTCCTTCATGTATCAAATTCACTCTCACTCTGCAGCTTTTCATAAACTGCAATATAGCAGCATAGGAGCTGTTGAATCCATGCCCTACTCTTCCATTAGAAGTGGAAGCATTTCAACAGCAGAATATGGGTTAGCTATGTTAAATAAATACTATGCATATGTATACAACTGTGTACATGTCATTGTAAAGCACTTTAAAACATTAGAAATGAGATAATACAGAAAGCTAATGTATCATCATATATACATACAGTATAAAGTACATAATATAATTGGCTCTTGTTTTGCAAGGCATTCCCACCCCAAAACTATAGACTGGTTGCAATCCTAACCTTAAATTATGCTGGCATAAGCCCCAGCTGGCATAAGTCCCAGATGAGCTGGAGGTGTTACAAACGTGCCATAAGGCCAGTGCACATGCATTTGCCGATCTCCTCACACCACCATAGGAAGATATGCCAGGTGAGTTAAGCCAGCCTAACATTGGTTAGGACTGCACCCACTTTCTATGAAGTCACAGAATATTCACAAATGTTCCAAGATGTGAGCGTCACTCCAAGAGCTGCTTACTAGAATATTTGCCTGAAAATAAACTGAAGAAGGGCCTACAAAAAAACTGGGCTGTGAGTTATTTGTGAAAAGGAGGGCAGAAGCAGTGGTGGGATTCAAATAAATTAACAACAGGTTCTATGCAGTGGTGGGCACCAGCAGGTTCGCACCTACTCTATAGAACCGGTTCTTAACAAGAGATAGTACATATAAAGTTTAAAAATAGCCATTTAAAAGTGGCTGCCAGATGGACAGAGAACCGGTTCTTAATTTCTTTGAAGCCCATCACTGGTTCTATGTCCTAATAACCTAAATTAACAACATGTTCTATGTCCCATTAGTAACCGGTTCTCAGAACCAGCCGCTCATTAGCAAAGGGTTCTATAGCACTTGTGAGAACCCCCTGAAGCCCACCACTGGGCAGAAGTAGTGATGAAGCACTAATACAATGGAGTTTTCAGAGAAAGTGGGGCAGAGAATGCAGTGTACTGAGAAGGAGAAGGAAAGGGTAGAGGCTGCAGAAAAATAAGGGAACGGAGGAGATTACTGAGGAGAGAACGAGGCAGATACACAAGGGGGGCCAAAGGAGCAACTAAGGAGTTGTGGGAACAGAAAGGCCTAAAAGGCACTGAAGCTAATTTCATAAAAACAACAAGCCAAATATTAACTGACCATGCACAGAACATTGTTTACAAAATATAGTTGAAATTTTATGAGGAGCAACGCCCAGGTTTATTGCTCTTTGAAGCTTTGACTAAAATAAAATAGCACAGATGGACCATCTGGATGAAAAGACTGTACAGGCATCCCCCAGTCATTGAACAGGTTAGGGACTGGAGCAACATCCAAAAGTGACAACTGTTGAAAAGTGGAACCCAATCTTTTTTTGTTTATAAATGTTTGTTCTTAGCTAGCCAGTAGCAAATGGCTCTTCTATCTTGCAAATTCCTGTGGCCACACAAAGAATTCTGCAAATGGATTAGACCAGGAGCTTCAATATGAGGGAGGGCAATTTTGGCTTTTAGAGCAGCAGAGAGAGGTTGAAAGAGTGGGAACATGAACTGAATGAATGAGTTCTGGGTATAATTGAAAGGTGTTGAAAGGGTGGATCACCAGAAAATGAACTGTCAGAAAGTGGGAGATACCTGTAGTCTTGACAAAAACACAGCACAAGCGAGTCAAATGACTTTGCCCATTGTGTTCTGATAATCTAGTGATCTTTGAAATGATGGTCACCAACACACTGATCCTTATATGTTGCTTTGTTGGTGAGACACAGTCAATTCAAGGCCCATTCATTTCAAATCAAGCTTATGCCAGTGAGGTATTTTGAATATTGAGCTACTCGGCAGAAAAAAAAATGCTATTTGCAGCTGATGCTTTGGTGCAATGCATGATGTATAAGCAAAACGTTATTGTTAGGATTAGGTTTGCAGTAGGAAGAGATCCTTCATACTTGTGTGGTCATGGTAATGATAGCAGAGTGCACCAAAAATATGGAAAGAAGGAGGTTGTTTTGAAACAGTCTCTTCCAAAAATGTGCATTTTGCTATCATTTTGTACAGAGCATAGGTCTTGATTAGAATTAGTACCCTTATGGCATGATCCTGTATTTACTCAGAAGTAAGTCCCACTTATATTAGTAGGAACTAATGTGAAAAAAGCATGTATGCTAGCAGTCAAAGGAGTGCAGAATAACAAGCAAATTAGTTCAGCATTCACCAAAACAAATAAGCCTGAAAAGCAAGTCCTAGCTCAAATTGATCCCAAGCTTTGAAAATGGAACAATCAAACCTCTTCTCATTGTTTAGTTCCACAGCCTCAGATCAAATGTTAGAATGTAAACGTTGACTTAAAAAAATGAAATATGGAGGACCTGGTTAAAAAACTTAGACCTTATAAAGGTAAAATTGTTACACAAAACAAAGGTAAATCTATTCTATTTCCTAAGTAGCAGAATGTTTGACTATATATATACTATACATTTGTATACTATACATTTGTATACATTTGTTAAATTCTACTGAAATCGGTAGAGAAGCAAACAGATTTGAGCATCTGGGAGCAGTTATTATCTCTAGACCATAAACTGTGTGGCTATTTGTTATAACATCATAAATGGACCAGTGAGCTAAAAATGCATATAAAATGCAGCTTCACTAAACTTTTCTTTAAAACATTAAAAATTGAAACCAAAACAAATGCTTTTAAAAAGTGCTGCTCATTTGCAATTTAAATTGGGAATATACCAAAGGGCAGGTCTTTGGATTTCGTTGACTTATTTAAAAATTTTTCCCTTCTCTTCCCACCCTTGCTCAAAATGATGAACCCAGCTGCCTTGCATCTGGGTTACTGTACTCAGAGTACATAGCCCAAGTACGTAAGTACTTAATCCATACTGTACAAAAGTACATAGTCCAAGGATCAAGCATATAGTGATGGCTCATGTGAAAAGATAAATAGGGGCAGGCTACAGAGCCATCTTCTTGGGCCAGCTGTACTTGTTGCTTTACAAGAGTCTCTCAGGTTGGAAAAACTTGGCAAAATTTGCATCCAAACAATACATTGCTAGCTCAGCACCATTTAAGCCAGGTTTTAAGAGCTTCTTGAGGGTGAACTAAGATACTAGTGAAAAAGCTTTGGTTGGAAAACCACTGCCAACTCAGGATCCAATCCTATCCAACTTTCCAGGGCCAACTTTGCAGCCAAGTCAACATGGGATTTCCTGCATCCTGCAGTAGGTGGGAAGGGGCAGCCATGGTGGCCTCCTCAAGGCTGGGTAGACTGCATGAGAAACAAATCTTTGGTCCACCACGGGTAAGAAAGACTTATCCTAACAAAGGACTTTGGTTGAGAGAAAGTTCATGTCTTTTACTGGACACTTCCTACTCTCCTACTGACCATAACAGAATTAAGGATTTGGTGAAGGGAACTCACTTTCTCTTTTAGTGAAAACAATATTTCTATCCCTCCAGGCTGCATGAAAGCCCTTGATTGAAATTAAGTTCCAAACAAAAATGTTCAGGTGCGATATACTGAAAATTTGAAATTAAAACTCCACCTCAAAGGGTTAAGGCTGAATTACCTTGACTCTCATGGCAAGCTCACTATCAGACATCAGAAGGATAAATGCTCTACAGAGCCAAATTTACCACTATGGCTGAAGTGTCAGTATCCTAACCCTTTCTACCATGTTTTTTAAAATGCTTTTGTATGCTGTTCACAGTGAGGCCCTTGTAAATATCTCAGTACCACTAACATTAAGAATCCTACATCCATTTGCTCAATGGTAACCCAGCTCCAATGCTGTCAGGAAGACTGAACAAATATCCAGTTCTATATTCACTGAGGTCAGAGGGAGATTTCAACCAATTAATGTTTGGTTAATGTTTGGTGTGATCTTTCACACTAAAGAGAGTGGGATGTTGTACTGAAATGGGCAATGGCTTAAATCCCACTAGGCAATTTAAAACTTTAATAAGAATAAGGACTCACTGCTCATTTTAGACCATTTAAATATTACTCTTTCTGGTTCTTAACAATCAGACAAGAGGCAAAATTTCAAAGGAATGTTTGAAATGCTACTGGTAAGTTGTGTTCTAGCAATCAAAATCATGCCTTTTCATTCTCCTCTTATTAGCTAATCAGATTCATTTCTTCTGTCAAAAGAAGCAGGATTATTGAAATAAGTAGAAAAAAGGAATTGTCTTTCCTTGCCCGCCTTCTCCCCTCCCCCCCCCCCGCTACCTCCCAAAACAACCAAAAACAAAACAAAAAAACAAAAACCCAGTTCCTTCCGAACAGACTAACATGACATCTGCTTAACTTCAGGAATGTACACAGCCAGGTACAGAAACAAGCTGGTGCTCTGTTCCTAAAGCCTGGGGATTTTTATAGCAAATTAATAGGTGGATCAGTGAATCTAGCCAGGGTGAACAGACAAAAATAGAAAATAAAGACAACGTCACAAGGAATAGAAGGATACAGTTTGTACGCAATGCACAAGCTGCAAAAAAAATGACTGCAGTTTTGGCTGTCTAGGCAATATGCAAAAGATGTAGCTGAAAATCCCTCTCAGCTGTTGACCTAAACTTCTCAGGCATGTTCACCTAAATCAAGGGCTGAGTAAGATTTGACAGGAAAGCTGCCATCTGTAGCCCAGCATCATCACAGACCAACCAACAAATCTACACAGATTTTCTCTGACTGAGAAGGCAAGTCTCTCCAGTACCTGCAGTGCCTCGCCCCTTGTGTGGAGCTGTCTCTGTCTGTTTGCTGAGACAGCCCTAGACCCACCACTCCACTGCTGCAGGCCACTGCCACAAAGCCCTGATGTAAACCTTTCATAGATTAAATGTCCACTATTTGAATTCTCATCTTGAGTCATGATGCAGCCTCTGGCACAGCATGTTGGAGATTTAGAGAGGCAGGTGGTTCCGAGTCTCTGTACTTTCTCTTGCAGGGGACTTGGATGATTTTACAGTACCTTTTAGGCCAAAGATGTCTGGGACTCGATATTGCATTAAATGGTGACACACTGGGTAGGTGGGCTCTATTATTGCGTTACAAAGGCTGCTGCTTCCCCCGGTACAGGCTATGTTTTGTGTGTGAAGCGGGCCCACACCTGCTGGAGCTGGGATCTGGAAATGCGGAGAACAGAAGGCATGAGTCTGTGGTTTCCTGCTGTGAGGGGCATGTGCCTGCGGTGGGGCATGCGCACGGGGCTGCTCTCCGCCGAACGGCTGCGCTGTATGAAAGTGCCGCCAAGGTGAGGGTACTGTTCTGTCTCCAGGGTTGAGGAGGAGAAAACGGAGGACGCCAGTCTTCTCAGGGGGCTGTACCTCGGGAGGGAGTGCTGAGAATGCCTGTCCTCCTCCAACTGAAAAAGACCAAGAAGAGTGGAGGAAAAGGTGTCAGGCAAAGACTTAACTCTCCCCTGGCTTGTGCTGTGCATGCTGTGGAAATCCTCACTGGCAGGGGGCAAATACTTTGGTTTATGAGGGGAGTAGAGTTCACATAGGACTGGGTTCACCCCTTATCAGACTAGCACCATTTTGATACCTAGGGGAGGCAAAAGGGACAATTGTGTCCTAGAACTCAAGGGAGACAGCCTATACTTCATGACTGTGAAAAACCCATCAAGGGCACTGAGCTAAGCCTCTGTGATCAAAGTCCTCTCCCATTCCCCCTTCCAGCTGCCTTACATACCTTTCTGTCACTCCTCCTTACCACTTATTCTTTCAGAGATGCATAAACTGGCCAATTAGATTCAACTGTAGAAAATAAATCTCTGCACAGCTGCAAATTTATTGGCATATTGTAAAGGCAACAGTTGGTCTTCCATAAATGTGAAAGGACGTGGATTAAACTCAGCAGGGACATGCCCAGCAACTCTCTCCTCACCTATTTGGAAGTTTGGTCCAGCTCTGCCCTCTTCTTTCACCCAAATATACAAAGGCTCACCAGTTTAGCAATCCCTGACCTGTCTGCAAAAATCACAATGAGCCCCCTGGACTTAGCTTTCACCCATGAAACGTCTGAACAAATCAAATTGCAAACCAACATATAGATCAGGAAGAGAAATTTAAAAAATGATTTTCATCTGATGGTATTTACATTGCTTGAAATCAGTGTGGCTGCAATTGTCATAATTGCCATTTGTAGCAGCAGTAGCTGCTGCTCTGAAGTTAACCTTGGAGTTCAGTGGAGCCCAAAGGAAAAATGGAGAGGGAAGAAAACTGCATGACTCTATAATGCACTCACTGCAGGTGAGATCCATTAGATCCAAATATTTTTCAGCAGAAGACTTGCTAAGTTTTCTGTAAAATATATCCCAAAATATAAGCAATGATAAGCAAGTTATCAATGATAAGCAAGTTATTCTAGATCCTTTTTACAGAATATTCTTGCTTTCAATCAAGAAGCATTGTTTTCTACAACTTGAACAACAACAAGCTTTTGCTCCTTATATATGACTGTTGCATCTTACTCCCAAATGTTTTTTCCATAAGCCAAACATATCAAGTGTCTTCAACATTTGCCAATGGAAACCCTATATATTTATGGTTGGTCCACGGTTCTTCTATTGCCTTTGTTAAAATATAGATGAATCCAAATCAATTAAAACTACTCTGATACATTTATCACTGAAATTAAATGAGATATTTCTGCTAGTAAATCTTCCCAAAAGCTGTTTATATTTTCAGTAATAATACACTACTATGTTGTATTCAATCTACTGTATTTTCTATATTATATCTTGTTAAAGTAACTGTGAAGATATTGAACAAAAGTCATTGAGCTGTTATTCAATCACATCTGCTTTCATTGTTCATACGAAAGCAGGGTTGTCCAAATCCTGGCTCAGGGGCCAGATGAGGCCCATGGGAAGATCCTCATCTGGCCAGCAGGCAAACCCTGTAATCCTCCAGATCTGTCTCTAATACACTCTTATATGTAAATTTATTCAAATTTGAAATGTTTTTTTCTAGCCCCCAGCACAGTGTTAAGAGAGAAGGTGTGGCCTTCCCCAAAAATGTTTGGACACCCATGTATTAAAATTTAAGTGCTCACTGAATGACACCTACCCAGACAATTGATTTTAGTAATGCCATCTGTGATCCTAAATTGTGTACACTTTCCTCCAAAAACAATAAATGCACCAAATCAGAAATGCATATTTTTGGGTATTTATATTCAGTTACTTTTATAAATACTTTTATTTATAAATACTTTTATTTATTATTTATTACTGAGAAGAACAGAAGACACTTTTCATAAGGATTAAGCAATGCTTCATAGAATGTAGCCTGAGAGCAGCGGCCAACTAATAGAGCACAGTTTGTCTGTTCCAAAATCATGGAAGCCAGCAAACAGCAGCATTTGAACAGCATCTCTTATAAAGAATTCTGCAAATTTATAGAGAATACTGCAACTCACCCATCTCCCCATTCCCACAGTGTGGGGAGGCTGGCACATGCCTGTGCACTGGCCTCAACCTCCCAGGAGTGGGGCAGAAACGCCTTATGGCACTTTTGTGACACCCCAAAGCCAACACCAGGCTTGTGCTGGCCTATCTGGAGGTTAGGATTGTACTGTCAGGGTCCAATTTTATCTAACCATTAAGAACTGATGAAGCTAAAATGTAGCCCAGAAGTAAGGAAACAAATGTTCCTTTCTGTGACTGCCTCCCCCTTAAAGAATGTAGTGCACACTCTACTGGCATGGATGTACCAGACATGGAAATTGAACAGGAGTGGGTCTCAGGCAAGAGATTATTTTACATGGATGACTGTTGTATGCCTAAGGTTGTAATTCTAATTTCCAGTTAGGGCCGGCATAAGTCATATGCTGACCTGAGGTGTTACAAAAGGCACTTCTGCCCCACTCTTGGGAGATTGTGGCCACTGCACAGGCATGCAATGACATCCCCACATGAAGATATGCCAAGTGAATTATGCCAGCCTGAATTGGTTAGGATTGCGCCTTCACTCACTCAAGTTCCTTAGCCAATTCCAGGCCTCTGCAATCCAAAATAGACTCTGGGAGGGTTACAAAAGTCCAAAATACATCCAGACCCACAAAATCTTTTCTAGAGCAGAATATCATAATTCCGTTTGTTTCTAGCCTAGCTAGGTCAGATCTCTTCCTTGAGGTTGTCCCAAGTACTTGATTAGCAATACATTTGGGATAGAGGAAAGTACTCAAGAGGGCTGCAGCGGCTCAGTGGTTAGAACGCTGGAGTTAGAATACTGCTTGACCGTAATTCCCCTCAGCTAGACCAGCAGTTCAAGACCTGAGTACTGCCTGATGGAGTGAACTCCCACCCTTAGCCCAGCTCCTTCCCACCTAGCAGTTTGAAAGCATGCAAATGGGTCATTCCATATGAACTCAACCAGAGGTTCCATTGTAACCAACTAAGATTTGATTGAAAATAATTGGGTTGGTACTTCTACATATATAAAGGCCACATGCCACAATATTAGCTGAAAAATCTGAAGGGTTGTGTGCTATGGCCCTTCAAAACAAAGGTGTCACACCCATTTTTGACACTCGCGAATTGCGTGTTTTCCTGTGCACCCGTCTTTGGATGCCAATATCTCAGAAGTAAATAAAGTTTTCTGGACGAATTTTGATATATAGAGCAATTTGGGCTCAGGCCTCTCTCTTCTAATTTTGGAGATATTGGCATCCAAAATGGGGATCTTTTCATGGGCAAAACAAATTAATGCAAATACACCCTGTGGGCAACTAACCATGGTAATTAACATTTTCTGCATTGCACACATGTTGTAAATATTTACTCAAAATATTTACTCAAATATTACTAAATATGTAATGACAATTAAGATGTAGAAAAAAGTAAATCAAAACAAAGATATAAGAGATATAAATCATACAAAGTAAATAAGCAGCACCTTTAAAAGTTGATTTTTTAGTTATAAAGCCCTCCCCATCAACCTGCACCATGCTTTCTAGTTACTCCCCTCATCAGTGGCACATTTAGAAGGGTGCAGGGGTGCACCTGCATCGGGCTACAATCTGTAAGGGGGGAGGGCTGCAAGCTGAGCTTGACACTAGTGGCTGAAATTGTGAAAGACAGGCTACATATGAATGATAATACCATCATGTTATATATCGCTGGAAAGGTAATTTAATGCAGAATGCAACGAAAACACTGCATTGGAATATCTACAAGTCAAATATTCTGTCAAATATATTCTGTCAAATGTTATGGCCAATTAACCAGAAAATGAAAAGCCGATGGAACAAAAAGTGGATTTTCTTAACTCCACTTTCCCATGATACCGATTGCTCTGAGAGCCAATGAGATGCTATTTAACACTGTATGGATCAAATAAGGTATTAATATGAATCAGCACTCATTTCCATATTTAAAAAAGCAGGCCTCCGTCAGTCTTGAAAGACTATGGTATCGTGCTCTGCGCTGCACACGCTGCATGCGAAGCACAAAAGCCTGGGTTAGATTGTTATGGAGGATAGGCTGTTACCCAAGCAGCAAATCCCCCTCTCCACACCACTGAATTAGTCCAATGGAAAGGCAGAGCCAATATGATTGGATCCAGCTGGCGTTGCAGAGCTGGGCTAAGGACAGGAGCTCACCCTGTCTTGTGGGGCCAACCCGGGTCTCGAACCCTGGCCTGCTGGTTAACAGGCACAGCGCCTTAACCGCTTGCGCCACACCACAGTTTGATACACATATCATAATACATTTAACCCATGGTAACTGGGTGTACAGGCACTTCTAGGCGATACTCTAGAACAGGGGTCCTCAAACTTTTTAAACAGGGGGCCGGTTCACTGTCCCTCAGACACTGTCAGGGGCCAGAGAGTGAGAGGACTTATGTAGGACATCCTGCATTTTATCCTACATTTTGAAATGTAGGACATGATAAAATGAAGCAAAAATGCTTGTATTGCTTTCCTGAACTTAATTTCAACACTTTTGAAATTGAAAACCTTTTAACGTGCCTGATTCTCACCCAGACATGCAAGATGCCCTCAAAGCAGTTTCCAGCAACACGTTACTTCAACATATTTTACTTAACATGTTTTTCTACAACATATTTTACATGTCAGACTTAAGACATGTAATTGTAAGACACCCTCAAAGCAATTTTCAGCAACACAAGGAATGTCAGTGACATGCACTGACACACATCATGCACTCTCTCTCACACACACACACACCCCCATGTATTCTTACACACACACACAAACACAAGTTCACCTCAATTTTAGGCTTGCTGTACAGGAATTTTGCCCAAGCCTATGGATGTCTACTCAGGAGTAAGGCCCATTAGAGTCAGTGGGGCTTACTCCCAGGAAAGTAAGCTCAGCCCTCTGCATATCTACTCAGAAGTAAGGCCCATTAGAGTCCATGGGGCTTACTCCCAGGAAAGTGTGGATGGGAGGGTGTCCTTTTATAGCCCAGCTCTCTGCTTGTCTACTCAGAAGTAAGCCCCTGGAAGCTGGGGTGGCCACGAGAGAGCGGCAGTAGGTGCACGCACCAGCCAGAACCCCTGGGGTAGACGAAGTGCACATGCTGCTCCAGCTGTGCAACATTTTTAAAAAAAATTAAAAGAGCCAGCTTGAAGCTCTTCCGGTTGGAATTTTGGAATCTTCGCCGTGGCAGCCTTGAACTGCCCCCCCAGTGCCCACGAAGCTCCTCCCAAAACCCCCAAAAGGCTGGCAGGCCGGATTGAGGCCTCTGGCGGGCCTGATCTGGCCCCCGGGCCATAGCTTGAGGACCCCTGCTCTAGAATAAACATTCCTCTTTGGCCCAGAACAATTCCCCTAATCAACAAGGGCCACAATTTTTATATTTTGACTTAACTAAATTTTATAGAAGCAGGGAAAAATTTTTTAAAAAAATTAATACCCTGGGATGACATCACTTCCAGTTGTGACATCACTTCCGGGGCAACATTTTGAGCTCTGCACTGGGCTACATGATCATCAGCTATGTCACTGCCCCTCATAGCTGCTTTTTGTTTTATTAAAAAGGACTGCAGAGATCCAAAACACAGAAGTCACCCATGCATATAAATCCATGCCTATTTTGGTCCTCAGAAGTATTAGTAACTAGCAAAAAGTGTACCCGCGTTGCGTGAGTAACATTTCCCCATACACCATCCCCCCATGGCGCATCAACACCCCATGCACAACTTCCCCATGCATAACCTCCCCCATGCGCGTTTCCCCTATGCGCAACTTCCCCCATGCGCAACTTTCCCCCATGCGCAACTTTCCCCCATGCGCAGCATCCTCACCAGTGCAAACTCTTCCTCCGAACAACATCCCCCCCCCAACTGCACCAGGCAGAGAGCACCAAATTGGCTGGTTGTTGGTCAGTCTTCCATGTTAAGTATAGGACAGAAACATGTTGCCCCCTTTTCAGCCCCTGAAGGGTTAAATTTCTCCACATAGTTCTTGGTGGGTATTCAGGTGACAGAAGGAACTCCCTCCCAGAATTCCATGCTTCTAGGCCCAGCAGTTGGGGCGGAATGTTGAGGAGTCATCAATTCTCCAATGCAAGGTATAGGGAGGAAAATGCGTTGCGCCCCTTTTCACCCCCTTCCGGTTGGAATTTTGGAAAACCGGTTCTTAGTGCACCCCTCCGTCACGGAAGGAAAACCCACCCCAAATTTCACGCTTCTAGGCCCAGCGGTTTTGGCAGGGCGTTGTTGAGTGAGTGAGTCAGTGAGTGAGTCAGTCAGTCAGTCAGTCAGTGACTTTTCTCTTTTATATATATAGATAATAAGTTTGTGTGTGCTGCTTGTGGTTTATTATATAGCCATCTCAAATCTGTTATAAAAGCCTGAGCAATAAGGCAGAGATACAAACACTACCAAGCATCTGAATCTCTTTCTTGATCAAACAGGCTAAATCCCCACCACCACCAAATGGCAACCAATCATCCATATGGCTGAGTCAGCTTGATTGCACAGACTTACAGCAAGATGCACCAACAGTTTACTTTTGTTACTTAGTGTTCATTGTCTGCTAATAGCTTTAGGCTTTACCCATTTATTATCCCTTCTCTTGGGCCCTGGTGACAGAATGAAATCTGGAGCTGGGAGTTCCATACATATTTCAGTTTCCACAATGGAATGCCCTGAGGAGAGGAAGACTTTGGTTGGTCCTGAAGATTGAAGTCTCTAACAGTTCTTCATCTGTGTCAAGTGCCATAGCAGTAAGGCTTATGCTCTACTTCAGAGGAAAAAAAAATCACAGGACTGAGGTCCAGGCAAAACTGAGTCTTTGTGCCTAGACCTACCAAGCAAAAGCTAGACTTGTCAGCAGTACTTAGTACAAGATATACTATAAGTTGAGAGAATAATCTATCATCTGCACATGGGGAGAATGTTGCACAGTTTGGCTCAGCATATCACTGGATGGCAAAAAATTTGGGATGTCATGGCATGCAGAGCAAGATTCTAGCCTTCATATTGTAAAAATTATTTTTTTTAAAAAAATGTGGCCTGGGTCTGCAACATGCTCTTCTATTCTTTGCCATGACTGACAAGTCCTCCCTTATGGCCTTCCACTCAGCCCTACTATATAAAGTATCTGGAAGACAACTGCTGAGTTCATAAAATTAAAAAACACTACAGAGATGAAAGAAAAAATAGCAGAGGTTTGGTATTTATGAAATAAATATTTCAACATTTTTTATACTTGAGTCGCTGAACCACAGGTAGTGATATGAGATTTTCCACATAGAGGACAAGTCTTCATTTCATGCTACTAGCACCTACTTGCAAGTCGAAACCTCTTCTTAGGAAATCACTAGTCAAAGCAGCTAGAATTTCCTCTAATCAGGTTTGCAGCAAGCAGGATTTGTGTCTCAAATTGTGTGCATGTTGTGCACCTGGATGGCCGAAATTCTGCTCCTGTTTCTCTTACCTCCATGCAACTTTCTTTGCCTCCTCCCAGAACAAAGATTAAAGATAGCATTCCCTCCCTCCTCATGATTGTCAGAACCCTGAAGCCCTCTTTTCCCACACATTCTTTTTTCAACTATGCATTAATAATGGGTTCTGTGACTTCAGAGCAAATGAAGCAAACTAGATGCATTTTTTTCAGAGCTGACTTTGAGTCTTGGGAAGTAATGCAAGTTAGGGAACAGAATTCAGTTAACCATTCACAGCAACAGCTTGATTCATGGAACAGCCTAGCCTGTGGGTAAATAAAACAACTACTGGAAAATGCAGCTGAAAATTGGGGAGCAAAAGAAATAGGAATATATGCAGATATGGCCAAGATTGTAATGAAGAAGAGATGGCCTTAGTAACAATATTTGGCAAAATTCAGTGTAAGAAAAAGGGGCCTGTTCCAGTACTGTATATCTGAAATCAGTTGGACTGACTTGCAGTGGAAAATCTGGCTTAGATTTTTCCAAGATCTCCAAGATTGAACAGCCACTAATTTCTTTTTCACTTGGATTGGGATTTGAAAAATCCATGCAGGCAAGACTGCCAAAGGGTGTCCCCATAACATTTTAGGAGTTTTTCTGGTTTGGGGTAAAAGATGGAAGGGATTGTGGATGCAAATTAAGGAACAGTCTAGGGATTTGCACCAAGAGAAAGAATTCTGGGGCACACCATACATTTCATTCTTCAAGATCTTAAACCTCTGAATAGTTCAGGCCAACTGTCAGGGAATAGGTCCCTTACTGGATCTGAAACACAGCCTTGTTGATCTTTACGAGCAACTGAATTCCCCGACCTCCGATTTGCTTTTTCACTCATATATTTAAAGAATGTAACCAGCTAATAAGTGCATATAGAGAGTCACTAGCCCACTAGCAGCCTATTTTCCTGAAAGAAAGCACGCCCTTCCTTGATCTGTCTCTTTACTCATGAATGGATGGACATTTTGAAATACTTTAGGTCCTCCAATCATTTTTTAAAAAATCTCTGGGGTGACTTCCTTGGAGTTATGCAAATCTTGCCAAGTTCTATTGGCTGTTTTGAAGAATAAAAATATCCATTTCTTTCTATATACTTTCTAAATATTCATTTGTTTGCGGATATTACATCAAGTAGTAGTATCACACACCTGAATGTTCACATACTATTGCCACTTGGTGACAGAAAAATACAGATTTTTTAAACAAATTACAAAATATAATTCTATTTTTAGTAAGCTGAGTGGTGACCCAATTACATTAAATTTTTCTGTACTTCATCCTATAAGAATGTTAAGGTAGAACCAACTTAAAGGAAACACTAACAACTGTACTTCAGAATTTCAGTGTTGCATGGACCAATTGCAGTGTTAGAGAAACATCCTTGGTGCTAGAGAAATAATTTTAGTATTGATAATAGAATTTGGGGCATGAGGATGGAAAACACATTCACATTTTCTACAAGAGAAGGTAGGGGAAGATTTTCTGGATGAGATGATTTACATAACGAGACAAATACAGCACAGATGAAAGCTACAGCAAAATGGATTGGCTATGATTTTATGACAAAACTTACCTGTCTCTCAGGACCAGTGGGCTCAGATTCTCGTCTCCGCTGTCGGATGGCTGGTGCTGAATGTAAGGGGGACTGTGTGGGGCTTCCTGGCTGCTGTTCATGTTTGCTATCAGAGACTGTATGACCTTCGTGTCTATGGGAACTGTCCTCCTCAGCCACAGGCTGCATACCCCGGGTTCTCCCATCGTGTATTTTTGGCCTGACTGCTGCCTCCAGCCCAAATCGTCTCCTCTCTTCACCCTCTTCAATAGGCCTTAATTCCTCAGGCTCTTCATCTGTTGTTCCAGATGTACTAGGCTCAGCACCCGGGTGGAAGTCCTTCAGCTCTGTTTCTTTATCAATTATAACCCACTCCTTGCTGTCAAAGTCCTCTTCCTCAGCCAAGGGCACTGAACGGAAAGCATTGCTGAGGGCTTCATGCTCCACAGAAGCAGACACATCCATTCTGCCACTTGCTTGCCTGTCTACTTGACCAGTATCAATGGACAGCATCTGTGCTGGCTGGGAAGAGCATACAAGCCGTGAAGGAGAACAAGGCAAATCCACTCGAGACCTGCAAGGGAAAGGGAAAGCCTTAGGGACCTGTCAGATTTAAGTTCAAGAGTTAAAGAAGTCAGTGTTGGGAACCCGATGCAGATGACTCTGACTTGAGTCACAAAAGTTTGTGTTTTTTGCTTAATTACTGACTCAAAAGTTGCATGCATGGAAGACTCAGAAAAACACTTGAGGCTGGACTCCACTGACTTACATCTCATATTCAAGTCACCAACTCTGTCTACGTCTTGGGGTGGTGCTTGCTTACTGTTTTCATGGTGTGAAAAACCTTGCAGGGCCATCATTCAGATGAGGCAAGCACTGCAATCAGTCAGGGATTCTTCAATGGAATGTATAGTGAGGAAAACGTGCCATGTCCCTTTACACCCCCTTCTGGTTTGAATTTCCAAATACTGGTTCTTAGTGGGTGAACCACCCTCCCAAAATTTCATGCTTCTAGGTCAGTTTTGGATGGGCACTGATGAATGAGTGAGTCAGTGAGAGAATCAGTGAGTGATTTGGTCAGTCAGTGACTTTTTGGTTTTATATAAAAACCAATTTGGACTGGCTTGATGGGCAGTCTACTTGCCAACTGATTATCTAATGCTTTTCAGCAAAATGGTTGTAGGGAATCTCCACTCAAAACTCCTAAATTGCGTTCCAACCCTCAGGAGATTTTTAGCTACCAACATCCAGCAACCTTCAACAGCTCTATTGCCCAGAGGCTGCTTGTAATTCCAGGATGCAATCCTGAAACATATGAAGCAATAAGAGCATTTCTGCTTAATTAGCAAAATCCTTCAAGCCAATCCAAGTACTCTTCAGAGAAATAAGAGTTCTCATGGCACACCACATGACTTCTAGCCTTTCCAGCTCTTCCAGAAATTAAGCATGGCTGAATGTACATAAAATCATGCTTCTTCCCCATACCTTTGTTGCCCCTAAGTGACAAAGGCACCTAGGGTTTCCCTGGCAATAGGGAGTGCAATTAGCACACTTCTCAATTTTATACACTCAAATCCCACCTCCTTATGTCATTTAATCTATAAAAATCTCATCTTCCTACACCTTCCTGCATGCATCTCTCCATCTTCAAGGCTTCATCTGCAGGCAGAAGGGGAATCATTGGATCTTCAGGTATTTTACCCATACTTGGAAAGTTTTGTCAAAGTAGTTCAAATCATTATGGTCAACCAATAAGAATGATATCTTTAACTTGCTTCCAAAGTTTGTCCAAATTTCTGTTTATTTCTTTGGTATCACAATCTAACTATCTCATCTTCTGCTATCCCCTTCTCTATTTCCATGGTTCTCAAACTAGGGTGTTGCGACATCCCACCCAGAGAGCCTTGGGCTTTGCCCCCTTAAGGGGCAGGCAGGGGGAAGGTAGCAACATGATCACCAGGATCATATCACTCAGGGGCTTCATTGGAATCACCAGAGCCTGAAGCTGCTTTCAAGGGGTATGAGGAGTCTCTGCAGGATTCCACATTGCAGAGAAAGTGAAAGATGAGATTGCGACCCACTTTCAGTCAAACTGCTTGATCACTCTGATCAGTCATTCATTTTTAAATCTCACAAGAAGCAGAATTTTCAAGAACTAACCATAGAAACCACTTTCCCCATTCAATTTAAAGTGTCCATTGAAGTGCTTAAGTCTAACCCAGAACCAACTGCAATAGTGCTGCAAAGTGCAAAATGATTTTTCCCCTTAGCTTTGATCTCTGAATGGATTGGATAATTGTGACTGACACTTTCAGCACAATACGAAGCCTGAAGTATAGATAATTTTGGTTCAAATTGTTGTTCATCAAAGTTATAAAATGAAAGGACAGTCTAACAATTAAGAGTGCAATGCACTTTTATCAAAATCATAATTATATCATTAATTTTGAGACAGAAGAAATGATACAAGTCTCCTAAAGTATTAAATCAGAGTTATAAAACACAATAAAATAGAATTAAAATTACTTCTGGATGGGTATGAATATTCTGACAGACTAAGGGTGCAATCTTAACCTATTTTGACTGGCACATCCTATTCACTCTCCATTCCCATGGTGATGCAAAGAGGCCACTGCATCTCTGTAGACAGGCCCAACTTCCCCAGGAGTGGCACAAAGGTGCCTTACAGCTCTTTTACCTATTTGTCTGAATCCAGTTCATAAACTGACTCAAGCAGTCAAGTAATCTTTCTGACAAAAAATTTTGAGCTCACGGAAAACAAATTTTTAGGGTAGATTTTACTAAGAAGATCCAGAATAGATCATGATAATGAGAATTCATTGTATTTTACAGCCATGTTTTGAATTACAGCAAACTGTGGGTTGTGATCCAGTTCCTAACACATCATGGCCAGGAAACTAGTCCACTGGTGCAATACACAGTTTGGAAAATGCAGCACAATGTGGCTGATGATGTGGAGTATTTGTCAGCATAACTTGCAGTGATCCTCTGAGTGATCCATCCTTGTAACCTGCAGGATCTCAGTAAGCCCCTGTTCCACCATGGTTGATGTAGTGGGTCACCAAGAGAAGTGGGTGACCAAGTGGGTCACCAATACCATATTTTGGGGAATTCTTGAATTACCACATTTCTAAAAGTACCCCATATGCAAGTCACTATATTTACATTTATATATTCTTTGAAGATAAAATAAATAATCACATAAAGCTGTCTCACTAACGGACGACAACCAACCTTCGTTCATGCTGATCCGCTTTGCCATCAGCAGTGGAGAGACGCTCTGACTCAGGGCTATTCACACGACGGTATCTCAGAGAGCGACCTTGAGTGGTAGGAGAGTCTGGTGGGGCTCGCACTGGGGAGCTAGGGCATACACCACTTTTCTGATCTTCTTCTGCCAAACACTGTGTCTGAGTGAGAGAGGAAGTCAAATAAGAATAACATAAACTCAGCCTTATTTGGTGGTGTGGTGAACACTATATAGCCTACCATCTGATAGTGCTATACCATCCAATTCTCACACCACCAGATCGACAAACGGCAGCTGGAACAAAATGGTTATGATTACACCATCTAGAGTTCTAGACCAACCTTGTTTATGCAGAGAAACAAGAAGTCACATTCAGTGAGACTATGAAATTCCGAGTATCCAAAAAGCCCTGAAATTTAGATGTTCTCTATAATTTTAGTACAGTACTGAGATTCAAAATGTACGCATGGTAAGGGATTGGAACTGCATCACCCGATGGCACTTTCCTCCTATATAGATTAATAACAAAATAGCACAACACCTGTCTTGAGGAGATTTAATGTCATTTTCCCAGCTTACGTTTGCCAGGGCTATTCACATAAGTAAGGCAACCTCAGAAAAAGGTACTTTTGGCAGACTGCAGTAGTTTCTTTTGTGAAAGGGGATTTCCACTTTCCACTGCTGCTACTGCAGTCTTCCAGTAGTATCTCTTCTGACATTATAGTGCTCCTGAAGCAAACAAATCAAGACTGGGTAGCAGCAGGAGCTAAGCATTTGGGGGTGGAGTACCAGGGGACACATCTTCTGTAAGGAAAACAGCAACACCCATAAAACTGGGCTCCAGTTATTTCAGGGATGGAGACCCTTGCTAAGAGACATCTTCTGCATACACCAAAGAGACACCTTCTGAAGTTAAAGACCTCTTCTATTTCAAGGGGGAAGAGCAACTGCCTCTCAACCCAGCCTGGCACCTTTTGTGGTGGCTAGAAAAGATGCTGTTCCAGTTGCTGACTTTTTTATGGTTTATTACACTGTGAGACATTTGGGAACAGGGAACCAATTTTTTTTTATTTTGTTATGTAAACTGCTTTGTGAAAAACTTTTGGTGGAAAATAGGCAAATATTCTTAAGAATAATCCTTTATCATTACTATATTAATTATTTTATCATTAATAATCCTTTATCATTACTATATTAATGAAAATGCTGGTGTCACTAAATCTGTACTTCAACTTTGTAACTAAGCTGTACCATCACTCATTGGTATGCTCACATCACACACTAATTTCAAATCTTTTAAAAAGCTACAAAACTCATAACAAAGCACAAAAAAACTGTCAAGAATGGATTGGCAAAGTTTGCCAGATAGCTCAGCTAAATAAAATTACAAGGTAAGGGATGAGACAATCCACATCATCCTTTTATTAATTCTGGAAACAAATCTGTAACACTGACAACAATCCTTTTCAAAATTGCAAATGTGACTTTGTCAGTAGTCTCTATGAAATACTATTTTTTTCCTCATGCAGAAATCAATCTTCATGCCAGAAAAAAATGTGCAATTTTTGTAATGGGTTCATAGAGGCACAAATATCTTCTTTGTCATGTACATATAGATAACCAAACCTGATGCTTCCATTAGTTTCTCTGGCCATGTGTCAGAGGGCAAAGAAACATTCACATTTTTGTATATTCATTACAAAATGTGTGAGCTTACCAACAATGCAATTTTATCAGTGTGCAGAAAAAAATACACAATTCAATTTCATTTTATCTGGTTTTTTTCTAAATTAAAGGAAAAACTGACATACCACATTAAGAGCCCAGTCATGTGCTCTTGCGCTCCTGACAGACCACCAGATTCTGAGCCCAAGTTGGGCCACATGGCTCCATTCTGCACCTGCTAAAAAGCCAGTGCATAGTTGCGTAACCTCACAGTGGGGCTGTGTCCTTGGTGGAAAGGGCAATATTTTTTCCCAGTGCGTGACTCAACAAGGTCAAATTTTGAGATTCTCTGTTTTTTAGAAAGCCAAGTGAAAGCCTCTTCAACCCCACAATTCTATTGCTCTCCATCACTATCTACATCAATTCTGGTGAAACATTTCAAAATACTTATAATTTAACAGGTTTAAAATCAAGAAAGACATTCAATAAGGTCAGAGGACTTTACTTTGCTGATGCTGATCCTGAGTTTGTTGCGGTTCACATCTGTCTCTTCCCAAACCTCTCCTTCATTGAAGGCAATGTTTGGAGTTTGGCCCAAGCTCTCTGTCGGCCGGCCAGGCAAGATTGGGGGAGCATTCTCCTGGTCACTCAGGTGCTCTCCTTGTAAAACATCCTCTGTGTTCTCACGAAGTAAGTCACCAGGAACAGGAGTGACGTTAACCACACTAAAAGAGAGACAACTTGTAAAAAACATCAAATAGAAAGGCTTATTTTATACATGGGTTGTTAAGAACTTATTAGACGCTGCCATAGAAAATTTACCCATAGAGTATCCAAACTATATGAAACTGCATCAGCAGACAGAAACCACAACAAAAATGATAGAGAATTCTATCTAGGCTTCTGTAGTGAGGATTCTAACTGTCATAAAATCTGTTGTCTGTGGAAAGAACTATATGGCAAAAGAAACCCTCACCTCCAGACTTTAGATATTTTTAACTACTTCAAGACAAATGGGGTTACTTCTGGAGAAGGTCTACTTCTTGCCCCACCACAGGTGCCAGAACAGCCACAACTGTCACTCACATAATTGATGAAGGAGAGTAATCAAAGCCTTTTCTACGATTATGACTATTAAGACAGTATAGCATTCCAGAGCGGACTTTGGGTTTCAGTCCACTGAGTGGACTTTAAGTCCCACAAAGTGGGTGTCCACAGAGGTAGAAGTATATCACTGCTAAAGCTGAAAATAACTATATACAAAATATGATTAACAATTGTCTTGAAGGTCTAAATAGTCGAGTAGATTATGTAAATGTGTCACTCACCCAAACATGGCTGCTGTCTGTCTTGTGTTCTGCTGAGGTGGAGTAGAGGTACTTGTAGATAATAAAATATCTGTACCGGCCTTCTCCCAGTCAAAGGCCTCATTCTCAGTAATCCCTCTTTCCTTCATGCTGTTTTCAAACACTGTCATGATTAACTGGACAAAAAGATGTCATAAAAAGTCTGAAATATTAATCCAGCCTGGAAAAAAATAGTATTGTTTTCAGGACACATCTGAGAGTAAGTCCCAGAGAACAGAAATGGGACTTACTTCTGAGTAGACATGCTCAGTTTACATCCTTAGTTGATGTTTTTCAGAAACCTTTGTGAACTGCTTTGATAATCTTTTAGGTAGGAAAGCAAGAAAAATAATATAGTTTCAGAATTCCTACAAACTTGGGATGAGACCAACATGTTGCTTCCATTCCAATCATGGTTTTGGAGGGCTGACATAACCATGGCCACTGAAGACATGAAAGCTGAGAACTCACAAAGACTTCAGAGAGTTCCCAAACAACATCCCAGCTAAACCATAACATCCAGAGGTCATCTGACAATATTTAGAAAATGTCTCTGAAGGCTTTTATTAATTTCTTGTGGCAGACTGACAGGGCAGTCTTCTTAGTTTACCAGCCTGAGATACTTCTCCCTGGTGAACTAAGAAATACATTCTGAATTTGCAACAGTGATGTCAGAATAAGATGGATCAAATAATCCATAGATAAAATCTTACCTGATAATCTGGTTTAGTGAAGTAATCCAGATTTGTAATATGGTCCAGGAAAAGGTGGAACTCAGAAGGCATGTGTTTTAGCAGCATTCGATGTTCATATTTTTCTTTAATCATACCAACTTGCTCCTGAAGAAAAAGATTATAGTATCATATAACACTAAGCATATTAAATGTTTGACAGGTGATATAGGCAGGTAAAGATAGATTAAAGAGGGTCTTCTATCAAAGTTTCTATCAAATGTTTCCTACCTTATCTTTGATCTTGCGCCATGGAAGCTGACCAACTGCAAACTCCACCAGCATGTAAAAAAGGGACCACAGGTCATCATGGCGACCCATCTCCTGAAGAAAAAGAAAGAACTTTTAGAAAGATAAAACTGTACCAAAACATTATAACAGAATGGGGGAATGCTGAACTATGGACTCATCAGCTATCAATTAGAAGCAAATCCACTGCCATCAAAACTACAATTTTAATAAAGCCAGGTGTCAAGAGCAAAAGCTCTTAAATACTACCCCTTTCTGTTTTATCTATCAAGGAACCTGTTTATGTATCAAGCACTGAACCTCTTTGCACTATAACCCCAGAACATGTGCTACCCTTACTTCTTGCAAGATACAGGCTGGATCTATTGGGCCTCACTTTTGCTCCATATGAACTGAAGTTGTGTCCTGTCCAGTACTCAAGTTTGGCTCCATCTCTTCCCAATCCTACAACTGCACATAATATGGGAAGAATAATAGTGGAGGACAAGCTATGTCATCAGCAGCAGTGTTGGCCAACTTATTGGTGGGGTTACAGGCTGCTGTCTGAGGCATGATTTTTACAGATGGGCCACAGCCAAAAAGTTTATCAGTGTAAACATTTCATATGTGCCTTGTTTTTTAACCTTTAAACATACATTAAATGTACAACGTTGGCTGTTGGGTGTAGCATTGGCATGTCATTTAGTGATCCAAGAAGGCATCCCACTAGAGTGCTCATGCTATGTTCCATAGTAATTGCATTCATTCCCTGTCACAGGATGTGGTGATGGCATCTAGCCTCAATGCCTTTAAGAAGGGATTGGACAAATTCCTAGGGGAAAGGACCATCACAAGTTTCAACTTTATGGCTCCTGGATCTTTAGCCATTTGATAAAGGAAAGAATTTCAGCAATTCTTACATACACCCCAGATTCCCCCCCTCCCCCAAGACTACCTGTCGCATGGGCTGCAGGTAAGTGAAAAAAAAAATCCTCCCATCCCTGGAGTTAAAAAAATTAACCACCTCCCATGACAACTTACCTCAGATTTCAAACTACTAAGGAGTTTGAGAACCATAGGAATAATGTATTGAAAGTACTTTGAATGCTAAAAAAGGGCTACATTATGAATTATGGTTATTCTCAAAAGAGTTTGGCAGAACCTGATACATGATAAAGAATATGTCAAAAGAATCTGACAATTATATGACTTTCCTTCGAACATTATTAAAAGTTTTCTTGTCTGCAACAACTCAAAAACAATGCTGACCTAGCATTACAACTGTGCTACACAGACAAATAAGTGACAAAATGTTATGGGGTACCAATCTGGATACAGTCCATTAACAAATCACTTGAACAGATACATTCTGTTTTCCTTAGGAGCATTTTAGATCTACCTCGGTGTGTACCCTACAAGGTTCTTTGCATCGAGACTGGTCAAATTCAATTGGAAACAATTGCATGGCTCAGAGCTACAAAATTCTGGTTAAAAATTTTTTATAACACCAACCCCAACTCTCTTGTATACCATTTCCTAGAAGACTCCAATCTCAAAGACAACCCATGGGTGCTAAAAATCACCCAACTGGACTTTGAGCCTGACTTACTAGGGCACCTCTCACTTGTTGAGGCATTTTGCCTCATCAAACGGAGACTTCTGGACCTCCATGCTGACAAGATCTCTGCTGCGATCAACACCACGTGCTCCCCAGTATACTTCAATCTCCCATTTAAAATTGGCTTTACCCCTGCCTACCTGCACATTTTGACAAGCCCTATTCTTAGACGTTCTTTTTCCCTGGCTCGCTGTAATTCCATCCCTTCAGCAGTTCTCTGAGGCAGATTCAACAGTGTTCCTCTTGCGAACCGCCTCTGTCTTTGCCCTCAGCGAGTCGTCGAATCCCTAGCTCATCTCTTGTTCCACTGTCCTCTCCACAGCCAAGGGAGGAGTAAATGTCCGGCCCTTTCATTTTGCCTGAACCTTTTTTCCTGGTGACAATTCCAGAATACAATTTCTTCTATCCGCCACTCACTCCTCCATAGTCCTTCAAACTGCCACCTTCATTGCTCAAATTGTGGCGGCAAATTTGAAGAGAGAATCATCCACATCTGATCACCGAGGTGTCGTCCCCTTTTCGGCACTCCTTGTTCCCTGACTGTTCTTCATTCTATTGCCATGTTTAGTTTAGTCTAGTCTTTTTATTACTCTTCTCCTAAATTTAGTGGATGTATTATGTGATGTATTATTTTCTTTTTGTATTGTATGCCAATAAAGGTAATGAAAATGAAAATGAAGTGACAAAATGACTTCTTCAACCAAAACATGATTAATATGCAAAATTCACTAACATCAGCACATGGCCACTAGATGAGATGGCTTTTAAAAATAGATTATTACTTATTTATAATTTTTCTAACTTGCTTTCCAACTGCTGATATTAGTAAAAACACTAATATTAAACAGTAATGCAGATTAAACAAACGTTTAAAAAATCAGAAACCCAACCAGCATTTAATTTTTAAAAAATGTAACTCAGTGGATCCCAAACGTTCTCAGGGGAAAAAAACAACAACTGCCTTCACCCAAATAAAGGATAAGGGGTATGATCAGGTTCATCAGGAGAATTTCACAACCTTGAGGTTACCAGTAAGATGGTCCTGGCCCATATCACTATCCTTCACACTTCTGATGGATGGAATCACAGACAAGGGCCATTTTAGATTACCTACAGCAGTAGTTCTCAAACATTTCAGTCTGGGATCCCCTTCTGAGAATGACAATCTGTTCAGGTCCCTCCAGAAGTGATATCACAGCCAGAACAGGAAGTGTCATCACTATGAGAGCTCCTCTATGTCAATTTGGAAGTAAGACCCATTGTATTCACTGAGTCTTACTTCCATAAAAGTAGCCTTAAGGCCCCATTTCTAGATGGTAGTACCCAGTGCCAAATTCAAAGATGGCAGTCCAACCTTCCTGAAATGATCACAAGTTCCAGGGGGGTCCTGACCCCCACTTTGAGAACCACTGATCTATGGTATTTATGGTTTTTGTGAAAAAAGATAGTTCAGATGGTCTCAGGCTTTTACAGGTTTTTGAGATCCAATTCAGTACCTTGAATTGGGATGGAAACTTACTGGGAACCTACAAAGCTTTCTCAAAACTGAAACAACATACCCCATGTGACTGCCCCTACTAACAGCCAGGCACTTGCAATCTGGACCAATTGCCATTTCAGGGTTTTCCAAGAATCACATACAAATGTAGGGAAATTGAAGAGTCACTAATGGACTCAGTGACTGACATACTCTTCAACTACCAGCCATAATCCCTAGACCTAGAAGCATGAAATTTGGGGATGTGATGTGTTAATCCACTAAGAACTGAATTTCAGAAATTTAATCTCTAAGAAGGTTAAAATAGGTACAACATCTTTTCATCCCTATCTTTAACACTGAAGAATCGCCGACTCATCCAACCCCTGGACCCAGAAGCATGAAATTTGGGGAGCATACTCCTTCTCTGATGTAAGGAACCTTGAAGAACCATTTTGGTACCCTGTACAGCTGGTGTGCCTGCTGCACTGTGTAGCCCAGTGGTGCCTGGTATGGATTCCTAGTCACCAGTACTGCCAGATGCCTGTGGTTCTCACTATATGCTGCCACATGGTGGTGCCCAGTGCAGAGTAAGAATGTGTGGTGCCTGCTGGTGCCCACTGGTACCTGCTGCCCAGTAGGGATCACTGCTGGTGGTGTCCCTACTAGTGATGTCTGGTGCACAAGGCCCAGTGGTCCTGGTAGGGACTCCCAGTACCCAGTGGTGCCCACTGCCTGTTGGTGCCCCTGTCCAGTGCCTGGTGATGCCCACTGCTCACTGGTTGCCCGTGCCCAGGGTGACCATATGTCCTGCTTTTCCAAGACATGTTCTGGATTTTAGCCTGGTGTACTGTAAAAGAACTTCAGTGACCTTTTCCCTGCAAGCAGCCAGCATGTAGGCTTCTTGTCATTATTAAATTCTATGTAATAAATTATATATAATAGCTATAAATTTAATAACAAGTGTTTAAATTAACCACATGAAATTGGTTCATGAAATTGGAAAGAAATATGGAAGTGTTTTTAGCTTTTATTTTGTAACATCTTTCATTTTTATTAGGTGACCTACATTTTGAGAGGCCTTGTCTGCTTTTTGGGGTTATGGCAAATGGTCACCCTGCCTGTGCCTACTGGTGACTTGCAGTATCCTCCGATATCCGACCATGCCTGGTGCCCACAAATATCTTGAAATTTTATTCCTGCAGTGATGAGTAAGTTCAGCTAGTAAGTATATACATGCAATAGCTAACAGCCAAAACCAGATATATACCTCACTGTTCAGGGGAAATAATATGAACAAATAATCAAGCTGGAAACAAACAGCAGAAGTTTGTTACTTATGTGTCCTTCTTTTGAACTTTCAGAAGCTTTTGATAGTGAACACTAGATTAGACAGACCTTTGATCTGATCCTGTATGACAGTTCTCAGGTTTTGCCAACATAAAAAAAACCTGAGGGGAGATTCTTTACAAACTATGGGCTTCAACTTTTTCCTAATATCAGACCTAAAATTTCCTCCAACTCTGAAAAGCAGTTTTCAATAAAGTGTAAGTAACCTTGGTCTTTCAGAAAGACATCATGAATGACCTAGTCCTTTTGTACGTGCACTGAGGTCAAAATGTGTATATAATAAGAATAGACACATAGAAATAGCTACTTCTACATCAGGTTTGTCCCATAAACAGCATTATAGTAACAAGATGGTGGGAGGAGAGATGGAAGGCCTGATCTTTAACTCCTCCTTTACAAAAGCAATACTTACTCTGTTTTTGTGTGCATTCACAGAAGCATAGCGGACTGTCCCCCGGAAACCAGCAACATTACGAGGCTAATAGGAAAGAAAATAATTAAATTTAAAATCAAAGGTGAGAGTTAGCAGTTATTTGTTTTTTTATCATGGGGGGTCATAAAATGTTCTCATTTGCTCGGTTAAGCTGTATTTATACATGAAGTAGGTATTTTGGTTACAAATTAAAATTGCTCCTTAAAAAGTGACCCTGAGGCAGTTAATGACAGAAAGCCATTTTTAACTGACAATCACACTATTTGCATGGAACCTAATTATAGATTAATGTGGAAAAACCATCTTTTCAGGATAAACTCTCCCTCAGGGATAATACTTCAGCCTTGAGTGGACAGAGCCAATCGGTAATTCCTCATCTATATAAAATGGAAAATCATAGGTTTGAAATAAATAAAATTTTAGAGATCTAAAAGATGTAAAAATGATTGCATCCTGTAACAGTGTAGAAAATAAAGACCCTCACCCTCCTTTACAAGATCTTTCAGTTGTATAATTGAGGATGCAATCCTAAGCTTCAATTAGGCTGGCATAAGCCCCAGCATAAGTCTTGTTCTGACCTAGGGATGTCACAAAAGTGTCATAAGGTACATCTGCCCCCCAACCCCTAGGGGAAGGTGAGGCCAATTGCATAGGCATATGCCAACCTCCCCATACCACCATGGGAAGTTATGACACATGAATCATGCCAGCCTAAATTGGTTATGATTACACCCTAAAACAGCAATTCTTTGCATACCAACTTTGGAGTAAGCACTACTGAAGTTGCTAGAAATTACATCTCAGTATATGTTAGGAAAAATGTGTACAGATGGTACATTGGTAACCACTGATTTGACTCACCACTGATACTAGAGTCCATCTTTAAATGGCTTATGACATGGAGGAAAAGTACCAAAATCTCATTTCTACTTCATGCTGTCACTTGCAAGCTTGTGAATAAAGATAGCTTTAAGGACCCAATTCTAGGTTTCTTGCTCCTACACTGTCACTGCAGAATGCAGTGGTACACACATTATACCACCTTCAGCCACCAGATGGGGTAAATAATGAAATCTAATGGAATGGAATTATTCAATTCAGAGCAATCAGATAAAAAAAATGGAAGTGGGTCTTTTAAGCTGCTTTCTCACTGATTTGGTATGCACTGATTTTGTTTATCCAGAGGAATTGGAATCCACTGAATTGGAATAACAGGGATAATAAGTCATTACTTATACTTCTCATGATACTTCAACACTTGTAAATCCTGCCTTAGAAGGGAGTAAGCAAGATACATGTGAGCAACACTACTACTATGACAGTGGAATCCTAACTCTTAGTTAGGCTGGCACAAATCCTGGCAAAAGTCCTGTGCTGGTGTGGGAGTATCACAAAAGTGCTGTACAAAACTTATGGGAGGACTGGGCCAGTGTACAGAAATATGCTGGCCTTCCCACAGGGAGATGTGGGACTTGTGTCGACCTAAGCTGGTTAGGATTCCACCCTCTTGTGTTCACCCGGGATTTTTAACTTCAGGGCTCTTGGACCTTTCTGTAGAGAAGGAAATTTCAGGAGGTGAATCCTGTCATCTCACAGATCACAAGCTGCATCTGCTGAAATCCCCTGTTCTACACAATTGTTAAAGGTCCAGGAACCCTAAAGTTGAAAGCTTGAACAACCCAAAATTCACATCAAACTAAGAGAACAATTCATAAACCATTTTAAATTGTGATCTCAATTAATAATTTCAGGAGGTCAATGACACACCTAAGGGGAGGCAGAAGATAGAGGATTAGGGATGATGTGCATTGCCTTCCTGGGCCTCCAGAAGGCAGGCAGGAAGGTGGCAGCCAGTGGACTTGCCCCAAGTGGTACTGGGGCCAGGATACACTGCAGCTAGTTTTGCTTCTATAGACATTTGTTTAACTCCTAATCAAACTTAAATTTAAAAAAAATTCCGGTTGGGGCTGAATACAGGGGAGCATATGCAAAAGAAAAACACCATAGGCATTCTGTCAAATTAGTCAAATCACCCTTGTTGTTATGGCTAGGATTCTATCAGTAAAATGGCTTGAACTTCAAGTGCATATTTTGTGCTTGTCTGTTTTAGAAGGAATTAATATGGATGGCCATAAACAGCCACTAGCTGACTCTGTTCTTGCATGATCAGCAAGATTCAAAGCAACCACACAGGGCTGTTCTTAAGACCAAAAGGATCATCCAACACAGCTACAGTAATCTCACCAATGTCCACTGCATTTACAACTCAGAATGCAGGGGACTCCTGGCTTACTGAGACATATCCAGTCCTGAAAAGCAAAAATTATACCATGAAAAGCAAAACAAAAGCAAAACACAAATCAAAACTTGAATAATAATTAAAACAGGTAGGCACAAAACAAAAGAAACCAAGAAACATTGTGATGGCTCACTCACAACTCATGGCTGAGATGGTTACAAGCAGCGGATGGGAAGCCAACGCATCAAACACAGTCTCAAAAAAGGAGCCCAAAAGAACTGAAAAACAAAGAGAAACCCAAAGAAACCATGACAACAACAATGCAAAATGAAGGAAAACAAAAACAAAAATGGATTTTTAAAAACAAGTCAACATTTATATTTGTTTACAGAAGTCTTTCCTTGAAGTGTACATCTTTGATTTCTTGTTTGAGATATCCCATGTTTAGTGTTCAACAGGTATTTTACTCATGGTGGCACACAGGAATTCAGATTGAGGAGACTGTTATATGGGTGCTGAATGTGGATGCTCCTGCCTTTGGACAAAGAGGGAAGGAATATATGCCTTTTAATCTTTTTTACCATGCATGATCAATCACTGCTGGTTCCTATGCGTATCTATTTGGAAGTAAACTCCATTGTTTTCAATAGGGCTTACTCCCAGGAAATCATGAATAGAATTTATAGCTAACCTAATATAAATGTAAACAGGAGTCACTATGATCTCTTTATCTTTGGCCAAACCCCAGCTTCCTTATTTGCAAGATAGGACACAATCCTAATGATCTTTCCAGCACTGGCATAACTGTGCCATTGGGGCATGTACTGCATTCTGCAGTTGAAGGATACCCTCAAGGTAAGGCAATGTTTGAACCCTTACCGGTGAGTTACATTGTCCTTATTCCACAGCTGAAAAATCCATTAGGATTGCACCCAGAGATGTAGTAGCAACTACAGTACTTCTTTGGCCACCTGTCTTGCTATTCCTCCCCTTCTATGTCAGTTATGCTCTCCATGGCAGTACCCCTTGGCAGTACATTTCCATAAATTGTACCCCTTATAACAGAAAATGTCTGTAGTATAGTTGCTGTCATTTCAAATTTATATGTTTTTAACCGCTGATCCATATCTAATAATACACAATTTGGTCCTCAAAACTAACAATTGATGGGGCTTTTGCAGCTTTCTTTCTTGCCTTCTTAGCTCTGTAAGGCATTGTAATAGACTCTGCCATTATTCTTTTTTGAGTTCCCCTAAAAGAACTGGCCCATGTGGTACTCATACCCTGAACTGGGAACCAGTGCTTTAAGAAGATTTCCTGCTGCAGGCAGGGAGGATTACACAAGTTGGTCTGGATGATCTTGTGGCTCCTTCTAACACTATGATTTCATGACATGACAGGCATCAGTCAATCACTGCTATTCTGTTCAGGTAGCTTCCGCTGCAGATTTGCAGAAGTCTCTTTCTCTGCTCTCTCCCATAATTCATCTTGAAGTAAGTAAAGTTATGTTAAAATTAATGTGGAGGCCTATTTCAAACCAGCACCTTCAATCTACCATGTTATCGCCTATGAAAGATTGGAACAGGAAATACGCTTTCAAATTATGGGACCGGATGTCTAAACAAACTAACCTGGCCAAGCCGTAATACACAGAGCTATTTAGTTAAAGAGTTAAAGTTAATCCACAATATTTTTGCAAAGTTAATATTTACTTTGGTGTTACAAAATACCTAGATCAGCCACTTTGCTTCTTTATTAGTACAGATTTGTGCTCAATTTAGAAACTAAGAACTGGCCAACTGGAAAATAAATATCTGGTTTCTTTAAAGTGTTTTTTCCCTTCTGCAACATTCAGATTCATCAAAATAGCCAATGCATTCTCTTGCCTAATATTCTGCTTCTCCCACACATTTACGCAGAGACAAAACTGCACTTGCACATACATACCATATTCACTCAGGCATTGAAAACTACTGCAGTGCGGGCTGAATCATGAGAAGACAGAGCTCTAATCAATGGGGGAAACCTGAGTCAGCAAAAACAGCGGCATGCAAAGCATAGCAGCACATTGTCAATTCATGCAAAGGAGAGAGGCTTACCTCGACAAAAATGTTACTTTTCCCTTGCCAACCCACAAATAATAATGAGCAAAAGAACTATTTTAAGGAGGAAGCTTAAATACTAGCCAAAGCTTTCTTTGCTAACACAAGAACTACAGGAGCAGAGTCAGATCCTGCATGGAGAATGAGAGCTTGCATTAAACAAGAGGAAAATAATTTGGATTGTCAGACCATGTAACTGCTATCGAAGCTAAAACAACTTTTCATACATCAATGTCTTGCTGACAGCATGACTCTAAGACTCCCAGAGAATGGATGAGAAACATTAGACAAACAAAACAGTTTAACATGGAAAACATAGGCTGAAATCCTAACCATACTTTAACACCATCAATGCCGATGTCCAGGAGATTGTACAACAGCTCAATGACTCGGCTATGTTACAGTTAAAAAATCTTACTGATTTTTTTATTTTATTTCTGAGTAGACATGCTTAGGATTGCACTGTCAGAGCCCAATATCATGGATTTCTCCGCCAAAGAATGCAGTCACACTTTCCTTGACATTGGCTGCAGCTCCACATTACAGGGCACTGAAGAGAAGGAACTCTTTACAAGCTCAGGATCACGATTTCTTAAAGATTTTATGATCTTACAAAGTAGAGGAATATGTACTATAAAAGATGTAATATAAATTATGTAATATAGATATAAATTATGTGGCCTTTTAAACCATACTCTCCTAGACAGACAGACAGACAGACAGACAGACAGACAGATTTTTGAGAGTGGAAATACAACGCTAGGTCTCTCACATTTCTTTCCACTGCCCACCTTACATAAGAGTGAGCCCCATTGGCTGTAATAGGCCATCTTGGCATCAACAGGACTATATCAAAGCAAAAAGTGAAAAACAAGTTCATTCTGAATTGCACATTTCTGCTTTGTTTGGCGAACAGATTTATTTTGTCAGTTTGCTTCATCTATTTTGCTTTGCTTTATATTCTGATACAGCTGGTTGTTGTGTTTTCAATCTGATTCATTGTTAATCAATTTTTATTTAATTTTAAATAATCAAATTTTATTTAATCAAATTTTATTTTACCCTGGAAAAGCTCCCTATACAATATCAGATTAATAGATACAGGAGCTCCCAAGGAATGTAATATTTTTGTATTTTGTCTCTTTTTTCCTTCCATTTGGAATTCTTTCTGATTCTTTTTTCTTTCTCTATTCAAATGATTCTTATTTCTTTTGCTTTTTTCCCAAATATTTCTTCGGTTTTTATATGTATAAAAAGCGAACAACAATCAACTCGCAATTATTGTCCACTTTTGTGAAAAGCATTATTTTATAAATGGTTCACCTACAGTGATTTTATATTTCCCTCCAAACTTTAAAAGTAATATACCTTTGCCAGATTTATACCAATGGGCTCTGGAATCCCTCAGAAACTGCCATCTTATCTTCCAATTTCCCCCAAACAGCTACAGTACTGTTTCTCTTAATTAAGTCACAACCTTTACGACACTGAGACAAGAACATGAGCATGCCCATTTTCCCAAAAGTGAGGCCGCAGTGATGATATAATTTTATAATAAGTGATTCAGATAACAGATGTTTTACTATGCTTCTGCAGATTTATATAGTCAGGTACTCAATCCCAAATAAACAAAACACAATCTAGCAGTATAGAAATGAGACACTGGTGGTCAAACCTAAGCATCTAATGATCTGTGCCGCCATGGAAAGTTTCCAATTATATACAGCTCAATGACTCAACTATGTTACAATTAAAAAAACATGCTCACCTATCAAAAGCATTTACAAGTATTATTTTGTGTGCCATGTTATAATCTTTTCTGCTATTTAAACGAGTGAAAAAGCTATTGTTGCTTTGTATTTATCATCTCAGAATAAGGTCAAAAAAAGAGAAACATGGGGTTTTGCAACCTCTTACTGAGAACTCTGCCCAAGGAAGTAGGCAGGTCAACATGCCACATTGGAGAAGGGTGAATAGACAAGTGCCAATGACAGCTGAACCAGAGTTTCCAGAATTGTAAACATCTATTCTTCATTACACTGGAGTAGATCAACACGAGACAGCCTCTGACAGCAACTGACATTCTCCCACTTTCTCAGCAATATAGTGATACCCAGGTTCTCCTTTTAAGGCAAATATTGGCACAAAATTGTATTTAATATACCAACCCTTTTCATCATCTGCTAATTCATGATGTTCCAAAAACAAAAAGTAATCAATAGAAAGAAGACCAATCTCTTAACATGAGATTTTTAAAATTTTAATTTAATTGATTGCCATTCAGCATTCTCATCTTAATCCCCAGAAGAGAAAGCATTCCCATATGTTAGATGTGATTGCATCTTTCCAAGTGCAATATGCTCCATAAAGCACTTCTAATCAGTCTCATGACCAACATTTTTACCTTATATGAAAATATTATCATTGCTATGTTTTAATTTATATCTATGAATAATAACTGAACATAAAAGCAACATATTTGGCATTTCAATAAATGATTTTCATTTCTAAACTCTGATAGTTATTAAATCAGTGACTTCTTCCCTGTTTTCACCTTTTTGGAATTTTTCTAACACCATGGGATGTCAAAGTCTGCTGAATCATCCAATTGCAGAAACATTGCCTTTGTTTTTATTTATTGCCAAAATAATGTTTTTTTCTTCTTCAACTAAATGATAAACAATGAACTTAGCTTTGAGACAGTTCATTGGACCATCAAGCCCACATGATTTCGAAACTCAAGAACTGAGGTGGTTCTCCAATCATACAGGTAAAACCAGGTTATTTGGCCCACAGGTCATAAAAACTCTTTGTGTATTAGATGCAACTGTATCAGGAGCTCACCCACTCAACATGTTGCAAATATAAGCACCAAGACCTTGACTCTGGAACATCATAGCATTAGCAAGTCAGAGTTTTTTTTTAATTTGCCCCATACATTTTAATAACCTAGCAAACCTGTGCCACTTTCTTTTTTTCTCCTGAGTAAAACTTAATGAACAATTTAAACAATGCTGCTCTGTACTTATTACCTTCCTAAACAACAGACTTGAAAAAAACTTTATGATTTTTAAAAGTCACACTTTCTTTCATGGTCACAATTTTTTCGTGACCACAGAAAGACCGTTATTCCAGTTAAGTATATGTCCACTCCACAGCAACAGTGCTGGAGCCATGAATCAACAGCATCACAGGTCTGAAAATTTCCATTACCTAAATGGTAGCAGAACTGGAAAAAACATCACTTACAGGCCGGACTTCGCCGTTGGTGTTGGTATACTGGCGGGCCAGACCAAAGTCTAACATATAGCATTTCCTGTAGGTTGAGGGCAAACGTCCCATGGCAAAATTGGACTAAACAAAAGCAACAAGATGAAAAGAAATTAGTGCATAATACAACACTGCTTATTCACATATAAGTGATTCTATCCATTATCCTGTTCAAGTTATGAATTTTACCATGCTTTCAGTTATCAATCATTTGTTACAAGGGCCTTTTCAACGGCTACATAAATCTTCTCTCTATACCCCATTTACTTTGAATTACTTCTGTGCCAGGGGGACTTCTCATACTCCCATCAACAGAGGCTAATTTTCTAATTCACAACTAATCTATCTGGACAACCCATAAATATAATACAATGTTACTTTGCATGAGCATCTGCAGTTATTTTTAAGGCTGGTTCAAATAACTGAGTTGGTAGCAGCTAATCAACGCATTATTCTTTCCATAGCTACAATTCAAGAGATGTGAATTGTATTCAAGAGATGCTATGTTTTAATTTATACCTATGAATAATAGCGGAACATAAAAGCAACATATTCGGCATTTCAATAAATGATTTTCATTTCTAAACTCTGATAGTTATTAAATCAGTGACTTCTTCCCTGTTTTCACCTTTTTCAGCTTTTTCCTCTACTTCAGCTTAAATTATCTTGTGATAGAGTTGTTTGGGGTTTTTTCACTTTTAGATAGTATTTTCAGCTTTCCATATAAGTATGGAATAAGGGAAACAGTAAAGCTTTCTTAGGCAGTGACCAATAAAAAGAAATATTTATATATACACAGCATATACCCCTGCTCAGTGCATGTAGCTACTAACCAAATACCCCAATTTGGGTAATAATGGAATTCCTGGGGGTAATGGACCACCTGGGTTTGCATATGAATGACACAGCCAGGTATGCATGACCAGCACAGAGCAGGGCAGGCATTGCAATGGATTACTCTTAGCACCTAATCAGAGATCAAAACAAACAAACAAACAAAAGGTATGAATCCCTAGAGGGTCATAAGAAGTTCAGGCTATTGTGGGGAGGGGGTTGGAGGGGAGAGAGATCAACAGTGACTCATCTGCAGGGTTACTTAGGGACAGAAATGAAAAGAGAAAGCATCCTCCTTTGGGTGCTGTTGAGGTCTGCCTGTATTCTAAACAGCCCCCGTCCATGCAGCTCCCTCTGGTAAGACCATTTCATTGCTCCTGTATCAGGGTGATCATATCTCATAATCATAAAAGAGAATCCCAAAATGTAGGACACTCAAGACAAATGTAGGACATGACAAAATTAAAGCTAAAAACATTGACCTATTTTGCATTCATGTGAATAATTAAAACACTGCGAGCACAGTCCTAACCATGACTACTCAAAAGTAAGCCCCATTGTATTAAATGGGTCTTATTCTGAGGAAAGTTTAGGATTGCAGCCTATATTTACTTATTACATTTACAACTATTACATATAATTTATTAATTACAAGAAGGCTACATGCCACCACACTTTCCTGGGTCACTTTTCACCACACCTTCCACCCTCTGACTGTAATGGGCATTAATTCTGAGGAGAAATACCTAGGATTGGGATCTGTGGCTGCATCTTCTCCACACTTTCCTGGAAGGAAACCCCTCTGACTGTAATTGTAATGGTCTGCTGCTCAATAGAAAGGCACAGGGTTGGGCTATGAGGTTGCAATCCTAGTCACATTTTCATGCGAAGCCCAATAACTACAATGGGTCTTACTACTGAGTAAACTTGAATAGATTGGGCTCTCTTCCCCACTCCAGTTGAATCCTGCACGTGTTTCAGTCATTTGCAAGATCTTGTCCTCTTTTTTATTATGGTCACCCTGACCCCCACATTTCTCCAATATGCAGTGACCATATGTCATAACCACAAAAAGAGAACAAGCCCCCCAAAATATAAGACATCCAAGAAAAATGGAGGACATTTTTAAAAGCTAAAGCAGGCCTTCGTCAGTCTTGAGAGACTATGGTATCGTGCTCGGCGCTGCATATGCTGCATGTGAAGCACGAAAGCCTGGGTTGGATTGTTATGGAGGACAGGCTGTTACCCAAGCAGCAAATCCCCCCTCTCCACGCCTTAACCGCTTGCGCCACCCACAGCTAAAAACCCTCATATATATTGTTTTCATGTGGTTAACTTAAATACCATATTAGGTATCAGTACTGTATGTTTAAAACTATTACATAGTACATATAATTTATGAATTCCAAGAAAGCTACATGCTGCCTGCTCACAAGGAAAAAGAGGACAATGAAGATTTTTTTTTCCAGGACACAAGGCTAAAACAGAGGAAATGTCCTGGAAAAACATATATGGTCATCCTGTCCAATCCAACACTATTTTATCCTCTACTTCAAACTTTTCTTCCAGCTCCCCAGAAACCACATATTTGAATTCAAATAATTAATAATATATTTTTCCTTCCTTTCAAATAAAAGGGGTAACGTCCACATACCAAAATATATTTTGGAGTAAGAGGTAAAAATGTTCCCTGACCCCTGGTCTAACACAATCCGGGTCATACACATGAATTAAGTCCTTCAGTCTAATTCTCCTCAGAGCTAACCAGTATGCGTCTGCTCTGATGAACAGCTGAGCTCCAACTGCTACCAACCGACAAAAGCCAACTGGTAGATATTCAAATCTTGAACATTCTATTCAGCTCAGCTTATCAGCAACCAACTGTTAGACTGAGAATTCTAACACTCTCTAACTGAAAACTTCCAATAAGGAAGAGACCTTTGCTACAAGAGGCAGATTGTTTCAAAGATGAATAGTGCATTAAGAAATTATGTCTAGCCTAAATCTACTTCCCTATAGCTCAAATTCACTGGTTCTAACCTTGCCCTAAGGAGCAGTAAGTCCTCCTCTTCCTCTATGCCAGGAGTCTCCAAATGTTTTGGCAGGGGGGCCAAATCATCTCTCTGACACTGTGTCGGGGGCCAGAAAAGTAATTTACATTTCAAATTTGAATAAATTTACATATAAGAATGTATTGGAGTGGATTACAAGGCTTACCTAAGGGCTGGATAGCAAAGTCTTGCCAGGGTCACACTGAGGCTTGCTGAGGGCTGCATCTGGCCCCCATGATGGGGTTTGTAGACCCCTGTTCTATGCCACTGTTAACTTCCTCCTTCTATGAGTTACACATAGCACAGCTAACCTGGGATCTTCTCAACTAAAATATGTTGAAAGATTTTTCGCATGTCTGGGCAATAACCAGTAGTACTGTGTTCATCTCAAGAAGAGTTGGGCAGTCCACTTCTGTGCTGACAAGTGCCTGCACTCCAGCTTATTTGGCATTGTAAAAATGCTAAGGTGCTCTGATGCCAACGGTGTGCCCATTGCACCGGCAGAAAGGCCAGCACAAGGAGATAACTGGCCCTCAGCACCAGAAAGACACATAACTGGAGAGCTGGGTGGTGGGTTTCCCTACCACTTAGCAGGGAGGCTTTTGGGGGTTTGGGAAAAGTGGGGAGGCAGTGATGGGCTCTAGCAGGTTCACACCTACTTTATAGAACCGGTTGTTACCAAGAGGTAAGACATATAAAGTTTTAAAATAGCCATTTAAAAATGGCTGCCAGATGGGCATAAAACCGGTTGTTAATTTCTTTGAATCCCATCACTGGCGGGAGGGGCAGAATTGGGTAGATAAAGGGAGGCTTACTGCACCCAGGAGAGGGTAGGAACAACAGCAGAGGCTGCTGACAGATCCTATCTTCCCTTTGGAGAAGAGGCCTCTTAAGTTCTGTACCAACTCAAGGGCGGACAGAGATCTGAGTTGGGGCCAGTTGCACTTACCACCACATAAGAGAAACCCTTGGTACCTTCCCTAGTCCTACAGGATTAGCAGAAACCATTCTGACACCAATGTACTACTGAGCATTGGGGAAAGATGTGGTGGGCAATAAGAAAGGAAATGAGAAGCTGAAGCTAAATGTGTACACTAGAATGGTCACTTTGCTTAATGAGGCAACTTGTTCTACCTCTGGAGAAACAAAAAGATCTCAGGTGGCTGGAAGCTGTGCTGGGAATGGGCTAACAAACTGAGACATCTCAAAACAAAATAATTTTTATGTTGGCCAGATTAGGAAAGCTAATCTGAGCTTGGTTACATAAAATATTTGAGATGGGAAGCACTTCCTCTGAAGAATCAGGTTTGCAGTTTGAAGAACTCTAGACCACAGCATTACTCCTGTATTATTTAGTGGAGGCTGCAGTCTAGGGTATTTTTGCACAACTGAATTTTGTTCCAACTACCATTTGGATGATGGGTTTTCTGCCTCTGGTGCCTCTACAACAGTAACTTGAGTGTAATTAGTTTTGCTCTCCTCCAAATCTTTTTTTATTTTTTCTGATTTTATTCATTTATATAGTGTATTTTTAATCTATGGATTGTAAGCTGCCTTGGGCATCTGTCCTGGCAGAGAAAGATGGGATAAAAATCTTTTACGTAATAAATACTGACTCAGTAGACCTTCCACAAGCATTGATGTGTTTCCTGTTCTGAAGTTTTTGTCTGGCTCTGTGGCTGAATGTTTTCGGGTCAGAGAGCAGCAGTAGCAAGATGCACAACCTATTTATGTAGGAAGAACAGGGTACTGAGAATCTACTCACAGGCTTGATATCGCGGTGCAGAAATCCCACTGAGTGGATGGCTTCTATGGATTCTAGAATCTGCTTGCCCAATCGAAGGGTTGTGCTCAGTGTAAAGGTTCCCCGCGGCTGGCTTCTTCTGAGGTCTGCAAGATTCCGGCCCTGAAACGGGTGAGCAGTGGTTTAGTACTTCAGCAATAGAAACAGAAAAAGGTAAAGGTAAAGATGTCCCCTGGAGGATATTCTGCTAGTCATGACCAATTGTAGGGAGCGGTGCTCATCCCCATTTCTAAGCCTTTAGAGGCAGCACCTGGGTAACAGGCACAGTGCACCACTTGCACCACCACAGCCGTAAATTTAATCCACAGCAAGGAGAAAAGGTACTGTTCTGTATTCAAGGCTAGAATTTTTCCTAGCCAGATTCTTGATGGCTCAGTATGGCTAAAGTAGTCAGGCAAGTGCTCCAAGTTGAGAGCAACTCCTGTTTCTAGATAGTACCTAAATTAAATTAAGCAGTGGCTAGTATCAGGATACATGCCCATTGGTCCAATCCTATTCTCCACCCGCTCCCACCTGATGCCCAAATGGCATCTGCTGTATCTTGGTACAACATCACCAGGATATTCAGGAGATATACAGTGGAGGGTGTACAGTGGAGGGTGTTCCCTTACCTGAGGATAAGCCTCCATGGAGTTGAGGAATCTACTTGGACCTGCACTAGTGATATCACCAGTCTGGGTGACTGGGACTGGGAAGAGGGCAAGGATTAGGCATCCACTGCTGCCATCTGACCCACCTGTTTCCCAGACCAAATCTATCCTTCCCCTGCTCTGTTGCCTCATCCCAACCCCACACATTGTCCTTCTCTAGCCTCTCCACAAGTGCCCATGTAGATTGCAACATTTATGTATTGTCAGAGCACCTTTTACAACTGGAGACGCATTCCACCAGTGTACAGCCCAAACAGAATAGGACTGACTGCCAATGTGATGCAGAAACTCTAACACTATTTTGCTAAAAATTTAAATGGTATCATAGGAGTGCATTCAAATCGGATCAGCACTTCAACTCTGAAGGAGATTAATCTGCTTCTGCCATACACACATGAAAAACCTGAAGATATTTTGCTCATGGAGAAAAAGCATTCTTAGTAGGTCTAAGATCACCAGTGCTACAAAGCATTTTTCCCCACTGAAGTTGCATTTTTTCAACAGTTGCTTTACATTTCACAAGCAGAGAGGAATAACAATGTCAACAGCCCTATATCCTCTTTCACATTTGTTCCTCCATAAATGGCTGTTCATTTCTGTCCCCATTGACTGTGGGCACAGATGACTGTGCCCATTTCCATTGCTTACACTCAGAAAATCTTTGACCTTTCAGTATAACTTCCTGCAAATGAATGTTTGGTCAGTAACAGATGCAGTACAAACTAAGTGATTGCTTGTTGTTTTGAGACGCATTATATGAGATGCATAACCCCTAACTTTTAAAAATGTTTTGCAAAGCTTATATAACAAAACACACTGCCAAAACATTTCTTTTAGTCTTCCTCCAGTAAGGCTATTTCATAGTATCTTCAGTTGCCTCAATTTATTTAAACAGCTTTCAACATCTCTTGCTTTCCTTAAATGTCACGGCCATTATTCTACCTCATACGCAGCCTAAGTTACTGCTGCCCCTTCTCAAAATCCTGTCACTCACATTTTCTTGATTTGCCTTCCATTACTAAAAACACTCAGGAGTATCTTGTTATTCTTTGCTTTAGCAGGGTATCTTTCTGGGAGATTGCTGTCAGCTATCCTTTAGAGATGTTGACTCCTCGGGGTACACAGTTCCTGCTCCTCCTCCTCTGTAGAGGAACTTTCATTTGGTCTGAGCACTGGCAGGTCCTGACACAAAACATTAAAACTCTCTTACCACCACCCCAGCTGTCCTCCTTCACTTGTTCAGTTACCAAATTTTTTTAAAAAGTCAAATCCACCCGGCAAATTTCTCAGCCCTTCCTGCTAGCCAAAATCTCTCCCTCTCCACATCTCTTCATTTAGCCATTTCTTTTCATCCACAAAGCTACTTGGACTAACCAGATGTTTTGAGTTGGAAGCCAATTTTTTTTAAAGCAAACAAAACAAATAAAATACCCACTTTCTCAAAATCATAACTTTTTTTTAAAAAAGTCAAATGGTAACAAAATCCTTCTGCCAATCATCAAGCCACAGAAGTGGGCAGTGATTATGACTTCTCAATTTACAAGCAGTAAAAGGGAAGGAAGAAAGAATGGATGGCCTCTTTGAAACACAAGCTAGCTGACTGGAGAGATGGTTTTGATCTGCTGCTTCAGGTAATGGCATACTACAGAAGTCCACAAAGAGAGCTTGTTTGGAGAAGCAACAGACTAGCAGCTGTAGTGTTCAGAAGCAGTCAGCATCTCAAGGGAGAAACAGGGAGGATGAAGGGCATGGTCTGTAACACAGCCACCGTGCTGAAACCAAGAAGGACTAGGTGTGATCAGTTTGGATTGGTGACTGGCTGTGAAACCCAATGTACAGAACTCTTCAATTCCATAGTAGAAGAAAGACAGGTTATTACTGTGGTAAATAAAATAGGGTCATGGTTGAAAATAGGGTCTCATTGATTCATTCAACAGTTCTGGTTTCTGGTCTCCCTCTCAGCAATCTTAATGGACCTAACCATTCTACATCAATTCAGAGTAAAGATGCACATCACTGAACCTCAGCAAAATAGCTCAGGATCAAGGCTTCTCAGACTAGGGTCCCAGGTAAGCTTATGACTGTTGGGAATCTGAAGCCATGGCCAGACTCTCACTAGGGTTTCAGCTCATTTATAGAGCTATTTGTCAGCATGATTCAGTGCAGGCAGAAGTTTTGGATGGTCTTGGGTGAGTCACCATCCCATCAGCCTATCTTACCTCATAGGCTGGTAGGGATAACATATGCAACAAACATTTTGGCCTCTTTGACACATAATGTAAAATGAATAATAAAACAGCAACACTCAAGCTTGATTATACTCTTGCCTTAGATATACAGATCTACCAAGAGGTCAACAGGCAAATTCAGTTTTTCCTTATAATTGAACACAGGACAATAATGCTCTCAACATTCCCAGAAAACAAAACACATACAATTAAAATGCCAATATCTCATTTTTAAAACTGTCCTGGAAAGAGGCTGCCTACACATATTAATGTATACCTCAACAAGCTTGAAAGGCTTTCAAAGAGTTTCATATACAGAAAGAGAAAACTGCATCTTTGGCTTGATAACTCTTTTTTTACTCTACTTGAACAACTTTTATGATTCGTGTAAAGCGACTGGGGAAATCAACACTTCTCTCTTTTGCAGCTTACTACCTGAGCTAGCTTGTAAATCTTTTTATATAAATCTGTCACACTGCATCAGTCAAAGCAAACTGGAATGACTATGTTCACTATTATATTTGAGAATTTGTGGAGAACTGTCATCCACAATAGACAAAGGGCAAAGAGGGTGGTCTAAAAAATGTATACACACTCCAAGAGTTATCTATCACATTTTTTCAAAACTTATCTTGAATTATGGCAGCAACATGTAGAATTATGTTTCCGCTAAAGATACCAATAGTTACACCATTGTTGATGCTACTATGTGACTGTAGGAGAAAGCCAAGAAAATTTTGGAGGCACTGCTTGGCACCTCTGTGGACACTCTAGTCCAGTGATTTTCAACCAGTGTGCCATGGCACAATGGTGCACTGTGGATAGTCCTCAGGTGTGCTGCGGGAATTTGGAGATTCACATTAATTAATATAAAATCATGGGATTTGAGCAGCCTAGTGTGCATTGACAATGGTAAAAACAATTGATGGTGTGCCTTGATAATTTCAGTGACTTGTTAGAGTACCATGAGATGAAAAAGATTGAAAACCACTGCTCTAGTCAATGTTCTTCTATAGCAGTTTACCAAAATCAAGTGTCAGAGTGTTAATGGGAACCACTATGAGCACTTAATGAGATTGCATAATTCAAACATGACTTATAGCTAACCTTTGAAGTTTATATAAATTTAGTAATAAAATTTTTGTGCATATATTTTTCATGCTGCAGACTGTATACATTTTTGGACACCACACTGTATATGAAACATAGACCTCCACAAATGCTTAACCTCCACAAGCCTCCATTCAAATCAAAGGCATGGCATAGCATCAAAGGCATGGATGTTTGCCTTACATGAAGAATCAACCCATAAGATAGGCTAGCAGAAGCTAACCACAGCATGCCACTTTACAAGGCACACTTCCTGACATCCCCACAGTTGGTGCTTGGCTGCAGAGGGTAGGTGCTGAATACAGAAACAGACAATTCTCTGAAGCACAATCAGATTATATTTCAGTTCAGAAGGGATTCAGAAAAAAAGCTACAATCATGCTACAGTGGCTAGAAGGTAAGCCATAGCAGGAAAGGCTATAGATGGCACTACTCAAGACTGAAAATGAACTCATGTTTTGCTCAGGAGTTCTTATTTTGGGAATCCAGCAGAGATTTCATCATATTCAAAGGAAGCCTTCTTTATCAATACATTCTTCACAGCAGACAAAATCTAAACCCAATTTCTATCTTGCAATTACTTGCTAAAGTACTACAATCAAAAGGCCATTAAGGGTGCCGTGTCAAAACTCCAAAATGAACCAATGTTTTCATGCTATCAGCTTTCAGACAACACTGAAATGCTAATTTTCAAGCCACTGCTCAAAAACGTCTGTCTAGTGACAACATAAACCTATGCTGCTTTTCCTAAAAGAAAAAAATACTGTGGCACTTTCCATTTGTCTAAATGGTAAAAATAAAGGGATCCATATCTTCTGAACAGCCTTAGTACAAAACTACTTATATCTTCAGTCTCTTGTCTTGCACCAGGGGAAATATCTCTTGCCACTTCCACATACTTCTGAAGCATGGTACGAAATGAACAAATGCCCCTCCCTTCTTTTGAGCTCCAGAGAGCTTGGAGGAGAGGTGGAGTTATTTCTTTATATTATGCCTGGGTTTTGCTGGACTAGCCTCAAATGCTAGCTGAAATTAGAGGACAATCCCTCTGATGTTCTATGCATTTTTAGAGATCTGGAAGTTAGGAGAGGATTTTCACCACTTCCAAGTATTCTCAACCTGGCAATGCTGAGATGTTCACTCTTCATACAAACCTGAATATCCTTCCCCAATAGGTGCCAGAAAACTCAAGGGAGTAGAGTCCATCATTCCCACCCAGCAGGAAGCAAAATAATTCACCTCTATCCAAATTCTCTGTGATGTACTAGGGAAATAAGGAAGACTCTCATTCATGCTCATCCATTATTAGTCACCCAAAAAATATTACCAGTTACTAATGTAAAATTGCAGTGCACATTGGCAGAAGCCTATATAAACACGATCCAGAAAAACTCACCTGAAGTTGCATAACAACATAGTTAAACTTCTCATTCCTTCCGCAACCGATAAATCTGCAAACATGATCTTTCCCTGACAAAAAAATAAATTAAAAGTAAATACATAAAGCTGCTTTCCTTGATATATGATTACTCAGAACCTAATTTATTTCAGGAATATCATCCCATTAGAGAAGCAGGACGCAATAATGTATTATTACATCATTAGATTCTCAGGAAACCCTCAATGAAATAAATATCAAGCATGTAATTAACTAGAAGATTATCACAAGTTCAAGCTAATTTATAAACAATGTTATTTAATTCATATCTCTGTCCAAGGTGGTAGTTAGGCACTAGATTTATTTCTTCACACAACACCTAATGGAGTTATAGAATTCATTACCACAAGAAATAATGATGGCCAACAACTTGGATACTTTAAGAAAGGATAACCCCCATTCACTGAAGTATTTCAATAGCAAATTGACTAAATAAAACTCCCATAGGGCAAAATCCAGAGCAGTTACAGGTCCATGCTGTTACATCACCCTCTAGTGTTATTTTATGGAAAGTCACATTAACTGCTCCATCGCAAAGGACTTAATTTGTCTTTAGAATAAGGGGCATATTCAGCATGTTCTTATCCATTGCAGGTTACAAGCCTCAATGGGTATGTGCATCTCCTGATTGCAGGAATAGGCTATCTTAGAATGCCAAATGCAGGAGTGGGCACCATGTCTCTTGTTGCAGGTCTCTTGTCTTGTATGCTCTCCCTTATGCGGCTGGTGGACCACCATGAGATAAAGGAAGCTGGACTACATGGGACTTTGGTCTGATCCAGTGGAGTTCTTAAATGCAGGACACTTCCAAGTATCAGGTGCTGGTGAAAGCAATGGGGACAGCTGTTTCACAATCTCTAAAAAATGTGGCTGGACACATCTGGCTGGCCACTACTAGACACAGCATTTGGGACATTATAAAGGTGCTTCCCCCATTTTCATTCACAGTGTGTTGGTAACAGAACATTGGACTAGATGGATTATAATCTGATTCACCAAAGCAATTGTGACACTAGCACAGACACAGGAGTAGAAGTACTCTTCCTATCCAGCACTAGCAGTGACAGGAAATGTTTAAACAACCCCAGTTCAAAAAAAGATATCAGAGCAACCGCTTAAAATGCTTTGTTCTCATATGAACAAGTTGCCCTTGGTCCTCTCAATTCCTTTTACTCATATGTGAATCTGCCCAAGATAACATTTCGCAAGACCTTTCCAAGTCAGCAAAGTCAGGAAAGCTTGCTCTTCTGAGACAAAACAAGCAAATGATACTTTTTATTGAACCAACATCTCCTGGCATATGCATATAAAGATACTTAACACTTTAATTCTTGAATTAACCTCCACAAACAAAAGACCTGCCTTACTTCATACATTTTATTCTTTGGGGCCAATATAGCAAGTGTTCCATATCAGATGTTTGGGTCTTAATCCTTACTTATTGGAAAACATTTTATTTTTAATCCTTTTATATGTATTCCATTTGTTTAAAAAAATCAAAAACAAAAAGTTCTAAAACAATTTGTTTCTCCAAAACAACATGTAATTGTATTTATGCTAGAAGATTAAACTGCTAACAAAAGAATGTGGTATTCTTCTATTGCATAACTAGACTGATGCAACGAATCTATACTGCTTCTCAAACTACAGACGTTCAGATCCACGTCAGATAATTAATAGATATAGTTGGCCCCTCTCTTGTGCCCAAGACTTGCGCAAATTCAACGTCACAAGGTTGGCAAATCAAAAACAAAAACCCAGTAGTTTAAATCCTGCACACAATTCTGCCTGTCATTCAACTTACTAAATACATTCTCCAGCAGGAACTTGAGAGATGACAACAAAGTAAGCATTTTCTGGATGTCAGATATTTTCTAGGCAGTTAAATATATAGTAAAACATTGAAAGTTACTTGGATTGAGAGTGTTTTGCAAGACAAGCAAATGTTTCTAATAAATTTTGACTTGCAATACAAGCAATGTCTTGATAAACAAGCAAAAAAGTAGTCCCAGGTGGGAAACGGCTGGTTTCAGCACTCCACCAGCACCTGCTCAGCCTCTCCTAGAAACTAGCGTATTCTTACTACTCTGAACTATTGCCCTCAATGGGGCTCACTCCTATGTAACAATGGAAAAGACCATTCCTTTTGGAATGGCTCACTCCTATGTAACAATGGAAAAGACCCTGAGACCTAGCCTTCCATGTCTACTCTAAAGTAAGATCTATTATAATTAGTGGGGCTCACTCCCTTGTAAGGGGGCAGACTGCAGTCTGAGAGATCAAGAGCACGTTAATTTGTTTTATTTTTCCTTATATTTTGTATTTTCTTTATTATTTTGTATTATATTACAGTATTGTGATCGTGCTGGTATCCCTAGCATGTACAAGCTTCTGAAACAGCGACGTCTACGCTGGCTTGGACCTGTCGTGAGAATGGCCGACGGTCGGATTCCAAAAGACCTTCTGTATGGAGAATTAGTGCCGGGAAAGCGCCCTAGAGGGAGACCACCTGCGATACAAGGACATTTGCAAGAGGGATCTAAAGGCCATGGGAATGGACATCAACAACTGGGAAACCCTGATCTCTGATCGTTCAGCGTGGAGGCAAAAGCATGGACTTCTTCAATTCAAAGAGACACTCATTCAGCAGGCTGAGACAAAGAGGCAGTCCTGGAAACAGCGAAATCTGGGGGCTGGGCAGGGGACTGACTGAATCTGCCCTCAGTGTGGAAGGGATTGCCACTCTCGAATTGGCCTGTTTAATCATAAAAGACGGTGATTTAGGACCTCTACTTCTGAGCACGATACCATAGTCTTTCGAGACTGAAGGATGCCAATGATTACAGTATTGTGATCATTTTTTATGAATATTTTTAGGTTGTGGAATGAATTGTCTGAGTTTCCATTTGCTTTGATATATACAGTACAAGCATTTTGGATTACAAACATGCTTCCGGAACAAATTATGCTTATAAACCAAGACACCACTATTAGCAATTCTAGCTTTACACTTCAACTTCATACTGCAAAATTTAGAGCACAAACTTTGCCAGCCCAAGGTGCACAATGTGCTAACATGTTTGCAACATCCAGTAAGCAGGCCTGAACATGCACTGAATACAGCGCCACCAATTGGCCCACCTACTTCACAACAAGTTAAGATAGCACTGCTAATTTTGTACTTAGTCACTTCTTTTGCCAGGAAATTTTAGCACAAAAGAGACTTCAGAATGTAAATAGAAAGAGCAAACACAAGCCCAAGTTATTCAGATCTTCTACAACAATTTCCACTTACCTTGTAGCTTCTTTAGGACAGCCACTTCCATCTTCAGGACCTGCTTTGGCTGCTGAGCTGATTCCACCTTTAGGGCCACATTCTCACGGGTCAGAAGATCCATTGCCTCATAAATCTCCCCAAAGCCACCACCACCAATCTTCTTCAGCTAAATGGAAGATAAAACATCATCCTATGTCAACTGGGGACAGCCCGTTGTATCTTAATAGCTGTGGTCCCTACCCTATTTGCTTCCCATATTGTTTGCCCTTAGGTAGGAAGACAGCTACAAGAGAAAGAAAAGAGAATGAAGAAAGGCCTGGAACAGAGTCTGAAAAAATAACTGAAAAAATAATTTTTAATATTTAAATCTTCTCTGCTATGGAGCAGTTACAAAATGATTTAACAATGGATATCCAGATTCAAAGGGTCTGCAAGCTTTTTACTCACCATCCAATCTACATGGAGTTGTTGCTGGCTTTCAGCATCAGAAAATATATGGTGTATTGTTTTTATCTCTGTGTACTGCCTGCATACTTTAGCCAGTGATGGGCTTCAAAGAAATTAAGAACCGGTCATCTGCCCATCTGGCAGCCACTTTTAAATGGCTATTTTTAAACTTTATATGTCCTATCTCTTGTTAAGAACCGGTTCTATAGAGTAGGTGCGAACCTGCTGGTGCCCACCACTGACTTTAGCCCTGCAAATACTATAGTCCTGCATACTTTAAGCATCTGTTTTTTTCTGATATTTTCAACCAATTCACAGATTCCTCCCCACCTACCTACATTTGAGAACCGCTCACTTTCATTGTAATAATGGAAATCATATTCCAGCAATTATTTACTGGCTATAGAAATTAATAGCATAACCCTGAGAAATTTAGGCTAGTCTAACTTACCTGGCCTATCTTTCTGTGAGAGTGTGAGAAGGTTGGCATATGCTTGTGCATTGGCTTAAACTCCCACATCGGGACTGGAGAGAAGTGCACTTTTGTGGCACACCTAGGTCAGCATAGGACTTATGCTGGGGTGTAAGCCAGCCTAAGTGGAGGTTAGGATTTTAGCCTTATGCCCATATTCGAAAACGCTTGGGGACTGATACACATGGGCGATGTCGCGCATGCGGAACTCCTGCGCATGGGCAATGTTGCGCATGGGGGATGTTGCGCATGGGGGTTGTTGCGTATGGGGGATGTTGAGCAAGGGGGAATGATGCGCATGGGGGGTTGTTGCATATGGAGGGATGTTGTGCATGGGGGACCGATGCGCATGGGGGACTGATGCGCATGGGGGACTGATGCGCACTGGGGGGTTGATGGCGGGATGTTACACCATAGGGGGATGGCATACAAGGGAATTTTACTCCCGCAACGTGGGTACGCTTTTTGCTAGTTTACATATAAAAGTGTATTACAAGGCTTGCCCACTGGCTAGATGGGGAGTCTTGCAGCGAGCCACATTGAGGCTTATTGCAGAAAGCCTCTAGCCTGCAGGCCAGAGTATGGACACCCCTGCTCTGCCTTACATTACATTGGCCCTGAATGCCAGATTTTACGAACATTTATTTTTATTTATTTTTTCGTATTTGTATAGGACCCTTCCTCCAAGGAGCTTAACAGTATACAGAATCCCTCCTTGGTTCTAATAACAAGCAGGTGATGTACACGAGAAGAAAAGATAGTGATTGGCACAAGGTTATCCAAGAAGCTTCATGGCTGAGTGGGGGATTTGAACCTGGATCTTCCAGGTCTAACTCTTGAACTATTATTCCATCTGACAAGAATTGACTGATATATGCATTTGCTATCTCTTCAGATGAAATTACAACAGATCAAGAAAGACAAATAATCTGTAAACCACTAGAAACTCCATAAAGACTCTACCCTAGAAAAGGAATCACTGATTTTGTCCAAAGAAAAAGTGCTTTTTCTGGTACAAAAGATTCTCCACCAGTATGGATATCTTTGACTCAACAGAACTACAAGCAGCCAACATAAAATTGTTCAACATCAAAACTTTAGAATATGACTCTTATTCCCACCCTATGAAATAAATCATAAATTAATCAATCATGCTTTTCACTGCAGAAACCATATTCTGATTGCCAAATCATGTTGTAACTGATCCCTGGTATGTTATACAACCCATTAACAAGATTCAGAACTAAAAGGGAAATTTTTCTTGGTCATAACACTGAATGTCATTGAAACAATTTGGCTTGAATACTTTTGAAGGATAATATGAAAATATGCAACTTTAGAAGACTGTTTTCAACTGTAAGTCAACCAAAAAAGTGCCTTCACAAATGTAAATTCAAAGTCGATATACAGTGGCGCCTCACATAAAGTATGTTTCACGTAACAAACAAAAATTTCTCTAGGATTCTGCTTCACATAACAAACTGTGTTTCATGTAAAGAACATATTCATTGGCAGACGCGCTGAACATATTCAGTTGGGGCAGACGCGCTGGCCGGCAACTTGTTTAAAAAGTGTTAGGGCTGCCCAGCACACCTGCCCATAGTGAAAGCAACACTTCCATGCTGTTCCTCCTGTGGCAGGGTGTCCGCTGGGCAGAGGGAGAGAGGAGCAGTGGAGAAGAGGGAAGCAGCTCAGGGCTAGCCAGAAGGGAGCAAGGGAGAGAGAGGCTCAGGATGGAGAGAAGAGAAAGTGGGGAGACACTTTGAAGGTGTCTTGGATTGCAGCCTCCTAACCATGTCTACCCAGAAGTAAGTCCCATTGTGTTAAATGGGTCTTACTCCCAGGAAAGTGTCTTTAGGACTTCAGCCTAAGTAGACTTCATAAGATCATGCACATTGAATGATCATGCACATTGAATGAACACTGAATTCAATCCCAGTGTTCTGTCATTTTTACATCCAGTTAATATTTTTATATGAATATTTTTGGGGTTGTGGAACCATCGTCTGAGTTTCCATTATTTCCTATGGGAAAATCTGCTTCACGTAAAGAACATTTCACGTTACAAACATGCCTCCAGAACAAATTAAAATTGTTACGTGAGGCATCACTGTATCTCAAAGAGAAAGTGAATCAAATGAATTTATAATAAAAACAGATATCAACAAATATTGACTGTTCAATATTGATCTGCACCATGTCCTAATTTGAACAAAAAGTTATCCTGATGGGCAGAGGCTAGGCAGCCTAGCCTCACTTAACAACACTTAAGTAAGGACATCACAAGTTCCCTACATCATTTCATCAATTGTTCCAAAAAATCATGAGAGTCAAAATGAGTATTCAAAGTCTCTGTAAGTTTTGTTAGCTTGCTTGTGATAAATATGCTAAATAGGCTCAAATATGGCTCAAATATGCTAAATAGCATGCTGACAGTACAAATCTATATGTGTCAAAAGTATACCTCACCCAGTTAAATAGGACTTATTTTCAGATTTGTTAAGGATCACACTCTAAAACTAAAATTTGCAAATCTAATACAGGTGCTACAGTCTCTGCTGAGGTGTCATGAAAGTGTTTTTATATGGCTATGTATATTCTCCAGTGGTTTACTTTCTAATTGTTTTCACTTGGTACAGGATTATTCAACACAACCCTAGATTCTTAAGGGTTACAGACATATCTTTTGGGTGACAAGGTCTCAGTAAACTGATATAAAACATAATTACAAATGCAACATTTTATTGATTTCCCATAAAGAAGTGATAAAATGTTCCTGGACATTGTGTAAGGAGTTTGCACAAATATCCAACACAATAATACAAAAAGGCAACTTCTTCAGCGTTTGTACCATGTGACAGGGTGTCTGCATGTTGTGGACTGGAGTTTCCTCCACATGAAACATGGGTCCAACATGATAATACATTAACCCCCAAAACCAAAGTAACTACGGGAGCATGTAAGAGACATTATGTGCACTCGTAGTTACTGCACCTCTTAGTGAAAACCTATAAGAAATTCATATTGGAATCCAGAGTAAATTGTTCTTACACTGGAGCAAGGACTCCCCGTAGTTGCTCTGGATTTTGCCCTTAATGATTTTATTATTGTTACAAAATATTCAGGTCTCTGCCTTTTGGGCAATTGAATTCACTCACTGTTTGCTTCCAAATCCAATTCAAGGTGTCAATACTGACCTACAAAATCCCATAAAGCCCCCAGTCCTGCATCCTTTAAGGCAGTGGTTCCCAAACTGGTAGGCTGTGACACATAAGGAAACTGGAAGAAGTCATTCCCCTTAAGGGAGTCGCCAAAAAATAGGCAGTAATGGGATTGCTACAATCATGCTGCTGCCAGGGAGAAAAATGTTTTTTTAACTGTTATTTTTAAGGTTTCTTTTTAAGTTAGCCAAAGGTTGCTTTGGCTCTTCAGGGGGTCCGTGAGTCTGCATCCCTACTGGCTTTAACTGCAAAACTAGAAGTGATGTCTGTCTGTCTGACTCTAGCTCTCTATCCATTTTACCGCACTTTGAAGGTGTGTGGAGAAGCAGAGGGGACTGCAGGCACTGTAGATGTTCTGAAGAGCTATGGCACTCCCCAGGTACGTTTTAAGAAAAACTCTCCTTTGCAGGAGCAGCAGAATCACATCAACCACATTGCTGTCCCCTCTTCTCATCCACAAACACTTAATCAGAGTTTGAGAACAGCTGCTTTAAAGATCCTGTGTCAAACACACCCTTTCCCTCGTCTGGACCAGTGAGGAGGGAGATCCTGCTTCATTATTTAAATGCATCATGTCACACTGCAAGACCTTCCCACCATACATGCCCCTCACACTGATTCAGTAACGCTGGCATGCTTCCATTTATAATTTTTAAAGGTTACTACTGTACTATATGCCATGCACTTTCCTGGCACTGTATTTTTGGTCATGACCTTCTGCACAGGATTCTGTCATGAGCTCATACCTAACCCAGAACCTCTTTTAGTGCATTTTATGACTGCCAAAACCTGTGAACTATGAACTGCTGACAACACTATTCATCAAGGGCAAGTACAAAGACAAAGTGCCTAAACTGTGTCCATCACATCCAACTGGCTGAGCAAAAAGTAGCCACGAAGCAATCTCCAAAAACTATTGATTGCTGACCCACACCACTACCATCTACAAAAATGCTTGCACAAGAAGCAGGCAAGATGAAGAGAGAACTGGAAGGCAGAAAAATTATGTAAACATCTATGGTGGGATTTCTATTAGGAATTCTCTTTCCACTGCCTACTACTATACCAATTTAAGTGGTTAGGAAGACAAAAGAAATAGAGAAAAATTCTCTGTCTTTGTCAAATGGGGGGTAGTCTTTAGCTCACTCAACCCCAACAAGGATAGGCAACAGGATATACTGAGTTGAAAGATATCATATAAATCATATGGTCAGATCAATTGAAGACAACAAATAATGGTGTTGTTACTTTGCCATCTAGAAACAGATGTGTGTTGTGTTCTAAGCCAAGACAATGCTCCATTAAAGATAATGCTCCATTAAATTTTTTTCTGGTTTCTGAGTTGGAAGTCTTCTGAATTACAAAAACAGGGACACAAATGACAAATGTTTAAACTACCTGTAGCGTGCTGATATAACCAGTGATGGGATTCAAAGAAATTAACAACCGGTTCTATGCCCATCTGGCAGCCATTTTTAAATGGCTATTTTTAAACTTTATATGTCCTATCTCTTACGAACAACCGGTTCTATAGCGTAGGTGTAAACCTGCTGGAGCCAACCACTGGATATAACCCCTTGGGTCTAAACTGCATATTATGAGGAACTTGTGACAACCACAATGAGAAGTCGTTTCCTGTTTTCTTCAAAAAATTGTCTTTTCAGGCCACATGAATTTTCAATGTGGTGAACAACACCAAAAATTAGCATTGAACAGATAAATTAATTGAAACTATTAATACCTGGACCTTCTCCTAGCATTCTTTTAGCAGCCAGAATAAAACAAACTCAATCGCACTGGATGGTATGAAACTTGCTTTAAAAAGGTCTGTTTTAATTGGGCTATGAAGAGTAAGCTGTCAGAACTACCATCTCACAAACACTAACAAATTCTATAAAATGCAGCTCAATTGTCAGACAATGAAGCTGAATTTCTTGTCAATGACATTCTAGCTTCCAAAAGGAAACGGTACTTCACAGCAGAAATTCTTTACTGGACTTCATTGATCAAAGAGCTGCCCACAGGATGTTGTTTCAAGGAACCTTGAGCCAGACCATAGCGCTTTCCAGAACTGAAACCTGGAACTTCCAGTTCTTTGTGGAGACAAACTGGGAGTCAGCAAAGCCATTGTAATACCTTTCAATATACTCCTGAAGGCATATATACTGTATACTCCTGAAGGCAATCTCTTGCAATCTCTGCAATCATCTCTGCAATCATCTTGAACAACTGCAAGTTTCTGAAAGGTCTTTCAATAAATTTGCGTTGAGAAATGGAAACTAACCCTACAATCCAGAGTAACTACGGGAAGATTATAAGAGGCACTCTGGATTGCTCTATGCATTTCCCATAGATTTTCCGTGGGTGGCACCGTAACTACGTTGGTGTAACAGGTCCTGCAGTTTGGATTGTAAGGCTCCAATCCTAACCACACTTTCCTGGGAGTAAGACCTATTGAGAATAATGGGGTTTACTTCTGAGTAGAGATGGGTAGTATTGTACTCTTAGACTGACAGCAACTTAAAAATATTCCTGATAATGCAGGCTGACCACATGACCAGTAATAGCCAGTGACCTTCTGTAAAAGGGAGGGTCTACCAGGGAGTAGAAACCCACGCCTTTCACTTGGATCCAGGCACAACAGTCATTTGATTGATCAGAACTTCTGCACACTGCTCTGGGAGTCTCCCAGAGCAGGAAAGTACTGAGGCAGGATAGGAGGAAGGTCCTCCCCCACCTCTTGGCAAGCAGCAGTCCCTGTAGTGCCCTCTGCGCCACACCACAGCATCACTGGCCAGCCCTCCCTCTCCTGCAGCCACTGTGCCACTCCTGCTGGCTCTCCGGCTAGCCCTGCTTTTCCTGCCTCCTCTCCAGCCAGGCCATGCCTCCTCTGGGGCCTCACCGGCTGGCCCAACTCTTCCACGGCCACCATGCCGCTTCTGCTCCTCTCCAGTGCCTGAAGGTGAGTGTGTGCTTGTGTGTGTGAGTGCATGCACTGTGTGTGTGTGTGTGTGTGTGTGTGTGTGTGTGTGTGTGTGAGAGAGAGAGAGAGAGAGAGAGAGAGAGAGAGAGAGAGAGAGAGAGAGAGAGTGCATGTATGGGGTGTGTGGGAGCAGATAGAGGAGCAGGTACTGTGGGATTGGGATATTTGGGACGAGATCATGTCTGCTTTAAGCCACTTCACATGTGCATTATTGGTGAAAACAGCTCTTATAAAGAGGTTTTCGACTTTAAAAGTGATGATTAATTAGCTATTCATTTTTTTATTTTCTTGTAAACTGCTTTGTAAGTTTTTTAGTTGAAAAGTGGTATATAAATACTCTAGATAGATAGATAAATTAATAATGATGTAATTCAGGGGACCACTGGAGGTCCTTGGCAGCCGCCTGACTGGTCTATGAGAGGAATCCTCTAAGGTCCTCTTCCCCACCTCATAGCAGGAGAGTCTTTCGGAGGATTGCAGCCTCAGAGACCAATCCTATGCCTGTCTAATCAGAAATAAGTCCCATTGTAGGCAGTGGAGCTTACTCCCACAAAAGCACGGATAAGATTGCAGCCTCAGTGCTCAATCCAATGCCTGTTACTCAGAAATAAGTCCCATTATAGTTAAGGAGGCTTGACTATAGTCCAATAAGATCGGACAATAGTCCAATAAGAGTGACTAGGATGGCTTTGTGCATTTTCAATGCATCCTGCATTGAAAAAGGTTGGAAATCCCTGCTCTGAGTAGACATGCATTGAGACATTGGGCTCTCACCTGCAGTCCTATCCACAGTAACCTAGCAATAGCTCTATTTATTATAATAGGATTTACATCTGGAGGCAGCTGTGCTATGCTTTAGGTGGGGAGCCCTCTCTCCAGATTGCCAGAGGCAGAAATCTCCCCGCATCCTGGGCTGGTCCCTGGAAAATTTGTTTTCTACAGAACTGGTCCCTGGGGCCAAAAAAGTTGAGGACCACTGATGTAACTGATCAATGAAGAAGAAATCAACAAAAGCAAAAACATATGGTTGAAAGAGGAAGAAGATACTATAAGCAAGGAAGGTGATGCTTACAAGATGAAGGGTCTCAAATACCCTCAAAGATAACATAGGGTGAGATCCCAACCTAGGCCTGCACAACTCATCAGTCTTCCTGTTCCCGTGGTGATATAGGGAGGCAAGTGCAAGTCTGTGTACAGAAATAACCCTCCCGCTGGAGTGGCGCAGATATGTCTTACGGCAGTTTTGTGAAACCCCCATGCCAGCACAGGATTTATGCCAGGGTATAGACCAGCCTAACTGGAGCTTAGGATTACAACCATTGCCTTCACTGGCATTAAAAAAATTCAGAAACAAAAGCAACCATCTTTCCAGTGAGTTACAAGACCTTATTCCACTGTGGACAAATCTCTCTTTTAAGTGGTTCAACCTGACAACCTTCCCCAGTATTCAAAAACAGAAGTATACCCTGGTTCACAAATTATACATGATGTTAAACATGTCACTGTTTTAATTTTTAAAACAGGTTTTAATTTACTTAGGTGTAGAAGCTATATGGGGTCACAGTTCAACTTAAGACTATGAAATTGATGTTCAGCTGTTTCTTTTATTTTTGTGCCACTTTCTCACTGGAAAGAATCTTCTCACCACAGCTATGTACTCGTATTTAACTGCAAAACTGCCATTTGCTATCAAGTGTGAACAGATTGGTATTCTAGGTTTCCCAAGAAACACAAATTTCACTGATAAACAAAAAAAAAATCTTTTGGCGGATATCTTGGTATCCAACATGCGTTCTAAGACAATTGAGACATGCTGAGTCAGAATATGCAAACCGTTTGTCTCTATCACCCACCATTCTTGAGATATCACCCAGTATCACTTTCAGTATCACCCAGTAAGTTTTCAAAGTGGCTGTCAGCAATGATCTTCCTTATTTGTGGACCTATCAACATACCTTCTTTCACTTTTGCATAACTCAACTCCAGAAACGTCTTGCACAGGTACCAAAAAGTTATCTAGTGCCTTCACAAAGTTCTTCATGAGCCCCAGCTTTATATGAAGTGGAGGCATGATAACTTTGTCACGCTCAACGAATGGCATACGAAGGACGTTTTTACTTCCTGGCTGCATTTTATCTCTGATGGGCCAATTGTTATTTATATAGTGGTGCTTCCTATCTCAGCTGTCCCACTCGCAGATAAAGCAGCAGTACTTTGTGTACCCAGTCTGCATTCCCATGAGAATAGTGATAACTTTTAAATCATCACAAATATGCCAGTTGTAGTCGCGATAGTGTATTTTGTCAAGAAGTAGCAACATGGTTTCATATGTCTCTTTCAGGTGGGTAGAATAACCAACTGGAACTGATGCATATCTGTTACCGTTGTGTAATACTGCCTTTAGACTTGTCTTTGACGAATCAATGAACAGTCGCCATTCTTCAATGCTGTGTTCCACCCCGAGGCTTGACATAAGACCTTGGACATCCATGCAGTAACAAAAACTGTCACTCATTGCAAAGAACTGCACAAGTTCTTTGTGTCTGTGCCAAAAGTGTGAAGTCATTGTACCTGGTGCAATAGTCGAAATCACAAATTGAGTTGCATTACAAATAACAAAAACTGACGAAAACATATTCGACAAAAGGTGTTCCATTTAAATATGTATTTTCTGGTGCAAGCGGTTAAAACGCTGTGCCTGTTAACCAGCAGGCCAGGGTTCGAGACCCAGGTCGGCCCCACAAGACAGGGTGAGCTCCTGTCCTTAGCCCAGCTCTGCGACGCCAGCTGGATCCAATCGTATTGGCTCTGCCTTTCCATTGGACTAATTCAGTGGGGTGGAGAGGGGGGACTTGCTGCTTGGGTAACAGCCTATCCTCCATAACAATCCAACCCAGGTTTTCGTGTTTCGCATGCAGCGTATGCAGCACTGAGCACAATACCATAGTCTTTCAAGACTGATGGAGGCCTGCTTGCGATATCTTCGAAACCTGACATGATACAGCAAAACGGTTTTCAGATTTGAAAAAGCATGTAAAACTGCATTATAAAATGTAACCATGATGTCAGATATCTACACCTTGTTGATCAGTGTTTCCTTTCTCATAAATTTCTTTTCTCTCTCTTTTCCCTTCTTCCTGTTTCAAAATCAGGAAGTGTGGGAGGCCACAGGTGGCACTGGAGAATGATGATGAGACAGAAAGTAGAGCCACCCACCCATCTCCCACTTATTGCAACCAATTCATTTCTCTTTGTAGATGGGCCAGCCCTGCTCTCCAGTGATACGGGTGTCCCCAACTGGGGCTTCTCAAGTGACTCAAGGGAGGAAAAAAATCTTCCATATCCATATAAAATTTTCAATATGCATGCTTATCCCAAGACTGACTTTCCAAAAGCATTCTTCATTTAACAGCTGCTGCAGGAATCAATACTACAGTCTAGCCCAGCTGTTCTACACAAACAGTAGACTATAATAAATCACTGGTCTGCAATAGGTATAGTGGTGGAAATACCTTTTTGAATAGGCATTCAGATGTAGAAAAAGAAATGGCTCCCTATAGCGATTGTTCGTTGGGTGTCCTGGGATCCCTACCGGGTGGCACAAAAAGACAGAATATTTTAATAATAAGTAAATAACTAAAAATGGCATATCAGGAACTGAGCTAAGAACCCTCCTCCTTAACACAGTTGTTTTCTACATAGAGAGAAATTCAAGGGGAACAATCAAGACTGCATTTCACTACTTTGTAGTTCATCTCAGATGCAGGTTCACTTCATGATCTACAGTACTTCTTGTTGCAGACTGAGCCTAGAACACTTTTGTTAAGTGTTCCAACCACATTGAGAATTCTCTCATCATTCCTTACAATGTTCTCTCCTGTATTGTAGTTTGGAAGACAAAGGTTAATTTTGTAGGATATGTCTTACGCAAGGACACAAATTTGCTATGTAAATACATCTCAGTAATTTTATTTTTGTGTTGTGAAAAAACAGTTTTGAAGACTGGATGTGCTTACTGTGCCAGCTGTCACAAATTAAAATTGTGGGATTGAATAATGAATCCAGGACTCTGAGAACCGCTGCTTTAAAATACAAAACAACACAACGAAACCTATTTCTGCACATTATGGCTGCAGGCTAAAACATGTACTAGACAAAAGGCTGTCTCCAAAACCCAGAGGGAACAAACTCCAGTAATTTTGAGGATACTTTGCCCTTCACCTGTAAATAGCAAGGAGCCAAAATATATGCAACACTGCATGATATAGAATTGTCAAACAGCAAAATATGTATTTTATTATAAAAAGAATTTTGTGCAGTACACTTAGCTGCCTATTTTCTCAAGATAGGCTTTTAAGAAAGGAAGTGCTAGAACGCTTAGCAGACAAGTAAACCATGTTCAAGCATTCTTGACATAACTCAGCAATCCTGGCACTGATCCTTAGGCTCATGGACACAACTGACAAGACAATCCAGGCCAGATTCAGGACATGAAGCAAAGACAAATGCTTTGCCAAGGTAAAGGTCAGAACTACAGGAGTATGAAGAGTAGCAAGAATAGACCTGACATGACTTCAGGGCAGATACCTAAAAGCAGAAGCTTGTCAATTTCAAACAAGGAAGACACAAATGCTTTGCACAAGTATTATTGGCCACAGTTTATCTTTCATATTTGGGGTATTTTTTAAAAAAAAAATGATAGATAGCTTTCTATAAATAAGTTGAAGCACAACCACAGGGGTTGAAGGATCGATGAAAACACTGCAAAGTATTGAGCAAAAGGAGATTTAGGGAATATTGCCACAGACTCACCATTAAGAGAAATCAAGATGAAATAGAAGACAGCAGAAAAAGCTGCATATTCACTGAATGGTACATAGCACAGTAAATAAGGGCAAAATCCAGAGTAACTATGGTGAGTCCTTGCTCTGGTGTAAGAACAACTTATTCTGGATTCCAACATGAATTTCCCATAGGTTTTCACTAGCTGGTGCAGTAACTATGGGTGCACCTAAAGTCTCTTATGTGCTCCCGTAGTTACTCTGGATTTAGGGGCAAGTTACTGATAAAGGGCACCAACCACAACCATGCAAGGAGATACTGGACACCCGTTTTATCATATTCTTGCTGGTTAATATTTTTATTTTTTATATACGGTACTAATTGTACTTTTTGTGAGCAGGCACAGCATGTAGTCTACTTATAATTAACAAATTATGGGTGCAATACTAACCAATTCAGGCCATCCATCTCTCCACTCCCATGGTGACGTGGGGAGGCCGGCACATGTCTGTGCACTAGCCTAACCTTCCACCCCCACCAGGAATAGTGTCTTATGAAGTGTCTTATGGCACTTTTGTGACACTTCAAGGCCTGCATGAGACTTGTGCCAGTCTAATTGGGGGATAGGACTTCAGCCATTATGGCTGCAATCCTAAGGACAGTTTCCTGAACTCAATGGGGCTTACTTTTGAGTAGACATGGTTAGAATTGTGCTCTATATGTAATAGTTTTACATTTAATAATGTTATATACTGTTTAAATTAACCACATGTAAGCAATATAAATGACTGTTTTTAGCTTTTATTTTGTCATGTCATATATTTTTCTTGTGTTTCACACAATTTGGGGTGCCTTGACCTCTTTTGCTGTTATGACATCTTGTCACTCTGGTGATGGCTCACAAAGAATTGGGAGTTTCTGTGTGAAAGGAGACTGTCACAATCCAGGAAGTCAGAAACTATGCTCTGTTGGGAGATTTCAAAAGACAAAACAAAGTATATTCCAATGGATGCGGAATGGAATTTATTTCTGAATATAAAAACAAACTTTTTTTAAATGGAAGAAAATAAATGTTAGTCCCATCATTCTTTTTTTTAAAACCAATTTCTTCTATCAGCAATCTGAACATCAAATGCCTAAAAAGTGACTGGAAATTGAACTGTCACCTTGTTAAATGAGAAGAACTAACATCTCCATTTGTCAGAGTGCTGACAGCTTGCAATATCTTGGAGAAAAGCATGATGTATTAGAAAGATCTAAAAAAATTGATTTGTTCACTGATATAACAGTTTGAGAAAAAAGCATTTAAAAGATTCCAGGAGGAATCCAGGTACAGCCTACCATGATGAGAAAAGCATATTTATAGAAAGGCTTGAGGGCCACTTCTGTAGGACCCCAATTTTTGTTGATCCATTCTGCCAAATATTTGTTCAGTGACTCTACAGCTGGGCCCCCAGTACCAACCATGGGAATGAAATAGGTGCTGGCAAAAATGACATGCCTATTATTCACTTAGTATGCCCTAGCAAAGCACCACAGCACTCAAGGGAGTACTCACCCCTTTGTGAGTGCATTTCCTCCCAATTAAATTCAACATATTATCATGGCTAATGTATCATGGCAGAGCCAGATAGCTATCAGAAAAAATGGATGGTGCAAGAAAAATCTGCGTCTCCAGACCTGACATGAGACTCAGATTAGTGTCATGGTTAGCATGTCAGACTAAGAGTGGGATCAGCCAATTTCAAATTGTCACTCGGTAACGAAACAGCCTAGATTACTTCTGGGGCAGTCACTTTCTCTCAGTCTAACCTACCTCACAGGTTTGTTATGAGATGGAATGGGAAAGGGTGAAAGACATGCTCAGTGTAGTAGCTATCTAGGTGCATGGGGTAGCAGTTGCACCTGCCAATGACCTCTGGAGGTTTCCCAACAAGCTGAGTTTGACACTAATGGCCAAAATTGTGAAAACCCTGGTATGTACTAATAATTTCATCAAGATTTATATTCTTGAAAAGGTATTTTATGCAGAATGCAGTGAATGAAACCACATTAGAATATCTGCACTCTATCAAAAAGTAAATAACCAGAAAATAAAAACACAACTGCCTTATGAAACAAAACATAGATTTCCTTAACACAAAACTGATCTTGTTCAGAGTCAATGAGATGTTATTATGATTCAGCATGGAGCCAATATGTTAATATGAATCAGCTTTCAATTCCATGTAGAGTGGTACTTCGCATAATGAGTGCTTTGAATAGCGAGTGTTCCACATAACGAGGAAAAGTTTATGTGGGATGTTGCTTCACATAACGAGCTTGATTCGCATAACATGTGCCCATTGGCTGGGCTGTAGGAATGAGGCAGGACTTTCTCCCCCTCCCTGCAGTACCAAGGAACAGGCCAGCAGAAGGAGCAGAAGAGCCTCTTCAGTGGAGCAACAAAGATGCTGCTCCTGCAGCCAGCAAACATGATGCCAGCTCAGCCTCTGCACTGCAGCCTCCATCAGGTAGGAAGGAAAACTCCTCCTGCACCCTCTAGAGCCCCTCTCAAACAGACCCCTTTCCCCCAAGCAAGCCCCCCCCACCTGGACCCCACTACAACCACCTCTCTTCCCCCAACCAGCACCTTCCCTGCCTGCACTTTTCCTTTCCTTTGAGTAAGCCCCAGTGGATTCAACAGGACTTTTCTGAGTAGACAGCATAGGATCTGGCCCCTCTGCTCTTGCTCTTCATGCAAACTAGGAGTCAGGCTGCATCCTGCACACTTTCCTGTGAGTAAGCCCCAGTGGATTTAATGGGACTTGATTCTGAGTAGACAGCATAGGATCTGGCCCTTTTGCTGTTGCAGACTGCCTATGTAGTTTGCATAGATAGACCACACACAGTGCAGAGAGGTTCCTTGTTAAAGATACTCCTCCTCCCTGCAGTACCAAGGAACTTGGTTTGTGGAACCAATCATCTGAGTTTCCATTGTATCCTATGGGAAAATCCACTTCACTTAAAGAGCGTTTCACTTAAAGAGCATGCCTCCAGAATGAATTAAGCTCTTTAAGTGAGGCACCACTGTATCCTCATGTCCTTTACCTGCTAACTAGGTAAATATGAACTTTTTCAAGTGGCTACTCTCTGATATTTCGCAGAGAGAGAATAACCATCCCTCTTCAGGACAGTCTCTCCAGCCAGTTAGGGGCACACTTTCATTTACTTGAATTTGATTTGTTGCGAGGAGGGCTACAAAATCTTTTTTATCTCAGATAGCTATGCTACTGGCTGGGGGAAGGTGGTAGAGCACATTGTGGCAAGCTACTGGGGGGAAGGAGGTGGGTTTTCAATTTTTTAAATTCCAAGTGAAACCACTTCTGGAGCATCATTTTGAGCTCAGCACCAGGCTACACAATCATTAGCTACGTCACTACACATGCTAAACTCTTATTCCCAAAATGTACATCAGGTTCTTTTGAAACATAATTTGTGACTTACCTCCTGTCCCTGAGGCTATTTCTTCCCTTTCTGGACAATCAATCATCAACTCAAATAAAATCTCACCTGCTCAGCAACCATCTGGTATAAAGGCTTCTACTTCATTTTAATTATATCTTCCTGGTTACTCTGTTGTTACTATGCCTACCTCAGAACATGAGACATTTATCCAGATAATCAAAGCTTAGTGACCACAGGAAGACTCATTATTGTCATTGTAATAATGCAATTCTGATTTTGTTTAATCCAACTTAAAATGTTACTAATGAAGGGCTAAGCTACACATTACAGAAAGACACATGCAAGTGCAGTCCAGTCCAGAAAATTTAAGTTGGAACTTCCGTCTACCAGCAGATTGAGAGACTGAAGGTCTATTCACTGGACTTTCATACAAATCCAAACGAATTGTTCCTTAACCAGATTCCAATGCCACCAGTAGTCCTTATTTAATATACCTATTCCACCTTTAATAAGGGCAATGCTCAAAGCACCATACATATATAAAAACAACCAACAATAATATTACAATAACAACCGTGCTAACTGGGCAAGGAAGTACTTTTTAAACAGCAGACCTTTTATATTTAACATAGGGAGACCAACTCTACCTACAGTTATAAAGAGAACACCCCAGCACTGTTTCTCTTCTAGAGGCTATTTGCTGTTGTTTCTTCTGTTTCATAGGAGGAGAATCCCTTGAGAAATCAGCCTGTCCTGAAATCTGTTCCATCAGTTTATCTTGGGGCAAACCAATAAAAGCAAGTTTTCTTGTGCTTTTTCACAGAGCCAGGGAGTGGCTCACTTCAATGAACAGCCAAGGTTCACGGGAAAGGGGGGGGGGCGAATAATATTTCCTGCATGGTGAGGCCATTCTCTTGGGGAAAAAAAAACTACAAAATACAGCAGCTTGCATGATATCCAGGCAATCTCTCTCTCTCTCACACACACACACACATTGTGCTAAAATGCACGTGCTGCTTGATGTAGCAGGACATTGGTGCCTTAAATACTACCATTAAAGTTAGCATTCATAACTATGAACCATTGGAGATTACTTAGCTCTCATGTCTAACTAAGGAAACAAACCTCTACAGAACTGAGAAACAATCAATATCTTAAATGCACACACAGGAAAACCAAGCGATTCCTTTGTCACAATAAGCTGCATTTTTGCAACATTACAAATAAAGCTAAAACCTGCACATGATCAAATTCATCTCATGCTCGAATACAAGTCCAAAGAATTCACATGAAGAGGTAAAGCACTTAAGCTAAGTGCCGCCCAAAGAACTGAAAAGTTTCCTGCCCAAAGATCTGCAACCTAAGTATTAATATAGTGAAAGAAGGATACTCCAATAATTGTATAAAACATAATTGTCCTTTGAACTCATTAGCCACAAGGACAAGGATATTGGTTTTGCCCATCTTCATCCTTTGCCTACAAAAATATTATCCTTAATTTTAATTCAGTCTGCCACTGGACGGATGAAGACAACAAAAGCTAGGTTTGTTGGCTATGTACCAGGCACTTCGGAACACAGCAAGCATGAAAACCACATTAGCCATTGGCCTTCTCAGCTGCAGTTTACGTATTCTGAAGCAATACAAACAATATGGAAGGAAAACAAAAATAGCTGCCAATTACTCTGCTGAGGACAAACCTGAAAAAGGATTAAGTACCTGCATCTTGACAGTGAGGTTGTATTTATTATTTGCACTAGAGGCATGCCCAGTGGAGAGAGCAGAAACTTTGCATTCATTGCCATATATTAAAAAGACAAGTGACGGAGCACCTTGCTTAGAGTCCACATTAGCTTTGGGCCAGTGTGAAGCAAGTATGCACATCATCTATCACACTGTCAGTCCTGCCAGCAGAGTTAAATTGGGTGAAAATGCGCTATGAATGCAGAGCAAGTGTTTTCATCATCTCTCTCTACAGCAATTGTGACTATGCTTCCTTTATGACTTTATTTGGGAGAGATACAGACCTCCCAGCTCACCTGGCAGCTGCCACCGCAAAGCACTAACTGGCTATAAATGGTGTGAATGAAAATACCAGATCTGAATGACAAATGGCCAAAAGGGGCAACAACGTTTAGACGTTCCTTCGTGAAGAAAGGTCAGTTCATTTGCAGCCATGAAACTTCTCTATTCACAGTATTCAGTCTGCTGTTACACATTCTTATTGTCTGTCTTCAGCCAGACAGAAAGGAATTACTTTCACAAAGTGGTAAAGGCAATTCACTTTACAATCTTCTTTGTGGGGCTTTTCTCAAACCCAAGCTAAAAGAATCAGAAGGGAGGCAAGGAGCACTTAATTCAGTTTCTCTGTTACACAGTACAATACTATGCATTCCTCCACAGAATTTAAGTGCCATTGTGTTCAAAGTACCTTACTCCTAGAATAAGGTGTACAGCAGGGATTCTCAAGCTTCTTATTTTCTCAACCCACTGCATCAGTCAGGATGGATCCAGGACTCTATGAGGCCAACATGCTGCAGAGAAAGATGGTGCATGACCTAGAATTCACTTCCTGGTCACACCAGTTGTGACCCGCTGCACTGACCGTGTTACACAGTTCACAAATTATGTGCTGCGATGCAATATTGTGTCACAACCCAATTTTAGGAACCTGGAAATGGCACAGTGCAGCCAATGAAGTGGGCCATTTTTCTTGACAGCTTCCTGGTTGTGTCAGGCCTGCAAATAACCAGAAATTGGGTTGGCTATTCACAGTTTGAAAAACGTTTTTGTGCAGGATGGCAGGCTCATCACTCATCTTTCCAAGCAAGCAACATAATGGCCTTGGTAATGCTGTTGAAAGTGCCAACTGAAATAAATAATTGATAAATTAGGAGAAATAATAACTAATATAAAACAAAGACAATAAATAAAACATTTCATAATTTCCATAATTTGATTATCGGGGTGCTACATTTGTGGTGATTATGCAGATAAAGATATAGTAGGGTAAGGATGAGATAGGAAAGAGTTCCAGACTTTTGTTAACAGTTCCCAAGAATCTTTCTCTGCACTGGCCTTCTTAAAATTCTTGCTCAGATTGCATCAACACAGCACACTATATAAATCTAGAACAAGTAGGCAAGCTGGACCCCTTTAGGGTCCTGGACCTTTAAGAATTGCATTGAAGAAGGAATTCTGCTGAAATTTACCCTCTTACACAATTATTAAAGGACCAGGAACCCTGAAGTGGAGCAGCTTGTCCACCCTGGTCTAGAGCATGAAGGGAAAAATGGGGAGGGCATCTTAGTTATTGTAGGTTCAGATAAATGTATAATAAAAATAAGTACTGTATCCTGAAATCTGCACCCCCAGTATGGAACTACTAGGTGAATCACTTGGAATTAATATACTCCCCCTTGACCTTTTTCCTCTACAGAAAGTACAAGCTGAAGATGCTAAACCACCAGAGGCAGCCTCATGCTCATGGTGATGAAGCCACTAGTTGTGGCTTTTTAATTTAATTTAAAGCCTTATTATAAATGTCCCCAACACCAGGTAACTACAAGGATCAGGGCAGTGATTCATCAAAAGCAAAACTCGAGAAATCAAAATTGCTCCAGGTGAAAAAGGAAGAATATATATTTATTATTATCAGCCAAATCTTTATTCTGCTGTACAATTGCTCCTCATTTGTACAATTGACCTGTGCAAATTCAGCTACACGTGCTTGGCTGGGAGAACACAAATATGCAAACAAATAAACAAAAACAGAGAAAAACAAAAGTTTGAATAGTACAGATGATTAAGCTTGCCATTCTACTTACTAAACATTGTACCCACCTGAGAATGAGATTGGAGAATGAAGCTGCTGATCCTTCTGTCAATCTCAGTTCCTGCCCAACTCTCATAATTTTTGAACGACAGTAAGTATTTTTGGATGAAAGGTATTTTCAAGTTGATTTGACTTTACACTAGGACACGAGGAGGTAACCCTCATGTGACAACGATATAGAGCTACCTTCCACCCCACCCTATTTTGGAATTCTTCAAAGTCATAGGGAAAGAAATATACTCACCACTTTCCAACGGTCCTTCACGACGTAGTTGGCCGGCAAAATGTCGACCTGCTCCCCTCCCCCACTCATGTTTGGATCGTCCTTGATAGCAGCTGCTAGGCACTGCATTTGCCAGCCAGAGAATATTTTAGTAGCAGCTCCCAATTTGAATGAGCCATTTATCTAGGAAGAAGAAGGAAAGAAACACAAAGGAGAGGGGAGAAACACAAAGGAATTAATGCAAGTCGTCACAGGTAGGTCATGCAGGCAAATCCTGTTTAGGCCCAGCAAGAAAAAGCAACACCAGAAAGGTGACAAACTCACCTCTGGAGTCAGAGTTCAGCCTGTGGCAAAGCCTTGCCGGCCAAAGCAGTGCCCTCCTTACAAAACCCTCAGCAATTTTCATGCACAAAATTTGCAGAAGCAACCATGCTGTGAGTCAGCAGCACAAACTTCAAGTAGTGATAAGTTACTGGCTTCCACCATGCAGGGTTTTCTGGGCTCACGGATCTGAAAGCCAGCAAGTCAAAGATAGGCTGAAGCCAACTTCTTGGATACTGTCTGAGTAACAGAGCAGTGATGACAACAACCCCTGGGCATGAGCCATAACTGTCCGGAGGGTAATCATAATCTTAGTGGCTTAAACAGAGGACTTGCTTCACACCTATGGTACTCAGCAAATCAAGACTGGGTACCACCCACAGGAAGCATCCAAGTGGGGCCAGGGTGTTCTTTTGAGTGCCAAGGGTAAAACAGCTAAATCTGTGGAACAGCCAAGGAGAAAAAGAAATAGATTCAGAACTTTAAGAACCTATAGCATATCAGTCTTTTTTTTAAGAATAGTGGCCCTAACAATTAAGTACAATACAGAAAGAATTTTTCAGTTTGGAGCCCCATTGCCAATCGCAGAGCCTGACACATGGTAAGGGAATGTCTGTCTCTTTACACTGTTGAGACTCAAGAATCTGCCCCAGCCCCAGAAGATACAGTAGACCATTACAGCACCACTGTACAGAATGCCTGTACCACCAGAGTACAGGATTGGGCTGCCTGTCCTAAAGTTATAGGACTTGATAAGAATTCCAGGAAATTCATTCTAATTATCATAGTCACAGTAATAAAAAAGGCTATACCATTTAAAAATTAAACCTTTGTACTGTCTTATCAGCTCATTTCCCCTCTATCGTCACCAGCATTTGAGAACGTTATGAGAAGCTTAATCAGAGCTAGAAAAGAAAGTCTGCATAGCTGCTGTTGCTGCTATCAGGGGTCCTTGGCACTGATCTTTATTTGCACAGACTTCACTCTAAACTACAAACTGTTTTGGCAGCAGAGAAATCGGACTGCTATGTTAATAGGAGAATCATTTGCAAGAATCATTTTCTGCTTCCAAGTGTTTTCTGATACTTAAACTCACACTGGAAGCAATTGTAATCCCTGGCTAGGCTGGCACAGGTCCCATGCTGGCTTGAGGGTGTTGCAAAAGTGCTGCAAGGCACTTCTGAAACATTTATGGGAGGTCTAGGCCAGTGCATCAACATGCACTGGCTCCCCACACCACCACAGAAATGGGGAAATGGATGAGTTGTCCTGGCTTAAATTGGTTAAGATTGCGCCCAAGGTTATATCATAGGTTACGCTTCTGGTATGAGTTCTACCCACTTTGGAGTTCATACTGGGCAAGTGGTAGGGAAAATGTTTCTTAACTCTTTCTGCAATGCCTCTTCAGGCAGCAGCATTATCAGAGCTTGTCGTTTTCTCAACATTCAGTTTCATGGAGAAACCACCAAGTGCATGTATTTCTTTAAATGTTCAGATGTGGTCCTTCCATTGCAATTAACAAGATAAATCTTAATAAGGCAAAGGGAAGTCATTTCTTGCAATAAGTAAGGATTCTGCCAATAAGGATCCTTCGTTCCTCCAATAAGAATTACTATTTTAAGTTGAGGGCATTTGTCAATCAGTTAAATACCATGAGTTCAACCATGCATATCCTGACTTCAGCTACTGTCAGCTTGTCAGCAGCCCTCAACCTTTCTGGCTTTAAGGACCAGTTGGATGGAGAACAAAAACTTTCCACAGACCACCACCATGGGTGGTGGTGGACCAGTAGCATATTTGGGTGGTGGTGCAAGGAGTACCATGCATACCCAAAATGTGGGGGTTAAAAGCTGCCCCCAGCTCCCCTGCACTCCATAACACAGTAGCCACACATCTTCAGGGAGCTACTGCAGCTTACAGAGTGAAGCAGAGTGCTGCCTCCTTGCCAGCTCAGATAAGTCCATCTTCTGCTGAGAGGCTACCTGGGTCCTGTGTGCCACTTAAAGCTTGGTGTATTCCCTGATGGCTGAAATGGAAGTGCAGCTTCTCCTCCACCCACTGCTCACAGTGCACTCCTATTTGTCTGGGTTGTACTGGATGCCTGCCCACGACTTGGCTCCTAAAAGACAGTTAGAGTCTAGATGACTCTTCCATGGCCCAAAAATGGGACCTATTTGCATTCACAATAATTACTTTCTTTTTTTAAAGATTTAATCACCATTTTGTGCATTGCTTTTAAAACTTTCTGTTTTAGCTATAAGTTTTAATGTGGATTTTTCCCCTAAATAAAATATCTAAGGATCTACAATTCTAACTCAAAAGGAGTTAGATAAAAGGATAAAAAAAATCACACATTTTCTGAATTATCTAGTAATCCACTGGCTAACATTTGTTCTGTAAATGGAACACAGCAAGCCTGTGCTCCATTTCACTCCTTTATAAGCCTTCAATATTTTTTACCTGCCTAATATAGGTTATTTGAAGATTCTTTAAATGGGATGGAAGAGATGGTGCTAAACCAGAAAGCAATGCTGACAGTCAACAATGGAATGTGCTCTCTGGCCAGCCTGTGCAACTTCCCATACAAACTCCTTTAAAATGAATGGAGTTTTGGATAGCTGATGATGGATTGGTCTAAGAATCTTTCAGCTTGAAAACATTTTCAATATAAATATTATATCCTGTAAATTTATCTTCCCCCCTACTTCTATGTGATCATTAGAGATAGTCGCTAACAAGCAACAGATTCTGTTGCAGATTCATATAGGAGATCAAGGGACCTAATTAAAAAGAAAGGACCTTACCATTTTAAATTGCTAAGATACTCACAATCTCATCCCGTTCCCCTCAAAAAGACTGATTCCAATTTGAGAAAAAAAAGATAGGAAATAGGATAAAAGCAGATACCAAAAAATAAAAGTGGTCTCCAAACGAGTCTGGGGGCTTTATTCCATACATGAGAATCCAGTTTGTTGTTTTCAAATTTTTATGCATTGTCTGAATGTCCAATTGGAGAACTAAGCATGAAAATTGGTGGCTACAAGCTATCAGCATGAGCTGTGTGAGAAAACATAATGTACACATATGTACACGTACAGTACTGTGTACGTATCTGCATAGTAGCTCAGTGCTTGTGAACATTTCTGAAATAATGTTCTTTGACCACACATTCAGGCTATGCAAGAATAGAAACCTGGACCTGAAAACAAAGTCCACAAAATTTCTGAGTCAGTTTGCCAAGGGAAATGGTTCTTTCCTCTGGAATAGCTATTTTCAGTCACACTGGTGTGCCAACAAATGGTCCACAGGTGAGCTGTGGGAGTTTGGGAGAGGATTGTTTATTAGTAGGGCAGTTGTAGGGGGTGAACCCCCACCAAAAGCATGGTATGCCTTTTCAGTTGTCAAAAAAATTGACGGTGTGACTTGACAATTTTAGTAACTTGCCAGCATGCCCTGAGAGAAAAAGGTTAAAAATCACAGCTCTGGGGTATTCACACTTACAAAGTGAAAAATCCGGCAAAACTCCCCTATACCCTCTTTGCATCTTCTGGGATATGAGCTGTCAAATATAGTGCTGGGATATTATCAGGCTGAACATCACACAATTCAAAAATTTTGTGAACCTGAAAAACAGTACCCTTAACAAAACAGAGGTACTGGGTGCCATGGCCCAGCACAAGCTTCTCTCCATTTAGTCCTGCAGTGCAAAATACGGTATTTACTTGAATTTAATGCACCATCTAATCTTATGCACACCCCTATTCTAATAGGCTTGAGATTTAAAAAAAAATGTTTAGTGGCAATTGAAAAGTGCAGGTGCAAAGCAGGTAGAAAATTTAATTTTACTGCATATACTAATGAGTTTTCTTCTTCTATATATATATATATATATATATATATATATATATATATATATATAAAGTCACTCACTGATTCACTGACTCATCAATGCCCAGCCAAAACCACCAGGCCTAGAGGCATGAAATTTGGGGAGGGTGTTCCTTCTGTGACTGAGGGGTGCACTTAGAACCAGTTTTCGGAAATTCCAACCAGAAGGGGATGAAATGGGATGCAATGCATTTTCCTCCCTATACTTTGCACTGAAGAATCGGTGACTGAGGGATGCTCTGCCCCAACCACTGGACCTAGAAGCATGAAATTTGGGGAGAGAGGGGTGCACTAAGAACCGGTTTTCAGAAATTCCAACCGGAAGAGGGTGAAATGGGGAGCAACACGTTATCCTTCCTATACTTTGCATTGAAGAATCGGTGACTGAGGGATGCTCTGCCCCAACCCCCAGACCTAGAAGTGTGAAATACTTAACATGGAAGACTGACCAACAGCTGGGGAGCTGAAGTAATCAATCAGAGAAGCCATAGAATCCACATAAAAACTGCCGCCTTATATAGGATTGTACAGGATTGTGATGTATAGATTTGTAATCCTAAAGTAGAGCTGCAGCCAACAGCCCAATAGGTCAACCAGTCAAAAAGGTCTGGGAACCACTGCTCTAGGGCAGCAATGTCAGCCAGTATGTCACAACAACAATGGTGTGGTGCAAATGGCCCACAGGTGCGCTATAAGAATTTGGGAGAAGATTAATAGGGCCATTGGAGAATGTGAGCCCATTACAGCTCTGCACAGTGCTTTGTCAACTGTAAAAAAAACTGATGGTTTTCCTTGATCATTTTAGTGCTTTGTCAGTGTGCCTTGAGATAAAAAGGCTGAAAAACTGCTGCTCTAGGCAGTAAATTAACAGTAGGCATTGGGAACTGGACTTTTGGAGATAGGTATTTCCTACAGTATTGAACTGATGGTGAAGTTTATTTTGTGAAGTTTAATTTTGGGGGTGAAATAATTATGGGTGTGGACCTGTGCTGGGGATGGAATCTGGCCTTCTATCTCATTTGAGTTTCACATCCCTGACCTGGAACACAGTCCCAGAAAAACTTCAGTACACTTTACCTTTTTTGTTTGTGCTTACCTTCTATGCTAGTTATGCATAACTTATCTTCAAAAAGTATTTCTCCACCTGGCATCAAGAAATCTACCCTAAAGACACTTTCATGGGATTAATACCCATTGAACACAATGGGGCTCACTTTTGAGTAGACATGGTTAGGAACATGCTATAAATCTAGCTAGAAATAGGCAAGAGCCCATTAAGCATTAGTATGATTATCCTGCTTTCATATTAGACATGCAAGAAAGCTCAGGCAAATGCTACCTATCAGTAGTGGTTCCTTCCATGTGTTCAAGATGGAAATCCATACACAACAGAAGTTAAAATTAGATTGAAAACAAACAATTGGCTAAAACAGACAGCAGGTAGAAACTGACAGTGCAATCCTAACCCGTGATTAGCTCAACACAATTTCCCATGCTGGCCTGGGTGTCGCAAAAGTGCCAAAAGGCACTTCTGCACCACTCCTGAGAGGGTTAGGCAGGTACACACACATGTGCACATCACCTCAGGAATGGGGAAATGGGCAAGTTGTGCTGGTCTAAATTGGTTTTGATTGCACCAAGATTCCCCCCCCCCCAATCTCTAAGAGAAAATTATTTTCTCCTCACACAGCGGAGAGGAAAACAAACACAAATTATAACCTTTTATTGGAAAGGAATTAGTAGGATTGTTCTCAAATCACAGAACAATGCACATCCATCTGAGGAGTACCGTTTAGACCACCTGATTATACACTTGAAGCAATTTGGAAAAAAACATTCCCCACTATAGCTTTAGTGTTCTCATGATTTAATAATATGCTTAACATGTGGGGTCTGTGATGCTCAACACTATTCCTATGTCCTACATTTCCTACCTCAATTCAGGTTTCAGCAGCAGCATTTGCTCAAACACAGCCAAAACAAAAAAGTAACGTCCAAAATCTCTGCAAAGTGCCCCATCATCTTCACTCAGCAGAACAAAGCTATGGAATTCTGGCTCTCACCATCTTACTAAAGGTCCCGGAAAACACTTAAGTGTGTTACTCTCAATGCTGAAGAACTGCAATATCCCAGCTTATCTCAGGGCAAATCCTCACCTCAGGAAGCCTATGAATTAGAACAAGCAAGTTTATTCAAGGCGTTGAAAAGCACCACCACCCCCTCTGCACAAGTTCATTATCAGTATTTCTCCCACCTCAAATAAAGACCTTAATATTAGTGAGTGAAGGAGCCACTCTTTAAAAAGCTCAAGAGAAAACACATATCTGATTCAGTTATCTGCCAGATAGAATGAGAAGCCCTGGCATGCTAAGAATAAATTGATTCCCCCTTAAGAACAGGAAGGAGACAAAGAGCAAGAAGTTGTAAAGAGAATTTAGAGCTGAGGTTTTTGCATATCTAAAAAGCAGACACATTCTAGAGGAGAAAGCAAAAAAGGAAATAACAGGACAAAGCTGGAAGCAAATGCCAAATAATTTTGAGCTGTAAGAAAATTAGATACCAGTAAGGTTTTGATACCAGTAGGGTCAGACCCCAACTGAAACAACCAAGAACAACTGGGGCTAATACGACTTTTTTTATAGCTGCCCTTCCTCTGAGAAACTTTATGTGTCACTAGCCCATGTCTTCCCCTCACAACTCCCCAAGTTTTGACTGGTCCATGGTCTCCATGATGACTATATCATCTTGGAGCCTTGGAGGCCTGGGAGACCAGAGTTTCCTGGTTTCATTCATCCACCAATCCACCTACTTATAAAACAATGCTCAGTGACTATCACAAGTATATTCTAAAAATCTTCATTTAAAAACACTCTGGCAATATCATCTCTTTCTTCCCCTCTCCCTCCCTCAGTTTTTCTATCTTTACTTTATGAAGTCATTAGCAGATTTCTACAAGATATATAAAAGCCTAAAAAGAGAATGTTAACAAGCATGGTGCAATAATGAAGCAGATATCAACACATTCTGCACTACAATCATGTTTTAATCCTTAGTGTCAAGATTTGTCATCACAGTAGATTAGTTTATGCGACTAAAGCAGAGGGATAGCAGCAAGCTAATGAACACTTATTTCTATCTTCAAATGTTTCTTATTATTTGTCATGGTAAGATCCAAGTTAAATGATAGCTGCAGCCCGCACCTCTGCTGTTTGGCCTTCTCTCCACTGGGATGTCTGCTTCTCATCGGAAAATTTCCCCTTAGAAACTCTTTACTGATACTTCACAGGATCCAGCTTCTGGAAAAATCAAATGCAAGGATAACAGGTTTGGGGAAAAAATTGTTGAAAAGTCAGAAATTTGCAAACTGTTAAAAATTTAAGGTAAAAGTAAAGGGATCTCCCACAGGTTGCCATGCTAATGATAACCAATTCTAAGGTTATCCCCATTACAAGGCCATTACAGTGCTCATCCCCATTACAAGGCCAGAGTTGGCGCTGTCCAAAGACTCATCCATGTTCATGTGGCCAGCATGAGTAAATGCCAAAGGCACATGGAACACTGTTATTTTCCCACCGAAGTGGTACTATTTATTTACCTACACCTACATGCCTTTGAACTGTTAGTTGGCAAGAGTTGTGCAAGTAAAAATTATTCTGTCTTGCAGTACTTGGATCTCAAAACTCCAACCTGCCAACCTTCAGGATGACAAGAACAGTTTTCTTAACCACTGAGTCACTGCTGCACTTTATTAAAAGTTTAGACACGTGCAAAGCTAATACAACCCAGTACCATTGATCATGAGATACTATATTAAATGTTCTTGACCTGCCCACTATATAGTGTAGTCTTTATATAAAAGTGTGTGTGTATGTGTGTGCGCATGTGCGCACACACACACACCGTATCCCACTGAGCTCATGATCAATGATATTGGGTTCTATTTGTTTACACAAGTTTAAAGTTTATACTTGTTAAAAGTTTGTTAAGCTTGTTAAAAATGCAAATGTTAAAAGATTTAGATTTGTGCAAAGCTTAGTCATGTGATTGTACCCCATCACCTGATCACTGCTCTTCATCAGAACAAAGACTGGAAAAAAGGGGGATACAGAGATACGTGATGGGGGAACACACAAAAGAGGCAACATCAGCACTACAAAACGGAAAGGTGGAGAGAAGTGCTACAGAATGTGTTGAAGAAAAAAAGGAAAACTCATTATGTCAGATTGCATTTTTTGCAGTATTCGTGCTAACAAATGCTTTATGCCAGCACAAATGAGATAAGTATGTCTGAAGTTGTTTTTGTGGCACTCCGATTGAACAGTGCTGTTTTATCATCTCAGTGGTTCGCATGTAAACTTAAATCTTCAGTGTTTTGTACTGTAATAGTTGAAGTTTTAAACTGGGCTTTCCAGACAACCTGTACCTATAGGTAGATATGAAACTGCTTCAAATGGCTTGGTTGCTCCCAGAGCACAAGAAGTTTATCACCAATGGTGCTTCAAAGAGCGCTTGCAAATATGTGTGCAGAGAGAAAAAGGGGCTAAAACTGTAAGTTCAATTTTTGATTGACAGCCCAACCACAGTAGCACTTGGGTTGCCCTATCTATCACTAGGGTAGAACAACTGCAAGATGCTCTACACTAGTTACTCTGGAAAAATGCTTATGGGCAACCTAAGACAACATAGACTGCCACAAGACAGGTGGACCTGGGCTGCCCCAGCTGGGCCAGGAAAGGCATGTTGAGGGCATGATTAGCAGTGCCTAGGGCAGAGAAGTTACTCTGTATCCAGAGCCTGTTTCCAAGGCAAAAATTCCCTCTTCCAGCTCCTCAGTTATACCACCTCAGAAGCAGGTATAGTAATGAGTAGGAGGAGTCCGTGGAGTCAGTGATAAGGCCCGAGTAATAATGGAAGTGTTGGCCAAAAATCTAAGTTCTTGGCCAGCATATCTGCAACCCCTGCCTCTCAACCTCAGGGTATGGAACTACAGCAGCCCACTAACCTGGGGTTACAGCAGACCATCCCAAGCATCCACCCTCCACTAGAGGTACTGCAGCTGTAACTGGTTGTCAGGAACCTCTGGGCTTACTGATAAGGCTTACTGATTACTTACCTTCCTTGTTCTGTGTGATCTGAGGGCATCTCCTCAAGAGCAAGCCCTCCCCAGCTGTCACTTAATTGATGCCTACATAGTATTCTCTGGAGAAATTAGGGCAGCCCAGGCTTCCTGACTCTCAGGATCCAACATAACTTTCTGATCTGGATACAGAATAGTTGGGGCAGCCCAGATAGGACTCTCCTCACTGCCCTTACTCTGGATTGTGCCCAAAGTTGAACCTTTGCTATGGAAAACAGTTCAAAGGCTTTGCTATTGAAGTTATGGTAAATAGTGCAGCCTGTCTATGTTGAAAATTTGTATATAAATTCTATTGATTGAAGCTCCACAGTGGATTTAGATGGGATTTGATTGATGACCCTGAATTTGGACAGGACAGTACTCTCATTCCTGGGATAGTCAAGACAACCAGAGGTTGGAAGTTTCAAAGAGGTCACTCCTTTGGTTGGAAATATTTTCTGCTTTTCCATTCTTCATAGAGAGCGCTTTTCCTTTTCTGCTCAAAGAGTGCTGGCTCTAGTCCAACACTCCCCATCCTTCAACTCACTTTGCTTGCAAGTGTTCCAGGTTGCTGTATAACTGACCTACATTTTACAGCCTCACCAGTATTTGAGATACAGGTTTTTCAGGGCTTGTCGCAATCCTGCACACAGTTATAAACAGATGATGAATTCCAATGATAATAAATGGGATTTTTTGCATGTGTCACTGTGGGCAGATTTATAACCACAATTTTAGTTTCTTACATGTGATAAAAACCCTGAATAGCACTGACCCTCAAATCAATAGCACTGCAGCGTGACTAGAACCTTCACCACCCCATTTGACAAGTGCATTAACATATTCTAACACATTTAGCATACCATTATTTTATTGCCCTCTTTGAAAAAATCAAAAAACAATTAGTGGACACAGCAGAGACAAGCAACAGAGTTTGAATACAAACTTGGCAGCTTTGTTTATTGGGGTGATCAATTAAATTTGAATCATAAGAACTGACCAGCTTAAACATTCTATGAATATTTCTTTATGGGCTGTTGGGTATGCTTGGAGGCTGCAGTGCCATTTCTGTGGCAGCTCAGAAGGAAGAGATAGGTTTCCACTGCCCTGATCCTCATGCTGCTTGCTCATAGAAAAGCGCATCAGAAAACCAATTGAAGGAACTCCATGGATGGTAGACCAGAAGGCAGCAGCAGATATGCATGGGCAGCAGACTACCTTCTTCAGTTTCACTCAGAGCAAGCACTTCAGTTAGCCTCATCACTAGGCCAGCTCTGAATCCCCTGGAGAATTTCCTTAATCTAACCTGATCCTGCCTCTATTGGCTTGGCTTCTGATAATTGAGGCTTAACATAACCAAATTGTGAGTTATTTAAACTAGGTAAATCAAACACCTTTACTTCTAGTTCTCAGATTTTTTTGAAAAAAAAAACCTTGTTTCAATTATTTTTCTCTCTTTAGGCATATTCAACTTTCTCACAGGACTCTGAACTGCACAAAGACATTTGGCATGTTGATGTTACCCACTCATGGGTTAAAAGTCATTATAGCATTACCTGCAGTGTTCAAAATTCTACCTTATAAGCAAGGTTGTGGTTACTGTTGAAGAATTTTGACTGGAACAGTAAAAAAGCTTTTTAAAAATCAATCCTAGCAAGACAGATTTTGTACTTGGTGACACTTAAAAGTCTTATCTAAATACATCATTCAGTTGTTAACAGGAGCTCAATCAGTCCCAATGGTGACAGAATAGACCATATTTTACTAGGCTATGGGCACAATCTAGAGTAACTACAGGGAGTCCTTCCTCCGACGTAAGAACAATTTCCTCAGGATTGCTATATGAATTTCCCATAGGTTTTCACTAGGTGGTGCCGTAACTACATCAACATAAATGTCTCTTACGTACTCCCATAGGTACTCTGGATTGTAGGGTATGTTTCGGCCTTAGAATCTATTATTCTTGGTAAAATCCTCAAAGACTCAAAAGAATTGCCACTTGGAGCCTCTCTGTTACGGTCTTCATGGCCATGGCTTAGTGGTAGATCACATGCTTTCTATGCAGGTACTAGATTCAATCCCTAACAACTGCAAGTAAAAAGACATCAGATTTTGCCTAGGAAAGACGTGTGGCTGAGACCTAGTAGCTAAAAGTCAAACTGGACAAGATGAAGCTATATGGACAAATGATCTGACAGCTTCATACAAATCAGTTGGTTAAAACATGAAGTAAATATATTGGCTTATCAATATACGTCATAATTGCTTGATATAGAGTGCCCCAATTGTTAAGACAACCAACTTCCTTCAGAAGGAATATGTTGGTTAGAAGTTTCTTATTTTATTTTTATAGAGACAATATACCTATGTGTCTCACAATATCCCCAGTTTCAGAAGGACTGATATACCCATCACTGTTAGTATATGTTAAGACTGTATACATACACATCCCTGCAAAGAGTACACCTCCAGGGACTATTGGCTATGAAAGTATGAAAGTCATTTTTCTCTGGTGCTACAAGTCTCTATGATTTTATATCTATTCTAGTTTTCCAATAAATACTTTTTAGTTGAACTTTTTAGCTGAAAAGCGGTATATAAATACTGTAAATAGATAATATTGTTTTAAAAATGATGAGAGGAAATTTTAAAGCTTTTGATAAATGACTCATTAAGGAGTCACCATTGCAATATCGGAAGTGCACTGAGAACTATGAATGCACAGAAGTTACCACAAATTGTATTAGCACATAAAACAGCAAAAATCCAGTTTCTTGCAACAGCTTATCCACTGCCTCAGATCTATGGCACAATCCTAACCAATTTTCCAACTCTGAGATAAAGACAATGCAATTCTGAGGTAAGGGAACAAAAATTACCTTATGGCACAATCCAGAAGTGCACTTGGGTTACCCTGTCTATCACTGGACTGACCCAACAGCAAGATGCTCCACCCTAATTATTCTGGAAAAGGCTTTGGGCAGCCTAAGGCAACAGAGAGCAAAATCCAGAGTAACTACAGGGAGTCCTTGCTCCAGTGTAAGAACAACTTACTCTGGATTCCAATATGAATTTCCCATAGGTTTTCACTAGGTGGTGAAGTAATTATGGGTGCGTGTAAAGTCTCTTACATGCTCCCGTAGTTACTCTGGATTTGGGGGGATAGGCTGCTGCAAGACAGGTGGACTTGGGCTGCCCTAGCTGGGCCAGCATAGGCAGTTCAGGAGGGCTATGTTGAGGGCATGTTTAGCATTGTCTAGGGCAGAGCAGTTACTCTGTATCCCAGGGAAGAAATTCCTTCTTCCAGCTGCTCAGAGTTATACCACCTCAGGAGCAGGAATAGTAATGAGTAGTCCCACAGGGGTCCATTTTAACTTTCCATTTAATTTAATGGAAAAATCCCAAGAATTTTCAAGATTACAGTTTGTTGGGGGAAAACCCCTCCAGGAACAGCTGGAAACCTAAGTGGAGATTAGGACAACTCACTCTCTCCTCGCATACAGACAGCAACTGAAAAATCTACCCCAAGCACATCCTGATTAAAGAGATATTTTAAATATTAAAACAATTGATCCCATAAAGCCAACTGGTGATGGAATATCTTAAAAAACATAATGTGCTGGATCAGACCAAGATTCACTTAACACTGATCCTGTATTCAAGACGGATGGAAAGGCAAGAGCCATTCCTTGTTGCTCATTCCTAGAGTCCAAGAAAGTGAGGTACATAATACTGAACAAATTAAGTTAGTAATAACTAGCATAGAATATTTTAAACATGGTGTAGAATTACTGTGTTGCAACTGAGCCATGCAGATCAGTCTCCGTTTACTAAACTCATGGACAAAACCTATGATGTCAGCTGATCTGTCTCCTTTTACTAAACTCATAGACAAATGAATAACTTGCACTGACACACCTAGGCCATAGGGTAACTTGTCAGTGACTTGCACTGACACACCTGGGCCATATGGTCTGCATTCAGTACAGATAAGGAAAAGGCCTGAAAACTTATTGGGCTAAATAACATTTCTGGTCCCCTTATATTCCAAGTAACACTCCAAACTGACCAAAGTGTCTACTCAGATTTGTAACAATTAATCTGCTCGTACAAGTTCAGGCAGACCTGTGTAAGGCTGACAAGCCCAGAAAGGAGGATAGGATATAGAGATCTTCCACCATACCAGTCCCTCCTCCCAGGCCCAATCCACCTGTCAGGGAGATGAGCTGCAGTTTTCTGTTTGATGCATGGAAGGGGTTAATGCTTCCATGAATTGCTACAATAAATAGCTGTACACAACCAGTTAATCAGAAGCATTTGACTAGATAAAGAGTGGGCTTGGCATTTAGAGTTACGTTGGAACACTTGGCAACTGCCAGAGGAAACTGAGGAATTGTTAGCTTATCTTGTAGAGTTTTAATGTACTGTATATTCTGAGCTCAGTAAGATATTTGTAATACTGGTATATATTTTTCTTAACTGTGTGCTGACTGTGGTGCCTTTGTGAGCCACCTATCTGGAGCGGCATCGTTTTTGGAAATCAGCGTTTTTTTAGGAAACAATAAAGGCTTCTTCTCTTTCTCTTTCTATATTGTGTGTTTGTGTGTCATGCTAAGACTGTCCAAACAGAAAGGCTAAAGGAACCCTGAAATCCACCCAAAGCACTCTGACACAACCCAACCTCTTAACCAAAACAGCCTTTCCTTACTTCTGTGTTCCCTTACCAAACCCATGTCATTCAGTGCTTTCCATGTCTCTGATGGCAATCCAAAACCCACACCAGCAGGCCAGCACAGACCTTTCTACTGACCCTGCTTACCATACAGTAGTTGTCACACCGTAGGCTTACTCTACATTTGACTAGTTATAGAGACTAGTTCTCACAATCATGCTTTATCTATCTACAGTAGTTATATACCGCATTTCAACTAAAAAGTTCACAAAGTGGTTTACAAGAAAATGAAAAAATTAAGAGCTAATTAAGAGCTAATGGGTTTCTGTCCCAAAAGGGCTCACAATCTAAAATGCAAAAAGAACATCAGCAGAAGCCACTAGAACAGACATTGCTGGGGTATGGAGAACCAGTTACTCTCCCCCCCCCCCCCACTAAATAAAAGAGGAACACCCACTTGAAAGAGTGTCTCTTGCCCAGTTAGCAGGGATAACTTTACAACATGTTTGCGACATTCTACACCAGCGGAGCAGTCACTGTGCCAGCAGAAGTCTGTCAACCAGGAATAAGATCACCCTCTTCTCCCTCTGCATTCCATCCTTGCATGGTGTTTAAAATTTAAAGGAAACGCATTCCTTGAAAGTTTAAACAACACATGGGAAAGAAGCACATTACTACCCCACCCCTCACTCCATACTCCAAAATTGGCAAAGACAGACAATTTGGAGCCCACCCACTTTTCTCTCTAATTTACTTATCAGCTCCACGCTGCTTCACTGCAACAAGAATGAAAATAGTAGAGCCTAAGTTCAGTCCTGTTTCCATATCAAGCAAAGGACTGTGAAAAAGCAAAGGCTGTCCTCCTGAAATGTAACTGCTGAAAGAGTAACTGCTTATCTGCTTAAGCACATCCCTCCCACATATCAATGGAGGGGTGCACATGTGTGCAAAAGTGACACATGGGAGGAACTGAGATTGTGCAGAAGCACACAGTACCAGGTACTAGGAGGTCTTGGGCTGGACTTACTTTGAGATATTTGTTTCTGTACGCATATAATAGAAAAATTAGTTGATTTGCCTGTTTAATTAAGTTTGTGATGTGATAAAAAATGTAGAGTAGAATAAACAGAGGTCAGTCACTTCAAATTTCCTCTTAAAATTGCAGAAAAATGCAGATCGAAACCTACCATAAGTTTACAGATAGTATATACCAAAACAAGGAACATAAAGAGTTTCAATAAAGAAACCCTTATATCATGCCTAAGACATGGTACCCCTATATGGCAGATGAATTTAAAATTAGATTAAATTACAACTAAAGCTAATGCCCTCTCCTTTTTGAAATTAAAGTCAAACTTCTTAGGAGAATAGTTGCTTCATTGGGGCACCTTACTTCATAAACAGACCTATATTCCATGAATTCGTCTAATATTTTTAAAGCCATCCATCTATAGCAGTGACAGCAAATTTAATATTGATTATGTCTTGCATAAAGAAGCTCCTTCCTAATGCAACCCTACCTAGTGCTGTTTTGAAAAACATAAATAATGTCTCTATATTTACACTACCACATCCTTTGTACTTCACATCCAGCATGTCTACTATCAGTTATCTTTTTATAATCTAAAACAATTGACTTTTACAGTTTTTTTCTCAAAACAGTTACTCTAGCTACCTGATCCTTTTAAGATGCTCTTTTGTCTCTGTACTCAGCTTTATGATATAGGCTCTTCAGAACTGCAGGTGGTTTTCTAATAGTGAATGTCTCATAGATTTATGTAAACAGTAGGACAACATTTGCAGTTTTACTCTAAATCATTTTCACAATTATCCCATGTTTGCAGCAGTGAATTCTGCAGTTTTCAATACAATCCATTCTAGAGTAAAGAATGCAGCAAAAATATAGAATCCACTCTTATAGAAACAAAACTTCCTTGTTTGTTTTGACAAGCTTCATCAACAAGTACATTACTCACTACAGCCTCTGTTATTATGAGACCATAATATAAAGCTTTCAAAAGTGACCAAATCAATTAATAGAAGTCCAAGATATTAACTATACCATAGGATGCACAAACCAAGCAATCAAATGCCAGGTGTTCCTAACAGTATCATCAGCTAGTGATACTAGTATCCAACTAATATCACCAAAGGCTTTGAATGAAGATAATGTTAATACTGACTTGCTGAATTTCCTGGAGCACAAAGATTTAATATTTGAAAAATAACATAAAATCTCAAAGTGATCTACAAAGCAAAAAGGAAGGAGAAAAATGGTTTTCCCACACTATCCCACACTATCTAAAAAAAGATACAAGGGACAAACCAGCAAAGAGCCACTGAGATGGGTAACGTGCTGGGATTAATACAGATAGTGTTCTTCACCTGCTAAATATAAGAAAATCACTAGAAGGTGTTTATCTGTCCAGTTAACAATGATATAGAATAATAAGACACTGTCTTAGATCCCTATAATGTTCTCCGGAGAATAATCACTGGAGAATAGGATGTGCCATGTAACAGTTGAAAATTGAAAGCACTAGACTGGGAACGTAGCCCAATCTAACGTCCAGAGGTATGAGTTGGAACACAAAAAGAATGAAATTCAACACTCAGGAAGTGACTATACTGATATAATCTACCTTCATTTTGGTTGTCACATTTCAAGGAGAATATGACAAATCAGAACACGCTCAAAACAATATGGGAATGAAAACTCTACAGAGCCAATTTTTAAAAACCACATAATCATATAGAATCTATCTACCTATCTACAGTATTTATATACCGCTTTTCAACTGAAAAGTTCACAAAGCGGTTTACAAGAAAATTAAAAAATTAATAGCTAATTAATAGCTAATGGGTGCCTGTCCCAAAAGGGCTCACAATCTAAAATGTAAAAAGAACACCAGCAGAAGCCACTAGAGCAGACATTGCTAGAGAAGAATTGAAGGTACAATCCTAACCATAATTTACCTGCTCCGCACTGGCTTAACCCCCACCCACAGGAGTGGCACAAAAGTACAGCACTTTTGTGACACCCCTAGGCCTTATATGACTTATATGCTGGGACTTATATGACTTATAACTGGGAGTTAGGATCACAACCCAAATGTTTTTAGAATAAGATACAGCAAGAAAGAGAACAGTGGTTTTAAGTACAAAATAAAGATGTGGATAATGCGCAGGGGAAAATCAAATTTATAGAATGGATCATTTTAAAATACAATGAAAGTATGTAATTTAAAAAGTTGGGGAAGTTATGAACTTTGTTTTCTCCATAACTGCAACTTTGACATGGTATGCAAACATAACAAAAGAGATTATAGTTCGGCAAATTCTTCACTCTATTACCCACTGTCGAAGGACACCAACCTCCTTCCACTTACTTTTCAAGGCACTCCTCTCTTTCCATAGCAAAATCATCTCTCCTTCCCATTCAAATTACTCTCTACTTGGTGTCTTGAGCCAACTGCATGACTTTTTTATGACAGTTATGCTCTCAGCATGATAAATTTCTCACAGCCATATGGGAGCCTCAGCCCAAATTGAACTATTCTATTCCATCCCAGTTTTCATGGCTTCTACCATATTTTGGAGCTGTCTGTTCATTAAGATCTACTGTTATCCCTAACAATGTCTTGAGCTGCTCTCATCTTACTTGCCTTACTTACCCCTCTCTTGTCATTTAATACTTCCTTCCATATGTCAATCCCCAATGTGGCTAAAGTACTGGTCCCGAAGCAGGAACCATTTAATGCTTGTGTCTTAAACATTTATTCAGTGCTATTAGAGTGCATTAGTGAGAACTCACACACAAAGTCCAGAGAATATTTCAAAAAGTACCAAAGGAAGGAGGAAAATCTTTAGGATACAAAAGATATTGACTTACTTTTCCCAGTCAATACATTTGATTAAAATAAATCAATATCTCAGGCATGAAGGAGTTTCTCTTTTTGTGTACCTGTAAAGGTATCTTTAAAAATACCAAAAGAAGGAGGAAAATCTTTAGGATGCACAAGGTATTGGCTTATTTTTCCCAGTCAAAACATCTTGACTAAAATAAATAAATTATCAGGCATTTGGGCGTTTACTCTTGCTTTTTGCATTCCTGTGTAGGTTCCTATGTAGGGCAAAATCCTATCCAACATTCCAGCAGTGAAACAGCTGTGCCAGTTTGCCAGCTATGCCAGTGGAGCATCTGCTTCATCCTGCAGTGGGATGACAATCATGGAAGCCTCCACAAGGTAAGGGAACATATATTTTCCCTTACATTAAGGCTGCATTTTGGTACACCAGTGCTGGAAAGTTGGAAGGATAGGGCCCTTAAAAATACCAAAAGTAGGTGGGAAATCTTTAGAATACACAATCAAAACATATTGACTAAAATCAATATTCCAGACATGGGTGTGGGGAGGATCTATGTCTTTGTGTGTTCCTGTGTAAGTGCCTTCCAGCACCCAGGCCTCTTGACCATCCTCTGAAACAGCCAAGAAGGGCTTCAGTCAGGGAAAAGGAGTGGACTAGAGCTGTACATAAGAACCTAAGTTGCACTGATGGATTGGGACAAAGCCCATCTAGTCCAGCTTGAACTTTGGGCTCTCTCAGTGGCCCAGCTGATGCCTCAGGGGACACACAAGACATCCTCCCTGCATCCCACTGCCATCTCTTACATCTGGCATTTGGTGCCTAGAGGCTTCCAAGGTGAATGGCCACGCCACAGATGGGGAGGCACCTGTCTGCTGACACACAGAGCCTGTCTACTCAGAAGCAGGACCCATCATATGCACATCATATGCCTGTCTACTCAGAAGCAGGACCCACTAGAGTCAATGGGGCTTACTCCAAGGTAAACATGGATAGGATGGCAGCTACACAGCCTGACCCTTTGCCTGTCTACTCAGAAGCAGGACCCACTAGAGTCAATGGGGCTTACTCCAAGGTAAGCATGGATAGGATGGCAGCTACACAGCCTGAGTCTACGCCTGTCTACTCAGAAGCAGGACCCATTAAAGTCAATGGGGCTTACTCCCAGGTAAGTGTGGCTAGGATGGCAGCTACACAGCCTGACCCTTTGCCTGTCTACTCAGAAGCAGGACCCATTAGAGTCAATGGGGCTTACTCCCAGGTAAGCATGGATGGGATGGCAGCTACACAGCCTGAGTCTACGCCTGTCTACTCAGAAGCAGGACCCATTAAAGTCAATGGGGCTTACTCCCCGGTAAACATGGATAGGATGGCAGCTACACAGCCTGACCCTTTGCCTGTCTACTCAGAAGCAGGACCTATTAAAGTCAATGGGGCTTACTCCCAGGTAAACATGGATAGGATGGCAGCTACACAGCCTGACCCTTTGCCTGTCTACTCAGAAGCAGGACCCATTAGAGTGAATGGGGCTTCTCCCAGGTAAGTGTGGCTAGGATGGAGCCTGCAGCTATCTATCCTTCCTGTCAGAAGGAGGCAAGGGAGAGACCCTGTCCCTGAAGGGAGCCAGGGAGAGCCTCTCACCTGAGGGAGCCCCACCTGCTCCCCGACCCGAGCCCTCCACGCCCATCACTGCAGCGCTCAAGCCTCCCCTCCCCCTCGCAGCCCAGAGTCCCCTGTGAGTGGGGGAGGCAGAGGTGGCCCCGCTCAGCCCCGCCCCTCAGTCCCTCAGGTAAGGCGCAGGCCCCGCCCCGCCCAGAGGAAGCCCCGCCCCCTCTCCCTGCACTGCAGCTCCTTCGAAGCTCCCTCACACCTCAGCCTCTCGCGCCGCAGGCTGCTCCCCCCGCCCGCCAGGGGCATCCTGGGAGCTTCGCCTAGCCTCCCCCCGCGAAGAAGGTGAAAGAACTACAACTCCCACAATGCCGCTGTGAGGGGTCCGGCCGCCGTTCCCTCACAGCCCCCTCCTCAAACGGTCCCGAGTGTGGAGCGGGGGGGGGGCCGGAGCTCGAGCGCGCTCACCTGGTCCCTGCCGCAGCCGAGGGCGGCGCATCCCCTCCCGCTGCTCGCTCTCCCTCAGTCAGTCAGTCAGTCAGCGCGGCACCGGCACCGGCCCCGTCTGGCGCCTCGGCTGTGGCTGCTCCTGCGGGGGCCGCCCGGGGACCATCCTCCCCCTCCCGCACCGGCCTCGTGATGGGTCCGCGGCAGGGAGAAGGAGGAGGAGGCGGCGGGGCTGGGACTGGATTCGCCCACAATGCACCGCGCGCAGCATCAGCAGCACCGCCAGCACCAGACCCTGACATCAGCTCAGCCTCCGCAGCAGCCCCGCCCAACGCCCTGCCCCCCAGACCCCCCCCACACGGACACCCCCACACAGCCTCCCCCAGACCCTCCTCAAGACACCATCCCTCCATTCATCTCACATATAGATTAACACACTCACGTCTACACAAACACATCTATACATTTATATATCTATCTATCTGTGTGTGTGTGTGTGTGTCTTTACAAATAAATATATAAAAATTATATATATATACACACAAATACCCATATATATGTGTACACACACATACACATATATACACATATACATATATACGTATACAGTGACGGGATTAATGAAATTTACAACCTGTTCTCTGCCCATCTGGCAGCCACTTTTAAATAGCTATTTTTAAACTTTATATGTCCTATCTCTCATTAACAACCAGTTCTATAGAGTAGGTGCGAACCTGCTGGAGCCCACCGTTGTACGTATACACACACACACACACAAACACACACACACACAAGCAAAATGTACCCAGATTGCAGGAGTAAAATTTCAAGGATATTTCAAATCCAGCACCCTGTGCAACACACCCACTGTGCAGTGCTAATTGCTTAAACTCTGAAACCCTCCACCCCCACCCCGTGCAACATACACACGTGCACCATCCCCCTGTGAAGTTCCGCCCCCTAGTGCACCCCTCAGTGCACACCACCCCCACCCCATGCACACCACCCTTATGTGCACCATCACCACCCATGCGCACCCCATGCACACCAGGCACCAAATTGGCTGAATATTAAATATAGGACAAAAACACGTTGCACCCCCTTGTACCCTCTTAAAGGGTTAAATTTCTCAAAGTAGTTTCTTGGTGGGTGCTCAATGTCACAGAAGGAACTCCCCAAATTTCATGCTTCTAGGTTCCAGGGGTTGGGCACAATTTGGATCAGACAGTCAGGGATTCTTCAATACAAAGTATAGGGAGGAAAACATGTTATACCCCTTTTCACCTCCTTCCGGTTGGAATTTCCCAAAACCAGTTCTTAGTGGATGCCTCAATTACGGAAAGAACACCATCCTCAAATTTCATGCTTCTAGGCCAAGCAGTTTTGGCTGGGCATTGATCAGTCAGTCAGTGTGTTTTCAATTTTATATACTGTATATATACAGTACAAGCAAAATATACCTGTGTTGCGAGATTATAGCACCCCTCATGCACCATCCACCCTGTATGCCATCCTCCCACTCAGTGATGGGCTTCAAAAAATTTAAGAACCGGTTCTCTGCCCATCTGGCAGCCACTTTTAAATGGCTATTTTTACACTTTATATGTCCTATCTCTTGTTAAGAACCGGTTCTATAGAGTAGGTGCGTACCTGCTAGAGCCCACCACTGCTCCCACTGCACAACACCTCCATGCGTATCATCTCCTCATGTACATCATCCCCCGTGCACAACTTCCCCCATGCGCAATACCCTCCACAAGCAACACACACACCATGCACAACACCCCTCATGCACATCTTCTTTCCATGTGCCTCATCCCCCATGCACATCATCCCACCATGTGCAACATCCCACTAAGTGCATCAACCCCTATGCGCAGCAGCCCCCATGCAAATTACTCCCATGCACAACAACCTCCTTGTGCAACATTTGCCTGCAATATCCCCCTGTGCAACACTCAACCCCCCACCTGAACAACAAGCCCCCCCAAAAAATTGTGGACACCGCTCCTACTGGGCAAGTGGAGAATTTGGGGCTGGGTGTTGATTCAGTCTTCAATGTTAAGTACAGTGCGAAAATGCATTGCAACCCTTTTCAGCCTCTTAGATTTCTAGAAATTGGTTCTTATTGGGCACTCCCATCAAGGAATACACTCCCCAAATTTCATGCTTCTAGGTCCAGGGGTTGGAGCAGAGTGTCCATCAGTCCAGGATTCTTCAATATAAAGTATAGGGAGGAAAACGCATTGCACTCCTTTTTATCACCTTCCGGTTGGGTCCCTCCCCAAATTTCACACTTGTAGGTCTGGCGTTTTTGGCTGGGCATTGATGAGTGAGTGAGTCAGTCAGTGACTTTTCAATTTTTATATATAGATATAAAATATTATCCTCTATATTGCTTTCATGTGTGAATTTAAACAGTGCTTTGGCATCCTTCAGTCTCGAAAGACTATGGTATCATGCTCTGATTGGAGGTCCTGAAACAACATCTAGTGTGACTAAAGAGGCCAATTTGAGAGTGGCAATCCCTTCCACACTGAGGACAAATAAATTCCGTCCCCTGCCCAGGCCCCAGGTTTCGCTGCTTTCAGGTCTGTCTCTTTGCTTCAGCCTGCCGAACAAGTGTCTCTTCCAGTTGGAGAAGGCCATGCTGGGTCTTTTGCCTCCATGCTGAACGATTGGAGGTCAAAGTTTCCCAGCTGTTGATGTCCATTCCCAAGGCCTTTAGATCCCTCCTGCAGATGTCTTTGTATCGCAGCTGTGGTCTCCCTCTAGGGCGCTTTCCCTGCACTAATTCTCCATATAGGAGATCTTTTGGAATCCGACCATGAGCCATTCTCACGACATGCCCAAGCCAGTGTAGACACCGCTGTTTCAGAAGTGTGAACATGCTAGAGATTCCAGCACGTTCCAAGACTGCGTCATTTGAAACTTTGACACGCCAGGTGATGTCAAGAATACGTCGGAGACAGCGCATATGGAAGGTGTTCAGCTTTCTCTCCTGCCATGCGTAAAGGGTCCAAGACTCGCTGCAGTACAAGAGTGTGCTCAGGACACAAGCTCTATAGACCTGGATCTTTGTATGTCCCGTCAGCTTCTTATTAAGCCATACTCTCTTTGTAAGCCTGGAGAACGTGGTAGCTGCTTTACCAATACGTTTATTCAGCTCAGTATCTAAAGAGAGAGTGTCGGAGATAGTTGAGCCGAGGTACACAAAGTCATGGACAACCTCCAGTTCATGTTCAGAGATTGTGATACAGGGAGGTGGATCCACACCCTGACCCATCACTTGTGTTTTCTTCAAGCTGATTGTAAGTCCAAAGTCTTGGCAGGCTTTGCTAAAACGGTCCATAAGTTGTTGAAGGTCTTCATCAGAGTGAGCAGTAACAGCAGCGTCATCAGCGAAGAGGAACTCCCGCAAGCATTTCAGCTGGACTGTGGACTTTGCTCTTAGTCTGGAAGGATTGTAGAGTTTTCCATCTGATCTGGTCCGGAGATAGATTCCGTCAGTTGCGTTTCCAAAAGCATGCTTCAGCATGACTGCAAAAAAGATCCCAAATAAAGTTGGTGCAAGGATGTGAAAGGAGTCTGATGTTAAGCCATCAAAAACTACAGTGCCCTTCATGTCCTCGTGAAAGGACCTGATGCTATTGAGGAGCTTAGGTGGGCATCCAATCTTGGGGAGGATTTTAAAAAGGCCATCCCTACTAACCAAATCAAAAGCCTTTGTAAGGTCTATGAAGGTTACAAAGAGTGGCTGTCTTTGTTCCCTACATTTCTCTTGCAACTGTGGAAGGGAAAATACCATATCAGTAAATTTTAAACTATTACATATTATTTGTTGCTGTAATTACAAGAATTCTACATGCTGCCTGTTCATGAGGAAAAAAGATGACAAGGATGATTTTTTTTTCCAGGACACAAGACTAAAATCCAGGACATGTCCTGGGGAAAATGGGCCATATGGTCACACTGACAACAGTGGCTCTGCCACAGCCCTGCCTCCAGTGACTCAGTGCCTCATAAACTCCTGTTGCCCTCTTGTCCCAGCATTCCCACATTCACATGTTGCAAGCCCCTATTGTCAGACACACACTGCAAAATCCTGACTCCAGCCATATGTGATGATCTATCTCCTGTGGGCACTGTGGGCAATACTTTGCCTGCCTGCTTGCTCTCTGCAAGCTGTACCTCCTGTCCATGTCTACTTGCAAGTAAAATACTTCCTATTTTACTTATTGTATTCAATGAGTCCATTGTATTGTATTGAAGCCTTTTGTATTCAAGTTGGCTTACTCCCAGGAAAGGATGCATTGGATTGCATTCCTATTCATGTTGCCATCCCAACAGAAATCACAATCACTTTGAAGGAAAACTCACCTTTTCAGAATTCAGATTATGAAACTGAAGGAAGCACATACCATACCAAGCAATGGATCAGTGATCCCCTTTTACATAGGCTTTAATTAAGGCGTATGCTATAGAATCCACATTTTTAGTGTCTATAGCTGAAGTGGGAATTCTAACCCCCAACAATGAATGCATGCAATTTTAAAACATCTAATTGCCTTTTCTGCAATAGACCAGGTGTTGAACAACAAAATTTCAAACCACCACCATTAAATAACAAGAGTAAAAACTGGAAAGCAATAAAACAAATTAAAGCCATTTAAAAGTGCAGGAAAATATTTTCTCTACACCTAAATGCAAATAATGAAGTCATCTGGTGGGCCTCCATGGGAAGCTAATTCCAAAATTGCTTGCCACAATGGACAACATTATGGTCCAGGCCCCAGAATGTTCATATTAAGAACTAGCGAAAAGCGTACCTGCGTTGCGGGTGTAACATTTCTCCCTATGCCATCCCCCCATGGCGCAGAAACACCCCACGTGCCACTTCCCCCATGCGCATCATCCCTCCATGTGCAACATCCCTCCATGTGCAACATCCCCTCATGCGCAACTTCCCCCATGCGCAACTTTCCCCATGCCCATCAACCCCAATGTGCAACTTTCCCCCATGCGCAACTTTCCCCATGTTCATCATGTCCCCAGCCGCATCATGTCCCCATGTGCAAATTTCCGCATGTGCAACTTCCCCCGTGCGCATTACCCCCTGTGCGCATCATCCCCCATACACAACTTCCATCCATCCGCAACTTCCACCCATGCACATCATCCCCTCATTCGCAACTTTCCCCATGTGCATCATCCGCCCATACGCAACTTTCCCCCATGCGCAACTTTCCCTCGTGCGCAACTTTACTCCATGTGCATCAACCCCCATGCGCAACTTTCCCCCATGCGCAAATTTCCCCATACGTAACTTTCCCCCATACGCATCAACCCCCACGCGCAACTTTCCCCATGCGCAACTTCCCCCCATGCGCATCATCCGCCATGCGCAACTTCCACCCATGTGCAACTTTCCCCATACGCATCAACCCCAATGTGCAACTTTCCCCCCATGTGCATCATGACCCCATGTGCATCATGTTCCCATGCGCAAATTTGCAAATTTCCCCATGTGCAAATTTCCCCATGTGCAACTTCCCCCATGCGCATTATCCCCCCATGTGCATCAACCCCCATGTGCAACTTTCCCCATGCGCATCAACCCCCATGCGCATCAACCCCCATGTGCAACTTCCCCCCATGTGCAACTTCCCCATGTGCATCATCCCCTCATGCGCAACTTTCACCCATGTGCGCATCATCTGCCACCCATGTGCAACTTTCCCCATGTGCAACTTCCACCATGTGCAACTTCTACCCATGTGCAACTTTCCCCATACGCATCAACCCCATGCGCAACTTTCCCCATGTGCATCATCCGCCCATACGCAACTTTCCCCCATGCGCAACTTTCCCTCGTGCGCAACTTTACCCCATGTGCATCAACCCCCATGCGCAACTTTCCCCCATGCGCAAATTTCCCCATACGTAACTTTCCCCCATACGCATCAACCCCCATGCGCAACTTTCCCCATGCGCAACTTCCCCCCATGCGCATCATCCGCCATGCGCAACTTCCACCCATGTGCAACTTTCCCCATACGCATCAACCCCAATGTGCAACTTTCCCCCCATGTGCATCATGACCCCATGTGCATCATGTTCCCATGCGCAAATTTGCAAATTTCCCCATGTGCAACTTCCCCCGTGCGCATTATCCCCCATGTGCATCAACCCCCATGTGCAACTTTCCCCATGAGCATCAACCCCCATGCGCAACTTCCCCCCATGTGCAACTTCCCCATGTGCATCATCCCCTCATGCGCAACTTTCCCCGTGCGCATCATCCGCCAATGCACAACTTTCCCCCATGTGCAACTTTCCCCCATGTGCAACTTTCCCCCATGCACAACTTTCCCTCATGCGCAACTTTTTCCCATGCGCATCATCCCCTCATGCGCAACTTTCCCCATGCGCATCATCCCCTCATGCGCAACTTTCCCCTATGAGCAACTTCCCCCATGTGCAACTTCCCTCCATGCTCAACTTCCACCCATGTGCAACTTTCCACATGTGCATCATCCCCTCAAGCGCAACTTTCCACATGTGCATCATCCGCTGATGCACAACTTTCTCCCATGCGCAACTTTCCTCCCATGCACAACTTTCCTCCCATACGCAGCATCCTTGCCAGCGCAACCTCTTCCTCCGAACAACATCCCCCAGTGCACCAGGGTCTGAGCACCAAATTGGCTGGATGTTGTTCAGTCTCCCACTTTAAGTATAGGAGAGAAACACGTTGCCCCCTTTTCAGCCCCTGAAGGGTTAAATGTCTCCAGATGGTTCTTGGTGGGAGTTCAGGTGACAGAAGGAACTCCCAGAATTCCATGCTTCAGGCCCAGCAGTTGGGGCGGAATGTTGATGAGTCAGCAATTCTCAATGCAAAGTATAGGGAGGAAAATGCGTTGCGCCCCTTTTCACCCCCTTCCCGTTGGAATTTCCAAAAACCGGTTCTTAGTGCACCCCTCCATCACAGAAGGAACACCCACCCCAAATTTCACGCTTCTAGGGCGGGCAGTTTTGGCATGGCGGTGGTGAGTCGGTGAGTCAGTCAGTCAGTCAGTGACTTTTCTCTTTTATATATATATAGATGAAACTGCAACCAGGTTTTTGTAGCAAATAGCTAATTTTACAGAACAGGGAGATTCAGGTATTAATGAAAGTAGAAGGGATGGGTAAATTATTCCAGACTAATACACATGATCAAATCACTGTTTATGTGTTTGGGATTCCTAAGAAAACAGAGCATCAAGAAACTAGGTTGTGATTTGCTTTTAATTACACTATACCTGGAATGTTCTTATCGCTGAATTCATTAATAAAAGACTAGAAATAAAAAATATACTCGGTATCGCAAGGCATAGTCTAATCAGAGATTTTCAAACTTCAGTTCAGTGGCCAGATGTAGCCTTGGTGAGTGTCCATCCAGTCCTCTAGCAAACCCTGTAATCCTCCAGAGGCAAGGGAAGGAACTCTGCTGTTCCCACCTCAGAAGGGTATTTTGAGGGTTGGGGAGGCTGCACACACCTCTTCTCTGCATGAATGTACTTATGAACTGGTTTGAAGATTACCCTCTCTCTCTGTGTTGGAAAAGGTTTATGAACTGACTTGAATTCATTCATTCATTAGTTTACTAATATATTCATTTATGCAAATTTATTCATTTATATTTGAAATATAAATCAATTCTTTTTTTCCCTGAATCCCAACAGTATCAGAAAGATGATGTGGCCTTCCCGCCAAAAAGTTTAGAGACCTCTGGTCTGTCAAGAGCTCATAATCCAGTTACGTTCTGAGACTATACATATAAACTTATAAGATTATATACATATAATAAGATTATATATAAAATCTTTGTGATGAATGTGTGTGCCTGCCTGCCTGCCTCTCTCTCTCTCTCTTTATATATATATGTGTGTGTGTGTGTGTGTGTGTGTGTGTATACAGATAGATAGATAGATAGATAGATAGATAGATAGATAGATAGATAGATAGATAGATATACACACACACACAAACATCTTTCATATATATACCTTTGGCCTGAACCAGCAGGGTTCTTCTTAGGCAGTACTTTTATTCTAGTACTAACATTTTCAAGTCTCCTCCTGGAATCTGTTTTCAGTGGCTAGCTTCTCCTTAAATACATGAAGGAATCAAAATCTGTCTGAGCCTCTTCAAAATGTCTCTTTCTACCATGAGTAACAACGTCTTCCTACATACTAAGCATTAAGGTTCATTTTTGAAATATTTTAAAAATGAATTTATGTAACATCTATTCATTGTACACAACATTTTTAGAACACCCACCGCCGCACCCCACACCTCACTAAAAAGGAAACCCTCCGCAAAATGATTTGATACTGTTTACTGTTTAAAAAAAATTTCTGCTGCAATTTTTTTGTGTGCTGATTATAATGCTGTGTACTACTGTTTTATAGTCCTTTATCATCTAATTGTTCTTATTGCTATTTTTATTGCTGTTGTTTCTACCAATGACATGTTCTTTTTAATTTATATTGCTTTAATATTGCCTGCTACTTCGTGATAGGTTTTTTATAAGTACAGGAAGACCTTGGATTGCAATCATTTTTCTAAGACAAGCAAACATTTCTAATAAATTTTGACAATATACAAGCAATGTCTTGTAAAACAAAACAAAAGCCCCAGCCGGGATGTGCTTGTTTCAGCGCTCCAACTATACCTGCTCAGCCTCTCCTGGAGACCAGCCTATCCATGTCTACTCTGCCTATTGCAGTGAATGGGACTCACACTCCTATGTAAGGAGGGGAATGGAAAGGCACATAAAAGACCTAGCCTTGCATGTCTACTCTCAAGTAACCCCTATTATAATCAGTTCGGCTCACTCCTGTGTAAAGGGGGCAGATTGCAGCCTGAGAGACTGAATGCAGGTTAATTTGTTTTATTTTTCTTTATATTTTGTATTTTTTATTATTTTGTATTATATTACAAAATTGTAATCATTTTTATATGAATACTGTATTTACTCGAATCTAATGTGCCATCTAATTTTAAAAATCTTGAGATGAAAAAATGTTTACTAGTGATTTTAATGTGCAGCAGCAAAGCAGGTGAAAAATTTAATTTTACTGCATATGACAATGAGTTATATGATAACAATAATATGACAGTGGGTTTATGTTATTATTTTTACCTAATTGCACTAAGTAATAAAACCCATACAAAAATGGGTTTGTTATATTTTTATTACAATATAGTAACCATCTATATTACTGACTGAACTATAGGATTACTGACCATCCTATACCTATAATCAAAATAATGTACGGTATACTTGAATCTAATGTGCCATCAAATCTAATGCACACCCTGATTTTGGAGACTAGATTCAGCTGAAATAAGTGAGCATTGGATTCTAATAAAAAGGGTATTTTGGGGTTGTGGAACAAATTGTCTAATTTTCAGTTATTTCTTATGGGAAAATTGGCTTTGATATAAAGGCGTTTTGGATTATAAGCATGCTTCTGGAATGAATTATGCTTGTAAATTAAGGTACCACTATACAGTACTGTAATTTCACTCACTCACTCACTCACTGTGAGTGAGTCGAAGCCCAAGGAGCTTACAAAATGTTAACAATGACATACTAAGGAGATTCTCAAGCAAGTGCTGGACTCCATGGAAATTGGTGCTATAGGTTCTCTCTGGCCTGGGTACCTCTTCTTCTGCCCCCAGGCCACAGAGATATAAAGCCAGTCCTGAAAGAGGGGTGATACCAACAGTCATACATATTTTATACAGTTATGTATATTTTGTTGGCTGCCTTGAGCGTCCACAACAGTGGAGGAATGATGATGGGATAATATTATAAACCAGCTGTTATGTTGTCTGAACCAAAAGCTCTGCAAGGCTAATCACTATTTTAATTCTAGGTTGGCTCAAGACCTCCTGATGAGACAAAATGCCAAATTGTGTGTCTCCCCTTCCACACCTTTGCCTGATGAACTGCCAAGCCTCTGCACCACCCACTTCTTGGACTGGAAAAAGAAGGTGTGGAGGGCAGTGGGTATAGGCTCTGAGATGTAATGTAACAAGCATATGAGGTAGGGCTGCCAATTGTCCACCCAAAAAGGGACAGTTCCAATTTTGGGGCTTTGTGTTCACATACTGGCAAGTGTGACAGAGGATCCTGTCCTGACAATTAGGCCAACCTCAAGGACTTGGTGCAATAGTTCATGAACACACTGAAATGGACTGGTGTTACATAAGGATGGAAATGAAGGCACAGACAGAAAAAAAACACAATAGTATTTATTGTAGGGAGTGTGTGGGAATGTTATGGAAAGGTCCCACAATAAGAGAGAGGGGAAATAAGAAATACTGGTACATACACTAAGTCCTTACAGTGGTGCTTGCTAAGCAGTATGAGCAACAGAGGAAATCCTAAAAAGAAGAAGGGATGCAAGAGAAGGTGAATGGGACATAAAAAAGAAAAAAGATGGGAAAATGAGGCAGATTACTCAGGGTAGGGAATAATGACTGGGATTTATATAGTTTGAGGGGAAGGACAGGAGGGATAACATGGGGGGGGGGGAGCCAGACAGAACAAAGCGGTTCAACTACAGCACAAGACTGTGGCTTAGGGGGGCATTCACTGTAGCTTGGAAATGCTACATCCATGCTACATGCATGGATTGAGCCCCTTGATGGGCCATAAAGCAATTCACTTGCAGTAAGAGAGAATGTCTCTCCCATCATACAGTTACTCCATTGATTCTATGGTTCCTCTGTCTGAGGATTGGTTGATCCAAACCCAGCTCCCATTTAGGCAGGTTGCTGGATGGAAGTCTTGCTGGATCCACTAAGGGAGTTATGAATTTCTGACGGGATAAATTCCCAGGCCTCTTTCACTACTAATAAAATTGGTAGAAATAGACTTGAGTACTAGACTCCTACATACACCAAAGGAGAATATAGAAACACAAGCCACAGAAGCTGTTCATGTTGGAGTCAATGGCCAAAGTGGCCATGGCCAAGGTCATCAGTCCACTGTTGTGGTTGATATTTGGGTTGATACAGGACTTGTAGGGCTATATAATCACAAGGTATCCATCTCTCCGTTCAGAGGAGGTGTGATGGTAGAAAGGATTCTGGAAACAACTATTAGGTAATTAGAAAGAACCTCTGGTGGTTTCCTGGATGCAAGAAAAGCAAGAGAACAGAAGAGGCTTCCCAATCGAAGGTTTCGGAGGAGGCAACTCAGTGGGGGTTGGGCCATCGTTTGTTGCACTCAGGGAGAAGGCACAAGAAAAAGGAGAAGAAAAGATAGAAGGAGAAGTAGCAGGATGCCCTTGCACCATCCTGGGTGTCTGCTGGCACAACAAGTTTGTTTGATGGAGCAACTGCAGGTAACCTTTGCACATTAGGAGGAAGAGAGTACGCACCTTGGAGGTCTATGATCAGAACTTTCATGAAGAATTTTGCCATAGACTAGAGGCCCAATCCTGAGTAACTGCGGGAAGTCCTTACTCCAGAGTAAGAACAAGTTACTCTGGATTGCAATATGAATTTCCCATAGGTTTTCTCTAAGTGGTGCAGTAACTACGGGTGCACGTAATGTCTCTTACGTGCTCCCGTAGTTACTCTGGATTGCAGGCTAAGTCTTTTGACATAGGCATAGGCTTTTGTGGGAGGAGCTAATTCCACATCATCATTTTAATCTAAGATATTCTTGTTACCATTTGGAGATGGCCTTTTCTTGTTGTGTAATGCCATAGGAAGGCTACCACTGGGGAAGTCACAATGGCTCAGAGGACTTGTGTTTTGAATAGCAAAAACTCTTGTTTCAATTTCCTGAGATGTTGGGGTGATTGAGGGACAAAAACACATTTTTGTGACCACAAATGATCCTGTTCATCTCAGACCTAGGAAGCTCCCACAGAGTGACAATGTTAATAGTTCCAACCAGGAAAACCAAGTTGTGGAAATTACTAAAGCAAGGCATCTTGGTGGCAATGTTGCTCCAACATACCAATCTTGGACTTTATTCTGTGGCATCTGATGATCTTTTGCCACCAGTTCAAGCAGGAGCAACACAAGCCTTATCTGGGTCATACATACTTCTTGATATGAATCATCATTAACTTCTAGCACATATATATTGGTCAACTTGTGGGTTAGTCTCCTCTAACTCAAGATTCGCTGCCCATTCTCTCTTTTGCTTCTGGTCCATCATCCTCTTCAAGGGAACGAAAGGATGGAGGTGAGAATTCCCCCTGTAATCTGCTACCTGAGACAACCACTTCAGTTTGCCCCATAGATGAGCCAATCCTATTTTCATTATACTGTACATTAATCATAAAAATTACAATCCTAAGGACTGGCTTGGTCCATGTTTAATTTATTTATTTAATCTATTTTTATCTTACCTTTCCCCCACTACCATGGGCACTCAAGGCAAGCTAACATCAAATATTCATAAAATTAGTTCAAAGCAATCATTCAACGTTCTAAAATTAAATCAAGGAACAGAGGATAGTATTAAAATACTACATATGTATGAAACTGAAAGAGAATAAAGCAGCAGAAAAACAGCAGCCAAAATTGTTGGACCAGCACATGAGTCCACAATTTAATGCTGATGAATATATTCAGAATATCAAGAATTCTACCACAAGCACCCCCTTTAAATGGCACACTATTCTGCATAAGGGCTGGGGCCTCCTCTGAAGTGCCCAGATTTTCTCCTTTCACTGAGCCAATTTCGAGCACAATCCTAAACATGTCTACTCAAAAGTAAGCCCCACTGTGTTCAATGGGTCTTACTCCCAGGAAAGTGTCTTTAGGATTGCAGCTGTCAGTGAAACAGGCAACAGTGGTAGGAACCCCTGGAAAAATGGTGGCAGGAATGCCCAGCGGCTGCAACAACCTTTTCTTCCTTCAGCTTTGCTGCCACCATCTTTAGGGGTGGTGCTGGAGACAAGTCTCCCAGGTTGTCCACCTGCTTGCCGAGCCACTGTGTCTTTTGCCTCCTCTCCCTTCTGGCTTTATCGCTCTGTTCTGAAACAGCAGCAGAGCTGACTGCCACAAGGGATCAATCGTACTTCCGATCTTGATATGTTTTGGAAGTTGGGTGTTGCTTCTCTTGGCTTCTTTGTTCTGGCTAACTCTGCTGTCAGTAGCAGCAGAGCCATGGCAAAGGAAAAGGTGGTAAGATGGGGCAAAATTAAGTGGCAGCAAAAGTGGCTGAAGGATGTAAGATGCCATTGGGCCTACCAACCACCCAAGGTAGCCAGTGGGCCAACTGCAAGATATGATCCATGAAAAAGCCATAATGAAGAGTAACACGGCAGGATACCAGTCCTTAGAGCTCAAAATGCCCACGCTGAGTCCGGCTGCATCTTTTAGATTACTTTATCATGATGGATCAAGACAGCAGCAGCTTCTTTTAAGCATGGTTTCACTTAATTGGCTGTAAAGTATGGGAGGCAAAGAAGCACAGATAAAGTGTGTACATAAAATCATTATGCAATTCTGGCCAAGCAATATGTTGCACACACACTGCAATGAGCTCTTGCAGGAAGTGGGAACAATGGCTTTTGTGTTCCAGTCGGTATATTGTTCCTGAACAGCTCCTTCCTTTACTCCCTATTGCACAAGCTAACTCAGATCATCCTGGAACAATATTCTATCAAATCATATTGAAACTAAGCCACTGTTTCTCAAGATAGAGCTTACTATATGTGGTCATTTTGTAACAGTTTTCAACTATCTCCTTGTTAGCTCAATACTATTAGTTTTTCTTTCCATTCAGTAAGTTACATACTCTTCAAAACTACTGGAGAGAAGCAGGATGCTGGATCTTGGACATGATCCAGAGAGCTATTCTGTTCTCATCTTTTGGCTGTACTTGTGCCCTGGAATCTTTGAAGGAGATCCTCCTGAGAGCTCTGACTCCAAAAGGGGTCATTCCTTGCCTGAAAGTCATTAGATCATATGCAGGCACAGAAGCATTTCCACTTCGTTCAATTAGCCTTGCATGTCCTAGATTCTATGAACCAAAAATGTCCTTTTAATGTCTCCACCAGCCTGTGTTTCCTTTTGGTGCTTTTGTTGTGCTGCTATTTGGGCTAGCGTAGTGGTGATTGACACAGATTCTATTGGCGTATGTTTTTATTTTGTATTTAAATTGCATTCATCTTTTGTAAGCTATTTTGAGCAGCCAACCTGGGCTTGAAAATACCCAATAAATAGGGAATAAATACAGTCTTGAATCTATAGGTACATATGTGATCACTGTGCTCCAGCCACAGTGTACTAACTGTACTAACAAAATTATTAGCTGCCCTGCTGCATTCAAAATAATGAATAGAAGGGCGTAGGATTGAGTCTGCTGGAGAGAGAAGGCCTTGATGAGTAGTATGTAGCAAAGGCAACCATAGCTGAAAGGGGGATTTCTTATGCCAAATAATCAAAAGCTTAGACAAACAAGATCAGACCATAGCTGTCTTTTTGACAGAGGCTACAATCTTAAAGACACTTTCCTGGGAGTAAAACCCATTGAACACAATGGATTTACTTTTGAGAAGACATGGTTAGGATTGTGCTCACAGGCTGCAATCCTAACCACTCTTTCCTGGGAGTAAGAACTACTGAACTCAATGAGATTTACTTCTGAGTAGACATGCTTAGGATTGCACTGTAAGTCAAAGGCCCAATTGGCCCAACTTACTTTTTAGTTATACCCTCACCTTTTGAAGCCATAGTGACTGTTTCTGGCAAGGACTGATGCTAACTTTTGAGGATTTTAAAAACTTTCTGTAATCACTCAAAGGAAAAATGATAGTCTTTTCCTTTTGTTCATGGAAAACTACTGGTTCTTGTAGGTTTAGAAGAGCTAGATATCTGCACAGCCACAACCTGCACTTCCTATGCTCCTGACTCTGGGGGCAAAAAAGAGGGGGACTCCTGGAATTCTGCACATGCCACTAGGGAAGTGACATGAAACTTGTAGCAAAAAACCCTACAACGTATCACCATGTAGGCCAGTGATTCTCAAAATTCTGTCTCCAGAGCCCATTCCAAAAAATTTCCACTGGCACTGAAAAACTGCAGAGGTGGAACAGAAAGGGAATAAAGAAGAACAGTCACAAACAGGTGAGGTTGGAGTGGCTAACTGGGCAGATGGAAGCCAGTTATGGTGTGTTTTTGAAACTACTGAAGGATTGTCAAGGAGCATAGAGAAAAGCTGTTCTAGCGATTGCATTCTACTTCTGATGGGTTCTAAGGTTTGAAAATCACCATCTGAGATCATCTGGAAAGCACCAAGAGGCTAATAATAATCTGCTCCTATGATGATACTGTAACTACTCTTGGTTGTATTACCATCTGGCATCTTGGAAAGATGAGCATATTCTGAAATGTTCTCATCACTTCTCCCTAGCTGTGGGAATCCTGAGCTTGTACTGCACTGGCATAGAATGCTGCCAGTGCCCAAAAGTAGGTTTGTGGGTGCTAGTGCTGGATCTAGCTCAGCGCCAGCTTGTATTGCACTAGTTCCAGTAAAGTCAGTGCTCCGCAGCTTGGTAGTAACACTGGACAACAAAGAGGTGAGTGGGTGAATGGAGAAGGTGTTCTGGGGTAAGAAGATGGCAGAGAAGAGGTGTGGGGGGGAGGGAGGAGGGCAGGTGGAGCTCAGTTCCATTGGATCCAGAGCTTCCTTGTCAGGCCACACATGGAGACTCTTAATTCTATGGCAATGCAGGAGACTTTGCAGAATTGAGTAGCCCCATCAAGTCCCCTTTACCCAAGGAATTGCAGGTGGTATCCTGGTAGCACTCAGCATACTGCAGCAGCCTTTTTATGCAATGGCAATCCTGGTGCTCCAGGCAGTTTAGGATTGGGCTGCCTCACCATCATAGGCCTTTACTGAGGAAAAATCTCCCATGTTCAAGTCCCTTCCTATTATATCTAAAAATTGAGGGAGAAATAAGGATAGAAAAATCACATCATGATACTAAAGAAGAAAGGCAAAAAAAATAACAAGGTGATAGACCTACATCACAGCCCTATTCCTACGAGAAAGATAGGACCAAAACTGGAAGTGGAGTCTTGCTCTCTCAGACATCTGAAAAGCATTTGACAGGCTTTTCTGTTATGAGGGACTGGATGGATCAAGGATAACTTCCTCCACTGTGGTTGAAACAAAGTATGGAAAGGTGAGGAAAGCAGAATAAGTCTCAAAAAGAATTGTACTTATGACAATAATAGAACTGTTTATTTCATAAATGGAAGTCATATAATTTTGTTCTTTCAGGATTCTTTTTTATTTTCAAGAAAAGATAAAGCATAATAATCTGAACAGATTCAGCTTCTGCACATATATATATATATATATTTATATTATATATAAGAACCCTCTAAACCCCTACATCCTGCAGAATTCCACTCTGTAGGAAAAGAAGGCAACGATTCCAATGACAAAGTAACAAAAAAGGAAAAGTTACAGAAAACTTGACTCTCAACAAGAAGGGCACATAAAGCCATGTCCATTCAGAGCACCGACAGCCCACATATCTTGGGCAGGGCACTTTGGCTTGATTTGGGACATTATGTTTTGCAGTTTAATTAACCCTCGTCTCCTAAACACAGAATAACCTTCTCTCCAGTTCAACAGAACCTTTCTCTGTGCACAAATCCAGTAGAGAGCTTTGGACAGCAATACAGTGAAAAAAGCTCCAATCCTACTTTCTAGACCTGTGCTACATAAAAAAAATGAGAATTGCCATGGCAGAATGACGCCATTAAGAGATTATTGCAACTCAGTGTGTGTGTGTGTATGGACGAGTGTGTACATGCACACACCATTACTACCCTCAATGTACCAACCACATGCAGCATCACTACTTGGAACCAAAAGTTAACTGGGCTAAAGCCAGCATCATAAGGCTCTGCTCCAATTCTCTCCTGAAATTTTTGCCATTGTCAGGCTATAAGATCAAGAAGCTTTTGCCAAGTTTGGATTCCCACAAAACAGTTGCAGTTGGGCAATATGGCATAGAACATATAGACAAAAGTGATCTTTAACCCAACAGCTTTTCACTTGCACTTGTGTATGCGTGACATGTGGCATTTCATTATCTCTTTAAGGTTGAAGCCTGCAGTGGAGCAGAGACGATGGTTAGGCCTGTATCTAGACTGGGACAAGTCTTTTTCTCCTAGAGATAATATGAAAGAAGTCTGCAAGATGACCCTCTTTTTGCCAGCAACTGATGAAGTTCACTTATAAAAAAGGGTAGGAGATCCTTTAAGTTCTACCCAAAGTTACAAGGAAGCCACCTCAAAAAAGAAAGTGCCATTTGTTGTCCACCGCCATACTTCCCACTGGACTGAAACCTAGTCTTCTCCCTGCTTTTTTGACCGTGCCAAAAGCAAAGTACATAGTGCAGTAGAAACTCTGCTGGTTTTCTCAGTGACAGTTAAGGTTCATTCCAGGCTCCTTGGTGATGAATCTGGAGAGCCAGAAGGCCAACTCTAATCATAAGCATCATCATCATCTTCAAAAAAGAAAGAATCCCTCTCCAGATTCTCTGATTCATCATCGTAGGAAACATTGTCATCATCTAGATCTTCATCATCATACTCCTCCTGCCACTCAGGAACATATTCCTCATCTTCATCATCCTCTTCTTTGCCACCATCATCCGTGTCATCAGGCGAATCAGATTGTTCATCAAAAACCAACCTCAGGAGAAACAAACCATAACAAATCAATATAAACCCTGTACATAACATTTTGTTCCTCACTAGTAGCCAAACATGTATCTCTAGGATCAGATTTCAAATTATAGCAGCCTTTTCCTTCACTCAAAGGACAAAAACACAGCAGCAAGAATGTCACACTCCTGCAGTTTGGAGGCAAGCCCATTATTAACTGTTTTCTTCAAAGCCTAAAAGCCAATTGTTAACTGTTTTTTAAGGCCTAGATAGCAATCACAACAACAGATTTTTAAAGAACGCACAGTATTTCATTACTAGACTTTCAAACACAGTGGGGGGGGAGCATTTGTGTGGAGAGACTATCTTTGGACAGCTTCCTCTTCGACCAGCCTTTAGAACCCTATATGTTAAATAGTGTGCCACACATTCAAGCCAGATACTACCTCACGGTGCTTTGACTATTACTAAGAATATACCAAAAAAAATAAAAATTCTCCTGTGCCTGCTGTGCATGTCACCTTGGAAGAAAACTCACTCTTTGTAAGCAGGAGTTGTATTAGGCACATTGGATAACTTCATATCCTGGTTTTCAGAGCCTTGTCGAGTCTGAAATCCCACACGGAAGTCCTGCCATGAAATAAGAATATTCAGAAAAGGCTGTTATCCAGACACTGGGAGCTGCTCCACACCAAGTAAGACCCTTGCTCCATCAAGCTCAGTACTATCGGCACTAACTGGCAGTCACTCCTTTGGTTTATCTCCAAGGGTGAGAGATGCCTGAATGGTCTTTTGGATTCAGTCGTCTGCTTTAGCCATCATTTTACACAGCTGCAACAATGCAAAGCCACACAAAATAACAGAGACATAAAACATAGGTTCTATGCATTTCCCCATCCTCAAGATATCCTAGACAAAAGAACTGTCCTTTAAAAAACTTAAATAAATTAAGGCTGCCTTAGCTAATTAACATTGTTCCTTTGATGCTGAACATCTGGTGCTGAAGTGACACAAATGGTTCATAAACTAGATTTATTTCTGTTCAGGATTTCAGACAGGAATTGATCTTTGCCCTACCTAAAAACAGAATCTGGAACCCTCTGCATGCACATGAGATGCTTTTTCACTGAGCTAAGGCTGATTCCATGTATACCAGATTAAATAAATGGCACTGTTGTGACGCAATTGTCTGCTGTTCTACTAAGTTAGCATTGTGCCTTTTGCAACAATACCGACAAAATATATTTCTGGCAAGAACAATTGTTACCTGAGTAGCATGCTGCAGAATTGCTAGGAGCCGTTCCTGGATCCTGCGTACCAGCTCCAGACCCGTATTAAAATGTTCTGCTTTGAGGAGCTGAATGGAGGAGGCTAGATCTTGGCATTGTAGTAATGTCTCCTCTGAAACACAAGGACCAACACAATACATCTTCCAGGATGCAGGTTCAGAGGTAGCAACCAAAGGGGAAGAGCTGAAGCAGTTACGTTTCACATGGCAGTGATGCTCACATATCACAGTATCTAACCTATCGCACTGGATTCACAGTACAAAACTTGATCATGTTTTATTTTGAATCAACCAAAAGTTAGAAAATTTCAAGCAATCTTTCAAGCTCCACGGAACTCTATTGGGAAGATCAGGGGTACTCAAGTATTTCAGTCTGGGACCCCCTTCTGAGAATGACAATCTTTCCCCTTGGAAGTGATGTCATAGCTATAAGTGACATTAAATGTGCCCATTGCCAGATTCCAAGTTGGCTGTAGCCAGCTTTTTGCAACCCCCCTGAAATGAGGTTGCAACCCCCCCCCCCAGTTTGAAGACCACTGGGGTAGGTACTAAGCAAATGGACAGGGGGGTGGAGAATGGAGGTACTGTATGTTGGAAAAGCCCCAACAGTTTGTAAAATCCAAGTGATTTCGAAGTTTAGAGGCTTTAGGGTAGTTTGCTTTTATAGATTTTGATCATCATTTGAAAGGTATAAAACATATTTTATAAAACATTATGTATATGTTTCATTACATATACAAAGACAAAGCAAAAAAGTGTGGTAAATAAAATTATTTCCCTCTTTACCCTGCTAACAGGCATCTTTCAAGTGGGAATTCATCTTTTATTTAGCAAGGGAAGAGTAAATGGCGCTCCTCACTCCAGCAGTGACTTCTCTAGTGTCTTCTGCTGGTGTTCTTTGACATCTTTTCAGATTGCGAGTCCTTTTGAGCCAGTAGTTATTTCATTTTCTCTAAAAAGTCTTTGTGAACTTTTTGTTGAAAAGCAGCATATAAATACTGTTTATCAATTGCTCTTTTGGACTGTGGATTCCACACATCCCAGGCTACTGAGATAATAAAACATATCTCAATCTGTTCCTTAAGTAATAAAAACCAAAAACACAGATATAAAATGGGAGATGCTTGGCAGCATAACATGTGAGCAGGATCTTGGAGTTGCTGTGGATCACAAGCTGAACATGAGTCAGCATTGTGATGCCTCTGCGAAAAAGGCAAATGCAATTTTAGGAGACATTAAGAGGGCTGTAGCTTACAAGTTGCAAGAAGTTATAGTTCCTCTTTATTCTGCATTGGTCAGACCTCATCTTGAGTACCTCAGTGTAATAAAGATGCAGCCAAACTGGAGAAAGTCCAGGGGAGATTGACAAGAATGATCAGTGGGATGGAAGGGAAGCCCTATGAGGAAAGGTTGGAGGAACTTGGGATGTTCAGCCTGGAGAAGAGGAGGCTGAGAGGAGACATGATTGCCCTCTTCAGATACCTGAAGGGCTGTCATAGGGAGGAAAGGGCTCATTTCTTATTGTTTGATATTTGTGTGTTGGTGTTTGTATGTCTGCAACCGTTGCCGAAGCCAAATTCCGGGTATGGAGTTCATACCTGGCCAATAAATAAATCAAATCTAATCTAATCTAACTCTGAAAACAGAACTAGAACCAATGGATACAAACTGCAAGATTCCGGTTGGATATCCGAAAAAAAATCCTGACGGTGAGGGCAATTCAGCAGTGGAAAAAAATTGCCAAGGGAAGTAGTGGACTCTTCCTCACTGGGGATTTTCAAGCAGAAGCTTGACAAGCACCTGTTGGAGATGCTTTAGGAGGATTTCCTGCTACAGGCAGGGGGTTGGACTAGGTCCCTTCCAATTCTATGATTAAGGCTAACATCAGCCCTACATAGGAAGAAATATGCCAAGAGAGGACAAGGAAGAAAGGAGAGAGATAAAGAAGTATAAAAGGAGGACGGGAACCAGGAGGAAGAGGAAGGAGAGACGAGAGGATCGAGAATGGAGAGAGACATGAAAATAAATGTACAACACAAGAGATAAGGAGAGCACACACGTTGGATGTGTTGGAGATAGGGCAAGATGGTGAAGATAGAACCAGTCTTGCAACTTAGGGTACAAAAGTGGGAAGAAGCAAGATAAACAAGGAACTCTGATGAATTGGCTGGGATCTTAAAGAGAGGGAAGAAGAGACAGAAGTAAAGAAACCAGGGGAATAGAGGGGGTGCAGAGGAGAACCTGAGATGGCAGACTGCTGGCAAAAGAAGGTGAAGGGGCTTACCAGAGGGCAAAGACAGGAAACGGAAGGAAAAAGAAGGGCCACTGAAAGAGGGAGGATACCATGGCCAAATAGTAGGCCCTTTCAAGACAGACAGACCAAACAGACTGCAAGTGGAGATCATAAAGAGGTCAGGGAGAGACCTCCAGGTAGAAGAGAATTATTCTGAAGACCTCAAAATAACAATCAACAACCTAAGACCATTTGATTTAATTGGAATAATGTCCAAGTGCATATTATGGTATAAACTTACATTTTTGAAATATATTTTGACTGTGCTGAGTAAACCATCTGGAAATGTCCAAGCCCAGTGTGTTAATTTTACCCAATTATTTAATATTATCATCAATATGGACAAACCCCAGGGTCACCGAACTAAGTTCATGGTAAAAAAAAGTTTGGGAAACACTGGTCTATACTCTGTGCTACAGCAAGAGAATCATGGCACTTCCATCAGTAATTAAAAATATTATGCACATAAGTTTTTAGAACAACATATGATGCATAGAATTGGACCAGATCCCTGATCCATCCAAAACAGTGGAAAAGAAACTTGTCTTCCTTGATCATTAGTGCTCACTATCCTCCATATTGCCAGCAGACTGAACTTTCAAGGCAGTGGATGCTATCAGCACAGTAACACAGTCTCACTTACTATTACTCACCCAGAAGAATCTGTAGGGCATTGGTATGTAACTCCAGATTCTCAGATTGCTGCTCCATAACATCCATCTTTTCAGTGTCTTGATTATAGTAGCTGTATACACAGGAGTAAGCCAGCACCTGAGAGAGGACACCATAACACCACATTTTAGGTACAAAGGAATGTTTTCTCTCTCACTTCCTCAAAATACAATTATTCAAATGCTACGCATGTTTTTAAAAAATGGGTGTGAACTGGCCAGAAAATGGCATTGCAGCAGAAGGGGAGAAAGCCAAAGCAGAAAGTTGTACCCACATTCCAGAATCCATTTCTCAAAGTTATCACTTACTTTTCGTGCTTGTTCCAGCATTTTGCAGGCATCAACAACAAATGTCAAGGTCCGAATTTGTGGCACATCACTGATAGTGGAAACCCTGTTTCGCAGATTCATGGCAAATTCCTATAACAGAATACTTCAATCTCACTCACAAGCAGAATTTCCCCTTTCTCTCCCTGGCTTACTACCTACTTCGGATAGATACCTGCCCTCACTTAAAGATAAAATCTTCATCCACCTGACCAGCTTAGCTAATTGCTCTTGCTAGACCGAAAACAACTTGGGTCATTAGTGATGTGGTGCTGATCTAGTACTTTTCAGAACTTCCTGGACTGTAAACAAATCCTGTCGTGTGTAAACATGGTCAGTCTTCAATTTACAAAAGCGGATTTTGAGATGTAATTTTCCCTTCTGCATCTCAAAATCCTAGATGAAGTTTTAACATTATGTGGCACTGAACTAAAGAATGGATTATAGCTATTAGGGTTCAACATGCTGGGAAGGAAAGTGCGGCAAGATAAAGGTTCAAGGGGGAGAGTGATCCTCACCCTTGCTTGATGATGGAAAGTACACCTTTCATTATAGTCCTGGAAACGTTTCTCTTGCCGAGCTGCTCTGCTTGCCTAAGGAACAGGAATGGGAAACTGTCATACAAAGAGCAATACCACCACTAAACTATGTACGCCCTGGAGGTCTATAAATACTTACCATAGCAGAACAGTTGTAATAATCTTTGTGGGTTGGTTTCCAAGGCTTTAGGCAACGCCAGCAAAATCCATGGTTACATTTGGCACAAGTCATACTGTGCAACACAGAAAAATTGGGAGTTAGTTTTCAACCTGGAAAACTAGGCTAGGAACTTGTCCAAAATCCACCGATTGGAACAAGAAATCAGCCATGGCAGCAGCCTTAAGTCTGTTCGGTGTCTATGATGAAGACCATAACCAATACCTTTGGGATAAAAACTTTTAAAACAATAAGACTTGCAAGGTCTTTTAGGACAAATCCTTTTAGGATTTCAAGCACAATCTGACATCTACAATAATTCTGGAATCTACTATTAGCTAAGAGGTCTGAGTGGGCACAATATGCCTACCTTCTTTCTAGTCCAGACCAGCAATTTTAAACCAGTATTGTGTCTCACAAATGCAGGTGTGCCAAGGGACATTGTGGAAGGGTAATTTCTCAGTAGGGCCACAGAGGTGAAAAATGATTTGCTAATTGTTAAAAAAAATGATGATATGCCTTGTAAATTTTAGTGCTGGCCCAGACATACTTGGCAAACCTGAGCAACTGAGCTTCTGAGCCCCTGAACATTCCTTCCCTTTGAGCTTGCATTGCACAACACTTTTTACTGATAGCATACTAGAATTTATTTTCATAGGGTAACAACCTGCTGGGATTGGTCCAATTCACCTTGTTTATATGATTGCCTAAGTCTATTCTGTCCTACTGCCTGGGCATATTATTTTCTACCAAATATTTATCACACTTTTAAAGGATTATTAATCAAGATTTATGCTTTAGGAGGTGTTTTTTAGGTATTGTGTTAAACCTTTCAGGTTAAAGTGTTCATTTAATTGTAAAACACTGTATTGTCTACACTTTCAATTGTAGCTAATTTTGATTTTTGAGGGTTTTAATATTTTAGATATCCCATTTTACTTATTTTTATAAATAAAAATGTATTTTCTGTACAACATTTTGGATACATCACAAGATAGTGACTTACAAAGGAATAAATCAAAAGGTACTCACTGAAGACAACCCTCATTTTTCTCTATTTGAGCTTGGCAGCTTGGGCAGCGCTTTGAAATGAGTTTGGCCAAGTGCTTGCTTTGGGCTTCTACAGTCATCCCTTCATAGAACCCACCATCATCCATCCACTGGGACATGTGACTACAACTAGCAGGATAATGAGCCTGAAAGGAATAAAGAGATTGATCTGTATGAAGACAAAAGCCACAGGCCTAACAGTCTTGGCAAGGAGACAGCAGTTCCTATAAGCCTCTCTCAGACTTACTTCTGGAAAATTGCAGTTGAAACATGAGATCCAAGAGCATTTTGAACAAGCTTCTCCCCAACCAAGACCTTCCTTGCAAAGAATTTGATCACAGCCCTGAGGGTTGGTGCACCAGGTCAAATTTGAGCAGCACTCAACATAACCTCTCAGAAGTGCTTTCTCATACTGCACAGAGAAAAAGAAGAAAGGTTGTTTTGAAGGTATTATGCAAGATAATCATTTATTTGCAAAACAGTAGTGAAAAATCTAACTATTACGCTCACATCAGAACTATAACAACTTAGAAATATCTATAAAAAATTCTTGAGAAACTCTCATTGCATCAAAATGTGATGGAGTGGAAGAACCATCACCTTACAAATGAAGCTCACCCTATCTTGTAGTAATGGACTTTGTTCTGTTTTAACGACTTTTTGTTATGCCTGTTTTCTCTATTTTGCAAAACAATTTTTTTTGTGTGTCTGAACAATTTTATTATGTGGGTATCATTAGCTATTGCATTATCTTCTGATTTATTGTTTGGTTTTATACAGATTGGGGCTGAAGGTTCTGTGCCTGCCCATCTGAAGATTGGCAGGTAACCCGTTTGAGACCTCATTTCCCCATCACTTAAAAATACTCAGGGTCTGAGTCAACAAGGCTTGGGAGGGGGGTTCCACAGCCTGGATGGAAACAAGAAGGATCTGTTTCATGTTACAGTATAGGTGGTTTTATTTTTTTCATTAACTCCTGAAGATGCACTTTGTGGTGACATTAAACATAATTTATTCATAATATTCATAATTCATAATTTCAGAAAATTAAAACCAAAAGTTTAGGTTTGGCAGAAATCTACTTTTAACAATAAAAATTGTAAATTCCTACTAAAATACCCACAACAGCAGAGTGGTTTAATAAAATGAGGCATTCAATATGGCCAAATGAGCAAAATCCCCAAGAAAAGATCATTCTTAAGCAACCTAAGGTTTGCATAATCTGAAAACCTTGAAATCTGAATTTATTCTGTTTATTTGGTTTTGTTTTACTACTGCATCCTAAGTTGTGCCTGCAGGGGAAAGTTCCCTGGTGGCAACTTCCCTGTCACACCTTTTTACAGCAGTCCCCTGCAGCTCCTTAACTACATTAGGCGTGGCTGGGTTTTGACTTCCACCTGATTTTGTTTTTGCTCCCTCTCTGCACCATGATGGCCAAGAGGCCTGCCCCTCCTAATATCTTCCTAGTTCTAGGTGCTGTTTGAAACCCCCCTAGTCATTTTTCCAGCTTCTTTTCTGGGGAGCATGTGACCCCCCCTGGCAAATTTTTACCACCATGGCCCCTCCTAAGCTGACTTTTGGAAGTTTCTGATTTCCTTTTATATTCATCATAAGTTATTTAGCTCTTTTTATGAATGGAAATTACAAATATTGTGGATATTGTACATATTTTGTACATAAATATGTATTTTTGCCTAGGGTTGCCAATTAGATACAGTTCAAGCATGTACTCCTGTTTGCTTTTTCTCTTGTCTTTGAAAAAAGCCATCTCAGCCTGCATTTTACTGACCATTTGCTCATGTTGTCTTCACACCTTTGATTGCTATCTATGCACATGCTAATGAACAAGTCTTCTTTGCCTTGAGGTAGGACTCTCCCATTGTTCACGGGGTTCCTGACCCTGTTGATGATATGGATGTTTCTCCTTTCCAAGGCTCTTTCCCCCTCCCCCCCCCCCACTTTGGTGAGGTGTTGGTTTCACCTTCCAGGGATAGCTGCATCTCCTGAATTTTATAGTTTGCTTTCCAGTTGATTTCAACAAGAACAGAGAACACATGCAGAGAAGTTTGGCTTGTCCAAAAAGGGCCGCATCTATGGGTTTTCTAAGCCAAATGTGCCCTCAAGGCTCTTCTTGGACAAGACTTTCAGTCACAGAACTGAACTGCTGAACTTCCCAACAGCGACTCAGAGTGACTTTACAGTGCCTATATTTCCAGTTCAGCTCATAATTAATTCTTTCTTTTTCATGAAAACATAAGGCAATGTGGAGGCGAGTATTAATTTTCAATGATTTTGGTTTTACTTGCTGTATGATTAATAAATGAGGATTTTTGAATCAGATTTTGAATATTGTCTCTTTTTACATCCTAATGAATGTCACTTAACACTTTAAGAGTGTTACAATTGAGTTAATTAGGTGCTTATGACAGTTTTCTAACAGTGGAATTTTGTGCTCAACTATGACCAGCGGTTGAGTCAAACAGGCTATCCCTACAATACAGAGTAACTACGGGAGCATGTAAGAGACATTACGTGTACCCTTAGTTACTGCACTACCTAGTGAAAACCTATGGAAAATTCATATTGCAATCCAGAGCAAATTGTTCTTACACCGGAGCAAGGACTCCACGTAGTTACTCTGGATTGCGCCCTATGCCTGACAAAGGGTTAAGAAAAAAGCCTATGAATCAAGACAATGTGTTAGGGAGAGGAAATCACTCAAATCCAGGAGGAAGAGCCTTCTTGAGTGAAGGAAGATGGGCTAAAGTGTTTCATTTTAAGAAATTCTTTGTGCAGGTGTTACCTAGGATATAACCCAATATTGTAAATGTCAAACTGCTCTGCAAATTTTATATTAGTATCTGAAAAGCAGAACTAAAAACAATGATAAATAAAAATGCAGAATATAGGATCAGTCAGTATTTCCTGCTTTGTCACTTTGAAGTAATGATCTAATTTGGAAGTTAGGAAGATCTAACTTATTCCCTACACCAAAGCAGGATCAGACACCCTCTGAGTCAAGTCCATGCAGACAAGAATGGATGACACAACAAGCAGAGAGCAGGCTCCTGCAGAAACAGTGCTTTTAGATGCCTCAAAATAAGTATATATGGATACAATCTGTGAGATAGGACTTCTCTGCTGCCCATTAAAAAAATTAACAAGCTTTGCAAATATAGATTTATAGCATGATTGGAATACACAACGTAGGGTACAGAATACATAAGCTTATGTTATGCAATGTTGACTTACAGAAAGACTCAAACTATAGGTTAAAACTAAAACTATAAAAATGACTATAAGACAAAACTATAGGTTAAGAGAAAATTATAAAGGCAAGGCTCTTATAGAGAAATTCTCTTAAAGCATCAGTAATTCATCCAGTGAATTATGATTCAAAGGATTGAATTTTGTACATTAGAACTGTTATCTCTACCTTGGCAATGACTTCCTTGGATGAAATGATGGAGCGGATGAAATCAGTAGTCGGCTGTGCAGGACAATCAGCAATGGGACATGTGCAGTTCAGAATCAGGTTTTGTTCAACTCGAGTTGTCAAGTATTCATTCCAGCAGGACTAGTAGAAAAGCACACAAATTAGGGACAAGGAAATTATTAGATTTAGTGTAGACTTTTAGCACTATGGGCAGCCCTTTTCCTAGATGCCTACATCTGCTAAAAGCTTGGTGTGGGTCAGGAGAAATCCCAATTCCAAGCAAGATACAGAATCCTGTTGCAGAGCTGAATGGCAATACAATCATTTAAACTGCAACCAGGTTTGGAGGAATACAGACTGCATGGAATACAAGCATACAAAACAGTGAACTACAAACAAGGTGGAGATGTACCATGACAATTGTTGAAAGGATATGAGAGAAAGAAAGAAGGATCCTCCCTCCGCCTGCAGGTAATTTTTCAGAATAATAAATGGAGCAACCCTCACCTTACAGCAGCAGTGCATGCAGCAGAGGCTGGGTGGATTGTCTGCTGCACTCAGCTGATTCACACACACTGGGCAATGAGTGACAGGTCCAAGAAATGGCTGGGGATTTCTCACTTGCAGCCCTGAAGAAAATAGTAGCAGCTCTGGATCTTCTGTGTAGCGCTGAATCAGGACATCCACATTCCATTTACAGTGTATAAGGAGGTGCTGAGCTATATCTGCAGATACACTTAAAGTATCTGAGACTCTCTGCACTGTCTGGTTCATCAGCACTTCCACCTCTTCTTGGCTCATTGTGCGCCCCATGGGCAACAACACGGTCTCCATCAGCACCTCCTCTGTGCCAAGGCCAAAGGTGTCCAACCTATTTGAGAAAGATAGGTTCCTTTCCCTCAGCTGACATTCTTCAAGTGGTCTTCTGCACAGAGACCACAAAGAAAAAAGCTTACCAAGAGGAGGTAGACAGGATTCCACTCCTGTCATTAAACTGATTACCTGAAAGGAGACAATTTGTTGTCTACGTCTGTACCAGAAGGATTTTTTTCCTTCTGGCAATCAGTGCTCTGAAAGATGAGCTGGGCTTGACCACGATGAGGTGTGGTGGGCTCAGTGGAGATGTATTCTAGGAGCTGGGGATTGTCCTCCTGGCGACGGATATAGCCCTGGCTCAGTAGATGGAGAATGCAGGAAAGGACATCAGTGCTACTGCAACAGAAGCTCAAGAATTTCGGAGCTGAGCTAGACTCCCATTTCTGGCAGGCATCAATCACCTGGGAATGGCAGAAAGAAAGTGAGATAACCTCTCTTTCTACCAGCTGGACTGAGTTGCAAAGTTAAAGACTGTGTACTCCATACCTTGAACACCAGGTTGTCAATGTGTATCTCTTTCTCCTCCTTCAGGATCTGGATGAGGAGACAGAAAATGATATTCCTTTTCCTCTCCAAGGCATTGCCCTCATTCTCCTCCACATTCAAGTATGTCTGTCTTGGCAATAGCCACAGGCGCTGGCCAGACAGTTGGGACAGTGCCCCCTCGTTCAGCCTCAAGGCATCTAGAACAAAAAGTCATGGGATATCATCAGACTGCCATGGACCTCTCAGGTTCAAGCAATGACTGCCTTCAGTCCACGCTTGAACTAAGAAAGGTCTAATGAATTTCATTTAACAGCAGGGCTTGGCAAACATAAATGCTCCAAGAAAGTATCTGAAGCTCAGGAATCCCAATGCATTCCAAAATCACTTTAAAGCCCACTTCCCACAATGTGGATCAAGACCTCTTCTCTCCTCCTTGCAAAGCCTTCAATCCTTACCCTGACTCTGGCTCAGGATTCCATTCTCCTTTGTCAGGGGTTTCAGAGCATGATTCAAAAGGACAGGAGACAGACCAGTGGATTGTAACAGGGTCTCCACAAATACCTCCTAGAACAGATTTAAAAAAAAACAACACACACCATCACATTACTGAATTCAGGCAGTATTCAGTGGCCAATGCAAAGGGAAGGGAAAGCAAGATAATCAGGACCTCACTGCAATTGAAGCACAGAAGAATGTACATCTGCAAGGTAGACACGTGAAGGATACAGCCCTGGTACTCAAGTTCTGCATGGCCCAACCATGTCCACTGCAAACGCCGTGGCTTTGTGTGCTCCAGCCCAAAGCGGCTCTGACCTGCAAGGGATGGAGAGGAAGATGAAGAGGATTCCACCAGCAGAATCTCAGCAAAGCCAGGCTGAGAGTCTGGACATATAAGACCTTTCCTCATGGGATAGCAGATATCTAAAGGCTGCTTTCAGGGTCATTAACCAAAAGGTAAAAAAAATTCCACTTTCTCCCCTGTATTGTGAAAGGTCATCTGTGGTGGAAGTCAAATAGATCTTGTTTTTAATTGTTCTGGCTACATCTCTAGAAATAGGCCTAGGTTACCTCCATATCCCCCATCCAGTTTATTCTCCCCTTCTATGACACGAGAAGTAATACTACTGAACCTGGATCTGTCTTAGCAATAACAAAATGTGAAGCTTCTTTCCAACTTACTCTCATGTGTTTAAACCCTACCATTAGCCTGTTCTTAGACAGATTAGCCACTAGTCTTGCTCTTAAACTCTTGCACTAAGACATGCCGCTCTCCTTACAGCAATTAGAGCACAATCCTAACCATGCCTCTCAGAACTAAGCCCCACTGCATTAAATGCATCTTACTTTGCAAGTGTCTTTAGGATTGCCACCTAAATTATCTTTCCAGAGGAAGTGAGGTGCCACTCATTACCAAAACTCTAATTCAAAGTCTACAGCTTGGGTGGTACCTTGGTACCCACAGCTAGGCCTGAAACAGATGGACTAGTAGGGACCACAACCATCCTGCCCAATTTTGGCACAAAGACAGGCCCATCCTCACTCTGGGTGTAGAAGTCTGCAAATTTGCTCAGATGCTGACTGAGAGATGATGGAAAACATCTGTCTGGCTCCTCCAGGTAGCAGAGTGGGGAGATGGTCCAGCATCGTGGAGACAAGGCCAGCACCTTCACCTCCACCTCCTTTGGGCAGGGATCCTCTTCCATGATCTGAGGGAGAACCAGACCTAGTGTCAGGAGGTGCACAGGCAGTGGAAACTGTGACAGAGGGAGACACAGGACAGCAAAGAGGCTTTGATGTCTGTGCCTACCAAAGCTCATCCTTTTGTCCTGGTAGCTTACCTCTTCTTCTTCTACCTCTTCATATTTCCCATTCTGATCAAGTTCCAGCAGATGCTGGTCTAGCTGCTGGAGTTGGAAGAGGTGAAACTGCTGCTGTTGCTCTTCCAACTCACTCAGGTTCTTCAGCATCTGTTGAGGGAAACGGTTGGGAAAGCAAAGCCCAATGTGCTCCACCACTGCACACTCCAGCCATGTCTTGCCCTGGGAAAGGAGCCGATCGCCCAAGTAGTACCTGCAGATGTATAAAGTCAGGCCAAGAATCAGGCAACCACTCAGTGCTCATTACCACATACCTCTATTACCCCTTTCACAAGAACCCAGGGTCATCTCAGGACACATGGAAGAAGAAACCTAAGGAACTTTCTAAGAGGCAGAAGTGGAAAGAATTTCAATAGTATGCTGGATGACCTCTTCTCACATCCATTTACCCCCTGAAGGTGCAGATATCACTTCTCACCTATAGAAGTGCTCAAAGGTGTTGGCCAGCTCCAAGCCTGACAAGAAAAGAATGGGCTCCAGGCTCTGCTGCAGGCGCCGCAGGGTCTCCACATTGCCTGAGTCCGCCCAGCTCTCTTGGATCCACCGGTCAATATAGCGGGCAAACTGCTCACTCACCTGAAGGTCAAAGAGTAGGAAGTGCAGAAAGTCAGGGAAATCCTCCAGAGCATAAACAAAGGAGGGAAGGAAAGCAGAAGAAATTAGATGAAATTGGCACAATTGTTCTGGGGCATACTCTACATCCAAGCCCAGCACTAGCAGAAGATGGCTGGCTGGGTCAGTAGTCATAAAAGAGATTTAGGCAGAATGCAGGATTAGTTGTGGAACTGGTTCCTGGTCAGCTCAGAAGCACAAGGGAGCCAAGACAAAGGGCAGGGCAGAGGATTCAGAGTCAATTTGGTTCATCTCAGGTCACAATGGAAATCATTTCTTGAATCTGGGAATAGACACAGTAGCCCTTACTCACATGCATGGCTGTCAGAAAAGAGAGTTGCAGGAGTGCTCCTGAGAAGCCCTGGCAGAGGGCCAGCATGAAGGACATCTGTTGTCCAAAAAGCTCCTCCATGGCAGTGCGGAGGTGCAGGTAGGTGTTGCAGTAGCGCTCCACAAAGTCAGGCTCCTGCCAAGAGGACTCCAGGAACCGTTTTACCTGGACAGAATGGCAGATCAGCAATATTTCAGGAGCAGCATTTAGAACCCATTGTCAAATGCAGTGAGGATGTCAGAACATTAATAAAGCCTAAACAAGAAGGGCTTTGCCGTCACAAGCTATGGCTGGTACTCAGTTCCAAGTCAGATGCTGGCTGGCTGGTTTTTGTGGATTACTTCAAATATTTTTGGTCCCCTTTTCCCTTTGTTCTGGTTTGTAAGCAGCCATGAAATCATCCAGGTGAGATAAAAGATGGCTCATCTGTTTCCAAATAAAGGCAAAAAGAAACTCCAGCTAAACCACATGAGTGGCAGAGAGGACTTTCACATGGAGATTCAAATTGGTCCCACATTGCTTCTTAACAGTTCCTGAAGTTATTCTCTTCAGAGGCCTTAATAACTGGGCAAAATAGGACAAGTAAGATGACCACCCACCACTCCTAAGCAATGCATCAGACTATTTAGGGCCTGTGATGGAAGAGGACAACATGAAGAGCTGAGCTTGGATCAACATGAAGATTCCACTACTGAGCAAGAGATCTCCCTCCCCCACCACATCTCACTGTTTGTTTTGTATGGCCAGATACCTGCTGCTGGACCACTCCTTTCCAGCACCGTGTGATGCCTGTCATACTGTTGGGTTTCTTGACTACTGGCTTGGTGGCTCCAGATGTCACCTCCTTGTTTTTCCCGTTCTTCCCATCTATAAAATTTCAGTTGCACAACACCATTGGCAAGAGTTTTGGGAACACACAGGAATCAAAATACATGAACAGTGTGAATGACATAGCTTCAGGGGTCTCCAAACCCTGGCCTGGGGGCCAGATGGGGCTCTTGGTGAGCCTCAACATGGCCCCTACCAAGACCCCTCTATCTGGCCCTTTGGCAAGACTTCTAAGCCACTCTAATACATTCTCATATGTAAATTTAAAATGTAAATTAGTTTTCTGGCCTCTGACACCATGTCAGAGAGATGATATGCCAAAAAGACCCTTGCCTCAGATCATTGAGAATATTACTCTGAAAAGGACCACATAGCAAAAACCATGGAATTTACCCCACACCTTCTGACCTACAGAGAATCATATCCCCACAGCAAACACAGTTCTCATTCAGTCCTATACTTTATATACAGTGGTGCCTCACATAACAAAGCTTAATTCATTCTGGAAGCATGCTTGTTATGAGAAATGCTCTTTATGTGAAGCGGATTTTCCCATAGGAAATAATGGAAACTAATTCATATAAAAATATTAACTGTATGTAAAAATGATGACAAAACACTGGAACTGAAATCAGAACACGCAGTCAATGTGAATGATCCTATGAAGTTTACTAAGGATGCAATCCAAGACACTTTCCTGGGAGTAAGACCCATTGAACATAATGAGGCTTACTTCTGGGTAGAAATGATTAGGAGCTGCAAAGACACTTTCTTCTATAATCAGACACCTTCAAAGCTCCCCACTTTTTCCTCTTCATCCTAAGCCTCTCTCTCCCCTGCTCCCCACTGGCTAGCCCTGAGCTGCTTCCCTCTTCTCCACTGCTCTTCTTTCCCTCTGCCCAGTGGACACCCAGTCACAGAAGGAACAGCGCAGAAGTGTTGCTTTCGCTCTGGGCAGGCATGCTAGGCAGCCCTGACGCTTTTAAAAAGGGCTGCCGGCCAGCGTGTCTGCCCCAACTGTCAACGATTGTGCTTGTTAAGTGAAGCAACACTTGTTATGTGAGGCAGAATCCTACAGGAAATTTTTGCTTGTTTATGTGGATCACTTGTTGAGCGAGGCACTTGTTAAGTGAGGGACCACTGTACTTTCAGCATGATCTAACTCCTATTCAGCCCTCTTCATGCCTTCCTATCCTCAAATCAGAAAAGAGCTGACAAGGTGGAAGAATAACACTCACTGGATTTAACAGGTGGCTTCAGCTCCTCAGGTTCAGAGTTGCTGGAGTCCACATGCACCAGTAAGTGACTCAAGCGCCGAACACGGGAGTTGAAGATGGTGGCCCAGCTCTTGGTACCTTGGACTGCCCCCAGGTTCTCTAAGTACTGGCTTAGGAGCCATGAAAGAGGGCTGATGCCACTGGTATCTGAAAGACCAGAAAGAAGAATAAGAAAAGCTGATTTGGGCAAGGCTGACTCACCACCAATGCCCTTGTTAGGAAGAAGAAGCTATACCTGGAGAAGTTATACTCTGCACCAAGGGGTTGATCAGGGCCTCCCAACAGGTCTTGCCCAGAGCCTGGGCAGCCTCGTCATCAGGAAGGAAGCGATCGGCAAACACCTGCTCATGACGCAATGCACTGTTCAGCCTATAATGACAAAAGACTGCAGTGTGAAATCCTGATTCAGATTAAGCAAACATTTCAGTAGCCTCTGGATATATCAGGACATCTGTATTTAGAAATGCATGCATAGGGCATGTGACACCTCAGGAAAGGAGCGTGGGCAATGAGGTGAAATAGAATAGTAATTGTTAGTTTAGGCTAAGGGAGTGGCAGTCAGGAATGTCAACCTTCCCCCTCCACAGCAAGGGGCATCTCTACTCCTAAAGCTGCATGGTCAGCTGTTTATAATTGGTGACCTAAGATCAAAGTCAAAAGTGCAAGAAAGCTCAGCCTTGCCCTCTAAACATCTGCACCCCTGCCTAGTGTGTAGATCCAAGCCAAACGTATCAGAAAAGGACTGACCTGTTGAAGAGCTGAAGGAGTTGCATCCGGTCTTCCGAGATTTCCTGGCACCAGGTGTGTGCCTTGGTAGTGTAGAAGAGGTATGTGCGCCGACACAACTGCTCCTTGAAGATGGGCCAAAAGGTAGGCTTGGGTCCCAGCACCTCAATGCCACGCACACGTGTGTCAATGCCACCCTGTGAAAGTCACAAGCCTTTCCAATAAGGCAGTTCTCTCCCATGCAGGCAATTAATTCGTTCACTGGTATTTTCCATTCCTATCAACAGCCCTTCCACATAACCATTCTAAATGTGTTGAAATCATATTTTGGCCACAGCATTTCTTAGTTTTAGCAATTAGGACTCAATATTCTACCCACATACAACTGAAGTGCAGCATGCATAGTACACTTTGCAATGATCTTTTCAAGGATTTCTGATAGCTTTTGCATGTACTTGGCATAAGGAGAGTCCCTGCCCTTCAAACAAACAAAAATTTTATGGCATGTTTGAGTTGGTATATAACTGAGCAGGGAAAGATTGCATTTGCATCTTATTTCAAACAGTACCCTCGTGGTGTCCTGTAATACTCATATAACTACGTTCTGTACCACCGCTACAATGGCAATAATACTATTATCTGGACAAAGTAACATAAAATATGATGCTCATATTAACTAACAGAAAACACAATACTCCTGAAATAACAATGTCTTAAGGGAAGATGCATGGCAGGGGCGTACTGACAGCATTGCACTCCATGGTACGCATGACATGATGTCATTACATCCTGATGCCATCAAGCACATGGACCCTTCACAGCCAGCCAGAGAAACCCTCTGGCCAGCTGTGAGGAGCGCATGCCGCACTGAAGCTGTGCATGTGTCCTACTGAGCCAGTCAGGGAGCATTCTTTGGCTGGCACTGAAGGGCACATGCATGGCTCAGCTGGAACAACGTGTGTGCCCTTCTGAGCCAGCCAGGGAGTGTTCCCCAGCTGGCATAGAAGGGTACTGGGATGGGGGAAGTGCTAGGTGGGTGGGATCACTTGTGCCCACCAGCACATATGCACCCATTGCACAAGACACCTCGTGCAACACTGTTCAACATATATCCCGTCTATTAGTATATAGATTTGAATTCCACCTTTTTGTTGCTGGAGCTCACATTGCAAGGCAGCTCACAATTCAAGATTTAAAATGTATAATATATATAAAAATGTCAAATCCCTATCTACAAATCCTTCATCCCTACCTGCTGACAACGTTTGATTTTGATCTGTATGATGGGCCAGAAGCGGCTTGTGTTCTCCAGAAGAATCACCCTGCTGGCTGAAGGAAGGACATTCACCTTTTTGGGAGAAAGAAAGAACAGCCAAAGTCTCGCCACTGCAGAAAAATGCTAATTTATGGAAAATAGCAATGACACAGGGAAGCCTGTGGAAGCATTTTAAAGATTGTTAAGTCTCCAGTAAGTGCACAAGATATTGCCAAAAACATGATCAACAACTGTACTCAAGAGTCAGAAAGTGCTAAATTGACCTACAGTATGTAAAACATTAAGCTGGGCATTATCTTAGTAACATGGTAGGGAATCTTCAAATGTGAAGATTTGGATTCCTGAAGCTCATGGACAAGAACAAACTGGCCAGCCCTTAAGAAGTTTCAGCACTCACAGTATTGAGCTCGGTAGTGATGCTAGATGTGTTCTCCCCTCCCATGACCACAATCCGAGCTGGCATGTAGCTGGAATCTTCACTGGCAACTAGCAAAGTCATCTGCCTGCAGGAGGAGAGAAACAGAGCCTTCAGGCTTTGAGTCAAGACTTTGCTGCAATCTTACCATCCTCACAAACCAGAAAAAACACCATCTGCCTTAATAGCAGAATTTCACACATGCCTGGCTCAAATAAAAAAGCCACAATCCTAGTCATAGTAACCCATGTTACTTCCAGAGTGGACTATTTTATTGCACCCCTACATAAAGACCACCCTGAAATGTTAACTAGTACAGAATACTGGAGCCTGGTTACTGACTGAAGTAGTGGTAAGGTGGAACCTAATTATCAGAGTCAGTACAAATGGCTGAGTTGCTAACTATTTTTAGCTAGGCAATATGTATGTTTTGGTGAGGACCTTTTCTTACCAGATGCAGCAATGTGCTACGTTAGGAGGAGCTGAAGGGATCAGATTGTTTTCTCATTAGGCTGGAGGAAAACAGCCTCATGTGTTAGTGTGTGTGAGAGTATAAAAGGGAGAGACTTGTGTGTAAGAGGGAGGAAGGGGGGAAGGAGTGCATGAGTGTAAGATGGAAGGAAGAAGTAAGCAGCAAGACCTCAGGGGGAAAGCAAGGCGACCCTGCATGATCCCTTCAGCTCCTCAGAATGCTGCAAGTTGCTGCATCCAGTAAAAAAGTTCCTTTTCCCCTCCCCCTAATACACATTATTTCATACAGCGCATGTCTTGCTATCAGTGACCATGTCCAGAATGAATTCCTGTGTATAAATAGGCTTGACCTATATCACATTATCCCTACAATACACAAGTTCCCAATTTGTTTCCAGTCAAAATTAAAATGCTGGTTATTTCTTTTAAAGCTCTAATTACTTTAGATACTTTAAGGACCAAAACATCTCATACAAGCCTTCCTGCTTAGATCTTTAACAGAAAGCTTGTTCTATGCAAGAAATAGATAAAAGCATGCACAAGGACAGCTATAACGGTGATGACAACAACCCTTCGGAATTCCCTCCTGGCAAAGCCCATAAAATCCCACTCTGCCTTTCTTTTTGTGCACTGTGAAAACTTGGCTGCATTTTTTTATTTTGGTATTTGATTTTTATTGGTGCTGATATTTAACAGACTTATTGCTTAATTGGGATTGCCAGATTATTTTCCGACTGAAGGTGTATGCTTTATTTTGTTGGTTTTATTTTTGGCTTAAGTTTCTTGATAGTTTCCTGCTGTAGTTTACCTTTTGTTGTGCACCACCTTTGGCTGCCCCTTTGATAGGGATGATAGGCTATGAATGTTTTTAAATTTTAAAAGCATACAATTCTCATCTCTGTCTGCAGATAACTACTCACAACTGTTAGCTGAGCCTGACCTTTTCCCAAAGAGTCCAACTCCACCTTCAACTCAAATTCCATCTATTCTTCCAAATACTGCTGCCTGAGAAAGAATAAGCTCCACCTTTTTCAGAGATTTCTGATTGATTCCCACCTGATTACTACTCCACGGTGCATGTAAACATTGATGTAGTGGGATCCGGTGCTGCCGTTTGATTCCCAGTATGTCTTTGGATTTTTGTCAGTCAATTTGCTGGCCCGATGTGGGTTGGAGGAAACTTCTACCCTCTCCCAACATTTGTCTTCCTTAACTTCCACATTGGATCCTATGTTTAAAAAAACAGAGTTGAGGAGAACCAGGGCCAACTAAAGTTTGTGAGAATGAGCTCTCCACCTCTCCCCCTTCCTCACCCTGACAAAGATTGCGCAGGAATACGTCAAAGAAGGGGATGTTGATTGCCTGGTGGCTCCGTCTGTGTTCCTCTATCTGACCCAGAACCATCTGTAAAAATACGGGAGGGTAAAAAAACAAGGCTATGACCAAAACAGTGGACATTATTAGAGGAGCCAAGAACTTCTGATCCCACTTCCAGTAATCCAAACTGACAAAGAGATGCTCAGATTTTACTAAGTCTCTTTCTGTGAGCAGGTACCATCTGCAAATCCAATCAGTCAGTGCATCTTAGTGAAGGGAGAACAGAATCTTCCCATGTTCACAGAGAACCACTTTTGCCATGCTGATTCTTATCTCCTTGCAGCAGGCTGATACAGATACACCGGCCAAGCTGTTGTTACACAGTGCCCTACTTATTTGGCTGACCATGCAAAACTACTCTCAGTGAGTGAATGCAATCCTAATTTTTTTTTAAAAAAAGCTTTAAGCTCCTACAAGAAGGCTAATAGGGAGGATTCCATTCTAGGAGTTCCATAGTAGTGGTGCTTCTAGAGAAAAAGCACCAGTCAAGCCTCAAAGACTATTGGCACCTCAGGAGAGTTCCTGCAGATGAGCGATGGGGTCATTTCATCTGGAAGGAGGACTTCTTGAAGATACCTCCATTTTAGGCTTAAAAGACAACATTTTGAATTTGGCTCAGAAATGAATTCAACAAGTCAGTGCACACAGAAGATAGCAGTCCAACCAAATTAAACTGTCTCACCCCATCACTACACAGACCACCTCATTAAATACTACCTGTAGCTTCCAGATTTGCTTCAGAGCCAAACTTACTTCAGAGCCAGTAATCAAGCCTTAATGTTACCAGCGCATGGACCACTACAATCAGGTCTGAACATTTCAGACAAGGTCACAGCTGGCAAATAAGTCAGTTTAAAGCAGAAACACCTTTGACCTCTGCTGCCACCTAAGCTTCTAGGAGCAGCATGAATCCAGAAGTACCCTCCAGCTGTAGACCTGTTCCCAGAGAAATGCTACCTCATTCATAAATAGCTCTAGACCCCATACTTGTGTCATAGAACTAACCAAGAGAAACTCTTTTTTGTCTAGATTTTATTTCAATTTCAGTCTCGCAGATTCCAGATATTGGTCAAGGCGCAGTGGTGGGCTTCAGGGGGTTCTCACAGGTTCTATAGAACACTTTGATAATGAGTGGCTGGTTCTGAGAACCGGTTACTAATGGGACACAGAACCTGTTGTTAATTTATTTGAATCTCACCACTGATCAAGGGCTTCTTCAGCTGTACAAGTATTAGATTTCATCAAGCTGAGTATCATCTGAATATTTATGACAGTCAACTCCCAAATCCTCCATGATCTCCCACAATAGGTTTCTTGTAACTTGGCCAAGGTGACCCATGCCCTAGTAACATTCAGATTAAAGAACTACAATGCATTCTACATGGGATTGCCTCTGAAGATTATTTTAGTACTACCTGTGGATCAAGAGTCAATTTGTGGTGGGCCTCAAAAAGGTTTTGTAGAGTCCACTACAAATCATATTTAAAAACTGCTTTTCTACTGTTATAGACAGGTATTCATGCAAGCAATCATTCCATTTTTCAGTACCAGAATCAAATCCCTACAGATACTGAGGCACAACCTTATTCCATTAAGTGCAACAGAGGAGCAAGAAACCTGGAAGTGGGTCTTTAAACCTATTTTCCAGAACAGAACCATAGTGGATAACAAGGGACACCTGTATTATGATTTTCTCTAGAATGCTGTAAATCAGTGGTACTCAAAAGTGGGGGTGAAGATCCCCCTTGGGGGTCAGGGCGATTGCAAAAGGGTGGAATTTGCCATCTTGGAATCTGGTACTGGGCTTTTCTGAGAGCAATTTGACTTACTTCTGAGTAGATATGGAGGAGCTCTGGCACCACAGTGATATCACATACCATTAAGTTTGACAGGAGATCCTGGGGTGAAATGTCTGAGTACCACTACTAGAAATCATACATGAATCCACTTTCAGACTTTTGTCTGGCCTGAAGTCCCTAATTGTACATCTTGCTCTCTGGTTCAACCTTCTCAGTTTACCAGAATGACTGTAAATGTTATGGGGACAGTACTTGAACGGCATTTCTACAGAGTCTAGCAAATGTCTATACAAGCATACTAAATATAAGCCTGGGGAGCACAAGACTTTGAATATTATTTATTAATAATTTATTATTAATTAGTGAAAAGCACGGTGCATCAATTCCCCATGCACAACACCCCCCATGCACATCAGTCCCCCATGAGCAACATTCCCCATGTGCATCAACCCCCATGCGCAATATCCCCCCAATGAGACTCAACCCCCATGCACATCATCTTCCCATGCAAAATTCCCCCATGCGCAACTGCCCCATGCACAGCATTCTCCTCAGTGCAACCCCTCCCTCCGAACAACATCCCCCGCAGTGCAGCAGGCACCGAGCACCAAATTGGCTGGAGGTTGGTCAGTCTTCCATGTTAAGTATAGGACAAAAACACATTGCACCCCTTTTCAGCCCCTTAAGGGTTAAATTTCTCAACATCGGTTCTTGGTGGGAGTTCATGTGACAGAAGGAACACTCTCCCCAAATTTCATGCTTCTAGGTCTGGGGGTTGGGGCAAAGCATCTCTCAATCACTGATTCTTCAATGCAAAGTATAGGGAAGAAAACACGTTGCACCCCTTTTCACCCCCTTCCGGTTGGAATTTCCGAAAACCGGTTCTTAGTGCACCCCCCAGTCACAGAAGGAATACCCACCCCAAATTTCACACTTCGGTTTTGGCTGGGTGTTGATGAGTGAGTGAGTAAGTGACTTCTCATTTTCATTTATATAGAAGATCATGTTAATAAAATTCTTTCTAGATCTTTCTGTCTCTCCCTTTTTGGTCTAGTGTGTCATGACAGATTGTCACTTTAAGAAGTGGGTCTCAGTGCTAAAACATTTGGGAAACACTGCTATAGGCATTTGCCCCAAGAGGAGCTTAACTCATATGCAGAACAAAAATCACCACCCAGCAGCACATCCCAAATTTGCAGATTCACCCACCAACCTTAAGATGACATACAATTCCTTTTCCCTAACCCCAAGCTTCACAACCCTAAATCTACTACAAATGTGCAGCAATTCACCTGGATGCAGCCAGCCAAAATGCTGGTTGTCATCTTCTTATAAAGGCTTGCATACTTCTCACAGTCAGTGATTATATCACGCAGCTCTGTCACTAGCAAGAGATTGGAGTTGTGCTTGTCCATAGCTTTGGTCAGAGCCTCCTTTGTGCCAACACGGCACATCACAACAGCACAGTCTTTGTTGGTGGTAGCCAGACGATGCAAGAAACGGATGAACTCTTGCACAACCTACAGAAAGAGATGCAGCAATGATCAGTTGGCAGCATACAGACCTCAGATCTTCCCTGACCCTCTTTATACAACAAAGCACCCTAGAAAATCCACAGCCAATGGATTTATTCAGCTCCTTATGCTTTCAAACTTTTAAGCCACACTTCAATTAGATCCTCACCTCACGCTCATTGCTGTGGGCACTCATGGAGGCCAGACAGGGCTCGATGCACTCATGCCAGGGTAGCACATCATCTTGGGAACTGTCCAAAAATCTATTTAAAATCCTGAGGCAAAGAGAAAAGAATTAGGCAAGATGCAGTCCAATTCTATTTGAACTCCAATAAAACTGCAACACTGACTGTAATAGATTAAGAAGCTCAGGGCACAATCCTAGCCAATTTTCCAGGTCTGGTGTAAGGGCAATACAACTCCAAGGTAAGGGAACAAACATTGCCTTACCTTGAGGAGGCCTCCATGACTGCCCCCCCCAACTTCAGGATATAGCACATCCCTCATTGGCATAGTTATGCCAGTGCTGGAAAGTTGGTTAGGATTATGCCCTCCGCCTCTGAGTCCACTCCACTTCTAGTTATCCATTTTGTCTTGAAGCAGGACCATTTTTTTCCATTAAGACATTTGGTAATCTTTTGGTAATCAAAGATATTCTCACAAGTCATGTTCAAAAAATTCCAACTCCTACCAAAAATATTACCAAAAAATAATCTTTTCAAACAATCTCAGATTTATAGAAACTGCTCGCATGGTTTTGGCTGCAACCACAACTATACAATACACCCCAATCTCTGCCTTGTGACTCTAAATCATATAACAGCTTATCAACACAACTGATCTGTGAATTTACAGACAGTAAAATTGAAAGTAGCTTCATCTTGAAAATATTGATCTGGGAGAAGAATCTCAAAATTTTGACAAAACTCTGTACTTCAGCTCTCCCATATAAACATCTACAAACATACCTGGCATATGTTGCACTTATCTGGATCTGGACTACGCAAATTATATGGCCTAACCGAGACTTGTGGTGTTACAGGAAGTCTCAGTCTCTTTTTTAGCAGGTATTTCCCCATCACCGTGATGGGATATTTGTTTCTGATGAATAAGGTCAGTAAACAGCCTATCCCTCAAATCCAGAGTAACTAGGGGAGCACATAAGAGACTTTACGTGCACCTGTAGTTACTGCACCACTTAGTGAAAACCTATGGGAAATACATATTGGAATCCAGAGTAAGTTGTTCTTACATTGGAACAAGGACTCCCCGTAGTTACTCTGGATTTTGCCCTATGTCTTATTGAACACAATGAGATTACTTCTGTGTAAAGTAAATAACACAATTATCAAACAACGCCAGTTATTTCCCATTGCATGGAAAATACAACCTAAAATGTCTACTACCCTTGAATTTCCTTTCTAAGCTCCTTTACTCTCCAGAAAAGATACTCTACTTTGACAAACCATTATGCAAGAGATGTTGTTGATTCTGCATCCAATATACCAGAGGTATCAAACAAAAGGCCTGAGGGTTGGATGCAGCCATCATGATAATTGAGCTTCCCCAATTGAGCTGGGAGAAAGAGAAACTGGGAGAAGGAGATGGAAGGAGGCCTCAGATGGCAAGCAATACTATGGATTAATGGACGACAGGAAGGAAGGAGACACTGCTGAGATGAGCCCAATTATTATGCAGTCTGGCCTTTCAGCAGCACTACTTCAGCCAAGGTTTCATCTGTCATTTTAAAGATCTCCTCTCTGCTGTTGAGCTGTGAAAGCAGTAGAAGCAACACTGCTAAAAAATTGGTCCATGCAGTAATTGGGCTGTCCCATATCTTGAAAATATTATCAAGATTCACGTATTTTCTCTTTTATAATTTGCAGCTATGCAAGAAAAAAGTGTTTATTTTTGGCCATCATCTGCTTAATGATGTCACTACTAGACTTCAGCAAGTGCCGTGAAAGCTATTCTGCTTACATGAAATGGGTTTGACATCCCTGCAATATGCAATGATGCTCTTCTAAAGCATTATTCCATGCTAGCAATAACTTATTCCTGTATCCGCTTATTTCAACCATCACTTCAATACTTGCAACTTTTCACTATTGTCATCCACTTCAATCATAGCCATGCCCCTCTTATCTTCACCTCACCTCAGCATTCCCAACTGCACAGTCTTTTCAGGTCCCAGCTGTTCTAGCGTTTTCAACAGCAGCAAGAAATGCTCATGATCTGGCAAGAGATCAGCGCCATTTCCTTCACCGCAGACACCTTCATCGCAAAGGCAATGCTCCAATGCCAGTACCACCTCCTTTGATAAGCTGGTTTCATGGAGGCTGTTCAGCAGAGTTGGTACATCCATGTCCTTGAGCTCAAAAGAGGTCTCAGAGTCTAGAGAGTTTAAAAAGTATAGGGAGAAAGCAGGATCCTTTCTGAATCAAAACAGAACTCCCACACATTGGCTATGCAAGGACCTTGAGGATCAGGAGAAAAAAGGTCACAGGAACATGACATTTTTACATCTCTCAGCCTCTTAAAGAAAAGTGAAAATCAATCCTCATCAGCAGTTCTCTGGGAAAAGGAGAATTATGGGTGAGAGGCAAAGGGTAAAGTGCTCTATAAGGATAATGGTACAAAGTACAGTAAAACCTTGGATTGAGAGTAATTTAGATTGAGAATGTTTTGCAAGACAAGCAAACATCTATCTATATGTATAAAAGAGAAAAGTCAAAAGTCAATGACTGACACATCAACGCCCAGCCAAAACCTCCGGGTCTAGAAGCGTGAAATTTGCAGTGGGTGTTCTTTCTGTGACAGAAGGGTGCACTAAGAACCAGTTTTCAGAAATTCCAACCGGAAGGGGGTGAAATGGGGCGCAACACATTTTCCTCCCTATACTTTGCATTGAAGAATTGGTGACTGAGGGATGCTCCGCCCCAACCCCCGGAACCCCTGTAAATTCGGGGAAGGTGATCCTTCTGTCACGTGAACACCCACCAAGAACTGATGTGGAGAAATTTAACCCTTAAGGGGCTGAAAAGGGGTGCAACATGTTTTTGTCCTATACTTAACATGGAAGACTGACCAACCTCCAGCCAATTTGGTGCTCGGTGCCTGCTGCACTGTGGGGGATGTAGTTCGGAGGGAGGGGTTGCACTGAGGAGAATGCTGTGCATGGGGCAGTTGCGCATGGGGGAATTTTGCATGGGAAGATGATGTGCATGGGGGTTGAGTCTCATTGGGGGGATATTGCGCATGGGGGTTGATGCACATGGGGAATGTTGCTCAGTGCCTGGTACACTGGGGGGATGTTGTTCAGAGAAAGAGGTTGCACTGGGGAGGATGGTGCGCATGGGGGGGTTGCTCATGGGTGGTTGATGTGCATGGGGGTTGAGTCTCATTGGGGGGGGATGTTGCACATGGGGGGGTTGATGCACATGGGAGGTTGATGCACATGGGGGAATGAACATGGGGAATGTTGCGCATGGGGGAATGATGAGCATGGGGGATTGATGTGCTCAGGGTGGATGATGCACATATGATGGATGAACATGGAGATATTGCACATGGGGGTGGATGCGCATGGGGGTTGATTTGCATGGGGGATTGATGCACAGTTGGGGGATGGCATACAGGGTAATTTTACTCCCACAACGCGGGTAATGCTTTTTGCTAGTTTCTAATAAAACTTGATATGTATAAAGTATATCATTTTACTTGATATACAAGTGATGTCTTGATAAACAAGCAAAAATGTAGAACCAGGAGGGATACGGCTGGTTTAGGCACTCCGCGAGCACCGGCGTAGCTCCTCCTGAGAGACCAACCTATTCATGTCTATGGGGCTGATCTATTAATAAGTAAGCCTATGACAGTCAACGGAGCTCACTCGTATGGTAAGGAAGGCAATGGAAGTGAGCCTAAGACCTCTAGCCTTGCACGTCTACTCTAAATAATAATTTCCATTATTTCTTATAGGAAAAATTGCTTCGATATACAAACTTTTATTACAAGCATGATTTTGGAATGATTTATGTTTGTAAACCAAGGTACCACTATAATTTTGATCAATACTCTGTCTCACCACCCATTTGCTTATTCCTCCTTATTTTTGAACTCTTCTAAACACACATATCCCAGAAACTTTTGTACTGGATCAGCAGCCTAAACACTGCTGGGACATGCTCCTGCATTCATCTTCATGTTTTGTTTGAAACCACTTTGTGCTGGATGCGGATTCAGGTCTTTCTTACCAAGATTGGTATGTGCCAACCAACTGGACAGCCAAACCATTCTAGGTAAAGTGGTGGAATGGAATGGCGAGGTGGGTTCAACTGTATGATCACATCAAACTTAGGTTATTTAAATTTAAACACAGGAATATTTATGTGCATTTTCTGCCTGGTCTGTTACGAAACCCACTGCTAGTTCACAGACAGTCCACTCACTTAAAAACAGGGGACATCTCTGGGACAATGGAAATAGCTGTATTAAGTTATGTGTTCCTAGGTAGATGCATTTAGGGCAGTAGTCTTTAAAGTGGGGGATGGGATCCCTTTGGGGGATCACAACTTCATTTGGGGAGGTCGTGAAAAGCTGTGTCCAGCCATCTTGGAATCTGGGATTGGGCACCCTTAATGTCACTTGCAGCCATGACATCATTTTCGGGGGGGTGGGGGAGCCTGGACAGATTGTCATTCTCAGAAGGGGGTCCCAGTTTGTAATGCTTGAGTACCACTGATTTAGGGAGAGACTGAAATGGAGCAAAACATTCTGCACTTACATAAGTGCAGAGAAGGACAGAGGATTAGGAACACTGAAATAATCTATACCTGGATTCTCTTGACTCAATGGCAACTTATGCTCAAGCAGACGGTTGAGCACTATCCGAGCCAGCATCTCGTTGGAGCTCTGGCCTGTGCGGCAGCAACTCTGCAAGACTGAATGGAGGTCACAGTTTCCCAGTTGCTCTGCCAGACCTTTGTGGTTGTTGATCAGCATGTTCAATACCAAGAGTCCATTTTGCACTGCTGATGAGGCCCTGAGATAAGATGTGAAGGGGAAAAAAAGGTGACTGCCTGGCTGAAATCAGGATCAGCTATGTCATAGAAGGCCTAAACATAGGCATGAAGGAACACTTGAGCAGCATTTTCCAGCACCAGAGAGACTAATTCAAGGATGCCAGCTAAGGAGAAAATTGCTCCACCACAAAACTCATAGTTTAGCCTTCAACAAAATTATTTCTTAATAATCTACCTTACAAGATTGTTGGGAAAATAAATTGTGGGGTGGGAAAGAGTGGTGTATGCAAACCAAAGGTCCTTGGAGGAAAGGCAAGTTATAAATATGATAGAAGCGACACCAACTTAAGAGATTGACACATTAACTCTGTGTTTCAGGAAGAAAAAGTGAAAAGCTACAATTCCAAACTTTTTCCCCATGTAAAGTCTCTTTACTCCAGTTCAACAAAAACAAGTTATCTCTCAACAGTACTTCCCAAAGACTAGGCTCATCTTAGCCTGGCATGTTAGCTGTCTAGCCAAGACTCCCCCTGGATCTTACCCAGGTGTATCCAACATCTTTTCAATAGCAGTACGGATGGCACAGAGCAAGTTGTCAGAGTCCTTGCTGGAAGCTGAACCAATACTGGCAAAGATCTCCCGCATCATCTGGGCGTCCAAGTGGTTCAGAGGGTAGAACTTCCCGCTAGTACCCAGTAGCTCACAGTTCCCAGCACCCACTAGTACTTTCAGTGCCTAGATGGACAAAACAGGAACTGAATCAAATGGACAAACATGCACAAAACGTCCCTTTGCAACAATCCAATTAAGGCCATCACACTATGGCCCTTTAAACTGTTGCCAACCTCACAACAGCCCTAGATTCAAATACTCCCCATTCCCTCCACTGATTGAAGTGCTCCCATCCATGAATCATAAACTTCCATGTCACACCTTTGACTTTCACTAATCCTTTCCTGACTAACAGCCAGTTCACACATATTGAGTTTCCTACACAAAGTGAACCCTCAAATTAATAATGGGAGAAGCAGTGTCCATACCAGTTAGATCAAATGGCATCTGAATCAATAAATAATGCATGTGCAAAAGGTATATAGTTTTTAATGAAGCAGAAAACCTACGTTGTTGCCAAAGTCCATAAAATTGAAGATTTATACAGAGACAGAGTGGTGCCTCACATAAACAGCTTAATTAGTTCCGGAGGCATGCTCTTTAAGTGAAAAGCTCATTAAGTGAAGCAGATTTTTCCATTGGAAATAACGGAAACTCAGATGATTGGTTCCACAACCCCCAAAATAATTCATATAAAAATATTAACTGGATGTAAAAATTATGACAAAACACAGGAATTGAATTCAAAACATGCATACAATGTGCATGATCCTATGAAGTCTACTTAGGCTGCAATCCTAAAGATGCTTTCCTGGAAGTAAGCCCCATTTAACACAACAGGGCTTACTTCTGAGAAGACATGATTAGGAGGCTGCAATCAAAGATACTTTCCTGGGAGGTTTACCTAGGCTGCTGCTGGAGGTTCAAAGTGGTTGGTGGGGGCACTTTGGGGCAATTAGAGGCAGCTTTCTCTGGCACCCCCAGGCAACTGCACCCAAGTTGGGGGCAGTTAGAGACAGCGGCACTGGCCGGCAGCCCTTTTAAAGAGCCTCCATGCGGAGTGTCAGGGCTGCATATCACGTATGCACATAGCACGCTTGCTTGTTAAGTGAAGCGGAACTTGTTATGTGAACCAAGATTTCTTGGAAATTTTTGCTCGTTATGAGAAACGCTTGTTAAGTGAGGTTCTTGTTAAGTGAGGTACCACTGTATGTCCTAATTATTTTTGATGGTGAACAGGCAAGATTCCCACACAAGACTCATGTAAAAATTATTTGGGGAAGCTGCTCCAATGTTCTTCCAGTCTCATGTACCACAATCTTCTAGAACAGTGATTTTCAACCTTTTTCATCTCACGGCACACTTAACAAGGCACTGAAATTGTCAAGACACACCATCAGTTGTTTTTACCATTGACAAGGCACACCAGACTGTTCAAATCCCCCAGTTTTCTTATTAATGAATGTCAGTCTCTAAATTCCCATGGCACACCTGAGGACTATTCACAGCACACCAGTGTGACACAGCACAATGGTTGAAAATCACTGTTCTAGAACATTCTGAACGGTGGACAACAGAAAACTAATGAAAGTAACATAGAAAAAAACAGAGTCCACCACTCTGAATGTCTAAAAAAGCAGAATATATGGAATGGAAAAGAATTTCTCTCAAGTGTACCATTCCCAAACCAATGCAATAGATAAATACCCATATCTCAAATCCTGCCCCATTCCTCCCTACCGTCGTGTCCCACTTACTGCCAAGCCAGCCTGCTGCACCAAAGCTGATGTGGGGTATTCCTGCATACAGCCTAATACGGCACGCACCCCGCCTTCTGTTGCAAATAGAACTCGCCAATCATACTTGGCCATGAAGACATAAAGCAGCCGCAATGCCATCACCACTAGCAGCTTCTCTTTCACTTGGTTGCTCAGCAGCTCCACCAGCATCTTCACCATCTTCTCTCTAAGGATGACACACAGGCCTGTTATCTTGTATACGTGATTCCTTAAAGCTGGGAGGAAGCCATGTTCTATGCCTCTGGACAAAACCTGTGATGCAGCTGGCCATCAATCCCCAATAGAGCCAAGACTGAGCAGCCTGAGGCCAGCTCAATATATGGCTAAAAGATGATCCAAATCCACAAGACTGCATATACAAAACACACATACAAAAATGAACTTTATACTAAAACCCAAAACCAATTCATCATTCCAGTTTTCTATTTCTCTATCCATAAAGCTTCTGATAAAGTTACCACATTCCTTTGTTTAAAAGCAAGTAAGTATGTTTTAGAGCACATCTCAAACTTATATAATGCATTTATACCCTGCTCTTTCCTCCACACCGAGTGGCTAATTAAATATACAAGTCATAAGATACAAAAACAAACTTAACAGTCAACAATAAAATCATCAAAAATAACAGTTAGGGGAAAAGAACAACAAAATAGCAAAAGGGAGCAATACGCTGTGAAACAGGCAATAAAAGCAGCAGTAAAACACATTAATAAAACACAACTTTAATAATTAAATTAATAATTTAATATACAACTGATTTTGTCACTAAATAGGAGTAAAAACACAAACAACCACAATCATAATGCAACTGAATCAAAGACCTTTTCCCCTGCCAGAAAACATTAAAACATCATTAAAACATTAAAGGGATTAGAGCACAATGCTGAGTTTGGCACATAAGCTGATTGCCAGTGCACAATGTTGCAAACATATCATATGGCACATTTATTCATAATCATATGGCACAATCATATGTGCCATATGGCACAATCATTTATTCACAATCATATGGCACAATCATAAGGCACATTTATTTATTTATTCCACCTTTCTTTTTGAGACCCACTAGTCCAGTACTAGACCAGTCAGCCAGTGCAGGCTGACACTGGCCTAGCACTGGTGGGAAACAGATTCACCATCTCTCTGTAGTCATCTGGACTGTTGGGCAGTGGAGAGTTGGGTATGGGTACAGGGGGAGGCATGGTGAGGAGAGGGAGCCATGCTTTGAGGAGGGTGGGACAGGTGGAGCTCAGCTCTGTCAGATCCAGAGCACTGCATCAGGCCTTGAGATTTGACACAGAAGCTTTTGATTCTGTGCCAACCCAAGGGTTGCCATTCTTTACCGAGAGGATAGGAATGAACATTATCTTCTACAAGGAGCCGCTTGCAGCTTCCTGATGTGCTTTAGATACTGCAGCAGCCATTTTGGCACCGCAGCATTCCCAGCACTCCAGGAAGCTTAGGATTGAGCTCTTAGGGCAAAATCCAGAGCAGTTACGGGTCCACGCAGTTATGTCACCTTCATGGGTCCATGCAGTTACCTGTGGTCCACGCAGTTAAGTCTCATCTTATGGAAAGTCACTTTAACTACTCCATCACAAAAGGCTTAATTTGACTTTGAGATATGGGCCTTAGTTCTTAAAAGTTCCACAACTGCAACATTACTGGTATGTGCAAGAACTAAAGTGGTACCTTGGTTTAAGAGTGACTTGATTTAAGAGCAAATTTTTCTCAGAAATTTTGATTTGGTTTAAGAGCATGGTCTTGGTTTAAGAGCATTTCTGAAGAAGTTTGGAACAGGCTTCCACGTCCAGGGAGCTCACAGAGGGGTCTGGGGGGGCTAGCTTGAGCTGGTGTCTGGCTCTGGGCAAAGTTTGGAACAGAACTCCATGATAACTCTCAGGGGGGAATTGGGGGGAGCAGCCAGAGCCGGGTGTGTGTGTGGCAGTGTGGAAGGTATGCCTTGTTAAGGTTACAATGCTGCTCTCCATCAGCAGCATGGGAATGTTAAAGTTTGCACAAAGACAAACTGGCTGGAAGGAACCCAGCTACGTTTATGCACATGTGCGTAAGTATGTTTTAGAGTATGTTTTGAGTAAGGTAAGTATGTTTTAGAGTACATCTCAAACTTATGTAATGCATTCCAATGAGTCCATGGACAGCAGTGACTCCGTTAGTGATAGTGAAATTAATCATCCCTCCTCTCTCGTTTCCCTTACACTAACCATGAAGGTTTTCAAAGGTTCAATACAGTTCAGTATTTTCTTTATTACAGTGTTCTGCATTATACTAAAGTGCTTTGTAATCATTTTTATATACAGTAAATACTTTTATATAAATATTTTGAATCAACCAATATTTCCTATGGAAAAATCCGCTTTGGATTACAAGCATGCTTCAAGAATGAATGATGCTCGTAAACCACAGCACCACTGTACTTCTATCTGCCACCTCTGACTTCCAATAAATACAGCACACACAGAAGGGTTGTCTCTGAAAATTTCAGGGTGTGGATTAGCATACATGGGCAGTCCCTCAAGTACTATAATACTAAGAAATAAAGAGCTTTAACGTTCATAACCAGAACCCTGAATTGGGCCTTAAACAACCAGCAGCAGTCTGATAGACTCTTAACTGCTGAGCCCCATAACCAAGTGAACTGCAGTATGTTGCACTACCGTTGTACCCTAGCATCCATAGGGGTTGCGATCCCATACCATCATTGCCCCATTCATAACAAATTGATAGTTTAGCATCTGCATCATATATTTCTGAACAAAGGGGACCTGTAGTTTGTCTAGTCTTAATTTTAGCTTGCTAACCCTTATAAAGTTCCCAACCACCACCAGACAGTGTCTGGATTTCAACAATTCCCTCCCTTCAGTAACAAATGGGAAGGACAGAGCTTAGCAATGTTATCAGCCTTTGATGTCTAAAAGAGCAGGGGTCCTCAACCCCCGGTCTGCGGCCCAGTGCCAGTCTACACCAGGGAAGGCAAGGGCCAAGGCTATGCTCAGCCCTAGCTTGACCCCAACTAAGCAGGCGCAGCGTTCCCTCTAGCTGGGGAGAACTGTGCAGGCGTGGCCTGGCACTCAGCTGCGCCTGCACGGTTCTCTCTGGCTGGAAGGAACCCAGCTGCGTTTATGCACAGTTCCAGAACTGCACATGTGCATCCTCCAGGGCCGTGTTCCTCAGAACATTGAGAACCATTGAAATAGAGGGTTTGATAGCTGCTTGTACTTAATGTTTTTAAATAATTTTTAATGCTGTTGCTGTATGAATTTACTGTCTAATTTATTGTTTATTTAATGTATTTTTACATTAATTAATTTATTTAATATTTATTTAATTTATTTATTTATTTAATTTATTTAATTAGTTAATTTATTTGTATGTTTTATTTAATTTATTATTTAAATGTATTTTTATGTTTTTATGTATTAAAATTTTTGTATGTTCATTGCTGTACCTTGGGTACTCTCTGAGGAAACTGGCGGGGGGGGGGGAGGAATTCAGAAATATTTATTATTGAATAAAATATTAAATGGCATCCCAATGCAAAGAAAGTGGAAAGGAAACCCACCAGGAAGTGTCCATGCCAAATGGATGCAATCCTATCCTGATCTCCCTAGGAAAAGCCTCTATTTACTATAATGGCACTGACTTCTGGGTAGACAGGCACTGGATTGAGCTCTTAATCTTCTCCATATCCAAATAACCATTCAATTGCCCAGCAGTAAATACTAGGTCAAATATTTGCCCTGGCACATGTCAAAGCATAAAGAAAGGCTTGAGATTGTCATGCAGCCATGAAAACCCAAGACACAAAATTTTTGCCAGGTATCTCTTTACTGGTCCACCCACTGGAAACTACTATGATTCTAAAGTACAGTGATAAAACTGAAAAATGCCTGCCAGGAGGCATTACCCCGGGCAAGAAAAATAAACTAACCTGATTGTAGGGCCACCATCTACTTTGATGACTTGTCTCTCTGGACCAGCTTCCTCTTCCAAAATTTTAGTAATGAATCTGAGGCCAGCCATTTGCATCGCAACCTCAGAACTAGATTTTTGGATGACCTCCACAACATCTGCCAGTTTTTCCAAGCAGTTCCTCTTCCCTGTTACCTTCAGGCTTGAGAAGGCTGAACAAGATTAGAAGACAGATCAGTATTAACAGCATTCTAGCCATCCACCCATTTCAATACTGTAATGGAAATGTGTAAGATCACTCAAGGAGATAGGGTATGGTTTCAACAGTCGCCCCTTGCTCAGGCAAACAAGCAAGGGATTGCAGCCAGTTGGAAACAACAAGGCTCTCAGGGATAAAAGCAGCACCTGGAGGAAGGAAAAGAATGTGGTTGTAGAAGAAAGGAGTTGGGAGAGATTGAGAGTAAAAGAAAGGAGTATTGAGGAGAAAGGAATGATTGATGTTTGATTAATGGATTATGGGACTAATGGAATGGCTGATTAACTACTGGACCTGCTGACTGACCAATGGACTGACTAACTTGTTCTGACAGACAGATGTTCTCTGCTGTAACAGAGACTGCTGGAGAATTGTGTATGCCACACCCAAGACCTGCTGAGAATCAAGATGTTACTACAGCAGCTGGAGAAGTTGCTGGCAGAAGGGAGGAAAGAAGACCTCTTCTCGTTGAACACATAAGCTACTCTGGTGGTGGGTTCAGCAGTTCAGTAGTGTAGTATTAGGGCCACTGATGGGGAAAGGGGACTTAGGCTGAAATCCTAAAGACACTTTCCTGGGAGTAAGACCCATTGAACACAATAGGGCTTACTTTTGAGTAGATATGATTAGGATTGTGCTCTAATTCGCTTAAAGTAGGCTTAAGTGCTCTAGGCAAGGCTTGAATCAGGAATTTGGCAATGCTGCCTGACACTGACCTTTGGCTTTTTCATCCAGCGTGTCTGGGAAGGAAAGTCCTTCCACTTTGAGGAGCTCATTAATCAGCTGTGTGTCAGTTTTCTCTGCCATGGATGGAGCTGAGGAAGGCACTACTGCAGAGCTGGACTCTTTTTTAAGCTTTTTGGATGCCATGGTTTCAGGAAGGCCATTTCCCTCCACAGAGTTTGTGTCCACATTTATGCAGTTCTGTTCAGCCTTTCCTTTTCTGAAGGAATACTTGAGGTAGACATGGGAGCTCTGGAGGTCACTTCGGGTACAGCCCTGGCACTGTTTGTTCAGGAGTTGTAGAATCTCCCGAGCCAACTGTACCGACACAGACAGCTGGATCAGGCTATCCTCATTCAGGTCTGAAAGCTTGAAATACAAGAGACAGATCAGACAGTTCAGTTCAACCTCCTCTGTAATAATTACACGTCAAAAGTTCAGCAATAGGCTTCAAAGGGAAGGAGAAGTTTGGAGAATTTTGGTAGCCCACTCGTCCAAGAGAACTAGTCATATGGGTAAAATTAGTAAACTGCTTGAATTCCAATTCTCTTTGGAAAAGTTCTATCCTGAATAAGCCCCCTTCCTCAGTAATTGTACATATCATGAACAACTGTTGAGTAGAAAACATATGCCAAAGCTTTGGGTATCTTTCATTCCATACTGTATCATTTTATTATTTTTTAAATGATATTAAAAAGTAAATATTTACTTACAATATTTAATTATTTACTTATTTAATAATAGGCAACTTCTTCAGTGTTTGTACCAGATGGTGATGGTGTCTTCTTGTTGTGGATTGGAATTTCATCCAATCCACAATGGATGCGACATGGATAAATCTGGCCAGCCTGTCACAAGGGCCCGTTGCCAGGATGTTGCCTTTCCCACCAAAGTGGTACCTATTTATCTACTTGCATTTGCATGCTTTCAAACTGCTAGGGTTGGATGAAGCTGGTCTAAGGATGGGAGCTCACCTCATCTGGCAGTACTCGGGTCTTGAACTGCTGATCTGCTGAGCAGAATTCCAGTCAAGCAGTGTTCTAACCCCAGCGTTCTAACTACTGAGCCACTGCAGCCCTCATTTACATATAATTATATTACTATAATATACAATAACTACAAGAATAATGTTATTATACTTATATTTACTTATAATATTAAAGATTTTTTAAAAAGTAAACAATTGAAAAAATATTGGATAAGCAGTACCAAAGTACTTTAGAACAAATAGTACTGAAAGGCACAAAAGACAACAGTTTCAAGTTACCAGATCACACACTGGGTACAGTGATATGGCAAGCGGAAACTGTCACATGTTAATTTCCTTCCTCTCATACCACACTTGTCCCACTTACCTGTTCTTTATGGTTCTGCTGGATGTACTGACCAACTTCTTGCTGTTCATGCTGCTCTAACTTCTTAATAAAGAAGAGCAGCTCCCACCACTCAGCCCGGCTCAGGATCCCACAATTTTCATTCCTTTGATCTGTCAGATATGGCAGGGAGTACAGACCCCCAAGTGGTTTGCAGTAGAATGTCTGGGTAACTGCATGGAGAAAAGCAATACATTTTCTATATCCTCTTGACAAACAAAGTAAATAAGGGCCAAATCCAATAGGTCTTCACCAGTGGTGCCTCAGCCTGCCATGGGTACTAGGTATTGTAAACATGCTCTAAAGCACTTTTATGGCACTGGGAGAGTTAAGGAGCATTGGTGCTGAAACCAGTACCAGTTGGCACTGAGCTCAGCACCCTGAGGTGGATGCTGCACAACCAGTGGAAGCAAGTACAACTGCCATGCAGATGTGTGGCCTTTAGGGGCAGGGGAAGGAAGTAGCATGGGGAGATGAGACTGTTAGAGGTCTCCTCCACCATTCCTGTTCTCTGTCTCAGGCTGACAAGCCCAAAACAGTTTCACAAGTCTGGGCTGGCAAAATAGCCAGCGCAGACTTCAGAAGCCCTATTGCAGGGTCCTTACCACCAAGAGACCTCCAGCAGCTTCCCTTCATTTGGAGGACACAGCAGTAGCCATGTTGGCCCCGTTGTTGTTCCTCCAGGTACTGGGAAGCTTAGTACTGGGATGTAATATGGTTCATTTGGTGACTATGTGGACATAGTAGCCACCTGTTCATGACCTCATCCAGCATTCTTCTAGCAATAGGGAACCAAGCAATGGACATGGGGAAGGAGACAACAATAAATGCAACAGTGTGAATACTAGACATGGATGAGCAGCAGAACAAACAAATACAGGGGGCCCCTGAACTTGCAGTTTCACTTATCAGTAGATTGGGTCTGTGACCTCCTCCATGTGTACCCACTAGTGGCAAGGTGAACTGAGCTCTCCTTGCCTCTTTAGTACCCCAGAGAGGCTGCATGCCTCCTCAAAATGACTCTTAAGAAGGGGGAAAAGTGAATTCAGTTTTGTAAAGTGTTCAAAAGGACAAAGCATCCCAGCTGTATATTCACAAACTATCTCTGCCAATTGTCATGAACTGACAGGCGCCAGTCATGAATCACCACTCCCAAACTTCATACAGTTTACTCCCTTTTTGGTTCCATCCAGTCAACAGCCCTTAATTTTTTTGGCAAGTTATGATCTGCCAGTACATAGCCTCAAATTCCCAAGCATCTGGCTTCCGTCCTCACAAGCATATGGTCATCAGTTACTTCCATTCGGTTCAGTGCAGTACTCTCCACACTAGCACTGAAAATCTCAGTTTTATTTTACTAAAGGGGCAGCTCTTTGACTTCAACTATCCCAAGCAGTTTCACATTTCCCAGCAACTTTGGATCTTACAAGGAAAGACTTTTTTAACTCAATACAATCCAGATCTTTTTTCTAGGGCATCTTATTTCAAAGCATAGCATTCCCTCATTCTTCATCCCATATTTTCCCACTCACTGCTCTGAAAGGATGTAAAAGGATGAGAAGGAGGGAAACCCACCTCTGTGGCAATCACTATTCAATTTTCTGCAGTGATACATATATGCAGCGCAAGCAAGAATTTCTGTGGGGTACTACACAAAATGCTGGTTACCATGTTCTTATCCCATGTTTAATGGAAGACAGACATCACACATTTTTTAGGAAATCTCATCCCTGCTAATCTCTCTTCTCCAAAATTAGCCCATAAGAAATTATTCTTGAGATTGAAGTAAAAAACATGATTGGGCAACACATTGGGAGAACAAAAGACATCCCCATGAAATGCCCTAACTCAAAGTTAATAGATTTTATAAGTCTCTGAAGCGAAACAAGAGAAAACACAGACTTTTCTGATATCTTCAGAAAGGCTGGTAATTCCTACTTGCAATTTCACACTTCCCTGCAACAGTTTGTCGAACCTATTCCATTGGAAGAAAAACCTCTGGGAAATCTATAACCTGAAAATGCCTTCACTCTGCCACTAGTAGTAATTATATACAATACACTAGTGATTCTCAAACATTTCAGCCTGGGATCCCCCTCTCAGGATGACTGTCTGGGAACCTCAGGAAGTGAAGCCATGGCTGGAAGTGATATCACTGTGATCCCTGAGCTCCTCCATGTCTACTTGGCTCCTCTATGTCTATTCCCACTGTATTCAATGGAAAAATAGAAAATGTTGTAGAAGGAAAATGTAATACATTTCCTGATTCTCCATTTCACAGATCACATTCCAAATACCAAATGATTAATTTTCCTTCTAATAATTCCTCTGTGTATGGTACATACCTTAAACCAGATATCATACTACCTGTGATATGAAAGCAAAAGCAGCAAAAAATTACATAAAAATTAGTGTTATAACTGTGACATCACAATCCTAACCCCTATAGTTAGGCTTGCACAAGTCCCAACTACCTCACCTGTAGGTAGTTTCAAGTTCTCAGTTAGATTGGATACTTTTTCTTGGGCAGCCTCCTCTTCAGGCTGATCTCCAGGACCAGTAATCTCTATCATGTGCCAGTGAACCCAATAGGTGCGGCCTGTAGATTGCCACAAAACCTATACATGGCAAACAGAATATATTGTTAGAATTAAGATCTATCCAAATCTTATGTCACACAACGACAGATAGAATATTCTAACTTATAATCAAAAAAAGAAACTTGACAGAAGCACATGCAATATGCAGCAAGAGTAATATACAGAAAAAATTGAAAAATTGTTTTTTCAATGATGAACCAAATTTTAGGTTAGGTTATGGAAATACTGTCAATTTATGTACTTATTTTGTCCACAATACATTAAAGTTGTTTTCATATAGCACTGGGACTTGGGACAGATATTGAGTTTTAAAGGCAAAACAAAAAATGTTTTAGCACTTGTGCAACTTGTTTGCATATGCTCATCTTAACACGAAAAAACAGACACAGGGCATAATACAAACCAGTACCGTATGCCAGCTACACTCACTTGCACTGTTTTCCAAGTGTTCCAAATGTGATATAAAGCATGTTGGTGACACCTTGGAAGTTGGGGATGCCAGTGGGAGGAAGTGCACTGACTTCCCGTTGCCAGATCCAGCACAAAAATGTATCAAAAAGCATTTCAACACTGGGTGTAGCAACCTTTTTATCCTAGTATTATTACTAAGAGTGGAAAGGAGAATGAAGAATTCTGCAGAGGTTTGTTCTTTATGTACTGAAGGATATTTAGCATTTTTGAACTGGACACTGAAAATATCAGCATTTCCCAAGCTCTGGGATGCAACACACTAGTGGTGGGTCATGAAACTGACAAACTGATAGGTGACAAGGAAAGTGCATTGAGTCCTTTGGAAGGTAAAAAAACGCAACTGCACATTTACTTATAAATAGGTCACCATTCCTCAGTCTGGTGGTTTTCAAACTTTTGAGGAGATTTACTCCCTCTTTGATTGGGGGGTGGGGGGGGCAAGGGCAATGACACAATCCCCAGGATCTTGTCACAAAGGGGGAATGAAGGGAGGTGCTTTCAACTTACTTTGACTACAATCCAGAGTAACTACGGGATCCTTTACACCAGCGTAGTTACAGTGCCACCTATGGGAAACCCATGGGAAATGCACAGAGCAATCCAGAGTAAGTCCCTCTTAGGTCTTCCCGTAGTTACTCTGGATTGTAGGGTTAAATTCACAGCAGGATGCAGAAGGCTTGAGGAGGTGTGGGGAATTCTGCAAAGTCCTCCATAAGGCTCCCCAAAGCTTGAAATCAAAGTATCTCCTGGAAAACAGTTCTTTACATGTTTGAAGATTCCTGCAGAGGGATGGGAAGGGCTCCTTGCACCACCTGGACACTGCTGCAGCCTGTATACAAAAGCACCTCCATTCACTCCCTTTAGTGATGTGGTCCTAGGATCACTGCCTACACCCCCTTTAAAGAACTAGGAGGTCGTGACTCCCAGTTTAAGTACTGCTGCCTCACTCCATTTCAAAGGGCAGGCCAAGCAGAATACAACACCACCAGAATGGTCTTGAGCTGATGGAACATAGGCACCCAAAAATCACTTAAGAAGGAAGTCTCCATCTCAAGCTGACAAATGTATTGAGCCCTATGTATTGAGCCCTACACGGCTCCTGTCAAAGGCCAGGAAAAAAGGGAATGAAAGGCCACCAGGATGATCCTCATCTGATGAACGTGGAGCTCAAATGCGTCAGAAGGCAGTCCCCCAATAGCAGAATGGATAAGTACTGAAGCTTGAGCTGTTAAGTTGAAACTTTTTTATTCCTGTAAAACTCGCTGGGTCCTGATACTGTGTAGAACCACTTGAATAGATGATTCAGGTCTATTTATTTATTTATTTAATATCCTGCCTTTCCTCACCTGCAAGAGGGAGCCCAAGGCGGCTAACAACGATCAGAATAAAACACCATTAAAATGATCATAAATAAATATTAAAACATAATTAAAATACAATTAAAGTATTTTAATTGTAAAATACAATTAGAGTCTATATCTAAATATAGCTGTTTTTCACAATAGGAGCACCATCCTATCTTACATTCCAGACTAAAAGAACATATAAATCACTTCATCAGAAAAGTTTGTCTCAAAAATACAGTCCCAATACACATATACTCAGAAGTATAAGTTCTTTACATTGCATTCAATTGTATTTACTCCCAAGAAGGTACACATATGATCCCAACTGAGCCTCCTAAGCATAGCTTCAACATATAATTTAGTCAGAACTGTTGTTGTTGTTGTTTTGTTTTTGTTTTTTTAAAAAAAAAACGTTTCAAGGCTACAAACGAAAACCAGTGTCTGACATTATGAAATCAGAACGTGATATTAGGAATTTGAAAATTTGACACAGCCCTGTGGAGGGCAGATGACTTAGGGTAAAATCATAACCCAGGCCAGCACAACTCATTGGTCTTCCTGTTCCATAATTAACTTAATTGAGGAAGTTATTCTTAAAGACCAGTTGTTCTTAAAGATAAGTTATTCTTATTCTTAAAGATCAGCTGAGGACATATGATAAGTTAAATAAATTACAGAAATTATCTTGTTGAAATGGAAAAAGTAGATGCACAATATTTAACAACTAAGATAAATATAGCATCAGGGCAAGAAATTCTGTCATGAACACACAGAATAAGATGTAACAGGGCCTGTTCAAACTGGAAAAAATGTGATATAGGAAAGAGCACTCAAATAACAGCTGTCAAACAGAGCAATAAACTCCATGAATTACCAATACAGCTTCATGAACTTGAGTGCTACTTCATTTTGAGTTTACAGATCTGAAAGAAAAAAATTAGGACAGAATCCAACTATGGAGGGCATGTTTCATAGATAGTTTCCAGTAATTCTTCCTGGAAAAGAGAAATGTTACAAAAATGGGACATAACTAAGACATTTACACCTTCAGGATAACAACAAATACACTGGCCTCATTTTAATTGGCTGCATGTCATTTCATCCTTTTAAAATGTCACCAAGATGCAGATAGGGAATTTCTGTAAATAGGCCGTAAACCGTGCACGCCCCCCCAAAAATGAGGGGTTGTGTATGTTCACCTTCTCCCCAAACAATTTCCTATACAGTGGTGCCTCACATAAAGAGCTTAATTCGTTCTGGAGGCATGCTCTTTAAGTGAAACGCTCTATAAGTAAGCAGATTTTTCCATAGGAATTAATGGAAACTCAGACGATAGGTTCCACAACCCCCAAAATATTCATATAAAAATATTAACTGGATCTAAAAATGATGACAAAACACTGGAATTGAATTCAAAACATGCATTCAGTGTGCATGATCCTATGAAGTTTACTTAGGCTGCAATCCTAAAGACACTTTCCTGGGAGTAAGCCCCACTTAACACAATGGGGCTTACTTCTGAGTAGACATAGTTAGGAGATTGCAATCAAAGACACTTTCCTGGGAAGCTTACCAGGGCTGCTGCTGGAGGTTCAAGGTGGTCGTTGGGGACATTTGGAGGCAGTTAGGGGCAGCTGCTTTTGGCACCTCTGGGCAAATGCCCCAAGTTGGGGGCAGTTAGAGGCTAGCCGGCAGCCCTTTTAAAGAGCCTCCATGCAGAGCATCAGGGCTGCATTGCACGCGTACCCTTAGCACGCTTGCTTGTTAAGTGAAGTGGAACTTGTTATGTGAAGCAAGATTTCTTGGAAATTTTTGCTTGTTATGTGAAACACTTGTTAAGCAAGGTACCACTGTACTGTCGCCAATGTTTGCGACAAAAATTTGGCACTGTGGAACTATATCTTCAAAGAGGGAGAAAATGGGTTCTGACCATGCCTTATCAGGAACAAGCCCATGCTTCAAGATGAGCCCAAATCTGTTGGCTCTTGCCAAGACAACAAGCTATACAGTATTCCTTCTAAGCAGTATCCGCTGCTGCACAGACTCCTTCACTGGATGCACGTCAGGTCAGTGGCATTTCTGGATATGTAGCAAAGATACCATATGCCATAGCTGGACTTCTGGGAACACTGATCTCTGAGCAATTACTGTACGCAGCCACCCAGCTTAAAATAGAACAATGGAGGCAAGACATATTGCTTAAGAAGTCTGTCAGTAGGACTGACTCAAGTCCATCTCTTGTCATTTTGACAATTTGGGGGGATGCAAATGGCAGATTTATAATGAAATGAAAGTGGTAATGAAAGCATCTTGCTGGAAGCCAACATTCCCCACTCTGATCCAGTATCATTCCAATGGGGCTTCTGGGGGATAGAATAGAAGTGATCAGGAAATGCACTTCTGTTGTAAAATAGTAGCAAAATGTAAAAAAGATAAAATATTGTAATTTGTCTCTTCTTTTGCTTGAGTTATCCTCTGGAAGCCAAAAGAGAAAAGGCAATCACCTTCAAGGGCACTTTATTAGATTTCTTGCCACAAGACAGCAGATTCAGCAACAATGGAAAAAGCCTCACAGATACAGAGGCTCCAAATGTATTAAAACTCTATTAAAAGGTACAACATAGGAGGAACAGGAGAAACAAATTGTGAAAATTTTATCTTTCCTGTTCTGCTACATCTTTTGCTTCCCACTCAAGTCACATACCTGTACAGGTGGCATCCCACTATTGCTTTGGCGAAATTCACCCTCATCTCCAGCAATGATCTCCTCGTAGTCTTCCAGCATGCGTACAGTCATTCCTGGCTTCAAATTCTCCTGCACATATTCGACATAGCTGCTACGGCTGGAAAAGTCTGACAAAGTCAAGAATCCCTGCACTTGCTTTTTACGAGGTGAAGGCTTTGGAGTTACCACAGGCACCTGAACAGCAGTACAACTGGGACCTTTGGGTTGAAAGATGGATCGAACAATTCGAGGCTGCATCTCCCTCAAAAAAAGAGGCTCTCTATCTTGACTGCGGTCCCAACCCATAACCCGCACCAGTTCTGAAATGAGGTTACCCATTGCCATGCTGAAATCAAACTCCCGTTGCACCCGGCTTTTCTCCACAAAATTTGCACTGGGGACTGCACAGTCTTGACGTTCCCCTCCCAGTTCTGTGGTGCTGTTGAGCTTGTCCATGAGAGAGGTAACACATAAGTAGCGTTTCACCAGAGAAAACAGCAGCTTCCCGGGAATCTGAAACAGATATAAGGAACAATGTTGTCCACTAATTGGTTGTGTTTAGTTGGGTCTTGTCTCATATCGTAGCACTTCTCATTTCCAATGAACTTTTTCTAGCTCAATGACTGTGAACCTGACACATGTCAAAGGTGACACACAACAATATTTTGGGTGCTACAACACTGTTCACCAACATCTGCCAACAATTGAGACTGTCTTACTCTTGTTTCCTTTTTATTATTTGACACTTATTTATATAATGCGTAACACAGCAGATGACTGGACTTTTTAAAAAATAAATGAATGTATAAATAATTGTTTCTGTTTTGCTCAGGGAGATTTGTGTGATATGCCAGCAGAATCATATTAGGCATTTTCCAAATCTCTAGCATCCAAAACCAAAACGGTAGCCATCACCGGTTACCACACTGTTCATGTTTGCTAAGTCAGTTATTCTTCAAACTATGAACATCGTTCCACATTAGATGGTGATCCTGGATGTTCCAAGCTTAGCACTGACAACCCGAGTCTGTGGCACATAAGGGAGGACAAATGTCTCTACAATCTCTCACCTCCATATCATGCAGATCACAGGCAGAGATTGGATGTTTCTATCTGCAGAGAGAAGTTTTCACTCCACAGCAGTGATACTTTTAAAAGCAACTATACTATGCCTACTATATATCGAGGCTGGGCTAATGAACTTATTTTTTTAACCAGACCATAAGCCCTCTATCAAAGCCAAACAGATCAACTGGTACCTGAGGAAGATGAATCCCTTCAAAAGACATGCAGTGCTCTTCTGATGATGTAGTTTCTGCAAACAACTCCAAGAGAGTATAACGACTGTCAAAATCCATATGCTGCTCAATGCCATCCTGTTGGCTCAGGGACAAGAGAACATATGCTCGGCTCCCTGAAATTAAAACAAATATAATTATTACTGCCCCTCATATTTTCCTAATAAAAGGAGCAAGTCACAATTCACACTTCTAAGGCAGTATCTTTTTATTTTAGATGCCAACACCTTATTTAATCCAAACATTTATTTTAAGTGTATGGCAAACTAGACGGTCACTACTAGGTTACATTTTATGTTTATATGGCAAATCTGGATAAGCACTTTAAATGTAAAGCTATACTTCATGGCAGACACCTGCACAGTCCCCCTCCCCTGCTTGCTTTTCCCAGATATGCAAAGATTTTTTTTGTTCTGCTAGGCTTTGGATTAAATTGAACTGCTTCTCTTCCCCCCACCCCCACTAGTGTTGCTGTTTTTGCTTTTTTCTCATTTTTGATTGTATTTTTATTTTGTGGAATGTCCTAAATCCCCTTGGTGGGAGAAATAACCACATAAAGAAGTTTCTGACTAGACATTACTGCTAAGCAGTAAGACATTACTGCTAAGCATGGCTGACCAAGCCTCTTGGCAACCCCCAAAACTTTAATCAACCTGTTAAAATCATGACATTTGAGAGAAAATACTTAATATTATTTGTCTCCTACTATGCCTGATATGCTTAATATATACTTAATATTATTTGTCTCCTACTATGCCTGATATGCTGGCATGCCTCAGGAATTATTAAGAAAGTAGAAACAGGACTGCTATTAAGTAGTTTCCCTTTCCCAACCCTCCCTACACAGTTTTCCTTTGCATCTTCATCAAGTGTCCATAACCATTCTAAACCACATGCAGGTGCTATAACCACAGCTAATGCTAACTGAAGTACCTATTCTAACCAGGATCTAAGCTAAGGGTTTAGCATTTACATGGTTAAAGCCAATAAGTGAAATGGCTAGGGTAGAAGTCCCTAAACTGTTATTGCAACCCCTAAAAAGATAGATAAAATTTATGCGACCCTCATCCCCCAAGTTACATTAGTCATGACTCACACTTTGAGAAGGACTAAGAGTTGGTCCTCTAAAAGTTGGTCCATCTCCTGGTACATGACTAAAAGTTGGTCCATCTCCTACAGTATTGCTGATGCTTATCAGCAGTAACTTTCAAGGAAATTAGACAGAGGTCTTCTCCAGCCCTATTTGGAGATTCTAAGAACCTAATTCCTAAGTGTTTTGTGACCCTCTTCAAAGCATTCATGATCCCCTCGGGGCCTTGACCCACACTTTGAGAATCCTTGTGCTGAAGCTAGAAAAACATAATCTTATTGCTTAATCCAATGAACATTACAACTGTTTCAGAATCTTTGAAAAAATGCCATAATACAAATTTTAAAAGACTAAAACATTAAAAGTAGACTATGAAGTCTCATGGTTTTAAAAAAATCACATAGATCCCTATGACGAATCTCAACACTACACACTGCTCACTACTAAGCAGATATTATAAGAGACAGGGCTAGAAACCTTAGATAACACTTGGCCAAACAATGATGGTTAAATCTGTAATTATGGGAGTCTGAACACCTGAGGATAAACTGCAGAATGTTTAACCAAGAGGATAAACTGATAAGCTTAATTGTTGTTTCAAAGGAAAGAGCAGAGATTAGTCAGTGGTAGGAGTGAGCATTCAGGCTGCATGATGCCATTTGGTAATTTCAGAACATTATTTATTACAGGGTTAAGTAAGGTTTGTTCTTTATTCAGCTGTCCAGGCAATACAAGCTTAGTTCCTTCCTGCTGCTAACAGCATTCAAAAGACAAATATCACACAAGAAGGAGTTGCATTTGCAGCAATCTTTTCCTACGAAAGCTGAGGCTATCATAAACATCTTGGGCTGAAATCCTAACCTCTAGTTAGGCCGACATAAGCCCCCGCATCAGTCTTGTGCTGAAACAGAGGGTGTCACAAAAGTGCCATAAGACACTTTGCACCATTCCCTGAGAGGGTTAGGCCAGTGCATAGGCATATGCTTACCTTCTCACATCACCATGTGAAGATATGCCAGGTGAGTTAGGCCAGCCTAAATTGGATAGGATTGCGCCCTTGGTCTTTTAAAGTGACACATGTCTCTGTTGCAAAAATGAACATGGGATAAAACAGAGACATATACATCAAGCACTTGAAAAATCAAGTGGTGGTGCTTCTTTAAAAAATATACCATCTTGTTTATTAAATTTGCATTTGATGGTTTCTGCATGATTTCAATTATATTTAAAGCTCTTGCTATGAATAGCCTTATCCCCATTCTAATATCTGTGTTAAAAATCATATTAAGCAGCTCTGAAATTCTGGCTTAATGAATTGTGAGTTTTGCCATAAGATTAACTGAGCAGGAAAAAGCAATCACTTTTGGAACAGGGGTTTCTATATATTTTTAGTGCTGCAACCCACCTCACCCTCCATAACATATTGGGATACAATCAGTGATGGGCTTCAAATAAATTAACAACCAGTTCTCTGCCCATCTGGCAGCCACTTTTAAATGGATATTTTTAAACTTTATATTGCCTATCTCTCGTTAACAACCAGTTCTATAGAGTAGGTGCGAACCTGCTGGAGCCCACCACTGGATACAATACATAGTATTGTGCATGTTCCTGGTAATCTGGTCGTAACATATTGTGCATGTTCCTGGTAATCTGTTCCTAGTGGATTTTTTTGGATTTTCATGCCAGGCCCATGACCCAATCCATTGGTGTCCATGGCTCCCAGATTGCACAAGAGTCAGAAGTTGCTTCCTCAAGGATTCTGAGGCTTATGGAGGCCAATGAAGGATGTTGTGGGCCCAATACAACACACAAATGGCTTGCAATGTGTCCCAGAAATGAGCACTGCATTATGACCCACAGTTTAAAGGATGCTACTCTAGAACATATTGAAAGGCAACACCATTGAATTCTCTACAAAAGGAACACATAGAATCTGATCAATGTACCCACAACTTTCTGAGATCTGCTTGTTGCTTGTTCCTGTGTGCTAAGAAGCAGGTAGCACAAGAATAAAACTGCAGTTCTACCATGTGAAACAGGGTGGTCATTTTTTATGCTTTTATTTCTTCTTATTTTAAAATGGATTCGACTTACATTCCAAAAGAACTCTCTGACATCTACAGATGAAAAGCACTCTTGTTAAAATTCTGCATGAACTAAATTTTCTCTACTTTTCATTATCCACGCATGAAAAGAAAAAACATGTTCGGATTTTATTTATTTTTCTTCTCCATAATTGGTCAAGAAGACAAATTGGTGTTTTTGACCAATGACAGAAGATAAAACTCAAAGAGATTTTAGGTTTGAAATGAGGGGACTCTTTCGCCGCATGTTTCTGAAAGAGCTGCTGAATGAGGTCAGGCAATATCTGTATTGTGAACAGCTGACTATTTCCCTTAAGCTGACTATTTCCCTTAAGCGTGGGAACCTTCTAGAAACAGGTGACTAATTCTCAGCACTCCTTTCTCAAAAGCTTGGGGGAGACTGAAGGAAGTGAAACCTACACAATCATTCTAAATAACTGTAATTACCAGGATCACTTCTCTGTCATAAAAGGAGCAAAAAATATATCAAAATGAGCTCCTTCATTTGATATTAGGTGGGATTTAGATTAAAATACTAGCAATTAATGAATACTAGTCTGAAAAGGAAGTCACCTAATTTGTCCTTAAATGTTCAAAATTGTACTGATGTCCACTAAGCAATATACCGCAGGTATCTTTCAGCTGAATCCCACAATCTAACAAATCTACAGTAATAAGACCAGGAAAAATAGTTTGCAAGTGACTGGTAAAGAAAGTAACTGCTAAAAATTGTAAGACTAGAACACAATTTTTTTCCCATTACAGCCATCAGGTAGCTTAAGCAGGAACAATCATCTACAATTTATCATTTAAAGGGAAGCTCTGTTTTGCATGAACATGGTTTCAAGTTCAATATGAAAGTTCAGGCAGGCCTTTGTCAAGACTATGGCAATTAACATAAGAACAAAAGAAGAGCCCTGCTGCATGCAGTCAACAGGTCCATCTAGTCCAGCTTCCTCCGTGTTAGTGTTCTACAAGATATTTCAATCAACAACTATGACAGCAAGAGCTAGGTGGACAGACTCAACTTCTTTCATCTGAAGACTGCTTTGTGACATTTAAGCATATTGTTTATTAGGGGAAAAAATTATAGATAGCACTCTAAAAATGCAAGTTTTCTATTTATATAAGGCTACAGTAATGCATCATCGAGATGAAACCTGAGCCACAATATCCCCTTCCAAATTCAACTCTCTTAAGTTGAACTCTATGTCTATGATTCAGCTAACCAAGGAAACACTACCAAGATTATAATTCCTTTAAAGCACCACTGTTCCTCAAACTGCAAAAGGAACTATCTAAGGAGACAAAAGTTTATGGGGGGGGGGGCTGGTTGAGAAATCTCACCTGCATCATGGGACGCTAGAGCTCTCAACATTTTGCCAGCACTGCGGCGAATTTGCTTCTCCTCATTGCACAACATCTTCATCAGCAGATCCAGGGCACCTGTTTCCTTGAAGACACCAGTCAATGAGCCAATACTGGCGTAGGCACTGAGTACATGGATGGTGTTTAGGATGGATGACTCTGGGCCTGTTGTCCTGGCCATTTGCCGAGCAGCACGCTGCACCAAGTTCCTGACATCCATCTTCATCTCTAGCAGCGAGGCCTCATCCAGTGTGACATCAGATGGAAATGTGCTGGGTGCTTTCTCCTCCTTCACCCTCTGCCCTTCTGGTTTTCTCTTGCCCAGTAGAGTGGGGCAGTTGGCATAAACCTCTTCTCCTGACATCCACATCAGAATATTTTCTGTTTTGCTCTCAGAAGAAGTAGCATTAGTACTACTCCCCGTACTATCATCCAAACTAAGAATACTCCAACGAATCAGGTATTCAGTGTGCCCATCGTGGCCACGACGTTGACGGATTAGCTCTTCAGGATAGGCCTGCAGTTTAGGCCCAAGATGGACCAGTAGATTTCCATTCCGCCTTTCACCCACCATGATGGCGGGATTATCTAAGAAAAAAAGAGGAGTTAGGTCTTATTTTCAGTTTTAAAAAAACTTTCTGCATGTTTTTACAGTTGTTCTCCTGTACCTGAAGATGTGCAGTATCTGCAGATGATCCATAACAGAATGTTTGCAGATACAGGAAGGGACAAGATGCTTGTCTACAGATTATGTCAAAATATCAAGACTGCATACAAATAGGTAGTCACATGACCTCTATCTCCTTAGTTTACTAAAAATTTGTACAACACAGATCTAGATTTTCTTTTTGCCAATTATACTATGTATTTCAGAAATATATGCAATAGTTTTCTAGATAGCTTTGTTCATTTTTATACCCCTTCAAAATGAGGGTGATCTTTATGCCTCACCCTGTACTACCAAGATTACGAAACTATTAGTTGGGAAACATGCATGTTGCTAATATTATAATAATAAACACAGGTGTCTTCTATTCTGTAGAATTACTTAGCAAAATTAGGAAATAAATTTCTTTCTTCAGAAGTAATTTGAATTGTGATTCAATTAATATGGGATGAGTATATTTCTTGCTCAAGAGTATGCCAGCCAATTAAGGATATTTGCTGCTCTCCAAGCTTCTTAAATCCTGCAAGGTCATGAATTTAGGCTAACTAAAAACTGATTTATTCTTTCCAAACTAAGATGTAAGCATAAGCCAGACATAAAATATAGAAGCGCACATATCATCTCCTCCACAGTGATCCAATTCAAATATCACATAGAACTATGATTTAGGCTGCAATCCTAAACACTTTCATGGGAGAAAGACAATGGGTTTACTTCTGAGTAGGCATGGTTCAATTGTGCTATTAATCCTGTTTTTTGCAATGTATGTGGCTCATAGGCCTATATCCTAAAGTGAAATTAAGCCCCTTGCTCTGAAGCAGTTAAGATGACTTTCCATAAGATAACACTAGAGGGTGAAGTAACTGCGTGGACCCGTAACTGCTCTGGTTTTAGCCCATAGGCTCACAAGGAAGGTTTCTATTTCTAATCACAGTTTAGCACTGATTAGGATGTGCCATAATACCCAAATCATTAGAATTTGTTGGTTCTAAGTATAATTTAAAAACAAGTATATAAAACGGTGTAAACTGGGAGAAACGTATCTAACACTGAATAAAGAGGACCAAACATTACAGTGGCGCCTCACGTAAAGTATGTTTCAAACAAAAAGTATGTAACTTTTCAAATGTAAAGTATATAACAAACAAAAATTTCCCTAGGATTCTGCTTCACGTAAAGAACACATTAGTTGACAGTTGGAGCAGACACGCTGGCCGGCAGCCTGGTTAAAAAGTGTCAGGGCTGACTAGCACTCCTGCCATAGTGAAAGCAACACTTCCATGCTGTTCCTCCTGTGGCCGGAGGGAGAGAAGAGCAGTGGAGAAGAGGGAAGCAACTCAGGGCTAGCCAGAAGGGAGCAGGGGGGGGGGGGAGAGGCTCAGTATGGAGAGAAGGAGAAAGTGGGGAGACACTTGGAAGGTGTCTTGGATTGCAGCCTCCTAAACATGTCTACCCAGAAGTAAGCCCCATTGTATTAAATGGGTCTTACTCCCAGGAAAGTGTCTTTAGGACTTCAGCCTAAGTAGACTTCATAAGATCATCCACACTGAATGCATTTTGAATTCAATCCCAGTGTTCTATCATCATTTTTACATCCAGTTAATATTTTTATATGAATATTTTGGGGGTTGTGGAACCAATCGTCTGAGTTTCCATTATTTCGTCTGGGAAAATCCACTTCACGTAAAGAATGTTTCACATAAAGAACATGCCTCCGGAACAAATTAAATTTACGTGAGGCACCACTGTATTTGTATCTCCTGAAATTTGTATGTTCTTGCACTTTCACATACTATACTTTAAAAGAACATACTACTGACAAACTCTGGCTAATGATACCAGACAGATGTCATATCATCAGCAGGGAAGGGTGATATGAAGTTCATATTCCTCATAAACCATTCCAGACATATGTGGAACAAGTAATTTTTAAATGGCTCATTTTTCAAATAAAATTGGGGACCTGATATTACCTGGCCCTCATTTGTAAACATGATGGATAGCCAGTTTTCAAAACTTTCTGTAACTGCTACTGATTAGCAATGATTCCACAATAAAAAGGCAATTTCTTCAGCATTTATCCCTTATGGTGACGGAGTCCACTTATTGTGGATTGAAGTCATCAAATACATGATGGATACATGGGTAAACCTGGCTGACCTGTCACAGGGATTGCCTTTCCACTGAAGTGGAAATTATTTATCTACTTGCATTACAATGCTTTTGAACTGCTAGGCTGGCAGAAGCTGGGCTAAGGATGGGAGCTCAACCCACCTTAAAGTACTTGGGTCTCAAACCACTGACCGGCTGACGGAATTCCTATCAGGCAATGTTCTAACACCAGCATCCTAACCACTAAAGCCCCCTTTCTTTGTTAGCACAATAACTATTTGAAAGAAATGACAATGTTTGGATTTCTCCTGTTTAGAAAAGAATCCAAATTAAATTACTAAGTATACCAATTTACAAATTGGACTCAACTTCCTCACATGACCAGTCACATTTTCTTCTTGTGTACTCAATGCTCTCACTTGAGTAACCTTGTGGACTTTGGTCAGTATTTTCTTACCTCTATTCAGCTAGCACCAATTAATAATGTTGTTTTGCTATCAACTTGGCAGACCTCTTGTCCTCTGGAATACTCTTGGCTCCAAGTCTGTGCCTAAACTATTCTATGTTCCTCCATGCCACATCAGCAGTAGGTACATTACAAACCAACATCTTCCTGAAATCAACATGAAACTGATAGTGGTGCTGAAAGTAATCCAGTACTGAGTGTATTCCTATCATTTTATCTGTGGAGAATGCATACGTTAACTTTATTTAACTACAGTACTGATATTTTATTGTTTAAAATATTAATATTCTGCTTTTAAAAATTATATGCCCAGAATCTTTGAAAAGAGGATTTTAGATAATCATTAGCTCTGCAAACACGCCTGCAACACCAGTGTGCCAGCCCAGGATGCAGAACTGCAAACAGAATTTGCCATCTCAAAAATCTCAACCTTTATTTTTTAATCTCTTCAGTATGAAAAAATAACCTTGAAAGTATGAGAACAATGTCTTGTTAGATATATGATGCAAGGAGGGAAAGGAATAAAGCAGGATTTCCGCTGTTTCTTCTAAGTAGGATTTCTACTATTCAAGAGTGTATCTACAGTATATCTCTCTCCACTACGACCGCTTGCAGGTTATTAAATTCATCCGAGTGCACCCTTGAAACAGCACCACAGAAGTGGACTTCTTTTCATAAAATACAATTCATTCCATAATTAAGGAGGGATTCTATTGGCTATGTCACTCCAAAGAAAGGCCTTAGGTTCCTAACCATTTGGCAGAATTCTGCAGGATAATTTTGATGTATAATTTATCAATTAAAAATAAGATCTAGATCAGAAACCCCATTTCATTTAAAGGTTGCAATCCTAAAAACACTTTCCTGGGAGCAAGACCTATTGAACATAGTGGGGATTACTTTTGAGTAGACATGGTTAGGATTCTGCTCAAAGTTTCCCTGGTTCCTTTAAGGGTGGTAGAAGGAGCAAGCACAGTGATGCTATCTCCAGGATCACATCACAAAAGGGGGGTTGAAGACGGGTGCTTTCACTTATCAGTACTTTCAGTCACTGCGCCAGGAGGTGCAGGGAGCCCTGCGCAGTCCTCTATAAGACTCTCCAAGACTTGGAACCTTCAAATGGAGCAATCACAAACATTTCCATTTTCCGGGAAGTACTTTGCAATCATTTGTTTTGAAGAATTCTAAGCCAAAAGGAGCTCAGCAGAGGACTACACCATCTCCCCACATCTCTTGGAGCCTGTTGCAGCCCAGTGAGTGAAAGTAAATGAAAGCACCCCCTCACTGGAGATTTCCAAGCAGAGGCTGGCTTGTTACCTGTGAAAGATGCTATACCTAGTGCCTGCACTGGATTAGATGACCTGCAGGATCCCTTCCAACTTGTTAAAACTATTATTTCTTCTGAAGACACTTGCCACAGCAACCCTATATTTTGCCGCAGAACACTGGTTTCTCACACCAAGTTTGAGAAAGCAGAATGAACAAATGTTCTTGCACCGTAATAGCATGTAAGACAGGCATCACATTAACAGAAACACTGAGTGTTTTATAAGCCTGCCTCTTGTCATATGAACTTTGGCACCAAGGTTGTCTAATCAGAGAGCTTTAAATACTGTACAAAGGACAAACTGGAAGATGCAGTGTCAGCCCTGAGTTGCACTAAGCAGTTGGTGTTTTGAAGCATTCCATGAACTTACTTAATAGGATTTTTAAAAAATTTTGTTGGCTTTTTTAAAAAAACCCTCACACTGGGTATAAACTAAATAGTATTGCAAGTTAGAACTCCTTTAATGTTCCAAGGTCATACCAATTATTTTTTCTAAAAATGAGAACTACAGGCAAATACTAACAACCAGCTGTTTCGCCTAACAATTTTTCCACTATGTTGGGTTTCTGGATTGCTAGTTTTCACAACCCCAAATGATGAGGCAGTAATGAAAGTGAGGCAAATAGCATGAAAATGAAATGTCTTTACTTAGGATACAGTCTTCCACCCACTTACATAGGAGTAAGTCCACTAAACTCACTGAGGTTTACTTCCAAGTAGACATGCAAAATATTACACTGTTATACTGAAGTACAGCAGAGAAAAATCTTGAAAGTATTCAATTTGGGAAATCATTTTGGTATGTCATTTTATTTTCCAGACTACAGTATTTATTCAAATTTGATAACATTTAAAAAGATTTTTTCCTCACAACTTGTGTTACCTTTTTTCTTTTGCACTGATCTTTCAAGTCAGGGTTAACATTTCTGCCTGACCTTGGACTTATCCCACCATGTTTCAATTGCCCTATGGTTATCCATCCATCCTAGCACCTGGATAATTTTTTAAAATATCATGTACTGTACAGTACAAAGTTTCCCCATTGTTCATTCCCCTCATGTTCCAGCCAAATGAACTTCATACTGCCCATCCATGTGCAACTCACATTAAGTAACACTTCACAGGTTCTTTTGTAGTCTTTCCTTGCAGGGTTCTCATAAGAACACTGTCAACTCTTATTTCATCTTTAATCAGCTGACAATGCTCTAAGAACCCCTAACCAATAAAAAACTTTTGATGGTGTCATTCAGATTAACAATTAAATCTCTGGATCATGCACATGATAAAGTTCTATCATGCAACAATCTTTAGCTTTTAACATGACGTGATGTACTCTGTTAAGATTATCTTAAGTTAGTCTTAAATTATTTAACATTTATCACAAATCTGGTTTCCTATTTTGAGTGCAAATTAAGCCATCTTTGACCAAGGACTTTAAATTTGCATATAAGAATGTATTGGAATGGATTACAAGATTACCCAAGGGCTGAATACAGCAGACCAGGGCCCACAGGGGCTCACGGAGGGACGCGTCTGGCCCCCCAGGATAGGGTTTGTAGACATAAAGCATGTTTGCAACTAAAATACAGACTTCTTACTAGTAAAATCTTTGGAATAATACAGCATTCACATCATTTTCATGTACAACACCCTGTTGAAAGACAAAAAGGCAACTACAAAACTAATATACAGTGGTACTTCTCTTAACAAGTGCCTCATTTAACAAGTGATCCACATAACAAGCAAAAATTTCTCTAGGATTCTGCCTCACATAACAAGTGTTGCTTCACTTAACAAGCACACTCATTGGCAGTTGGGGCAGACGCGCTGGCTGGCAGCCCTTTTAAAAAGTGTCAGGGCGCCCTACCACGCCTGCACATAGCAAAAGCAACACTTCTGCGCTGTTCCTCCTGTGGCCGGGTGTCCGCTGGGCAGAGGGAGAGAACAGCAGCGGAGAAGAGGGAAGTAGCTCAGGGCTAGCCAGAAGGGAGCAGGAGAGAGAAAGGGGCTCAGGATGAAGAGAAGGAGAAAGTGGGGAGACACTTTGAAAGTGTCTTGGATTGCAGAAGAAAGTGTCTTGGATTGCAGACTCCTAACCATGTCTACCCAGAAGTAAGCCCCATTGTGTTAAATGGGTCTTGCTCCCAGAAAAGTGTCTTTAGGATTGCAGCCTAAGTAGACTTCATAAGATCATGCACATTGAATGCATATTTTGAATTCAATTCCAATGTTTTGTCATCATTTTTACATCCAGTTAATATTTTTACATGAATATTTTTTGGGTTGTGGAACCAATCGTCTGAGTTTCCATGATTTCTTATGGCAAAATCCGCTTCACATAAAGAGCATTTCACATAACAAGCATGCTTCCGGAACAAATTAAACTTGTTGTGTGAGGCACCACTGTATTTCTATTTCTCTCACCATACCTCCACAAACTCTCCTCCACCCCTGTTGAGTCAGTTCCTAAGAAAGCATTCCTCCAAGTGGAAACTGCTGCACACCACAAAAGGCTTCCCTGGCATGGACAGTGCTTACCGTTCTGCTGTGGAGCATCTGCAAACCACAACCCAGTCTTCACCGAGTCCAGCCTCCTATACCTAAAAATCTGGTTGCAAAACCTGCTGGAAGCCAGGAGGAGATGGATGTGGTGAAGACTGGAGGTGCATGGAAGCACTTTCTAGAGGATCTCTGCAGAACAGTAAGTGCAGTTCACACGGGAGAAATTAAACAGAGTGCCAGATCTAGCATGTGGGCTGAAGCCTAGAAAGCTCTGTTCTAGACCAAGGGTCTACAAACCCTGTCCCAGGGGCCAGAAGCGGCCCTCAGCAAGCTTCCATGTGGCCCCTGGCCTGTAATCAGCCCTTGGGCAAACCTTGTAATCCAATCCAATACATTCTTATATGCAAATTTATCAAACTTGAAATGTAAATTAGTTTTCTCCACCACCCCTGCACGTGCGCACACACACACCCACAGTGTCAGAGAGATGTGGCCTTCCTGCCAATACGTTTGAAGATCCCTGTTCTAGACCAAAAGCCATCTGGACTAAAGACCAGTCCTTTTTATTTACCTAAAGACAAAGGCCACAATTACAAAATTAGGCTTACTAGTTTCTTAGACTGCACAATCCTAACCATGTCTACTCAAAGGTAAGCCCATTGTGATCAATGGGTCTTACTCTCATGAAAGTGTCTTTAGGATTGCAGCCAAAAGACTTATGAGTCTAAGTGTTGTGAAGGCTAATTAATTAATTAGGCCAAACACTGTTTCTCCAAGAGAACATCTACATTGCTTCATGAGAAATATATTCTTAATAAGCCTCTAAAAGAAATACATGCTCTACAATGCCACACTTCCCATGCATGAAATGAAAAAAATGAATCATTTTTAGCTTTTACTCTGACATAAAAAGCAGGCTTTAATTCAATGCACAATGAACTGAGTTTTAGGTGTAAAAACATACTCACGAAACCATGTTCTTAACTTCACCTTGCCATGTACACAGAACATTCATGGCAGGAATTCAACCTATTTATTATAGGCTGGAACAGGTTTTGGGGTTTTCTTTAAGCAACGCTTCATGACTAACATTTTAAAAAATGAAACCCTGTCTGTTGTTTTTTTTTTAAACTATCTTTGAAAGAAATCAATTGTGTTTTTGGTTTCAGTTTCCACCTGATATAATTCCTGCTAACGGTGTAAGAATGACAAGTGGGTGCTCTTTTTTTGTTTAGCAAGGGGCGAATCACTGGTCTTTCCCACCCAAGAATGTCTTTTCAAGTGACTTCTACTGGAGTTCTTTTGCACCTTTATAGACTGTGAGTCCTTTGCGGACAGAGAGCCAGTAGTGATTTCATTTTTTTCTCTACTTCGTGAACGCAATTGCGAAAATAGTGTATAAACAAATTTTTAGAATAGCATATATAATTGTGAAAACAATATATAAATACTACTATTTAGTGCTTTTTTCTGGAAATAAAGCTGAAAATAATTCCAGAAATTATTTTCTAGAAATAATTCTGGAAATAAAACTGGATAAGTTTTCACAATATCACCAGGTAGGTGATAGTTGAAATCATAGGCATGTCTGCTTGGGGGCCACAGAGGTGCTGGTACTCAATACCACTGAATACCACCTCAAAAGACCCCTGCTGTTATTAATAGCCCACAAGAACTCAATAATTATTACCAACAATAACCAATAATTATAACTGCTATTGACCAATGTTGAGCAATAATCATATTACTATAATTTTATAACATTATTGTTAAGTTTTTGTGTTGTGATGTAATGTATTATTAAAATGTTATTTTTATATTAATAATTTTTGTTGTCATTGTATAGACATTGTGGGTGGCGCAAGCGGTTAAGGCGCTTTGCCTTTTAACCAGCAGGCCAGGGTTCGAGACCCGGGTCGGCCCCACAAGACAGGGTGAGCTCCTGTCCTTAGCCCAGCTCTGCGACGCCAGCTGGATCCAATCGTATTGGCTCTGCCTTTCCATTGGACTAATACAGTGACGTGGAGAGGGGGGATTTGCTGCTTGGGAAACAGCCTATCCTCCATAACAATCCAACCCAGGCTTTCGTGCTTTGACTGCAGCGTATGCAGCACATGCAGCACAGAGCACGATACCATAGTCTTTCAAGACTGACAGAGGCCTGCATTGACGAGTATACAGCGAAATATTTAGGTGAACTTTTTTCAGGCTACAGACTCAAACTGACCATTGGAGTGCTGATATAGTACATATAATGTTATATATAAAAAAGCAGGCCTCCGTCAGTCTTGAGAGACTATGGTATCGTGCTCTGCGCTGCATACGCTGCATGAGAAGCATGAAAGCCTGGGTGAGATTGTTATGGAGGATAGGCTGTTACACAAGCAGCAAATCCCCCTCTCCATGCCACTGAATTAGTCCAATGGAAAGGCAGAGCCAATACAATTGGATCCAGCTGGCGTCACAGATATAATGTTATATATGTATATATACATACACACACATACATATTACATACATATATATACACACACACACACATGCACAACACACATGTATGTATAATGGATATAATACATATTCTATATTTTATATAAACCTTATTGCAAAATCACAAAGTTGTACAAAATTACAAGATTGCACAAATTTACAATAAAATCGATTATAAAAGTGATTGATTATTCTCGGTTATTGTTATTGCTGATGAACCACAATCCCCCTTTGCAGGGCCCTGATCCATGCAGGGGAGCCAGGAGGAGCGATGGGCAGTGTAGGCTCCCTCCGCCTGTGCCGGTGGCGCGGGGAGCCGGTGGTGTCCAGGGGCAGCCTGGGTTCGGGAGAGGGGCCCCGGGGGAGACGGGGGCCGAGGGCGGAGAGGGGTCGGGGTGGGGCCGGGGAGCCTCTCGCCCAGAGCCGCCTCCACCGAGGAGCAGGACCGTCCTGGCGGAGGGAGGGAGGGCGGTCCAGGGCGGCCGCCGGGGCCCTTTGGGGCGGAGCCGCTCACCTACCGGACCACCGAGGAAGGGACGCCGCCGCCGCAACTCCTCCTCCTTCCCTTCCCGGCCACTTCAGCTCCACAAGTTCCGGGTGTCGAGTGCGCATGCGCAGATACTCTGGCTGGGGTGTGGAGCCGGCGCAACGCTTCCCTTCAGTCTCCCCTCTACGGCTCCCGACTGAGGTCATTATACCCGCAAAGGCGGAAGGGAACGAGCCGGCAGCTGCTGCTGTACTTAGGTGCCCCTTGGGCGGGGCCCTGCTAGACAGCGCGGTCGCTGCTCCTGCCGCCGCCTCAGCCTCAAACCGCCCACCGCGCGCGCTGCTGAGGCCTTCTAGCCTCGGCCCGCTTAGAAATACGTCCGTTATTTTTGAAATGCAACGGTCGAGGCAGCCGTTGCTCTATCAGGCGCCGCCCCTCCTCCCCGTGCAACCTCCTCAGCACTGGGACCCGTTTTGTAGAATGATAGTGTAGTGGGAGTGACGTCATCCACCTGGACTGACGTCATCAACCTCGGAGTGACGTCATCACTTTAGTCTTCAGCTTCCATCACACATGCAAAGCTTAGAATTCAAACACACCGCCTCAGAAAGTCAAAACCACTACACAAGATTTGGTCCACACAATTCTATCCACATTTACCTGAGAGTAGGCTCCATTGAGTATCATGGGACTTGCTTCTGAGTAGACATGCATAGAATTGGGTTATGGAATCCTCCACAGAGAGAACAAGGCCCCTCAAAATGTAGGACATAAAAGCTAAAAACACATATATGTTGTGTTCATAGGGTTAATTTAAACACTAGGTTATTAAATTCTTAGCACAATCTTAAGCATGTCTACTCAAAAGTAAGCCCCTTGTGTTCAGTGCGTCTTACCCTACAATACAGAGTAACTATGAGAAGACGTAACAGGCACTTACTCTGGATTGCTCTATGCATTTCCCATAGGTGGCACCCTAACTACATCAGTGTAAAAGGTCCTGTAGTTACTCTGGATTGTAGCCATACTGGGATTCAATACTGCTGGGCCATACCAGTGGGATTCAAATAAATTAACAATAGGTTCTGTGTCCCATTATTAACCAGTTCTTAGAACCAGGTGTTCATTAGTAAAGGGTTCTATAAAACCTGTGAGAAGCCCCTGAAGCCCACCTCTGGGCCTACTCCCAGGAAAGTGTCTTTAGGATCAGAGCTTTAAACTACTACGTATACAGTGGTACCTTGAATAAAGAGTGTCTTGAATAAAGAGCCAAATTTTCTCAGAAATTTTGACTTGCTTAAAGAGCACCGTCTTGAATAAAGAGCACTTCTGAGGAAGTTTGGGACAGGCTTCCATGGCAAGGGAACTCACAGGCGGGACAAGGAGACTAGCTTGAGCTACAGTGGGGCCCTGGGCAAAGTTTGGAATAGGCTCAATTGCCAGGGAACTCATGGGACGTCCGGGGGGAGCAGCCTGAGTCAGGTCTGTATGTGGGATCTGTGTGTGGCAGCATGGAAGGTGTGCCTTGTCAACGTTCTAGTGCTGCTCCCCGTCAGCAGCTTGGGAGTGTTAAAGTTGCACAAAAAGACCATAGATTCCATTGAGCCAATGGATAGCAGTGACTCCATTAGCATTTGTGAAAGAGCACAATCCTTACCATGTCTACTCAGATGTAAGCCCTATTGTGTCCAATGGGTCTTACTCCCAGGAAAGTGTCTTTAGGATTGCAGCCAAAGTCATCCCCTCTCTGTAACCCTCACATCAGCCATAAAGGTTTTCAAAGGTACAGTATAGTTCAGTACTGGACAGTATTTTCTTTATTGCAGTGTTGTGTGTTACTGTATATTAGTGCTTTGTACAGTGTTATATTGCAGTGTTTTCTAATCATTTTTATAAACAGTTAATATTTTTATATGAATATTTTTTGGGTTGTGGAACCAATCATCTGACTTTCCATTATTTCCTATGGGAAAATCTGCTTCACTTAAAGAGTGTTTCATTTAAAGAGCATGCCTCTGGAACAAATTAAGCTCTTTAAGTGAGACGGTTAGATAGTGGCACCAAAACAACGAGCATGAATTTGGACACGCTTCGGTAGTGGATAGGATGGCCTGGCATGCTGCAGTCCACATGAGTCACTAATCGCCAGACACAAAACTACCACAATTCTCACCACGTATAGAACAATCTAGTTTAAATTGGATACTATTGCAATTACTGTACTATATACTTACCTGACCTTTTGAGCCGTGATTATGAAAGATTGTAACATAAAGGAGGTTGCCTTTGCTCTGTAAGAGTAGTGGATGAGTAAGCCCTATGTGATATGGAAAGGAATTTTCATAAAAACCACAGTTGCCTCTAAGAAAGCTCTCCTGAAAACCACACACACTTTTGGAACGAAAAGGCTGAGCTAGTTGTCATATTTTCAACAAACCTAGGAATATGTCTCTCCAAGTTGTGACGGTGTTTTTCTGACCAGTGGAAAACGTAGACAACTCAGTTTCTGCGCTAATCCTCTTAAGTGGGGACCTGTTTTTCATCTTTGTGAGGTGGTTCATACATTGTACACAATGTACAATGTACATTGACGTAATTAGGAATATATAGGAATGAGAATAATCCTACAATCCAGAGTAACTAAGGAAGCACGTAAGAAACATTATGTGCACCCATAGTTACTGTACCACCTAGTGAAAACCTATAGGAAATTCATATTGCAATCCAGAGTAAACTGTTCTTGCACTGGAGCAAGGACTCCCCGTAGTTACTTTGGATTGCGCCCCAAGTATGTTTCCAGGCATTGCAGGGAGCTCCCAGTAAATTATTGCACCACAATAAGGAGCTCCTGATTTGCAACATGCGTAACCTGCTCTAACATGTTGCCTTTCCTAGAACTGAATATGGATTAGGTTAGGAAGCAGTAAGGGTCTGGCAAAGTAAAAGGCAAATACTTTTTTCAGTGAATATTTAACAAGCCTCGAATCTTCTTAAGTGGCTGTAACAAAATGCATTGGCAAACAATTGCTGAGAACATGTGTGAATTCTGTTAACTAAAAGGCCAGATCAGGAATGCATATTATAAATTAATCTTACTCCCACAGGGTAAACAGTTGATGGACAAAGTTTCAATTAAAGGCAATTAGACTTAAATCACTGTACCATCAAATCAGTGTTTGTTTCAAATTAAGAAATGCATGAGACCAGAAACCAGCTGCCTGGCCAATTTAAAAACCTGTAACCAATGTGCATGTGTGCCTGGGACCCCCTTTCATACTTAAAAAACTGGGACCTGTCAAACTTACTGGGGTGTGACATCACTGGGATCCCAAAGCTCCTTCATATCTGCTCAAAAGGAAGTCCCATAGTCTTCAAAAAGACATGCCCTACAATCCAGAGTAACTACAGGAAGATGTAAGAGGCACTTACTCTGGATTTCCCTCTGCATTTACCATAGGTTTCCCATAGGTGGCACCGTAATTAAGTCGGTGTAAAAGGTCCCATAGTTACTCTGGATTGAGCCCTTACTCCCAGAAAAGCAACCTAAGCTTCTCGCTCTTCCCCCCCCCCCCATGAAGTCACTATCCCCCAAGGTGGCCCCAACCCAAACTTTGCATACATATCAAGAAAATGCTGCAGGGTAGAAGACAGTTTCACAACTGGCAGGGGCCAACGGTCTTTGGACCAGGTTGACAGCTCAACAGAAGCTGCTCATCCTACTCTGCAAGGAAGGCATCCATGATGGGCCTCCCCACTTGCCTACTATTTCTCCATCCTTTGCCCCTACCAGGGTTGCCACAGGAGGGGTGCCCGAGTTCACCTTGGACCCAAGGAAAGAGGTATGGAGACAAGAAGGAGGGGTTGTTGGCCTCACAATCAGGATCCGAAACCAGCCTCAGAGTTCAGTTATGGGGATGGGGTTGCTTCACTTTCTTCCTCCAACTCTTTTCCCAGACTGCATCCCAGGGAAGCAGTCCTCAGGTAGCCTGAACAGAAATCTCTCATCAGTGCTAATGCCTTAAGAAGCTCTGGGCTCTCCCCTTCATGGACCTTCCCCCACCCCACCACCTTTTGACAGTAAACACCACAGACCTTTGCCATCAACCCGTTTTAGACGTTTCCCATTTCTGAATGCCAGAGACAATACCCAGGATTCAAAATGTGTGCACAAAATGATACATTTATTGAAAGAGGTTTTTTGTTTTTTTTAATACAAAAGAAAGCTCTGTACATAGTACTGCGATTACTGTCACGTCCTTCCAGAAACACAACCCTGGAAATTAACAAACCACACACACACACCCATTCACGCACCCTCACACAAAACTCAAAACTGTAAGTGTGAACTAAAAGGTCACCACACAATAAATGCCATTTCATCCCTGATAAAAAAGTGTTCTTACAAGTCAACACTTTAAATTACATGCAACATTAGCGTTTAACCTGCAGGTGCTTTAGGAATGGGAGCACTTTCTCAAGGAGGGGTATAAACTTAGAATAAAATCCACAGTGCTATAACTCCTAAGAAAAGGTCTACAAAGGGGAGATTTGGAACCAAGTGTACATTTGTTACATTTGGCTTCTTGTCCTTTTTAGCAGGCAATTCTGGAGTGAGCAAAATGATGAAAACATTATATACTGCTTTGTACTCTCTAACCGAAGTGGCAACTCCGTAATACTTTATCACGGATTCCCTCATGAGACAAAAAGATTTTTACATACAATTTTTCCACTCCATGTTTTTTTACCTGGTGAATACAGTGTAACCATTGATCAAGGGTTAAACATACCATTGCTTGAAAGCTAGTCATTTATTACCTATCTGACATGGTGAGAACTTCACCACTGCCATTTCCTGTTCTGTGTAATGGGAAACTTCAACACTGGCATTTCCCATTCTACACTCCAGGGCAGAAATGTGAAATTCTCAATGCCTGGCAGGTCAGAGATCCCCATCCACAACTTACTATAACTTATAGAAATCAGCTGTAACTTACTGTTGTGTACATGTCACTACTTGACAGTATAACTTACTATAGCAATACGTTATAGTTGGTTAAATGATCTATATTTACCCAGTAGGCCAGATATCCTTGGCTTCAAGCACTTTTTAGAGTTTGGACCAAAAGTTGCAAAGCGTTTTTCAGACCATACTGGGAGTTAAGAATATTGATCAATGGCATCCATGTCTTTTGCAAACGGCACTTTTAGTAAAGGGGGATTGTTCATATTAATCTTTAATATGGAAATTAAATGCACATCACTTGGCTGGTTGCCTAAAATAGAGGTGGCAGGCAGGCAACCAGCCAAAACTGAACTTGGATGCCATTAATAAGAATGTAAGAAGATGCTGATAATTACAGTCAAACTGCAACACTCTTAAGTAACTGTGGGATTCGAGGGGCTTAGACTCAAGATAATTCACAGGATGGTTTTGTACACTTCTCATACCTGAAAATGGGAAAAGATGCCTTGATTCTATCTGCCTGTACAAAAACAAATGGTGCCTTTTCCTTTCTGTTGCTGGATGTCAAGGATGAATCATTACATACAAAAGTTTTGGCTGAAGCCTGATCCTCGCAGAACTCTGAGGTGGTACAATGGGCCACCTCCTCAGCTTTCAAGAAATTTTTTGCACAGCTGGTTCACCATATAAAATTTTCTATTGAGAGTTTTCCAGGCAACAGAGCACTCAAAAATATAATCTCCATTTCCGCATAATTTGACATCAAACAGTCAATTCTACTATCTTAGAACTCGTCTCCTTCAGATGAATGTGTAAACCAGGTGTGAGTCAGAGTTGAAGCTCAGCTAAACTCCTACAGAATGGCCACATGAAATGAAGCTGCAAACGCTACGTATAAGCATCTCTTCCCTAATGGCTCCATCTTTCCACAGGTGTTTGAGAACAGAGGCTGGTTTAAACGCTAATGTTCATGAAAATAATTTCAAAAGGTTTACATTACAAATCATAAGGGCCCCTTTCCTTTTCCCTCTTCCCACCCCATGGCCCATTTCCCTTCCCCTCCCTCCCCAACCCAAGTACAAACCCCATGAAAACTGTACAGGAGCCAGACTTTAATTCCTTTAAGAATTACATAAATACTGAGTTTAACACTTAGAAAAATAAAGTATTTTTTCAAGGCTTCTTTTGTCTTTTAATTAAAAAGAAAAAGTTACAGTAGCTGCTTCCTTTCTGTAAAAATCTGCAGCCTCCTTTTTCCAAAGCCTGCCTTTGGAAAGGAGGGATAGGGGGCAAATACCACTGAGCTGCTCACAGCAACTTAGTCCTTGTTTCCCATGGTGGGGATGAAGAACTCTTCAAATTCACTTCCTTCTTAGTTAGAACGAAGTTCATGATTGTGTGGAACCAGCTATATAACCACGCAGTGCCTCTATCAATGGGACAGTCATACCCCCTCAACACCACCTCTGCTGTTCTCCCTTTCAGAACTTGTAGCCCTGCAGCTTTTCCCTTTTTTGTTTTTGTTTTTTGCATTTGTTCACCCCAAAGCTCATGTTCAAATCAACATGATAAGGAGTTTTGAAAAGCACATTGGTGCAACAGTAGCTGCCACCACTCTTGTAATTCCCCCATCCCACATAGGAAGAGCATTTTGCCACCTACCCTGGGTCAAGGCTGCCCCATACCATAGTTCCAATTTAGGAACAGCAGGCCCTCCTCAAGGGGAAGCCTCCTGACAGATTCAGTCTGAACATATTTGATGATAATACAACACACCATCTTATTTTGGGGTTGCCTAAAATAGTGCTGGGGGCCAACTTTGATTAGTGCACTCTGCAGACCTTGCTAGTTATAGCAACTGCCTTGGCGGAGCCTGTTGAGTTTAAAAATATATAAAAATAGAGCTCTCTCTGTTTCTATTCCTTTACACCCATCCCTAATGAAAGAGGATTGCGGTTCAATTCTTCCTTTCCAGAGGAAAGCTCCAGCAAAACCATAGAGCTTGCTTGAGGGGGATGCTCCCCAAATGCCATGAGACTAGAAGCAATTATAGCTACCAGGCTTAAGAGTTGCTGAATGTGTTTCTGGGAAGGGCAAAGTAGGGCTGACAAACACCCTTTTGGCAGTGAAATGTATATGTTGCCAGATTCAGTTGCCTCATATGGACACCAGGCAACCAACCAAATGGTTTGAGGGAGCAAGCAGAAGATGCTCTGCTGTCACCCTCTCCACTGCCTGAGCAAGAGCCCGGGGTGGACATTAGCAGAAACAACCCCTCTTTGCAAGCTGAGAAGAAGGGCAAAGCCACCTACAATGTGGCCAACCTACAATGTGTCACTGATTGCTTGAAGGCACAATACTGCAGCCACCTGGAGAACCTGAACTTGGGGGTGGGGGCTTTCTGCCCCAGCATGGACTTAAAAAGGGGCCTGTATCAGACAGGAGGCTCCCTTTAGACGATGGCTTCAAGCCCTTCTGCATTCCAGCCTCTCCCAACTACAGTGTTGCTCTGCTTGGAGGCAACAAGCTGAGGAGATTCACGGACATTCTGTGGTGAAGGAAGCAAGAACTTCCTCTTCGGCAACAGAAAACAGAAGGAGAGCTATATACATGGCAGAGCAAGCACTCCCACCCATGAGAGACAGTTTCTTTGGCTGGAGTGAGGAGGAAGGAAAAGAACAAAAATGTGTAAGCACAAGTAAATGCAGCATTCAGATGCAACAACACGCTCCCTCGCAGCCCAGGCTCAGCTCCTGCTGCTGGCCTCACAGCCACTTTAATATGCATTTGTGTGTGTGAGTGTGTGTGCGTATGTGTGTGAGAGTAATGTGTGAGAGAAGAAAACGTGAAAAAGGCAACAATAAATAAGTGACGGAGTCCATATAAAAACAGGGACCGTCGAGATCCTGGTGCCAGGTGCAGCCTGAAGAGTGCCATGGATCCTGGGGCCATGCACAGCGCAAAGCTGGCAGCAGGTGTGCTGCAGGTGTGGGTGCCAGGTACACACTCCCCCTCCCTCACCCCAGAGTCACTCAGTCACTCTTGGAACTATGCGACGTGTCCAAGTTGACCACCTGCAGCTCTGTCAAGCTGGTGCTACTGCTGGACTGCTGCCCAATAACGGTCATCTGCAGAGAGGCAAAAGGGACACTATTAGCAAAGGAATGCAATTACTGATGCAGAAAATATTTACCCACCCTTCTGGGTCACACTGGTGACAGTCATGAACACACCGCTAGTCAAAATTATCAGATGATCATAAGTTTTAGTAATATAATATTGGTGAGAGCCAAATATGGAATCAGCCCTTTGCTACTGTATTACAGGACCCACTCATATTGTACAATAGAAACCTGGAGCTATGTGGATACCAAAAACCAAGATCTCTTTTGCTTTTATTTTTAGGGGTGTGTGGATGGGAATGTATTCCTAGAAGAAAAGACTTGCTACTCTGAGGGGGCAAATGCTGCAACAAAATAAATTACGCATATTAAACAACTGGTATATCCTCAGTTAAAAAAAAAAGCAGGCCTCCGTCAGCCTTGAAAGACTATGGTATCGTGCTTGGCGCTGCATATGCTGCATGCAAAGCACAAAAACCCAAGCAGCAAATCCCCCCCCCCCCTTCACGCTACTGAATTAGTCCAATGGAAAGGCAGAGCCGATACGATTTGGATCCAGCTGGCATCGCAGAGCTGGGCTAAGGACAGGAGCTCACTCTGTCTTGTGGGGCCGACCCGGGTCTCGAACCCTGGCCTGCTGGTTAACAGGCACAGCGTCTTAACAGCTTGCGCCACCCACAGCCCATCAATGTTATTAATTGCAAGTGCTGAAAACCAATGGCTGCCCATATCAACCCCAAGTGCAACTGCTTTATTAAGCCACTATAGAACAAAGCCCATTATCTCGCTATCCATTCAATGCTGCTTCTATAATAGTAAGCATTCCACTATGAAAGGTAGAGCAAATCTTTCTCTCCTCCAACTATGCAAGGTAGAAGGGTACACATGCATAAGTAAAACTGAAGTTTCTCAGGATTTTGAAGGATGCTACAGAACCCTTGGGAGCTGAAATGCAGTCCTAAAAACAGGTATATTTACATCTTTATATAGTGAAGTTTCTACAAAACCTAAGATGCCAGAAGCTTATAGGGAACAATGGGGAAATGTGGAACTGTGAGAATAACACACATTAGCTATCTGATACTCAAGAGAGCACAATCTTGACCAATTTAGGCCAGCTCAACTCAGCCATTTCACCATTCTTACAGTGATGTAGGGAGACCAGCACATGCCTGGGTACTGGCCTAAATTGGACTAACCTCAGGATCATAAGTACCTTACAGACAGGGTGACCATATGACCAGAAATTTCTAGATTTGTCCTTTACTGTCCTGGTGTCCTCCAAAACAGCTTCATTGTCCTCCACTTTGGCTTCATTTTGGAAATTTGCAATGATGTGCAATACCATCATGTCATATGTCCTTGGATTTGTATTGAAGAGCAGAATCCAATGCAAAAACTGGCTCTGAAATATCTCCTTCCTATCAAAAGCTATGGCCAAAAAACTAAAAATAAAAAATATGCATTGAGCTCTATGGGAAAGTGAAAGGACCCAATTTACTCATGAGTAGGCAAACATGCCATTGCCCACCAGAAAGGCCAGGCTGAAAGGAATCCAAGACCTTGTCCTCCTTTTGAGGTTTGGGCATCTATTCACCCAGCTTACAGAACTTTTGCAACACTCCCAGTCTGGCATGGGACTTGTGCCAGTCTAACCAGGAGTTAGTGGCTGAACATATTGAGACAACTGCAAATGAAGTTTAACTCCAGCAAAAGGGGTTCCAGATCTACATCTACCTGATGAAGCTGAACTGCTGAGACTGGGATTTGGACTGTTCCTGAAGGTGCTGTCAGGAACACCTGAGGGACGCCACCTGCCAGACAAAAAAATCAGACATATCATGAGCCAATTTTACAAAACCAACAACACTTGCAACATTTTTCTCTGAAAGCTGCAGAATGATTCAGGTGTAAATCACAGTGGCAGAAAACAGAACTGGTGCCATAAAGTTTCACAAGATAATCCGAGAATAAGCAAAAAGAATAAGCAGTATGCTTTATCAATCAGTATGCTTTGTCAGTTTTGTAAAATTCCCCATATGACATCTCCCCACTGCACATCAACCACCCATGCTCATCAACATGCGCAACATGCAACATCCCCCATGCGCCTCCGTCCCCCTGCGCATCACCTCCCCATCTGCAACACCCCCTATCCACAACACCCCCCCTATGCAACCGCCCCCCATGCACAACAGCACCACATGCACAACAGCCCCCCTACGTGCAACATCCTTCCCAGTGCAACCCCTCTGAACAACTTCCCCCAGTGCACCAGGCACCGAATGCCAAACTGGCTGGATGTTGGTCAGTCTTCCATGTTAAATATAGGACAAAAACATGTTGCACCCCTTTTTCAGCCCCTTAAGGGTTAAATTTCTCCACATTGGTTCTTGGTGGGTGCTCACGTGACAGAAGGATCACCCTCCCCGAATTTACAGGGGGTCTGGGGGTTGGGACGGAGCATCCCTCAGTCACCAATTCTTCAATGCAAAGTATAAGGAGGAAAATGTGTTGCGCCCCATTTCACCCCCTTCCGGTTGGAATTTCTGAAAACTGGTTCTTAGTGTACCCTTTTGTCACAGAAAACATGTTGCACCCCTTTTTCAGCCCCTTAAGGGTTCTTGGTGGGTGTTCATGTGACAGAAGGAACACCCTCCCCAAATTTCACGCTTCTAGGTCCAGGGGTAGGGCAGAACATCCTTCAGTCAGAGATTCTTCAATGCAAAGTATAGGGAGGAAAACACACTGCACCCCATTTCACCCCATTTTGGTTGGAATTTTCAAAAACCGGTTCTTAGTGCAAGGTTCTTAGTTCTTAGTCAAGGAAGGAACACCCACCTCAAATTTCACGCTTCCAGGCCCGGTGGTTTTGGTAGGGCGTTGATGAGTGAGTGAGTGAGTGAGTCAGTCAGTGACTTTTCTCTTTTATATATATAGATTTTAGAAACGTTTGATATTTTTTCTACTTTCACCTTACCCTGATCCTGGACTTGCCCATGCGAAACCTGCATTGCTGATGGCGCCTGGGAGAAGGCATTGAGAACCGCAAGTCCACCATCTGTGAGGCCTGATGTAGGAGCATACATCACCGTGTGAGGACTGGGGTACATCATGTGACCTCCCACTGTGGTTGGCACTGATGAAGTCATGATAGTTGCTGGCAGAGTCACTGAAAAGGGACAGATAAAAAAGACTGAACTATATAAAGAGATATTACTGGTGCAAACAATCATGTTGCATCATTTATTCAGTTCTCTTTCTAGATTTAAATCAGAATTAGATCCCTTTTACACATCCATAAACTGTGTGGAACCACAAATAACGCACAAAAGCACACACAAGATGATCCTCAGGCCATCACAGGGCTATCACATACATCTGCCACCTGAAATGTGTTGAGAAGCACAATTTTTCTTATACTATATGTGAACAAGAGAAATACACATGTCCTATAGCAACATTGTTAAGGAACTGCCTGTGGCTATTTGTTGAGGCTACAGTCAATGGCAAACCCTTATTTGCTACCAAGTAATATAGGAAATATTCCAAAAATAGGAATTAGTTGATTAATTTGGAGGGAACAACAGTATACCACACTGTGTGTTCTTTGAATAAAAAGGCACACGCCAGAGCCATTTTGGAAGTAAATATTTCAAGAATTCAACATCTTGCATTCCTCCATGGCCAATCAAGTGCCCCTTCAAAAGCCCAAGCAAGGCATACATCACGACTACAATACTTGTACGGCTACAATCCTTTTTTTGCCTTATGCTCTCCAACAACAAATACATTTTTATGGGTAATGTTCATTGACAAGCACATCCTTCACAAATGTGGAATCACATTTTAAAGAAATCTAAGGCCCAAACTACATCTATTACCATGTGACAACATAATCAAAGGCTTGCCATTACTGGCATGAATCAGCCAGGCAGGGCATTGGTTACGACTGAGGCTATGGTAGAGACATAGGGGGTAACTCTTTAATCTTCAGGGTGCAATCCTAATGAATTTAGGCAAGCACAACTCATCCATCTCCCTGTTCTTGCTGTGACACATGTCTGCGTACTGTGGCTGTGCCCAGCAATGACTGGCACGTCTGTTCCCTGGCCATACCCTCTGTAAGTGGTGCAGAAGTGTCTTATGACAACTGTGTCACAACCCCAACAACAACAAGGGAAATCCAAATGTTATTTGGGTCTAAGATAATAGCCATCGCCACATCTTCTGGAAACAAGTTCTGCAAGTTGATTCCATTAGAAGAAATACTGTCATTTTTTCCCTCCTGGATCTACTGCCGATCCACTGAGCAGACAGAAAAAGTTCCTTTTCCTCCACGCCATGTGGTGTGGTATCTCTCCCACTAGATGGTACTAGAATGATGCTTGCAGATCAAACACATCCACATTGCAGCTTCTGTTGCTGTCCTACCACCAACAAGCAGCTGTTGGACTCAAAAGGAGATCATGACCTTGTAGACAAATGATATACTTTTGCACGGAGCAGTGCTCAGGACACACACAATTTAGAACAAGCTCCAATAATTGTAGCCAATAGTCCTTAGCAAATGCAAAGGTTATCAGAAGGCACAGCCCTCTGGGGTCTTCTACAGCAGGAGGGAGAAGGGAAGCATGAGTTATGGACACTGCTAGTGTGTGCAAAAAACCCAAAAGCAGGGTGACTAGATGTCAACTGAAAAAGAGGACAAGAGCCCATAAAATATAGGACAGGTAAAACCAAAAGATAGACACACACATATATATTGTTTTCATGAGGTTAATTTAAACACTATGGCTACAATCCTAGACACATTCCTGGGAGTAAGACCCATTGAACACAATGAAGCTTACTTCTGAGTAGACAAGCTTAGGATTGTGCATGCATTGGCATCCTTCAGTCTCGAAAGACTACGGTATCATGCTCTGATTGGAGGTCCTGAAACAACATCTAGTGTGGCTAAAAAGGCCAATTCGAGAGTGGCCATCCCTTCCACACTGAGGACAAATAAATTCCGTCCCCTGCCCAGACCCCAGGTTTCACTGCTTTCGGGTTTGTCTCTTTGCTTCAGCCTGCCAAACAAGTGTCTCTTCCAGTTGGAGAAGGCCATGCTGGGTCTTTTGCCTCCACGCTGAATGATCAGAGGTCAAGGTTTCCCAGCTGTTGATGTCCTTCTGCAGATGTCTTTGTATCGCAGCTGTGGTCTCCCTCTAGGGCGCTTTCCTTGCACTAATTCTCCATATAGGAGATCTTTTGGAATCTGACCATCAGCCATTCTCATGACATGCCCAAGCCAGCGTAGACGCCGCTGTTTCAGAAGAGTGAACATGCTAGAGATTCCAGCACGTTCCAAGACTGCGTCATCTGAAACTTTGTCACGCCAGGTGATATCAAGAATACGTCGGAGACAGCGCATATGGAAGGTGTTCAGCTTTCTCTCCTGCCATGCATAGGATTGTGCACTATATTAATTATTAAATTTAAACTAGTACCTGTAATTTATTAACTATAAGAAGTCTACAGGCTGCCTGCTCACAAGGGAAAGGAGGACAATGGAGTTTTTTTCCAGCAGATAAGGCTGAAAAAGGACATGTCTTGGAAAAAGAGCACAAATGGTCACCCTGCACAAGGGAGAACCAGCCAACTGAAATTAGAAGGATCTAGACTTGTTGAGAGACAAGCTGGATAGCAAAAAAAAACCATGTAGGTGGTGGGTTTACTGTTTACCTGTCCCACTGGAAGAGGTCTGGGTGAGGTCAGTGCTGCTGTCAGTTGTGGGAGACGTTTGCTGGGAGGCTGGATGCACCTGGATGGCTTGCACAGGGACTTGTTGAGCCACAGCACCACCTGGGAAGCAAGAAGAGAACCTTGTCTCAGTACAGATTCATTCCAAGACACATTAAGGCATCTTAATGTCCATCAGGCCAATATTTAGAACAACCTCAAAAAACTTGAAATTTTACCCGTCAGCCAACCATTGGTTACAGCAAAAAGTACAAGAGCAAGAAACAGGAAACACGGCCTGATGAAACGTCTACATTTCAAATTTAATAAATGTACCCCAATAGGAATTTTCTTCTCCACCATAGATGTACCTTCGTAATACAATACCTGCTGATTTGTTACCAAGCAAGAAGGCTATGATTTACAAGGAACTGATATACTGTATATTAAAAACCAGACCTTAAAATTGCCTTGTAGCAGGAAAGAATAGGCAATCTTTTTCAAGATGGATTCCCCATATGTGCAAATGTTCTTTCGGCTGCTTAAATTGTTAGGAGAATGTACAATCAATAGCATATGGAATGTTAAGATTTGTTAAAACCAAGATGGGAAATGTTGGTATTGCAACTACATTAAAAGAGGCTTTCCCCACAGATAAGTTAAAATGTAAATGTGCTAAGAAATTTTGAGGTAAGGTTGTAAACATATGGGCTAAAAGAGGTTTTTCTACAGATACTTCAAGATTCAAAAACCTATTTAATAAATGTTATGTATCCTTAGTGACAAAAACATCAAGACTCAGTTCTGCATTCAGCACCAGAGGATGGCCAACCAAGCAGGCCTCCGTCAGTCTTGAAAGACTATGGTATCATGCTTGTTGCTGCATACGAAGCACGAAAGCCTGGGTTGGATTGTTATGGAGGACAGGCTGTTACCCAAGCAGCAAATCCCCCCTCTCCACACTGAATTAGTCCAATGGAAAGGCAGAGCCAATACAACTGGATCCAGCTGGTGTTGCAGAGCTAGGCTAAGGACAGGAGCTCACCCTGTCTTATGGGGCCGGCCCAGGTCTTGAACCCTGGCCTGCTGGTTAACAGGCACAGCATCTTAACCGCTTGCGCCACCCACAGCCCACAGAAATCATCCCATAGAAATGAAGCCTTACCCACATAACAACATTGATCAGGTAAGTTAGATTCTCCAAGACGTTTGGCAATACTTACAAAACGTGGGCACTTTAGCAATATAGGCTGATAGAGAAGGGAACAACGAGGCACCTGAAAGTGGGAATCCAGAGGCCTGATGCTCAATGCCTTTGGATGAGAAGATTTCCCCATCAGAACCCCCACTCCTTCAGAGCACCGGATGTTTACATTTGAAGAAATATGTATACATAACTGCCCTACCAAGAAGATTCACCCAGTCTGTGAAGCAACTGAAGCCTTGTATGTGGGAGACCTGAGGTTAGCTCCACTGGTAAGAAAGCATTTAGCCGTTGTCTTTCAGCAGGACACATATGGACTTTTGCCCTTTTCTTCCAGTCACGTTGAGCAGGACATGCAGATCCAAGTACTTCAGCATTCAGTCTTGCACACTGTATCATGTCCCTGCTTAAGTGATTTTTCTGTCTATTTTAAGTGAAACTGCTCATCCAGCTCTGGTCTTCTAGGTCTTACACTATCCAACTGGCCTAGCCATGTAAACACCTAATTGCTCAAAAAAGTGAAGCAACTGAGTACTGACAGAAAAGAATTAAAATGCTACTTCCGTTTCTATAAATTTTAATCATTTATTTTCTTTCACTTAAAAAGAAAATAGCAAACATACATACCAGCACAAGGAGGCATACAATGAGTTGTAGCTGAGAAAAAGGGTAATATAAAAAGGGAATTCACAAGATCATGCAATACACATAGCAAGTGCTGTGAAGGAGTTAGTCATTTGGGCATCCAAGATTTATATAAAAATAAATTATTTATGTTTAATGACTCACCCTTGCTTTTTCAGTCTCAACTCTCTGCTAGGTTCCAAGAACAAAGGACATCATAAGGCTACAGACGGCTTCAACATACTATGGCAACAGAGTGGATGTCACCCCAAAATGCTTCTTTGGTGGGGTCTTATACATTATATCGGGGTCCTCAAACTACGGCCCGCATGTCAGCTCCATCCATGGAGAAGCTCTCTGGCGGAACTCAAAGGATAAGGGAGACTGTGCGCATGCCTTCGCTTCGGAAATGGCTGCCTGCGGCTGGCGGATCTTCGCCGCTGCAGCCTTCAACTGCCCCCCCAGTGCCCACAAAGACCGGGGAGGCAGCAGCCTCTCCCCGGCCAGCCGGGGGGGCTCAGGGGAGCTCTGGCCGGCATGTGCGCCTCCAGCTGCTTGCGTGCACGCCAGCGCCTCTGCAAGTGAGCTGGTGTATGTGCTTGTGTGCGTGTGTGTGTAAGAATGCATGGGGTGTGTGTGTGTGTAAGAATGCATGGGATGTGTGGGGGAGGGGCTCAGGGGAGTTTCCCTGAGCTCAGGTTTAAACCTCAGGGGGTTTAAAGCCACCCGCACTGGTCCTCCGCGCCTCTGCAGCCTCCCCCCAGCTGGCTGGGGGGGGGGGAGTTTATAGACACCAGATGCTCCAACAGACCCCAAAGGTCAAAACACCCCAGGGAGTGTTTTTAAAATGTAGGGCAAAATGTAGGACATCATGTAGGACAGGGTCCTCCAAAAGTCCGGTCCCCAACAGTGTGTGAGGGACAGTGAACCGGCCCCGTTTAAAAAGTTGGAGGACCCCTGCATTATATGATACGTATGTTAATGACATGCTGTGTCATTATCCTAAAGACACTTAGGAGGCTGCAATCCTTAAGACACTTTCCTGGGAGTAAGACCTATTGAATACAATGGGGCTTACTTCTGAGTAGGCATGGTTAGGAATCAGCAATCCTAGACACTTTCCTGGGAGTAAGACCTGTTGAACACAATGGGGCTTACTTCTGAGTAGGCATGGTTAGGAATTAGCAATCCTAGACACTTTTCTGGGAGTAAGCCCCATTGGGGGGACTGGGGGTCTTCTGGGGGGGGGTGGAAGGGTGTTTGGAGACAGTGGGGGGAGATTCAGGCAGTTGGGAGTAGTGGCTGCCACTTTAAAAACCTGGCTCCCTGCAGAGCCGGCTGGAGGAAGGAGCATCACCTCGCCCACTCTCCAGCCTCTTGAAAAGCTCAGCAGGGAGCCTGTGATTGGAATGCAGGCTGTTCATTCAGGTAACAAGTGCAGGCTGGCAGCCCTTTAAACTTTAAAGAGCTGCCAGCTGGCCATCACTACCCAAATCAGCTTCGCTACCCAAGTCAGAAGCCCAGGGGAACAGTATGTTCTTTACCTGGAACATACCTGTAATCCAATTTAAACCTTTATTGGCATTACGAACTTACACACAAGTAGACAGCAACTATAGATACATATAAAAAACAAGGAAACATAACAAGGTCTGTACCCAACGTCCTTACACAGGGATTAATTTAGGGTCCATTACAACCAGTGATGGGCTTCAAAGAAATTAAGAACCGGTTCTCTGTCCATCTGGCAGCCACTTTTAAATGGCTATTTTTAAACTTTATATGTCCTATCTCTTGTTAAGAACCAGTTCTATAGCGTAGGTGCGAACCTGCTGCTGCCCACCTCTGATTACAACCAACACCTTGGATAAAAATTCTGCTACTAGACTAGTGATGTTGTCAGAGAAGCCATGTAGAAGGTACCCTGTCAGATACTGAGGGGGGCCGGAGTAATTAGAAATTATATGACCTAAAAGAGAATTGCGAATGATTCTAAAACTAGGGCACGCACATAAGATATGAGTAAAGGTGTGAGGCTCAACACCACAACGCTTCCAAATACGTTGGCCTAATGGGATCCTGGAGTAACGGCCTCGTAACACCTCTGATGGAAAAATGTTTAAACGCACAAACATGAAGGATCTTCTCTCCTTAGGGTCCACTAGCAAGTGGAAATCGGGGAGACCACTATCAAGCGACGGAAAAATTCCAAGACGGAAGGGAGAGCATACTTGGTTTAGATTGGAAATCAGATATGTATTTTCTGACTCCCAAAGTTTCTCTTGGATTAAAACTAAGGCCTGAGTAAAATCGCAATTAGCAAGAGAATCCAGAGAGATACCGATAGAGGATAATTTAGTAATACACTGTTTAAACCATATAGACTCAAATGAGTCTTTTAACAAAAGTTCAAGAAAGGAATCAAGGCCAGATTTAAAAAAAAGACGTAACCAGAATTTGAAAGCAGATTTCCATGCCAACGTAGAAGGGAGATGCATACCTAACTCAATAGACAAAATGGATAGTTTTATATAATTTGGGACCCCAAGGATACGCCTATAAAAAGTGGCAGCCAGCTGGTCAATGCTCTTGGATATTGTGTTGATCCAAATAGGGACTCCATATAACAGACAATTAATTAGCTTGGTTTTATAAATATGCAGAGCAGCCGGTACATATTGGTTGCCAGAGTTGAAATGAAATTTAGAAATTGCCCCAACCAAATGAGAAGAGGAAGCTAACGCTCGGTTTCTATGCACCGACCAGATCAAACGGAAGTGGAAGTAGATGCCAAGATATTTGAAACTCTTAACTTGTTCAATGGGATGGTTGGAAATTTCCCAATGAAGGGGTTTCCACGATTTGGCAAAAACTAGAATCTTTGACTTATCCACATTAACAACTAAGTCATTGTGAGAACTATACGATTGGAATAAATCCAAAAGGTGACGGAGCCCTGAGCTGGAAACTGACAGGAGTACAGCATCATCTGCATATAATAATAAAGGAACTGGGGTGTTGTATAAACATGGGGCTGACTTCTCAGCAGGGGATAATTGGGAGCGAAGGTCTGCTAAAAAAAGATTAAATAGAAAAGGTGCAAGAATGCAACCTTGCCTAACCCCCCTGGAACATACTTTACCCGGGGCATTTGTTACCCAAGGTACCATTGTATTTTATTCATGTGAGATGGCTGCTGCTGAAACATATGATTAGTAAAGAGTCATATAGCAATTTTTTAAAAATGGAATTATTATTTTATTTTCTTTGAGATTTGGTACTTCAGTCACTCAAGGTGTTATGACTGTTGACCTGAAGATCAGCAGATCAAGGTCGGCAAGTCAGCAGTTCAATCTGAGTGCTGCACAAATATCGAAATATCACTTGTTCCAGCTCCTGACAACATAGCAGTTCAAAAGCATGTAAATGCAAGAAGATAAACAGGTACTACTTTGGTGGAAAGGCAATGTCCTGGCTACAGGACCCTGCAACAGGTCAGCCAGGTTTCCCAAATGTCATAATAACCATTACTCCAATCCAGAACAAGTAGACCAGGCCATCTCATGGGAAAAGTGCTGAAGAAGTTCCCTTTTTTTGTCTTTGAAGTTATAAATATAGCATTGTAAATAGCAACCTACCCAATATATTGCAAATCCAGAGAGCTACACCAGTTAAAAAAACTCCTTGCTCTAGATGACTGCACCTGGCCTAATTCTGACTGACTGCTCTGCCACAGAATCCCACCTTAAAGCCTTTCTTCTCTCTTTATAATGAATCCCATAACCATAAAGACCAAATATCTATAGCTTATGTGACCAATTTGATCTTTTTGCTGACCAACTATAAAAAATTATTGTGATTGATTGAGGCTGCCTTACAGTTGTGGTGCAGGACAAGTTAATACCCAGGGATCAACCCCCTTCCTGGCTCCTAAGGAGACATTTTGTAGCCAGTTTAAATTTGGGAGGGAAGAGAGAACACACTGGACAAATTCGTGGAGGACAAATCTAACAATGGTGACTAGTCATTATGGCGAAGCATAAATCAGATATTGGTGCATCAATATGCAAAGCATAAATTGGATATTCCAGCATCAATAGAACACCTTTGAATCCCAGTTGTAAGAGAGCAACAGCGGGAAAAAGGGAGAAGTCTTTCTGTCCTGCTCGAAGATCTTCTTGAGAAGTTAAGAAGAAGCAGGTGGGCCGCAGTGGGAATCAGAAAGCTAGATCGAAAAGAGCTTTCCTTATGTCAGACTGGGGTCCAGAGCCATCAAAAGGAGTAAGCACTTGGAGTATTTCGTCCCAAGCTTCCACAAAGCAAGGGCTTCTTTGCCAGTTGCTCTGTATCCTTCTCCATTGCTCACCAGAATTCTTGTTATTAAAACAGTCTTTGGAAAGAGGAAATGGTGCATTTGAAAATAAGATGACTCATTTTCTCAGCATATAATTGTGAGAGAATTGTTGTCATTTCCAACAACATTTGGGTAAATATTATATGTGAAACAGAATAGATGTTAATCTGTGACCAAAGCAATTGTCTAAAGAGCACTAATAAAAAAGCACTACAACTACTAATGAAAATGGCTAGTTTGCAGCAACATATAAAAATCAAGAAACTAATAAAAACACTAATAAAATAGTTAAATCTCAAGAGACTTCTGTGTCAGGGAGTAAGGCCCAACTTGGCATCTTGACTGGGCAATGCTGAACTCTGCCTGTCCCACCCAGCTCTCTTCCATACCACACCTCCCTCGTGCCCTCCTCCAACCTCCCACCATCCCAGAACGCCTTCTCCCTGCCTTCTCCAACTCACCTCTCCTCCACCCAGCAGTCCAGGTGACCACTGAGCACTGGAACACCAGCTTCTAATGTGCACTAGGCCAGTGCCGGTTGGCAGTTTGCCAGCTCCAGCATTGGACCAGCATTAATTGTTTCAAATGTGCCTTCTGGCACATTTGCAACACTCACCACCAGCGGAGAACCGGAAGCATTCGGGATTGGGCTCTTAGTTCTTCAGCCTCACTCCCTGACAAGGTCAGTTCAAACATTCCTGTCTGCCCTGTGTCATATGTAGCAAATTCAGCTTCTCTGCAATCTCAATATCCAATTTAACCTCCCTGGGAGATTTTCTCTTTTAATGCATTTTATTGTTTTTAGCCAAGTTCTCCTCATATACTTTTCTTGCATACTTTTTTGCAAGACTCTTTTCCTTTTTATTTTTCTCCCTTGAGGAATACCGTACTTCCAATCTCAGAAGGAAGCTTTCTTGCCCTTTATAAGCTTCATAAAAACCAGACACAGTGCATTCCTTCTGGACCTGGTGGTGCCTCTCCTACTTATGGGATACAGTCTAATTGAACTTCTGCATTCGAAAGAAGTCTCCCAGTCTTAAATTTACCTTTTAGCTTCTTTCTAATGAGTCCTCTCATTTTTGAGAATCTCCCTCTTGAAATCAAATGTGCATGTTAGATTTTCTCGGAAACTTTCCAGTTACAAAATGTTTGAAGTACAGTACATAGCATTCTGGTGACTTTTCCCTATTGGTTTAAACAACACCTGCCTCTTCAACAAGTTCCTGGGCATTTGTTGAATTAAACGTGATTTCTCCACTCTGGTCATTTCCAAGATGAACTGTTGTAGGGTACAACAGTTATTTAATGTATCTAGACATTTTCTTTCTTGTCACAATCTAAACATGAATTTACCCAATCTTTGTGAGGTTAACAGAAGTCACCCATTGCTACAAAACTTTCTCCTTCGGATGCCTCCCCAATTCTTTTCTCCAAGCTAGGGTTATTCTCAGCATTTTGATCAGTAGGGTGACAGCATGAACCCAGTACAACAACATTTTGTGGACCTGGAGATCTTGTATTTCCACTCAGTGATCCTGCAGAAGAGTCACCCTCCACATATGTATTCTTAGATTCTATACTCAGTCTTTGAGAGCAACACCAGCCCTTCTGTCCTTTTGGCAGAATTTGTATCCTGGTATAAATAATACACCATAGCTTCTCTGTTTTACCAGGTTTCCATCACACCCACTAGATCATAGTGGACATGCTCCTTTGCAATCAACCCTTTTGAACCTTGTCACAATTATTAGTAGTGTTTGTTATCACCATCTGGAACTAACTTCACACAGTTTACATTCCAGTTCCCTTTTGTGTAATAAAATTGTGATTTATGAAAAGCCAATACACACATGAAAAACATGTGATGGTTGAATATGTAAAGGATTAATTTGTCTATAGAACAGTAGTTCCAATTCACACAAAATGCCACAGGGAATAAGGGTAGTCCAGCAGGACACTGCTTTAAGCTATTGTAACACAAGCCAGAACTCTCACTGCTGAATATAAAGCAGATTTCATGAAAAAAGTCTGCTAAAGTGCACTATGGAAGATACATCAGCAGACACTGAATTTCACATACCATTATTCTGCCTGGGCATCAAGTTTTTCCCCTGTGGTCTTCTCTAGATTTACCTAATCCAATTCATTATGCTACTCTGGAGATATTACCAGCTCAGTGGTATTCTCCTGTTCCCAATTCAATCTATTAGAGCAACTAGATTATAGATCCCTTGGGTGCCCTATGACAATCAAATCTAGCGCCCTTCTGTGTCCTCAGCTTTTGAGTAGCTTCAGAAAAGCAATAAGTTAGGCTTCCTGTGTAGGTGGAATTTACAGATGACCTATTTCCTAAGCAGTTAGAGCAACCACATAGTCAGTGGTCATCTTGTAGCTACCATACTTTCAGCTTGAGGGAGGAAGGGAGGGAGAAATTTCTGAGTATGGCTTAAGAGCACATGATGCAGCCAGCTCCCTGTAACTAAGCAGGTCTGGATCTGGTCAGTGTCTCGATAGGAAACCCATAGATACTGCCTTAGGTTTCAGTGTGGAAAGCAGCCAGGATATCTATAACTCAAAAATAAAACTTTTGGAGATTATAACTTATGTGGTAAGCATCTCTAATCATACACGTCATCCATAAATTCCAGCCACATAAGCTGGACTCATTCTTCTGCAGTCACACAAGAACATGAACTAGCAGAAATATGTGGCACAAGACACTAGCAGAGACTACAAACTCTTAGTTGTCCAAGCAGTTAAGGATTACCTCACAGCATATTTTTTGTCACACTAATTAGCCAACAGTTTCAATCCTTAGACCCACTTCAAGGGTAACAAATCCTACAGAACACACTTGGGTCATAATATGAACCTATTCAGAGACATGACTGCGACCTGTCTCCACTGTCTAAGATCCAGCAGATGGGCTCTGTTTCTTTTATTGTGGGTCTTTAATGTTTTATTTTTGGGTTTATTTTTGTTAAGTACTGTTTGTAGCAGCTTGGGAGCCCTAAGGGACCAAAAGGAGATACCAGCACTTCAGATAAACATAATAATTGACTAGATAGGTTATCTAATCCAAACCACCAGACATAGGAAGGATCTGTCTTCAAGAAATCCTTTTAAGACAGAAAGAGAGCAACCTATATCAATGCTCAAAGAGAACTAAGGTTGCCAGCTGTTCTACTGGCAACAAAATTCATCTATATATATAAAAGAGAAAAGTCACTCACTGACTGACTCACTCATCACCGCCCTGCCAAAACCGGTGGGCCTAGAAGCGTGAAATTTGGGGTGGGTGTTCCTTCCGTGACTGAGGGGTGCACTAAGAACCGGTTTTTGGAAATTCCAACGGGAAGGGGGTGAAAAGGGGCGCAACACATTTTCCTCCCTATACTTTGCATTGAAAATTGCTGATTCAGCAATATTCCTCCCCAACTGCTGGGCCTGAAGCATGGAATTCTGGGAGTTCCTTCTGTCACCTGAACACCCACCAAGAACCATGTGGAGAAATTAACCCTTCAGGGGCTGAAAAGGGGGCAACGTGTTTCTGTCCTATACTTAACATGGGAGACTGAACAACCTCCAGCCAATTGGGTACTCAGTGCCTGGTGCACTGGGGGGAATGTTGTTGCGCACGGGGGTAGGTTGCGCACGGGGGTAGGTTGCGCACGGGGGTAGGTTGCGCACGGGTTGTTGATGCACCGTGGGGGATGTTGTATGGGGAAGTTACTCCCGCAATGCAGGTACGCTTTTTGCTAGTTAACTATAAACAGTCACAGTTTTCCAGGCTCTAGAAAAGAAAGGTTTTTCCATCTTGCAAGCTTTAGGACCAATTCTCATTAAAGCTTTACACGCTTGCATCAATATATCCAAAAACAAAATACATGCAGGCCCAACCAAGCATAATCAATAGACACATGTATCTGGAGGATGAATTCCTTTTCAAAAAGGAATATAAAGTAAGGAATCTATCTAGGCCATACACTTCCATATACAGTATTTTGAAGCATAACATGATGTAAACACATACATGAGTGTGCCTGTTTGATTGGGTAAGTGTGTGCATGATTTTCTATGAGTTTGCTAAAAACAAAGCAGAAACATCCCTCCTACAATATATTACTTATCATCATTGTTGAAACCAAAGTCAGCAAACACTCTTTCTTGATTGAAAGGCCCTTAATCTTATTTTAAAGCTTTCTGCCCCAGTACTATCACAATCCCAGCCAAGTTTATTTTTTGTAAAAGAAAAAAACTATTCTATACAATTCCAGCACACTTTAAAAAGCCTTTTGGGATGACAAAGGTTTGTTCTGACAAGACAAGAGGCAGATTGAAAACACCTTGTAGATAATGCTGGTTGCAGTAAGACCCAACAATTGCTTACTCCCCATATTGCAGCACAGATCTCAAGGAGGTCCTGGTCAAATTCCAATAGTACTGTCCCAGGATTAACTTAGCATTTGTAGAAATATTGGAATACAAACTCTCATATAGTTATTTACCTCCTTCTGCCTTACAGAGCCTTCCCATTGCCCTCTTGATTCAAATATTCACTTTGTTCACTAGGAACAGCGATTGTCAAAACTCCTCACTTGTCTGATAATTACTTCCTCTTCCTGTCATATCACAGAAATGGCAGCACTTTCCTCCAAACCAAAAAGTGCACAACAGGTTTGCATCACCAGGACAGTAGCAGTGTTAAAGAAAAAAATCCCTTAAAATATGCTAAAAGTATTTTGGATGTACATATTCATGCCAGAATCCACTGGAATATATACTAAGAAAAAAAGAACAAACTTCCACACATTGCCATTATTTTGCTACCTTATAGTGACCAGGGAACAGAAACTACTAACATCTAGCAGGGTTTCTTGCAAAGAAACAGTGCTGTGTGCCAAATTTTTGCAAGACAGCATTTCTTTTGTAATAGGCTTGCATGCCAAGGATACAAATTGGCTTGTGAAGCGGTCTAATCCATTTTGAAGTGTTTGATCGCAGTCACAAGTTATTTTAAAACTGCAGAAAATAATCACAAGAACTGCAGAAAATAATCACAAGAAATTCTTAAAACAGATTTCTGTGTGCATTTAAACTACAAGGCATCAAACAAAGCCCTTGTATCTTCACTCTTTCCTTTCTCAGTACTGAACCCATAAAGTGCTTTAAACCAATTCAGTACACTGGTCCATCCTGCATCAGCACCATCTATCCTTGACTGGCAGCAACGTTCTGTGCAGAGGATTTGCTATTTTGCATCACCAGCTTTCTGAGATCCTTCTAACTGGAGATGCCAGAAACTGAACGAGGAGTCATACTCTCTTACTGAGTGCTGGCCCTAACATTTTTCATCTCCATCTGGATCCAGCTGAGAATTGCTCCACGTTCTACCCCCACACTCATGTGTCTCCAAGTGATCTGAGGCAGCTATCCCTGCACAGGAGTAAAAGGATTTCCTGAAAGTGCATTACCACCCTCCTCCCACAAGCAAGTGGAGATGCGAGCGCTGACCTGTCAGAGACAAAATCTGCCCTCCGGCTGTGGCTGGAAATCGGAAGACTGTCTGCTGTGCCTGCTGCAGCTGTCCAGGTGTGCCTGCGACCGCCGCCTGGCCCTGCTGACTGGCGAGAGTCAGCGAATGCGGTTGTAACTGAGTGAGAGGAATGGTAGGGGTCCCAGGAGGGAGTGGAGCACCTGCTGGAAGGAGGAGAAAAAAGGCTTTATCGGGGCCAGCTCTTTTTAAAACCTCCTTCAGCCCCCAAGCACATATGCCAAGTTTCCTCCCAGAGCTATCTGGGAGGACAAGGAAAGAGGAGAGAAGGTATATCTAGCTCCATATCCCAGCTCTGAGCCCTACAATTCTCACAACCAGAGCTGCCAAGGAGGAAATGGTCATTGCAGAGATTTGGGGAACTCTCCAATAAGAGCCATGGTGCAGGCAGCAGGGACAGCAACACTAAAGTTTCCACATATTTCATGCACTCTTGGGATTCACCACTCACTAATCCTTAAAATTGTTTCTGTCCTCAAGTACAATCTTCCCTTCTGAACTAGGCACATTAGAAGGCATGCGGACTCTACATTCCAGCTGTAGCCTCTTACAAGTGATGAAGGTTGGGCCCTGGCAAGCCCACAGGAGAAACTGGAAAGATCTGTTGGCACTGACCTGGCATGAGGGTGAAGCCTGTAGGTATCTGCATTAGCCCTCCGGATGCCACTGCACTGGTTCCAGTGGTTTTCAGCACTGTCCCGTTGGCACTGGTGACCGTGTTGGGGCTGACACTGGCAGAGACTGGCGCTAGGTAGTTGGTGATGGGGAATGAGGGGCCGCTGCTGACTTGCATGGAAGTGGAGGTGGTGGGTGCCGTCTGGATTGTCGACGTCGTTCCTGGCAAGTTGGTGACTGTGAATGGAGGCTTCAGGGAGTCCTGTAAAAAGGACAAGAGGCAAGTGAAATCAAACATGTCTCCCAAATTCACAGAACAGCCATCCCTCTCATGATCCCAAAACATCATCATCCATTATCTAAAGGGAGGAGGAGGACCAGGGGATCATAAGCTGAGACTACCAAGTTCCACTTTCTAATGGGATCCATGCAATCCTATTACTTGCACAATTGCAAAAAAGTTAAATAGAGGCAATGTTTATGAAGCTCAAGGCAAGTGATTTCAAGCACTTATGTCATGTGCCAACAATGGTAGAGGGGGGAAATACTTGGTGCAGCAGGGACAATAGTCAGGCACTCTCAGAAGGTGCAATGTGTTCCTTTCCTCAGTAAGAAGTCAACTGGCAAACACCTGGCAAAAGAAGTCATCTGGAGCTATATAGCAGGGATGGGAACTCAAGTCAGGTACACAGAGTCTGACTCACAAAAATAGCTTGCTGGTGTCTCCCCTGAGCTTTTCTACTTTTTGGGCAAAAGTTGGTGTACCAGAGTTACTAAGAGCAGCAAAATCAGGACTTTTCCCAGTTTGAATTCTGCTATTGCTGGAGGCAAAATCACAGCTTCTCATCTCCCCACCAAAATAAGGGGGCATGGCTATTTCACATTGTTCCAGAGCTAACAAGATGGTAATTAACATGAAGTTTTTTGAATCCTCAAATGTGTTGCACAATAAAGTATTATTTCCATTTGCAAGCCCTTGTAGCAAAGAAAACCATCTTCTTGGCTTTGTTTCATAGATTGCTTTGTGAGCATTTCTGTTCCAAAGTGGTTAAAAACTTTTAAAAACTATTTTGAAAAGTGATTAGAAACTACTACTTTTGGAGAAACAAAGCACATGAAAATTCAAGGACTGAATTTGACTTAAGATTTTACATCACAAAATTTTATTGCAAAAACAAAATGTGTGTGTTTGTGAGTGAGTGAGAGTGAGAGTGAGAGATGAAAGAAAATGAAGCCAGATTTTCTTTTTATGTTAAGCACCTGCTTGTATAGGTGATTGCTGCCAAAAAGAGAGTCAGGAACATATATAGTGCCAGAAACACAGGGAGACAGAGAGATGCATGCCTAGAAATACCATAATAAATACTCTTGCGAGGCTTGCATCACAAATCATTCAAAGGGAAGGAGAACAGTTTTTACAACTGCGTGATACAGACATGATACACCTCAACAGATTGAGACGGTTTCCCAACTGCAGGAAGGGCAGGGAATTATCAATTACACCTGCTTTTACCCTCCTACAGAGATGAAGAAAGACTGGTTTGATTCTTCTAAGTGACAAGCAGCAGAAAATAGGGACACTTCAGTACAAAACACAACAGGGGCAACCAAATGAAGGTTATCAACAAACTGAAACGTGCAAGACATCGGCAGCACAAACAGTGCAACTTGCATCCAGGATGCTCACATCTAAAAAGAAATCTGAAGTCCAAATAAGATGCCCTCAGCCAACAACACTACTACCTTCTATGATAAGCATATAAGAGCCATTATAGTGTGGGGAGCTCAGCATTACATTTCAATTCCTAAGTTCTGGGATGAAATGGGTAGAGACAAAGAAGCAATTTAGCAGTATCATGAAACTGTTTTTTAGTAAGTAGGATCAGTCACTTCTGCAGAAATAATGCTGGACTTTTAGATATCATTATGATTCATGTAGCAATAGGTATGTAGCACTTTACAGAAGATGGGAGGACAGGTCCCTGCCCCAAGAGGCTCAAACTCTGGAAATAGATGGGAGAAAAACCAGGGAGAAAGATATACAGTTATTTAATGTACAGGTACTTTGGAACACACCAAGATTATGTCCCTGAAAGATGTATACCTGTATCCTACAGCCAAAGTCACCTTATAATCAGTATGACTTCCCTAGTCATGTTCTATGCTAGGAGGAAACCCAGAAAATACTCAAGCCAGTTCCTATTTGTAATAGCTACACCTTGGTTTGCTTTCTTGGTCATCAGAACACAACAAAATGCTGGGGATTGGTTTTGATCCATTGAGAATTCACCCTTTAAAAGGCTGTAGGAATGAAGGGAGATCCACATAGCAATTTAGATCTTTGCTCAACCAAGCTGATCTGCATTCCCCTGCCTCCTCCAAATCTGGAAAGAGTTAATGTGCTTATGCTTATGTTGTCCATGGTCTGCCTACCCCAGTGCAGACTGGCAGACCGGCACTCCCATGTGCTTCTCCAGGCTCCTGACCTGACAGCCTGCCAAAAACAAGGAATTCACAGCTTGACTAACGTCTAAAAAAGGAAAGGCAGCCCATTTTGGATGGAGACAACCAATCAAAAGCACCCTCCCCGGCAGCATGGAGTTGGGGAGGAGAGAAAGGGAGGGTTGGGCGTTAGACGCCTGCCTCCCTTTGGCCCTGGCACCAAGATCAGTGTAGATGGAATTAGGATGAGCATGTGATAATGGTGCAGAATTGAGCAAATTAACTTTCCATTATCTCAGCTGCAGCCTCTTTTCCACTAGGTAAGACCTGTTACCTACCAACAACATACCACCCACAGGGAAGATCAAAGATCTGCTTCAAGAAAAGGGCACAAGCAGACTACTGTATTGCTTTGTACACACACACGCGCGCACACACACAAGCTTGCTCTCCGATCATTAAGTTAGGGGGAAAAAACAAACTATTATCCACTAGCCTGTGTGCCCTAAGGTCAGAAAGAGAGGAAGCAATAAACCAGTGGCACCGGTTTTTTGATATTATTATATTTCAGAATTATGCACTATTACGGGAGATATTTTATTCCGCTTTTCTTCTATGCTGCTCAAAGTAGTAATGCAGTTACACTACAATCCTATGTATGTCTACTCAGAAGAAAGTACCATTGTGTTTGATTACTTACAGTTAGGCTTCAATCCTTTCCATACTTTCCTGGGAGTAAGTATGGATAAGACCAGTGACGTAGCTAATGATTATGTAGCCCAGTGCAAAGCTCAAAATGTTGCCCCAGAAGCGATGTCACACCCGGAAGTGATATAAGTGATATAATCCCAGGGTACTTTTAAAATTTTTTAAAAATTTCCCCTGCAACAACAAAAGTTTAATTAAGTAAAAATATGAAAATTGTGCCCCTTACTGGTTAGGGAAACTGCTGGGGCAAAGAAGAATGGTTATTCTTTCCCTACTAAATATAAGGAGCACCACTTAGAAGTGTCTGGATACCCAGTTAGCATGGGTTAACTGATATTATTATTATATATGTGCATGGAAATGAAAACTAATTCATATTAACAACTTATTTGTTCCATACAATATCAGAATTGCATCTCATTGGCTCTCAGAGTAATCAGTATCATGGGAAAGTGGAGTTTAGAAAATCCACTTTTTGTCCCATTGGCTTTCATGTTTTCATTTTCTGGTTAATTGGCCATAACTTTTGATAGAATATAGATATTCCAATGCAGTTTGTTTCATTGCTTTCTGCATTTCTTTCCATCACTTTATAACACAATCATTCATATGTAGCCTGTTTTTCACAATTTTAGCCACTTGTGTCCAGCTCAGCTTGGAGCCCCCCTAAAGAATGTAGCCTGGTGCAACTGCACCCCCCACCCCCATAGCTATGCCACTGTATAGGACTCAAGCTTAATTCCCCTGCATCAAGGATTTTCAACCTGTTTGCCTCACAAAAGGGAGATGACACTTCCAGTTACTGCTCCCAGAGCACAGCTCCATAGCCTATAGCAGCGGTACTCAAAGTGGGGTCGGGACACCTTGGAGGGTTGCAACCTCTGGTCAGGGGGCTCGTGAGAGATGGGATCTGCCATCTTGGAATCTGACACTGGGCTTTCCTGGGAGAAAGTCTCACTGAACACAGTGGGACTTACTTCCGAGTAGGCAAGGAAGAGCTCTAGCATCACAGTGATGTCTCATCCCGATAAGTTTGACAGAGGTACCTGGACAGATTTTTAAAGTTTGAATGAGGGTGCCAGGCTGAAATGCCTGCATAACACTGGTCTATAGTCAATGGATAATATGCTCTGTAGCCTGAAGGTCAGGGACTCCAGCATCTGACAAACTTCAATGTCTGAGGTCAGGTCTACACCAAGTTCAATGGTAAGGACTGCAATTTTTTAAACACTCTTTTAAGTGAGCACACATAACATATTGGAACTTATTTGTGAGTAAGCCTGCATAAGATGGCACTGCAGGACACATCCCAGAATGGGACTGTGTGAACTCAGACCTCAAAGTCTTCATCAAAAAGCGTCAAGAATAAGGGCATGCAGTATCAGCTCTGACAACTGGCAAGCGATAGGAAGTCTTCGGATTAGCTGGGCCTGGTACAAATGCTAGGCACCTGGCTCTCTGCCCTGGTCTGATCAACAGAACAGTACCTTCTGCCTGCCACATTTTAATTTTAATTCCAACAGGTAATATCAAGGGTCTAGTACAGGACAATACACACATTCCAAAAACATCTATGTGAGCATGGCTGCCCAGAAGTCTAATATAAAACATGTCTACGGAAGACACAAATGAGTCTTATGGATCCTAAAAAAAAGACAAGTTTACTGTTGCATAAGCTTTTATGGGGCACAGTTGATAACCAAAGCTCCCTCTGGCAGAGGGAGCTCCAATCCACAAAGTTTATGCCATAATAAATTTGCCTGCTTTTAAGATTCTACAGCAGTGGTTCTCAAGCATTTCAGCCCAGGACCCCCTTATGAGAATGACAATCTATCTGTGGTGGATCCCCCCAGAAGTTATGTCATCATCCCGCAAGTGATGTCATGGCCATAAGTGATGTCAAACAGCAAGTGACATCACTGTGATGCTAGTGCGCCTCCATGTATACTTAGAAGTAAGTCCCACTGCATTCAATGAGACTTATTCCCAAGTTATGAATTGCTGCCTGAGTGCCCCATTCCAGAACAAGGGTGCCCAGTGCCAAATTCCAAGATGGCGGTGCTCAGCTTTTTGCAGTCCCCCTGAAATGAAGTCACAGTATGTTATTCTTCCACAGAGGTTTGTTTTCTGATAGAATTATGATGCTTAAATGAAAGCAAAACTAAACTTATAAGGGAGAAGCAACAGTACAAACAGGCATGACTATTTCAGATTGATCTATAGCAGTAGCACTCAAAGTGGGGGTTGGGACCTCAAGTCAGGGGGATCATGAGAGGGTGGGACCCACCATCTCGGAATTTGGCACTGGGCTTTCTTTAGAGTAAGTCTTATTGAACACAATGGGGCTTACTTCCAAGTAGATATGGAGTTCTGGCATCACAGTGATGTCACATCTCAGTAAGTTTTGACATGGGGTCCTGGACAGATTTTTAAGTTTAAAAGAGGGTTCCGGGCTGAAATGCCCAAATACCACTGATCTAGACCCCAAAGTTGCACAGAGATATCAGCAGCATAGAAATTTTCTACATGACTGGGAGGAACCATGTGGCAAATGCTATTACAATCAGAAAGTCAACAGCCAGAATTGGCTTTCCAAGGGAATATTCTCTCTCTATAGCTGGAAAGAGCAAATGCTCCTGTATGTAGCTTCCAAAGGGCATTAGCATTTTACTTGAACATATTAATTTTAAATGGTGAGAGTGTCACGGGTAAGTAACTGTGCATTGAAAGAGGGAGTGTGTTAATGAAGATGAATACTGGCCGGGTTGTGGTTTCCTAGTTTGAAAAGAACTGACAAGATGGAAGAAAAAAAATTGGGGGGAGGCCTCACTCCTCTGTGTAAGAAGATAAGGTAGTGTAACTAGTTCCACTTAGCACATTTTAAAATAGAGTCCTGCTGCTGGGCCATCATCTGGGACAGTTTCCTATTTATGTGTAGATCTCTGGTTTGCCACATATTTACTTGAAATGAGTAAGACCTGCTTCCTTGCTTGTATAAAATTTAGTATTTTAAATGTATATTTTAAATAGCAGGTTGATGTTAAAATTTATGTGCCAAAGATGCTGCTGCTTCAGTGTTGCCGTATCAGTTAGCAGTGAATACAGCTATCTGGGCAGATGTGGCTGGAAACAACATGGTTTGGGGAGACTGGGACAGAAGATACTTGGCTCCCCCGTGGAAGAGTTTGTTTTGGTCATGCCAGGGAAACTACCTTCCATGCACAACGGTCATCTCTTTGAGCACCACTCTCATTCCCTGAACCCACAAGAATCTTATCTGCGTGTACAGAAGTAAATAACTCAGAACCACGACATCACAGGAAACACCTGAGCATGTTCTGAGGGCTGTGGAGGCTAAGGTAAGACTAAGGTCTGCAGGTCGGCCAGAGGCTCACAGGAGACCTAAGGATAGTCATGGGTTAGAGAGGCTTGTCACAGGCCTGGGTTTGGAAACCACTGCTTATCTGGATCTTGATTCTCAAACTCCAGTTAGGATACCACTGGCTTTGCAGTTTCAAGTAAAGGTAATTCCCCCTGTAAAACATGGGCCATATGAAAATCAAACAGGGTTGGAAAGTCAACCAACTCATCAGTTCAACTGAGAGCCAATTGAAGACATCTCAGCTGATCTGGCTGAGATGTGCTTATCTTACACAAAGTTTAACATTTAATAGGTTCTTGCCCAGGTACACACCCAGGGGACAGCGATGGTGAACAGATGCAGAACATACATGAACAAAAATGTGAAGATAACTTTACATCCAATACAAGGGGCTGATAATGACCCAAAAGTTGGATCTTATTCAGTCCTTCATCCTGGAAATAATTGTGGTAAGGGTTATGAGGCTGCTTGTCCAAGCAGTTTGAGACAGTCTATACACGGTAAGCTTGTAACAAGGAGGGCCATTCTCACTGGATTACCACATACATGGACAATGCAGTGGCTTTAGCTAAAGCTTCCAGGTTTCACTGTGGTGTCACTGCTATGGCAAGATAGGCAGATAAGCCAGGCATATTTGAGTGATCTAAGAAAGATGCAGCTTCAGACAAATACATTAAGGGTAAAATACGTAAAAGTTAAAGTTAAAGTGAGTAAAAGACACCACAATGGACTCAAGTACTGCAGCTTGAGTCTATATGTGATGGTCTTAGTTCCTTTCTACCTCAGAGGCTGGTAGCATGAGTAGCCCCACTCATGATGTACCACTCCACTAGGCAAGCTAATGATAACACCACTATGTTAAAATAACCATTGACATCAGGTTGTGCATATCCTGTACAGACTGTGAGATGTAAGAGAGAAGACAAGGGGAAAGGATAGGCATAAGCACAGAGATGGAATAAGCCAGCACAAGACAGCACCCCACAGCCTTAAGGGAATTGGCCCTTTTCTCACACCTGCCACAGGACATTCCTGCTTGCCTCAAGGGAGAGGTTCTGCAGCTGTTCCATTTGTCAGGGAACAAGTGGCACATGAAGAAATCCAGACAACTAGCAGCCTTGCATGCCATGGGGGGAGGACAGCAACAGGACAGGCAAAGACTCATCCATCAAGATCTAATGACACCACCCCTTCTTCAAACTTCTTTGCTCTCCCCCCCCCCCCAAAAAAAAATCCACTGAAGGTACTCTCAAAAATATTTGGCTCTGGCCTTCCCTATAGACAAGCAGCCTCATAACCCTTACCACAATTATTTCCAGGATGAAGGACTGAATAAGAACAACTTTTGGGTCATTATCAGCCCCGACCAAATGAGCTAAAGGCACTTAATATGGCCTGAGATGCACCAAAATCCACAAGTCACTAAGGTGGGAGAGGAATTAGGAACATGTGCTGGGATGCATACAATGTTCACACCAAAGTCTATACCACTCTTTAGCAACTGCCAGTTGCTAAACTACCAGTCAAATACAGACTTCTCTTTAAAAAGCAATTCCCTAATTCTTGTACCATTTGTGACAACATCAGGGAAATAAAGCCTGCTCTTTTCCCCTTCTTATATGCTCCTATACACCACAAAGGGCATAAACATGTATACAGAAACGATGTCCACAAAACGCAGTTCTGGGGCGTACCCTGGGTTGACAAGGGTTGGCTTAAAATAGCTAGATCAGTGTTTTTCAACTAGTGTTACACAAGCTGGTATCTGGTAGTATTCACAGTGCCCCTAAATACCTATTGCCTTGTTGCAAAACCAGGAACACGACACAAAGAGCAGAAGGATCCTAAAAGCATGCTTTCCTGTACTTGAAAAAGACTTCCCATCCATCTCTCTTATTAGTGTTTGTTGCATCACAGCTGGCCACCCACCCCTGAACTAGCAATGATGTCATCACCAGTTACTTCCAGCGATACTTTGAATAGGTAAACAATGTGAAGTGGTATAACTGAGGATAAATGTTGAGAAACAATGCACTAGATTAACCTTTTAAATATTTGAGATCAATTTTTTTCCACAGGATTAGGAATTTAGAACTTTGTTTTATTTTGATGCTAGTTGGTTCAGGAAAGTTACAGTGATAGGGAACAAGACAGAACAGATTAAATCTGGCTCCTTCTTAAAACTGACTGCTAACTTTTGCTTACTAAACTGTATTTACATACGTCCTCCAATCTGGATGCTGAGATTTTAAGTTTGAGTACTGTACATTGCATATAACTAAACTGAAAAATTCCTTAACTGGTTGACTGTCTTAGAAACTTCCCTACCCTTGCTCCAAATTGGTTGAGATACTCCTCTTGTTTAATGTCTTCCTCTTTTTATCCATTTTGCAGTTAGCATCACCTCAGACCTAGCAACCAAGAGCTGGAGAAAAGAGGAAATACAGTACATATTTAAAAATTGACTTCATTTCAGGGTGACCATATGCCATAACCAAAAAGGAGGATAAGGCTTCCCCAAAATGTAGGACATCCAAGCAAAATGTAGGACATGACAAAATAAAAGTTGAAAACATGCATATGCTGAAAACACTCAAATGCTGCCTTATGGAGCATTTGCTGATCTCCAGGTGCACAGGATCAGGACCATTCTGGAAACCTTACACTCCCTGGAATGACCTTCCACACCAGCCAACACATGCTTGCTTACTCATGAGTAAAAGCAGCTGTGCAGTCTCACTTTCAAAGGCGTTTAATGTAGTAGAACTTGGAGGAGGGGTTTCCTTGTGGGATGCCTGGTAGGGACTGCATTCACGGGATCAGGACCAGACTCCTCTCAGCCTGCCTTTCCAAATATCTAAGGCAAGTTTGCTGACCTGCAAATAGAGGTGCAATAAGGCTCCCTTTCAGTTCCCATAGAGATCAACGTAATTATCAGGGGCCTCCTTTTGGGGTGTTGGAGGCTGCGTTCATTGGATCGGGACCATTTTGTTGTCCTTGGATTCCTCTCAGCCTGGCCTTTCTGACGGACTATGGCATGTTCACCTACTCATGAGTAAAACCATGATATGAGGAACTTTAGCTTTCCCCTAGAGCTCAATGCATTTTTATATTTTTAGTTTTTAGCCATAACTTTTGATAGGAAGGAGGTATTTCAAAACAGGTTCTTTTATTGGATTTTGCTCTTCAATACAAATCTAACAATGTATGACATGACATACTGTGCACCATCACAGAGTTCCAATATGGAGCCAAAATGAAGGACACCGAAGCTTTTTTGGAGAACACCCAGACAGGAATTTCTGGTTATATATTCACCCTGACTTCACAAATTCTTAATAGACTATTGTTCAAAATTCTTATCAAACTTAATAAATAAATATGATCTACTGGCTTTATAATAGGTGATGATCAGCTTATTTAACCTGACCCAGAAGCACACAAGAAGCCAATGCAATTCACAAGTACAACATGCTCTGACCCAATGGTCATTTGAAAGCCTGCTGGCCACTGCATTCTGCACCAACTGCAGTTTCTGAACAGCCTTCAAGGGCAGCCCAAGTACAGTGTCTTACAGTTGTTCAAAAAACAACCAAGTTTATTAAAACAGCACTGCAAGCTCTGCATACTGATGAAGCTGCCTACCACTCCCAAATACAGAGAGAACATGGACATAAAGGAACAAATAATCCATGAGTGATGTATCTGACCATTGCAATAGGGTCAGGTTCAAAAATCTGTCTTGATCTCCCAGATACAAAGGGAGGCAAAGATAGGTTGGCTACAGTAGGCCTTTTCCTACTTCTGGCTGGACTTTCAGCCCAAAAGGCAAACTCCCCCTCTACAAAATGCATCAAGAACATCAGAAAGTACTCAAGAGCAAAGTGATCTTCTTCAAAATATTTGTAAGCTAAAGGAAGAGATGATGGGTACAATTGTGACTTAGGCCAGAGAGAATGACCCAGCTAAGCTGGCCTAAATAGGCCACATCCTGAGCAAACAGTTGAGCCAAATCCACAGAGCAAGGAGTCCTCTATGCTGGCCTGACTGCTGCAGCACAAGGGCACATATTTTTTATTTTCCTAATTTATACCCCACCTTTCCTCCCCTACAAGAGGGAGCCCAAGGCGGCATACTTACTGGAATAGTGTAGTTGTGCCATATCCTGAGGTTGAGAGGCAATTAGGCTAGCCTACAAGACCTTAGCCTAAAACTGGTAATGAGGCTAGCCTAAAACTTAGAACTTTATTTTGCTTCCATTTTTACTCTGGCTTATCATGGGCCCCTTTGGTTCTACTCAGATTTATTCCTGCTCCTAAGGTGGCCTAACTCTGAGGAGCTGTGAGAGGTTGTGTCTGCCCTGGAAACATGCTCTGGATATGGCCTAACTGCACTGTTCCAAATCATGGCCCACATGCCCTCAATACACCTTTGCTAAACTTAGCCCTGCTAAGCCAGCCCAGGTCTGTGTCTTGGGCCAGCCTAAGTAGACATAGGCCAGCCCAAACCTTCTCTGGTGCAGGTAGGCTGGCCTATCTTGGAATTAGGATAGCCAGTGAATTTAGACTAGCCTAACTGCACTTCGGGATTGCAGCCAATGTGCAAGAGATGGGAGGATGCAGATATATAGAATGCCCATGAATGGAATGGAAAAATGTGGGAAAAACACTTTATTACCTCCTTCCCAAAATACAAGCAACACATGATAAAACTGCCTGTCAGTTTCATAAGAAATATGTTTGCATTGCACTACTAAGCTGAATTAACTGCCACGATCCCGGAGAGAATGACAGGAGTTTCTCTGATGGGTTCCCAGGACACTGGGCCATCATCAAAACAGCACCCCGGGCAGATATTAGAGTGGACATTTATCTTATTTGCATTTGCCGCATAAACTGCTTTATGAATATTCTGTCAAACAGGAGTACATAAATCTATGTAATTAATAAGTATTGTTCATTTTATATTCATCCTGCTTTTCTACAGAAAAACACACCTGACTCAGCTTATAATAAAATGATTTAAACACACAGAGGTAAACACAACATAGAAAAAATTAAATCGAACAGAGAGGTTATTAATCAAAAGCCTATCTGAGTAAAAATATGCAGTCCTTGGGGAAAGGGTCAATTTTATTACAACTTTTCTATCTGTTCCTAATTTCCATTGGTTTCAATGCAAGGTAATGGAGTATTGTGGGGGGAGGCTTTATTTCTTAATAAAGTGACAAAAACATACCATTTTTAAGTGGGGAGAAAAGTTGGTAGATCACTACACAGGAGCACACATCACCACAAAGATGGACTAGGGTTCCTGGTACTCGGGACCTGTATTTTCCATGGAGATGAATCAGATAGCAGGGTCTGAAGGTCTGGAGGAAATTCTCTTGGGTAGCGAAAAGCTTTTCTAGTTGGATGCATTTACACCAATTGCACTTTCTAAAGTATCTTTAAAATTTATCCTACAATCCAGAGTAACTATGGGAACACATAAGAGACATTATGTGCACCCATAGTTACTGCACCACCTAATAAAAAACTATGGGAAATTCATATTGCAATCCAGAGTAAATTGTTCTTACACCGGAGCAAGGACTCCCCATAGTTGCTCTGGATTGCACCCTTAGTCCGCTACAGTGTGCATAGTAGTAGTCTAGATGCAACTACCTGGAATAATCCTTAGGAATTCACAGGATCCCTTGAAAGCTAACATTGTTAACAAAGCTGCAAGGGAGGAAAAAACTGAAAATAAACTTAAATGAAAATAGGAACATCAAGACATTATTTTCCAAGGTAGCCAGAAGGTTTGCCTTGATCCTCAAAGGTTCCTAAATCTCCCGTTGCCACCGGAACAAGGGCAATGCATCTATACAGGACAAAGCCCTCCCAAGACTGACTGCTCTTGAGTGAGGACAGGTATTGGTGTAACATAGTACAATCACATGCACAAAACAACAGGCCAACTGCTTCTGCACAATCCGACCCATCACCTAAGTTCATCTGAGGGGGCCCTACTGACTGTGCCGCCACTTAGAGATGTGAGAGGTGTGGCGGCCAGAGATAGGGCCTTCTCGGTGGTGGCACCCCGGCTTTGGAACTCCCTCCCCTTAGAACTCAGGAAAGCTCCCTCAATACAGAGCTTCAGGTGGAGCCTTAAAACCTTCTATTTTAAAAAAGCATTTTAAATGGGGCAGAGGTGGGGGGACAGTTGTTTTTATTGTTTTTACTGTTTTTAACAAACATTTTTAGTCTGCACGTTTTTATTCAACTTAATTGTATTTTAATTATATTTTAATGGTGTTTTCATCTTTATTTATGATCTATTTTAATGATGTTTTATTCCCTGATGTCAGCCGCCTTGAGCTCCCTCTGCAGGGGAGGAAATGCGGGATATAAACTAACTAACTAACTAACTAACTAAATAAATAAATAAATAAATAAATATCTATTCCAGTGGATACCAGGCCTCTGGATCCAACTGCCAAACAAATGGAGATCTTTCCAGTCAGTGACAACAATTTGGTCATGGTGTTCCAACTGAGTTCTAGGTAGCCATGCACAACTATTATTAGACAAGCCACAGAGAACATGATTTAGCTAACCTTATTGAGTTTCCCAGATAACACAATTTCGATGAAGAGGCAGAGAGGCTTCGTAAACAGATCACGACAGCTACTATAAGCCTCCTCTTTTTAAACCTCTTAACCATGTAGCACCATTATATTTTCTATACTCTGTTACCATATTTGTATGCTGCATAGCTTCAAGGAGGTACACACAGTCAGATCTCTCACCTTAACATTGCTGTGAGGTTGAAAAAGAGGCCAGTGCAAGATGAGCAAATGAGCAATTCATATGATGGTTGGTATCTTCTTCACCAGGTCTCAAACATAAAAGTATCTAATAAGTTCAGACACATTGTCGACCAACAAAAAAGTTTATAGTGCACAGAACTAAAGTGGTCTTAACATCATGAGGTTAAAATATCTGTCAATCCAAAACTACACAAAGGGTTAGGGGGGAAATCAGAAAGGAGATGGGAGCAAGGAAGATAAATTTGGGGAGTACTGAACCATCCTACCAAAAGAGATCTCAAGTTTAGGATAAGGTTGCCAATGGAGAGCTAAGCAGCAGTAAAATTAAAGTTTGGAGTAGCTACAGAAATACTGTATATCAGAAACTGGCGAAATGTACCCACACTGCAGGAGTAAAATACCCCCCACACGCCACCCCACTACGCATCAACACCCCCATACGCATCAACCCCCCATGCACAACATGCTCCTGCCAGTGCAACATCCCCTCACCATGTGCCTCTCTACCAAAGCAGGTGCAGAATTGGGGCTGGGTGTTGATCTGTCTTCAGTGTTTATAGGTGAATATGCATTGCACCCATTTTCAGCCCCTAAGGGGTTAAATTTTTCAACATCAGTTCTAGGTGGATGTTCCATACATTCCTTTTCCATACTGAGATTTGATAGTAAAGTCTTTCTCTGGAGATAGGAAAGTCTCTTTCATCAATGTTGACTGAGATTACCTCAATAGCTGGCTCTGAAAAAAGCCATTTGGTGATGCTCTGGTGGTGGAAGCATTTGTCACTGGTGGAGTTTCCAGCATTGCCCAGGGTATACCCAACTATTATTTTTTTGGTAGTCTTCAGAGAGGCTCCTTCCATGTTGGTGTCACATCAGGAACACACTCCCCAAATTTCATGCTTCTAAGTCCAGCAGTTGGGGCAGAGCGTCCCTCAATCAGGGATTCTTCAATGTAAAGTATAGGGAGGAAAATGTGTTGCGTTCCTTTTCACCCCCTTTCGGTAAGAAGTTCCAAAAACCAGTTCTTAGTGGGTGCCTCCATCATGAAAGGAACACCCTCCCCAAATTTCACGCTTCGAGGGCCAGCAGTTTTTGCTGGCCATTGATGAATAAGTAAATAAATAAGAAAATAGAGAGTTACTTTTCAATCACCCTGTATATAGATTAGCAGAATTACAAAATTAAAAATTCTGTTCTTTGACAAAATGAATTCTGCACTTTTCTTCAAAAGCATCCTTTTAAAGAATGCAGACATGACCAGAGGACACCAGTCCAAAAAGAAGAGTACTAGCTATTATCAGTATTATGAACAATTAGGTCATTCTCAGTAGGTCTTGCAAACATCCCACAAAGTAAGCCAACGTTATCCTACTCCACATTGCATATGAGTGCATAAACGTGTTTGCAGCTATAAAAACTAATGCCATCAATTATTCTTTTTTAAAAAAATATTAAATCTATTTCTAAAAAAAAGATAACTACATAGAAAACCTCTTACAATGTAGCAAGAGCAAAGCCAAGAATTCTAATTACTTGCTGGTTTTATGTTAATAATTTAAAATTTCCACCCCTTCAAAAGCAGTATCTCCATCAAGCCCCTCTTTTGTCTAATCTCCAAATCCAAAAATCATTAAATCATTACTTTCTTTTGCCAAAAAAAGAAAGGAAAAAGAAAAGAATGATTGGTTTCCAGTTAATCATGAAGGTTGTTGTCTACTTCTGTTTAAGTCTTTACTTAAGGCTGCAATTAAGGCTGCAATCCAAACCTCTAGTTAGGTTGGCCTAAGCCTGAGCGTAAGTCCTGTGCTGACCTCAGGGTTTCAAAAAACGTCGTAAGACACCTCTGCGCCACTCCTGGGGAGGGTTAGGCCAGTGCACAGACATGCACTTACCTATCTACGTCACCACCGCAACACAAAGACCAAGTGCCAGCCTAGATTAGGATTACACCCTAAATTTATCCATTTCTGCACAGAGATTCTCCAACTGTTATGGCAAATGACTTTTTGGCAAAGAGACGTTGGGGAGATAAACACTTTCCAGTAAACCAAGACCAGCAGCCTGTACACAAAGGCTTATATTTCCCATACATTTTAGATTAGAATAATTTTGCCCTAAAATCCAACACCTGTGCGGATAGTCACACTTTTAAAAGTCTGGAATGCTGAAGAGGATAAGTGTCACAGTTTGGATTCTGTACACTTGGGTATAGCTGAAGCATTACGGTATATCTAAGACCCAAACTGTAGCTTTACATTTACAGGAGGGACCCAACATACATTTACAGGAGAGGCCTGAAGTACTGAAGTATATGCAAAAGATCCCAAATTCAATCTGCAGGTTAGGACAGAGGGGGAAATCCTGTTTAAAACCCTGGAGAGTTACCTTACTTCTTACATGAAGTTGACATAGGCTGCAATCCTAAAGACACTTTCCTGGGAGTAATACCCATTGAACAAACTACAGCTTACTTTTGAGTAGACATGATTAGGATTGTGCTCATACAGAATCAGACCATCAGGAACATCTGATGGTTCGTCATCTGTTCTGAATAGTAATGACTCCCCAAGATGTGAGACAAAGATCCTTCATATCACCTGCTGTGACTTATTTTGGCTTAAGAACACAGGAATAGCCTCCACTGGATTAGGCCAAAAGTCCATCTTGTAATCTACTTTTTTTCTTCTCCTTTTCTTCTTCTTCCCTTGTCCTTCGTTTATCCTGCACACTTTATCCTACTCTGGATCTCTAGCACAATTTCTCCTGGTTGTGGGTTTGGTCTGGGTGCAGGTGGATGGTTCTTGGGTCTCCATGCAGTGCATCAAGCCAGCGATGATTTGGTTGACCCTTTGGTTGTTTGCCGCTGACTAGGCCCATCTAGTCTAGCTTTCAGTATCTCACAATGGCCCAACAGATGCCTCAGGGAGCACACAGGACCTATATCCAGGTGTCTTCCCCTGCATTTCATAAATGCTATAAATCCCTACATCTATATCTATCTGTAGGGATTTATAGCTGTGGGTGGCGGTTAAGACCCTGTGCCTGTTAACCAGCAGGCCAGGGTTCGAGACCCGGGTCAGCCCCACAAGACAGGGTGAGCTCTTGTCCTTAGCCCAGCTCTGTGACACCAGCTGGATCCAATCGTATTGGCTCTGCCTTTCCACTGGACTAATTCAGTGGCGTGGAGAGGGAGGATTTGCTGCGTGGGTAACAGCCCATCCTCCATAACAATCCAACCCAGGCTTTCGTGCTTCGCATGCAGCGTATGCAGCGCAGAGCACGATACCATAGTCTTTCAAGACTGACGGAGGCCTGCTTTATATCTATCTATGCACACAGGCACATCCATTATGGCTTGTAACCTGTGACACTACATCACATGTGCTCTTGGGATGATCTTTATATGCAGTGGAGAGCACCCTGCCTGCATGACATAAAACGAAATAGTGCATTTATTACCTGTACAGTTGTACCTCGCTTAACAAGCATCTTGATTAACAAGTGATCCACATAACAAGCAAAAATTTCTCTAGGATTCTGCCTCACATGACAAGTATTGTTTCACTTAATAAGCACACTCATTGGCAGTTGGGGCAGATGTGCTAGCCGGCAGCCCTTTTAAAAAGTGTCAGGGCTGCTTAGTGTGCCTGCCAATAGCGAAAGCAACACTTTCACGCTGTTCCTCCTGTGGCCGGGCATCCGCTAGGCAGAGGGAGAGAACAGCAGTGGAGAAGAGGGAAGCAGCTCAGGGCTAGCTAGAAGGAAGCAAGAGAGATAGGTTCAGGATGAAGAGAAGGAGAAAGTGGGGAGACACTTTGAAAGTGTCTTTGATTACAGAAGAAAGTGTCTTTGATTGCAGCCTCCTAAACATGTCTACCCAGAAGTAAGCCCCATTGTGTTAAAAGGGTCTTACTCCCAGGAATGTGTCTTTAGGATTGCAGACTAAGTATACTTCATAGGCTCATGCACACTGAATGCATGTTTTGAATTCAATTCCAAGGTTTTGTCATCATTTTTACATCCAGTTAATATTTTTTTGGTTTGTGGAACCAATCGTCTTGAGTTTCTGTTACTTCCTGTGGAAAATAAATACTTCCCGCTTCACATAAAGAGCATTTCAAGTAACAAGCATGCTTCCGGAATGAATTAAACTTGTTATGTGAGGCACCATTGTATATAACTTTAACATACTTTCCTATGCAGAAGTTTTTCCAGGAGGAAGCACTTTGGAAGAAGTGGCCTCAACTCCCCTTATATCAAGGTAGCCAAAGCGAATAGAACTCAAAGCAGCTGATTGTATGGGGCATGAACAAATAATGCAACTTACTATATTTTATCTCACTGGAAAAGGCTGTTAGCATTTTACATAAATAAAACAGGGCGGCCTGAGAGGGGGGATGCAATTCACCTGAACATTTTCTCCTACAGAATTACATGGGGGAATGCCCAGTTTAAAGATTCCTGGGTTGGGTGATTGTGTTCCCTCCTTTCTTAGAAGCAGCGACTATGCCATGTGTTCTGAGCATATCCCCCAAGAAGCAGTACTCATGTTTCTATCGCTGGCACTGTCACTGCTTAGACAATTCTAAGATAAGCAGTCCAGACTGGCCAGGATTACTACAAGTCTGCAGAGCCTCTATACTGCTATGCAACAAACCATACCCCATGATGAACATATGAAACTGCCTTATGCTTCATTTGACAAATAGTCTACCTAGACCAGAGGTCTCCAAACTCTGGCCCATGGGCCACAGGTGGCCTCCACACAACCATTAAGATATATGATGTGACCTTGGGACTGAAACGTTTGGAGACTCCCTGACCCCTAGGCCAATGTTGTCTATACCTGTGCTACTCAAACTGGGGGGGGGGGATGCAACTGTTTGTGCAAAGGCTCCTACTCCCTTTAAGAAATGATTTTCCACAACCCACAGGGTAATGCTATGTCATGCCAAGGTCTGGGGAGGGGGAATATTGGAAGTCCTGCAGATTGCTAACAGAGCTTCTGAAAGCTGGAAATATGTGAATGTTTTCAGGTGCAATTAAAACCTTCTGCTCCAGAGTAAATCTCTCCCCACGTTTGAGAAATACTGGTCTATACCAACTAGGTGTAGCACCCTCCAGGGGTTCAGACAAGAGTCTTTTCCCCAGCCCTCCCTGGATTTCAAGCCAAGGATTGCAGCCTTCCAATCGCAAGCAACATTCTCAGCATTCACTGAGACAGTCACCATCCTCGCCGTCACAAAGAGAATTGTAGGGCAAAGACTATAGGATCTGACAGCATAGACAGCAACAACACGAAGCTTTCATTTTACTAACACTACATTTCAAGACCTTGTGACTGCATGGGTTCTAATCTTCCTCTTCCAGTCTGGTAACATTTTAATGACATTCCAAAGCCTCAAACATTGCCTGTAAGCACATCACTTATCAATGGACAAAGACCACAATCCTAACCATGTCTACTCAAAAGTTAGCCCCATTGTGTTCAATGGGTCTTACTCCCAGGAAAGTGTCTTTAGGATTGCAGCCTAAGCTGACTTCTGTCCACTCCTCTGGTCTTCCTAGCCATGAAAACTGTACAACACTCTGCTTATTTGATGGGTGCACATGTTTTAAGTGGTTGTACAGTTTAGACAGGAAGAAAGAAATCTAGGAGATCCTTGCTGTGTTGCCTTCTCTTCCAGCCACCATGCTGCCGAACATTGCCTGCAGGCACCAGTTCAACAAACTTGCTTTGCCTAGATACAGGAGCGACCCAACTGTGTGCGTCATGTGGTGCAGGGGCACAGCGCATCACCCACAGGACGCATGCACGCCCCCTTTCGTGACTGTGCAGGTGCCAACTCTAATGCCTGCACAGTCTCCTCTGAAGCCAGCTGGCTTCAGAAGAGACTTCCTCCTCTCTGAGGACCAGCCTGCTCCTCAGAAAGGAAGAAGTCCGCACCTCTGCGCAGCCATTCGGCCTCGCTCACGAGACGAAGCGGCAGCCAAAAGCTGCCACTCTGCCTTCTTATTCTCATTAACTATTTAATGAGTGCTTTTCTGGCTTTCTTATATGCAAAATTTCTAATAATGCTATCAAAATCAACTTGTATGTACTGGTATATGTATATGTACATGTGTATGTGTATATGTATATTGTGTGTGCACATATACCATATTAATTTGTTAGTAACAAGCACTCAAATGGTCCTTCAGTCATGGGCCCCTCCGTAGCTCTTGGGCCCCAAACAATGTACCTGCTGGAGCCCCCTCTCATAGGCCCTGAGTTTCTTTCTCTCTTTCTCTCTCTCTCTCTCTCTCCATGCTTTTGCAATCACTGCCTCATCTGCAAATGGGAAGAAACTGCCTGTTGCCAAGCTGCTGCCTTGCGTTGCTATGTTATTTTATGTGCCAGACTGTGGCTGGTTGTGACCGACTGGAAGGCAAGTTATGCTCTTGCCTCATAGGTGGATTTTTGGATGGAGGCAGGATTTTGGAGTTCAGGTGAGCAAATTGAATAGATGCAATGAGACAAAACCAGGTAAGAGAGCAGCTCACCCTCCCATAAACTAGAACACATTCCTCACTAGCGCAGCTACATCTTCAACATGCCATAAGGGAGGCAGTTACCTACAGACATAAAAATACCCCAAACAGCATAAATCTTCCTTGCCAAGTATTTTGGTTCCAGATCTTTTACTTCCCTTGTCTAGTATTCATTCGTCAGCAGGCTCAATATCTACCTTGGCCTTCCACAACAAGCTAACCCACCAACATAAGGGCTACATAAGCCTGCTTCATAAGGGCTCCATCTCAGGGGTTGCCCATCCAATCTCCATCACATACGCAACTTGCATGAAGTTCTATACTTCACCCTCAATGAAAAGGTAGGATCTATACTACGATGGTAGGATCTGGGAAAGATAATTGTCTGAGATAATTGGAGATAATTGTCTCCTCTGATCCTAGACTGAAGACACCCATTCAGTAGAATGCCCTAAACTGGGGTCATCTATATATATAAAAGAGAAAAGTCACTTACTGACTGACTCATCACTGCCCTGCCAAAACTGTCAGCCCTAGAAGCGTGAAATTTGGGGTGGGTGTTCCTTCCATGGCGGAGGGGTGCACTAAGAACCTGTTTTCAGAAATTCCAACCGGAAGGGGGTGAAAAGGGGCGCAACGCGTTTTTCTCCCTATACTTTGCATTGAGAATTGCTGGCTCATCAACATTCCACCCCAACTGCTGGGCCTGAAGCATGGAATTCTGGGAGGGATCCTTCTGTCACCTGAACACCCACCAAGAACCATCTGGAGACATTTAATCCTTCAGGGGCTGAAAAGGGGGCAACGTGTTTCTGTCCTATACTTAACATGGGAGACTGAATAACATCCAGCCAATTTGGTGCTCAGTGCCTGGTGCACTGGGGGATGTTGTCTGAAGGGAGGGGATGCACTGTGGAGGATGGTGCGCATGGGGGAAAGATGCACATGGAGGGGCTGATGCGCATGGGCGGGCTGATGCACATGAGGGAAAGTTGCGCCATGGGGGGATGGCATATGGGAAAATGTTACTTCCGCAACGCAGTACGCTTTTCGCTAGTTAGCCATAAAAACCAAGTTCTGTGGAAGGAGCACAAGTCTAGGAATCTGCTCCATGGGAAGACAAAACTGAGGAAGGTTCAGTGTGAGAGTGGTTCAGTGATACAACACTAGCTTTGAAAGTAGAAGGACCTGGGTTCAGTCCTTGAATTAATGTAACTACATCCTCCATGTAGTTTGGGAAAGACCTTATGGGAAATCCAGAAAAGCCACTGGCATTTACTGTGAACTGTCATGAGTATGATGGACAAATACTGTACTTGATTCTGCATAAAGCAGCTTCATCTATTCAGCTTCCCAAATTCAAGAGAATAATACTTTTAAGCACAAAAAGACATGCTTCTACAGTCAACTTTTAAAATGATTTAGTGTTGGAACACAGATGGAAACATCAGCAGGATTATACATTTATGTCAGTTTCAGACTTTTAAAAGTGCCTCAGAGTTTTTAAACTCTAAGGCAAGAAACAGGTAACGCATGACCTATTTACAAACCTATTCTGTAAAATGCCTTCTTTTCCTGGGCTGCACTAATCTGAAAGTTCCAGTTCCTCCAAAGAACAAATCCTGTGAATGGAAAATCTGCAAAGTTGGGAGAACTTCACAAAAACTCACAAACAGCATGATACCCATGTTTTTAAAAATGCAACTCTGAGTTAAATTCATATATATAGTCTTCCTGCTTAAAAAATAGACAGCATTAGATAAGTGTCTGCACACTGTTTCAGTGATCCAAAGGAAATGTTTATATTTAAGGTGTTCCTAGAGGTGATCTACTTCCCTAGCACAAGAAGCTGGTTTGTAAAAGAAAGAAACAGATTGCTTATGACAGCCTCCCATTACATTGACCATCCTGGGTCTATAAACTAACACCTACGTGTTTTTGCAATCCATTACAGAAGTCTCATGACAATCACGTTTTTTGAAATGATCATTGTCTTCCCCTTACAGACTACAATAGTGAAAGTGATGAGAGAAGTAGAGATCCAATGCATCCTGGTTCCAGGGTCATGACCCAGCTGGGACCCAGATACTGGCACCCTTGCTAGCAGCAACAAGTGCTGACTGAAATTACCAGATCAGGGCCAGGTGAGCCAGTCAGACACTCTCCTCAGCATCTGGGCAGTGCCGAGGGGAGAAACCACCTCCTGTGCATGCTTCCCTCTCTTCAGCATCAGTCAGAAGCTGAGGGACCACATCCTGCACATGTGGCAGACTGGAACATGTGCAGAGGTCCCCTAGACACTGATGAGGGAATTCTGCACTTGCTCTGGGACGGCACGCACAGGAGGCAGTCCCTCTCCTCAGTATCAGGCCAGCGCTAAAGTATGGCACCACCTCCTGTGCCACGGGCCTGCCTGGCACATGTATAGAGGTCCCTCTCCTCATGCACTGGGCTGCTGCTGAGGTGAAGGGCTGTCTCTAGGCGGGACGAGGGGAGGGCAACCTGGGAGTTTATCCCTGATTACCCTCTTCTTGTCCTACCCAATCCAGGAGTTGTAGTTTGTGGAAACCCTATGTGGAGAGGCTGTCCATGTCTGTGCACTTTTGTGACACCTTCGGTCCAGACTGGGACTTGTGCTGGCCTAACCAGGGGTTAGGATTGCACTGTCAAACTCTTCGGGTAGAGGAAAGTCACTGTTGACCTACTCTAACCACTGTTATCTCTCTACCCCCTCACCCCACATCTTAATGCCACACACTCTTGAAAGCCCAAGGGTTAAAACAGCAGAGGAGCTGGTTGAGACAGAGATGGCGGGAGGGAGGGAAAGGAGGAATAGTCTGTTCAGCCAAGTGTTTCAATTCCCCATGTCCTCCCTGCCCCCTTCCAAAACAGCACCAAAGCAAGAGACAGCTGCAGCTTATAAGGAATGCGAGGGGCCCAGCCAGGGACTCCAGGGAGGGAAACCAGGCCTTATATGGCCATGGAGGCAGAATCAAATTTTTATCAATGAGCGTGAGCACAGAGACGCCCAAGGAGAGATAACGGAGCCACAGACCTACAGTGAGGAGGGCACGGGTGACTAACAGCACCTGTCATAGTGACACCCTCCACCCAGCACAGGAGCCCACCTCGCGCTGGCAATAAGGCTCGCCACAGCCCCACTTTCGGGCTGGCGGATGTCCAGCACTGTTGACACTACCCGAGAGCCAGGGAAGAGCGGAAAAAAACAAACCCAGGAAGGGTAACGCTATATGGATCCAAGCAAAGTCAGGCCACAGCCCTCTCCCTGCTGAAGCTTCTTCACCAAAGCCAGATAAGAGACACAAATCCCTTTGCACAGAAGTATGCCTCACTCAAACACTCATCGGCGGTGTTCAAAGTAAAGCCACACCAATTGCCTTAATCTTCCAACATTCTAACAACAGCCTGCCCGGCGCCATGAGGAGCTCACGTGCTTCCTAACACAGAACATTCACAGGTCCACTGCTCCTGGACATGGAGGTTTAGCTAGCTTTACCCAACTCCCCATTCCCACGGTGGTGTGGAGAAGATGGCACTAGTCAGTGCAGTAGCCTAATCCCCCCCAGAGTGGTACAGAAGTGCCTAATGACATTTTTGTGACACTCCCAGCCAACATAGGACTTGTGCCTGCCTAACTGGGGTTTAGGATTGCAGATTTGGGATCGTCTTTTTTGTTAAGCCATCTAAAATGAGTGATCAGCCCTACATTTTACGACAGTGAGTTCCAAAAGCAAATTATTCACTGGATGTAAGGTCATTGGTCTATCCTAAATGCACTTCCAAAGAATTTCAGTTGGTGGCCCTAAATTTTTATAACTGTAAACAGAGAAGATGGAAGAGGGGTGCAACCCTCCACAATGTTTATAATTTTCATCAAAGTCAATATTTATTAAGACAGCACATAAGCCAGTGGTTCTCAAGCTGGGTCATTAAGTCTTGTGTTACGCCCTTTCAGGGGTGGAGAGAGGGCAAGGAAGCAATGCGATCACTGGGGATTCATGTAGTAATGGAGAGGTACAGGGGCTAGCTTGGACTCACCCCAGTCCAGGCAAGCCCCAGCACCCCTCCATTGAGACACCATCCCAGCGATCATATCACTCCCTCCCCATTTCCCTGCACACACTTACAGCAGCTCAAGCTCTTCCTAAGAGTTTGAGAACCACTTACATAACCTGACATAAGCCAGCAGTTTTGAACTTAACACATTAAAATAAAATTTTTCCTCTCTCCACAACACACTCTTTAAATGGACTACTTAAAAAAACAATTTAAATCCTAACACATCAAAAAACATGGAATATCTTTGCATTCATTTTAAAAAAATATTTTTCCTGCTGCTATATATTTTCGGCATTGGGAAAAAATATATGTACTGGAGTATCTGTTTCAGAACAGTTACAATAACGCTATTCAGATGAAATCTTTCGGAAACTACCAAAACATTTGTGCAGTTGGTAAAACATTACATTGTGTGACAATTTACACACACCTCAACTTGAAAACCACCAATACAAAAAATAGATAATGAAAATACGGCAGAAAGGCTTTATTCCAAAATAAAATGGGGAGCATTTCTGCTTAACCTCTCTTAAAAGACAATCCCAATCATGATTCAACAATTTTTCAACATACAACTTCCAATGTTTTCAACTAAGTTTTCCTAATTGCAGACCCAGCTTGCAAATTTTCACATCAATACTATTTTCTATGTTACTTAGCAGTTCTTCTGCTGCTAGTTTTGAGAAAACAGGAAGATTTCCAGCAATTACAAGTCTATAAATCCAAAAGCAGCTTTCCAAATCAGTACTGAAATCTTAGGAAGGCCTAATTCAAGTTCATTTTCAAAGAAACTCAGAAGCCAAAGCAATGCACAGTAAGCGCAGAACATAAGGACCAAGCAAGCACACTGCAGCCCTTAAATGCCCTTACCTTTGTTTACAAAGCTAATCTTGCAGGACTGACTGTGCTGGGAAAATTAACTTTAATGGATCAGGACTGCAAGAATTGAAAGAAAAGGCTCATGTGACTCTGATGCAGTGTTCCTGCCATGAAGGAGCCAATGCAGCTTCTGGCTGTAACTGATGCTCCACACAGGCCAGGCACCTGCAAGCCTTGTAAATTAAAACATACATACATAGGATATATACATAGGATCATTAAGACACATGACCTGCTTCCAGGCAAAATTCAAGGACACAACTGAGCCTTTTTTCCCCTCCCAAGAAACTAACCAGAATCATGGAAGGAGAAAAATATGAAGTTGGGGGTGGAAAGAGAAAAGCTTACCTTTGTTTCTCCGCTGCTATCCGACTCAGACACCTGATAAGTGAGGTCTGTCTCCTCAAAGCCCGTAGCACTCATGCGCTGATCAGTGGTTGGGTCCGACCGAGGAGGGGAGTCAGGAGAGTTCAAGCATGTCTGGATCAGCGCTTTTCCCGTCTCGCTGGTGATCATGGGCTGCAGCTTACGCGTGGCAAATGTGTAGACATGGCCTGTCTCACTAGCCACTAGTAGCAACACTTGAGTGCCCGTTAAAGTGGAGAGTTCGTAGGCCTGGAGGACAGCAAATAGAAAAAAAAGTGCATATGCAACAGTTATTTTTCATTTTCTTTGTAAACCGCTTTGTAAACCGCTTTAAACTAAAACCATTTTTAGTTTAAAAATGCCATATAAATACAGTGGTGCCTTGTAAGACAAACATAATTCATTCCAGATGCATGTCTTGCAAAGCGTTCTTTATACGAAGCAGGTTTTCCCATAGGAAATAATGGAAACTCAGATGATTGTTCTACAACCCAAAAATATTCACATATAAATATAAACCGTATGCAAAAATGACAAAACACTGCAATCGAATTCAAAACACTGTTAATACAATACAGAATACAATTACTGTAATATTAATAAAAACACTGTAATATACTGTAGAGTAAAACAGAAAAGAAAAACCTTTTATGGCCAAGGATGACTAATTTTCACTAAAAGAGTCACTGGTATCTTTTTGAGCAAGGAACCTATCTACTGACACTTGCTTTTGTCTCCTTTTGAGGATTTCACGGAAATGTGACATGGCATCGTCACTAATAAGATTTATCACTCACATTGCTACAGCCTTATTTCGGTGGTGATTATCAACAAAATTTTGCACTATTTTCCAATGTTTACAAGTGTCCTTAATCTCATTTGATGTGAGGGATTCCTCCTCATTATTCTTCTCCTCCTCCGCAGATGAGCTCTCCTTCATAACCTCTTGCTGTCACTCATGACGCAGAGCCATCAATATTACAACAAATTTTCATTGTAAAACTGTTTGTTTTACAAAGCACTGTTTGTTTTACAAGGCAGAATTCCTTAGAAATTTCAGTTTGTCTTACAAAACTTTTGTCTTTCCAGTTATTTGTTTTCCAAGGTACCACTGTACTGTAGATAGAATTCCATGACAGCCTTTTATAGACATTGTTATTTTGGGGTAGAAGCACCCCACAAAGAACCAAATGGGACTCCATAAATAACAAAAGGGGACCACATAGGCCAGATACACATATCCCCCGCATCAAGATTTTTTCCCCCACATTCAGAAGACATACCCCCAAATCCAGAGTAACTACAAGAGTATGCAAGATATTGTACGTGCACCCATAGTTACTACACCACCTAGTGAAAACCTATGGGAAATTTATATTGGAATCCAGAGTAAGTTGTTCTTATAACAGAGCAAGGATTCTCCAAAGTTACTCTGGATTTTGCCCTACCTCTTAACGCAGAGAAAGACTACCTTCAGAAGACCACATTCAGAAGACTACCTCTTAACCCATGATTCAGAATTATAGCTGGACTTGTGTGTTTGCTGCAATTGTATCATGCAACTACGAAATCCTGAGAATCTCAACTTTCACGTTTTAAAAAATTAACTTTCTGGTCTACAACATTCCAACAATGTAATTCAATATTGGGACTACAAGTTCCACTATGTTTAAGAGGACTTTGGTGTGTGTAGAATTTCAGTCCAATGCCAGGCCTGAAAGCAGAAACTTGAACGAAGACTAAAAAACTGCATTAAACAGAGTCACACTATTATAGTGTCTGGCAAGATGTTATCAACAATTATTGTACCACTGTGTCCTTAAACAACTGTGTCTCAGCCTTCTGCATCCCAGTTAAAGGTGTCCCTGAACATTTGTGCCTGGTTTTCTTTTGCATCATGTACATTTGTGTCCCTATTACCCATTCCAACTGGGTAAGAAGCACTTTTTTCAAGTGGATGATCATCTTTTATGATGATCCACTTGATCCACATCAAGGGAAGAATAGCTGACCCCCATCAAGGCAATGTCTATTCTAGTGACTTTTGATTCTTTTAGATGGTGAGCCCTTTTTGGACAAGGAGCCATTAGTTATCATATCTACTCATTTCTAACGCTCACCTTTTTCAGCCAAATTTATTCTCTAGAATCATGGTGCACATTAAATTTGATGCTGTATTAGATTTGAGTAAATACAGTATTTTGAGTGTCTAGATCAGTATTTAGTTTCTCAGTATTATAGTTTATATTGTAGTAAAAATGTAACACACACATTGTCATATAAAGTAGTGCAATTAGATAAAAATCATAACACAAACCCATTGCCATATTAGTGCCATCAAATTACTGTTATATGCAATAAAATTAAATTTTGCACCTCTTTTTCAGAAGTAACTACTCATTTGTTAAATCTCAAGTCTTTTAAAATAGGGTTATGCATTAGATTTGATGGCATGTTAGATTTGAGTAAATATGGGTATTTCATTTTCTCTGAACTGTTTTTTGAACTTTCAGTTGAAAAGCAATAGATTAAAATTACGTTAATAAATATTTTCTATATTTATATGCACACCCAAGATGTACTTTTTATTTTTAAATAAGGAAGGGTTAGCATATATAACATGGGGTTTGTTGGGTTATAGTGGGACACTAAAAGGACAGGAATCTCCAGGGATACCAATAACCAGGGATGCATTTGACCAGGACACAAACATCCTATAAATTGACAGGCAGCAGATGGATCTCCCTGAAGCTGTTTAGCAAGAGATTCCAAGGACTGAACTTGGGATCTTATACTGCCAAAACTCAATACTCTTGCCACCGATCTGAAGGCCTAGTTTTACCTTTCCAGGCCAAAATTAAACATACTTTTAATGTTTATGTGGTGCTAGAACAGTTAGCTATGCACACTGACACCCCCTTCAACACACTATGGACTGCAAGTTTCTTGCTCAAATATTTAACAGCCTCTATAATTCCCGAAACATCTTTCTGAAACTCAACCAAGTAAACTTTAAAATCACATACACACTTTCAATCAAGATATGAAGCTCCATTAAAGAAGGGTATTTTGCTCTATTCTTCTTCTTTTCGTTATAATCAGTTCTTAATGTAATAACATGTTCTGGAACAGGAGGAAAAAAACCAGTAAAATAGGATCATATGATGCAAGATGGAAGGGAAAAAACAAATAATTTCACACTCTCCCCTTGAAGAGAGTGTGACAATTACCCAACTGGGAGATAATGATGCTGAGACGACAAGCAAAGAAATAAGAGAAAGACAGTCCTAAGAGAAAAGCATGGCTATGATTTGTCCAGTCCTCAGAGATAGGTTAGCACAATGTCCAGTCTGAAAAGGCCCACATTTTGCCAGGGAAAATACAAATCCATCCATACCATCCAAGAAGCCATAGTTCCATAACATACAATAGGAGGGATTGAGGCACACAAAATTATGGCAAGCTGTGGATAAAGAGCTCTCACATAACACCAGAAATAGGGGACATCCACTAAAGTTATGTTGGGAGAGTTGGAAAAGACAAAGTACTGCATTTACTTGAATCTAATGTGCCACTGAATCTAATGTGCATACTTATTTTGGAGACTAAATTCAGCTGGAAAAGGAGAGTAATATTTCAGTAACTACAGAACTTCTTTAGCCAGTGTGTAATTAAATTGAGAAATTCCTTGCCACACAATGTGGTGGTGGCATCTAGCTTCAACGCCTTTAAGAAGAGACTGGAGAAATTCCTAGAGAAAAAGACCATCACGGGTTATAAGCCATGATGGGTCTGTGGAACGTCTGTTTTTTAAGATGTTGGCAACCTCAAAATGCCAAATGCAGGAAGGGCTCCTGGATCTTGTCTTGTGTGTTCCCCGAGGCATCTGGTGGGCCACTGAAATATAGGAAGCTGAACTAGTTGGGCCTTTTGCCTAATCCAGTGGAGGTTGTTCTTATGTTCTTTAAACCAAGTTCCAGTTTGCCAGTTTCATTAAGAAACTCCTCACCAAATTATTCTTCAAAATAGAAAGTTCACTCTCCAACTCACTGGACAAAGGGCTGATCTGGTGTCAGATCTAGGCCAGGTCAGTGGTGGATGGGTAACGCCTGGGAAACCCAAGGAGGCTGCAGTGACTTCTATGCTGGAAAAAAAGAGAGCATATTTCAATTAAACGAGCTTGGAGACTGGGTGAAAGTGTATATCCTGAATAGATGACTACCCTGAAGACATTCTTTCCATGGATGATTGTGGGAAGGTTGTGGAGTATGGCGAGTATTGCTTCTGTTATGTAGCATTGTTTTATTGCCAAATATCATTTGATAAATTGGTGAAACGGAAGTACATTTTAAACCAGTCATAGTAAGACACAGTATACCACAAGTGACAGCCTTGCTTGTGAATAGCACATGCATGCTTCGAAACAAAAGTGGTAAGTAACCCACCCATCATCTGTATTCGCACAATAAAAATTAAGAAAAAGGGAGCACAAATAACGAATGAATGGAGGTTGTGGATGGAATAGGATTTTGTGGCACAGTAACCCCTAGATCTTGAAAGAACGTTAAACTATTTGGTTCAGCCCTTAACAAGGGGAAGATCCATTGCTTAACGGAAGAACATGTGCTTTGCAAGTAGAAAGTTCCAGGATCAATCCCTGCTATCTCCAGGTGGGGTAAATAAAAGAATTCTGCCTGAAGGACAGCAACTGCCCATTGACAACACTAGATGACCAACGGTGTCCTCTATGACCAATGGTGTCTATATAAAGGTAGTGACCTTGCAGCATCCTGGTTTCAGAACTCTCTCTGTACATTAAAAAGCAATAATTTCTAATGTGCATAAGAATTACTGGCTGGATCAAACCAAGCCACCTAGTCTAGAATACTATTTCTGGCAATGGTCAACCAAAAGCCTGTTGGAAACTAAAAGAAATAAAAGCAGCAGCCCTTCATTGTAGATCCTACATAGGGCACTTCCAAGTAAAAGCTCCAAGATGACCTAACTTCTGTCAAAGGCATTTTAAAAGTCATCTAAGGTCCAATCCTACTATCTTTTCAGCAATGACATAGCTATGCCAGTGGAGCAAGTTGGGTGGCAGTCACAGAGGCTACCTTATAGTCTTCCTGGTTGTTACCTTGCCCTTACCTTAGTGCTGAAAAGTTGGTTAGGATTGTGCCCTAAGTTGGCTGGTCAAACACATCTTTCAGATCCAAAGATCCAAACATAATCATTGATAAATGAATAGATTATGCTGCACAACTGTTTTGCCCACTAAGCTCGAAAATGTTTTTGTGCTAAACTTATTGAACTTACAATACTTTACAAGCGTGACAAGAAATGTACCACCTCGTAACCCTTGTGAGTTCCATATAGTTTAAAATATTTATTAATACAAGTGCCACACAGACATGACAAAGTTCGAGTTCAGATGACAAGCAATCTGAGAAATACTCTGAAGGCACAAATGGTGATGACAAAGCTTGACGAAGCTTGATAAAAAAAGCCAAGAAGGAAGGAAGAGTCTTTTACTCCCAGAGGTCAGACTTCAACTAAAATACTTACAACCTCCTTCCAGACCCAGATGGCCCCAATACAGAGTCAAACTTTCAATAAAATGAAAAATGACAAACAAAAGGGACATGAAAGTACCATAAAAATGAACCTCACTCCAAAACTCAAATATAAAGAATTGACTGGAATGACAAATGGAGGGGCAGGAACTAAAAACCTAGGCAGTTTCATAGCTGGGATGCTGCAGGCAAAAGGTCCAGGTTGTATTCTAGAATATGATGACGATAAATATTTATACAGGTTGAACCTCACCATCCTCAACATTTGGTTCCCGGAACCTCCATGATTGCCGTTTTGTACAAAAGCAATGATTTACCATGGTCATAAGGCAGGCATAAGGGCTGTGGGTGGCGCAAGTGGCTAAGACACTGTGCCTGTTAACCAGCAGGCCAGGGTTCGAGACCCGGGTCGGCCCCATAAGACAGGGTGAGCTCCTGTCCTTAGCCCAGCCCTGCGATGCCAGCTGGATCCAATCGTATTGGCTCTGCCTTTCCATTGGACTAATTCAGTGGCGTGGAGAGGGGGGATCTGTTTCTTGGGTAACAGCCTATCCTCCATAACAATCCAACCCAAGCAGCGCCATATGCAGCGCCAAGCACGATACCATACTCTTTCAAAACTGACGGAGGCCTGCTTTTAAGGCAGGCAATGAACCAATATGAATCAAGTTCCCTTTTAAGTGGTTTAAAACAGTTTACTTTCAGCTCAGAGGCATTTCAGAAGTGATTAGAACTTTTGTTGTCATGTGATAATCACATGGAGGAAGGAAGGGATTAGCCTTCCAGCTGAAACCTAAAACAAAAGCTAAAACCTTTCTGAACCTTTTTAAATTACCTGCCACATTGCCCTGGTAAGCGGACGGCTTTTAACCATTAACCGCTACTTAAGGGATGTTCCATCTGTTAATTTAAAAAGCAAACCTCTTTCACGTTGCAACAAAACCACTGATAAATAAAACACTGATAATTATTGCTCTGCTTTTCCCTTACCAGAAAGTATGCAAGAAGCAAAGAATTAAATTGTCTAAGAGCAAAATCCAGAGTAACTACGGGGAATCCTTGCTCTGGTGTAAGAACAATTTACTCTGGATTGCAATATGAATTTCCCATAGATTTTCACTAGGTGGTGCAGTAACTACGGGTGCACGTAATGTCTCTTATGTGCTCACGTAGTTACTCTGGATTAGGCTGTAAGTGTCCCCAAATGCAGATCAAACAGGTTTTTTTAAGTGCATCACCCTGAGTAACACCAGAATGAGTCACAAGAAGTAAAACAAGAGCTCCAACTTGTTTATAGATACCTTCTAGTGATATGATAGATTATCATCATAGATACCTACTAGATAGTGGCCAACTCCCCTCCCAAGATCTGGACAGTTATGAAAGTATATTCAGGAGTTTTGTACCTAAAAATGTTTATCCATACTTGCAAAATAATCGGAGGGGATCAAGAGTGGGATAACCCATCTCTCACAGGTTTGCCATTCAGAAGTTTATCCTTAGGAATGAAACTAACTGGAATGTTTGCAGTTTGTACATCTCAGTAGATTTCTCTTGTGGAAACTGGCTGAAATTAGAAAAACTAAGGAACACCACCTTTCTTGGTGTCTGTTCAGGATTTTGAAGGCTCCCAACACAATTAGAAACTAGCTTGACTAATAGTTCCTTGAGTGCAGCGTCACAGGGACACACAGGATTGATACAAACCAGTTATTTAGATTTTTTTAAATCAGATTTTAGAAAACCAAATCAGATCTTAAAATTATACTAAGTGTCCCTTTTTGCAAATAGTCTGATTTAAGGAGTTCTGAATTGCCTATGCAAGTTTACTAGGAAAAAGTCCCACTTTTGTACAATTGAATCACCTCCAAATAGATATGGGATCATAACCTGAGTCCTCAACTGACCTTGTTTCATAAACTTTCATGTGTACACAGGGAACCAAATGTGGCTTGCATTTCTAGGAAGATATAATTCTGCCATGCAAATGGGGTGAATGGCTGAACATCCTAGCTTATGGTCCTATATTGCACACAGGCACCATTTCAATGAAAACCATTCCAATATGTTTTTAATTGTTATAGCAACCAGTAAGTAAATGTTTTAATTGTTTTAATTGTTATAGCAACCAGTAAGTAAGCATGTTTGACCTAGAAAGACATGCACTTCAAAAATGAGAATGTTGATTTAAATTAAATGATGCAAGTTGCCTTGATTTAAGATTAATCTGCTCTGTTGCTACAGTCTGAGTTGCCCATTTCTCCATGCTTAACATATTTATATACTGTCTTGTTGTCAATACGAATCTTTCACATTTTTCTTTAAATCATTAACCTATGGAAAATTCCATATTACTATTATGCAGCTGGATAACTGAAGCTAAGAGACCTGCCCTGGAGGCACTGACTATGTTTGTGGCAGAGGTGAGATCTGAATCAAGGCTGATGTCCGACTCATTATGTTGGATTCAGAAACTGTTACAGCCCTACAGCCTGCAGACAAACCAAACCATTGCATGTATTGCCGTTTCACACCAGCCAGTTTTAGATAACCCAAGCAACTGTATCAAGATTGGGATTCAAATTCCACCTTTGCCATTAACATATGCTTTCAAGAACATCACTCAAAGCATCACCTTCCCATCCCATTATGAAGGGAGTAAATAACGACTGACGGATTTTGCTAATGAGAAGTGCAATGCCAATGGCTTGTAATCTTTTGCAATGGTACATTTTGGGGGTAACAAAATTAAAGACTATATTTGACTATAACTGAAGTGCACCATTTATTCCTACACTACATGTTCAAGCATACAATATACCGTATATGTCTTCTCAGAAATAATTGTTTTCAAGTTCAATTTCTTCTATACTCCTCATGGATGACAATGAAATTCTCTTTCATAACATTGTTAAAGATTCAAGGTCCGTAATGGCCCAGTTTGCTCATCACTGTTCAATACAATTAAAGCCTGAATATGCTTAAATATCAGTATAGAGATTTATAATACAAACACTCCACAATTCAGATTTGGGGCAGCAGGCAAATCAATGGGAACTGAGCTGGCAGCAAATTGTCCTAAAAGGATTTCTTTCTTTTCTTTAAACTAAGGGCAGGTTCAGATGCTCACCTCAATCAGGATCTAAATGGTGGCCTCAAGCCAGCGGGTTGCAATTTGAAATGGGACACAGCACTGTGTTGTTCGCTCTCGAAAGACTTCAGTGACTGAAATCTGAACTGCAGACACTCCTGAGTCTCCAACTGGCTATCGCCCAAGTCTCTGATGAGTGACAGTCTGAAAATCTGTCACCCCACCCAAGGGTAGCCCATCTATGAGGCCGACTGATATAGTCACATCAGGAAACAGTTTGGTGGGTGTCCACCTATGTGCCTCCTCTGCTCCTTGGATTAGAAAAGGAAAAGGGGAACAGCAAGGTATAGGAAATGGGATGGAGAGTTGAGCTAGAACATTGGAGAGTGGGTGGAGTGGACACTGGCACAATATCGGGTAAGGGAGGCAGTATCTGGCACTTGGGCAAGCTCTGTCCCATATATTGTATGTCCCTTCCAATTATTTCTACCTAGTGCCCTCCTGTGAATTCACAACAGATAGAGTTCACAAAGGGAGCATGGTCAGCGCATAGCCTATCTACAAGCCCAGTGGAGGCTAACGTTCTTAAGTGAACTTCAGCTTCCAATTGCTGATATGGTGTGCTCAATACCTCACACCCCTCAACTTCTCTCTAAGACCAGGGTGGGTTCCAACCTCCCAGGTATCAAACCACCTGGTTACTCCCAGGTATCAAACCACCAGTGACACCTCCAGTAGGAACAGTCAATCTCTCTCCTAAAGAGTCAGGTAGGGAAAAAGAGGTGTGACATCCATCACTCCCCCTCTACCCCTTCAAACTCCAGAGCAACCACTCCATATCTTGATCCTATAGCAGAAGCTGAAAGCTAAGCGAGGGGATTCAGACAAGAACCACTAAATGCAGATTTGTTCATTACTTTCCCTAAAAAGGATCTAGTTTGGTATGTACATGCATACACTGGGGTCTGATCAGGAAGTATGTCTGGATTGCTGGTGAGGATTTGAGGAAGCCAGTTTAGATGACTCCTTACTACCCAAAGAGGTATCACAATGTGCACATAGGGGCAGTTCAGACAAACTCCTCCCCACACACAATCTGAACAGCGGGAGTATAGAAAGAAGAGCAGCAAGACAGGCATGCAATGTTAACACACAAATCTCTTCTCATATAGAGTCAATTTGGGCAATCCACAATGGCATTACCAAGATGAACTAACTAGTAAGCAAAAGGGAAGAGAGACCCACACTCCACCTTACACATTGCAGAACTGCTTTGCACCATTTGTCAACACTCTTCTTTGGAGTCATTAAATTTTTGGACTTGATTCTCACCTTTCTTGGTGCTGTCATTGTCATTATCATCACTGTTATCAGGATTATTACTGAGTTTAGATTTTATTATCTAATTTTTATTAGATAATAAAATATTTTTATTATGTCTCTTCCAGTTATTTCTACTGACATTTACCGGTATATCCACCTTTCAAAGAGAGCATATCCCCGCTATACTTTGTATTAGCTTTGAGTTTTCTGCCAAGCATTCTCCAATTTTCTTGTCCTTAGTGTTTCCCACTGTGTTTAGAAGGGTTTTTAATGGGTAAATTTTCCAGAATGTCTTCATCCTAATTCCTCGATAATGCATGGAATATATGCATGTTCACAAATGCGATGTCTAAATGGCAGCCAAGATCAACAAGCCACATTATGCATTTCTAGTTCTTCCTTTGTGTTTGTGACGCAACTGGAGCCTGGATTGTGTAAAGATGATTTGTGCTGGCTGGAATTATGGGTTTGTTTAGTGGCAGGGGATTTGTCTGCACATGGAATAGATGTACATCTCCAGCAAGTTTCTTCTCTGGGCTCTGCTTCTGACACATGGGCTCCACCCTGTGTTGCAAGTTGGTGTTCAAGGTAAGCCCTAGCTCTTATCCGGTGAAGATCATTAGTTTTGATAACGGCAGAAGAACTTGCATGTTCCCTCTTTCTCCTCCTCCTCCTCCATGAGCTAAGAGGGAAGGTTGAAAGCTTATACTTTTTACTTTTAATACAGCCATAAGTGTGCGCAGCCCAGTTCAGGGAATTGCAGCTTATACAAAACCAGTACCTGAAATCGCACTTTACCTGAAACCACAGTACCTGAAACCACACTTAAAAACTAACAATGGTTAGTTTACCATAAAGAAACAAGGATAGGAACGATGTGAATCTAAAGCTTTCCTAAGTTCACTCACAAGAATCTTGACCATGGCAGAGATGCCTGAACTCAGAATCACATTACAAAGAAATCCACAACTAGGGACCCATCAGAAACTTGCTCCAGCACTACAGTCACTTACAGCATAATCCTAACTGTGTCTACTCAAAAGTAAGTCCCATTGTGTTCAATGGGTCTTACTCCCAGGAAAGTGACTTTAAGATTGCAGCCTTATTTGGATAGCAGTTGCCTTCTCTGCTGCAGCATAAAGAACAATTTCTTAATTTGGAGTAATTCACCCAAAGCTGGAAGGAAAATGATTTAAAATTACTATTATTTCAGCTTCTTCATTTTCCTTTGAATGAAGAAGCTGAAACACACAGGAAATGACACATGCTGGCATATTTCCTCAGTCTGATCATTTCATCCTTCAGACCGATATCTAATCTAATATCTATTTCCAGAACTCTGGGTGGCTTTCTCATAGTTTACAATGGTTCAGTGTGCTTGCTGAAATTCTAGTTACCAGAATTGCCAGGCTCATGGTGCTGTTGGGGACAGGAGGAGACTTTACATGCAGCCAGTGGAGTGGCATGAAAGGGGGGTGAGGAAAGGGCATTTTTCGTTTCATCTCAAAAACTGGAGTGCTCTTTTTCTCTTTTTAAACACTTTTGCAGAGACAACGGTGTACCAGGAAACCTTCCCAGGACAGCAATGCAAGGACAGCAGAAAACCCCTTCCCATCCCCTGCAAAAATAGTGCTCCCATCTTCTTCACAGGAGATCCAACATCTCCCTTGTAGAAGTTCAGGAAGCACTGTTTGACAGACACACTTGACACTGACAGACACACTGACAGACACTTCAAAATATAATGGTATCACCTAGAAAGATGGAGAAGGGATCCAGACCAGGATCTCTGGCAATTTCTGTTGCCATCATGAAGCAACCAGTATTTTTAAAAAGCAACACAAAGATCTAATGAACTGATTCAATTTCACGAGATGAAATTGGACCAATAAGCACCAATTTCTTCAACGTAAGGTCAATTATAATATGTAAAATCACATTTAGCATTCCGTAGCATGGTAAAGACTTGCCATTAAGAAGTGATGGCTAGTCAAGCCAGACAATTGCTGAGCAAGATGCGTTTTTCACATAGTACAGCCTACTTTGGGCACAAGTTCTGTTACTACCAAGCTCTATTTGTTCCTTCTTTCAGGAAACTGAACAAGCGGCAAACTTGCCTTCAATAGGCATTTTTCACTAGCAATCCTTCCCGTGCACGCTGTTCCAATGAAACACAATAAGTTTCATGTAACGATATAAATGGGCTCCTACAAGACTTTTCATTCAGTTGGACTTTCACAATTAATTCCTTGGGAGCAAAACCTAACAATTTAACACAAATTTTTCTCTCACCTGGCAGTATAAGTCAAAAGAAGTTTAATTGCATAGTCCTCCAATGATCATGTTCAGGTCAAATACACCAAGAACTAGATCCCCCTGCCAACTGGGCAAGAGGAAGTCTTTTAAGTGGGTGTTCCTCTTTTATTTAGCAGGGGGAGAGTAACTGGCCCTCCACACCCCAGCAATGTCTGTTCTAGTGGCTTCTGCTGGTGTTCTTTTTGTATTTGTGAGCCCTTTTTGGGACAGGGACAATTACCTATTTTTTTTCATCTTGCAAACCGCTTTGTGAACTTTTTAGCTGAAAAGCAGTATATAAATAGGCAAGATCCCACTAGAACCAGGAAGGGTGGATTACTTTCAACATTCATACCTAGATGAAAACTTTTTACTTAGTTACAGCCTCAAGAACTAGAGAGGGTACAACACAACAACCTTTTGAGTCCTTCTATGGGGTCAAAGCCCCATCAATTTCATTTAACTCCATGCAGAAGCACTGCAAAGGTTTTTAAGGATGAATAGTTACAGATTTTTCCAACTTATAGACCTCTGGCCTCACTTTTACAAATATGACTATTATCCACTGATGCTCAACTAGGAACAATGTTTTGTTCTCATTACATGCATTATTTAATGTAGCATACTAGAAAGACCATGTTATCATAAGTTGCTGTGAATCACCGTTTGTCACTGTTCTTATCTTATTTAACATTACAATGGTCACAGACTAAACCTCTTTGTGTTTCACAGGCCTCTAATCCCATGATTCATGGTGTGATTTTCATTACTCGTATATACCTGAAAACAAAGAATATCACTTCATGTGTCTAATGAAGGCAGAACCTAACCCATGAGAACGTATACTATAATGCATCTGTTCAACTTCCAGGTTCCACAAGATTCTTGGAAGCAGCAAATGTATAGCTACCCCTCCAGGTTTTAAGATCTTAAAGAAAATCTATGAGAAGACTTTTTAGACAATTTGGTTACTCTTCCTCCTTCCCTTAGATGTCTTGTCATAACTCCACAATTTACAGTAGGTACAACAAAGAATTCCATCAGAGCCAGTGATGTTTCAGTGTTTCAAAATACTCTAGAACTCCACTGTAGCACCCAAGCTCTGTGAGGACAGCTGGGTTTTTATCAGCAGGTCGATCACAGTTTGTTCATCCAGTAACCTTCAAAGGAGCGCTCAAATAATCACCAGTATTCATTTCTTCCAAGTATTTCACCCAAACAAGTTTCCATACACATCATGATCTTGGGTGAGAAAAAGAGCTACATATGATACATCGGAAGAGACAAGCCCAATCTGTTGGGTTGGGTTTATTACTAGGACGCCAGTGTCCATCACCTGGAACCAAGTTCAAAATAGAGTCTCCCAAACAGCAAGCTGTAGAATCATATTTGGAGGCGAGACCAACTACCTGCCAATCTCCATGAGCCATCATGGAATGACCCCCCCCCCACTCATCTACAAGCTGCTACAGATCAGACATGCTAACAAACCATTTCTAAAAACCAGTGTATTTTTAATCACAAACCTTTTCCTAACTTTTTAAACTTAATTTTCTGCAACAGTTAAACAACTGAAAAAATATTTGCATCTAGTAGCTCCCACTCTATCTCCTGCCCAGCCTTCCCTCAGTAACAAATATGACAGGGAAACATTTATAGACATTTTAGGCTCCACCTGTCTCAAACTTAATACTTACAGCTTAACTAGTCTTGGTCTCAGGCCTAACATCACAGTAGCAAGAGTACAACAACACAAGGTGGGGTTTGAACTAACTGATCATATTTATCCGTTCATTCACGCAGTGAATAGTAGACCTGTGAAATCGGAAGTCCCACTTATGATTGGTACTCATGAGTAGTACCACTGGCTCTCTGCTCCAAAAAGGCTCTGGAGTATGTGGGCTGGAACCACCCAGCACAAGGGGTTCACCTGAACACTGGTGTGTGTGGGCTGACAAGAATTCTTCTATGTCTTGGAGGAAGGAGAGATATCCCTTTAATGTGCATTTGTGTTGTACAGCAGATATAGATTTTCTTTTTTAAAGCAGTTTTCCTTCAAATTTCACATTCTAAAGAAGACAGGTTCAAAATCTGCAAATTATAATTAAATTATAAGTTGTGATCTAGCTTACCATCTCCAGCATTTACAGTTTGGTTCTGGTAATATAGAAATTAGAAAAGGGTACTTCACGCAAACCCAGAAATACTGTCTTCATCATATCACTTGGACCAGGAGCAATTCCTAGAATCTGAAATGAGCTTAGGGTGGCAACCTAGAACTTGGCTTTCCATGTCTATGGAGTCATTTGTGCACAGCCTGTTCATATACTTTGCAATGCAAGTTGGCCAGCTCATTACATTAAGTGCCCTACATACATACCATTTCAGTTCTGGAAGCTGAAATGTATGTACCTCAAAATATTCAGGCTACTGCCAACTTGACACTGTAGCACCTACACAGAAGCATCATCAGAGAGCCTCCTGCACCTTCACAAAACCACCAATGCAACCATCCATACCTCAGACAGCTAGCCTACAGGCCATCCCACCTCTCCTTATTTGATGTAGGGAAGGGGTCTCCAAACCCTGGCCCTGGGGCCAGATGCAGCCCTTGATGAGTCTCCATCCAGCTGTTGCAAGCCCCCGCCTACTTCCAGTCCTTGGGCAAGCCCTCCAGGGGTGAGGGAAGCTCTGCTCTCCAACCCTCAGGAGGGTATTTTGAAGGCTGGGGAGGCTGTGCACATCTCCTCTCTCTGTGTATGAAAGTGCTTATGAATTGATTTGAAGATCACCTTCTCTCAATGCGTTTAAGAGTGTTTACGAACTGATGTGAATTCATTGATTCACAAGTTCCATCACTAATATATTCATTTATATAAATTTATTCAAATTTGAAATGTAAATCAATTTTTTCTTCTTCAAAGCCCTCAACACAGCATCAAAAAGTCAATGTGGCCCTCCTGCCAAAATGTTTAGAAACTCCTGATATAGGGCAACAAAAATTTTATACTATTTAAATAGACAACTGATGCTTAACATGCTTAGAACATGTGCAGGCAAGACTAGAAACTATTCACCTAACGTCTTCCCACCACAGTGACAATCATCAAGCAATATCAGCTCCCCTCTTTCATCTATTCCCAGTGAACTCACTCTAGGCCTTCTGTTTGTCGGCCAAAAACAATGACCGGAGAATATGGGAATTACACTACAATTGACAACGCAACACATGCCGTCATTCAGCAAGAGGAAAGGGAGTCATTAAATCTTTCAGAAGGTTAGCCAAAGTCATTGCCAAGCAATACAGCACAGCCTGACCTCTCTGAGCCCAGGCTGACCTCCCAAGCAGCACTGCCTACTTACAGGTGCCCTTTACCCTTCCACCACTGACAAGGTCAGCAAGCAGAAAAGCAACAGATCTCAATGTTAATTGGCCAATCTTGGCACTGAGAAAACTGTCCTGCTGGCGCACAGCTTGGATCTGAGAACAGAAGAAACACCCACTGGAGTAGACCAAAGGTTTGCGTACTCCGGCAGCCCGTTTCCAACAGCAGTCAGTTGGATGACACGGAAAAGTTTTCGATACAGAGAAGGAAGGCATTGGCTCTCCCTTAACACCTGGAGTTTGGAGCATGAAAGGTCTACTTGGCCATCATTACCAACAGCCATATATCATTGCCAACTATGGTACACGTTTGTTATAGAGAATTACGTATATCCAGACTATAGTACACCACAAACAGAATAGGAATATGCCAGGGGTGCCAAACCAGCAATGCCTGCACAGCAATTAATTACGGTAACAGAAACTAAACCCATATTGCATTACTCGAATCTAACACTCACCCTTTTCAGTCGAATTTAGGGCGCAATCCAGAGTAACCACAGGGAGTCCCTGCTCCGGTGTAAGAACAATTTACTCTGGATTGCAATATGAATTTCCCATAGGTTTTCACTTGGTGGTGCAGTAACTACCAGTGCTCTCGTAGTTACTCTGGATTGTAGGGTTAGTCTCCAAAATCCAGGGTGGGCATTAGATTTGAGATTTGTGCATTAGATTTGATTATTAGTATAAATCAGTACTTAGTTTAACAGTTTACTATATTGTGATAAAAATGGAACATAAACCCTTTGTTGTATAAAGTAGCGCAATTAGGTAAAAGTCATAACATATAACCCCATTTGTCATATTACTATTATCAAATTACTAATTGTTATATGCAGTAAAATTAAATTTTGTACTCGTTTTGCAGCTGTTTTACAATCACCAGCAAACATATTTTAAATCTCAAATCTTTTACAGTAAGGGGCGCATTAGATTCAAGTCAACACAGTATATTCATGCTCTATCCATGGAAGTCAAGGCAGCAAAAATAGTTATTATTAACTTGCACCCACTGTTTTTAATTCACCACAATTATGAGATACACAAAGCTGAGAAATGTGACAAGTTCCTGGTCACCAGTGAATTTTACAGATGAGTAAAGATTTAAACCCAGGTCTCCCTGGTCCTAACCAAGCACTTGAATCTCTTAGAGGCTGGTTAGCTCTAAGGTCTTCTGTGGTGGATGCCACCACACATGGCACCATGTCTAATCAAAGAATGGTTAACCAATTATCACTGTGCAATGCACAGAAGCCGCTATACCCCTTGCACAGCATCTTAAGCAGACAGCAGTTATCTCAGGAAATTCAGACCTTTAACCAATGGGTACCAAATTGATTGATGTTCCACTATAAGACCTAGGATTAGATTAATGTCTGGACCCAATTCTTCAGATCAACATTTGCAAGTGACATTTTTGGAAAAGCAGCACCACGAAAAGAAGAACGCAGTCCAAAGATGCAAATATTTGCATGCAGGTAATATGATGCCTACATTATGGGAGGGCCACAGCCTGTAAAGAACATGGGAATCCTAAAGGAGGGTCTGCCCTACCACAAAGCATGCAGCTGTGTGTGCTTGCAAACCACAGCAACAGCTATTCAGCAGTTCCTTGCATGGTGTGACCCCAAAACGTCAGGTGAACACACAAGAGGTGGATCACCGCACCCCACCTGAGAGGCAACTCTTTCATTCTTGTTTAGCCAGATTCTTGACACCTACTGTACAGAACCAAGTTATTTGTGATCTATCCTGAGTCACAAACAAAAAAGCAAGACATCTACAAGAACACAGAGCCCTGTTCAACTTTGTCCATATGACAAAACAGCTGCGGCAACCTTCATTTCATATCACAGACTGGGGAAGGGCAAGAACAGCTGTTAAATAACATCCAAGATGACAGAAGAGCCTAGAGACCCACAATCTACCCAGAATGTTTTCCCCGCAAGGTAGCAGCCTCAATTCTGCAGTTTACTCAAGACATAAAAACAAGGTATATGCACCGCACTGCAAGGAAAGCAGTCCCAGAAGCTGCCAACTGGTTTGCATTACTGAACATTTGAAGTCAATGAGGGTTAATAAAACCAATTCATAATCCAGGCAAAATAAAGGCATAGTTGGATTCAACTAAGGGATGTATCAATCAACAAACACAACATTTACATACCACTTTTCAACAAAAAGTTCACAAAGCGTTATACAGAGAAAACAAAATTACCACAATCCAGTATAATGTATCTAATCTATCCAATGTGTCACAATCTAATATATCTCAATCTAAAATAATCACGATCTCAAAAAAATGTGATGGGATACGACAGCTTGTTGTAATTGAACTCTCCTGGCACTTTCACAGCAGCACTATTTCAACCAAAACTAGTGGGGGAAACAGAAGGAAGTTTCAGAAGACAACGCTATGGGGCAGGGCGGAAAGAGAGGTGAGAAAGATACTGTCGAGGTGCTGTGAGGTCAACTATCACATGGGGTGCAGCAGTGATTTCAGCAGCAGTGCTTGTGCCTTGGCATAACTTGCAGAGCACCTCTCGCCTGATAAGTAGGCTCACCTTGCAAGATAATGGGGCTCTCTCGTATCATCTAAAAATAATCAGGACTTTCACATTTTCTCTTCTGTCGTTTGCAGCTAATGAGAGATGTGAGAACATTTGGATGCGAGAACAATGTGTTTATTTCTGGCCATCGTCTGCTTAATGACATCCCTGCTTGCTTAATTATGAGCACAATCCTAACCATGTCTACTCAAAAGTAAGTCCCATTATTCAATGAGTCTTACTCCCAGGAAGATTGCAGTTAAAGACAACTTTGCATGCTGCTTGCGATTAATTTGGAAGAAAGGTACCAGTCTACACAAATGTTAATGGTCACTTTAAAAAAATGTCACATCCAACCCACACCAGGTGTCATGAATGCTGTTTAGCCCACTATAGATACTGTTCTATGGATGCCCTCTTTCAATTGATCAATCAATCAACAGTATTTATATATTGCTTTTCAACAAAAAGTTCACAAAGTGGTTTCCAGGTCCATCAGGAAGGCTGTTTTAGTCCAGGTAAAAAAGGATTGAACTTACATAGGTCTGCTGCATGAAACTACTGTTAAGTCCTATCGATTATGGCTAACCAAGTGGTAGCAACAGCCAGAATTGCCTTTCATACATTCTTGCATTCCCTTTTGGAAAGAGATCTTTGTCATAGCAGCTTTTCATGTCTTGGTAACATCCACCTTATACTACAGTCATTCAAGACATCAGCCCCATGGACTGTGTGCACTGGAAAAGGAGACCCCTTTCATCCTGCTGGATTCCTCCTCCTCTTATGTAAATAGAACCCTCTTAGATGCAGAACACTTGCAGAAAGCACAACCTGCACAACTGTGCACAGTGGACCTAATCACATCTGGAGCTTCCTCTGAAAAACATATGAAAACGTCAGCCGTTGCAAAACACAGAGCTTAGGGTGATCAACAAGGATTCACTCAGGTTACATACCGCACCAGTGTCGTAACATCAGTCTGAGCTCTCCCTGTGTTTGGGAGCAATGTACAGGTTTTGATGTAGAATGGCATGGGATCAACTATGATGTGAGCCAGAATGGTGCCCTAGGCCACCTTTGCACAATAAAAAAGGAAGTATCTACTTACTGCACTACTCACACAATTTATTCAAACACAGACATGCAAAGCTTCTGGTTTGATTTAAACTTAGGTACTGTGCAAATGAAAGTGCTTCTTAGGTTTGATGGTACCTATAAATCAGACTGGTAGTCCGGCATTTCTGTGTTTGAAGAAGCTTCACATGCAGTAAGGTAAGGAGAAGGATAATCAGTTATGCTCCCTAAAGTCCTGTAGCACACCTGCAGACCATCCACAGCACACCAGCGTACTGCAGTACAGTGGGTGAAAATCACTGTGCCTGCGTCTCAGCTACTGTTCCCCCACTTGCTGTATAGGCCAACATACCACTGACCAGCTTTAAAGGGTTGCTATTGTAAAGACAATATTGTAAATTTATAGACAACATGCTTTAAATGTTGAATATATAAATCTGAAGTCGATTAGCAGCAGTTAGTCTATGAGCAGCTATTGGCCATGATAGCCAAATGGAATCGGTGAAGATCGGTTGATATGGAGATCCCAAAAGAGCTATGTTCATGACCTATCCATCTGATGACTCCTGGGTGATCACTGGTCAAAAGGTGAAACTACATGAACTCTCTGATTCAGAAAAAAACCTTCAAAGTAAATCTCTGCAGAAAAGGGAAATAGAATCTGAGTTGGAAGAGACCTATAGGATTATCAATATGGACTGTCTGCAACTTCAACCTCCTCACTATAAGGCTATCCAAGTTCTCCAATGCTAGAGCAGCACATACAACGTGTGTTGTTATTTGCATATATAGGGCAAATACATTGGCCCCTTTTAATTGTAATTTAAGTATCCATTGCTACAGCAAGAGAAATTCACTGACAACAAATCTGTGCTACAAATGCAAACAAAGAGCACAATCCTAACCATATCTACTCAGACGTAAGCCCCATTGTGTCCAATGGGTCTTACTCTCAGGAAAGTGTCTTTAGGATTGCAGCCTAATTTTAAAGTTGATCCAACATTCACGGCTATGCTCACAGGCCAGCTTAGGACATGTGCTGCCTAACCAGGGGTTCGGACTGCACTGCCAGTGTTTTAAAAGGAACAATAGGATTATTGGAGTTGTAACAAGATTAAAAGGTGCACATTTAGTTTCTTTTCTTCTCGGACAGGAGTGGAGATTCCTGTAATGCTACTTACTGTATTGAAAGTAGGGAAAGTTCAATGCAAAATGTTGTGCAGTGGTTTGGGAATGGGATTCAGACCTGAAAGACCCAGTTCATATCCCACTCAGCCATGAAGCTTCCTGGGTGACCTGGGGACAGTCACTCTCTCAGCCTCATCTACCAGCCTACTCTAAGTGGGGATAGGGACCCCTTTGGGGGGTTGTATCCTCAGGTCAGGGTGAGTCACAAGAGGGTAGAATCCACCACCTTAGAATCTGGCACTGGGCTTTCCTGGGAGTAACTCTCATTGAACACAATGGGACTTCTGAGAAGACATGGTGGAGTTCTGGCATCACAAAGATATCACATCCAGGTATATTTGACAAGGGGTCCTGGACAGATTTTAAGTTTGAAAAAAGGTCCCAGGCTGAAATGCCCAAGTACCACTGGTATAGTTAGTGGAACACTCAACTGGGGAGATCCTAATCCATGTCCACATCTATGCCAAGCCTTAAAGATAAAAGAATTATAATGGGCCTCTCCCAGCTTAAACCTACCTTGCAGGGTTGTGAGGAGAATAAAATGATGTGGAACCATGCTCACTGCTTTAACAGATAGACTTTTATGACCTATAAATAATAAAATCAATTTCATAACACTCCCCCAAAGCATGTAATGAGCTCCTAACCACATATGGAATTGTTACCAAAAATGCTTCTTTTTAAAATCAGGCCACAGATGTCTAATACGGAGAACACTTGTTTTTGTATATTAGCTTTTGTGGACAAGTAGGTTTGTACTTATATATGCCATGACAGTTGTGTTATGGCCAGTTGCCACTGTTTATCAGTGTGTGTGTGTGGATAAGACCAGAGAGAGAAGGGACAAGAAAAAAGTCTATAAAAGTTTGCACCATCAAAATATGGATTTAATCCCATCCTTCACTTAGGCTGGCCTAAGCCCCAGTATAATTCCTGTGCTAACCAGGGAGTGTCACAAAAATACAGTAAGAATCATAGAATCCTAGAATTGAAAGGGAACTAGTAGATCATCTAGTCCAACCCCCTGCCTGCAGCAGGAAATCCTCCTACATCATCCCCGACAGGTGCTCGTCAAGCCTCTGCCCCAATCCTGGGAAGGTTATGCCAACGCACAGGCATACTCTGACCTCCCCACACCATCACAGAAAGATAGGCCAGGTGAGTTAGGCCAGCCTAAATTTCTTAGGATTGTGCTGTATATTTGGTATTGACATCCCAAAAATTATCTCGCATTTACAAAGCAACTGTATAGACAAAGCCCTGTATAGAGCTATACAAAGCCCTGTATAGACAATCTTGGTTTTAACACAATCTAGAATCTTGTTTTTGCCACAATTTTCTTTTTTAATGTCCTGAGAGACTTACAAATGCACAATTTTACGTTCGGTGGCGGGTTAGCCAAGTAGAGTAAATGTACAAGTATAAACTCATATTATGTACAGTATATTGATTGACAACCCTACGCACATCTTAGAACCAACTCCCTTATGTTCAGTAGGGCTACTCCCAGGCAAGTGTGTACAGGATTGCAGCTTTGGTCATTTTTGCTGGATGTCTAATATGACTACAACTGTTCTATAGTGTCGTTTGTGTCACAAATGCTTAAATAACATAAATCAGCAAGTAGTACTAAATAATTCTACAGGTGATGAGAAACAGACCATATTTTATCACTTGCAGATTTATTTAATACCATTCAGGTACAGTGGTGCCTCACATAAAGAGCTTAATTCGTTCTGGAGGCATGCTCTTTAACGGAAACGCTCTTTAAGTGAAGCAGATTTTTCCATAGGAAATAATGGAAACTCAGACGATTGGTTCCACAACCCCCAAAATATTCATATAAAAATATTAACTGGTTGTACAAAAGATGGCAAAACACTGGAATGGAATTCAAAACATGCATTCAATGTGCATGAGCCTATGAAGTCTACTTAGGCTGCAATCCCAAGGACACTTTCCTGGGAGTAAGCCCCATTTAACACAATGGGGCTTACTTCTGGATAGACATGGTTAGGAGGTTGCAATCAAAGACACTTCCCTGAGAGGCTTACCTGGGCTGTTGCTGGAGGTTCAAGGCGGCCATTGGGTGCACTTGGGGGCAGTTAGAGGCAGCAGCACTGGCCGGCAGCCTTTTTAAAGAGCCTCCGTGCGGAGCGTCAGTGCTGCATAGCACGCAGCCCATAGCACGCTTGCTTGTTAAGTGAAGCGGAACTTGTTACATGAAGCAAGATTACTTGGAAATTCATACTTGTTAAGTGAAACACTTGTTATGTGAGGCACTTGTTATGAGAGGTACCATTGTATCTCTGATCATAAGCAGAATTGTCTTCATTTCCGCTGTCCACAAATCCAGACATTCCTCCTGGGCATTAACATCCAGTTTAAGTTGAAAAAGTGTGTTTTTAAAAAATGTATCATGTTTAAAAATAATTTAGCCAAAAGCTACCAATTCTAAATGTCTAGTGGCAATCTTCCTTTATGTTTAATCAAGTTTTAACCCAGCATCCTACCCAAATAGGGTTGCCATATGTCCCAAAAAACAGACAGACAATCTCAATTTGGAGGGATTATGTTCACATGCTGGCAAATGGGGCAGAGGATCCTGTACAAATTTTGAGGAAGAGAATTATGGCAACTATATACTCAAAGCACCCACTCCTCCCCATCAATGTAACCCACAACATTAGGTTCCAACAAGAACCCTCGTAGCTCAACATCCAGACCTTTTTACATTTCTTGAGGGAACCCATTCCTGCAACTGCCAACTAATTTATAGGGCACACTAATTGCTACCCTGCAGATCCGTAAATCCCTGACAGGTTTAACGGACATAGCCGAGTCTCATGCATGTGAACATGAAACAAGACCAGCTGGACTGCAAGGGGCTTCACTCCCAAGCGCACTTAGCATTGCTGTCTGGGCTTCCAGGCTTAGAAGCGGGGATGACACCTTTTTAAAGTATTACTATGTATTATTCACACCTACGTGACCCTGCAACAGTGGATCCAAACCTTGGAAGAAAGCCCCATGACAATCAATGGAGCGTACCCCAGGCGACTGTGTGTGACCCAAGTGGGCTTAACCGAGCACCGACTCCAACCTTTTACATGCGCATTGTGTGGTTTAAAAACATGTGAGATGGAATGAGAACAACCCAATTTCCTTTCTTTGCTGTCTGGCATAGTTTATAAGGGGCCTGACTGCCTTTGGCTATGTGGGGCATGCCTTTTCCAGCACCTGTGCAAGGCCTGTGCATGTCTCCCTTCCGGTGTCAAGACTGCAATCCTAGCCACACTTTGCTGGGAATCGGCCCCTTTGGCGACAACGGAACTTGTTCTGAGCAGACGTGCCCAGGATTGGGCTCTTGGTGCCCAAGACCTAGGAGACCAACCAGGACAGTTTTCATTCTGCACGGACAACACAAGAAGGTTGGGCAGGGGGAGTGACACGCGAGTGCTGGGAGCATCAGGAGCATGTGTGGCAGATGAGCGCTCCTGAGCATGCCAAAAGGGCTCCTGAGCACATCCGGAGTGCACCAAGAATGTAACTAGAGCTTGTAACGAGGGTTCCTGAGCAAGCCAAGAAGGCTTGTAAAGAGGACTCCTGAGCATGTAAACCAGGCTCCAGAGCAGGTCAGGAGTGCACTGAGCATGTAGAGAGCTGCTGAGCATATCAAGAGTGCACTGAAAATATAAAGAGGGCTCCTGAACACGTTAAGACAATTTGTAAAGAGGGCTCCAGAGCATGTAAGGAGTGCACCAAGAACATGGAAAGAGCTTGTAAGGAGGACTCCTGAACAAGTCAAGAAGGGTGGTAGAGAGGGCTCCTGAGCATATTAGGAGTGCACTGAGCATGTCAAGAGGCTTGTAAAGAGCACTCTTGAGAACGCCAGAAGTGCAGCCAAGTGTAAAGAGGGCTCCTGAGCATGTGAAGAGAGTACATTGGGGGGTGGAGTGACCCTTCCGAGGGCTCCTTTGCAGGGGCTGCAGCGGTCCTTGCCAGGGATTCCCTGGACTGAGCCTCCCTTGCCCTGCCCTTCCCTGCCCCGTACCTTCTTCATGATGCCGGTCTTGCGCTTGCTGAAGGTGGTGTAGCGGCGGAGCTTGTTGTCGATGAATTCCATCTTGATCTTGACCCGTCCGCGGGTCTTCTTGCCGGGCTTGGCTCCGCTGACGGCGCCGCTCACCCCTCCGTACCCGGCAGCCGCAGCCGCCGCAGCCGCCGCCTCTGTCCCCACCACCACCCCCAGCTCCACGTCGCCCAAGGTCCGCTTCAGGCCGCGCCGCTCCCCCGCCGGCTCCTCGTCGTCGGCGGAGTCCGAGTCTCCCTCGCTGCCGCTGCCCACCGCAGACACCTCCCGGTGGTCGCGCTCCCGCTCCCGCTCGAAGCGGCCCCCGACCGGCCCAGCACCGCCTCCGCCGCCGCCGCCGGGAGGGCCCGTCCCGTTCCCAGGACCTCGCATCGCAGCAGCACCGCCGGCCCCGCGGGGAAGCCCCGCTCCCGGCCGACCGGAGGAGGTCCGCGCCATCCCCATCACCGAGCCCCGGGGCAGGGCGGCAGCGCCGTTCCCGGCCCCGACCCCGGCCTGGCTGGGCAGCATCGCGCCTCCCTCCGGCAGGGCAAGGAAGGAAGGAAGGGGAAGGTCAGGCCGGGGCTGCCATGAGTGCCCGAGCCGGCTGGGCTGGGCTGGGCTGGGCTGGGCTGGGCGGCCCGGCCCCTCCGCTGCTCCACTCGCTGCTCCGCCCGCTTTCCTGCCTCCGCTCCCCCTACTGAAGGCGGCAGCAGCGGCGCCGGCCCGGGGCACCCCCCGCACTCCCGTCCCCCATATAAAGCGATACAATGTTGCCTTTTATGGCGAGGACGCTCCTTATATGGTGAGAGCCGGCGCTGAGCGCCCATTGGCCAGCCCCGAGCAGCGCTCGCACCTCATTGGCTGCAGGGAACCCCAGCCCGCGTCCCATTGGTGGGAAGGAAAGGGCTCATTTGCATACATTCCAAAAGAGCTGCGTTCGCGGTGACGTCAGCACGGAGGCGCTGCTCTTAAAGGGACAGAGGCCTCTCTGAAGGGAGGGCGGGAGGGTGATCACGTGGCCTGACCCAAAAAGGAGGACAAAATGTAGGACGCCCCAAAAATGTAGGACGTGATAATATTAAAGGTAAAAACACTCACATGTGTTGCTTTCATTAAATAAATTTTATACTTTTGTACTTTATATTTTTTATGCAATGTATACAGCATCTCATATATTATTTCATATATAATTATTTCTTATAAATATATTTCATATATACTATTTCATATATATTATTACATATATTATTTATTTTATATATTTCATATATACATTATTTTGTATATAATTTATATATATCATATCCAATACATTATTTTATATATATATATATATATATATGAATGAAATAATGTACTATATATATGAAATACATATCATATATGTCATATATCAATATCATATATGAAATAATGTACTGTATATGAAATATATATATATAATGAAATACACTGTAGATAATTTCATAGATATTGCTTTAAACACTATGGCTGCAAATCTAAAGATACTTTCCTGGGAGTTAGACCCATTGTACACAACGGGGCTTAATTTAGAGTAGACATGGTTAGGATTGTGCTCTGAATGACTTCTTAGTAAATTTTAATCTATTACATATAATTTATTGCATATAATTTATTAATTTCAAGAAGGCTACATGTTGATTGCCTACAAGGAAAAAGCGGACAATGATGATATTTTCCCCAAGGTGACAAGGCTTAAAAGGAGGATGTGTCCTGAAAAAAGAGAACATATGTACACCCTGAGTATTGTAGCCATATCTAAGCCACAGACTACACCCCAAGGCCCACCAGATACAGCCTGACATCTTGGGCTGCAAAGCTATCCACACACATACCTGGGAGAAAGCCCCATTGATTATAATGGGATTACTTCCGGGTAGAACTTGGGTTCTTAGACTGCAGTCCAATGCACGCTTATGGGGAAGTAAGTTCCTTTGACTATAATGGGATTTGCTTCTGAGTGGATATGCATAGGATTGGGCTGTAGACTCCAGGCACATTCACTAACCTCCACTTAATTCAGTGGAGTTAGGCTGCAATCCTAAAGACACTTTCCTGGGAGTAAAACCTACTGAACACAATGGGGCTTACTTTTGAGTAGGCATGGTTAGGATTGTGCTCTTGCAGCTCTATTACATGCCCTTCCCTGAGAGTAAGTTTCTGCAATGAACACAAGGAGATCTATTTCTGGGTAGGGGTGTATAGGATTGTGCTCTTTTCCAGCCCATGCCTGTCAGCATGGCTGCTCAGAAGTAAGTCCCAATATAGTCGATGGGCTTACCTTCCCAGGTAAGCATGTGGAAGTTGTCAGTGTGTAAGTAATCCCACTGAATTCAGTGGGGCTTACTTCCAGGAAAACTATGCATAGGATGCAGCCATGGTTAGCGATCCTCACATTGGGCCTGTATATACTCAGAAAGACTTCTTGTGCATCAGAGGAGAGTTGGGTTACTTCTGAATCAATATAATAGGATAATCATACACTACGTGTTAAAACTTGGGAAGAAAGAACTGTTCCTCTTCTTCCTCCTTTACCACCACGGCTTCCCATCACAACAGATGTAGAAGTCTATAGAAATTGTTAGGCTATGATTGATGTTCCTACAATTGATTTTCACATAATCATGTAACCCTTCACTTTTTTAAAAACCCAAATAAGGTGTTCAAGATGAGAATCTCATCATTGTCAAAGTCCAAAGGATAAAACCAAGGCCTGAAATAGCAAAAAGCAAGAGCCTTGCTTCATCAGTGGCATCCTAGCCAGGCTGAAATCCAGCACAAAGACCAGAACATTATGTGACTTCGGCTGCAATCCAAAGACACTTTCCTGGGAGTCAGACCCTTTGAACATAATGGGACTTACTTTTGAGTAGACACAGTGAGGATTGTGCTCTTTTACACAGACATCACAAGTCTCTTTTCTTCCAGTAGATTTTCTCAGAATCTTTTCCCAGATTTTCCCACCCACCTTCCCCATTTGCTGCAGTCCACATAAGAGGGCAAAGGGGCTGCTGTTCTGGAGGCTGTCCAGAAGGACCTACTTACCCAGCTCCATGAAGCAGCATGACTCTTCTCTGCCCCACAAGGATCCAGGCAGGCGCCATGACACCCAGACAACCTTCTTGCACAACTTGGGACTGCAGCCAAATGGAGAAGGCAGCCAGCAGGACCAGCAGGTAGACATCCCAGCAGACAAACAGACAGCAAAGGGGAAGCCTCCAACACCCTGCATACATCCCACAGCCACCCGCTTCAGCCAAGCTTGGACAACGTCCATATTCCAAGATGACAGTGCCTAATGCCGGATTCTGAGATGGCAGTGCCCAGCTTTTTGAAGTTATTGAGCTAAAACCACAAACCTCATGGAGGTCCCTACCCCAACTTTGAGAATCACTGGATAGTGGTTAGGGAGTTAGACCAAGACCTGGAGAAGCCAAATCTGCCCTTAGCCATGAAGCTGCCTGGATGACCTTGGTTTGGGCCAAACACTCACACACAGCCTCACCTACCTCACAGGGTTGTTGTGAGGACAGCAGGAGCAGAAGAATTAAAACTTTGAGAGCTACCTTGGACATTTGCATTGGCATGGGAAAGGTGGGATATAAATCCCTAACAAAATATCTGTTAGGATTGAAAAAGGGGACAGGAGGAATAGCATATAATAATTTTTAAATGCACATTAAGAAGAAAATACAATAAACTCAGAGCACCATGACTTTGGCTACAATCCTAAGCTCCACTTAGGCCGGCCTAAGCTAAGTGCTGACCTGGAGGTGTCACAAATCTATCTTCAGTATTTGTGCAGTAAAAGTGTTGCAAAAGTGCAATAAGGCACTTCTGCCCCACTGCACAGGCATATGGCAAACTCCTCACACCATCATGGAAAGATAGGCCAAGTGAATTAAGATGGCCTACATTTCTTAGGATTGCACCCCTTAGGCTACAATCCAGAGTAACTACAGGACTTTTTATCCGACATAGTTACAGAGCCACCTATGGGAAACCTATGGGAAATGCATAGAGCAATCCAGAGTAAGTGCCTCTTACGTCTTACAGTAGTTACTCTGGATTGTAAGTTTAGTCTAATTTCCCCAGGACCCCAAATGTAAAAATCTCCATCTCACAAGCACACCACCCAATCCTCAAACAGCAAAATAATATGGAATAAGGATGTGATAAAATGTTCATTGTCAAATTATACATTAACACATGAGGATGACCAGCTCTCTAGGGAACTCTACAATTTTTATTACTTTGTCACTAACAATTAAGAACTGAGAGTTTGTGCAGTGGGCTAGTCATTTATTTAGCCACGTATGGCATACAATACAGGGTCTTATGGTAAATCAGATATCAACGTCCAGTCCATCCATGCAGTGTGCTAATAGGGAACAAGTGAAGAATAGGATCAAGGACAGCTGGAAACGCACAACAAATGTATGGAGAGGACAGCTGCCTGGATAAACATTGCATTTGAGTATGGATTACTATTCAATTCATTCAATATTCAGTTCAAGGATATTCTGTTCCTTCCTAAACTGGCTCAATATGCTGCATTGTTCTACAAGTTTGTCAGGGGTCAATGAACATCATTTTATGGGCCTAGTCTAGGAAGAAACTGAATATCCCCAGGATAAAAATTCATATGAAACGTGTTGGAAGGAAGCACCAATTCTGGCAGCTGTCCCATCTACGTGTTTATGGTGAAAGTCACCGGAACTTGACAAGGAGTGGCTTTGCACAAGCAGCTTGCCACATGGAGCAGTATCACCTGCAGCCATATTTCAAGCTGCCACCCACCCAAGCTGTTTGTGGATGTGAACTGGGACTAGGCATCCATTAATGAGGCAGAATATATTATATATTATATTAAATTATGTAATTAATATAATTATTAATTCATAATTAATATCCATTAACTGAGGGCCCACTCAGCCACTGCCAAATCCTGGGTGCTGCCAATGTGTCATAAAACACATTTATAGTATGTGGAGAAAAGGCACACTTGTGTTGGGCCACACCAGATTAGTGCCAGGCCCAATGCTGACAAGAAGATATGCCACTTCCAAGAGTTTGAGCCAAATCCAGAGCAAATTCAGCCTGCTCTGCCCTATTCTGTATCCAGAACACAGAGTTACGCTTCAGCCAGAGAAGCAGGAACCTAGGGCTGCCTGAAACTGCTCCGGATCAGTGATCAGGGCATGCTCAGAAAGCAGCCTATAAGTGCTGCATGGCCTGCAGTTACACACGAGTTGACCCACCCTCACGTCACTCAGAACCACCAGCATCTGTCTGCACTGCCCCACCCTCCTGATCACATGGGGAACCAGCTGGCAAGCTGTGGGGGGAAGTAGCTGTCAAGCTGTCAGAGTGGCTCCCCAGCATGATGGACAGGGCAAGGTTGTCAGGGGTGGGAATGGGAACAAGCTGGTCCCCTGCACTCCCAAGCATGCAGGGTGGCCCAGGAAAAGCCCAGGGACCAGCAAAGACAAGACTGCACAGAGAGATACATGTGTGTGTTGTCAATAAAACATCAACAGATAAACATGAGTGTCTTGTACCCTTTGGCAATATAGCAGCAGCAGCCCAGAGGGAACCCCAGCATTAAAGGGACAGCACAACAGACTCGGGGTCCACACTCACAAGGGCCGGGAGGAAAGAGAAGACCCTATCCAGGGGGCATCAGGCCCAGGAAAGAGCCCCCCTTGCTGGCTCAGACAGGGGAGTGGCAAGGGTCCCAAAGCAGCTGGCAGAGGAGTGGTCAGGGGGAGGCAAGGGGACTTCCAGGGGCACATGTGGGGAGGGAAGCCTGGGTCTGCCAAGGAGCAAAAATACATCCTGGGGCAGAGGGGACTTGGGGCTTCCACACGAGGGCAGGGGTGTCTGACCAATTGTGGGCCCCTGCCCACCCAAACCCTCCAACTTCACAGGCCAAAGGGGTGGCATCAGGCCCCAGGAACCCTGCTGAGGCCCACCCCAGTGACCCCAGACGGCCTCCCCCTCCCATGGCAACGACGAACCCAGGAAGACATAGACAAAAGTGGGGTCAGTTCACATGTTTACTTCTTCATATGCTTGGGGTTGCTTCTTCTCATTCATAGGGTTACAGGGGGTTGGGGTTTCCAGATATAGAACAGTCTCCAGTGACGATGCAGTGGGACTCCAGAATCAACCACAGTCAGACTGAGCACATGGAAGGGAGGACACAGTGCCTGGACCTTTAAGCATCTGCAGAGAGACTGTAGTGTAGGCCGTTTGGACCCAACACTGGCATCTGCCTGAATTCCCTCATCTCTGCAATGCTCACAGGTGGTCTCACTGCTTCCATGTGGTCTCTTGCTGTGGACTCTCCAATGGCAAGGCAGCTACATGCAGCCCCCTCCCCAGGAACAGTTCCAGGTCTGGATGCCACTGGGGGTCAACAGTGGGGATGGAAACCCCTGTCCCACCCCCAAAGAAGGTAGGCACTGCCCCATTCACCCATCCTCAGGGCAGCTATCCCTGGCACAGCTGAAGCCAGAGGCAACAGTTGCTGGCTGGAGATCTGGCAGGTAGAGGGAGGCGAGGGAGTGGAGAAGACCTGTGAGGAGTGCCCTTGTTTCCTCCGTGTGGGTCTTTCTCTACACTCCATTCCCCACCCCATTGCCCCCCTTACCTGGGGGACCTCTTGGGTGGGAAGGCAAACCTGCAGAGGGAACTCATAGCATTTTCAAAAAAGTGGGTAAGCCCCTGCTCTGGTGAAACAAGTCCCCCTTTCACAGGTGTAAGCCTCACTGAGTATACTGGGTTTTACTTTAGAGTAGACATGCAAGGCTAGAGAAGTTTGAAGGCAGTTTGAGCAAGAGGTGCTTCCCCCCCCCCCCCATGCAGCCTCCCTTATCTGGTTGGAGTACCTGTGGGGAGAGAGAAACAACTTGCACAGACATACAACTGGTATTGCTAACATCATCATTTCAACACTGCCTGTTGGGGTGTTTGTGAATGCAAACAGTGCTGCCCCCCCCCCGACCTCCCTTACCTGTTTGGAGTATCTGTGGAGAGAAAGAGAGAGAGAGAGTGAGAGAGAGAAACAAACAAAAAATTGCAAAGTCCACACTCCATCATTATATCATATCACATATATCATCATATGCTCCTCATGTGCACAGTGCAAGCCCCTTTGCAGCTGTGCATGTTGAGGGGTGTTTGTGGGGAGAACGCACCCCAAGAGTAAAGTGCCCATTGAGAGACCAGAGTGGCATAGCCCTGTGCCATGCACCCTTTTCCCTGAAAAGGAGGGGTGGGTTCAGAGGTTGGGCTTTTTATGGGAGGGTAGCTGTGAGGGGATTGGCCGGTCAGTGGGGTGCCCTAGTTACTCCGTATTGTGAGCCAGCCATGCAAGGGCCAGGAGGTGAGGTTCAAAAATTTTTCAAAATCCCCACTTTACACGGCCCTTACATGCCTTTAACATGGAGACCTATGGGTCTCCTTGTTACTAAACCACCTCTGGAGGTGGTATAAGTAGGAAGGCATTTACAGTGTGTCCGCAAGTGCTCTGAAAGTGGTCTGGCTACAGAGCAGCTATGTTCAAGGGGGTGGCATCTCCGACACGATCCAACATGCCCCTGTTACACCCTCTGAAAATGCCCTCTGTCATCGCAGTAAAGTTGACAGAGTGTTGTTGTAGTTGCATTGACGCAAGTATTGTTGCATCGACGCAACTATCTGTCGACACAGTTGCATCAACACCAGTGGCATTTTTGTTGACGCAAGAGCTCTTGCGTCGACAGAATAGTTGCTCTGGATTGAGCTGCCTGTGAAACACCAGGGGGTGGTGTGGTCTCTTGGGAAGGGGGAAGGGGGGAAAAGGCAGAATGAGGGAAGAGTGGGAGAAGAAGTGGGACAGGAGAGGAGCCCTATTCCTCCATATCCTGAATTCTTGTCAGGCCAAATGCCAAAATGTCAGGCCAAAATGGCCAAAAGGGTGCAATCCTAACATAGTTTGGCACAATTTATCAGTCTTCCCATTCCTGTGGTGATGTAGGGAGGTATGCGCATGTATGCGCACTAACCTGGCCCACCCACCGCCAGGAGTGGGGCAGAAGTGCCTTGCAGCACTTTTATGACATCCTCAGGTCAGCCTGATCTAACTGGAGATTAGGATTGCAGCCAAAGAGCACAATCCTCTCCATGTCTACTCAAAAGTAAGTCCAAGGATTAGGTCAGTGCACATACATGCGCTGTATGTGTATTCAATGGGTCTTACTCCCAGGGAAATGTTTTTAAGATTGCAGCCAGTCTCTCAAGTCTGCACTGGCAAAATAGCTGGCACAGACTCGGGAAGCCCCATTTTGGGCTTGGGGCTTCCCTGAGAAAACTCCTGGCACCTGCTGGATACGGAGGTAGCCACTTTGGCACCACTACCCCAATTGACACAGGAAGTTTAGGATTGGGCTGTAAAATGGTGACTTGATTTGGCAGGCTTGGGCAAGTGGAAGGTTCCTCCCAATGGCCTCCACCCAGTGCTTTCCCCTTATCTAGGGTGCAATCCTAACCTAGTCTGGCACAACTCATTCGTTTTCCCATTCCTGTGGTGATGTAGGGAGGCAAGTGCATGTCTGTGCATTGATTTAACCCCCACCCCCGGAGTGGCCCAGAAGTGTCTTACAGCACTTTTGTGACACCCTCAGGTCAGCACAGAACTTATGCTGGAGCTTAAGCCAGCCTAACTGGAGCTTAGGATTGCAGTCCAAGTTACATACTCATGCTGTAGTGCCTCATTTCAACCACACTCCCTTGATTTATAAAGGAAGGGGGCTATTGAGAGGAAGAGAAAGTTTGGAGAAGAGTACTGGGCAGTCATATTGACTCCAGCCCAACAATTTCCTCTCCTCTATGCTTCCTCTTTCACTCCCTTCTCATCTTTATTTTTTAAAATCCAGAAAACATGAGGAGGGGAAGCTAACAGCTGAGGTGCTGACATACTACTGAGCAAGGGGAAGAAAACATGGAGCCCATTGGCGTTTAAGGCAGGCTTGAAGTGCTGGGGATGGGCTTGGACAAAGGCGAGGAAGAGAATCTCATTCCAATGATATTCCCATCTGTTTAAAGCAGGAAGTGCTGTGATGATAAACCTGATCAACAGGGGAGAGAACTTTGAGGATTTCTTTTGCACTGCTTTTCAAGAGAGTAGAGAAAGGAGCCACATGATACTATTGATTGTTCAATACTATTGACAGTGCTTGGTATTTCAGATCTGTCACTGGAAGGCAGAATCTGTCTTCGTTTGTCAGATATCAAATATTTTTGTAAGCATGATGGTATTTTAATGATGATGTGTGATACCTTAGAGGGAAAGCAAGTTCTTTCTTTCTTTCTTTCTTTCTTTCTTTCTTTCTTTCTTTCTTTCTTTCTTTCTTTCTTTCTGTCTGTCTGTCTGTCTGTCTGTCTGTCTGTCTGTCTGTCACTTTTCAACTAAAAAGTTCACAAAGCAGTTTAATAATAAATAGTAATAAAAGCAGGCACCCGTCAGTCTTGAGAGACTATGGTATCTTGCTCTCTGCATACGCTGCATGCGAAGCACGAAAGTCTGGATTAGATTGATATGGAGGATATGTTGTTACCCAAGCAGCAAATCCCCCCTCTCCAAGCCGCTGAAATATTCATAATAAATATACAGTACTCTGTATGTTTAGTGCTGTAGTGGCTCAGTGGGGCTTACTTCTGACTAGACATGGTTAGTTAGGATTGTGCTTTAAGTGGGGGTTAATTTGTTTTATTTTTCTTTATATTTAGTATTTGCTTTATTTTTTTATTGCATTATACTATCATAATCATTTTTATATGAATATTTTTGGATTGTGGAATGAATTGTCTGAGTTTCCATTATTTCTTATATGGAAAATTTGTTTTGATATACATGTTGGATTACAAGCATACTTCCAGAATGAATTATGCTCGGTACCATTGTACCACTTCTGAAGCACCACCTCTGCAAATAAGCTCCTCATATGTGATGCTAGAAGGCCAATTCACAACAGATCATTGCTTCCGTTCTTAACAGAACAATTAACATAACTTGTCATGACTCGATTTTTAGAGCGTAGGGTAAATGCCACATTAAGGGTACAATCCTAACCAACTTTCCAGCACTGTGCCAAGGGAGCAACTGAGGGCAAGTCATGGAGGCCTCCTCAGGGTAAAGCAGTGTTTGTTCCCTTATATTGGAATTGCATTGACCTTACCTCTGAGACAGAAAATTGATTAGGATTACACCCTATGGTGATGAGCCACTTTTTTGTTGCTTGCTGTGATACTTCTCCAACATGGATTGCTCTCAAAATGAGATTTTCCACTGTTTCTGCCAGTTCTATTTCCTCTTGAAGAGTGCTATATGCCCAGACAGTAGCATCTTCTAATCATATGTTTGTATCCTTTACAGAAATTTATAGGACATCTTTATCACTCAACATACGTGACAGGCTTTTTCCAAGTATGGATTTTGTGCCCATCATCAAAATCTGATTATTGTTGTTCATATAGGGAAATAATTTTGCCCAAGGTCATATTTGTTGGCAGTTTACACAGGGAAAGGTGCAAAAGACTTTCGTTTTGTTGCTCAATTAATTTGCAAACAGGTTTTGTTTTTTTTAACTTACTTCTTGCCTTCAGGCTTTTCTGGTTCTTGAGCACCCTGACCTTTCCTATTTTTCCTGCTTGTAATATTGAACTCCAGTCTTGCATTCTTCAATATAAATCTCTACTTTTTTTGTCTTGATGAGATGCATCCAGTCTCAGTACAGAGCTCCAGATTATAATTTCTCTTTCAAGGTTCTGCCCACTCTTCAGAATAATGGTCTTGTGACATTAAAATGTGTGTATAATTATTTACTGATAAGGGACAATCAGTGTGCCTGGTATTTCAAAAGTCCAAAATGGCAGTTTTCTACCCAAAGGGGGTTCAAGTGAAGGAGGATCAGAAGCAGGGAAGTGAAACAACTTTCCAGCACTGACAAAGCAACTCCAAGGTAAGGCAACAAGCATTATTTTACCTTGAGGCTGCAATCCTAAAGACACTTTCCTGGGAGTAGAACCTATTGAGCACAAAGAGCTTACTTTTGATTAGAACTAGTTAGGCTTGTGCTCGAAGCCTCCTTGACTGCCCCAGATGAACATGAGCCAAGCAGTGATGGGCTTCAAAAAATTTAAGAACTGGTTCTCTGCCCACCTGGCAGCCACTTTTAAATGGCTATTTTTAAACTTTCTATGTCCTATCTCTTGTTAAGAACCGGTTCTATAGAGTAGGTGCGAACCTGCCTGTGCCCACCACTGGAGCCAAGGCATGTTAACTTATTCCCAAGTAAACACGACCATGTAGTTTACTTTTGCTTTCCATAAGACTCAGGACATCCATCAGCTTGGTATTGGGGGACTTCTCGGGTATTTTTAGGAAGGCTGTGTCTATTCTGGACCATTCTTTGTCACTGGATTCATCTTAGCCTGCCCTTTCCAATGGCCTAAGGCATGTTCATGAATAAACACACAATACAGCTCAATTGCACTTTCCATAGGGCTCCATGCATTTTTTAAAGAAATATTTTACCATTTTTGGCCATAACTTCCGATAGAGATATTTCAATTTGTTTTCATTGTGTAATGCTGTATAGATGCACTTGGTTCTTTGTGAGGAAATAGGCCTCCAAGCAGCCTGGTCCCATGATTGCAGGTTGTGTCAAGGTCCTTGAGCCCTTATTAATAACTAGTGAAAATCAAGAAAATTTGTGTAGACATTTAAAAATCTCTGTACTGGCAACAAAGACTGTGCTGCTGTCTTCATAATGGAGCTGGTCTCATTGACTGCCATGAACTGAACGGCTCTGATGTCACATCCAGGCGCCATGATTGCCAAGTATTAAAGGGGAGGGAGTATTAAATACTGGGAGACATTGCCACAGGATGACCAGATGTCATAACCAAAAAAGAGGACTATCCCTACAATCCAGAGTAACTACAGGAGCACGTAAGAGACACTACGTGCACCTGTAGTTACTGCACCACCTAGTGAAATTTGTTCTTACACCAGAGCAAGGACTCCCTGTAGTTACTCTGGATTGCGTCCCAAGACTCAAAATGTAGAAGACCCAAGGAAAAAAATGGGCATGAGAAAATAAAAGCTGAAAACACTCATGTGTATTTGGGGTGGACTTCTCCAATTTTGCAATTATGACATCTGGTCACTTTGACTAAACTGAGTCAAAACAGACAAGAGATATATTTGTTATCCAATGTGTGGAACTCCTTGCCACAGGATATGGTGATGACATCTGGCCTAGATGTGTTTAGAAAAAAAGCTCCATCACAGGTTACAGGCCATGGTGAGTATTCAACCTCTGAATGTTAAGAGGTAGCCTATTTCTTGCCAGATGCAGGGAGCACATCCAGATGCTGGTGTCTTTGTTTTATTGTGGGCTCCCTGAAGCATCTAGTGGCCCACTGTGGGATGGAGGAAGCTGGACCAGATGGGCTGTTGGTCTGATCCAGCTGAGTTCTTCTTATGTTCTTATATTCATGACATTTTGACTGAATTCAAACAGGGTTTCAAAGAGGGAAACAGTTAACTTGCTACATATAATTTATCTTAATACTGATGCATGGCTGTAAAGGGTTGTGTTACAAGGCTTTGGCTGGACCAGTAGGTCCCCTAAGGGCACTTCATGACAACCTCAACCTGATATGGTAGATACCAGACTGTAATACAGAGCTGCTTATCCATTTTGAGGGTTTCCAGTTGAATTCTATTCACATTTTAAAAATATTTTTTATTTCACAAGTAAAACTGTTCAGGAGAGCACTTTTTTTTGGGGGGGAGGCTATAATTATTCAATAATGTAGTTATTTTTAAGTGAATATAATTTTTGAAACAGAGATAGGGGCAATAATAAACAATATTGCATGGCATGAAGGCCATATAAATATGGCTTACCAAAGGGTTTACTGAAAATGGTGCTCTTCGGGGAGAAAGATGGAGTACAAATCCAATCAATCAATCAATCAGTCACTATGAACTTTTAGTCCCAGAATGTTGCAATTAGGGATAAAATGCCTCTTTATGGATAAAATGGATAAAATGGAAGTTACATATAAGTGACTGCTGTTGATAGACCTATCCATGATGAATTAGCGAATTTGTTACAAAATTCACATTGCACATAGCACTTAGCAGTGTTTGATATGGATGGCCATTCACTATTATGGGTTAGTAGCACCACCTAGGATAAACAACTAATGGCTCTTGGATCAAAACAAATCCAAGTAGATCCAAATCCAAGTAGATCCAAATCCAAATCCAAGCACCACCTCAGGTAGAACATTTATTCACCCACATATGGTTTCCAAAATAGACAAGGGTTTTCCCAAGATGTGTTATTGCTGGGCATCCATCTTTGGAAAAAGATACATGATAAACCCTTTTACGTCAAATTCCTGTATTTGACACAGGAATAACTTTGCAGAAGCATAGAGTAAGTTACAAAATTTTGCATTTTGGGGCCATTCCCAGTTCAGATTTGAGCAAGCGGAGCAGGTTGATAACAAAAGTAGAATTTGTTTTTTGTAAAAAAGTAATAGGAACAATTATTACAAGGCAGTTGGTGCTATGAAGATTTAGCAGGAAACATTTATTTCTTCAACCGTCACAGAACCACCACAGAACTATTTCCAGATCTGGAAATAGACCTTCCCTGACCACAGCAGGCCAAGTCACCAGTTCAGCCTCACCAATTCTCACTTGAAATTAGTGCTCAAATCGAATGAGATTTGAAGATCTAGTTCCCACAGCAACTGTCAGGAGCTCCACGGAAAATCTGTCACTTCAGAATTCTATATTTATTTCATAATATGATTTCCTGCTGTCTTCTGTAGCTCTGCTGCCATGGAAATCAGAAGAGGAGTCCTTCAGAAGAGGAGTCCTTGACAAAAACAAAAACACAGACCCCCCTTCACATCTTCAGAAGCGTCCTCAGCTAAGAGAGGACCAAACTATTGACAGTAGTAGTCACAGAATGAGAAACTGAGGCACCCTCTCATTGGGATAGCTAAGACGGGACTTCAGCTGGGACTTGTGCTGGCCTAACGGGTGAGAAGGATTGCAATATTTGCATTTTGGATTTTTGCAGGATTGCTGAAAGTGAAACAGTTTGCATGGCAAACTCATGCCCGGTAGGTGGCGACAGCAGCCTGAGTTCAGAGTGCACCAACCACTCACCCTCTCACTCTGGCTATGGTCACGCTAGGAGTTTCTACCCTTTCCAACAGCAGCAACCCTGAATTCCTGTGCATTTGTAAGAAAGAGTGCAAAAGTTCCAGGGCCTCTTACAGAGGTCTTGGATGCTCACATGTATGTGAGAAGTCTCGCATGTCTGACAAGTGAAGGGGTGATCATGTTACAATGCTCCCAAATTTTTTCCCTGAGCACATGTGTGTTTTAAACACAGCTTCTCTACACACAGAAAATCAGACCAGGCAATGTGGTGAACGTCTCTACAGCAGAGAGCCCTCAAGTGGTGAATCAGGCACAGATGTCCCAAAGTTGGGTCATGGTGCTTTAGAGCAGGGGGTAAGTCAAATTACAAGCATCTCCCACTTTCTGATGGTTTATTTTCTGACGACTACACTCTTTCAACACCTTTCAATTATACCCAGAACTCATTCATTCAACACATGATCCACTCTTTCAATCTCTTTCTGCTGGTCAAAAGACTACAATGGTCTTCCCTGCTGTTGATGATCATATGATGTGATGATCAAACTGTTTTTTGATATTTCCTTATGACTTTCTTCAGTAACCCCCATTCAAGTACTTAAGATATTGTTTGCCCACACATGCCTTTGTTCATTTTACTGTAATTTGTTAATTTGTTAATGTATCTTGGCTATTGTGTTAATAAATATGTGTTATTTAGGCTATTGCAACTGATATTTATGTGTTTTTGGGTGGCCATTTTGCATTTGCAAGCTTCTGTTTTGATAGGGGCAAAATTTCAGTCCCTGCCACAAGTGAAATTTTGCCTAGGTATGCCTCTGACTGTCCCCAATTAGTCTAAAATCCAAAGAAGAATCTTTAGGAAACTCTTCTTTCTATTTGTGGCTTGTTGGTGAGGTTACGTTTCTTAGCCTGGGGCATAAACACTGGGCCCAGTTTTGCAGCCATTGCAACATGAGCGAGACCAACTTAAAACTTAAGACAAGTTGGAAAACAGTCCCTAAATCAAAACTCACTAAATCCCCAAACATCACACAACTCCAAAGCATCTTGCTAAACTCCTGGCACTATGCATTCCTTGCTTCTTCCCAAACACCAGAAAGATGCAAAACCCGGCATCTGGAACATCTTCATTTCTAAAGAAACTTACATTCTCTTATTATGTAGTAGCTGCAGATACAGTTCTTATTCCCATAAGGACTAGCAGAAAGAATGGATCATCCAAGAGGCTAACTATGGCTAACCTCAGGCATCCACTCAATGAGAGGCACTGACTTCTGGCAGTCACTCCTCCTGTTGTTCTCTGGCCTGGAAAAGGGAGATGGAGCAGAAGACAGCCCTTTTCACAGCCCATCACTTTACGTGTCGTTTCCATCCAGTTTAGAGTTGCCGTGTGTCCCCGAAAATTGGGACTGTCCTGGTTTTGGGGGATTGCATTAACATACTGGCAAGTTTGACGGGTCCTGTCCCAGTTTTGTGGAACAGAATTATGGCAACCCTGATTCAAAGTCCCTTCTTTCTTTACCAACCCAAGTAGGGGGACAGAGAAAGGCTTTTGCATCACCAGGTCAGGAGGGTGCAGTTTCCGGCATGCCACTACATGTATCAGAGGACTGTGGGACTGGCTCAAGGAATAAACCAAATACCATATTTATTTCTAACTAGCACTGGAAAGGGCAGGCCAGGCTGTCCTGTATCTTGTACAAGCACTCAGGATCAGAGCAAGCAGCCTAGGGATGGGGCCTAGATCCAGCATAAGTACTGAATCCCAGGCCTGTGACTCACACCCCAGCTAGCTGGCACCCACATTCCCGCTCTCTCTTGCCCCAAAACACCTGTCCACATCCACTCCACCCTCTGTACTGTCCAGTGTAACTTACCATCTCAGGAGGCTCACAGCAACTTGGGGAGGCCAGCAAAAGTCCCTTGCATGACAAATGTGCTTCATGGCACTTTTGTAATACTCCTGGGTCAGTACAAGGAACTTGCACCAGCTCTTTTCCTCCTCTGACTTGCATCTTACATTTGTGAACTTTTATACTGCTGTGACAGACCAAAGCAGGTCTGCAAATACTCTATGCGTAGAATAAAAATTCATATATTGCTATATGAATATAGCTATATATAAATGGCTGCACCTCATAATTTTTGGTATGATCTATGATGGAATTTTAATGATATTAAATTTTAAATTTTCATGTTTTTATAGTTTTATTCATTTTATTGTATTTACTGTGTTACATCTTTGTGACCTGTCTTGTGCTTTTACTGGAAAAGTGAATACTATATTTCTTAAATTACAAGCATTGATGGTCTCTCTTTGCATGTAACTGAAAGCTTGATGTGCCCTGGTCGGAACTGTGTGACTTCTACATGAGCCACTAACCTTTGGGGATTATGATGGGTCATAAATCAATATACGATCTACGAGCATATACTCATAGATCATATACTTCAATATATGAGCATACATATATTCTTCAATATATGAGCATATATTCTTGCAACAGTTCTTTGTTGTTTTCCACTTTGAATCCATCCTAAAATGCAGTGCCATCATAGACAAGCACAAGATAGACATTAGCCATGATATTCCTTATGACTTCCAGAACAAATTTTATGCTGACTATATATATAAAAGTCACACACTGACTGACTCACTGACTCATCACCACCCTGCCAAAACCGCTGGGCCTAGAAGTGTGAAATTTGGAGTGGGTGTTCCTTCCGTGACGGAGGGGTGCACTAAGAACCGGTTTTCGAAAATTCCAACGGGAAGGGGGTGAAAAGGGGCGCAACGCGTTTTCCTCCCTATACTTTGCATTGGAGAATTGCATTTAATGACTCATCAACATACCGCCCCAACTGCTGGGCCTGAAGCATGGAATTCTGGGAGTTCCTTCTGTCACCTGAACACCCACCAAGAACCATCTGGAGAAATTTAACCCTTCAGGGGCTGAAAAGGGGGCAACATGTTTTGGTCCTATACTTAACATGGAAGACTGACCAACCTCGGTGCCTGGTGCACTGGGGGAATATTGTTCGGAGGGAGAGGTTGCACCGAGGAGGCTGCTGCGCATGGGAGATGTTGCGCATGGGGGACTGATGCACATGGGGAGATGTTGCGCTTGGGAGATGTTGCGCATGAGGGACTGATGCACATGGGGAAGTTGCGCATGGGGGACTGATGCACATGGGGAAGTTGTGCATGGGGGGAAGTTGCGCATGGGGGACTGATGCACGTGGGGGGGAGTTGCGCATGGGGGACTGATGCGCATTGGGGAAGTTAAGCAGGGGGAAGTTGTGCATGGGGAAGTTGCACATGGGGGAATTTGCTCATGGGGGACTGAGGCGCATGGGGGGATGTTGCGCATGGGGAAGTTGCGCATGGGGGAAAGTTGCACCTGGGGAAGTTGCACCTGGGGGACTGATGTGCATGGGGTGTTGATGCGCATGGGGGACTGATGCGCATGGGGGATGTTGCACATGGGGAAGTTAAAATGAGGGACTGATGCGCATGGGGGACTTATGCTCATGGGGAAAGTTGCGCATGGGGGATGTTGCACATAGGGAAGTTAAAATGAGGGACTGATGTGCATGGGGGGACTTATGCGCATGGGGGAAAGTTGTGCATGGGGGGATATTGCACATGGGGGAGTGATGCGCATGGGGGAAGTTGCGCATCGGGGACAGATGCACATGGGGGACTGATGCATATGGGGGACTGATGGCATGGGGTGTTGATGCACATGGGGTGGATGGCATATGGGGAAATGTTAGTCTTGCAACGCAGGTACGCTTTTCACTAGTAATAAGATACAATCTTGAAATAAGAGTGGGCTTCCTAGCCCTCTGCTCAGTTCCATGAAGTTTGCTACATTAGACCTAGTAGAAACTGCTTTACTCACTTTAGTAATTATAAAAAGATGCCTTATAAGTGGCAGTTTTCTTCTTGAAAGTTGGTTTTACAGTTTTTTAAATGGTGTAAATTTACTTTAAGGGGTGGGCACTCCCCCTTACCTTACCACCCAGGCTACCTTTCTACTTGCACATATATACAATCTATATACTGTACAAACATACTGGTATCTGATTTGGGTTTCTATTACTAGTTATTATGGTATTATAGTGATTTTCAACTTTTTTCATCTCATGGCACACCACCAGTTGTTTTTACCATTGACAAGGCACACCATTCTCTTCAAATCCTGAAGTTTTCCTATTAATAAACGTTCCTCCGCAAATTCCCATGGCACACCTCATGGTGTGCCATAATACACTGGTTGAAAATCACTGGGAGAACACAATGGGGCTTACATTTGAGTAGGCATGTTTAGGATTGTGCTCTTTATAACACAGAAAATGCACGGTGTACAAGTTGTCCTGTGGTAGGCATTAGAGGAGTAACTATGGCTGCAATCCTAACCACACTTTCCTGGGAGCTACACTATGGGACTTACTCCTGAGAAGACATGCTTAGGACCACACTATAGATCTGTGGGATTTTCATGACTCAACTGTCAATACTGACAGTTTGTATGGTATTATCTTTTGTTTTACTTCTGAAACATAACTAGTTGAACAAGAGTTAGTGTCTTAGACTATATAGATTCCAAACATAACTGTGTAAGTAAAGTAAGTTTATATACATTTCTCATCAAAGTTGTTTGTAAGCTGAATGGTATATGAAAAGGTGCAAGCAAAATTGAAAAGGATAGTATAATATAGTTCAATCTAGACAGTATAGTTCAATCTAAATCCCCAGGAAAGAAAAAGAATTGCACTATGCAAGTGTTCCATGTTTAAAGTGATCTTACAAATTTAAGAATGTTCCCTTAAATGGAGCTCAGGAACTAAAGAAATGGATTTCACATAAGCCCTTCTGCCATCCAGAACAAATTATGTGCTGATATTAAGCAAGACATGTGACAATGAACGTAGGCTTTTCTCAGTCAAAACTAACAGAGTTATAGAAGGTAGTTAGCAAAGGGTGAAGACCTTCTCATTGACTTCAGTTTTTCATCAACTTCATTGAAGAATTGACTTTCATTGACTCCACTGACCAATACCATAGTATCAGACTACTAAATCCGAACAATGTGATTTGGTGGGGGAGAGGATGGGGGTTTGTTGCCTGGGAGGAAGTTCTATTCTGCTTCAAAAAACTTACTGGAATATATATCGCAAGAGGTGTTTTGTAATCCACATAGATTAGTAAAGATTACATAGCCCAGAAGGTTGATTTGCTGCATTAAACACTGTGGAGTAAACACTGTGGAATAAACATATAGAAAAAATACATTTATCTGGACCACTTGGCTGGCTGTATGCTAGAGCATCTAAACCAGTTTTGGAACAGCTGCTGTCTTGGAAGTGTCCAGTTTTGGACCAAAGTCTTGACTTTTACATGCAACAGGCAATGTGTTTTACTGAGTTTTTCAAATAGCTTACCTGTCTTAACCAAAACAGCCATATCAAAATACTTGTACCAAAACAAAACGTTTTTAATTCATTGAATTTCATTGAATTTATTAATGAATAATAATGTAGAGAACGCTCTTATGTAGAGGTTCCCTGGAATCCTTAACAAAAGAACTGTTTTCCTTAGCTTTGTTTGCATAGAGAGATGAAATAAGCAGAGAGGCAAAACAGACTTGATTTTTAAATTTATTTTTTTATTTAAAGAGGGGGACTCTTTATTGAGAGCAGCATATTTAAAAAACAAAAACAAAAAACACCTCTTGGCTGTTCTACCCTCCGCTCAAGCAAACTGAAACTAAAATGACTCTAGGCTGCAATTCCAGTAACAATAATAATATTATTAATAATAATACAAAATACTAAGGCTGAGAGGTGTCAACATTTTAAAAAAAGGGAAAAAATTGCCTCAAAATAATCATATAAAAAGCGGCAGGAAAGCGAGTGAAAATCTCCTTCATATGCCAGGCACTTAGTGTTTTTGACTCCTTGTGGTTATGCTGGGAGGCACCAGAAGGCCTGACAGACAGACAGTATTAGGAGACGGAGAGACCAGAGAACTGCTTAATAAATATACAGGTTTCTCATTGACTTAAGAAGAGAGCGGGGTGGGATGTGCTAATGAAGAGTCCTCCATTCCAGTGTGGGTGGACACTAGATTTTGTGCAAGGGCTAGGGGGCTGCTTCCCAAGAAGAACATGGCAGGGCTTTGGCCATGGTGAAAATCAGTCACTCAGATAAGACGAAATACCTAGAAGTAGTAACCTGCCCAAAGCCTCCTACAGAGGTGACTAGAGAGAGAGGAGTTGGTGTATTCAAACCCATCAAAGGCAAGAAGGCTGGAGAAGAAGCCTCTAAAATAAAGTGTGTGACCTTGTGCTGTTTTATAAAGATAATCTTTAGACACTGGATGTGGTGCTATAAATAGGAACACTGACAACTTCCTCAGACAATACAGTGCCCACTTTAATCTTGGCAACACCTCCTTAACCCCTGTGAACCGCTCACTACTGCAGAACCCAAAATGCCCCCAAGTTAAGATGCTCTCCTGGCAGAAACCTGCCTGTGCTTTTCATGAAAAGGATTCAAGAAGTAAAACGCTAGGATGTGCCAAGACAGAGGAGTCCCCCAAATCTGCCACAGACCTTCCACTGTGAAACTGGCCTGTGGTGGCTTCCAGCACCTCCTGCATCTTGGATGTTAGGTAGCCCTGTAGATATGGGAGGTAGAACCTGGAGAGCCAAGTCAGGCACAGGGGAACAGGGCCTGATAAGAGGCCTCAGGTAGAAGGACAATGTCCACACTCTTTGTCCATTAGTATAAAAATTCATGGTCCCATTGTGTTTGTGGGTCCCATCTGATAGTCCGTAACAGTCAAATGCCAAAATAACGGTTTGACCTATCCCAACTCTAGCAACAGGGCCAGTGTTTCCCTGCTCAGGCCTTGCTTTCAGATGGGCTTTCCCCAAGCATGTTGGCAATCTCGCTGAAAGATGGGCGGTCCTTTGGACTGGGAGCCCAGCAGCGCTGCATCACCTTGTAGAGCTTGGAGGGACAACCCTCTGGATGGGGAAGCTTCATCTTCCCAGATTGTAAACCTGAAAATGGAGGAAGAAAGCAAAGTGAGAATATGGAGAGGAAGACTACCTGGCAATGAGCATGAGAAGTCCACTTTCTCAAGTGGAATGAAAATACTGTATATACTCGTGTATAAGCTGACCTGCATATAAGCCGAGGCACCTAATTTTACCACAAATACTGAGAAAACTTATTGACCCGAGTATAAGCCGAGGGTGGGAAATGCAGCAACAGCAGGAAATTGTGGCTGGCCTTGTAGCCTCAGGGCCCAATCCTGGGCATATCTACTCAGAAGTAAGGCCCACAAACAAGTACCTGAGTCTGAGGAGGGGCTTGGCTGCAGTGGGCTCCATGTCTTGCCGCTGCGCGCCTCCTCCACAGCCCGAAGAGCCAGCGCCAGCAGCTGGAGAGGCTGCAGAGCCTCTGAGGGCGTGCGCGCTGGAGGTCACACCTGCCATTTTTCTTAATTTTTTACTGATCCGCATATAAGCCGAGGTGGGTTTTTGGACTCATTTTTTGGGCCCAAAAAAACGAGGCTTATACGCGAGTATATATGGTACATTGCAGACTTGTGCCAGTTTTGTTCCTGGAACCTTGTGAGGCTCTCTGTCTGATTCCAGAATGCCAGCACTGGCACCAGAGAGATCTAGCAGTCACTGAGATGTGCCACAGTCTTAGGTAGCTTATCATATCCGACAAAAACAACAACATTTATATTGCATTTTAAATAAATCTAAAAGTACTTTGCAGACATCATCTCACTGAAGCAATATCAACTCCATATTGTAGATAGGAGGCTGAGGCTGGAAGGGTGACTTTGTCAGAAATTTAAACCAGGAACTTCCTGATTTGTAGTTCAATCTTACACATTATATTACATCAGCTCTAGTAAAAAGGAGTAGCCAGGACAGAGTATGAAAAAAATGCTGCATGAAGACTGCTACCAGAGTAAACCGAGGTCTGAATAAAGTTTGGGAAATATTACATACTCAGCTCCCAACATTCTGTGAGCAGAACAACAGGACTCAGCAACTGAAATCATGCAAGTTTTCTTGACTCTTTTTCCACTTACAACATACTTGAAAAGGTGCCTTTTTCCTAATTAGAATATAAAACTGCATTAAAAGTGGTGTGGGAAGAATTTTCAGCTACTGAGAGGTAGCGTGTCACTCCCCAAAACTTTCCAAACTCCACATACTTCCCAGACATGACTGGAACAAGCGTCAGGATGCACTTGTGAGATCTGGGGGAGGGGGGGGAGGAGAGAAAGCTGGGGAGTGAGCATCCCTGGCAAGCTAAATCCACACATACCAAATCTGTGGATAAAGAGGCCGCATCTGTAATCAACTCTTTAAGAAAATTAACTGATTACACCAGTATAAGAGAAAATATAATGAGCTGGTTCCTAAGGCCACCTCTTTCCAACAGAGGGAAGCCTTAGAATTCAACTCAACTGCTTTAAAGGTTAAAAAAACACACTTTTTGTTTTTGGATGGTGCTACATGATTTGCATCACTTAGGAGGAGGATTCTTCACCCCTTGCTGCCACAGGTGTGAATGCTTCTAGGATGATGTTTGCCACTTGCAGTTTAATGAGTAGAGGTGGGACATCCTGTTGACTTTTAAAAATACAGTATACATTTCTATATACAAGGCAACAGTAAATCAGGTGGATTCCGAGCATCAAACACACTCCATTCCCATCTACAAGAATTCCTGGACTTATCCATTTTTTAAAAAAATTCATCCTCTTAGGTTAGTCAGAATTATTCCATTGGTGAGATGTGTTATCATGCAGTTGTCAATTGACAATTGCTAGCTAGCACAACTTGCTAGCACGAAGCAGAAAATCTCTATATGTTTCAGGTCTAAGATAGGATCGGAGGATTGGAGTACCTGCGAGCACCTCCTTATCTGCCAGCTTGGAATAGGGCATTTCCCCAAGAGTGAATATTTCCCACATTACGACGCCAAAGGACCAAACATCAGACTTGGTGGAGAATTCATCCTCCAAGACAGCTTCAGGAGGCATCCAGCGGAGAGGGATCCATGCTTGGTGGTAGTGATAGTATTCACTGTGTGCAGAAAAAAAGTGCAAATCAAATTTGTGGGGCAGAGCTAAGTAATGTCTTTGGCTCTAGTCAAACAATAGAGACCTGAAAATACCCTTACATGTTGTAAACATCTTTGCTGAGGCTCAGGCTTGACACCTTAACCTGCCTCTGTGCGCTGACCAGACAATTCCGGGTTGCCAGGTCTTTGTGTACAAATCTGCTGTTGGAGAGATGCTCCATCCCCAGGGCCACTTGGCAGCAGAAGGAAATCTTAAAGAAAAATAAAAGCACAGTTACTTACAAGCATAGTTAAGTGACCAAGCCCTCAATAGGGTGGAGACAGATAGAAGAATGGCAGGCATCTAGTGTTAAGACACCATATAATCATGCCTGTGATGTTAGAGAATTGTTCTGGTCCCAATTTTTTAAGAAAATTGTTTAATAAGCTGCAAATATTGTGCTTTTAACTGTAACTATTCGTTTTTTAATTACAAAAACTCAAAATCGTTTCAAGTCTCTCACTTTTTCAGCTCATTCACTATGATCTTTCAATATAAGCTTCAAGGAATTATACAAGCTGTAAAGCTTTTACAAAATCCCTAGGTGGTAAGGCAAAACCACTGATTTCTTTTTTTCACTAGCCCCCTGGGAACCAGCCATATCTTATTTCCTCCTCCACAAGCCAAACTTCCATTTTACCTTCTGCTTGGTGCTGATGGGTTGAGGCTTGAGTTTCTCATCTTTAGTCCTGGAAATCCTCAGGAACTGCTTCAGATCTCCCTAGCAGGAAAGAAAAGAAGTGCTGCTCTCAAACACACGCAGGACCATAAGTGACCATATTATAATGTATCTTCTTCATGCACAGAAAGCAATTTGGCTTGATCAAGAATTCAAGCTCTCTTTTCACTTCAGCCTTTACTATAATGGGGTGGGAGTTCTATATAAGCAGCAGACACTCATTTTCTAACCATCACAGTTTGGATTTGCCTCTAGGAGCTGGGCCATTTAGAGAGTTCTGCAATCTACCCAATTGACTAAGCTTTCTCCACCTGTTGTTGGGAGATAGCATGGTGGTTGGGGAGAACTCCTTGAAGGAAAGGATTCTAGTGAATAAGACTCAATTACACCATCAACACCATTTCAAACCCACCCATCCCCCCACTGTCACCACCAATACTGACAAAACTCTAGGGAAGTGGAAAGTCTCTGCAGTCTTCTTACCAGATCCACGTATTCCAGAACCATGTAGTGGGGCTCTGCTTCCCGGCATAGGCCCAGCAGCTGCACTATATTGCTGTGGTTCAATTTGCCAAACATCTCAAACTCCCGCCTGAAGTCCAACTGCAGCTGCTCATCCCTTGTCTGAAGGCTCTTAACTAGAACAAGGACCTCTGTGTCGTTGTCCTCAATGCCTTTGGCTTTGGCCAGGAAGACTTCTCCAAACTCACCCTTCCCTGGAAGAAAAGGGAAGTTGGTGATTATTCACCAACTGGTCTCAACACACGGTACACACAATTATAGAAGGGTTACGAATATTCTTCATCCCTCATTTCAAAGAAATCTCGGGAAGGTTCTTTAAATCCAGAAATGTTACACTTTCATGAGAAGCGACAGGGAAAAAAACATCAAGCTGTCAAACATTAGAAAGAGTAAGATCTCTGTGTAAATGCATATTTACAAAAGTACTGGTTATAGGCTATCCTGAGCATTTTCCAAATCTTCCAAATATCTTCCAAATATTAAATGGCAGGAGTAACCTCACTGTAAACATGTGGTATCACACAGTAAAATGTGGGATCAAAATCTGACCCCACCTCAGGGTTTCCAGACGTCCAGATTCCCCCGGACTTGTCCTCTATTTGGGGCCCTTGTCTGGGCCCCTCCGGAAAAGGAGGGGTCCCTGGGGCATCTTCGCGACAGTCCCACAGCAGCGGCAAGGCTTGCAGTCGTCTGCTGCTCTTTTGGGGCAGCCGCCCGCCCTCGCAGCCTCCTGGCCAGCTGCTGGGCTTCCTGTGGAGCGGGGAGGCCTGGCAGGGGCTGAGCGTCCTCACCCTGCCTGGCCATGCCTCCCCAGGGCTTCCCCGGAAGCTTTGAAAATCTTGAGGAGGCAAGGCTAGGCTGGGAGCAGAAGCTCCGTCCCTGCCTGGCTTGCCCCTCGGAGGGAAACTGGATCAGCTGCCCAAGGCTGCAGCTGCTCCCGAGTGCCCCATCCTCTCTCCCTGCCAGCCTCAGCCCCACCAGCACAAGAGCCAGGTAGGAAGGAGACCCCCAACAAACCCTCCCTCGACCCCCCTTCTTTCCCCCACCCCACAGAAACCCCAGACACCCTGCCTGGGTCCTCCCTTCTTCCCATTCACCCTGGGGAGCTGCACAGTTTCTCTGGGGGAGGAGGAATCTCCCCCTCCCCCAGCCACCCACCACTAGTCAGCCCTACTGCCTGCCCTACACCCACTGTCCCCACCCACCCTCACACCACCAGTCACCCCTACATGTACCCCCTCCCCACAAAAACCCCCTCCTTACCTACATTCCCCTTCCAAATACCCCCACCAGCCACCCCTGCATGCACCTATCCCTTCCCCAAGACTATATATATATAATATATAAATATATCTGTGTGTGTATTTTATATATCTATATATGTATTACGTATGTATTTTATATGTATGTCTTATTATATATGTGTATATTATATATATGTATATTTCATCTGTGCATGCATATCTTATATATATATACAATACATATATATATAATACACACTTATATAAAATACACACATATATAAAATACATATATAATACACATATATATATTTTATATGCGTGAGTATTTTATATACTTATTATATGTGTGTATTATATTTATATATAAAATACACACACATAAAATACATATGTATATTATATATGTATTTTATGTGTGTGTTTTTTATATATAGGTATGTGTATTATATACATATGTGTGTGTATTTTATATATACACACATATTCTGTATACTTTGTGTGTATTTATATGTGGGAAGAAGGAGGGGGAGGAAGAGAAAGGGGGGATGATTGAAAAGATTTCTCCTGCTACAGACAGAGGGTTGGACTAGATGACCTACTGTGGTCCCTTCAAACTGTGTGCTTGGTTTGGTGCAAACTCTGTGCTATGTTTAGTGCAAAGTCTGTGTCTGGTTCTTTGCTTGAAAAGATTGGTGCAAAAGTCTGTGGTCCTTTGCAAAGATGTTTCCTGAGGGCTGGACTTGTGCAAATGTCTGCGTATGGTTGATTGCAAAGGTTGATGCAAAAGCCTTAGTGTCTGGGCATTAAAAGAAATATCTGCTTTTATTTTCCATAATGCCAAAACACGTGTCAGTCCCCCCCGATTCATTCAAATCTGAACAGAACCTACATGAAGCTGAATGCCTTACTTAGCAAAGTCATTTGGCAAACTCACCCAACCAGACTGGGACAGGGTGAGCAGAGAGTTCATTTTTCAATTTAAAAAGTGTAATATATTAAATACCAGTGTTTTTAGCTTATTTTTAGAGTTTTTAGCTTATTTTAATATGTCCTACATTTTATCCTACATTTTGGCTTGCAGGAGTAGGAATTTTGGCTTTGCCATTTAGGAATTTTGCGTTTGGCATCTGGTCACCCTGCCCAACCTATACATGATAGTACACCAGCTTGTTTGGTGCACCAAGTATACCCCATCTAACAAGAGAAAAAATGATTTTGCTACCATTATCCATGCCTTGGTAACATCTAGGCTGGGTTGTTGCAATGCATTATATATTTGGCTTATTCTGGGGGACACCCATGCTAGACACTTTTACATGGTGCCTACTTTTATCTTCCAGGTCAATGGATCCTGTTCTGCTGCTTTAATAATGGCTTCATTTTTGCTACTGTTAGATCTGTATGTTTAAAGCAACCATAATAGCTATATTTTCTGTCTGGCATTGTTTTAACATCAGCATCGTGGTTGTTTACTAATAATGCTAAATGATAAAGTGGAGGCAGTCAAAAGTGATAATTCCCTATTTTGGGGTGAATGCGTGGATGCTTATGTAAGACAGAACAGGCATTGCAATACACTCCTAGCTTAAAAGCCCAGTGATTTATTAGAACAAATAAGGAAGGAATTTGCCCCTTAAGATATTTTCTGAAAGCAGTCTGATACAATGCTGTTTACTCAGTGAAAGTACTCATTGACCAAGTTACACATATTGTGGAAAGCAGTCAAGTTCTAACCTTAGTGAACAGGTGAAACAGCCACATGAAAAAGAAGCAGATTGCTTGTGAAATTAATTGATTTTTACAATGCATGCTTACTACAATTTCTAAACTTGGAAAATCAACAGGACAGCAAAGCTTGAAAAACTAACAGGAAAATAAATAATACTGCAGACAGGTTATTCATCTCATTATCAGAATTCTCTCTATCTTTGGAGTGTATTTGTGCTAACCAGATTGTAGAACATTGTAAGGGCACAATCCAAACCAACTTCCCAGCACTGGCATTGCTGTACCAGTGTGGCAGATGCTGCATCCTGCAGTTGGAGAGCCTCTTTAAGGTAAGGGAATGTTAGTTCCCTTACCCCAGATTTGCACTGCCCTTATCCCAGAGCTGGAAAATTGGTTAGGATTGAGCCTTATCTACGGTAACTGCTTGAGAAGAAAGGGAAGGGAACAGCAGATGAACTAGTTAAGGTCAGGCTGTGCAGTAGTAAAAATGAGAAGCAGAACTGTTGCTATGTCACATACCCAAGGTAGTGATTGTCTGCAGTTTGGAGCGGGGGAAGTGCATCTTATCACTGGCGCTGTGCCTCTTGCTGGTTGCAGAGCTGCTGCCAAGATTTGTCAGAGATGCTTCTTCTTGGATCTCGGCGGTGGTTTGCCCGTTTTGCAGTAAGGTCCCCCCTAAGAAGAAGTTTAAAAGGACTGGGATTAAGATGAGTACATTGTAGGGATTATGTATTTTATAGTAATGGTTTGCAACTCCTCAATAATGGGCTTGTCAAAATGGAACAGCTGATGGCTGGAAGTCAATGAAGATTTCAGGAAGCTCAGGTTGGGGGTACAATCTATTCAACCATCTGAACAAATAATGGAACTGAATTACTCTGAAGTGAATGAAGAGAGACATTGAGCACAATCCTAACCATGTCTACTCAAAAGTAAGCCCCATTGTGTTCAATGGGTCTTACTCTCAGGAAAATGTCTTTAGGATTGCAGCCAAAGGAAGACAACCTAATAATTCTGAGCCGTTCTCCTCAGAGTTCATACCTTCCATATGGAAAATCATGCTTATGCAGAAGTAGCAGCCATGTGAAACAGATGCCTCTTTTGCATGAGTTCACCCTTTGATTTATAACTGAGCTACAGCATACAGTGCAACTTTTCCACTTTAAATGCTGCTGGTTTATGAATTCATTCATTTTGTAGCCTTGTTAAAACACTCTCCTTTCAACTGGACATTCCACAAAAAATATTTTTTGACGGCAACCAGCAAAATTAGCTAGGCTGACTTCTGGATATTACACACCAGAATAGGGCTACATTGCCTTTGACAGTAGCTTTGGGTGTCTTAATAGATAATTACTTTAAACAACAACTGAGGCTGCATGAATCCATTCCTGGGAAGAACAGTTAGTTCTTAGAATAGCTTGTCACTAGAGGGTGCTGCACCCACACAATTCAAGGATCCCATGAAGTGAATTTTTGCTCGTCCTAATGTTTGATTGGACCCTCTTGCTGTGTATCAGCAGAATCTGGAATACTTCATGGTTTTTTCAGAACACCCTTTACGTCTAAACACAACATCTTTCCTCAGCAGTAACAACAGCAGATAGGTCTGTGCGGCCACTAGTGATGGATTAATAAAGCATTCTGAGCAGCATTTACATTTTCAGAGGAACTGAGGGATTAAAAAGGATCATACACTGTATCTGAGAGAAACAATTTCCTCCATGAAACAACCTCCTGTTATATTCTAAAAAAAAAAATGAATGATGCTCTCATTCCCACCCAAAATCCACCCAAAATTATTCAGAAAATTATCAGAAAAATTTAAATTAAGTACCTAACTATACAAGACACTTTAAATCAATTCATCACATCCTGAAACATGTATGTATGAAAATCACCTGTCAACAGAAAATAATTCTGGATACATTATCTTTATTATGTCTAAAGCAGGCCTCCGTCAGTTTTGAAAGACTATGGTATCGTGCTCGGCACTGCATACGCTTCATGTGAAGCACGAAAGCCTGGGTTGGATTGTTATAGAGGATAGGCTGTTACCCAAGCAGCAAATCCCCCCCTCTCCACGCCACTGAATTACTCCAATGGAAAGGCAGAGCCAATATGATTGGATCCAGCTGGCGTCGCAGAGCTGGGCTAAGGACAGGAGCTCACCCTGTCTTGTGGGGCCAACCCGGGTCTCAAACCCAGGCCTGCTGATTAACAGGCACAGCCCCTTCACCGCTTGCGCCACCCACAACCCCTTATTATGTCTATCAAGTAGGAATTATCATTTGAATCACATATCAGATTTCTAATCTAATTAACTTTATTATAAACTGGCTGATTGGAGGGATAAATACATTTTAGCCAGGAGTATCCTTAAGTTGTCTTTGCATTATGTTCAAACAGCAAATGCAGGTAAGAAGCCACTTAGAATCATAGAGTTGGAAGGGACTTAGTAGGTCATCTAGTCCAACCCCCTGCCTGCAGCAGGAAATCCCCCTAGAGCATCCCCGACAGGTGCTCGTTGAGCCTCTGCTTGAAGATCCCCAGTGAGGGAGAGTCCACCACCTCCCTTGGCAGTCTGTTCCACTGCCGAACTGCCTCAACTGTCAGGAATTTTTTCCGGATATCCAACCGGAATCTCCTCTCTTGCAGTTTGTACCCATTGGTTCTAGTTCTGCTTTCAGAAGCAGCTATGAACAAATGAGCCCCTTCCTCCCTATGACAGCCCTTCAGGTATCTGAAGAGGGCAATCATGTCTCCTCTCAGCCTCCTCTTCTCCAGGCTGAACATCCCAAGTTCCCCCAAGTTCTTTCCTCGTAGGGCTTCCCTTCCATCCAACTGCTCTTTCTTGTCGCTCTCCTCTGGACTTGCTCCAGTTTGGCTGCATCTATCTTAAAGTGAGGTGCCCAGAACTGAACACAGTACTCAAGGTGAGGTCTGACCAATGCTGATAAAGAGGAACTAGAACTTCTCGTGACTTGGAAGCTACAGACCTCTTAATGCAACCTAAAATGGCATTTGCCTTCTTTACAGACACATCACACTGCTGACTCATGTTCAGCTTGTGATCCATGGCGACTCCAAGATCCCGCTCACATGTTGTGCTGCCAAGCCAAGTATCCCCCATTTTATACCTGTATTTTTGGTTTTTACTTCCTAAGTGCAGACCTTGCACTTCTCCCTGTTGAAATTCATTCTATTTGTTACAGCCCAGGATTCCAGTTTATCCAGATCCTCCTGGAGGTTTCTCCTGTCTTCTGTTGTGTTTGCTACTCCTCCCAGCTTGGTGTCATCCGCAAATTTGATCAGGCTCCCCCGTATCCCTTCCTCCAAGTCATTAATGAAAATGTTAAAGAGAACCAGGCCCAAGACAGAGCCTTGGGGTACCCCACTTGAAACCGAACTCCAGGTTGACACAGAACCATTTACTAAAACCCTTTATGTGTGGTTGTTGAGCCAGTTGCAGATCCACCTAAGAACTGCCTCGTCTAGCCCATATTTTTCCAACTTCCCAATTACAATGTCATGTGGGACCTTGTCAAATGCTTTTCTGAAGTCAAGATAAATGACATCCACAGCATTGCCACTGTCCAATAAGCTCGTAACATGATCAAAAGGGGAGATCAGATTTGTCTGGCAAGATTTATTCTTGGTAAATCCATGCTGGGTTCTTTTGATCACACAGTACTTGTCTAGATGTGCACAAATTTTGTGTTTTATGATTTGTTCTAATATCTTCCCCAGGACTGAAGTTAAACTGACTGATCTAGAATTTCCCGGGTCTTCTTTTTTTATGTAAATAACCATCACACAACTGAGAAGCTCCTTGTTCAGATGAAATCTGATAAAGCCAGAGCACCTGTTTGAAGCATTGACTAAAATCCTGTTGCAGGGAAGCCAAGATATATATATTTTCAGATGTGTTTGATGTATTCAGTTGCATTGGCTATTTTATGAATCCTAAATTTTTAATTTCTTACCTAGTTCTTGGGATTTGGCAGGGTAGGTATGAATTTTTTGTTGTTGAACAGTGATAAAATAAAATAATTTTATTCTCTAAAATAAACTTTATAAATATTTAGTATCTACTCTAAAGGATACTTTTCCCTCAGAAGACCTAAGCTGAAAACAGTATCCTCCCAAATGTGCTTTCTTGTTTGGGATCAGGATCCCCATCTTACCATTCAAGCACTCCATCTCAGGTTCTTCCCCCTCAGGCTGCTTCTTCAGTCTTTTTGCCTTCCTCCTCTTCTTGCAATAGAACATGAGGCCCAGCACAATTATTATGTATGCCACGGCTGCTCCCACTGATAGTCCTATAGTCTGGATCATCTTATAGGGAGTGTGACTGTTGTGTGCTTCATCCTGGTCCGTCACTGGTTTATCTAAAGAAGGCAACATTATAAGAGACAGAAAGCAGGGAGTTTTCTCCACATCTTAACAATATATGATCTGGTTAGGTGCAGTTTAACAAATCTTCAGTGTGTACAGAACTGGCACAAGAATTTATTCCACCAAATCAGTAGTGTCAGCATATGTCACACTGTGGACCACATATTAAACTTGGGATCTTCTCATTCTTGAATAAGCTGGAGAGCTTTTAACATAGAGTTCCATCTGCCTAGTTTAGAAGCCTGGCCTGTTTCAACAGTTACTACCACCTAATGCTTCAGCAAATACACTATGTGCATATATGGAACACTCTCTCCTTTTTCAAATTTTCTTCTAAACCATATAAATTAGGGAAATGCAGAGTTCTTCCTCAAATGCAGCCACCAAATGGATGCCACATACCCACAACACGAAGAGAGGCCTCTAGGTGTTCGATATTACAACTGTTGCCGGCAAAGCACGTATACTTGCCCGAATCCTCAGTCGTAACGTCATGTATAATCAGAGAGCCATTTAGCATAATTTGAATCCTGTAAGGAACAGAAAAGGCAAAAAAAGTGTAGGAAGATCATAACAGGATCACATGCAAGTCAACTGACTCAACCCCAAAGACTATATGCCATAAACAGAATACAGCAACACTACCAAGTAGCATCCACAGAACACTAATGGTAGATGATCCAAGCAAGCAAGGCAATTAATATCTTGCTTACATGGACTGGCAACTCCTACTCCAAACTCAGTCATAAGCCATCTGGAGAACAAGAGATGTAAGGTGCCTTACTAAACCCAACTAGGAATCAGGCAGATCCTCAGTGTGAACAAAAATTATGCCAACTCTAAACAAGGAAGGAGGAGAAAAGGGAGGAGACAGAAGAGCCCTTTGTTCAACAAAACTTGCAGTTTAATTATGGCAGTTCCCAGAGAAAGCCACCTGCCATAATTAGACTGCAAGTTTTGTTGAATAAAGGGCTCCTCTGTCTCCTCCCTTTTCTCCTCCTTCCTTGTTTAGTGTTGGCATAATTTTTGTTCACGCTGAGGATCTGCCTGATTCCTAGTTGGGTTTAGAAAGGCACCATACATCTCTTGTTCTCCAGCTGGCTTATGATTGGGTTTGGAGTAGGAGTTGCCAATCCATGTAAGCCACCTCTAAAAAGTTCTTCAACTTTTTCATTCAATCCTTTCTGGCAAACAGTGGTCTTTTCCTGGCCTGTTATACAAAATCCTTTTTAAGCAGGTGATGCTAGGGATTGAATCTGAGCTCTTACATGCAGCAATCATGCACTCTACATACTCCTGTGTCAATGCAACAATGATGTATTGCTTTGAGGCATGCTCTGTAGGCATCTGCCTGACTAAACAGTGATTTCTAAATGTTGACTATTATTACATAAACTTCAAGGCAAAAAAATGATCCCTTAATTGCCTGCTCATTGTATTGGCTTCTGCTTTGCAAGAAGTGGAGCGCACCTTGCCACAGGCTAGGGAGTGCACTCTTCCCACACAGAAGACATGGTGAGGAAAGAACCACAGCCAGGAGATCTGAAAGGCCTGGAGTTACCTGGAGAAGAGAGTCGCCCTCTCAAAGCCCCAGCAGGCAAGAGACTATGTGAGGACATGAAATACACACACAGACACACACTCTGTAAGACATTTTACTTCTGCAATATGGTATTTCCAAAATTTGAGGATCATAAGGAAACATGTTCCTGGCCTTCCCTATAGCTTGATTGCACAGAACATGAATTCAAATTGATGAAGCACTACCAAGATCATAGAGAATTAGCATGAAATACAAATGGGGAAGACAGAAAATAAATAGGAAGGCCCAGAGATCACAACTCTGAGTGCTTTGAGTTACAACAATCTCATCTGTTTAATGCCAAGGACTCACCTGATGTTTCATATAGTCTCCACTCTCATCAGTTATTACAGTTACATGTATGGGAGCTATTAATATTCTGTGCTTCTAAAATGTTACTTGAATAAATAATGCAAAATGAAAGTTTTGCATAATTATTTTACATCTTTTATTCTGTATCTACTAGTCACTTCCACAAACTGCTGCTGTTTCACCAGACATATTTGCCCATTACTCTGTGCAGCCATAAACTACAAGTTTGCTTCTAAGCTGAGAGTCTTGATATGCTGAATTCTGTGCCCAACACCAATATCCATGTCTATGAATACAAACATGGAACGTGTTCAGCCCTGTACCAGCATGGCTACAGACTTACCAACCCTCCTGGGAGATAGCCAGGAATGTTAAGATTCTGTCCTAACAGATTTTATGTTCTTGGGTTTATTTTTTAGAGTCATAAACATTCTAGCTCTCAAGAATGAGGAGGAGAACCAGGAAGGTGGGTTTGCAACTACTAATTATTAGAACTCTGAGGTGTTGGCAGAGCTTTCAGGAGGTTAAAAGTGAATGTCTTGTTTGCCTAGTGAAACATACATATGCTCCTGATTTTAATGATCCAACACTTCTTCCATACAGTCTGGCAAAAATAAGTACAAAAGAGCAAAATATTCTGCAAGATGAGCAGTGGAACAAAACCAGGGCATTGCTAATAAACTTTGAGCAGATGTTGATTCCTTTCAGGATATTCATACTGCAGCAGCAAAATTTGGGATTTCAACACCAGATCCCTTGCTCACTGACAGCAAATAAGTATCAGCTTCATAGCTAATATTTTCTATATGTCTTCACTAGAGAAGAGAGAACATGCATAACTCCACAAAACACAAACATCCCCTGATGATACCCTTCATGCATCTAAGAGTGTCTTACCTATTACAAGGCAATCTAATCTGCAAATGAAAAAGGGGGCTATTACCTGGGTAAGACTTTGCTGGGATCCAGAATCCTGTCCTTTCCCTTCCACTGGATTTGTGGGACAGGATCACCCTGAGCTTGGCAATGAAACATGGCTGTGTGCCCTGGGTATACTGTGGTGTCATCTGGTTTCAGCTTAAAGCTTATGAAAACTAGAGGAAACATAAAGGACTCTGTACATCAAGGAATTCAACTATCATGTTTCTTTGATGAAACTTGCAAGAAAAAAGACAAACAAATATACAGTGCAATCCTAAGCATGTCTACTCAAAAGCAAGTTCCATTCTGTTCAATAATATTTACTCCCAGGAAAGTGTGGTTAGGATTGTAACCTTAGGGTCAAGAGGATATGATCTGCAGAGTAGAATGGCAGTAGCAATCAAGTTACAATACAGAAGGTACATCTATTCTGATACACCTATTCTGTGTCAGCACTATTTCTGAACTCTGCTATCCCCCAATGAAATGTTTTGCACTGCAGAGGGCCTGCAGTGGCTCAGTGGTTAAGATGCTATCCCCCCCAAAGCAGGAATGATGCTTTTGAATGATGCATAGGATGGAATACACCAGTAGCTTAGGAAGCACTTCTAAGTCCTCCACTCACATAATAAAGTTGCATGTTCATGAGCACACAGTTTTGAGCCAGCCATCAGAGCCAGTAAAGCAGAGATGAGGCACAAGAAAAATTATGTTAATTGGAGGTAGCCCAAAGCAAATAATATAATTATGCCAGTGGTTTCAAAACTATCAGATAAAATTTGGACACTATAAGTGCTCGTGGGAGAGGAACAGTGACAGTGGCAATTACAGCGCTGGGACAAATGATTTTCAAAAAATATTTAGGGGGTTGCTGTGGCATTCCAGAGATTCTGGGGAGCCTGCAGGCCACTGCATGCCTTCAAACTGAAGCCAAAAGTGATAAAACCAAAAGTGATTTTTGGTGGGGTGTTTTTGGGGTGTTTTTTTTTTTTTTTTGCACTTTTAAAGAAATTTTGAGGCGCAGTAAGGAGAGTTTCATAGCAGCCAAGATACTCTTGTCCCCAAAGAGACAATCATGTCATCCCTTTAAGTGGAAGGAAAGCTGTCCCCCCTGGGTGGTGTTGTGGTGCCCCGTTTGGGAACCTCTATGCCATTGTCAATGGGTCCTAATAAAAGCATAGCAGACAATGTCTCTTGGAATTTTCTTCTAGCATTTCATTACATATAGAAAGTATGAAAGCTCCAACAACACACACACTCGCAGACAATTCATCAAAGAACATACTGGACATGGGAGGTGGAGCCTCGAGACATGGTGGGTGGCTGGAGGTATCAAACCTTAGGCCCTACATGAACTCATACTTCCCCAGTTTTGGGGTAATGGGTCTTTCAAACACCCCAGGAGAAGGGGAGAGGGGCAGGAACTGCTGTTGGCTTGGTCAGTGGCTGGGGTGGTGACTCCAGCCGCTGATAATGGCCCTAGCTCAGTGCATGAGAACATTGTAGTGCCGGACTGGTCACCAGCCATGCCCGGATTCCTTCCCCCCCCCCTTTCGTTGTGCAACTGAAAGATTTACAACAGAACTTCTAAGAATAAGAAGCTGACAACTGAAATGTTGACAAATCTGTCCTAACACAGTGAGAAAAGGTATGGACTCAATTTAATGAATTTAATAGCAATTAGAAGCTCTGCTATGGGGAATTAGATAACTTTCTGACTAATGGTGGCTAATGGCGAACTGTGGGATGACCAACTATAAATAACGGAAGAAATCCTACAGCCTTATCACAACAGACCATAAATGAAGATTTATGAGATGACTTTAAACACTGCTTCAGCTATGAAAACTGGTTTTTTGTTTTTCTCTCTTTTTAATTGTTAAAGTAAAACAAATATAAGGAATTGGAATTTGGAACTTAAGTTGGATAAGAACTTAAATTTGAATTGGAAGATCGACTGATGTTGGATTATAAATTTAAGACATACATTTCTTTGTTTTGGATTTCTCAAATCATCGAGCGCATCATGAAGCTGGATAGAAAAAGCTTTAAGGGGACAGGGGAGTTCTGGAAGAGAGGCCATACTGAATTATGTTCACAAAGAAATTCCACAATTAAGAGAAGTGGCCAAAATAAGATTGACTTTAGATTTCAGACTGATATTTTTATTGAATCATTAGAAGATATAAGAGATTATAAAGCTCATCTAATTAGTATTGGTTCTGTGTTTTTCATTTTCACTTTTGTTTTTATAGCCTAACGCTAGATAAAAAAAATAGGTTTGCCTTTATTAAAGTGACAGGATGTAAAGTGTGGAGTGGATAACAAAGGCTAGGATGTGGGAATGAGGAACTTTGAATAACCATAACAAAAAATGAGAGCCTTTAAAATTCTGAAGATAAAATAATTGATTATTGTAAACGAAAGTCTGGAAGTGGGAGTGAACTGAATAGAAGGATAAAGATTACCCCAAGACAAGCTTATGATCTAAAGATCCAGATATAATAATTAAACCAGTTTAGATATATATGAAGAATATTTTTGATTATAATAAGTTTAGGGAGTTAAGGTTTTTTTTTAATGAGATAGAAGACAGGATTAAGTCAGAGAGATTTAGGGCACAATCCAGAGTAACTACGGGGAGTCCTTCCTCCGGTGTAAGAACAATTTGCTGTGGATTACAGTATGAATTTTCCATAGGTTTTCATTAGATGGTGCAATAACTACGGGTACACGTAATGTCTCTTACGTGCTCCCGTAGTTACTCTGGATTGTAGGGCCAAACAATTAACCCGGGCTACACGGAAGCAAGCTAATGAAAGATAGCACAGATAAGATTATTGATAAATAAACTTATAAGTAGTACAGGTATACTACTATAGAGATTAATGAAGATATTTTCAAATGTGTTAGGCATGAAATTGAAGAAATGCTAAGTATACAGTACAGATAACATGATGATTATAAACTGATGGGATGTTGACCTGTGAGAAGAAGTTCTGGCTAAAGAGAAGGTGATATGTGTTGTACAACAGAGGACCTATTGTGTGTACCTGTGTGTATCCCCTCCCTTTTTTGTGAGTTCCTATTTTTCCTTTTACCTGTATCAGAAAATTAATAAAACCTTTATGAAAATTGAAAAAAGAGAATACTGGAAATGGAAGAGAGCAGTAATCAATATATCTGAGGTTCATTCTGTGCAAATGTTTCAGCATTTCACTGAGTCTCAGAGTTCAAAGCAGGCCACATATGGACTCTTCACGGCCAGTCCCTATCTGAAATAAACATTGTTCTACCTAAAGCTTACCTGCCACAGTGAGCTGGACCATTGCTCTGATCTCTCCTTGCAGGCCATTGGAAGCAATGCAAGTATAGTTGCCAGCATCACTCTTTGCCACTTTATGAAAGTGCAGGTTTCCAGCATTCTGACTGACTGAAGATGGCAAGCTGCTTCCATCTGGGTGGGTAACAGACAGGTAATTTAAAAGCATGTAAGTGGCCTACAAGAACTTGCATGCCAGGGAATAAAAGCTCAACAAAGGAGAAGCAAAGTTAACTCCGTTCACAAAAGGATAACACACAAGATACCCAGACCTTTTTTTATAAAACAACACATATATGTATGGGGAACTCTCATGATAAGATCTATTTATTTCATGCAGAGAGCTAAGCCAGTGCAAGCATCTTCTGTTTGACCCAGTTGCAGTATTTTCCCTTACTAGTTTTAATCCACTGGATTGTAGGTTTCTCCCGGCCAGTGGCTGAGCAGGACACGTTGGCCTCTTTATCAAATTCAACACACTGCAAGGGCTGAGGAGGAGGAGTAAACTTCAGCTTCTCTGAAAAAATATCAAATTGTACAGTCAGACACACTAACATACACCTAAATGGCAACCAAATAGTATGTTATGTACAAGTGACCATTACTGCCCAGAAATTCTATGTCTGCAAAGTCAGTAGCATCAGCAGTAGGAGACTGTGGGCACAATCCTAACCAATTTAGGGTGGCACAACTCAGCTATCTACGTAATCCCATGGTGGTGTGGGGAGTCTGGCACATGCCTGTGCACTGGCCTAACCCACCCATGAGTGGCACAGAAAGACTTTGTGGCACTTCTGCAACACCTCCAGGCCAGCATATTCCATGCATCCCCCTAAATGACGGTTAGGATTGCAGCCTTGTATGCTTACCGCCATTTATACCCAAATAAATCCAGAAAAAGCACATACCTAGGATATGCACACGAGCTTGTTCCTCAATGCTCCCAGCTATAGTACTGCTCACACATCTGAACAAGGTTCCATCATATACTTCCACATTGTTGATACGCAGTGTCCCATTCTCTGCAATTTCAAAGCGAGGATCCAGCTGGAATTGAAAGTGGCATATTATGATAAGGCATGATGGGCTAGAGACTTTTGGATTAGAAGGAACACTTCAAGGGGTTGTTTTGTTCAAGCTATGTTCACAGAATTGTTTTGCAAGTGAATCCATTCCTGTATAGATCCCAAAAATAACCAAGCAAGACAGAACATTTTAAAGTGACATGGTGGTTCCTAATACTGACATATTTTATCTTGAGTGGTGGAACCTAGAGGTTCTTTCTAAGGTTGCTTCTAAACAAAGGAAGATCTCTGGCTGCAACTTCATGGCCCACGGCAGAAATCTCAGAACCTCAACTGCCCTTTTCCCACTTGGCTCCTTTTCTCCACCAGTAATTAGGCTGTTGGTTCTTGTTTGCAAGACCAAGAACAAGATTCTATTTCCAGAAGCACATGCAAGAGAAAAGGGGGATTAAAAGGAGAGCACAGATGAAAGCAATTTATTACAATGTTTGAGGGTTGAGCTCATCTCCCTTTTGTTGCATTTTTATGAAAGGGTTTAATTGCATAATGGGATGAAGCCAGTTGAAACCTGATATATGAAACCACAGGACACATTCAGCTGTTAAACCCTTGTGTGGTCTTGACATTTCAGGAGGGATGGATGGATGGGGACTGATACCAATTTGGTTATTAGCCCACACGCATCTCAGTATAGCTTTCTTGAGAGTATAAATATCCCCCCACCATACATGTATGCTCAAAAGGCATGTTCTCTTCTACACACAAATATGTACAAACCACTGTTTCGCATGGATGTGACACACTCAGAATTCCTATTATCTTCCTAAGTCAGGCCAAATACACATACACAGAATAAGCATGTAAGTCAGAAGTACCATTCCTAACTCAGACAACAAACACAAAAGCAATATCTGTAGTCTATTGAGTAAACATTCACCAATCACAGACACTTGGATGTAGAAGCCCTTGCCCCAGGAATTGTTCATCACATGTAACCAGTGTTTTTGAAGCCAGATCCATTCCAACATGATGGAAAGATGTCAGGGGTTAAATAAACCGCTTTGACTAAGATCCATTCCATATCTCCTAACAGGGCCTTTTGGGATAAGAATAAGGGCAGATTTACAACAGGGAGGAATAAGATCAAAGGAATAAGCATCTGTGGAAGAGTGAGACAGGGCCAGGGTTTGAGTGTCTCCATCTTTACTTTTAAATCAGTGGGGTGGAAACATGAAACACATTACAGCTATAAAAGGACAATGATGCTCACAACAAAGAAACAGCATAGAGGATAATTCAGGACCAGTTTGGCAGGGGTTAAAATTGTGTGTTGCTTAGACTAGCAAAGCCCAAGAGCAGCCAAAATGATTGAGCAACATGCCAACTGAGCAACCTATTCCACAGGGTAACAAGTAGCTTTTCCATCAATCCTTACCTCTGAAATGGGGATGCCATTGCGAAACCAGGTGACAGTGGGTTTCAGAGAGGCCCTAGTGTGACAGTGGAGATATCCAGGTTTACCTTCTTCTAGCTGGCTGTCCTTGGGCTTTTCTACCCATTTTGGCATTGCTGGGAGAAAAAAACACCAATGAAAGTGAATATACAAGCTGTGGCACCACAACATAAGCTGAGAACTTTTTGAAGACAAGCAGGCCTAGTATGGTCAGTGCGTAATGAATGAGTGAGGACCTGAGATCTACAGATGGAATAAATTTTTCAAGTGTATCACATTCCAACTTAGGGATAGGGACCTGCTGGAAAAATTGCCCATGGAACCCACTTCTGACGTATGGGTTATATGGATATACAGTGGCACCTCACGTAAAGAACGCCTCACATAAAGTATGTTTCACGTAACAAACAAAAATTTCTCTAGGATTCTGCTTCACGTAAAGAACACATTTGTTGGCAGTTGGGGCAGACGCGCTGGGCGGCAGCCTGCTTAAAACGTGTCAGGGCTGCCTAGCAAACCTGCCCATAGTGAAAGCAACACTTCCATGCTGTTCCTCCTGTGGCCGGGCATCCACTGGGCAGAGGGAGAGAAGAGCAGTGAAGAAGAGGGAAGCAGCTCAAGGCTAGCCAGAAGGGAGGAGGGGAGAGAGAGGCTCAGGATGGAGAGAAGGAGAAAGAGGGGAGACACTTTGAAGGTGTCTTGGATTGCAGCCTCCTAACCATGTCTATCCAGAAGTAAGCCCCATTGTGTTAAATGGGTCTTACACCCAGGAAAGTATCTTTAGGACTGCAGCCTAAGTAGACTTCATAAGATCATGCACATTGAATGCATGTTTTGAATTCAATCCCAGTGTTCTGTCATCATTTTTACATCCAGTTAATATTTTTATATGAATATTTTGGGGGTTGTGGAACCAATCGTCTGAGTTTCCATTATTTCCTATGGGAAAATCTGCTTCACGTAAAGAATGTTTCATGTAAAGAACATGCCTCCGGAACGAATTAAATTTGTTACGTGAGGCGCACTGTATATGGATTATATGGATATATGGAACCCACCTCTGATATAAAATTGCCCATGGGACCCACTTCTGATAAACCATTACGGAACTGGGCCTGAAGACTTATCATTAGAGCCATGCTGAAAAGATCTCACAGAGACCATATTCCTTCTCACTGATCCTGCCACACGTCCATCTAGCTCAAAGAACTAATAAGCAGCAGTATGGTCCTCTGGTGTCCTGAGTTCTCAATTTACATAGTAAGAATTTAAATTTCTAAAATGTAATCCATTCCTTGTCTTTTCCATCACACCATTCTACCCACAAGACTTAAACTCCATAGGTGCACACAAACACAAACCTTGCCCCCCCAAGAGAACAAAGAAACCTGCTTACTGGCTACTGTGATAGACAGTTCTTGCTTTTTCTCTCCAGCCCTATTCACTGCATGGCAGATGTAAATTCCTGCATCCTTTTCTGTGATGCTAGCAAAGACCAGCTCTTCAGCTTCTTGGCGTACCCTACCAGTAGTGGGTATCTGAACACCATTCCTCTCCCACCAGATATGAGGCTCAGGGATCCCCCGAGGGGCTTCACAGACCACACGATGCTCTCTGTTAGCTATGAAAGTCTTTGGTTCAAACAGACGGGGAAAATCTTCAATTTCTGGAATAATATACAGAATTTTATTGTTTAGAATTCAGTCAGGTTTGAAAAGTGTCAGACTGGGTCATGTATTTGGGGTAGGAACTTTCTGTAGAAATCAAAATTATATCTCCATCTGTGGAATACCTGAGCCTTAGGAGAAAAGGGAGTGCAGGGTGACTAGCTCAGCGAAGTGGTACCCTATCCAAAATTGTTAGTCAAGAGCCTTCAGCCCCTAAGATTACCCAAAATCACAGTTGAGCTTCCCCAGATATAAGTTCATACCTGCCAGCTGCAAGCTTGCCTCTAAGACAACTGGTTTGCCTTTCTGTCCTTGGCCAACACACTTGTAGACGCCTGCATTGCGCGGTTTCACTTGAGTTATCAACAAAGAGCCATTGGAAAGCACTACAGTCCTTCAGAAAAAGAGACAAAGATTGAAGTCAGCCACTGAGGTGAGGCAGAAATGTACCTTTCTTGAGCTAAGGGTATTAGTGGATAGCTTAATGAAGGTGTTGGCCCAATGTGTGGCAGTAGTAAAGAAGGCAAATTCCATGCTTGGGGTCATTATAAAAGGGATTGAGAATAAAATGGCAAAAATTATACTGCCATTGTACAAATCAATGGTGAGGCCACATTTGAAGTACTGTGTCCAGTTCTGGTTGCCACATCTCAAAAAGGATATAGAGGAAATGGAGGTTCAAAGGAGAGCAAATAAAATGATTGATGGTCTGGGGCACCTCTGGTATGAGGAAAAGCTATAGCATTTGGGGCTCTTCAGTCTAGAAATGAGGTCCCTGAGGGGGAACATAATAGAGACATAAGTGGATAGAGAGATGCTCTTTTCCCTTTCACACAACACCAGAACCAGGGGACATCCACTAAAACTGAATGTTGGGTGGGTTAGGATGGACAAGAGAAAATATTTCTTTACCCAGCATGGGGTTGGTCTGTGGAACCCCCTGCCACAGGATGTGGTGATGGCATTCTGCATCAATGCCTTTAGGAAAGGCTTGGATAAATTCCTAGGGCAAAGGGCCATCATAGAGTACAAGCCATGAGGGATGTGTTTAGATGTGGACAACCTCAAAATGCCAGATGCAGGAGAGGGGAGACTTTCAAAATGTTCTCACACTATTAGTAGCTGCAATGCAAAACACTGCGCCAATTTTCTCATTTTCCAAGCAATGTTAAAGATTCATCTTCTTTGAGCATCTTCTTCCTTTATATCAGGAAGAGTGCATATTTCTCTATTAGCATCAGACATATTCTTCATCCTCAAAAGGAGCACTTACTTGGATCGATTGGTAATGAGAACATCATCTTCAAAGAACCAGTCCTGGGTGGGAGGTGGCACAGCTTGGAACTTGCAATGGAACATGACTTCCTCATTCTTATTGACAATCTGACTCTCAGGAATAATCACTGGGCGAGGGAAGCTCTCATCTACCATAAGGAGATCATAGGAAAGTGATGATTGACACCCCGGTTCCTTATTCTAGACTAACAGCTTTCTTTCATGAAGGGACAAGCACAGAAGCACAGAGAAATAAGGTGGGAAGGTCTGATCTGGCTAGAATGTGGAATGTAAGCAAGTCTATGGCAAATAAGATTCTCCCAGAGAAAATGGATCTCTCTCTGCAAAGTTCCCTCACCCAGTTATCTCTTGTATGCATTCCTTGGAGAGCTCTTGTCTTTCCCTATATAAGGTTTCAGAGATTGTGTTCTTTTGCAGGGAACTGGCAGTAGTCCATTTTCCTTTTTTCAGGCTTACTTTGTACAGTACAAAGTAATGCATACTACTTTTAATGCATATCCTTTTAAGGTGATAAATGTTAAATAAAGTTAACAAAATAAAGATTTAGCAAAATGAAATTTAACAGGACATACGCCAACAATAGGACATATCACAGATGGTACATAGATCAAAGACAAAACACCTGTTAGATTTGAGCTTTTCTAGGCAAGCTGCAGTTTGCTATTAAAAAACAATCAATTTTTAAAGAACTTAAGGAACTTCTTTGCAGAAGGATGAAGTTAATATGATAGGCCATAGCTAGCAAAGACTGAGATGCCGATGGTGTTTGCATAGAAGATCACTGATTTTCAATCAGTGTGCCATGACACACTGGTGTGCCACGGACAGCCCTCAAGTGTGCCATAGGAATTTGAGGTTTGACATTCATTAATAGGAAAGTTGGGGGATTTAAACAATCTCGTGTGCCTTGTCAATGTTAAAAACAATTGATGGTGTGCCGTGACAATTTCAGTGCCTTGTTAAGTGTGCCGTGAGATGAAAAAGGTTGAAAATCACTGGCTAGAGGAAGACTATTCTTTCTCTGCAGAAGTATTTGAATAGCCTGGTAAGAGTTTATCTTTAAGTAATAAAGATGAGACTGGTAAGTCCCACTGTGATGAATGAAGTTTACTTCCACATGTACGATGGCAGCATACTTTACCTTTGAACTGGGATCAGCTATCTGAAACACACTGTAATTTACATTATTAGTCCTTTCATTTGCTTGGTAAGGTTTGCTAAACCTGTTTCAAGCTGTTTGTGTCCATGATTCCCTATACTGTGTGCAACAGAGACCAAATGTGTACACCTGTGAGATGGTTAATAGTCTCTACCTTCATTTCATTTATATTCTGATATAGTTTCATAAATTTGTTATCACTGTATCCTTAGAAATTAAATTTAGGAAATTATAGTATTTTGTGTTACTAAGTAGAGTTAAAAATCTTTTCCTGGAGATCTTTTATATTGGTGACACAATTCAAATTCAATGGGGGAAGAAAAGCAATCTTTTATATTGGTGACACAATTCAAATTCAATGGGGGAAGAAAAGCTAGATCTGGGGTTTTGGGGAATGCGTTTTCAGTGTGCTATGGAATGGGAAGAGCCCATCACACTATGTGTGATGTTTCAGGCTACAATCCTAAGCCCCAGTTAGGCCAGCATAAGTCCTGTCTCAAGTCCTGTGCTGTCCTGGGTGTGTTGCAAAAGTGTTAGGCACTTCTGTACCACTCCTAGAAGGGTTAGGCCGGTACACAGACCTGTGCTGCCCTTCCAACACAACCACAGGAACAGGGAGAGGATGAGTTGTGACAGCCTAAATTGATTAGGATTGTGCCCTCAGTGACTTTATAAGGACACAGAAATGTCACAAAACTTTTCTAGCTAACCAATCACCCAATCTTCTAAAGACAATCTATATAGCACTGTTGTGTAGGAATGGGAAGTAGAAATCTGTAGAACATATACAGAAAGCTAGTTTATACACTCCATTTTACATTTCATACTCTCTAAAAATGTTTATCATTCCAAAACATGTTTGCAAATGGATACTGGGATAGGAGATACTGGGAAGTATGGATAGGAGATACTGGGAGTTATAGTATCTCTTTGGTGCATGCTAAATACGGAAAGCATGAATTTTAATTTTACTGATATAATGACTGAGGCAGCATTTCCTGGGAATAAGCCCCATTGACATTACTGAGTAGACATGCATAGGTTTGGGCTCTGAACCTCTCCAGGACCCAAATGAGGGTGGAAAAATGAATTTTTTTCTTAAAGAACTTATGGACTTCTCTTGTGTGTAGATGAACCAAGACAAGCAGTGACCATGTCTCCTTTTCATCCGGGACATGTCCTCTTTTTAGCCTTGTGTCCTGGAAAAAGGTATTCATTGCCCTCCTTTTCCTTGTAAAGAGGCAGCAGGTAAACTTCTTGTAATTAATAAATTACATGTAATAAATTATACATGTAATAATGTAATAAATTACATGTAATAAATTATATGTGCTAGTTTAAAATTGAATAATATTGTATAAGCATTAGCATGTATAAGCATAAGCATGTATAAGCATAAGTATGCTTATGCTTGTATATTGTTTTAATTAATCACATCAAAGTAAAATATATATGAGTGTTTTTAGCTTTATTTTGTTATGTCCTTCACTTTTGTTTGGTGCCCTTCATTTTGGGGTGCCTTGTCCTCTATTGTGGTTATGATATCTGGTCACCCTGAACACAAGGAGACCATCCACAAATCAGCCTTTTAGGGTAGTATCATTTCCATTTACCGATGATGTTAAGAGTGAAGTTGTCACTGCTGCACACAGAAGCCACAGCATTGCGCGCACAACAGGAATAGACACCATTGTCATCTGGGCTGGCACTCTCCAGAGTCAATGTCCGCTCCTTGTTGCTGATCGAATAGACGGTACGATCCGTACGGTCATCTACAATTTGGGTGCCATCCCGGAACCACAGACTCACTGGGCTAAGAGACAAACACAGTTCTGCAACTCAACAAAAGCCAGTTCAACAAGCAACTTACAAATAATCTGACAATCTCTATAACAGAAATCTCATAACAGAAATCTCTATAAGAGATACTCCAGTGAAAATGAGGAAATGCAACAACTGCCCCAGCAATGCAATGTGGCACAAAGCAATGTTCCAAGAGGCACCAAAATGATTCCCCAAGCAACACTACATGATACCATATCTGCTGTATCTTCACAGCAAATTCTGGAAGAAATGAGTTGACTTATTTTGAAAGCTCAGAGAAACCATATATCAAAAACATAAAGAGATTTCAAAAGGAGGGAGAAGCAGCTACAAAGTACATGGGCTGCTCACAGGAATGACTTCTTACCGTGGGTGCCCATCAATCAGGCAGCGCAGTATCACTGGGGCAGAACTCTGGATATCCTCCTCCTTCACTGGCTTCTTCAAGACTACTGCTCCTGTTTCAATCCCTAACAAAAATGGGTGAAGGGAGAAAGCAGACAAAAGTCACTTTGAGGCCTATGCTTCACAACAGTACTTTGGAAACAGAAGCATCAGTATATCTAACACACAGGGTCAAAAAGTCACTGAAGGAATGCAAGGTTGCTTCCACCTCTGCTTGACTGCTTCTGCTCTGCCCTGGAAAAACTACTTCTACTGCTTATCTAGTAATATAAAGCAATTTTTCACATTCTATGCCTGTAGATTCAACAAGGGACCAAGAAACTATTCATACCAGGCATAGGAATCCTTGCAGTGGAAGCCTTAGTGATAGATGAAAAGACAAAAACCATTCTTTTACTTAAGAGTATGTACCAGTAAGTGTTCATCCACATTTGGAAGACAACTCTGAAACTGCTGAAAGATGCAGCTGCATATGAAAGAGACCACATTGCTAGATATTAAACAGCCATGTGCTCTCTATGGTTTGAGTCTCAGAAAAATGTGCTAATGGAAAATTAAGATTTCAGAACAGGTCACATTCCAATCTGCAGTAGCATCAAGGGCTGGTCATTGGGTCTCTACAGATTGGCTCATTTAATGGTTTATTCCAAGGAGCAATCCTATCCTGTCTCTCTGTTAACGTGTGTATAGGGCTTGCTCTTATGTAGAAACACAAGAGTCCTGGGACATCTCCATGCTTGACTTTCTGGGACTGGATGCCAAGCAAGAATGCAGCAGGTGGGGGCTACTGAAGTATGATCAGATAACTTACAAAAGAGCACAGTTGGGCTGCTAATGAGGTAATGGCATTCCTAATGGCTCTGCAGTACAATTCACCCAGGGATGGATGGAGAGAAAGACAAAGACAAAAATAAGCTGCACAGAATGAAAGATTTACACCTGAGGTGATAAACCCAAGCTGGCAGCCCAAGCCAGGAACTCCATTCATGCTTACACCTTGCAAATCTCCCATGGCTCCTTTTGGTTTAGTCTAAACAAGGTTTGAGGTCTATAATAGCCATTAATAGGGCCTGCAGATCATCTCTTGTGGTAAGTTTGGGGAGGATTCAGGCTACTCCAACAAAAACATAAGCTCTACCACTTTAAAGAGCAACTGATTTCCAAACTAACAACCTGCCTCAGAAATTTGCTATTGCAATATATGAAAAGGTCTGTGTTTATTTCTCTGACACTCCACCTTTCTTCCATGAAGTTTCAAGATTCCAAATGTAGGGTTTCCAAAGTTGGAGCAGACCCAGACCAGAAAGGGTACATAATCTGGACCCTGAAGTAGTACTTTAAGTCAAAGTGAGGGTTTCATATTTCTCTTGCACTTTTTTCCTTAACTGAGAGAGGGCATGTTCCTTGATCGTGCTGAAGTTACACTGATAGTTAAGAGAATATGCATTTTGTGCAGAGTGTAAGTTTAAGAAAGCCTGCATCTGATCCAAGTGAAATGTGTGTATCCATGTAAAGGATGCAATGGAGTTGTGTGTGTATATGTCAGCAAAAGAGAATTTGGAGTATTGAGAATGTGTATTAATGTGCTACATATTACTAATACCATTATGAATAAGTGTATGCAAAAAGTGCTTGCTGTTGACCAGCAGGCAACCAAAAATGTAAAATGTCCTATTCCTTCAGCATATAGCATAGGTCATGCTGTTATTCAAGCTTACTTCTCTTGCCTTACAGAGAATGTAGGAGGTTCCTTTTTGGCAATTTAGCTCAGTTGCGCATGTTTTGGATGCAGAAAACCCTAAGTTTTCTTAGGATTTCTACCTGGAAATCCCTTGCATTTCCAGGTAGGACAGAATAAAATTCCAGTCTGAAAACCTGCAGAAATCCTGCCAATCAGGGTTGCCAATATTGAGACAGACGGACTATGGGTCTGATTCAACAGAAGGCAGCTTTTTCAAACTGAGGTTGCAATCCTAATCTCCAGTAAGGCTGGCATAAGTCCTGTCACAAGTCCTGTGCTGGCCTAGGAGAGACACAAAAGTGCTGTAACTTCTGCCCCACTTTGGGGGTATTAGGCCAGTACACAGGCATGTGCCGGCCTCTTGACTCCACCATGGGAAGTTATGCCTGGTGAGTTATTCCAGACTAAACTGGCTAATATTGCACCCTTTCCCACTAATTGAGTTTTTCTCATTAATGTCCTAGAAAAAATGAATCTACCAGACAAAATCTATATCAGTCTTGCCTTTGTCTCTAGTTAGCCACCACAGTCAAAACTACAATTGATTGAAGTCAATAATTCATGCCTTAAGTGGCTACATGCAATAAAACACATCCTTTCCAGCAATTAAATTAAGATAGGTCAGAGCCTGGCAAATATAGACCAACTGTATCTCCAGCAAGGAAAAGGTGTCAACAATTTCAAAGTCATACTGAAACACAGTTTAGCTGACTTCCTACCATCTCACATCTTTCTGCCAGACAGTATTAAACAGTATTGATGGTGGACTAACAGCATCTGGTTAATCATCAAATTGCTCACACTTTATGTTGAAAGATGCATTTGTTGTTCGAGCTTCTTCTCCTGTCACAACATTCCTGGCCACACATTGGAAATTTCCACTATCTTGCCGCCTATCAACAGATGTGAACTTAAGGTTACTCTCCTCCTTGAAACGGCGTTCAGTCTCTTTAACAGGAACCCCATTCTGTAGCCACTCAAATTCTATGTCGGTTGGGTCCTCCACTTCACAGCGCAAGATGGCACTGCGACCATGTAAGGCATCCTGAGAATATGGCTCTTTATTGAAGGATATCTTAGCATGGACTCCAAATGCTGAAAAAAATGGAAGAAGAAAACAAGATCAAACCTGGAACTGGAAATACCATATTTACTCAAATATAACACTCCCATGTTTTATATTATCATCATATAACTCAGAGGTTTCCAAATTCCGGCCTGGGGACCAGATGAGGCCCTCAATGAGCCTCAATGTGGCCCCCGGCAAACCCCCCTATCTGTCCCTAGGGCAAGCCTTATAATCCACTCCAATACATTCTTATATGTAAGTTTATGTAAATGTATTCAAATGTGAAAGTAAATTAGTTTTCTAGGCCCCTACACAGTGTCAGAGATGATATGGCCCTCCTGCTAAAAACTTTGGTGGCCCCTGATGTAACTCATTGTTGTATGTAGAGCAGAGGAAGAGAAACAGCACACCATTGTTTTTGAAAAGTTCTGTGTTGCCTGGAGTCAAGGCAACTTAAACAATAAAACCAAGTCAAAACAAAAACATTACTATTATTTTTAAGCATCCATATCCTAGCTTGCTTTAAAGCTGCCATGGAGTTTTGTTACAATCCAATAAATCTACAAAAAGGTTCACTAGGCTTTTTTCCTTCTCAGACTGCTTGGGGACTAAACTATTAGAATTAGAATTCTTGGCACAGCTATCCATAACCTTTGGATTTATGGGAATCAAATTACAGAGTTATGGAACTATCTATGAAGAATTAAATAATAATCTTAATAATCTGAACAATTTTTAACTATCATCAATACAGATTGAGGCATAGCAGTCTTCCCATAGCCACTTCCCATACCGCCATCTTTTGAAATCATACTGGTACCAAGTAGGACTGGCAATTATGATGACTTCAGCACTCTGGCAAAGAGGGTGTGAGGATATATTGGAAGTCTAATCATTAAAAGGTTAAGAACCTTTTAATTAAAAGGTTAAGAACTTCTGAATTAGAAGATGAAACTGACTGCCCAGAGAACCGTGAACAAGGCTGACGCTCATCCAATAAGTTGTGTTCAGTTTGGGGTCCCAAGTTATTTTGAAATTTTCAGGCTTTACGGCTACAGATTGATTGGGTAATAATAGTGATGGTCTTTTGGACTAGAATAGCTCTCCTATTTATGACACAGAAATAGGCTTCTAATGGTTTTCCAACAGGAAGCCAAAACACATATAGGATATCCAAAGCATGACTGGATAATATACTTTCATTACTGAAAACTGCTCTGCCTACTAGGCTGCAATCTTATGCACATTTTCCTGGGAGTAAGTTCCATTGACCACACTGAGATTTCTCAATAAACATGTATAGGCAATACTGTAATAGGAAGAAGTGCCCTACCGCATTATGCCTTACAAGGACCCATCTAGTCCAGCTTACCGTATTTCACAGTAGCCCATTGTGCTTCTGGGGGCACATGAATCAAGATACCTGCATCCTGCTGCTATTCTCTTTCATCTAGCACTTAGAAACAGTTGCCCTACCCTTCCTATATAGTATTTGCAAGTTGAGAAAGGTCTTACAAGAAAGAAACCATATAAACATAACATTATAGCAGAGTTTGAGAAGAATAGACTTTGCTGTTCTCCAATCCAAGGTACAAACACTGACCATCTCAGTGTACTGTTGTAACGCAAAACCTACATGAAGGCATTCTATTCTAACTTGTAAATTTAGAATGGAATAAATGTGGAAAGAATAGTTTTATTGCTAAATATATCCCTTAACAAGGCCCTGAAGTGCTTATGAGATGTCTTCCACCTGGATACCAGAACTGAGACTTGCCAGACCTAACAGCAGGAGTCTTTATAGCCTAAACTATAAAGTCAAGGCGCCATTGCTGGGCTGTAAATTACTCTTATGCTTGGTGGATCACAAAACTACAGAAAGGGACCGCCCATCACCCACAATTCACCCATATGTGGTGTGATCAATAAATATCAGGACTGGTGCTATAAAAAGAAAATGACAACACGTAACAATTTGGCATTTAATCTCCTTCAAAATAGTCCCCTTTGGAATCCATACACTTAATCTAGCGCTGTTTCCATTGATGGAAGCATTCCTGGAACTCGTTTTCTGGGATAATCAGCAGCTGGCTCCTCACAATCACTTGGATTTCCTCCAAGTGACATCCTGAAATCTTTTGTCCTTTCAAATGGGATTTGCTTTTTGGAAGATGAGAAAGTCGCAGGGGCGAGACCTGGGGAATACAGTGGCTGTTGGATCTGGGGGATGTTGTGCTTAGCCAAAAACTGCTGCACGAGCTGTGCTGAATGGGTGCTGAATGTCATGGTGCAATTGTCACTCACCGGATGCATGCAATTCTGGCATTTTCCAACTAATAGCATCCCACAAATGCCGCAATATGTCACAGTAGTAGTCCTTGTTTACTGTCTGGCCACATGGAGCATACTCATGATAAACAATCCCCTTGTATTCGAAGAAAATGGTCAACAGTGTCTTCACATTGTTTCAACTAATTCGTGCTTTCTTTGGTCTTGGAGAGTTTGGGGTCTTCCACTGCAAAGACTGAGCCTTGGTTTCGGGGTCATAGCCACAGACCCACGATTCATCACAACTGTTACGACCATTTTCAAAAAGTTTTCATTGTTCTTGACACAATCAAGGAGATCTTGTGCTACTGAAACCAGAGTTTCTTTTTGGTCAACTGAACGCAGTTTTGGCACAAACTTGGCAGACGTGTCTCATACCCAAATCTTCGGAGAGAATGGACTGAACTGAAACATAACTAATCTGCACATCCTCTGATAACTCACGGCTGGTGATTTGACAATTTCCCCTCACAGCTGCACACACATTTGTGATGTTTTTGTCAGTTCTGCTGGTTGCAGGTCTTCCAGATCATTCGTTGCTGTCAACATTTTGTCAGTCATCTTGGAAGCGTCTGAACCACTCGTACACTCATGTGCAGCTCATACACTCCTCTCCATACACTTTCTGCAACTTTGCATATGTAACTGTGCAGGTATTGCCAAGCATTTGACACAATTTGATGCAGATTCTCTGCTCAATTTTCTCTCTCATGGTCAATGCAACGATCACATGCTACACACGTTCCTTCCAAGCACCGCTGTAAAGAGAAGAAGTGAGCTCAGGGTGACCAGATGCCGGACCCTAAAAAGGAGGACAAGGTCTTGTTACTCCTCTCAGCCTGGCCTTTCTGTTGGACAATGGCATGTTTGCCTACTCACGAGTAAATCCGCAATATTGGGTACTTTCAGTTTCCCATGGAGCTCATTGCATAATTTTTTTATTTTTAGTTTTTCGGCCATAATTTTTGAGAGGAAGGAGATATTTCAAAGCCTTTTTTTGCATTGGATTCTGCTCTTCAGTACGAATCCAACAACATATGACATGAAGGGGTACTGCACACCATTGCAAAGTTCCGAAATGAAGCCAAAATGGAGGACAATGAAAACCTTTTAGAGGACAACCGGACAGAAGAGGAAAAATCCTTAAGAATCCAGTCATATGGTCACCCTGAGTGAGGTAGGACATTAAAACCTAGTGTGCATGCACAATGTGAGTCAAGATCAATCTGGGCCAAGTGGCTTCACCTTGTGTGTTTTAGCTCCTTTACTATGGTACCAGTCTTTATACTTATTGATCGCACTTCGTATGTGATATTCTACAAGGAGTCAGGATTATCCAGACAACATCAAAGTGAACTGTAAAAGATTTTTGTTTTTAAAAGATCCCAGGACCAGCAACGCAGGTTTTCTAAAAAATCTGCATCTAATGCTCTAAATCAGTGATTCCCAAAGTGGGCACTACTGCCCCTGATGGATGCTGCAGCGATCCAGGGGGGGCGGTGATGGCCACAGGAAATATTAATATATATATCTGTTTAATTGCTATTAAATTTTAAAAAATATTAATTTCCAGGGGGCGCAAAGTAATATTTTTTTCTGGAAAGGGGGCGGTAGGCCAAATAAGTTTGGGAACCACTGCTCTAAATCATGTGCGATTTGATTTGCGATGGTTCACTTAGATGCACTTTTACTTTTCATTTAGTACCTGCTACTCACTTCCACATTGTTTATAAATAAATAGGCTGTGGGTGTGTTGTATTAAATGAAAGGGTGTATTTAAAACATCTGAGTATGTAACGTAGTGCTGTATTAAAAACAGAGGCTGCAGTAGCTCAGCAGTTATGCTTGTCAACCTGAAGGTTGGCACATTGGCAGTTTGACACCTGGAGCCCACTCCTAACCAATTTAGGCCAGCACAACACACCTATCTCCTGACTTTTGTTGCGGCATGGGGAAGCCAGTGCTTGTCTGTGCATTGCCCTAACTCCCCCCAAGAGTGGCACAAAATTGCCTTATGGCACTTTTGCAACAACCTCAGGCAGCACATGTGCCAGGCTAACTAGGAGTTAGGATTGCAGCTTCCCATCTCTTGACCAGCTCCTTCCAACCTAGCAGTTTGAAAACATGGAAATTTACGTAAGTAGATAAATAGGTACAACTTTGGTGGGAAAGTAACAGCATTCCATGCACCTTGACATTTAGTGATGCTGGCTGCTTAACCACAGAGGTGTCTTTGGACAACACTGACTCTTCAGCCTTGTAATCGAGATTAATACCACTCCCTAGAGTTGGTCATGACTAGCAGGGCAACCTGAGGGAGCACCTTAAGTTTTATTTAAAACATTGGCACCACCGCTGTTATTTGCCCCTTAAAAATAAAAAACCGGGGAGCAAAAACCATCTAGCTGCTTCCTACAGCAGGAAAAGACTTAGCCTCTAAGCTTTAAAAAAAGCAAGTAAAATACAAGTTTTGAAAAGTATAAAAATGGAGGAGAGGGAGGAAGATGTTCTGTCACTATCACTAGTGATGTTACTGGCACATCCAAACCCACATAGCAATTGAAATAATATTCTGTATGAGGAACAGCACTTTTGCTCTAACAAGCAAACATATTTTGAATGCTGGGAGAATAGGCATTAAGAATCCAAAAAATTGCAATAAGCCAAACATGGCAGATATATAGTCATGGAAATTCACTTGCAATACAACCTGTCAAGAGCAAAGTGAAAGGATATGTTCATTCACTGCTAAAAGGTGGGAGTAATTCTTTCAACCTGAAAGATGGATCCCAAAGTCATTCAAATAGCTAGATATGCATGTTGATAAAAACTGCTATTACCTTCTATTGTTACTTAATCTCCACCCTCTTCCTCCTGCTGCAAAGCTCCAGCTTGGGTCAGTCTTTTTTAAGCTACCAGGAACTATCTACCCTGGAACTCATGTGTTTAACATTTTCAAGAGAGGGTCACATTATAGAGGGAAGGTGTGACATTTCTGCACATATAAATCCCTTTGAAGAAAGTTTACTGAAAGTCTAAGCTTTGATCTGGCCAACAAACAGGAGTGGGTATAGCCTACAGCTCTTTTCTTCAGCTGCAGCAGTAAAAATATCTGTAGTGGAAGACTACAGGAGAGACATACACTGCAGATGTTTTCAAGACAAAAGGCAGGAGCTTTGTTTTACCTTTCATAGGAAGCAAGCAAATCGCACAACACAACCCACAGATGGGTAAACAGATCCACTCATTCAAAACAATTGGAACACACTTTTTCCATTTTTGCCTAGATTTGTTGTTTGAAGATTTGTGGTTCGGTCAAAATGCCTTCCATTCAGGAAAATTTGTTTTCAGGTGGAAAGAACATGAAAAGTTCTGCTGATTTCCAGTTGCTATCGTTATTTGCTCAGAGTATGCTTAGAATTTTACTCTCAAATAATCTCAATCATTCACTGATCTGATTTCCCCAAAATGAGAAAGAGTTCAAAGCTTTCCTTAAAAAATGGCTTTAAGAAGTCATATATATGTGGGACATATAACACCGGATCAATGAGGCACCACAGTTCCCCAAGACCAATTAAAGTGGCTGACAGTTCATAAGGAACCAAGTAAGAATCTTTATAAGCAAACCTCTTCATAAGCAAAGATGGAAATAAACTATATGTAGAACAAATAGGACATCAAGGGAAAAAAGTGCTCATGATGTCTCCTAATTTGAAGGGGGACAATGAGGAAGAATGAGATCTGTGGACAAAATAATTTTTTAAAAAACAATACTTGTCTTTGGCCATTTTCCTGGAGCTGGATTTCTTCTTCCCCCATTTTCAAAATTATCCTCTGAAGTGAATCTTTATTATCCCCTAAACTTATTTTACAGAATATGAAACTGAGAACAATAACATAACTTTTCCAAGGACAACCAGTAACTCTATAGCTGAGCTGAGATTATATAATAATCTAATCTCTGGGACAATAATCCTGAAGCAGACCTTGAGTATGGACTAAAAGTTTGTCAGTCTTTAGTTTCATTTTATTGAGGCCTATACTTTTAATGTGACAACAGCAAGCTAATGATTAGAGATTTTGGAGAGGAAACTAGACTCCAATTTTATTCTGACTGTAATTGTTTAGTTACTTTGGCATCCTTGCTTTTAAAAACCTCTGTTAGGCGCACCTCAGATTTTCCTTTGTCGAGCACAGTGTGCCAAACCAGCCCCTTTTAGAAAACTGTCATTAGCACCTAGTGAACTCAATGAAGGGATCAGTGACCTTCATTAGGACGTACAAAGAGAGAATATTCGAAATATGATTAAAAAAACCCTCATTTGTTAACCTTAAACCAAGTAAAACAAAAAGTACTGAAATCATGAAACTGAGGTGGCTTGTGCCCAACCTGCATGTTTCTGGATGGGTATAAAAAATTCAGGCACAGTGTGCCTGAGAGATCAGGAGGGCCACTACTGCACCCCACTTAGGCTGCGGAAAAACTGAGTAGGGGGGTTTCAAACAGCACCTAGAGATGCTGGAAGGTACTAGGAGGGATAGGCCTCTGTGCCACCTTGGCACAAAGAAGGGAGCAATAACAGCTTTGCTGGGCCAGTTTGTGCCTCTGAGCCAAACGAAGGGTTTAACTAGAAGGGATGTTCCAATTATATTTTTAGAAAGTGAGAGTGAACCAAGGTTTCAGTACAGAGGCGTAATTAGCAGAGCAATTTTGAGAAACAATAGAGATGCACCATGCATCAGACACATTTAAAGAACTCCCTAGGGCAAGGAATAGAAAAAAACAGAAAGACCAAGGAGGAAAGCGCTCAGTGGTTTAACACAGTGGTATTTGGGCATTTCAGCCCAGGACCTCCTTTCAAATTTAGAAATCTCTCTGGGACCCTCTATCAAACTTACCTCTATGTCTACCTGGAAGTAGGTCCCATTGTGTTCAATGAGACTTACTCCCAGGAAACCACATTGCCAGATTCAAAAATGGTGGCCATTGTTGCAATCCCCCTGACGTGAAGTCATGACTCTCCAAGGGGGTCCTGACTCCCACTCTGACCACCACTGTTTTAACATAAGCATAAATTAAAGCCAGCCTGAAGCTGGCCAGAAAGGAGGATCAACAAGCTGCCCTTTGGTAGTCTCCATCTACTAAGGACCATTCTTTTCTGCAGGGTTGGTGGTGGCAACTATATCACACAGGCCGAACTTCACTTGAATGGGCAAGCAGTCAGCAGAGGGATGAAGAGTAGCAGATCTGTAAGAAACAGCAAGTAGCTTATCCTTGATAATGTGGTCATTCGGGTAAGTGCCGTATTTCCCAGTTTATAAGACACACTTTTTTTCTTCCCAAAGGGGAGGGGGGAATGTCTGTGTGTCTGATAGAGTGATAGGGCCAATACTGGAGCACCTTACCCCATCATGTCATATGTTGTTGGATTCATATTGAAGAACAGAATCCAATGCAACAATCACTTTTGAGATATCTCCTTCCTATCAAAGGTTATGGCCAAAAAAGTAAAAATCAAAAATTAAAAAAAATTTTTTTGGCAATTTTTAAAGTGGGTAGGAATTTTGGGTTTGGTCACCCTGGTACAGTTGCAATCCTAACCAGCCTTCCCTGGCTTGGACACTGGCTCCAAAGTAGACATGCACAAGACCTGGTCTCTCCTGCTCCATGCCTGTGCCTCCCTCACTCTTTCCTATGTGTCTAGATCCCCTCACCTTTCCCTAACTACCCCTCCAAAAGAACCCCCCTCCCAACTTACCTGCCTTCCTGGACTATTTGCAATGAGATTTGTGCAAAAGTCACAAATCACTGACACTAGAGATGATGAGTTCTTTGGGTTACCAGAAAATTAAAAGAGTGCTTGAAGCTTAAAGTCTTTCCTCATTTGTTATGACAGTGATAATGGTTCTTAATACCACTGTTGACTTTACATGGTTGAAATATTATTCTGCAATATTTTATTAAATATATTAGCACACCATTTGGTTCAGAATATTTTTTCTTGTTTTGCTCCTCTAAACTTTGGTCCGTCTCATGGTCCGGTGTGTGTAATAAGCTGGGAAATACAATTAGTAAACAACTTAATGGTAGAAGGAGCAAGGAACATCTTGGCATCTCCCAGCATATGGCAAAGAGAAGACATTGACACAGGTAGTTGTATCACAGTGGTAATGGGCTCCCCTATAAGAAAGGGCCTGATTCTTACCGTCTACTAACAGAGAGGATGAGTGACTGCAGATTTATAGCAATGAGCACTCTGGGATGCTGGGCTGGAACCTTGGAGATTAGAGGATATCAGTCAGCTATAGACTCCACCCTTATTTTTAAAAGATCAGAAGAATTTCTCTCATTTTTGAAGAGCTTTGATAAGAGGGGACCAACAAAAAAATGTGAAGTTAATAATCCCCTCTTTTCAGAGTGGGTGTGACCGGACTTCAGAGACTTACCAGATAAATTGAAATTTTGCATGCTGTTAATCCCCATGGATTACCACTACCTTTTGACATTTCTATTTAGAGCCTTCCCATAAACATGTAGCTTGGATTATGAAGAAACAGAATCAGAAATTCACAGCCTCACTCAAACCCTGATGCAAAGAGTATTAAATTGATGATTTCTCTTGTAATATAGCAACTAGTCAGAGCACTAACTGTAATCTGCAAAATGATCAACCAATCATTGGGTGTTTTGTCAATTAAATTTTTAGTTGATGATTCATATGGAGTTTCGGCAACGTAGCTTTAGGTGCCAAAGCATGGCCCAAAATGCCATTTCCCTCACTTCAGGAAGGAAGGTGTATTCTAACAGTATCAATGAACAACTGCAGCTGGAAGGGAAAGACAGGAAGAGGATCAATGAAAGCAGGAAGGAGAGACTGAACAATTTAATCTATCTCATCAAAATGGCCACCTGGGACTTGCTGGGTCACGGTGCTGATGCACAGAGCACAGCTGGGTGACACGTTCCCCTCTAAAAACATGATGGTGGGAATTGTACCAGTGTATATCTAGCAGAATCATACTGGCTTTCTACCTAGGAAATTTTGCAACTAGTTCTCCCAGCCAGGATCTACAAATAGCTGTGCAGTTTACACTCCTCAAGTTACAAGCTGGCTATAGGGAGGGAAACAAAGGACAATTCAACAGTTGCTGCTCTCCATCCGATTCAGTCCTCAGGAATGAGCTCTCATGTGGAACCAGGCCAAAGCAGCTTGGAATTTCAGGGTCAGTCTGATACGAGACAGATGCTAAGAGGCTTATATATAAAATACTCATCATTTTAGAGAGGAAAATACATAGTGAGAAATAGCAGGCTGCTGCCACCACCCCACAGCTCTTTACATGAAGGTGGCTTTGGCAGAAAATTTGCCCAAGAACAAGCAGGGTCGGAAATTCTAAAGGCAGCAAAAGGAGAGGAAGCAGGTTATGATAAATTTAAATTATTCCATCGGCATTACAAATATCATGTGCATTCAGTAACAGATGGTGAAGATCAGCAGCCACCAATTTTCCTCATCTACATTTCCTTCCACTTTAGTACTTGACAAGCTGCCAGATCTTTCTATCATGCAATTGTCTATTTTCTTCTGAAATATATTTCCCCCCATTTCAGACCAGATATAAGCATACTTTGGATAAACCCTTCTTGATCTTCCTTCGAAATGATTTCCTTCTTTGATTTACCGATAATTCAAAGGGTTTAAAATTTGAGCCATCTATAAATCATCACGGTATTTAGAGAATGCCTGCTGCTCATAGCCACACTGTTTTTCTGACTTTTAAAACCTGTTACTTGCCCAGTTTCTGCCAACTTAACAGTTTGAAAACATGTAAATGCAAGTAGATAAACTGGTACAATTTTTATGCAAAGGTAACAGCATTCCATGCGCTTTGGCATTTTGTCATGCCAGCCACATCTCTTTGGACAATGCTGACTCTTTGGCCTTTTAACAGGGATGTAAAGTGCCAGTCATGACTAGGAGGGCAACCTGGGATGGACGTCTTTATTTTTAAGGTCCCCTCACCCTGTGCACTCCCATTTTCTGCTCATAGGATCTAAAATTCTCCACCATTTACCTAGACAGTCTCCTTTGTGATATTGATTTAGCCATCATTCTCTTATTCTCAGGAAAATGCTTTCTCCTGCTATTGAGAATGAATTCATTTTTCTCTGAACGTGCTCCGTCTTCTGTTCAAGAACAAAAGGGATCGGTGAGTGGGTGAGTGCCATTGCAACTACACTCCGGTCAGTAAACTTTTTTTATAATTACAAGATTTTCTGTTTGGTATGAGTTATGTAAGTAATCTCAACCAGTTATAGGTTACACAGTCAGAATGCTGCCTTAACATTATGCAGTCAAATTTGTCTTGTGGCAACATACCTAAGAAAAACCCAAGCCCTTTCTGACCAAGGACAATGCTTCTGAATGAGTGTGATGGGGAAATCAAGTCACAGCCATCCACAACAGTTGTTTACAGAATGGGGTGGGGAAAGGAGAGGAAAAAGGAAGAACATATACCTTGTTGATTTGGCCCTCACTGAAAACGATTATCAACCTTTGAACAAATGCCCCTGCTTCCATTACTTTGCCTGAAAGACTCTCAAAATGTTTTTGATCACCAATTTTGAGATTAGTTTTTCTAGACTATACTCTTTTGCAGCATGGCTAAATAAAGGTTCTTTAATTAAAGTTATTCCAGTTGCTACACAAACGTCGAGAACAAAAGTGCAAAACTCAAGTGGAAATCAATATCTAAAATGCACATAGCACACAAAGATTAAGAAACCATTCAGATTTCCTCATCTGTGTCAAAATCTATATTCTATGTTTATAAGCATACTTTTCCAATGTTTATACATCAGTTTGCAATAAACAGCTCTTAGGTACAATCCAGCGTAACTATGGGATTTTTTTACACCGATGTAGTTATGGTGCCACCTATGGGAAATGCATACAGCAAACCAGAGTAAGTGCCTCTTACATCTTTCCATAGTTACTCTGGATTGTAGGGTATGTTTGAGGAGTTTACTCTACATTAGCTGTATGCAAAAAGCGATTTGCCTAAGGCAGAAATCCTGACCTTCATTAGGCTGGCATAAGCCCCAGCATAAGTTCTGCACTGACCTGGTGGTGTCACAAAAGTGCCCCACTCCTGGGGGGCGGGGGGCTGGGTCAGTGTATAGGCATATGCCAACCTCACCACAATACCATGGGAAGATATATCAGATGCGTTTGTCTAACCTAAACTTGTTAAGATTGCACCATCAGTTTTGTTTATCTTTCTCAGAACAAAGGCAGATGATTCTTCAGATAAAATGGCACTAAAAGCTTAACTCCATAAGATTTCACCAATACATCACAGAAGATCTCCTAGTATTACTTTTTTCCCTTGATTCACACCTAGCTTTTAAAAAATTCTGTCCATGGAATCAGGAAAGTCCCACAATATTCCAAAATATGTTTAACGCTGGATGATTTTGAGGTGAGCAGCATATTATGGAAGCTGACTTGGGAAAAAAAGTAAATTATGCTTCCACATCTATACATCATTGCAAAAGTGTACATTATTCCCAGAATAGATGCCAGAGAGGCCAATACAAGCCTCTTGTATTGATCATGATCATTCCAAAGACTCTTGTTGTCTTAATTCATCACTCTCTGCCTTATCTGGCTTCTGCCTCTGAGCTTTCATAGATCCCTTTCCTTTGCCTAGCACTTGAGTGACGTAGGATGAGGTCAGGCAAATGTTTCTGGAGTCTTCTCTAGTCATAGATGGTAGGCAAATAGGCCAAGTTCAAATAGGTAGGAAAATTTCATATACAGTACCAATATTCACCAGATATGTCATGCCTCTGCTCAGTTGAGGTTTCATGCTAATACTCCTGTACAATAATTGCCATGGCCTTCAGATCTGAAACTCCAGGGAACCATTATTAAGTTACATTCAGCTAATGTATACCAATCTTCCAAGTGTTTCTGCCACTGATTCATAAACAAGGGATGCACCAAAAATCACTTCCCTAGCTAGACTAATCACAGCCATATTGTCTAGAATGTTATTTTAGTGAATATTTGCATAAATCTGAAAACTGGATGATACCTATAAATATTTCATTGTGTAAAAACTGGAAATGCAGTTTAGTTGTATTGTTGAACAGACAGAACAACATTCATATAATTTTCAAGTCCATTATCTAATGTGGGTGGCGCTAGTGGCTAAGACACTGTGCCTGTTAACCAGCAGGCCAGGGTTCGAGACCCAGGTTGGCCCCACAAGACAGGGTGAGCTCCTGTCCTTAGCCCAGCTCTGCAACGCCAGCTGGATCCAATCGTATTGGCTCTGCCTTTCCATTGGACTAATTCAGTGGCATGGAGAGGGGGGATTTGCAGGTTGGGTAACAGCCTCTCCTCCATAACAATCCAACCCAGGCTTTCGTGCTTCGCATGCAGTGTATGCAGCGCTGAGCACGATACCATTGTCTTCCAAGACTGACGGAGGCCTGCTGCTGTCTATTAAGTATAATCTCATTTTAAAGCTTGTGCCTCTTCCTATGCTGGGTGGAAAATCACCGACAGAATATGTCTACACTGTGAAGTTAATTGTCCTTTAGATGTCTTTATCAGTTTGAATTCTGTGTGTTCCCTAAAAATCTCAAGTAGGTACTCTTTTCTGGGAACATCAAAAGATGTTAAATTCATTCTACTTGTCAAGAAGGGATGCATATACAAACATTATTCTGAAGGACCTCCTTGAAGAGGACAGTCTAGGGATACTCAAAGAGAATCAAAATGTTTTTTGTAGAGTGGTAATATCAGATTTGTTTAATAAAATACCAATCAAGCATTTGTCACATGTGCATTTGGCAAAGAACAACTTCCCCCCATCCCACACTAACACTTTAGAATTAATAAGGTGGAGTACCACAGGACATGAAGAATGCCAATATCATCACACTGTATAAGAACAAATGCGACAGGGGTGACTGTAACAACTATCGCAGCATCTCTCTTCTTAGTGTTGTAGGGAAGCTACTTGCCCGCGTTGTACTGAAGAGGCTCCAGGTGCTTGCAGAAAGAGTCTATCCCGAATCACAGTGTGGATTTCGAGCCAACAGGTCCACCACTGATATGGTATTTTCCCTTAGACAGTTGCAGGAGAAATGCAGAGAACAAAGACAGCCACTTTTTGTAGCCTTCATAGATCTTACGAAGGCTTTTGTTCTGTTTAGTAGAGAAGGCCTTTTTAAAATTCTCCCCAAGATTGGATGCCCACCTAAGATCCTCAACATCATCAGGTCCTTTCACAATGATATGAAGAGCACTGTCATTTTTGATGGCTTAACATCAGATTCCTTTGACATTCAAAGTGGAGTAAAGCAGGGCTGCGTCCTCGCGCCAGCTTTATTCGGGATCTTTTTGCTGTCATGCTGAAACAGGCTTTTAGAAATGCAACAGAGAGAATCTATCTCTGGACCAGATCAGATGGAAAACTCTTCAATCCCTCCAGACTAAGGGCAAAGTCCAAAGTCCAGCCGAAATGCTTGTGGGATTTCCTCTTCGCTGATGAAGCTGCTGTTACTGCTCACTCTGCTGAAGACCTCCAACAACTTATGGACCGTTTTAGCAAAGCCTGCCAAGACTTTGGACTAACAATCAGCTTGAAGAAAGCACAAGTCATGGGTCAGGATGTGGATTCACCTCCCTGTATTACAATATCTGAACACGTACTGGAGGTTGTTCATGACTTTGTGGACCTTGGCTCAACTATCTCTGACACTCTCTGTTTAGACACCGAGCTAAATAAACGTATCAGTAAAGCGGCTACCATGTTTTCTAAACTTACAAAGAGAGTATGGCTTAATAAGAAGCTGATGAAACATACAAAGATCCAGGTCTATAGAGCCTGTATCCTGAGCACACTCTTGTACTGCAGTGAGTCTTGGCCCCTTCATGCACGGCAGGAGAGAAAGATGAACACATTTCATATGAGCTGTCTCCGACGTATTCTTAGCATTACTTGGCATGACAAAGTTTCAAATGGTGCAGTATTAGAACATGCTGGTATCCCTAGCATGTACATGCTTCTGAAACAGTGACGTCTACACTGGCTTGGACATGTCGTGAGAATGGCCAATGGTCAGATTCCAAAAGACCTCCTGTATGGAGAACTAGCACAGGGAAAGAGCCTTAGAGGGAGACCACAGCTGCAATACAAGGACATCTGCAAGAGGGATCTAAAGGCCATGGGAATGGACATCAACAACTGGGAAACCCTGACCTCTGATCGTTCAGCGTGGAGGCAAATGATGCAGCATGGCCTTCTTCAATTCGAAGAGACACTCATTTGGCAGGCTGAGACAAAGAGGCAGCCCCAGAAACAGCAAAATCTGTGGGCTGGGCAGGGGACTGACTGTATCTGCCCTTAGTGTGGAAGGGACTGCCACTCTCGAATTGGCCTGTTCTGTCATTAAAGACGCTGTTTTAGGACCTCTACTTCTGAGCACGATACCATGGTCTTTCAAGACTGAAGGATGCCAATGACTTAACTGTCTTAATTTAGTCAAGTCTGTCCTCTTTTGAGACACTTTTGAAGTCAATCAAATTATGTACCCACTATTTATTAAGACTGAAAATACTGTAAGATGGAAAGTTTGCAGTACCCAAAGATTAAAGGCAAAATCCAGAGTAACTACGAGACCTCTTATGTTGACAGTTACAGCGCCACCTATGGGAAATGCATAGAGCAATCCAGAGTAAATGCCTCTTACATCGATGTTATGACCAACTCTAAGGGCAGGGCTCATCTCTGTAGCAAAGACAAGGAGCAAGCATTGTCTGAAGATATCTCTGTAGTCATGTGGACATCATAACTGAACATCATGGGATGTTCATAAATGTAGTCATAACTGAACATCATGGGAATGATATTAACCATGATGTTCATGGGAACGTTAATACCTTTCCACTGAAGTAGTACCTGTTTATCTACTTGTATTTTCATGATTTCCAAGGTTGACAGGATCTGAGCAAGTAACAGGAGCTTACTCTGTCATGTAGTACACATGTCTTGAACCACCAATCTGCTGACCTTAGGATTGACAAGCACAGCATCTTTAATCACTGGGCCACCCCAGACCATCTATGGTATTTAATTCATTTTTGTATTAGTTGCAAATTCCATCATTATATTGTCTGTTTAATACAATATACAATACAATACAACATCATTATATTGTTAAGTTTAATAATAAACTTATATTATTCATTGTAAGCTACTTTGTGTGCCCCAGTAGTAGAGAGTGAAACTATAAATATTTTAAAGAAACTAAACTGTGGGCAAAATCCAGAGTAACTGCGGGGAGTCCTTGCTCCAGTGTAAAAACAACTTACTCTGGATTCCAATATGAATTTCCCATAGGTTTTCACTAGGTGGTGCAGTAACTACAGGTGTACATAAAGTCTCTTATGTGCTCCTGTAGTTACTCTGGATTTGGGGGTATAATTGATTTTTAAATTTTTTTTCATCTTTTTGGTTGCTGTTTTAGCAGTCAGATTTTGCTAACTCTAACCGTAACTGCAGGCCCAACTCATGTCATTCCAATTATGGTGACTTGTACATGGAGAAAAACATCAAACAAGGTTTTCCATGTTCTTATGAGCAATGCTGGGAAAGCACAAATTTAGCAAAACCTTCCAGATCTGTGAAGGCACCAAGATGCAAACCAAACCTCTTGATCCTCCTTCCCCTCCACTCTACCAAGCTCAGGTTGAGATTAGTTTTCCCACTACCGAAAGTCAGGTCTAGTTCTCTCATCCTGGTGACAGTGGAATGCCAAAGGCTGTTTCAATCATCAGCTGCTATATACCCATAATAACAACTTACAATGATGCCCTGTTTATCCATCAATTCACAGCAGCTGCTGCCTAAACAACAAAGGCTGAGTAAGTATCTCAAGGCTACACAGCAAACGGAAACACATGCTTCTATATTAAAATACATATGTTAAATTAGCAGTTCAGCATATCGATTTCACTGCAAATTTTCACACACCAAATGTTTGCCATCTAATATGGTAAGAAATAAAAAATGAAATGTGATAATCAGACACAATGCACTTCGGTTCATGTACACAAAAATACTAGAGCTCACTGACATTACAATTTAATCATGCAAGAATCATGTTTGATTTATTTGTATCTTTTTTATCTTTGCTATTGGGAGATCTGTTTAAGACAGGAGTCATCAAGGGATCTGATTTGACCACACTGTATCATGCATCTTGTTTTTAAACTACTCAACTAAATTTTCCTGGTTTATAAATTTCATATTTTGATTACCTTCATTGTGCTAAATTTTCACACACCACTGAAAAGTTGAAAGTATTGTGGTCACTACTGCACATATTTTGTATATGCGAGAGGTGGGGTGAGGAAGAACAATATTACCTAAACCACATAGTTGTATTTAATTTCAGAAAGGAAAAATGAGAACTTAAATTAGTTTAAAACATGGGACAGGCCTGAAAATTATGGGATTTGTTAAAATGCTCAACAGTCTTGCTTGTGTTGCTATGACATGTTAGAACCACACATTTCCAAGCAAGTTTTGAAAGGATAAAATAAATCTTTTTAAAAAAATATGATTAGAATTTATGAAGCTGGCATAAACCAAGTGAGACGATTTGTGCATTTATCTTAATACTGTAATTGGCTAGCAGTACCTCCCTGGTATTTAAGTCAGGATTTTATCTTATTTTTGGCCTTCTTGTAGATGAACCTGGGATCTTCTGCCCACAAAGGAGAAACTTACAACCCAGCCCTGTTGTAAACCAAAATAACATCCAAAGATTTCAAGCATCATCCAGCCCTGGCTAGTACCAGAACTCAACTAAAGTATTTAGCATTAGAACACAGCTCAGATGCTGCTCAGTAGATGCTCAGGAATCCTTAGCAAACACAAGAGTGGAGAGAGAGTCCTCGGAAGACAAAAAGTTTGAAAGCTCCTACAGATCCATAGCAAAGGAAGAGAAATTGGGGGGCAGATAAATATGGGGCAGAGGTTGGGGGAGCAGTTTTATTGTTCTATTTTTATATTGTTTTTAACTAATGTTTTTAGTCTGTTTTATTGTTCTTATTGTATTTTAATCTAATTGTATTTTAATTATGTTTTAATCTTTATTTATGATCATTGTAATGGTGTTTTATTCTGATCATTGTTAGCCACCTTGGGCTCCCTCTTGCAGGTGAGGAAAGGCGGTATATTAATTAATTAGTTAGTTAGTTAGTTAATTAATATTACATGACACTTTTCAGGCATAAAAACTAGATACAGAGGAGACAGCCAAAGGAGTAATTGGAAGGAGACCTGCAGAGACATGGCAAACCTACAGACCATGAGCCACCAAAGGAATTTAACTAGGCTAGAAGGAATCCTTTTAGGCTCCACAAAACAGCTTTGTGGGACATTTCAAAGTACTGCCTGCGGGTGATGTGGGTGGAGGACACAGGAGGGAGCCACAGAAGGGAAAGGCTGCTACCAAATGCTACCCTTGCACGCACAGCTTTTCCTGGATAGGAAGAGAGGAACAGCCCTCTCTCTACTTGTGAAAGCAACGAAAAGGCAGTTACAAGCGCCCATTTCCTGCCTTACAACAAATTATACAGACTTTAGCAAGACAGAACACCGCTTGTGTTCACACTGCTGACATAAGCAATGAAGTGTGCAACCTTCTAACATAAACAGTTTTCTTCCTCAGTCCATCTTCCAACTAAACCATTGCCCTTTGTACTCTGGTTCCTTGGGGCAGGGGCTGTCCGTTCCATTTTTTCCTTTAGGGAGCTCTGCAAAAACAATATACCATATCTGTATATTTCGTGCATGCGTGCACGTGTGTGAATCAGTAAAACAAAGGAGCATGGTTTTAAAACACTGACCAGTATTAAACCTGGATTGCACAACAAGAGGAAATTTAAGCACAGTGTTCCAGAAACGTATGGCAAGATTTGGCTGGCTATAAAAATTTGGATTTTGGAGCTGGCTATCGAACAGGTAGGCATACACTCCCAAAAATACTCAGGAAACTCTCAATCAAAACCATCTAAATTACTGGGTTCTTTCTATCTACCAGTCACCATCTTGCAAGAGAAGCATTACGTGCAGATATTTATATAAAAATCTTACTAGCTTGGCTGGTGACGCAAGGATGGGCAATAAGGTGGCTGTCGGAAGTCCTGCTGTTCTGTGCTCCTAATCTTAGCCATAAGACAAACTTGAAGGGGATGAATGAGATGCTTCCACAGAGTTCAGTAAAAAGGATTTTTTAAAGGCCTATGCTTATTTCCAGCTATTATCTGCTCAATGGCATCACTTCCTTCTTAATGATTTAATGACTTTTGGATTTCAGCAGATGCAATGAATGCTGTTTGGCCGACTATATGAAATAAGTTTGACATGCCTGGTCTAAAGGGTGGAACTCAATAATGTTTGATGTTTCATTTAGGAAACATTAAATCATTAAGAGGACTGTAGCTTCCAAGTCACGAGAAGTTATAGTTCCTCTTTATTCAGCATTGGTCAGACCTCACCTTGAGTACTGTGTTCAGTTCTGGGCACCTCACTTGAAGAAAGATGCAGCCAAACTGGAGCAAGTCCAGAGGAGAGCGACAAGAATGATCAGTGGGATGGAAGGGAAAGCCCTACGAGGAAAGGTTGGGGGAACTTGGGATGTTCAGCCTGGAGAAGAGGAGGCTGAGGGGAGACATGATTGCCCTCTTCAGATACCTGAAGGGCTGTCATAGGGAGGAAGGGACTCATTTGTTCAAAGCTGCTTCTGAAAGCAGAACTAGAACCAATGGGTACAAACTGCAAGAAAGGAGATTCCAGCTGGAAATCCAGAAAAAATTCCTGACGGTGAGGGCGGTTCGGCAGTGGAACAGATTGCCAAGGGAGGTGGTGGACTCTCCCTCACTGGGGATCTTCAAGCAGAGGCTCGATGAGCACCTGTTGGAGATGCTCTAGGGGGAATTCCTGCTGCAGGCAGGGGGTTGGACTAGATGACCTACTAGGTCCCTTCCAACTCTATGATTCATTACCTTGGAGTGGAGAGGAATCTTCTTCGAGAACCTGACAATTTGATTGCCAACACTAAGCAAGAGAGGTATACAGGAATATAAAAATGATTCTACCAAGAACAGTTTCCCCTTCATCTCATCTCAGGAAGTTCTCTATCCTCATGCCTCATTTTATTTACCAAGTTCTTCAGAATCTTGAATTTCTCTTTGAAGTATTAATATTTGTATTAAGAACTACAGTGCAAGGCTGCTTTTACTAATCTAAAATTAGATGGTTACTAAGGTGTGTGTGGGTGGTTCTTGCTACCTCACACCTATATATTGTGCTTCAATAAGAAGCAGCATTTTTCACCTTGAAAAAAGGAAAAAGCATGATACAGTCTTTGTAACTGCAATATATTTCACCACTCCTGAGTATTCTCCCAAATTATCTTCATAGGTTATTTTCCAATGGTGTTATTGCACATCTGTGGGCTGTGGGTGTGCAGCTAAGACGCTGTGCCTGTTAACCAGCAGGCCAGGGTTCGAGACCTGGGTCGGCCCCACAAGACAGGGTGAGCTCCTGTCCTTAGCCCAGCTCTACGACGCCAGCTGGATCCAATCGTATTGGCTCTGCCTTTCCATTGGACTAATTCAGTGGCATGGAGAGGGGGGATTTGCTGCTTGGTTAACAGCCTATCCTCCATAACAATCCAACCCAGGCTTTCGTGCTTCGCATGCAGTGTATGCAGCACCAAGCACGATACCATGGTCTCTCAAGACTGACGGAGGCCTGCTTATTGCACATCCTCACACTTTAAAAAAAGATTTTTTGCAGTGTATGTAGCCTAGGAATCATCTGGTCTATCTTGCTCAGAGATTTCTTCAAGTTGGTGGCATAGGGTGCAATCCTAACATAGGCCAGCACAACTCGTTGGTCTTCCGTGGTGACATTTCTGTGCATTGGCCTAACCCCTACCTCAGGAGTAGTGCAGAAGTCTCTTACAGCACCTTTGCGACACCCCCAGGTCAGCATAGGACTTATGCCAGAGCTCAGGCTGGCCTAACTGCAGTTTAGGATTATAACCTTAATGTTAAACAAGAAACCTGATCTTAACAACCAAATCAGAATTGTAATCAAATTCTACCATTTAACAGAAACCTAAAGGTTGATTTTCAATCTTTTTCATCCCTTTTCACCCCCTTGCAATTGGAATTTCCCAAAACCAGTTCCATCACAAAAGGAATCCCCCCCCCAAAAAAAATTTTTCACGCTTCTTAGTTTTGGTGGTTTTGGCTGGGTGTTGATGACTGTGAGTGAGCCAGTCAGTGACTTATCAGTTTTATATGTATAGATTTATACACTGCTTTTCAAGAAAAATTACCTTTAGTAGTAGAAAAAGATTAAGAAGATGGTTCCCTGCCCAGAAAGAGAGAGAAGGGAGACCTCCTTTATACAGGCTGCCGGAGGGAGGCCACTCTGAGATGAAGAGAACAGTTGCTCTCCGCCTGCTAAATTTAAGAGGGGCATAGCTTAAAAGGTGCCTCTTTGCCCAGTAAGCAGGAGTAACAGCGCCAGCCAGGAGAAGTAGTGTTTGTTTAAATTGGCTTTGTTTGATGCATAGTCATGGCTGTGGAATGCCCTTCACACTGGATGCAGGCCCACATTAAGATTCTTTTCTCTGCCAGAACCCGTATAAAATGCTGGGCTGTGCTTCTTGAGCCTTTTGTTTTCTCCTTCAAAGTGTAATTCACAGGGCTTGTAACACAGTTGTGCAAATCCCAGTTTGATGTTTGCTAAAAGCTACACACTTATCAGTGCAGTTGAATTCTCTCCTCATGGCCTAGAATAAAAATCTAAAATAACCCTGACATTTAGAGGCTTTCATCTTTTACAGAATTCTGGGATGTGATTCATTTTGACTGGCTACTGCAAGCAGTAGAAATTACTGTAATATTGAACGGAGCCTGCTTTGTGGCGAGTGTCCTCATATAGCCCACAGACGGTAAGTGAAGAGCAGAGGTAACTTCAGTCCTGGGAATATGCTCCCTCTGATGTGGATAACCAAGAAGAACCACTACTTAAGTTGTTGGCTTGAGTATGTCTACTGCAGCCATGCTTTCCGTATCCCAAAGCTTTTTCCCCCTTTCATATATGAGATTAGTCAACCAGTTCTGAGATATGTTGGAGGAGCTCTAACAGCTAAACCTTTAATCTTTATTCTAATCAACCAGGTGATTCTTTTTGAATTTTGCCAGAAAAAGCCCTATAGGAAGCCTGTGAATTAACCCAACTGTTTCTGCCTTTCCTAATTCCAAATTGGTATGCTGGCTTCAGATTCAGACATAAATCCTTAACTACTGCATAATAGAGAATATAGCCTTCTATGAATCTGCAAACTGATGGTAAATCTGTTTCTGTGTATCTGGATGACTGAAGCTACAATCCTAGACATGCTTACCTGCAAGTAAGCAGGTAATACTTTAATGTACCTTAATTTATTATATGTTACAGTTACATTTGGGCAAACTTGTTCACAAATTGCACTCTATAGAGTTTAATTTCGCATAAATTAATCCACTATAAGGCACTGAAGGACTCAAAATTTGAAATAATTTGATTATAGTAATTGAATTCTTTATTTGGCAATAGTCTTTGACAGGTAGAAATGAAAGCATGAAATCTGGAGAAAATATTCCAATCACATTCCTTCCATGATGGGAGCACCCACTACAAACCAATTTCTAGAAACCTAACCCCTAAAAGGCTGAAAAGGTGTGCAATGCATTTTTGGCTTATACTTAACATTGAAGACAGATAAACACACAGCCCCAAATCTTGAACTTGCCTGGTAGGAAGGGTATCCATGTTTGTGGGGGTGGATATTGCGGATGGAAATTGCGGGGAGGGTTGATGCGCAATGGGGGGTTGGCACACAGGGTGGATGGCACATGGGGGTATTTCACTCCTGCAGCATAGGTAAATTTCGCTAGTATCCTTCTAACTCTTACATGAGCAACTCTCCCTTCTTCTGGTTGTTCCTTGGTATTGGCATCCATCAGTCTTGAAAGACTATGGCATCGTGCTCAGCACTGTATGCGAAGCACAAAGGCCTGGGTAGATTAATACGGAGGATAGGCTGTTACCCAAGCAGCAAATCCCCCCTCTCCATGCCACTGAAATAGTCCAATGGAAAGGCAGAGCAGATACAATTGGTTCCAGCTGCATCGCAAAGCTGGGCTAAGGACAGGAGCTCACCCTGTCTTGTGGGGACCCGGGTCTCAAACCTTAGCCTAATGGTTAACAGGCACAGTGTCTTAAGCACTTGCGCCACCCACAGCCATGTACTGTAATTCTATTTCAACAAAAATCCCAAGGCTGTGATAATTTTAATGAATATAGTTTTTATTCTAAAATTGTCTACTTCAAAACTGGGCCCATCTTTCAGATCTACTCATTTAAAGATTTTTACCTGACTTGTGATTTTTCAGGCTTCAGTTCATGTAAGATTTTTTCCCCAAGCCAATTTTCTCAGCAACCCCACGGCAGGATGAAAGCAAAGATTCTGTCATTAAATAAGCTATGGATTCCCCATATTTTCCGACAATCAGCAGATGAATCTTAGGGAGTGTCCCTCCTTACATAAACCTGTAGAGTTTGTGCCCTACAAACCTATGGTACATTTGTGCTCTATCAAAACAAACAGATTGGAAACATGTTTGTCTGCATTCATGATTATTCAAATTTTATTCTTTCCTAGTGATTTCTGTACAATCTGAAATACTCTAAATAGAAATAAAGAACTTTTTAAATTATGAAGTCACATTGTAAACCATATTTGCCCAATTTCAAGAGAATGCTTCTCAGTTCTGGAGAAGAAACACCATCACTGCATTGTGTACAAAGGCCAATGCCACTTCTTAGTGTCTGGTTGATATAGTGCAGATCAAAAGAATTAAGTTTGTTCAACTACTTGCGAGAGCTACAGCAGATCCTGCTAGCCACTAGGCAGGCTCTCTAAGACCCTAAACCAAGGCTGTCCAAACATTTTGGCAGAAAGGCCACATCATCTCTCTAACACTGAAAATTATTTACATTTCAAATTTGAATAAATTTACATAAAATTTACATCTAAGAGTGTACTGGAGACAGATCCAGAGGATTACAAGGCTTGCCTGCAGTCCAGATTTGGGAGGTGTCTTGCCACAGGCCCCATTGAGGCTCGCCATGGGCTGCATCTGGCTCTCAGGTCAGGGTTTGGACACTCCTGCCTTAAACCAAGATTATAGTTTTACTGCAGTAAGAGAAAAGGGAGGAAACTTGGACAGTAATATTTTATTGTTCCAAAGCAACAATATGCCATTCTGCATATTACTTTTCAAATTGTCTTCTGGAAAAATGTAGTGTTCTTTGGAAGCTTTTCAATGATTCCTCAGTGAGATTGATCAATAATGATGGATAAGCATCCCTGAAAGCCAGCTTAACCACAGTATCTATCACTGTGTAAAGATACCGATGGACTTTTGATTACATTACAAATACATTATCTGTCATTGATTCTTATGAGTGAATAAGTCGGTATGAGTGAAACTAGCTCAGTGATTTTCAACCAGTGTGCCACTGCACACTGTTGTGCCACTTATAGTCCTCAGGTGTGCCATGAGATTCTGGGAAAAATCATTTATTAGTAGGAAAATTATGGGATTTGAACAGCCTGGTGTGCTTTGTCTAAGGTACAAACAACTGATTGTGTGCCTTGACAATTTTAGAGTGCTAGTGTGAAAAAGGTTGTTAGTGTAAAAAAGGTTGTTAGTTTCACTTGTTAGTGTGAAAAGGTTGAAAATCACTGGCCTACCTATAACACTTTGGGCAGGTTAAGAACATCAAGTATTTTCTGCAATGTTTTCAGGCAAATAAATCCATGTGGACAATGATTCTCCAGTTATATACATTTTTTAAGCTGTGTCACTGAAAAGTCCATTTTGAGAGGTCACTTTCCACGAAACAATCCTCATAAAAACCCCTACATATTTTAGTCATCGATATGTCACCCTTAAAGATATTCTGACTATATACATCAAGATGTATTCAAGCCTCTGCTTTGTATCATGTTACTGTTGCCATTATTTACTGTTCATTTTCATTCATATTTGTAGCTGATAAGGGAAAGGTGGAAAGCCAAAACTTCAAATCTTTCATCACCATAATTATTCAGTGATATCCCCATGTCACATATACATGCCACACTAATTTATTTTTTGATAAAACTTTGCACTATAGAAATCAGATAGTGTTACTTTATAAAAGGCAAGAAATTAACACAGTGGCTAATGACAGATCCTTTTCACTGGTACAGATTAACAGTGACTCAAATAGTATATGATTGTGTTGCCTTTACTGACCTCACTACGCACTTTCTAAGCTGCTGTGGACACATGTAAGAGAAAAAGAGAGTGACAATGATTTTTAAATATCAGCAGCACATGTTGAATGTCACGTTTGCTGAGTCAAAAGCCTTAGAGGTATGGACATTGTGCTGCTATTTCTCCATAGGGACTGACATAGCAACATTTGCTTTGAAAATGAAAATACAGTGGTACCTCTCATAACAAGCGCCTAACATAACAAGTATAAATTTCCAAGAAATCTTGCTTCACATAACAAGTTCCGCTTCACTTAACAAGCAAGTGCGCTATGGCTATGCCTGCTATGCAACCCTGACACTCCGCGCAGAAGCTAAGGGCTGCCGGCCAGCGCTGCTGTCTCTAACTGCCCCCAACTTGGGGGTAGTTGCCTGGAGGGTGCAAGAGGCAGCTGCCCTTAATTGCCCCCAAGTGGCCCCACTGGCCACCTTTAACCTCCAGCAGCAGCCCAGGTAAGCCTCCCAGGAAAGTGTCTTTGATTGCAGCCTCCTAACCATGTCTACTCAGAAGTAAGCCCCATTGTGTTAAATGGGGCTTATTCCCAGGAAAGTGTCTTTGATTGCAGACTAAGTAGACTTTATAGGATCATGCACATTGAATGCATGTTTTGAATTCAATTCCAGTGTTTTGTCATCATTTTTACATCCAGTTAATATTATATGAATATTTTTTGGGTTGTGGAACCTATCGTCTGAGTTTCCATTGTTTCCAATGGGAAAATCTGCTTCACTTAAAGAGCGTTTCACTTAAAAAGTATGCCTCTGGAACAAATTAAGCTCTTTATGTGAGGCACCACGGTAAAAGGGTCATATCATTCTGTGACCTGAATATCAGTGTAATCAGAAGTTCACAAAACTTCCACATTCTCTCCTGGGTTGTGTGCAGATACTATGGTTAGCTAGGCTTTTCCATCATGTCTTACAAAGTAATACCTTTCAACCTATCTCATGGACCAGTTGTGGTTAACATTCTCTTTACAGGACAGAAGGAGAGGCTGAAGTGGTAAGATTCCAGTTTTGGCTATGACCAAATAGCTCACATCTTGAAGCGATTGGAAAATTTGTGTCTCAGCAACTTCCTTACAGACAGAGCTAGAGAATGCAGCCTTTACCACAAGACAGTCCACCTTTGGTCCCCTGTTGTTTTTGCAGTGACCTCTCTTATCTATAATGTTTCTTAGAAGGAGACAGCCCAGCATGATGCAATCCTGAACAGAGGAATGAACTGCCAAATAAAAATATTAGTGTTGCATTAAACTTCTGTGGGAACTTCACCTACTGGTATTTCAAGCTGCCATTGGAAAAAGGATTGACAGGGAGTTAAATATATTTGAAGAGTACTTTAGAGCCTTAAACACTTTAGGAATGTGATTTGTAACTTCCCAGATCTCACAAAAATGTATTTACATTTTATATCCAGTCCTATCTTAGCGGTCTGGAACCGTATAAAATATGTTTAAATATATTTAAACTTACATGGCAAAGAAAAAGCTGCTCTAGCCTATCCTAGACCTAGCCAATAAAAGCTTGCTCAAATAAGGCACATTAATTCCAGATGCTGCTTAGGATTTGAGCAGATGCTTAGGGGGAGGGAGAGATCCAGGGCTGCGGAGAAGCTAACAAAATGGAATATTCTTTTGTTGTTACTCAAAAATTATGCTGCTGAAAGGTGCACATACCTTCTACCCCCCCCCCCACTCAGTGTGCCAGAAGATATGGCACATTTTTACCTACATCGTGCAATATACACTGAGATGTATCAACAGCCAATTTTAGCTGACTGTAATTATTATGACAAAGGAAAGCTACTCAAATCTAATGCGCACCTTTTTACAGCCGATTTTGGTTTCAAAAACTGGCCTGCGTGTTACAATCACATAAATACAGTAACCTGGGGCTGGCTGGGCTTGAGTATAGCCTGCCTCGCAAGAAATTACAGAGGGTTTATAGCCCTTCTGGGAGAGAAAGGGTCTCCTTGGGAGGAGGGGAACAAGGCAGCAGCAACTAACATCAGCAGCAACACACCATGAACAGCCCCAGGGGGACCTTGGTACCCTTCTCTGGCTCCCTCCCAGCCTTCCCATTTGACTTCCATAGGACTGGGGGAGCAAGCCTAGGTGCTGCCCCTGCTCTGCCTGCACCTCCTGCTCCAGGCCTGAGGGAGACATTGCTACTACTGCCTTGTTCCCTTCCACTCAAGGAGACCCATTAAGTCTACAGTCCATTTGAACTTTTATGGGACGGAGGCTGTACTCCTGCCCTGCCAGTCCAAGATTATTGCATTTACTCACCATCTAATCTAATGAGCAGGACTTTTCCAGCAGATTTTGGTCTGGTGCATTACAATCATATAAATATGGTAAACACTGCTGTTTTGAGAGATTACTACATACAATGATAAATATTTACACGGAGGCGTCTCCCAATATCTGCAGATAGGTTCTTGCTGCTACCGCAAATAACCAAAACTGCAGATAGCACCAAAACATACTCCAATTCCTCCCTTTTCTGAACCGCTCTGTTTGGAATCGCTCTGCAAAAGGGAATTTTTTTCTTCTTTTCGCTATGGAAAAGGAAGAAAACTGCAAGATCCTACACTCACAGCTGCTCGCACAAGAGGCTATAAGAGACAATGGTGCATACTTTGGTAGTTCAAAGGGGCTACTGGATTCAGGAAGCAAGATAAGCAGGATAAATTATTGTAAGGGCCAGGAGAAACCTCTCAACTCTAGGCCTTTCTAATTCCCAGTACAGGCTTCTGCTTACCAAGAGATGGGGTAATAATTTATATAGTGCTTTGTGCAAATCACTTCATAGGAATTATCTTAAAGTTGTCCTTATAGCAACTCTGTAAGCCAGGATAATTATCCCTATATAACAGCTGGAGAGCTGGGGATGAGTGGGAACAGCTTGCCTTACCCCCAAATCCAGAGTAACTACGGGAACACGTAAGAGACTTTACGCACACCCGTAGTTACTGCACCACCTAGTGAAAACCTATGGGAAATTCATATTGCAATCCAGAGTAAGTGGTTCTTACACCGGAGCAAGGACTCCCCATAGTTACTCTGGATTTTGCCTTAAGTGATTTCAGAGGCAAGGTTCGGACTGGGGAAGTCCTGATTCATGCTCCATTTCTTAGCTACTATGCTAAACCAGTTCTTGTGCCCTGCCTCATTCACCCTACAATTCCCAAATTCAGCAGGATCAGTAAATTAGCACAAGAGACCATTCAACAACCACTCTCACCATTCAACAACCACTCTGAAGGGCATTGTCTCAACAATACTACTGCTTTTCTCAACAGGAAAACTGTATATCTTCTCTATACTACTGCATATATATTTTTTTACAGTAGGTCCTCCTCCTAAAGTCAGACAATTTAAGGATTCAATAGTTGCAGTCACAAGGTCCCAAGATCTCTTTGGACAAAGGAGCTTCAAAAGATGAAAGGGGCTTCTTCAAACACATGGCTGTTGACAACACTGCCACAAGTCTGTTGCACCCTCACTCACACAATAATTCATTTGTGGAAGTAAGAGCTCACACACTGCTATGGTTTCTAAATATTCAACTGCCCAGAGCATAAAGCTTATTACAAAGTTTGCAAACTATTTCCCCCTTCCTCAGATAACATTTTAAAATTTACCCTTTCTTCCAAGAATCTTTTTGGGAGGGACTGAATTCTTACACAAGCGAGCAACAACTTCATGGGACAAAGACAGGTATAGTAAATTAGTTCCAGGAAGGAGACAGAGTAGGGAAGGAAAAAAAATTGAGGCTTCAGGGAAAACAGGTAGAAAAGCAAAAACGAGGTAGAAGGGAAAAACGAGAATTGGCGCCCTTAAGAAACCAAACTTCATGACATCAGGAGTGGTTCTATACTGACATAGAGGAAAAGGGCCAAGAAAGAGACATTAGACATTGGAAAGTGGGACAAAGTGGGGAAACATTAGACACTGAAAAGTGGGATAAGCCAATGAACTCAAAAAATTAGATGCCTGATGAGACTTGGGCAGCAGAAACAGAGCTGAAGACACGCTATCTGGGACAATATTTCACACACAAAGCGTAGGACAAGAGAGGTGTGTACTACCAACCAGAAAGATGTGGACCAGCAGAGGAGTTTGAGAGATTGTGGAGTGGATGGTAGACGACTGCTCTACATAGAAGCTAAACCCCAATGAGGCTGCTCAACACTTAAAAACCATACTGGTGCCAAATGTGACACTGTTCTGACTGCAGCATTGTGACCCAGCAACAAGGACAAAGCAGCAAGCGACCAAGGCTGAATTTATGTATTGATTTGATCTAGCCAGCCAATTTTTTGACAGCAGACTTCTTGTCTATTCTGTTGACCTCTTTTGGAAGGGGGGGGTGTTGCAAGACAGTAGCTGCCAAGTCACTCTATGGGAATTTTACAGCTCAGCAGCTTTGCTTTGCAAGCAGAATGTGGGAGCCCTGCGTCCGACCCGGCTTGGTCAGGGAAGCTCGAAGCGCCGCTGTGGGTGGGGGCTGCTCCGGTTGAGGCAGGCCGGGTCTAGGTGACCACGTGGATCTGCCTGGTTGCAGTAGCAGCAGGCGAACAAAGGATCCCCACCTCCCAGAAAGGAGGGCTGAAGCCTGGTGCTCTCCTCCCCAGCGGAAGCTGAGGGTCCAAGAGGACTAAGGAGAGCCTGGGGAAGGAGTGGCAGGAAGGAGGAAAAGTTGAAAAATAAAATAAAATAGAATAAAAGAAAAGGATGTGGCTGCAGAAAAATTCCAGCAGCCAGAAACCTGACCATTCTCCTGGCGAGTCAGAACTGATCTGGGATCTTGGAGACACCCCCGGAAGGAGGAGTCATCACCTGCTCAGTCCTGACTGGCCGAGAGAGGACGTCACCCATTCATATGAATGACATCACAAACTCCTCTCCTGGGAACCTATAGGTGACCTAAAGTTACAAAGGAAAAGGCTGCATGGTGTCATAGTTACTCTTGGTAGGTTTGAACAAATAAAAAAATAACTGGGCTCTGAAACATTCAGTGCTGTCCACTTGTCAGCATATTTGGGTGTAGTAAATACATCTTTGGAGTTTTCACTTTAAACATGCCATCTGAGTGAGAATTGGTGAAAGAAGCATTTTTCCCCTCTCATCAGTGGCAACTACGTACGGTACATAGAAAAAACCAATTATAGGAGACACAGGTGAACCTTAGAGCAAATACAATTCTTCAGAATGAAACACCACAGACACCATATCAAATAAGCAATACCTACTGGCAACACAAGTACCTATCCTGTCTGCCTGCATTTTATGCAAGGCTTACCTTCTAAGGTCAAGGATATAGTACAAACATCTTTAAAAAGCCAAAAACTATGCACATTCTTTTTAAGAACTAAAAGCACAGTACAAGAGGCATGCATAAAATGAGGGCTTTATTTTGTACAGCTTAATTCTCTCATTTCTGGCTGGCTCAAGAACATAAAGAAAGTGAAATAGCCAGCAGTCATCTGCACAATTTAAACTGCTGTTTTTCTCTGTCTTGAATTCATACAAAACACTGGTGAATAATACATGTGCCTGGCTGTGTGTCTGTGTGTGTTAACACACACATGGTTTGGGAAAATGCATGTTTTTTAAAGACTCATGAGTTGCATGCATGCAGAGGATGTCAGATCCAGACTCAAGCTTCCTGGGCACCACTTCTGGTCAGACTTAGGATATCTCCAGAGTTCCCCTTTCCCTGCGGCAGCACAGTAGCAGTCCCAAAACGTGCACTGGATACATTGTAGGTGTTTCAGACTGCAAGTTAGGATTGCATTTTTGTCCCAGTAACATTCACCAGAAATGAGCAAACTAAGCCTGGGGGCAGATCTGGTCTGCAGCAGACTCCAATCTGGACTTACGACTGCTCATTACACCTATCAATCTGAGCGTGCCTATAACTCTTGCCAAAATGTTGCCATCCCACATGGGCGCAAACTTGCAAGACTGAGCACGAATGAGCAAGTCATCCATGTGAGAGCAGCTGAGGTCTAAAGGATGAAATGAAACATAAGAGAAGCATGCAGCAGATTTCTTCTGTCTTAAGTATCTTTACATAGTTCTTTGGGTTGAATCCTAAATAAACTGTGTATTACAATTTGAACCCTCTAAATTACAGTATCTCTCTTCTCTCTTACAAAGGCCAAGTCCCCATAAGCACACCATGACTAATGGTCCCTTATCATGTTTGGGTCCCTTATGCTTGTTTGGGTATATATCCAAACTGAGCCTTTTGTATATATCCAAACTGAGCCCTAAAGCTGTGCAGAGAGTACTCAGCACCTTAACGTTTTTAGCACATAGGCAAATAAGTCAAACTACTTTTTCACACATCTTTTTAAATAAAACATATTAGAAATAGAAGCCAACATTTGGCAAGACAGTCAATATTGTACTGTTCTAATAATAAGCAGTAGTTTATGTAATGTATTTTTCAGAACAAAACAGATAGAACCAAAATATGTCTTGGTAGATTCATACTAGCAAGGCCAAAGAAATATTCTGCCTTTTCCTATGGAATGTATATGCCCCAGAGAACAGTTTCAGTGGTCCATTTTCTCAAATCATTCATGTGTCTATTTATTCTGGAAATTCTTACATCATTCCAGAAAGAGGAATAGGAATATAGAGTAATAATCTGCTATATTACTAATTTCATTAGTTCGTTTATGGGCAACATTTGGGAACAAGGCCTGGATTGCTGAAGTTTTATGTTAAAAGTTTCAGGTTAGGAGAAGCTAAACAGATGTTGCTGCTCATCACAAAGAACTGAAAATTAAACTGTGAACGTTCAGAGCTAGAATAGTATGAGTCAGAAATACTTCTAAGAACATTTGCCCTTTAAGTATCTCATTCACTCCAGTTAACCAAACAGAATTTAATTACAGTGGTAATTAACACAATGGCTCATATCAGAAGCCATTTTCCTTTGCAAGTACTGTTAGAGCACAATCTTAAGCACATCTACTCAGAAGTAAGCCCCATTGTGTTCAATGGGTCTTACTTTCAGGAAAGTGTTCTTAGGATTGCAGCCTTAGTATTATTACTTTAAGAACATTTTTTTTCTATTTGTACCAAGGGGCCTGGGTGACTTAATGTAGTTCATTACCAACTAAAGCACAACTTTCAAGTGTTAAAGGAGTAAGCAGTGTAAACTATGCATCATTGATGTATGATGCAGAAGACAACATGTGGTATTCTAGGTATTAATGTTGGTGCTTTTTTGCCTGCAGTGCAGCTATATCACACTTCATTCATGCTCTGTTCATGAATATTTTATACAGATTACACCATTTATTCAATGCAGCCATTACACCAGTATTTCTCAAGATTTGTCCTCTGCTGTACCACTTCATGTTATCCCACTATTCAAAGCTCTACACGAAGTAACTGGCAATGACATAATCACTAGTTACTTCTGGGCTGGGAGGCTAGATGCAATGAGAAACACAAACATCATCTTTGTGATGATCAGCAACATCTGTTTGGCTTTTCCTAACCTGAAATTTTTAACAAACTTCACATCATCATCATTGGCATCCTTCAGTCTCGAAAGACTATGGTATCGTGCTCTGATTGGAGGTCCTGAAACAACATCTAGTGTGGCTAAAAAGGCCAATTCGAGAGTGGGAATCCCTTCCACACTGAGGACAAATAAATTCCGTCCCCTGCCCAGCCCCCAGATTTCGCTGCTTTCAGGTCTGTCTCTTTGCTTTAGCCTACCGAACAAGTGTCTCTTCCAGTTGGAGAAAGCCATGCTGGGTCTTTTGCCTCCATGCTGAACGATTGGAGGTCAAGGTTTCCCAGCTGTTGATGTCCATTCCCAAGGCCTTTAGATTCCTCCTGCAGATGTCTTTGTATCGCAGCTGTGGTCTCCCTCTAGGGCGCTTTCCCTGCACTATTTCTCCATATAGGAGATCTTTTGGAATCCGACCATCAGCCATTCTCACGACATGCCCAAGCCAGTGTAGACGCTGCTGTTTCAGAAGTGTGAACATGCTAGAGATTCCAGTACGTTCCAAACTGTGTTGTTTGAAACTTTGTCACGCCAGGTGATGCCAAGAATACGTCGGAGACAGCGCATATGGAAGGTGTTCAGCTTTCTCTCCTGCCATGCATAAAGGGTCCAAGACTCGCTGCAGTACAAGAGTGTGCTCAGGACACAAGCTCTATAGACCTGGATCTTTGTATGTTCCGTCAGCTTCTTATTAAGCCATACTCTTATTAAGCCATACTCATCCTCCCACATTGTGGGAGTAAGGAAGTGAGTTCTGTTCCTTGTTCCCTGGTGGTTGCTAAGGGGAGGGGACTTCTCTGTGTTGTGTCTGACTGGAGCACATGGTGAGAGTAAGGAAGTGAGTTCAAACTTCACATAAGAGTTCACATAAACTTCACATAAGAAGCGCATGGTAGATGAGAGGGCTTTTTTGAGCATTTGGAGCTCTGCCTGCTAAGGAAAGCCTCCCACCACTGTACGTTGTGTTCCTATTCTTGCTGCCAGGTGATAGGTGTCCAGGGGTCCTGTAAGAATCACAAGACCCTACCCCATTAGTTAAGAAACACTGCTTTAAACAATTCCTGCGGATATTCCCTGACAACTGTCAGCAATTGCCCCTTCTCTGTTCCTCACAATTACAGAATGAGAATTTTTTGTCCTATTTGAAATATTATCAAAACTTGTTACCAAAAAAAATATGCTTGCTTCTCCATAATAATCAGGATCTGTAAGAAGAGGAAAGTTGTTCCTCCTGTAAAGAGTGCAGATTTTCTTGTAAGTATGCAGTGCAGTGGGATTGGAGGCTGAGAAGTGAATGCCTGTGGATGCCTGTGTGGAATTAAATATTCTTTTTCTTTTGCAATAACAGAGGCAAGGTACAAACAGTATAATTTTATCTTGATCTAAGTCAAGAGTTTTAAATGAAAAAATTATATTTTTTCTTATTTATACTATTTTATCATCTTCAATTTTTTCTTTCAACATTTAGGTCTTTATTAGATTTATATCCCATATTTCAGCCAAAGTTACCTCCCAAATCAGCCACAATTAAAAATAAAAATTAAATATCCACAGAAATATACAGTATTAGGGATATCTATCTATCTACAGTATTTATATACCGCTTTTCAACTAATAAGTTCACAAAGCGGTTTACAAAGAAAATGGAAAAATAATAATAATAGCTAATTAAAAGCTAATGGTCCCTGTCCCAAAAGAGCTCACAATCTAAAATGCAAAAAAGAACGCCAGCAGAAGCCACTTGAACAAATACTGCTGGGGTGTGTAGGACCAGTTACTCTCCCCCTGCTAAATAAAAGAGGAAAACCCACTTAAAAGAGTGCCTCTTGCTCAGTTAGCAGGGGACTATTCTGGACCCTGGCTTTTAGCGTTGTAGCCCAATTTCAGGCTGTTTTTTGGGGGGCAGCTCTTGCCTGCCTCATGTCTCAAATGAGGTCATCCCTGAATGGACCAGTGCAGGAAATATGCTGATTCAATCAGATCAGCTCTGAGGACCAAGCCAGAAGCAAACAAAGGATAGGGGAGGAAATGGGTATACGCTATATGGACCCAAATTTAATAATTCCATGTAACAAAAGGGCTTGGAAGGGAATCTAAGAATAGAGACCTTGTTTGAATGGAATGTTGGTAGGACAGAGGGACAGCAATCTGACTCCACATAAGGCAGTTATTCATATCCAGATTACCATTACCACAATTTTTGACTGCCTATCTTACTACAAATACAGCAGTTGTCAGAGTGTACTGCTACTGGCACTCTGAAACAGTTTCCAGCACATCAATTCAACCATATGGGGTAGAAACCACCAAACTCAACTAACTCAGCAGGGCACGAAGAAAGTCTCTCTCAGCAGAGCACTCAATGTTTGTGCTTAAAGCATTCCAAACCAACAGGCTTCAAACACATTCATTATCCTCAGGAAAGCAGCCGCACAATTGGCTGAATTATTGTGGAAAATAGAATGGAAAGCAAGAGTAAAGTCAGAAGAGGCTGGGGCCATCAATTTTATATCAATACCACACTAGAATTTTGAATTTCTGCAACTGGTGAGAACCGTTAAGCAAAATAAATTCGTTGTCAGATTATTGCTACTAATGAGTATTGGCAAGCTGCACATTTTAGGGAGTTGAAGACTGTTGCCGTAAGACAGAACTGGTTGATGCTTTTGCACGTTTGCCACCAAGGAACAAGGAATTCTCCAAACACCAGAATGAAAACTTCAAGTGATGCGTTCCTGTACACTTCTTGCAACATAACATCCAGGTTTACAATCCTTTCAAAAATAACAAGCACAGGACTGTGGGTGGCGCAAGCGGTTAAGACGCCATGCCTGTTAACCAGCAGGCCAGGGTTCAAGACCCGGGTCGGCCCCACAAGACAGGGTGAGCTCCTGTCCTTAGCCCAGCTCTGCGACACAGCTGGATCCAATTGTATTGGCTCTGCCTTTCCATTGGACTAATTCAGTGGCGTGGAGAGGGGGGATTTGCTGCTTGGGTAACAGCCTATCCTCCATAACAATCAAACCCAGGCTTTCGTGCTTTGCATGCAGCGTATGCAGCGCTGAGCACAATACCATAGTCTCTCAAGACTGACGGAGTGCTATGAAAATATCTGTCCTATGTTGGGGAGCAAGCATACCTTAGAAGTGAGCAATTACTCTCTTAGGCAACCATTCTCTTAGGCTTACATTAAAAAACACTGTATATGTCTATGCATTCAGGTCATTTTGCAAATTTTTATTGTTGCATGTGTGTGTTTTAATATGCAGTTGTATAATAAAAGTAAAAGTTTTATACATGTAAAACTTGGAATCCATCAGTCTTGAAAGACCATGGTATCGTGCTCGACGCTGAGGCCTGGGTAATCTTATGAGGAAATAATTTCTGCTTCTCCAACCCTGAGACATTATAAGGCATATTATAATACTGGAAATTAGAATTAATAGATGCATGTCTACAATGCTCCCTGAATACAGCCAAGAAACACATGACTTGATTGACTGTGAATGGGTGATTTGTGCTGGCACCAGTCTTTGGCTCTCTCTCCTCTTTTAATCAGAGACCAACTGACAAAGAGCAGAGGTTGGGCAATTTCATTCACAATGTGGGATCCTACAGCTTCATGGTTTGGATGGGCAGAGGCAGGAGGGAAAGGTTCTGAATATGGAAGAATATAACATATAGCAGCCAAAAGATTTTTCATATTATTTGACCAAAAGGGTACCATCTCAAAATTGTCTTTGCAAAACTTCTAGATTTACACTTTCCTGCCTTGTAAAACTTGTGATTAGAAATAAATTCTCTCACTGATTAATCTGTATCAATCACAACACTGTTTTGCCTAGAGGAACAAAACTCCCTTTTAACAGCCTTGATTTGCTGCAAAGTGAAAACCAGTTGAATAGTTTTATCAAATTAAATCTGTTTTGTAATGCATGAAGGGATTTTGTAGTAGTGATTAAAGCTTCTGACAGTGATGGGCTTAGGGGCCCTTATGTCACATCGGGGTGGGGCAGTTCTGTAATTACTAGAATTTCACAGAACCAGTTAAAGCACACAGATTTGGCTTCTTTACCTCTAATGTATGCTTTAAATAAGCTGCATTATTTCTAGTGCAAAACACCTCTGCCCTAGAGCCAAATAACTTTACAAATAGTTCCATGCGCTCCAGCAAAATTTGTGTTTTTTATTTTATTCAAATATTTATATCTTATTTTTCCTCCAGGAGATGCCATGGCAGATTTTAAGAAGATTTTAAATATAATTTTAAGAAGATTTTAAGAAGATTTTAAATATAAACATTACAGTGAAACATAGTAAAGGAAACAAGTCGCAGAAATCTAAAAAGCAGACTACATAATAAAAGCAATAAACGCAGCACCGGTTTGAATTTGCACTTCTTGACACAGAGGAACCCCAATTTGAAACATAAGGCAAGCAGTTTGATGTGGCACTAAGTTAAACACAAAACAAAACAAAAAGTTTTCCATTGAGTAAGCCCCAGATGATCTTAGGGTGGCTCTTTGAATCCCACCACAAAGGATATAAAGGCACACAATTATACAATAATCTATCATATCTATACCTATATAAAACTGAAAAGTCACTCACTCATCAACGCCCTGCTAAACCACTGGGCTTAGAAACGTTAAATTTGGGGAGGGTGTTCCTTCTGTGACGGAAGGATCCACTAAGAACCGTTTTTTTGAAATTCCAACAAGAAGGGGGTGAAATGGGGCACAACACGTTTTTCTCCCTATACTTTACATTGAGAATCCCTGACTGAGAGATGCTCTGCCCCAAACCCTGGACCTAGAAATGAAATTTGGGGGGGGGGGTTCTTCTGTGACACCAAACACCCACCAAGAACTGATGTGGAGAAATTTAACCCTTAATGGGCTGAAAAGGGATGCAACGTGTTTTTGTCTTATACTTAACATGGAAGATTGACCAACATCGAGCCAATTTAGTGCTCAGTGCCTGGTGCACTGGGGGGATGTTGTTCAAAGGGAGGGGTTGCACTGGGGAGGATGCTGTGCAAAGGAGGTGATGTGTGTGGTGGGGCCGATGCGCACAGGGGGGATGAACATGGGGGTGTTCCACAAGGGGGGATAGCCTACGGGGGGATTTTACTCCGGTAACGTGGGTACGTTTTCACTAGTCATTCACTAAAATGGGGGTGGGCATAAGGGAAGGATGCTCTAATCCTGGAAGTCACAAACTGCAACCACTTTAGAAATGAATCTCCAATTCTACTTATTCAAACTCAGGAGCAGAAATCAAAACTTAATGTGCTTCCCCCCCCATGCTTTGTCTCTGCAAGGGTCTCTATTTACAACCCCTCCCGCCCAAGTATGTAAGCTTACAATAAAATGTTTTAAACATCCAGGGCATATGGAAATACTTTAAACAGACAGAGGGTTTTCTGTATATACAGCTGACCTGTCCTAATCAAATTCAACATCTGGAAATTCTTTCTAAAGCCCACCAACCTAATTCCAAAAAAGATGCTATCGCATAATCTAGATCTTTGAAAGAAACAATACAATATTAAATTTCCTATTAATATGCATCATACTGTTCTCACCAAAAACCAATAGCAATATCTTTGAACACTGAAAAGTCTGAATTGAAAAGTAACTAAACAGAGTTAAGTACTCTGGAAACTGGAAAACCAGTGTCCCCTACATAAATCTTTGTTAATCACAACATCCGGTGCCTATGGGACAAAACTACAAATAACAGCCGTTCTATGTATGGCAAGGAACTGAAGTTCTTCTAAGGCAGTGTTTGAAGAATTGTAGTTCTTGTAAGACAGCTTTATAGCCAGTTTTTCAGCTCTGTATTTTCAGTGGTGGCTGAGCTTGGTGCTATGCAACCTAGCAGGTCCTGATCCACAGTTTGAGAAACACTGTTCTAAGATGACAGTGGATTATAAAACTGATTGAGGGCCTGATTATCAGGAGTGGTCTCGTAACTGAGCAGAAGACTGACTGAATAATGCTAAGTAAGAGTAGTCCTGGGTGACTGGAAAGGAGACTGGATGAAAGACTGGAAGACAGGAAAAAAGTCAACAAGTTATCATGAGCAGGCAGAAATCAGATGTTGTGACCTGTGACTGTGAAAGCGAGATGGACTCAAAAGTGATGCGGCAGGAATGCAGGATGTGGAAAGTCACCTTCCATGAAAGAAAGAATGTTTAACAGCTTGGCCATCCTAAAACTGCTCTTGCTGGAAGCTCAGGAGGCATATACAGACGCCAGAAGGCATATACCATGCCATGAAGGATTCCTTCTGCAAGTGTTCATAGAACAATTATTATAAAAAGTTTGAAATAAAGACAAGTTCAATATAGCCTGACTATGTGAACTGCCTTGTTGAGTCTGTGAGACTCTCATAATGTGTTATGAGAGTCAGTGAGAAAGGTGGTATTCATATTAATCCTGCTATTTTGTCCAGCATTAAAACATGATGCAGGGGTCCTCAAGCTTCTTGGAGTAAAATTCCAGAGATATGGGGTAGGGTGGCACAACAACATGAGAGTCAGGACTGTGCCACTAATATCAGTATCCTAGGACTGCATTGCTGTCTTCCTCAGCCCTTTAAGGGGCAAGAGGCTGAGGTTCTCAGGCAGAGGTGTTGCAATGCACCTACAGAATACAGAAAGTTTTACAATCTGAAATTGTGACTTTGGAAGTAATTTTAAGAGGGGAAAGGATGTGTTAAAATATATATATCACCTCCCCCGCCCCCAAAAAATTCTCCCAAACTTTTGGTTTTCTCCTTTGAGAAGTGTATGTGAGGAAAAACTTCCCATTCTCCTTGAAATCTAAATTTGAAGCATTTGTCAACACTTATTTCAAATTATTTAAAACCAACATAAGGGTAGGCCAGCTAAAGGTAGTGCCACCTCCTTCCCATGTTAAGAATAAGCTGCCATTGCAAACTTCGTTTCTTTCAAAATGCTTTTCATAGTTTACTTGTATTTTGCATGCATAAGGAGTACTGTAAGAAAGATATAAACCATCTGGAGTTTCTAATCAGCTACTACAGTTTATAAGAAGGCAGCATATAAAGGGATTACAGTGTAAATTGATCACTTGAGAAAGTGTTGAAGTAACCATCACAATAGAATACCTAAGAATAACTGGCCCCGGGAAACATTCCTACAAGAATTTCTTCAATGCTATGCTCAGCATGTGAGCTCCATTATCCCAGAGCTCCATGACAATGCAAGGACTGTAAGTACGCTTATCCTTCATTGCAGACTGGACTATAGCATAATATAGTTATTCAAAAATGCACAGAACAGGAATATAAAAGCCAAGTCTTCAAATGCTTCAGAGGAAAATGTGTTTGTTACCCCTCTTTATTTTCCCTCTCCAATTATTTCTCAAAGCGCTTTTAAAAACAAATCATTTTTTAACACCATGTAAAGTCTCAGAGGATAAAACCTTCAAGCCAAGGAATCAACCTCGTGCAAATAATAAATTCTTGCACATGGTTTAGCCACAAAAAGTACAGTAATCATGCTTTAACGAAAGTAACCAACTCAAAACAAATTAGGTTTTGGTACTTACAATTATTTTCGATTCCCAATATTTGAAATGTTTTATTTATGTCAAATCTTTCATTTCTTTCTTCTGGCTTCAATTCCATATCCCTCTCCTACTTCTGCACATTCCCAACAGCAACACATTCTGTACACAACAAGTTGTTTTCAGTGTTCTAAACATTTCCAGCAAAGAATCTTCAGTCTCCAAGGTACACAAACTTGCCTAAACAGGAACTGATTTTGCTGGTACTGCCACTTTAATCTTGTTGTAAATCTTTTGGATCATTTTAATTACTGTATATTATGGTTGATGATTTATTTATGGTTGCTGATGTATTTATTTGTAAGCCACTTTGATTACATTTTATGTAAAAAGGAGAGCTCAAGTGTCAGAAACAACTTTTCAGAAATTGTATATTGTGCAAGGGAGTAACCAGAATATTTCACAGTTCTGAGACAAGCCTTACTGCATTTTGATTTATGTGAATATCCTTATTCTAACAAGGCAGTAGCAAAGACAGTCTGCAAAGAATCTATACATCTTTCTTTACATTCCTCCTAGGTGATAGAGATCTTTGTCCCAATCTTTTGATCATGAGACTAGGAACCTTTTTCATCTTTGCAGTCCCCCTGCAACAGACTATTGGCCTATAAACCTACATCCCATTTCCCATCCGAGGGATTCAGGGCTCTGTTTAGTAGTTAATACTACAGTACAGTGGCGCCTCACATAACAAACGCCTCACGTGAAGTATGTTCCACGTAGCAAACAAAAATTTCTCTAGGATTCTGCTTCATGTAACAAACTGTGCTTCACGTAACAAACACACTTGATGGCAGTTTGGGCAGATGCGCTGGCTGGCAGCCCTTTTAAAATGTGTCAGGGCTGCCTAGCGCACCTGCCCATAGTGAAAGCAACACTTCCGTGCTGTTCCTACTGTGGCTGGGCAGAGGGACAGAACAGCAGTGGAGGAGAGGGAAGCAGCTCAGGGCTAGCCAGAAGGGAGCAGGGGAGAGAGAGGCTCAGGATGAAGAGAAGGAGAAAGTGGGAAAGTGTTTTGGATTGCAGAAGAAAGTCTCTTTCTTTGCAGTCTCCAAACCATGTCTACCCAGAAGTAAGCCCATTTTGTTAAATGGGGCTTACTCCCAGGAAAGTGTCTTTAGGATTACAACCTAAGTAACTTCATAGGATCATGCACATTGAATGCATGTTTTGAATTCAATTCCAGTGTTTTGTCATCATTTTTACATCAAGTTAATATTTTTATACAAATATTTCTGGGGTTGTGGAATCAATTGTCTGAGTTTCCATTATTTTCTATGGGAAAATCCACTTCATGTAAAGAACGTTTCACGTAATAAACATGCCTCTGGAACGAATTAAATTTGTTACGTGAGGCGCCACTGTACACAGTAGTTAGGTGTTATGGTTAATGAGACTTAACACTTGCACACAAGAACAGCAATTGCCATAAGCCACAAACCACTGTTTGCTACAAAGAGAAATTACTATCACTGCAAAAAAGGGTTGTTTAGGGCTCTTTCTCAAAACGTCAAATCTAAGTTGGAATATAGCACTATCAAACCCATGGTGGTGTGACCTGAAATACCATATAATGCTAGCTCAGGTCCATTAGCTCAGGTCCATCCACTAACACACTGAGAACTCTTTGTGTGCAAAAAAAGAACATAATAAGTACAGGAATGATTTGTTCTAGTGAGCTTGAGAGAGAATCTGCTTTGCATTGACTGCAATGTGAAGCAGATCATTCTCAGACTGTGTGAGGGAAATAGCAGCAGACTCAGGGCAAAAGTCACTCTGAGAGCACAATCCTAAACATGTCAAAAGTAAGCCACATTGTGTTCAATTAGTCTTACTCCCAGGAAAGTGTCTTTAGGATTGTAGCCTGAGCCTGCTACCTCCTGGACACTGCCACACAATGCAGTGGCTTTTCAAGTCATTATATGGACAGGCAGGCCCTGATCATGCCTGCATGAAAGTACAAGGCTAGACATGAAAGCGCCAACATAGGGACTACCTGTAGGCATTTGTTCAGTGCTTTTGAAAATTCAAAGTGTTTCATCTGAATTATCCTGCAAGACTTATGACAGACCCATAAGACAAACGACTATCATCCTCATACTAAAGCTGGGAAGACAAAAATGAGAGAAAGGAGTGGCTTACCTAAGGCCATGGAGTCAGAGACAAGGCTCAGATAAGGACAGTTCTGATTTGTAGCTGTTTCCTAGGCACTATGCTACACAAGCTCTCATATCAGTTTTTGTTTGGTATTCTTTATGCTGTGGTTGCCACCAAGGCAGCACTTCCATTAAAAGTACGCTGAACTTGGGGGGGGGGGGGTCAGGAAAAATTCCATTCCATACCAGGTGACTGACCGGATGATTTTAAATCTAGGCAGCCACATCTGGCTCTATAAAACTTCAAACAAGAGCAGCCCTGGAGCCAAGTAACCTGCATCCTAATGAGAAGACTCTGCCAGAGTGAGCTCCTGCAATCTGTTTGTGCACACAAGATCTTCTGCCTTGGGAATCTGACTGTTTCTCTACCTACCTGGCCAAAGCTACACTGGCCTTCTTGATAAGCCCATCTGCCTTCCATATGCCAGTTAATGACCTTTTGCCTGTAGACCACAGCTCACCTCTGGTTCCCAAGTGGATCTCAAGTTGCTCTCTCCTTACCCAGGGGATTGGAAGGTACACTTTAATGCCAAACCCTGGCTGTACATGAATCTTCTGGAAAACTCAAAGACTTTTTTAAACATCCCAGGAAGCACACTAATAAAAAACTGATTACTATCAACACTTTTCAGAGTATTTTTCCCAGAAAACATCCAGTGAGTAAGAATCTTTCAGTAGAGCCTGCATTGGGTAAGAACCATCTCTGCAGGTTGTTTACTCCTTTGTCCACAATACTTAGTAAAAGTATTCCTTACTTGAATGCAGCAAAATACTGAACAAACTTTGATGAGTAGTTGGCAGCGTACCTGTTCTATTTAAAATTATGCTGTCTTTTATTAGCAAGGCCTGCAGTAACTCCCCACCCAAGCAGTTAAGGGGTCAAACCTATCTAAGAATGATTCTCCACTGGCCACTAACTGTAAGCATCAGTTGATTAAAAAAATGCAAGTGATCCAAGGGGCAGTGGTTGCTGAATTACTGCAGTTTAAAACAGTAAAACAGAATTCCAGGATAAAACAATACAACTGTTAAGTGAATACAAATCTTACTTAGCCTAGTTAAAAATTAAAAATGATTACCGGTACATTCTTTTAAAAATTATTCAGGGAAACAAAGTTGTTTGTTTACAAAATTAGCTTTAGAATCAAAACCTTTGAGAATGAAAGTGTCTTTTAGTTGTAAAAACATTAGTGCTTCAACAATACAGTAACACCTCTTATAACATGTGGGCTCCATTCTGGAAAACTAATCTGCTAGTGTGGAAATTATATGCTGCTTCTGTGGAAATTCACTGGGTCTCTGAGAAAGGAAATTCGTACTGATCAGTCCAGCATTTTCTTCCAGTATGCGTAGCTTCCATTTGGCTAGAACGGTTAATCATGTCAGAACAAAGAGAAATATAAGTAATCAGAGCTAAAGGAAGCAACACTGTTCCTGACCCGTATATGATAGGTCAAATGCTTAATCATACCCTTGGCCCTGAATCTCCTGCTAAAAACTGCAGGGAGGGGGAAGAGATGCACATCTCCAACGGGTGTAAATTCAGAGGATTATTTAAATGCATACTGACCTGCACAATCTCCCCCGGCTGTAAAGGCTTTCATTTTCTTCCTAAATCTATGAATCATAGAGTTGGAAGGGACCCAGTAGGTCATATAGTCCAACTCCCAGCCTGTAGTAGGAAATCCTCCTAGAACATCTCCAATAGGTGCTTGTCGAGCCTCTGCTAGGGAGCCTCTCCTCCCTATGACAGCCCTTCAGAGGGCAATCATGTCTCCTCTCAGCCTTCCTTTCTCCAAGCTGAACTTAACAAGTTCTCCCAACCTTTCCTCGTAGGGCTTCCCTTCCATCCCACTGATCATTCTTGTCGCTCTCCTCTGGACTTGCTCCAGTTTGGCTGCATCTTTTTTTGAACTGAGGTGCCCAGAACTGAACACAGTACTCAAGGTGAGGTCTAACCAATCCAGAATAAGGAGAAACTATAACTTCTTGGGACTTCGAAGCTACGTTCCTCTTAATGCAGCCTAAAATGGCATTTACCTTCCTCGCAGAGGCATCACACTGCTGACTCATGTTCAGCTTGTGATCCACGGCAACTCCAAGAACCCGCTCACATGTTGTGCTGCCAAGCCAAGTATCTCCCATTTCATACCTGGATCTGGTTTTTATTTCCTAAGTGCAGAACCCTGCACTTCTCCCTGTTGAAATTCATTCTATTTGTTACAGCCCAGTATTCCAGTTTATCCAGATTCTCCTGGAGGTTTTTTCGGTCATCTGTTGTGTTTGCTACTCCTCCCAGTTTGGTGTAACCCACAAATTGGATGAGGCTCCCCCATATCCAAGTTGTTGATAAAGATATTTTAGAGAACTGGGTCCAAGGCAGAGACCTAGGGCACCCCATTCGAAACCAATGTCTAGGTTGACGCAGAATCATTTACTAAAACCCTTTGAGAGTGGCAGTCAAGCCAATTGCTGATCCACCTAACGACTGCCTCATATAGCCATATGTTTCCAACTTCCCAATTAAGATGTAGTCAAATGCTTTGGTGAAGTCAAGATAAATGACATCCACAGCACTGACACTGACAAGTAAGCTCGTAACCCAATCGATAAAGGAGATCACATATGTCTGGCAAGATTTTTTTTCTTGGTAAACCTATGCTGGGCTTTTTTGGTTACAAAGTACTTCTCCAGATGTGCACAAATTGTGTGTTTTATGGTTTGTTCTGATATCTTCCCCAGGATTGAAGTCAAGCTGACAGGTCTATAATTTCCCATGTCTTCTTTTTTCCCATTTTTAAAAGATTGGGACTACATTAGTCCTCTTCTAGATTACTGTAACTATTTTACGAGGGCCAACTAGCAAAAGGAAAAAATTATTTCTTAGCAAGGGGAGAAGCTAAGGCGTTAGTGTTTCTAGTTTTACTAGCTCAAAACCAGTTTGAGTATTTAATAAAATTGTCAATATTGGAAGTATTAAGAGTTCTATAGCCTTAAGAGTTCTATAGCCACTTCCCATCCTACCATTCTGATTTTCTCTATTTATGCAAGGTGCCTTCTCCTAAAGTTGTCCAGGTATGTCCAAACTTTTTGGCAGGAGGGTCACATCAACGCTCCGACAGTGTGTTGAGGGTCAGAAAAATGATGTACATTTCACATTTAAATAAATTTACTTAAATTTAAGAGTGTATTAGATACACTACAAGGCTTGTCTGTCAGCCAGATGGACAGGTCTTGTCAGGGATCACATTAAGGCTTGTTCAGGGCTGCATCTGGGCCCCGGGACTGGGTTTGGACACCCCTGCCCTAGACCAGTGTTTCTCAGCCAGTGGTATGAGCACCATCAGTGGTACTTGAGATGGTGTCTTGTGGTATTAGCAGGATCCCTGGACACCTGCTGCCTGGCAGTGAGACAAGGAATGTGGCAGGAGGCTTGGCTCAGTAGGCAGAGCTTCAAAGCATGCTTTTCCACACTTGGAAAAAGCCATACCGTCTACCCCAAGCCTCTTACTGGTGTTTGTTGTATGGCATCTGGACTCTCTAGAATTAAATGGCAATACTGCCATCACCAATGACTTCCAGTGGTACTATGAATAGATGGATCATGTGAAGTGGCATGGCAGAAATAAGCCATGAGAAACATTACCTAAATTACATGTTAGTCAGCACAATACAAGTATGGAGTGGCTACTTCCAATAAACAAATATCCAAAATGGAATATAGAAACTTCCCCTACTATACAAAATATAGTAGGACAACAATTAAAAAATGTTCCCCCTTATGTTGACTAAAAGTGTGCCATTCTACCAGAGAAATGCAGAGTTAAAAAATGCATATTGAAACAACCTAGTCTCCTGCCAAGTCCCACGTTAAACATTTGATAAGTAGCAAACCAAGATATGATAAAGTTGGCGACTACCCAGAATGCTGGATTCATAGCAAGTGTGCATGAAATTGCAGAGCTTTATCATCTGACTGGCAGATAAAAGAGTCCCACTAGGATTCTCCATTTCTCTGTTTTTGGAAATAAAATATAACTCTGGCAGATGTACAGCCAGATCTGAATTAAGGCCAACTAAGCCAGACTGCAGTATGAGGAAAGTGAATGGCTGAAAATACCCCTTCATTTTCTAGCAGCACAATCCTAACCATGTCTACTCAAAAGTAAGTCCCATTGTGTTCAATGGATCTTACTCCCAAGAATGTGCCTTTAGGATTGCAGCCTAGGTAGGCCTTTATGAGAGAGAGGGGGGAGACAAAGTCTAAAGAGTGTATGATTTCTTAAATAAATATTATTTTGGATGCATTCCTTGTCTTTAGCATGCTCAGGCTTTTCTAGACTAACAAATTCAGGAACCTTCTTCAGCAAAAATTTTTCTGCTTTAGTGGGAAAATGAAGCAAGGTCCATGAAGTAGTTTTTAGGGCAACTTACGGTAAGTTCCTTTCTTTTTCATTTTGCCAATTGAGCCCCAGTGAACTGGCAGCAAAAATAGTTAAAGCTACAAAAGGCCACTATCATGTTAGAAAATCCAGCCTCCTGTTCGCACTCAGTAAACAGCAATGCAAGGATCAAGAGGAATCCTAGAAAGGCTCCATTTAGACCACCTTATCAGTAAACTAAAAAACCAGTTATATCAAGATGAGAGAAGTACTTCAGGATTGAATCTCAGCACAGCCACACACTCAAATAGCCATCACTAGCATTTGAAGATTAGAGAGAATTCTCACCACATGTGAAATAAGCATGCACTGTACTCAGTAATATACAGAGGGACATTACAAGGCATTTCAGTAAGAGGCCTTAATTTTGTTATATTTGTATTCTAGCTTTAGGCAGTGCACCTCATCACAATTCTCTAATGAAAGTTAATCTGAAAGTGACTGTCACTTGCCCTCAGTCATCCTATAATTCTAATGGCCGGGGCAGTCTCACAATTTATGCAGCACATGAATGACAGACAGCCATGCAACTTTTAAACACGCACATACACATGTGCAAAGACTTGACTTTGATTCAAAGAATTTTGACTTTGATTCAAGGACCCATAAAATTACTGAGTTCTCTCCTTCCAAGTAGGGATCCTCCTTCCATAACAAACTGCTTGCCAAAGTTTCCTCAAAGTTTGAAGAACAGTTTGTGATACAGCATGAGAATTCACTGCTCAATAGGATATATAAGTAGGACCTTATTTGGCATCCACTGATTTGACTCACCACTTTATTTAAACGCCATCTAACAAGAAAAAAGGCACCAAAATCCCATTACTTATAATTTCACCCCTTCAGACTGTATTATCCTCCTCTAATTTCAACGCATCAGATTGTATTACTCCCGTCTAGTTGCTGAACACTGTATAGTGTCTGTTCCAATGGGCAACAATGGAGGTGCAAGAAACTAAGAAGTGGATCTTTAAATCTATTTTTCCACTGATTTGGTATGTACTGGGGGTTCCAAAACAGAATCAGATAGCTTTTTAGGTCCAAGCCAGTGCAACACTCTGAAATTTAAACTAGTTTACTTCCATATAACCTTTTATGGGCTACTTCATCAGATGCAGGGTGATTATGATCTTGCATCTAATGAAAGACTGTATTTCAATAAGTGTATGCTCAAATAATCTGGCTAGTCTTTAAGAAGCTAGAAGTCTCTTCTTAAAAATAATTCAAGTGGATTACCACGAGTGAAGTAAGTCTCAGTGAACATTTCAGTTGGCTTTCCCATACTGAGGTCTAACACATCATCCACTGTGCTAACCACTGCATTGTAAGTGCCAGCAAAGTCAGATCAAGGAACTGCAAGTATCCAGGAACACAAAATTTCAAGATGTATCTAAAACAGGCAGGTGCAGCTTTTGATTAAGGTTCCTAAACAAATTTGAAGGACTAGAAAAATCTCAATTGTCCACCAAAAAATAGGATATGAACTCAAAAAGAAAGAAAGGAGCCAATAAATGTCACACCCTTCCCAGCAATAGGAATATAAATGTTTTCCCTCAAAAAATTAGAAGATTATAAACACACAACAGCAGTTTCAAACTGGAAACTGAACTGAAAAGTTTAAAAATTGTGCTTAATTTTTAAATTTGCATATATTAATAAATACCTCGCAAACCCTTGTGGGGTTTCCATTCTAGGACCCCTTACAGATAAGGAATTCTGTGTGAAATGAAATCACCCAGATTTCAGGTACTATTGAGCTGGTCTTAAGCCTGTGGAGGATGCACATGGCTTTCACAAGCTTCCAGAGGTCGTAGAAGGGCACTCTCAGTTTTTGGCCAAAAACTCAGAAATGCCCTTCAAGGACTATGAGGATTCAGGCTGTGCCAAATCCATGGATCCAAAACTCACTGATTAGAAGGCAATAAACCTTGGCACTTCTGGTTTTTGTGAAGTTGGGCAGGCATTTCATTATCTGTGCTTTTTTGCACCCATGGGAGTTCCAGGAACAGAACCCATCTGGATGCCAAGGAATGACTTGTATACTATTGAGTTCTCATGTTTTAAAAGTATTCCAATAAGAAAAATTTCCAAGTTAAAGAATGGAACTTTTAAACTACATTAAGTGTGCTTTATTGAATTTTCTCCTAATCAAATATTTAGGCTGTTGGAAGAAATATTCTCGTCATACAGCATGCAAAATCGCCATAGTACATTTTTAAAGTTTGGCTTACAAAAACCAATCAAACATGCTAAATCAAATCCACATTGTTTTCAGGACACAATATTTTTTTTCTTCAAAAAAATCCACACAGTTTTCCTAGCAAAGGCCCAACTTCTTCAGCTGCAGGTACCTCCTTTTGTTTCCATGACTGATGACACCAAAACAGCACAAAGATGCTTAAGAGGGTGGAGACTGCAATTCCACCATATTACTGAGCCAATTTTCCATCTAAAGTTTTCTAAATGTCTTCTGTGATGGTTCAGGTGGTACTGGAGGCCACTCTACAGGCCTCAGAATGGCCCACACAGAGGCTGAGGTGGGTAGCAGTGCTGCAGAGTTTGGGAAACCCGTAGAGAGTTTCTCTAACATGCCACTCCCTTTAATACAGTGATTTTCAACATTTTTCATCTCACGGCACACGAACCAGGCACTGAAATTGTCAAGGCACACCATCAGTTGTTTTTATTATTGACAAGGCACACCAGGATGTTCATATCCCCCCAATTTTTCTATTAATTAATGAACCTCCCCAAATTCCCATGGCACACCTGAGGACTATCCATGATACACCAATGTGCCATGGCACACTGGTTGAAAATCACTGCTTTAATACAATGGTTCCCCTGCTCAGAGTGGGGAGGTACCGTACAACATTGGGAACCACTACTCTCCTGAATGGTTAAGACCAAGTATTCTTATTGAAAAAAAAAATCAATATTCAAAGACAAACTACTTGATTCCTTCCCTTGAGGCTATATACTCATTAACCATTAAATGACCAAAACACCTTATTTTTTATTTTAAGAGTTTTTGCTAAAAGTTCATGGAAGTCAAAATAAGCAGCAATTCTTTCAATTCCATCAATATCTATTTGGTTCAGAAGATACTGCACCGATGTCAGGAATCAAGTAAATCCTGTGTCTAAAGACATCTATCAGCTTTTTTACATGTTGCTTTACAAGCCAATATATTCTTTTCCAGGACTTTTTAATTGCTGTATACATTTACACCCTTGTTTTCAGAACATATGTTTGTACATATGCACAAAAACTTCCAATTGTGCTTCAGTTTTCATTATGATGTACTCTTGTTCACAAGTGGCTTCTACAGCACTTATGGGTTCCACCATAAAAAGGTGAAATGGCATTCCTAGTATTCCAGGGATGGGAACAGGAGAAATAAAAGCTTGCATACCACTTTAACTATTTAGCTGCATCAAAATTAAAAACAACAACAAAATAAAGCACTGCAAAGCAGAGTTTTTGCCTTTGCTTTATACATGAGATGCACACTAGACACTCCAAGCCAACATACGTTATCTTATTTTTTTAAATGGCAAATTTATATAACTAGCAAAAAGAAAAAAGAAAAAAGAAGCACATCTTATGATACTCATCATTCTTAAAAAAATTAAAGCTCACTTATTCCTCTGTTCCTTCCTGAACAGTTTCCTCTTATATCAGACCAAGGAAACAGATTATAGTATGTACAGATTCAAGTCATACCAGATGAATTTAATTGGTTTAGAAATGCTATTTGAAAGGGGGGGATTCCTGTACTTGGAACAAGAAGTCAAGGTCTCATGACTAGAAAAATTATCTATTTTTTCTCTTGAAAATTCACTAATTATCATGGTAAAAAATTTCTCATTTTAGCTGAACAGAATTACAGAGAAGCATAACCCTTCTCTGTTCGTTGTAATATAAAGACTTTCAAAGGGAATGGCAGGCACACCTAGAACAATTTTCAATAGCACGTAATCCTTAACCTTGGCACAGATTGACCTTGACCTCAACCGTGCATGCATACTAAGTTTTAACGTCCTAGCTCGCTTCTCTTTACAGCAGTGCTTGGAAGGAATGTGTATAGGGTGTAGTCGTTGTACTGACCATGACAGAGAAAGAAGAGCAGAGAATCTGCATCAAATACCTACGCAGAGAGAGACCTACACAAAGTTGCAGAAAGTGTAGACACGAGTGTATGAGCCGCACAAGAGTGCATGAATGGTTCAGACATTTCCAAGACAGCTGACAAAATGTCGACAGTGACAAATGTTCTGGGAGACCCGCAATCAGCAGAATTGAGAAAAACTTCACAGATGTGCATGCAGCTGTGAGGGAAAATAGTCGAATCACTATCCATGAATTATCGGAGGATGTGCAGATTAACGGTTCAGTCCATTCTCAATGAAGATTTGATTATGAGACTTGTTTCTGCCAAGTTTGTGCCAAAACTGCTTTCAGGTGACCAAAAAGAAACTTGGGTTTAAGTTGCGCAAGATCTCCTCGATTGTGTCGAGAACAATGAAATCTTTTTGAAAATGGTCATAACAGGTGATGAATTGTGGGTCTATGGCTATGACCCTGAAACCAAAACTCAGTCTTCACAGTGGAAGACTCCAACCTCTCTGAGACCGAAGAAAGCATGAATTAGTCGAAGCAATGTGAAGACACTGTTCACCATTTTCTTACACTACAGGGGATTGTTCACTGCAAGTATGCTCCACTTGGTCAGACAGTAAACAAGGAGTACTAATGTGACATGTTGTGGTGTTTGCGGAATGCTATTCATCAGAAAAGGCCAGAATTGCATGTGTCTAGTGAATGGCAATTGCACCACAGTATACCTGCCTATTCAGAGCAGCATGTGCAGCAGTTTTTGGCCAAGCCCAACATCCCCCAGGTCCAACAGCCATTGTATTCCCCATATCTTGCCCCTTGCGACTTTTTCCTCTTTCCAAAAATTAAATCCTACTTGAAAGGACGAAGATTTCAGGACGTCGAGGAAATCCAGCAGCAGAAAACCAGTTCTAGGAATGCTTCCATCAATTTAAACAATGCTGGATTCAGTGTGTGGCTTCTGAAGGGGACTACTCTGAAGGAGACTAAATGCCAAATTGTTACGTGTTGTAGTTTTCTTTTTATAGCACAAGTCCTGATATTTATTGATTACACCTTGTACTTGCCTTTCCATGCTTTTTAACTGCTAGGTTGGCAGGAACTGGCCAAAGATGGGTACTCACTCCATCTTGTAATACTCAAGTCTTGAACCGCTGACCTGCCAATCTTCCGATTGATAGGCACTGAGCCTTTAACCACTAAGTCACTGTTACTTTGAACCAACTTCTCATTTTCAATCATCTTTAAAGAGTTGTGTGAAACACTTCAATTCTTTGGCTCAGAGGAAAGCAAAGGAAGTTTTCAAGAGAATTCGTGAAAATTTCTGGGCAGGCTTCAACACATGAATTTTTCAGAATGTCAACATAGATTCTTCCTTGAGCCAGCATCTTGAAGTGTTTTAACAAATCTGAGCATTTCAAGGCTACCAAGGGCACTCTCAATTTTAGAACGGCATTGTTTCAGTAAGAAGTCAGATAAAAGCAAGGCTCCAAGGAAAATGATTTTCTGCTCCTCCAAATTCACCTTCCAAAAATAGCAACTATGAGGTAAGCTTTGTAGTGAGATGAATGTTCGGTCTATCAATTATTTATGAAGACACAGCAAGAGGAGAGCACACAATTTTAGATGGGTGCTGGGTTATATAGATGTGCTAATCCACATCAAAAGCCACAAAATGGGTGAATAACTCCAGAGGAGCCGGCAAATTTGCCCACCTGCATGTATTATTCACTGCAATATTTTGCTTCTAAAAATTATTTCATTTCCTCTTCTCTAAAAATGGCTAAGAGCCATTGCCCAATGGAGAAGAACAATCTAAGCACTTTCTAAAGAACTTTTAAAAATCAATCAATAAAAAGACATAATGTATGCTGCAATAGATTAGGACCATCTGCACCAGCTGACAACTAAGATAAAAGGCAATTTTAAAAAGAGTTTCAGTAACATGCTGAACTTCCACCAATCCAATTTCTTGACAATGAATACCTTCTTGCATATATCATAAGCCCAGCCAGAACCACTCAAACTACTATTTATGTAGGTTTGTTCAGATTGTTTGTTCACTTGTTCTTGAGCATTTCAGCCAATGACCCCCTTCTGAGAATGATACTTGGGATCCCCCTTTGTAAATGATGTCAACCACCTGGAAGTGATTTCATCAACTGTGGCCAGAAGTGACAGCAAACAGGAAGTGCCATCACTGTGATGCTAGAGTGTCCCCGTATCTACTCAGAACACAAATCCCATTGTGTTCAATTAGACTTTCTTTGAGGAACATGAAGGGAAGAAAGTACAACAGATTGAATACTTCTATATTTTGCTGGATTGATTAACATATGCTCCCACAAAATATCTACTTTTCATATAACTAACTCTTCCCCACAACAAATTTGAGTTCCTTCCTCAGCAGCCCTATATTTGTTGTTTCAGTCTCTTACCTTGCTGGATCCCACCAGATATGTGGAGAAAATCCACTCTCTCCCCAGATCTACGCTGGACATTCTAGTATAATGAGATGGCACCTTCAGTTATTCTAGTCGGTACTAGTTTAAGCTAGATAATTCCAGTTAAGTACCTGTTCTTAAGAATCAAGAGAGAAAAGGACCACAACTCACTGCTACAGCACCTGCATGAAGAAGACCCGTGGCATTTCCAGGTATAAATGGGAAAGACCTTTGCCATAAACCTAGACTGCTGATGTGAGGCAGTGCAGACATTTCTGAGTTATACAAACCAATGATCTGACTCTGGAAAAAAGTGGGCTGCATCTGAACCACATCTTGGGTCTCAACTGGAGGACAGCAACAGGTAAAGGGAGAAAATAAAAGAACACATTGGGGATAGGTAGGGGCTAATGTTCCCTCTTGCTGGTAACTCCAAATCAAACTGTTCCTAGTTGAATAAATCTACCCTAGTTTGTTTCTTAGTCAAAATATAGTGACAGAATGTTGTGCACTCACCATATAAGCACACAAAATACTTCCAATAACATTACTGACAGATTCCAAATTATGTTGGGGAAGATAATATCTCTCAGGGGGCGAACTTAACCTAGGCCAGCACAACACTTCAGTCTTCCCATTCCCATAGTGATGTAGAGAGGCAAGTGCATGGGTGTGCACTGACCTAACCCTCCCCCAGGAGTGGTACATAAGTGTCTTACAGCACTTTTGAGACATTCCCCAGATCAGTCCATTATGAAGGCCTAACTGGATTGCAGCCTTAAAAGCCATACAAATGCACTTCTAAGATCACAATCCTAACCATGTCTACTCATATGTAAGACCCATTGTGTCCAATGGGTCTTACGCCCAGGAAAGTGTCTTTAGGATTGCAGCCTAAGTCTACAACTTCTTCAAAACACCTCCCATCCTACCAACATCACTGGACTACTGCATCCAATCACATCTTAGATCAGATCTTTTGATTAGTTCACCCAAAAAAATGTTTTAAAAAAGCAGGCCTCTGTCAGTCTTGGAAGATTATGGTAACATGCTCGGCGCTGCATACGCTGCATGCGAAGCACAAAAGCCTGGGTTGGATTGTTATGGATATGCTGTTACCCAAGCAGTAAATCCCCCCTCTCCATGCCACTGAATTAGTCCAATGGAAAGGCATAGCCAATACGATTGGATCCAGCTGGCGTCGCAGAGCTGGGCTAAGGACAGGAGCTCACCCTGTCTTGTGGGGCCAACCCGGGTCTCGAACCCTGGCCTGCTGGTTAACAAGCACAGTGTCTTAGCCACTTGAGCCACCCACAGCCACACAAATGTTTTAAAAGAGGCTAAATATTTACATGCCTTGTATTCAAACCCAGCTAACTTTACACAATAAGGAAAATTGTCACTGAGGTACATGTTCTCATTTTTGTATATCTCATCTCAAATTTAAATAAATCCTTTAAAAGAAACACAAAGGATACCGCAAAGTGTGGTGGTGTTTGATTTAAAAAAAAATAAAACATGGTTCAACCACCACCACCACCACCACCAGGCATTTATATACCGCTTTTCTGGACATTTTGGATTGCTCCTCAGTCTTTATTCAAAGCGGTTTACATGGGCAGGCAAATCTAAACCCCTGAAGGGATTTTTACAAACACAGATTTGTTCTATCTTTCAAGAAACACTACATTCAAGATGTTACATTCACAGTCTGGTTACAACACTGGCCCTGATGACTGAAATGCTGGCTGACAAAGTCCTCCTTCAGGTCTCACACAAAGGGCAGCTGAGAAAGCTCCTTCGCTCCCACTGAAAAGCAGATGGAAAATCTCAGCTACAGCAGCCGCTTTTCAAGGTCTTGCTTCTCAAGGACTTGCTTCGATCTGACTTCCAATTATTTGATCCAGCAACCTTCAGTTCTTATCTTCAGGCAAACGGAGGCTCTACCCTCTAGACCAGACCTCCTGCCCTACTATCCACAGAAGATGTTGCATTAGCAACAAAGTCTTCTTATTAACCAAGCAACAGCCTGAAGAGACAAAGTGCACAGAAGAGCACAGAAGGAAAGAAAGCAACCAGCACTCATTTTAAATGAAAATGAAACCTTCCAAGCATTGATGCCTATAGCTGCATGAAATTAGCATCTATGGGGAACATTCTTCCATAGTCAGCAATACATTATGCCCCTCTTAGTAAACCAATGGTTTGAACTTTTATAGCGTGCAAGCTAAAGAGGTCAAAACCACCACTTTTCTTTAATGGAAGGAACCTGGAAGCCTTAACAGCCCTGCTGACATGCCATCTTTCCACAGCAGATTGTCCCACAAGCATTCAGCCTGCATAGAGCCTGCATAGCTTGTTCTGCAAGGAACACACCTTCTACCAGCTTCTCAAAAAATATATCAGACTACAATTTAAGCAGAAAATCAAGCCAAATAGTTGAATACAAACACACATAAGGTCATACACTGCACTCTTCAGTATTCAAAAAGCTCCACAAAATAGCAGAATACTTTCCCTCAAACACCTTTGATCATAGGGAGTGATGGGTCTTATGTGTGTTAAAATGCTGCACATTCATGTCCTGAAAATGCTAAAATTATTTGTTCAAATAAGAGATGCAAATTATCATACATTTTTCCTTGTTGCAATATTAGTTTTTGGGTAAAACAGGGGAACAGATCAGATGAAGTGAAAAGACAGATAAGAGAGATGGGGAGCAGAGGTATATAAGCGAAGCAAAAAAGGAGAAGCCGCTTCTGTTTTCCTGCCTCCTGTAATTTCTGTTCCTACATCCTGAGGCTGAACTAAGCTTCATTCCGTGGTAAACAGTGGTCACCATTCGAAACATAATGAACAGCTAAGGAAAGGGGTAGGACAGATTGTAGATAAGAGTTGCAATATAATGGAGCAAAAGAGAAACCTTCACTAGGCCCAGAACAGTAGAAAAAATACCATCACTACTGTATGTGATCATACAGTACTGTACTGTTTACTAAATCAATCAGCTGTACTGTTTACTAAACTGGACAATATTCTGCTGACACCGAGTGAGGTTAGGCTGAGGGATAGGCAGGGGTCTTACCACAGGATGGCAAATGCTTAACTTTGTTATAGCTTCCATAGTGGTAGAAGCAGCTCTGGGCAGCCAGCTCCCATTGCCAAACATTATTTTGCCCCTTCAGAAAGATTTGGTTTTGAAGTAGCAGCATTCTGAAGAGATGGGGGTGATGGTTGGGATTAGTCCCCACACTCGCAAATGGCCTTTGTTTTCAAGAGGAAGCTCCCTTATGACAGGACATCATGATATACTATCATTTCTTGGGTGTTCTGAAAGAGCCGCAGGAGCCTGCAAGTTCCAGCAATCCTGTGGCTACCAAAGTAGTTTAAAGGGAAGAAATATGCAAGGACAGGCAGCAACCACCAATACTAAAGCTGACTCCAAAACCTTTGAACTGTCTTATCAGCTTCCCAAATCTCCTAAAAACACTTCTGATTTCATCACACACACACACACAAAAAAAGCACAGAATATGGGGAAAGCTGTTCTGACTCTCCTTAATTCAAAGATATTCATATGCAAGCATGAAAGATATGAAAAGCACTAGTTTGCATCATAATTGACAGTGTGCTACAAAAAAAACTTTCATCATAATGTTCCAGACATTCATCAGTTCTTGACCTCTGAAAAAGTGAGCTAAGATCTCTGGGCAAGTTGAATGAGTCCTTCCCACTGTAAGTTCTGCAAGGGAATAAGGCATTCCTTGATATACAGTATTTTTCCAATGCTTTCAGAAACATGATCCCACCAGACAGGGCAGGTGTCTGACAACAAGGAAGGAGAATACATCAAACGATTCCTTATGTTCTGGGATTCTATACATCATAGAAATAGAATGGGATTCCTGATACATCCATTCCATCCTACTATACCTCATTTAACAAATTTTCACTTTGATTCGAGTTTTTGTTGAGTTTTTAAATATTAAAAATTTAGCACATATGTGTTCTGCCTTTATAGACTGTGACAACCAAATGCTGCTTTAAAAAACACCCTGATCAAAATTCCTAAATATAAACTAATATGTAATCTAAAAATCACAATAGGAAAATCTAACTTAATTACTTCCTAGTGAATACTACTAGTAAGATCATTTTGGATTTAAACTAAATAAATAAATAAAACCTTAATCCATAGTCAATAAACTAAACAAATAAAACCTTAATCCATAGTCTAGAAGCTGAACAATTAGATGCTACTGTAGATTTAGCAATAAATTTTTTCACAAAACTCGTTACCCAGGAGAAATAAAGATACCTCACATTTGAGAACAAACAAGTCTAGCCTTGTTGCATATAATTGCTTATCGCCTTACAGACAGGAAACCAATCTGTCGATGAACTATGCCCTCATCAAACACCTTCAACAAAATTTATCTACTAAATCCAGATGGCAGTGACAGTTTGCAGCTTTCACATACAACACATGTGCAACTAAATGTATATTTTTTTGTGCTCATAAGAGAGCAAACTGCAAAAACATCAGTTTCGTAGCTCACATAAAATGGCCTGCATTCAGTATCAAAATCCAGCACTAGGAGATGGGGAAATATTTATGGGCTAGCTATTAACTAGTCTGTTTACATACACTAGTTTATACCTGATAAGCTTAGGCTTTGATCTTAGAAATCTGAGTGACAAGCCATTAGAGAAGCAGATAACTCATCTAGCCCCAGAGTTGTGTACCATGTGGAGTAAAAAGTTCATTTCATTTCAATGTAAAGAAATGTTGTCCAAAGTATACTGGACATTTACAGTCTAGTGTTTCTATTGTCTCAGAATTGACAAGTGTTGTGCTCCAATAAATTTCCATATTTCTAGAACAAGGTGTTCAAACCCTAGCCTGGGGGGGCAACTGCAGCCACAGCAAGCGAGTAATCTAGAAAGAACACCAGAAATGTAATGCATGTTAGCAGAGCTATGAAAAAAACAAACTAATTCACTGCAAGCTGAGTTACCCAAAGCATTGTTATACAGTACACTACAACATACAATCAAGGAAAGCAACTGGTCATGGGTGCACAGGAAGAGAGACATAGGAAGAGAGAGGGAATAAAAAGCTAATGCAAAGTCAAATCAAAGCAGAAGAGAACAACCCAGAACTATTTAAACTTGGAACTGATTAGATTAACTGCTTCCCCTATTGGTGGGAATGGGTATGTAGAAACCTACAGTAACAGCACAGATCTAATTCACATGCTATCACTCCAGTTCTAGCCTGGTTCAAAAGGAACATTTATGAGCTGTATCAGCAACAATCTGCCCAACTTTTAAAAAGTGCATTAAGAACTTGGGTATCTTCACTCAAAATTGCACAGCTGATCAAGAAAGACATCTCAGGAAGAAATGGGACATCAAGAATTGTTTTTTTAAATAAAATGATTATCTTTTAAATTATGTTTAGTTAAATTATGCATAGGACCATCCACTACTTCCTGCATGGAAATAGAAGTTGTTCATTTTAAATACAGTGGTAACTCGCTTAACAAGCATTTCACATAACAAGCAAAAATTTCCAACAAGTTCCGCTTCACTTAAAGAACACTTATACAGCCTGACGCTCTGCGCAGAGGCTCTTTAAAAGGGCTGCTGGCCAGTGCTGCTGCCTCTAACTGCCCCCTACTTGGGTGCAGTTGCCTCAGGGTACTAGAGGCAGCTGCCCCTAACTGCTCCCAAGTGCACCACCGGCCACCTTGAACCTCGAGCAGCAACCCAGGTAAGCCTCCCAGGAAAGTGTCTTTGATTGCAGCCTCCTAACCATGTCTACTCAGAAGCCCCATTGTGTTAAATGGGGCTTACTCCCAGGAAAGTATCTTTAGGATTGCAGCCTAAGTAGACTTCGTAGGATCATGCACATTGAATGCATGTCTTGAATTCAATTACAGTGTTTTGTCATCATTTTTACATACAGTTAATATTTTTATATGAATATTTTTGGGGTTGTGGAACCAATAGTCTGAGTTTCCCTTATTTCCTATGGGAAACTCTGCTTCACTTAAAGAGCATTTCACTTAAAGAGCATGCCTCCAGAACAAATTAAGCTCTTTATATGAGGCACCACTGTATAAAGCAAAGATGTTAATATGTAACAAATTTCTCATGATAGAAATTTACTTAAGAAAACATCTTACCTTTACTACCAATTCTTTCAACAAACAATGCTGCAAGAAACTCACAGGAGACCATTCTTCCAAAATCATCCAATGATACATTTTGTTATTGTTAGGTGCCAGAATGCAGATATATAAAGAAAGATGCCAAAAAAGGTTAAGATAAAGACAGAAAATCTTCAGAAGTTAGATGTACGACAACTGGAGAGAAGGCCTTCTGTATTTTGGTGCCCTAATTATGAAATCCCTCTCTATGCTCATTTGTCCCATCTTCTCATTATTAATTTTCAGGTGGAAATATTGATCTCCTCTTGGTCATTAAGCTGTGTTAATTAATTTTTAAGCTCCTTTCACTAGATGTATTTTATGCTGTAAAATTGCAAGTTGCCTTGAGACCCTACGGAACATACTAGCTGCCTTGGGTTTCCTCATCCAAGGAAGAAAAAATGTGATAAAAATTGAATAAATAAATACTGCACTGTGATTTTTTTACATAAATTATGTATAGTAAATACTGCATTCAGAAATTACATAGGACTAATCCTGGAGTTATTAGTGTTTTCCTGGACTCACAGATATGCATGGTATATACAGATTAAGGGTATACAATATAATTTTATTGTTACCAAAATACAAACAGCCACCCAATGAGACTTTTCTGTCAATGATGCCCAGTCTGATGTCTTGCCAGTACAGAAGAATAGCTACCAGATTCAGTGATCTGGGTGGCCTTCAATTTGCAATCCAGGACTAGTAACCTGGTATATGCTGAATTATCCCTGAGTAGGTGCTTTTATGAGGCCTGGGATTTGTACTGTTCCTGGTAAGTGATTGATGACTTGGATAGAAATCATTTAATATAACTGAAATAAATTTTAAGAGTATCTTTTGTAATAAAAAGTGGAGAAAATCTTTGCCAGTCATTTGGTTACTGGGTCCAGTAACTGAAAGCCACCACAGATTCACTGACCTGGGTGGCCTTCAGTTTGCAATCCAGGACTAGTAACCACCTTCCCTTTACCACTGTCTCAGTGTTAGTCCTTGAGTATGTAAAACTTTGAATATGTACGTCATCATCCAAAGACATCAAATATTTACCTTTGGTCTCATGGAGAATACCAGTCTCCCTAGTAACTACATGTATGGAACAGATTATCACAAAGGCAGATAACAACAGAAGCATCTATTTTCAAAAATGTGTCATGGCTGCAGGTCATATGAAGGGCTATTTGGAAATCAAAAATGAAAACCCAAAGAGATTCAAGTCCTGGTGGCCAGAATGAAGCAACATTAAATCAATATGTTTTGGTTTTATAGCACCACTTAGTGCATACTTGTGTTCAGGAAGGACCTAAATAATAAATTGTTTTTAAAAATTTAAAACAATTTAAAAATTGGCCTGTAAAAAAATTGACCTTCACTCTTGACAGTTTAAATCATAATTTTAAAACACCAAAGCCCATCAAACTTAGCTGCATGGGGATTTATCCTTCCCCAATCTATCCATAATGGATGAGTCAACGAACTGAACATGGGTGTCATCACCAGTTAATGCAGTAATTTAGCAAATCCAGCATTATGATACTGTAAGACACAGAACTTAGCAAAACAATACAGATTTTGTATATTCAGCACATTTATGTATGAATATAGCAAATTCAGCAGAACTCAGTCGTACCCTAAGAACAGATACTTAAGCTTCCAAGAATTATGAAATTCTTTTCCAGATGTCACAATCTTCAGACACTGCACACTTCATCCTCTCTTGATCATCTTCAAGTGCTCTTTGGTTTGTTTTATTTCTCTGACTTATCCTGAAGAGCAGAAATTTGCCTCGTTCACTTTCACACCAACATATTGTGACATTGGACCAATTTATCTCAGACTTCTATCATTCAATCCCATAACACACCAAATTCACCTTGGAAATTCACCACAACTTCCAATGAAATGAGTCAACATGGTCTTTCACCCAATCTCAGAAAGTTTATTATCATGTTTAAAATAATCACCAATTGTTCAAGTACACCCCCTATTAAACTAAACATCATTTAGAAGGACTCCCTTTTCTCTCCTTTCTAAACTGGTTTGTTTTGCTAATACACAAGTGTATTTAATTAATTAGTAAACTGAATAAAATATTCATATGAGTAATCAACAACTAGGAAACTGTGGTAGACTTCAATAATTTAGATTATTTCTGAATGCACTTGGTGTGGGTTGAAGGAGAGAAAACAGGACATAAAGAGTTATTTCTACAAAGTCACAATAATAAATACAAAAGTCATAATGAGAACTGAACAAAATGTATTCAACTTTATTAAAATTTGCACCATATTTGTCCTAAGCTGAAAGGTGGTCAATCGTTTTCATAAGAAATGCTCACTGCATTATTAACTTGTGAAAAGTACTGACACAGCAATATCACTGAAATCAAACACTTAGCAATACAGTACAGCATTTTATATAAATGTTTAATATTCCATCAGCTTAAAATGTTCCAGAAAAGATGTTCATTTCTAAGCTTAAAAACTGAAGGTTACACATCTAGGAACAGCTCAGACTACACAAAATACCAGGTACTGGACAATTAAGCTTCCAGATATGCAAGATTTTTATACAGCATGGGTTCCCCAAAACTGAGACATTTAGGAATCCCGGGCATTTCTGCAGCCCTGGTAACAGCAACAGCAAAATAGCAGCCCAAGTCAAATCTCTCCTAGCACTGTCAACCCTGACTAGTGAACCGCCGAGCCTCCAAGGGCCAATGTTTGGAGGTTCCAATCCCACCATATTGAAATATACGTATACAGTAAAACTTTGGATTGAATAAAACATATAAGAATTTACAAATACTGTACAGGAAAACCTTGGATTGAAATTAACTTGGACTGAGAGCATTTTGCAAGACTAGCAAAGATTTCTAATAATTTTTACTTGATATACAAGCGATGTCTTGATAAACAAGCTAAAAAAATAGTCAACTGGGATATGGACGGTTCCAATGCTTTGCCTCTCCTCCTCAGCCTCAGGAGACTGAGAGACTGTTTCACTGTTTCCACTATATCACCTGGATAGTACAAGCAAAAGGAAACACTTCCAAGTTCCCTGAATAGTTTTCGGCTGCTCTTCCATCAGCTCACTATCCTGGCTGCCAAGATTTTTGCCTTATGCAAAGGCCAAAATGTAACGTTATTGTCATTTATTGCTTTTACGGTGTTTTTGGAAACAGATGAAATATTTTAATATCAATGGCCATAGAATGTTCAATTAATTAAAACCAAAAGGCAAAGACAGTTGGGGACAAGAGAAAAGTTTGGACCAGACAGAGTATAATTCCCTTGGAGTTTTGTCTTATTGATCTGGATGCACAATACAAAGCCTTCAGGCTAATTTCTTTAGACTATGAATACTGGTTGGCCTTCTGCCCTTGTTTCAGAGAAATAGCATTGGAAATGTGCTGATCTCCAGTTGGCAAAAATCTGTTTAAAATTAAAGATATCATGGTGTCTTCTAAGTAAAAGGTAAAGATGTCCCCCACAGGTTGCCCTGCTAATTGTGACTGACTCTAGGGTGCGGTACTCATTCCCTGTTTCTAGAGCCATAGGGCCAGCATACTTGGAAGACACCTCCATGGACATGTGGCCCC